>CP114492.1:3112500-4500833 GCA_027186245.1 Coriaria nepalensis
TTCTTAACAAAACCTGGAAGGGAGAGCGGATTGAGGAACAAAAGGAGCATATGCTGTTTCCCTCTCAGCTGCAAGTCGTTGAGCCTTCTGAAAGTCTTTCAAGACTGCTTGCAAATCTTTGGCAAGTTTTGCATCTGTAATTTTCTTGCTTGCCTACAATTTAATGGAACACATCCAAGATAATCATACAAATAAATTAGAGAAATAAAAATATCAACCAAAAACAAAAGCAGCATTTGAAAAAAATAAATTTAAGCTCCTTCTATAGCACAATAATGTGTACATTATTTGAGCAGTAGTTAAATAATTTCATGGAGATAAAGTTAGATAGACATGCACGATCATGTAGGGTTTATGCTCCTCACCTATGCAGGAATCAGGTTAAAACTAAAATGTGGAATTGTTTGTAACCAAATATGTTATCAGGAAGGAATTGCCTACAAATACCATATTTTATTCATACATGCAACTATATTTGAAGGAAATAATCCTCTTTCTGAAAGAACTCAATCATTCGATCTCACTGTATCTTGAGTCATTGGTAGTTTAACTGTATAATTTGGTACAGACAGTGCAACTCTATATACTAATAGTAATACAGTGCATAACAAGCATCTCGTTGGTATTTGGATCGTCTCAAGAGCTCAACCAAGTATGCTTTTTTTGTGACATAATGTGCAGACAAAAAAGAGTGGGTGTATGTGTCAATAGAAAGAGAAGGCTTGGTATAACTGAATCTACAAGGGCAAAACTCACTTTAACTTCAGCATTGTGATCAATTTCACTAGCTTGTTTGAGCCTGGCCGAAGTATCCTTCACCAATAGTCCAATGTGTACCCTTGTCTTGTGCCTGTAAGAAAGTGAACACAGCCACAAAATAAGATAAACATATCCTTTCCAATCTTCACATTTAATATTGGCCAAATGAAATCATAGAGGAACTAATGGAGTTCAATTACGGAGTCAGCCCAGGACTACTTTACATAGCTATGATTCGATCTCTCAAGATCTCAGATTAGGATTTGATGCTTTTCATCTCTGTTAACAAACGCTAATCCACTTTTCATCCCTTACTCTAAGAGCATTAGCACGGTGGCTATCTAGTGACCCATTTGCATTAACACAGACTTTATAACCATTTGGAGAGCTGAGTACCTCATGAACTATCTAGTTTTCAACGAGTCGTTCATAATCCAAAAAAATGCAGAAAAAGAAAACAAAAAACAAGTACTTAAGACGCAGTTAAGTACTTCCAAATAGATGGCATAACAAAAACCAACTCCATATATACATTACAATGGTTCAGTTTCAAATTCCAACACGATTGAACGTCTCAACAAAACGGAGAAAATGAATCTAATAAACCCACAAAGTAAATTCTCTTCTTCTTTTTTGGCAAAAACAAAAGGTTCAATTCGACCAATCGGCTCACATTTCCGAAAATTCATAATCCAATTGGAAAGATCAATCGCATATGCAGTCCCACAAATCAAAAAGCCAAAAGAATTCTAACAACTCGAACAGCTAGAATAATGAAGAAACCATAAAAGACAGCGCACTTACAGCTTGTCACGGAGCTCGACGGTGTCCTTAGGGGTTCCGATGGTGTTAACAAGTCTCTGAAACGTGGCCACGGCGGTGTTGATATGGAATATTCCGGCGGCGACAGCTTGTGTAGGATCTTGCTTGTGATTGATGACATCTCGCCTCGATGAAGCAAAGGGTCGGCCGGCCTCGATATCTTGAAAACTCATCTTCTTCCGGTAAAATCGGCGTTGGTGAAATAGGTCAATTTGAAAGGGGGTTTGACGAGAATTGGGGAAATAGGTGGTAGAGAGAGAAAGAAACAAATTCGTAGAGAGAGAGAGGAAAGGACGGAGATAAAGATAGAGGAGGGAGGTGGTTATTTCGAGCGACGGTCCAAGTTATTTTTACCGGCACGTTGACGTGGACACCTCTTGTGACACATGGACGGGGGAGATGCTTGCTTATTCGTTTTATTATTTAATTTTTGCGTATGAGTCCTTTAATCTCTTTTTTTTTTCTTTTTTTTTTTACCCCCATAATCTTTGATCTCATTCGATGAGGTCCTTTTAATCTCTTTTTTTTTTCTTTTTTTTTTTTACCCCAGAATCTTTGATCTCATTCGATGAGGTCCTTTAATCTCTTTTTTTTTTTCTTTTTTCTTTTTACCCCCAGAATCTTTGATCTCATTCGATGAGGTCCTTTAACATATTCATGAAATGGAAAAAAAAAAAATCTATTACATCCACTCATATTAATAATATATTCTTCATCTTTTACATACATTAAGAAAGCCACAGCAATCATTAAGAAAACCACACCAATCGCGCGAGAAAGGTTCATCAAACTCTTCTTCCTCTTCAGATCAAACTGATTTAAGTCTTCCTCTCCAGATCAAACTTCATTTTTTTTCCTTTCAAACCAAATCAATCACGCGATATCTTATATCATGTTCTATCCTTGTTCACCTTTGTAGCATTGAGCTTCATTCTGAATCTCTATACCGCGAGTTCCATCTTCCTCCATCTTCCTAGTGGTAAGTTCGTCTCATCCTCCATCTCTGTCTTGATAACGCACAGATACAATCGTTCATCTTCTTCTAGTCGTTCTCAATCTCACTCGATCTTCAGTATTTTCCATCCTTTACCTTTGAATCATGATCTTCCTGCCACAGTTGAGCATCCTTGCCGAGTGACTTCTTCTTCCTCCATGTTCCTATGGGTTTGTGTCTCAGTGTTTCATTCACATTATTCGATTTCTCATTTATTTGAATGGATGTTGTTCGGTGTATGTGTGGTGAAATGAGTAAATTCATTAAATGTATCTTGTTTAATTTGTTTAATTTTGTTTCCGAGTTTATGAGATCATTAATTTAGTTTACAATCCGAGTTGAAGTAATATTGGTCATGTGACCAGGTAGATCAGCTTGACTAACTGTTAATACATTTGCTAATATATTTAATGTTAAAATAGTATTGTAAACATAACAGCAACTGATCTCATATACGTAATACGGCAACTTCAAACAAACAAAAATAGAAGATGATGACTTGATACGTTTTGTCCTTCAAAATGCAGTGGATTTGTTTTTTTTTTTAGAGAGAATGAGTTCGTGATTTTCAACGATTATTTTCGAGAGAGAATGAGTTCGTGACTTGCAACGAGTTCGTGAGCTCTAATAAGTTTGTTGATCAAAAAGTAAAATGAAGCTTCGAAGGTGAGTTAATAAAGAGGGTATGAAACAAAAAAAAGGGGGGAGTGAGGGAAGAAAAAATATTTACATGGGTTACAAGGTTAAATGTGGTGATCTGCATGTTTTAAAACGCAATTCGTCCTTAGATAATGTGACTTACCCATGAACGTTGAATTACAATGACACCTCAAATTGCACGAGCTATATGGGTGCCATACAATCCATTTCTTAGAATAACTATTCAAGGTCATATGCTTCCAAATCTAGACATTCTTGGGAAAGATGCCATCAATCATACTTTGTTGGCTCATTTCCGTAAGTATTATGTCCATCGTCTCTAATGGTAATGTCAATAGTTTATCTTCAGTTGCCTCAATGCTTTCTTTGGATGTCATCTATGTTTCATCAAAAAACATTTAAATCAAACAAGTTAATGGATATCATGGTCACAATGTTAAGTAGTAGTTGTTGATATGCAAATTATACGAACGCACGATGAATGGAGAATTAGCGTTACAAATCGCTATCTTTTTATTCCATAAAAAAGTATAGAGTGCAGGCATGCCTAAAATAAGTATACTTCGAAGATGAAAAAATGATAATTTAAATTGCTCTAAAATAAAATACTGATAAATTAAAGACGATAAATTTTAAAGTGTAATAAATTAAAGTGCAAAGAAATTAGAGACAAGATAATAGATAATGTATTAAATTAAATGATAAGATAGAATAAAATTATTTCATTAAATTAAAGACATGTACCCTAATTGAAATTGATTTGACTTGAAATTACAAGGTGAAAGAAGTTTTGGATATTAAATCTATTGAACGATAAATTAAAAAGAAGATTATGATTTTTGTGTGGTGAGTAAAGGGTTTGAGTATCAAGAATACTTGTTAAATCATGCAAGCAGGAAGCCTACAGGGAGAAAAAATTCATCAGAGGATGCCTTTCAAGGCTTTAGGCCTAGAGAGATAAACCGATATTTGGTTGATCGGTGGTGGTTGTGTTGTCCTCTTCCCTTCGGAGGAGGCTTCTATTTATAGGCATCAGATACTTAGGCAGCAAGTCAAGATGCTTGGTCGACAAGTCTTTCAATTGCTAGAAAATCCCTCTTGAAATTCAAATTTTCCCTTTTCAGCCACTAAATAATAGTTATTTTAGTGGAAAGCTCCTAGAACAAGTCAAGCAAGTCTTTCCCTTTGCAAACTAACCCCTGGATTTGTTTTAAAAACCCATTGAATAAGTCAATATTCACTCTTTCTTTGTGGATGAATCCTTCCAATTTTGATAAAATGTCATTGGATTTGGTAAAAATCTCCTCCTATCTTGCTCGAAGACCATTAAACCAAGTTATTTTATTGGCCGGTTCATAAAAATATCAAAAAAATAATTGAAAAATAAAGGAGAAATATGATGGCACGACCAATATGGCCGGTCAGCCACCCCTTGGCCCACAGTTCATTGCAGGTCGGTTAAGAGGCCGACCGGTCTAAAGGGGGAGGGCAAATTTTTGGCCTATTTTGATCTATTTCATCTTTTTCTTAGCTAATTTTATTACTTTCATGTCAGGCTTTCTTTTCATCATGTGTTAAATGAAAAAATGTGAATTTTTGCATCAAAAAAAATGCCATTCATTATTCCTTTTATTGAATAGTTTGAAAATATGACGAATAAATGACACAGTGCTGCTACTTATTCGACCTTTTCTCTTATATGTTCGGTCATACCTAATCGAAGATGTCTGAATCATTATCAAGTGTTGAGAGTGACCCTTCTAAGCGCTCTTCCCTTCAAGATGTTCAGTTAAAAAAATATTCATACTCCCCAATTACCCTCTTCTTAAAAATATGTCTGTCAAGTCAACCAGATATGTTTAATTGGGCTCTAGACTAATGACATTCAATTTTACTTGTAAACATTATCAATGATACAAATACTTTGTATTTATCATTTGAGCAATTAATATCTATTAGTTATTTATTATATTATTGGAATGATAAAATTGCTTGAATGCATATATATTTGTATATATATTTAGCATGATAGATTCCCGGTTCTTTAGCAATGCTCTATGAGACCCAATGAATTATAAGCCTAAGATCCAAACTATTCGTAGTCATAGAATTGTCATAAAGGGATATTGACAATCCGAGAAGACTATTGCATGAGCTATCTTCTTATTGTAAGAATGGTATTCTCAAAATCATCGATATTAGTTGAACATTGAGATAGAGATGCAAGTGATTAATAGAAGATTAATCACTGAATGTGATCACTCAACAAGTCTCAATAGTAGTGATAATAATTGTTAATGAGACTTGTTAAAGTGATTATGACACTTGTCATCCTCAAATTTGAGATCACCACAATATTGGCATATAAGATATCATGCTTTGATATCGCTTCACGTGGTCTTAACCATAAGCCACTAAAAGGGTGAATCATTTGGTATATGTTTGAATATGTGCAATTTATAGAGTGATAAGAGTAGATCTATCACCTCTTTATCAAGAGGATAAGTCCTATGAATGATGTGCCTTATGCAATAAGGTATCTTTGCAAAGTAGAATGATTGGAAAAGATTTTTCCATATATCCATTGTCTTAATTGCATAAAAAATCACATGATTCATATGATCAAGTCAATTAGAATTTAACAGTTAAATCATATTCTATGACTGACTATGATTTGGCATATATGGAAGTATTAGTCTAATATATTAATAGTCACTACAAGTTCTTTGTGAGGTTCCAAAAACTCCTCATTGCACATGGGTGTCATATGCCTTGTTAAAGGCCAGTGTAGGTTTGGTGATTTAAAGTTAGTTAAATCATAGATAATGATTTATTATTTGTCTAACTTAAAAGTTATCTTAAAATCCAGATGGTTCATTTATAAAAAATGAATAAAACTCACAAGTTATTGTAGAGTCCACATACCACCGTAATATAGAGTTTATTGGGTCTCACAAATAAAGAAAGACCGGATCGAAAGGATATAGATCTATTCTTGGACATTTGACTTGTTCTTAAAGAACTTGATTTAAGTGTTAAATCATTAATTAGTTTAATTTATTAAGTATAAGATCACACTTATACTACTAGCATATCCAAGATGTAATTTAGATTTAATTTGAAATTTAATGATTAATTAGAAAATATTAAGTTGACTAAAATATTTATTAAATGAAAATTTAATAAAACAAACAATATTTTTCAAGTTCTAGAAAAAATATGCTTAGACATTAAAGTGTTAATGGGCAAAGCCAGACCCATATGTGAAACCTAAAATAAAAGTCCAAATTTTACTCGGTAGAGTTGGAATTTATTTGGAAATTATTATTAGTTTTAATTTATAGGAAATCAAAAATTAAAACATAGGTAGAAAGCTAAACAAAAGTTGAATGAGTTTTTGGGCTAGAGTAGTCTATTGGGCCTAGGGCACAAATTTGATGTCCCTATAAAAGAAACATATGAAGAACCCTAGCCACTAAGCAATACTTTAACCACACATCAAAGGGAGAGGAGATAGAAAAGGGTTTTCTCATGTCATATTTTTCTTTCTAGCTTTTTTATTTCTTTGAATATTCAATATACAGGTGTTGATAATTGAATCTAGAAAAAACCTCTTAAATTGTTGTTTGTGTGGATACTAATGAAGATCGGGTAATGACTTTGGGTTCAAACAAGAGTGGCGAAAAAAGATGGCCGACGGAGGAAGGGTGGTGGCCGAAAGGTGCTTTTGAGTAGAAAATCGTCTGATTTTCGGTGAAGGATTGAGCTAAATATAATCTCTCTTCTTCACTTCCCTTTCTTTAGTTCCTAGATGATTAGATCTAGGATCTTGAACCTTGAATATCCGGATGTAATTTTTGCATAGCACACTTCTCTAGATCTTGGTAGTAGTTAGTCGGTTCAAATGTCTGAATCTGCTTTTCGAAAACGGATTTTGCGCAAAGCATCACCGACTTACAATATTATCAGAGCCTTGGTTGTATTCCAAATTTTTCGGGATTGTTTGACGGATTTTTCCATTATGCTCAAAATGTAATTTTCATGTGTTGTTTTTTTTTTTTTTGTAATGCAAACATGCTTGCTGGAATTTTCTGAAAAGTGCGCCAGAAAGTATCTCGGAGATGAGATCTCGGAAATTATAACTTGAATAAAATATTTCCACTCCTTGGAGCAATTGGGTGCCGAAGCACCACCACTGCAGTAGCCACCAGGCGGAATGGTCGTCCGCCACTTATTAGTGGGCGCGTGGTAGCCGCTACCCCATGCCGACAATAGTGTGGACAAATTCGTAAAAAAATTCATTGGAATTGAAGGATGGACGAATTCTTAAAAATCGAACTATACATAAATGAAAATAAGGGCAGAACCATGCCTAGGCTTGGAGCGGGAAAAATAAGATATATATTATATTTAAAACTAGGAAAAAGAAAGGTAACGTAGCTTAGTGGATTTTTAGGCTTGCTATCCTGTTATGGGTTTTAATCCCCATAACTTAACTTTTCCAATTTTTCTTCCTTTTATTACCTGTTCAATTCCTCATTATATCATTTTTGTTCCTCCTTTTTGTTTTGTTTTGTTTTTTCTATTCTTTACTTCAAAATTTTCACATTAATTAAGGATAAATCATTGTTTTGAAGTTTTTATACATCTAAAGTTTTTTTCTCCTACCCTTTTCATTATTCTTTTTTCACGAGTAATATGATTCTCTCATTACACTATAAATAATGTTCCTTTTTATTTTCTTTTTATTTTTACTTAATTAAATTTTTTTATTTTTTAAGTATTAAAATTCAAATTATACTTTTTTCTTAGAAAATGAAGTCTAATAATATATATATATATATATAATATCATAAAATTTATACAATTTACTTAATTTTCTAATTTAAACTTTTTTTTCCTACAACCAAAAAAAAATTAGTATATATATTACATATTAGACAATCAAAATTTATATGTTTTATTTATTTATTAAAAAAAAATTTTGATAATACATATTTACCGTATTATGGGAGTTTAGATCACGTACCTCTAATTATTTTTTTATCTTTACTTTACCGAAATAGTTTGAATTTAATCACCACTACATTAAAATTTTAGTTCTATCCCTAAATGTTCTACTTATTGTCAGTTGAATTTCATCTTAACTGACTTATGCTACTACTGATTCTACTACCGAACGAAAAAATGAATTAACCCTTATAATTTTAGACTGCAATTGCTTTCAATCTATCTTGTTGAACCAGTCAGCTCGGAACAATTTTGTTGTTGTTAAAGCTTCTAAATATTTACTAGAGGTTGTTTAAAAAATAAAAAAATACTAGGAAGCATTTTCCAAGGCTTATTATATGGTCAATGCAAATTTGTCTATGTTGAAGTTAAGCTATAACATTAGCAATCTTATTCGGTTCGTTTGACTCTCCATCTTACTGAAAGATTTTTTTTAATCGTATAATTCGATGAGCTTCAGCAAAGAAACGAAAAGATATGACCAAATAAGTGAGTAAATCATCGATTCAAGCTCGGTTCTGAAGTGCCATTGAAGAACTGCAGATTTCAGGTCTTCTTCGCATGCCCAGCAAAAGACACTATTAATTACAAAGAGTCTCTTCTGAAATGTGATTGGAGCCTGAATGAAATTTAGTTAGCTAGCTCCTTGCCATTGACTTTTGCTTTTAAATGTATTTGTATTTTGGTAAATATAAATAACGATTATAATGTAATGTAATGGTTCCATATCTTAAATCATTTTACGAAAGATAATTTTTAGATTTAATTCCTTATTTCTAAGTGACAAAGGCTAATAATATTATTAATTTTTTTAACTCAATGACTTTCGGGTAGGCATGAATACCGGTCTATCCGAATTCCATCCAAATCAATATTCATCCGACTAGATTTGATGTGCTATCCGACACTGCCACTGGAAACACTAATTCCCATCCGATTTGTGTGTGTTAAATATGCTGCCAACGTTCATCCTGAGCCAGGATTTAACTTTTCATAAGATTCATAGTTACATTACTTGTAACTTATTTGTTCGTAGATAGTTGATTTGGATTTATATTTCATTCAAAGGCATAACTTGTATTCAGGAGCTACATGTTTGCCTGGAGTTTGCTCTTAGAAATATAGTTATCCCTACCCCCTCATGTCAATTCCACGAGCCTCTTATTCATTATCATTTGATCACGGCGGGGGAGCAAGTAAAAATAGAAAATCTCACATTAAATTGAGGGATAATCAGGCTCGAATTGATGATTTCTACCACGTCAAGGCAACACTCTACCATTGAGTTATATCTCTTACCCCCTATCGAGAAATCAAACTGACGAATACTATGGCAAAGAGTCAAGATACTCAACGTCACTATTCTTGAACAATTTGGAATTTGATCTTCCTTCTTCTATTTTTATTTTTCCGCTTCTTTATCTAAGGTAGTTAGAAAAATAAAATACTCAATAAATTAATTAAAAATCGTGCGATTAATTTTATGAAAATATAATTAGAAATGATTTAGGTTTAACAATTTTTCAATTACTTTAATATTTTATTTCTTTCTATCAACTTTGTTTTTATCTTTAGTTCAATTAGAGAGTTTTTATTTTATTTTATTTTTAATATGAATTACAGTTAACCAACTAATTAAATGTTTACCGACCAGTCAGTTAACCGCTAGATCAGTTAACCGCTATTTCTTTACTAGTCGATTAACGATTAGTTATTATTTCTGTAAGATTTTTACGGATGGTTCCAAATTTTTTCAATCAGGTTATAGTCGGCTACCATTACTTTGTTCATCTCTACTTTTGACTAAACAATTGTTAGCAAAGTTGTTTTTATGTTTTTTTTCCTTCAAATCCAAAGAATATTTCTTACCCTTTCAACATTTGATAAAAAAGGTGAGGGGTGACATCCTCATTTTTCCAAAAAAAGTTATAATATAATAAGAAAGTATAAAATTAAAATATAACTAATTGTGATTATGATGAATTGAATCAAATTTTGTAATTTTTTCTTATATAGTTATTTAAAATGTAACTAAAATAATTTATTTTGGCTTTTTGGTCTCGTATTATTGGACGGATCTCGTAGATATTTATAGAATTATGTGAAAAACCATATTTGATGAAAGTTATTTATATAGCTTGGAGGATCCAACCATTTCAGATTCGATCAATCAGATCATTTGGATTCTTTTTTCCTCTCTTTCTATTTCTTTTTCTTTCATGTATATTTCCCTTTTTTGTTCTTATTTTTTTAATATATATTTCCCTTTCTTTTAGAAACATACTCATATATTTCCTCCTTAATCATAACAATAAACACTTAAAATAATTTGATAAAGAGTTTAATTAAAACTTCACTCATTTTATGCCTTAATCAGAATAATATATATACACGAATATGGGCTGTCGTTATGACTGAAATAAAGAGTAATGAATGAGAAATTTGCAAAGGAAAGAAGCAATTAATATAATAGTTGATTATGCTTAAAAATTAATCATATAATTAATAATAAATTCAATCATATACATAATATATTATACAATTAAGAAAATTAAAAACATAAAACATAAAAATATATATATATATATATATATAAATGGTTAACCAATTTACCAACCGATTATAATGGTAATAAACTAACCGGTCGGTTAATCGACCAGTTTGTATTTTACGGTAAAAACGGTGAAACCGTTGGTTTTACTCACCCCTACGGTCAATAGCTTCACCTTCTTAACCCGTGATTAATTATTTTATTTATTATTATATATATATTTATCCTTATATTTCTACTAAATTAGGAGATAATTATTGTTATTAGTTATATCTCTTTGTGCCTCTGCTGATATCGCCATTTGTTGGATATAAATAAATAACAAGGCGGGGTGATGCCTCTAGTATATTCCAATCTTTCTTGGACTCCATTTGGATCTACTTTGTATTCAATAATAGTATACTTTTTTTTATTATTTTTTGGCTGGTTTGAAACTAAATTAGTATGATATATTATTAGAATAGATCATATTTTTTTAGTTATTTATAATATTAATATAATATATAATAAAATAAGATAAAATTATTGAGAAGAGAAAATACTTTAATATAATATTGAAAACTCATATGTAAAAGCTTAGTCGGTATATGAATATTTACTATAGAATATAAGAAAGAGTTGGTGAATCTTAGTTTGACTCCTGGCTTTAAGATGATTAGTATGAATGAGCTAATTTTAAGATCATATTTAAGTGATCGGTCCACTAAATTTTTCTAATCAATATCTAAATTATTAATAAATTTCTTTTATTAATCTAAAGAGCGAAGTATATAAAAATGTAAATTTGGTTTGACAAAAAAGCATTGTAAATTAGACATGACCGAAACAATGAACAAATTCCCAAACCTAATCTAAGCCTACTAATACGTATGCGAATCTTAGTTTTAGGCCCATCCAACGTTTAAGTTGCCCATTTCTTAATCTCAAGAGGGGCCCATTTTATAAAGCAAGATGAAAAGAAGCAGAATGGTGGGACCAAGCAACCCACTAACCCAATCACCAACTTCCACTAACCAAGTTATATTTTGTATGATGACACTTGTCATAATCACATGTATCTTGATCATCGCGTAGGTAGTTAAGTCCAAATTAAATAGCAACGAATTCGAGTCTGTGCATTTTGTTCAATCCCTATCCAAATCCATAAAAAGGGGATCCCCTTGTTTTTTCCCTATTGAACAACCGACACTTTTGGGTCGTATGGATTCTCGGTGCTACTTACTTTCTTACCCAACACGTGTATGAAGGATCTCTCATTTAAGTTTGTGTTCGATTTCATTTATGAGAAAAAGAGGTTTCGAGTTTCGAATTTTGAATTTCAAATTTCGAATTTGGCGAAAAACGGTGATGATATACAAGATTAGTCAGACAGCACCAAAAATTCATGTTCCCAGATCGTACATTTACTACAGCACCCCCTCTCAGAAGAGAACCGGTGAGTCCAGCTTTACCAGCTGGCATATCCAGAGCTGAGCTCGGCCAACGGTAAAATTTATCCAGCTGGACTCCATTCTCATATTCTTCAAAAAGGTCAGCCAGTAAACGACTAATTATATCTTAATTCATCATTTAATTATAATTATTGTTATCCAATTAGAATATTATATCTCTACATTCATTCAAAAGCTCAGACCAACAGAAAAATAAACACATAAATAAAAATTGATCAGCAGTTGCAGGATACACACGTGCGAAGAAATACGGTTTGGAGAGGTCACACGTACGAGCTCCATCCCCGCGACGGAGATGGAAAGAAATAGAAGAAGAAGAAAGTAGTAGAAAAAGCAGATCTAAAAAACGGTGATTTTCCGGTGAGGCCGAAATTTAGGGGATTGTTTCCTGAATTCTTGCAGGTTATGGAGGCTTCGAATCGGCAATATATCGGATTTCTTGAGGTCGATAAGGCGGGCGATATCGTCTCCGATTTCTGCTGAATCTACAAGCAGAAAACAGAGAAATAAGGTTTCAGCAACAAATGATAATAATGATTGTAAATTGAGAGAATACTTTTGAATTATTTGAATCTTCATTTTACCTATTTTCTTCGACAAAGGTTTGAATCCACGGAACGGAGTCATATCTGGAACAGAGAAAGAAGTAAATCGAACTGTTAGAATCGAACTTAGAGAATTCAGATTTGTCTGATCGAATAGATGAAGGTACCTGATTGAGAGGGACTGTGTGAGAAGAGGAAGAGAATGAGGAAGCAGACCAGAGTAAGGATTGGGATGAGGTGGATGAATTTGTCTGGCGGAGGAGGTGGTGGCGGCGATGAAAGCGAGAAACGGTTAGGCTTAGAAGCTTTGTGGTGGTTCTCATCGTAGTAGTCGTTGCTTGAAGAGGAAGGTGAGTTCATAGTGCGCTTTGGATCTTCAACCATGACGATTTCTTCCTTCGCTCCTCCTCCGCCATTGCTGTGGAGCTTCGAAACTGGTGAACCTAGAGACTGCCTTTGCATGGTTAGACTTTAGAGAGAGAGAGAGAGAGACGGAATGAATATATATATATATAATTTATTTATTTATATTTTTATATCGATATTACTATATGTATATCAAATTTATTGCTTCATGCCTCATGTCTTATTCACGATGTGATTAAGGTTAAATTATTATTTCAAATTCTTATAATTCATTATTTTTGTTCTTAAATTTTTTAATATAAAATTTACCTTAAGATTTTATGTATATTAGAATATTAATACATAATATATATATATAATATAATTAATATTTTTTAAATAGTTATTAAAGTAGTTAGTGAGATTTGAGATTTTTAAAAAATAAAATAAAAAAATAAATAAAGGGTAGAAACATAAAACTTGTTGATACAATAGTATGTCCTTTATTTGAGACGCCATCCGTGCTAGAAAACAAGAAATAGTCATCAAATCACTCTGATGATGAAGTCAGTACTTTGGAGAGAATTGGCAAAATAAGGCTATGTTTACTAAATATGTGCCTGCCTCCTGCCTCCTGCCTCCTGCCTCCTGCCTCCTGCCTCCTGGTTTGGAGAAAAGGAGGTATTTATATTATGTCGTTAGGGTACATATGACTTAAATCCTCTTAGAACCGGCTTCCGTATAGCGTGTTGTAGGTCCCAGTGATCCTCTTGAAGCACATCTATGTTATCTTCTGATGCCACAACCGCTCTGAACTAGGCGAGATGAGCCCAACCGAAGTTTACGTATCCCTCATCCTCAGCTCCAAGATTATTTTTAGACAACTATCCAGAGACCGCGGCTTATGACCTGACGTACCTATTTCTCTTGGTTTTGGGGGCAGTGGGTCGGACTCAATGTAACTTGACATGGTTGGCTTTTTAATGCGTCTCGATTCAATTCGCGCCGATATCAACCCATCCTGGTGTTGAAGATCAACCCCAACTCATAATAAAGTCTAATTTATTTTCAGCTAAAAAAAAAAATTAAAAATCCAATCTATTTAGCCCAAGATAATGGAAGCTTCTCAACAAACTAGAAGGATGATATTTTAAGAGAAAAATACTGAAGCTTGTAGAAAAGAGATATTTTAGGAGAAAGTGTAAAAAGTGTAATAACGTATGGTTATAATTATTTCTCCATTTAATATTTAAATGGTATAGATTGTATGGTGAGGACTATAAATACCGGACTATAAATACCCTCCTTTGTTTTTGGATTAGGTATCATCCAAAAATAAATATTTGTAGTATTAGTATGAGTGTATTGCCTTGAGTTTGAGTTGTGAGCTTTCTATCTGAGTGTTTATTTCTCTTCAAATTGTGAGTGGTGTTTGAAAAGTGTTGTAGTGTCTTTTATTATGGATATAATACAAGTAATTTATTTTTCCTGTTTGGGTCATATATTAGTAAATTTAGAGTTGTGTACTCTAAATTATACTCAATAATTACTATTATAGTACGGTCAGAGATTGTTCTTGATGAAGCTATCTTGAGTCGTGAGAAGTTTGGTACTCTGCAAGTTTGTTAGCTAAGCTTGCTCGGTATAGTCGAAGTCTTGCCGACATGATAGGTGTGACCTTCAAGTAGTTGGAGGAATCAATAAGCTTAATAACAAAAATTACAATATATGGGAAACATGTATGGAGTCTTACCTATGAGGCTAGGACCTTTGGGAGGTACTCGGTGGTGGCGAAGTTACACAACCGGCTATAGAAGATCTATTTTCTATGTTATTTAAATATATATATATATATATTAAAATTAATTAGAATTTGGAAGATAAAATTTACAAAATAATAATAATAATAAATATTAAAATATATCATAATAAAATAGAAAAATCGAACTAACCTAAAATTAGATTTTGGAATTTGAGAGTTGAGAATCAAAGCTATAAATTATAGATTTTAGATTAAGAATTTCAAAAATCAGATTAGAATCATGAATTGTACAATTGATAATTGAGACTTTAAGTTAGTAAAAAATAAAAAATAATTGAGACTTGAGAGATGATTTTTTAAGTTGTGAATTGTGATTTATAAAAATGATTTAATGGAATATTTATAGAAAAAATAATAAAATTATGAAATGAGAAATTTGAATAAAAAATTAATAATAATAATAATAAAAAAGGCATCATGAGCCGTTTACACTTAAACGGCTCCCTACCTCCTTTAGGCTTTAGCCATGCAGGGCTAAAAAGCCTTTGGTGTACCATCGTGTTGCTATAGCAAGATGGTACTATCCTGGCTGCAAGATGATTAAAAAATTTAACCCGACCCATGCCCCTGTATAGGTCGTGCTTTATTAGGCCGGTCCTAATAGATTCAGATCGAGTCGACTTATCACCTCTAATAGTAAAGTCTAAAGCATCTTATCCACTTAGAATTCTTTCTTTACAGGAAGTATTAATGGAGAATGACAGTTAGGATTAGACTATATCGCAGTGGAATTCAAAAGAAGAAAATCATTTTGATGAGAGCCCGCCCCTGCGAAATGAACCGACCACACCGATCGAGGTTGCAAATAGCAGCGGTGGAAAAAACGAAGGAAAAAAGAAGCTTCCGCCAATTCGAAAGCCAAAAAAAACTACAACTTTATTATGCTGTCGCATACAAGTTATCTTTATGACCATTTTGATTTTGTCATCGTTTTGAATACCTTCTTGAATATTAATTGATGTTCATGTGACTGTGAGTGTGATTGTGTGAACGTATTTAATTTTATTATGTTATTAGTTGTGACAATTTGCAGGTAATATTTAAATGGTAAATACTTATAATATAGTTGTTATGCTGCTCAAAACTCGTTTCCCAAAAAGACGTAAATGAAAATTAATCATAAAAGCAATGATCGGTGATGGTTAACGGACATCAAATTTTGATGCTTTCTAATTTCTAAATATTCAAGTTCATATATTTACTACTTTTCCAAGCATGTTTTACATTATTTAAATATCAATAATATAATTAATAATAAATTAAATCATATACATAATACATTATACAATTAAATGTAAGACATTAAAATAAATAAATAAATATATATATATAAATAAATAAATAAATATATATATATATATATATATATATATATAAACTTAAGACAGTAAAATGGTAAAGTAACCAGTTAGTTAATTTGTCTAACATTCCCCAACCGGTTTGTTATCTTACCAGTTTGTATTTTGTGGTAAAAATAGTGAAATAGTCGGGTAATCGGCTATTTTACTATTTACTTACTCTTAATTTATTATATCTTAATATACATATTTTATTTATATAAAAAAAATATATAATCTTGAATTAAACATATTTATTATTTTCCTATTAGAAATCTCTTTATATTTAATATTAATTTATAACTACAAAAATAAAAAAAAGACTTTGATTTAATCAGATCCAATCGACCGCAATCCACCACAACAGATCTAATCTAACATTGATCCAAAGATCGAGCGATCACATCTGACTGAGATCGGATCCGTTGCTCGGCCCTAGTATTATGTATTCCTGCTCAGCCCTAGTATTATGTATTCCTTGGCCATATCCTTTTTCCCTTTGAATTCGTATCTATTGCTATCTAACTTTGGCGCAGTAAGCTGCTTTATTAATCTAAGTTTACCTTTTCTACTCGTAGTGAACTGAGGTCGGTTGTGCTGAATTGTAGAGATTATTCATACGTATATTAAATTTATATCGTCAATTCCCCCGGTGCTTTGCCAGCACATCAATGGATAAGGATCTCTTGGTATTTCTCCAAGGAAAAAAAGTGAAACAAATATAAGAAGAGATTTTATTACGAAATAGAATAGGAAAAAGCTATTAATTACTAAATAATTTTTACCCAAATAATCAAACTTGGTCCTCTATACATTATATATATGTAAATAAATAAATAACCCGATTTTGTAAAGAAAAACAACAAAGTTTAAATACTATTTGTTATATCCGATTCTTGGACAGCTTTAGCTTGGCAGTCTCGAAAGCCAAGACTATGTAACATCAGCCAAGACTACGAAAATAGAGTATTGAGGGTGTATGATAATCGAGGCTGAGGTACGGCAGAGATGAGGTTGCATAAGCCTAACGAACAATATTTAAACGAGATGAGAAGTCTTGAGAAGGCGATGAGGTTGAGCCAGATATTTTCTCACTTAGCTCAGCTATTGGTAAGGTGACACTGAACGAGTGGATAGGTAGAAGTAACCAACATTCGAGTAGAGACCCTATCTTTAATGTGTTAGACATAAGTGGCACGGCTGTGTGTTGAAGTGCCCTGGGAGATGTCAGATTGAGACAGCGTTGTGCCACCGAGGAGGGTAGGTGAGTGGAGAGCATCTCCCTGCCAAAACTGTGAGGTGCTGACATTATCATAAAGCAGAAAGCGGTCAAAGCATTGAGCAATGGCAGCACGATACGTGTAAAGTTATTGGGTACTTCCCAACTCAAATTAAGAATAAAAATCAAGTTGTAAAATTGTAAGGGTTAATAAAAAATTACTAAAAACATAGCAATTTACATATAATACTCCCCCTATAAAAGAGAACGTAGAGGAGTAGGTTGGAGAAAGTGAAGGGGGAGAGAGAGGTTAAATGCTCGTTGCTTAATTAGTAGTTCAAATTATACAGAAAAAGAACATGCATAATGATTCTACATATACCAAATTTTTAGGTCAAGGCGAAAATTTGACATATCTGTACCCAACTCATTGCTATATGTTGAATCCCATTCTCCGCACCCAATCTTATGGCCATCAAAACATCACAGCCTTAGAAGATGGAGCTTAAAGAGGATGTCTATTTTACAGAAAATGGGAACGATTTTCAGACTAATGGCTAATAACAGTGAACTTCTTCTGTGTTCTGATTCAACCAACATATATATGACCTCAAATATGTTCATGAAAAATTGATCAAACCATAACACGGAACAAGAAAAATGACAATTAATTACAAGAACCAGCATTATTCCCATAGTCACATTCCTGCAACAAGATGTATAGAGTGTGGACGAGTTGGAGTGATTACTCTCATCTGCTGAATCTTCTTTCAGACAGGTCCGAAAAATGAACCCCCGTTTTACCTGAAACAAACAAGTACACAAATAAGTAACTAGTTGAAAGAATCCGTAGTTACAAGTTTTCTACATCGACAATGCCTCGAAAATCGACACAAGAATATGAGCAATATGCTAGATAAATTAACCATAACATTGCCCCTATTCGATCTTTGCCTATTATAACTCAAACTAAGATGGAGCTCATAGTTATGGTTTGACAAAAGGAGCAAAGACTTTGTTAGATAAACTTAATATATGTAACTAGCTGTATTACATATGTAAGACAAAATCTATATAGATAGAAGAAAAATCCATCGATCCTTACCAAAAAAAAAAAAAAAACGAAGTAAGGCAAAAGCGATCAAGCCCAAGAATTATCAAACGCGGCGGAAGTAATAGCATGAGAAAACTCCTGAAAATTAATCCGGCCATCACCATCCGTATCAGCCTCTCTAATCATCCCTGTCAGCTCCTCAGCCGTAAGAGCATGACCAAGCTTAGCCATAGAATGTGCCAGCTCGGCAGCTGTAATAAACCCATTCCCATCTCTATCAAACATCCTAAACAGATGTCTTAACTGATCCTCCGTATAAGGGGACTTAGCCGGCACAAGCTCTGGAGCGACAAGCGCGACGAATTCGGAAAACTCGATCAAACCGTTGCTGTTAGTATCGGCCTTTTGGATCAAGTTCTCTAGCTGGTCTGGGCTGGGCTTTAGGCCGAGTGATCGGAGTAGTGAGCCCAGTTCCAGCTGCGTCAAGCTTCCGTCGTTGTTTCGGTCAAACGATCGGAAGATTTCTCTTAACTCGGCGATTTGCTCATCGTCAAGCTTCACTGGCTCTGGTTGCTTGTTGCTCATTTCTTGAAATAAGAAGAAACTTCTCTGAGGAATACGTCGAGCAGCTTACGGGCTCGATTTAAATCGCCACTTCTTGAACTTACGCTTTATCTGATCAGATCTTAAAAGGGAAGGGAAAGAGAGAGAGAGGTTAATTTTGCAGAGACGAAAAATCTGACATTTGGATTTTCAGATTTTGATTTGCAGAGATCAAGGAATCCCCAACAATGGCGTTTTTTTTCTTCTCCTTTTCAGTTTCGTTGTTTGTTTCTTCTTCCTCTTTGTTTTTTTTTTACCGGGTCCTCAGAATTATCAGCAATTCACTCAAATATCGGATCCCGTATTGAATTATCAGAGAGTCTTTATTTAAAAAAATTTTTTGGCTATTATTTTATTTGTTTGTTTAATGCTAGAAGGCATAATCAAGTGCCTGTTTGAAGGTCAACACTAATAAGAACAATGAAATATTCAAATGATAAAAGAGGTTTTTATTATATATTTCAATGAATAATCTTCCCGAGAAAGATCCAAACAGAAAGTGCGAGAAAATAGGCGGAAAATTCTTGAGAAGCTGCCCACGTCTTTGCTTCGTTGACTCTCTCCCCTTTTGGAATCGTCAACCGCCTTTTTCCGAAGGTTCTTACGTGCGAGTTTTTTTTTGAACAATTTGAGCTTGGATATGAATGCCAATAGAATTGTGCCACGTCATTAAATATTTTTGTTGAGAGAAAATTTTTATTGTTAAAATCGTGTAACATTAAAAGATGAGCTCCGATGGTAAAATTACTTCTATTTTTTCTTCGACGTAACACAATTCGCTAACCACAAATTGGATTTTAATGAGATTGGAAAATCGATGAGAGTGAGAATGGTTGTAGTGGATATTTACCTTTTTCCCTTAATTTAGGAGCTGGAAACTAGAAACGTTCAAATGGGGCTGTGACATTGACTTTTGCTGGCCCGGATTAATTATATATATATATATATATTTATTTATTTTTATTATTTTGAATGCAAGTATTCATTTAAAAAAAGTTAATTTGGAATATATTGCTTAGACTTTATTTCAGTTTGATTTATTAAGTTTAGTTTTGGCTAATAAAATTTTAAGTTTATTAATTAGGAATGAGTCCAATCTTATTTACAATAAGAATCTCTAAATATAATATCAAGTTTATTGAATTTTATAGCAGTTTAATTATCTAAGTAAATATTTTCGGCTAAACGTATAGATAGAATTTAAGAATTTAGTTATTTTTCAAAATTTATTATAAAAAATAAGTCTCATTTCGAAAATTTTAGTAAATTAGTTTTTTTTTTTTAAATGTAAGTTTTTAATGGCGAGCTATTCTTTGCTTGACTCTTCTTGTTCTTTGTCTTCATATTCTTCTTCTTCTTCTTCATCATCGGTCCTTCTTCTTCTTCATTTTCGTCTTCGTCATCTTCTTTTTCATTTTTGTCTTCTTCTTCTTCGACAGTGGACCGATAAAGACGGACAATGGAAGGATAAAGACATACAATAAACAGACATCGCTGGATATGCATAGATCAATAAGAACCGACAAATAAAAATTATAGAACGATGATGGATGGACATAGACCGTGTCAATGGACGGTCATGGATCGACGATGACCAACAATTAACAAACAAGCTCCATTATGCAACTTTGATTTTTATGATTTTGTGTGATCCGATATCTAGGCTTCAATAGATAAGCTTCGAAAAACTCAAAATGAGGAAGAAAAAAAAATGTAGATGAAGACTTCGATATAGATCAAAAACATAGGGCTTATGTTATTTTTTGGTTCGGGAAGATGGTGAATTGGTAGGAATGGAGTTAAATTAGTTATTATGCTCTTCACATGACAAAAAAAAGGTTAGTTTTCTAAAAATATCAAAATAGGTCGACTTCTTAAAATTTTAAGGTCCATTGGATAAAAAGAGCCTTAAATGATTTTTTGTTTTTAAAAAAACTAACCTAACTTTTATTTTTATTGGAAAAATAGCCCTCTATTTTTATTATTTATAAAAACTAATAAAAATGATGAAATTACAAAATACCCTCACCCCTATCACATAAACTAACAATAACCAAACCCAAAATACCCTCAACCATGTATGCGATCAAGCTTTCTAGGACAAAATCGATCCATTTGTAATCCATTTTTCCTTACTTGTATTCCGTTTTGATCTTTACATCCTCCCTCTTTATCGATTTGAAGCTTTGAGATAGATAAATTCATTAAGTAAGTTTCAATATTTTCTACTCAATTTTTATTTCAATAGGTGATAGATAATCATAATCAAAACATAAGGGGGTCTCATTAACTGTATTTTACTTCCGATTCTGTCTATAATGTGTAAATATGAGTTCTAGAAATTTGAGATTCGCATTGCAGTTCTTAATGCTTGATAGCTAGAGGGAGGTAAGGCCTCGAGCAATCAAACATTATTGAAACCTTCGAAACTATCAAGCATCCGTGTTTAATTAATTTTTTTTATTTAGAAATGAAAATATTTTTAAGTAATGATATGCTTTGATGATTAATAAAATAAGAATTTTAACCTAAATGAAAAAGAGAATTCGTGGTATTGGCATCCAAATATAGAAGGATTAACTAGAGCTTCCGTCGAATATAATGTCACGTATACTTAACATTTAGAAGTTGTCTATGAATTCAAATTATAATTATCATACAAGCTATGGAGTAACGTGTTGTCTTCCCTACTACATATAAGAAATAATTAAAACATAAAGGGATTTTTCTGCCACTTACAATCTAAAGAGGAAAAATCCCTTTTATACTTGAAATTGATTCTGAAGACTCAGAGAGATATATAAGGAAAGAATCATCGTCAATTACCTAAACTTCCTAATGTTCATGATCTTTTTGGGAAAAATATACCCAATATCATTGCTAATAATCATGATGATCATTGTAGTACCGAATGTTAAGAATTAAATCAGAATTTTTATGATTATGATCATGGTAGTGACAAAAATTACAATACTAATGAGGCTTCAAATAAGGATGAATATTCTGATGAGGATTTTGATGATGATACTGCCATAATTTCGTTTATGATTATCCATAAATGATTAAAAATGAAATACAAAAAAATCTTCGAACATATAAATTTCTTCCAAATTTTCAATGGGAAGACAAAGCTTATAAATGAACGACAAATGATGATGAATATTGGAAAACGGATTAGAAGTGACAGAAAGAAGGAAATGTAAAAAGAAGAAATGATTTAAGATTTAGTCGCTATTTTTCTTTTCGAAGGCAAATTGCTATATATATATATTTTTTATAGAGCTCACGTCAGAATGAAGAAGAGAAAAGGAATGATGAGACGAGAGTAAGAATGTAACACTCCCTTTCGCTTCCAGGGATGGAAGATTGGAAATAATAATCTAGCTACTAACTAGTGGCTTATCTGGCATCTTTATGTTTAGATAAGGGACCAAATCCAAGAGAAAATTAGGACCCTTAGACATCTTATATCTTCAATTCGAGGGGGTAGGAAATCCAGAAGAAGGAAATAGTGTATCAAATTCTTAATTCTCCATGTCGCTAAAGAGGAAACATTGTAACGTCACTATAAAACTTGTAAAATGTTTATAGAGGTTAAAATAATATATACCTATGTACGACCGCCCTCATCTCCACGAGTAAACAAATTATAGGGCTTGCCAGGATTTTGTCCTGCAAAAATATTTAGCATGAGGTGTGTTAGGGTATTTAGCACAAGCATACAAATACCTGTGCCTTTGTACTTATAATACCTCCAAGGGTGAATCCCAATGAATCTTCCCAACCTTAGAGATTGGTCAACGAAGAAATCCTTGTAGGAAAGATGATTGCATTTACTTGCTTTTATTCATTGTAGCTTTGGATTTGAATAGTCAAACAAACTGATTAATAATCAGTCATTATTAGAACAGCAGCGACGTAACTTACCTTATTTTTCATATTTTCCTAATAACCTCATCCATCCTCGTCGGCATATAGTGTAATTTACTTCCCTTATTTTGCAAAAAAAAAAAAAAAAAAAAAAAATTCTGAATTAGCCTAGCATCAATTCTAGAAACTTGCCTTGTTTAGGGTTTATGGATTGTATATATATATACTCGTTCGACGACTCTACGTCAATTACTCTGTTCATTACTTCCAACTATTTTGAAGATTTTACTTTCATTCAATGTTCTAGGATTTCAAAATTGAAGGGTTCAGTTTCTTCATCTTTTCATTCGATTAATCCTTTGATTACAAAGTGTTGTTACTGCTAATTAACTAGACATCGATACAAATCTTTGGGAAGCACTTCTCCTTCTCAATAAAAGCATCCTCTATTCTGATAGATATTTCATAGACATGCTTGTGTATCTTCTGTGTTCATGTGTTCGGACATGAGAAACATGTTTTCTTTTGTGTATTTGTGTGAACTCCTACGTATATTTGTGTTAACTAATCTAGCATCATTTTAATTAATTTGTTAATTATTAACGCATCAACTTTTAACAATTACATAATAGGTAGTAGGGGTTTGGATTATGGGTATAAATCCCCTTCCCCAATTTCCCTACTGATTTGGAACATAAATAAACAGTAATTTCATGTGAATAGAGTAACATGTTACACATAAGTTAAAATCAATTTACATAAATGTGTATTTTTCATTACATAAATAACGGGATGCTATCTGCCTAGCTGTGTATCTGATCTAATGGAACTTAGGTAATAGGCCGTATAGAGCTTAACTAATTAAGAATATTCTTCAAGAATTTCTACTAAAGTAAAGAGAAAAAAGAAAAAAAGAAAACTAAAGTCCAGCTACAAGTTGTTATTAATAGAAGAGTTGGTAAGGCTAACGTAGCAAGAAAGGTATATAGATTATAGACTATGGCCTATATTTACATATTATTTCCATATACTATATCTCAAATAGTCATTACTTTTCTTGCGCGATTCAATATCATGATTAATTGATCATTCTATTTCCTCCCTCTTAGACAATCACAATGTTATAGATATGGAGTTCTCTTTCACGTAATCCTTGGCAACTTCCATTTCGATTTGGCCCGATATGGAATGAACTTATAATCATATACAACATTTATTTCTTTTATCAATGGTTCTACTAATTAATATCTTTCCACAAATACTTGAAATTCAATTTCTCAATCTGATTCTTCGTATTGAATAATCCCGGTTGTTTGCTTTTTGTTCATATAATGCATATAGAGTTGGTTGGGTCGGTTCAATGGCTTTATATGAATTAGCAGTTATAAATATTAGAAAATGTGAATAATTAAGATTTTATTTGTTTATATTTTACAAAACTCTCAACTGTATATGCATATCTTGTATATGCTTATTAAATAATTGTTTGTATATTTCTCTATAAATAATAATCTTGAACCACAATTAAAGTGTGGTGAATTGACAAATATTGTCATGGTATCAAAGCATTTTTTGGATTAACATCCTACATCCAATGACATTTGATTCTTCCTCCATCTCCTTCAACACCATGGTTCATCTTGTTACCATCAAAATTTACAAGTCTCAAAATTTGTTTTGTTATGTTGATGGCTCTCACAAACAACCAATTTATACCACTTCATCTGATGACATGATTGTTCCTGATCCAAAGCTTGTTGAATGGCGGCAACCTGATCAGCTTGTCTTGAGTCTTCTTCTCTCTTCTTTGTCTGAGGAAGCTCTGAACTTACCGGTCTCACTTCCTGTCGCGAGGTATGGTCCACTCTTGCATACTCTTTCAGTCACAGATCCATATCCCGTGAGATTCATTTGAAGGATGGACTTCAGACAATGAAGGAAGGGACTCGTAGTGTTACTGAGTTTTCTCGTGTGTTCAAATGTCTTTGTGATAAACTAACCGCAATGGGACATCCCATGGATGATATTGATAAAGTACACTGGTATCTATGAGATGTCGGTGATGATTTTTCTCATCTTTCCACTACTCAACTCACTCTTTCACTACTTCCATGCTTCAAAGATCTTGTACCTAAAGTGGAAAGCTTTGACATTTTCATTAAATCTCTCGAGCCCTCCTCTGGCTTTGCCACTGCTTTTACTGCTCATACTTCCTCTCACTCGAGCAAGAAGATCAAAAGCAATCACAAGCATAAATATGACAACCACAAAGGCTATCGCCATGGTAAGAACAATAGCCGTGTTGTTCGTTGTCAGATTTGTCGCGAAAAAGGTCACTATACTTCACCATGTCTGTCTCGGTATTCATTGGGGGCGAATTCAGCAAATCTAGCTGAGGATTTTTTCCAACTGAACTCCATTCTTAATGGGGCTGAATCTGATTGTTTCACGGACAACGGTGCAAGTTGCCGATGTCTTTAGGAAGAGTATACGTTTTTTAGTTCCAAGCTCCACGTCAAAGCACCTTCCACATCGAGCTTGACGGAGGATGTTATAGATACGAAGATCTCTTCCACGTAATCCTTAGCAACTACCTCATATCAGAAGATGTGAATAGTTAAGATTTTGTTTGTTTATATTTTACCAAAGTGCGGTAATTTTACAAATATTATCAACAATCGCCCTTTGAAAAACAATCGTCTAAAGATCGTATCAATCTTACCCGGAAGAGGTACTAAGATTATGTATACGTACAAAGGAATTTCTATTTTACATTAATTTACAATTTCCTTTAAAATGGACGTGATATAAAATTTGTTTCTTCCTTATGTACGTTTGGAAAGTTTGATAATGTATTCCAATTTTTATAATTAAAAAAAAATTAAAAAAAAATCATTATTAAGAGATAATTCATGTCACAATTATTATTTCTTAATAATATAATTAATATAATTATTTTATATTTATATTTTTTTATATTTTTTTCTTATAGCTATTCGGTAATTATTTTATTAACTTATATATATATATCTCATGATTTTAATTATATATCTCGAATAATAATATTCCGCTCTTAAAACTAAAATCTCATTTATGTGGCATTAATGATAAGTCTACATTCTAACTTCAAAAAAGAAACAATCATTTATTAAATATATTTAAATTAATTAAATATATTTAGTTGAGAAAAAAAAAAAGGTGATTAAAATGAAAAAAAAAAAGAAAGAAATAAAAGTAATTTCTAAACCTACTTAATATATTTTAGTTGAGTAGCAAGAGCTAGACATAATCTATAGATCTTATGTGGTGGCCCACGCTATTAAATGAAAAAATGAACGGTTCAGATCATTTACAATTCTCTAGTACTCACTCCAGTCTCCGCCCGTCAAACTATTCACCGAAGACCATAACACCTGTCAGTTCTCATCCCTGAATGACTTTTTACCGTCTCGGTAAAATTCCCGAATCACGCATCGAATTTCAGAACCACATGTGAGACCTGTAGCGCGTGGAATTCACGGACCGGTAGAATCTCGCTGAGCAGCTGCACAGTATGGCTTACCTGTGGCCTGTGGGTTAGAAGAAAATGGAAAGGGTTGACTTTAAGAATATCGACCGAAGGTGATGTGTGCCATTGATAGTTCGCCACGTGGAAATAAAACGGCCGAGGAGTAAATTTTGGCGCTGGTACGTTTCTATAAACGCCCATTTACCTCCCTTTGTATAGTAAGAAAAATTTTAAAATATTAAATTAACATTAAATGTTGAGGGGATGATATGAACTGTAAGAAAAAGATTTTCAGAGAGAGAGCGAAGGTGAGAGAAAGTCTGTAAGAGAGAGAGGTCTTTCTTTTCTTTCATCATCTTCTTCTTCTTCTAGTCGTTGTTCATTCTCGGAGAAACACCAACAGTAGTAGGAGGGGTCGTGGTACTGGATACTCTCTTTCTCTTCTGTTTCTTTTTTTCCTCTTTTGTTAGGTTTTTTGTTTTTTGTTTTTATAATTATTTTTCAATTATTGAGCTTTTTATTTAAAACTTGAGAATCAAGTAACGCTCTTGCTTAAGCTTTTGCTGGTTTGTAGTGATAAACTGTAAGAGATGATGTCAAAACTACTGTCCGAACGGGTTATTACTCCATGAAAGCTTGTTTTGTGTTCTTCTTACTTGAGGAAATTTCTATTTTTTGTTGTAATTATCTCAATTTTAGGTTTTCCCTACATATTTCGATTTTGTTCTTGTTCCTTTTTCTGTTTTTGTTTTTGTGTGTGTGTGTGTGTGTGTGTGTGAATATACATTCATATAGAGGAAGGGTTCAAAATCCCGATATGAAGTTCTTTTTTATTGTTTATCAATTTATAGGAATCAAATCCCACTATGTACTCTATTCTTGATCTTTGAAAACAAAAGTGAAGCTCTTTTTTCTATTTTTTAAAACGCTTGACAGTCATAACAATAATTTTCTTAGGGGATTTGGCTAGTATTCATTATACATATATATATATATATATATATATATTTGGAATTAAGGAAAATCGATCGAAAGGCATAGTGGAGAAGCAGAATATCATGTATGGGGATTGCCAAGTGATGTCAAGCATGGGAGGAAACGTAGGTTCCACAGAAAACCTATTTTCTTCGCCGATCCAAAACCCTAATAATAACTTCGAGTTCATGTCCAGTATTCCTTTCCAACAGTACCCCCTTATCTCTCTTGTAAGCTCCCTCTAGTTATTAATCACAGCGTTCTTCTTTAATTGAAAAAGAAGAAAGAGTTAGTATGAGTTTATTGTTCTTTTATGTATTTATTTATTTTATTTAATGAAGTAATTTCTCATAAGTTGCAGAAAGAAGAAAGTGGGATTTTGAGATCATCTGGGAAGGAAGAAATGGAGAGTGGTGGGTCTGGAAGCGAACTACAAGCTGAAGAAAATACTGGAAATATGATTGAACAGGACAGTACTGCTGATCAACAGAAGCTTCTCTCTAAGAAGAAACAATATCATCGTCACACCGCTCGCCAGATCCAACAGATGGAAGCGTACGTAGATATACCTATATAATTCATTTCATTATGTTTGAATTAATTAATTTGGTCCATAAATGAAACTCTAATCATCATTTATCCAATTGCTTTTCTTATAGCAAAACCCATTTAGTTTTGGAAATTTTAAGGTTTGGGAAGGGTGGGAGAAAATAGTTATACCTATTATTTAGCGCTTTAATCTTTCTATATGTTTGTAGGCAATATTATTATATGTATATATAATTAATGTCAATGTGCTTATTGTATGATAATGGCTGTTTTTTGTACTGTACAGATTGTTTAAGGAATGTCCCCACCCAGATGATAAGCAAAAGATGAGATTAAGCCAAGATCTTGGCCTTAAACCCCGCCAAGTCAAGTTCTGGTTCCAAAACCGAAGGACCCAGATGAAGGTACGTTACTCGCTACACTTGACTCTCACTAAAATTATCATACACAACCAGTATACATATACAAAATGAAATTTACTTATTTGATGGATAATTTACACTTTACACCTATTTTTTAATAGTGTATAATTATTCTTACCCAACTAACCAGTAGTGATTTTCCTTCTCCTAAATAAAATTAAAAAAATCATAATTTTTTTTTCTTTTTTTCCTGACAAGATTTCACTTTCAACATGGAAGAAAAACCCTAGGAAAAAAATATATATCTGCAAAGCCTATTAAATGACATTATTAAGCGTTGGAGATGCTTGGAGTACAGCTCTTGTGCATTTTCTCCAGCTCGATTTCCCAGAGAGCGACCCAAAATTAATTAACTACTCACATTTACAACAATTTACAAAAAAGAAAAAAAAATAATAATAAGAAAGCCTCAATTTGAGCTGGGAAAGTAAACCTGGGTTCATATTCAATTAATAGCCACCATCATCATTATATATATATATTTTTTAAAAGGAGTAATTACAATTAGGGGAGAAGGAGTCAGTAAATCAGATTACTTAATGGGTTGGGTGGTATGGTTTTAATCACAGTCTGTATTTCTCTATAAATGTAGGCTTCTGGCACGAGTGTTTCCCTAATTGGTGCCATCAAATTAATGACCCCTATAGCTTTTAATCTGGCGTTTCAGTGATCAGTGTCATTATTTATGACACCAAAATTGAATGATTTACAGTACTAAGTAGGTATGATACGGGTGTGGGATTGATTGTGTAATAACTTTTAGTAACGTTTCCACTAATTTGATGGACTAATTGTGGTAATGCAAATAATGCAATAGATATGTTTAATTAGAGAATCATATTATAACGTTATAAGCTTATAGATAATGATTTGCAATTTTTTTTTTAATTCACAGGCACAGCAGGACCGAGCAGAAAATGCAATACTAAGAGCAGAGAATGAGAGCTTGAAGAATGAGAATTACAAATTACAAACGGCCATCAGAAGTATAATGTGCCCTAATTGTGGTGATCATGGCATCCTTGGAGAACCTAACTTGGACGATGAGCAACTTCACCTTGAAAATGCTCGCCTGAGAGAAGAGGTGTGTACATCCTGTCAATTTGTGAATGTAGAAAATGGTTTTTACATCAGTTTTAGTAACTTAGGAATGTGTCATGCTTTATGTCGATTAATGGAATCATGATGAGTATATCACTACAAAAAATAAGCGATTTGGCAGCATTTTTTCGAGGTGACGTATATGCGCACCGCTAACTGGTCTGTTTTTTATAGTATATGCTACATTACATGTTTAATATTCCTTCGAAAATGGTTTCCATGTAACATTTACATATTTCTATGAATGATTTAGTGAATATACATTGCAATATCATGTGATATAACCATGAATGATTGTTAACAGTTGGAGCGAGTTTGTTGTTTGACGTCAAGATACTCTGGCCGGCCGATGCAAATTATGAGTCCTTCTCCACAATTCATGCCCTCATCATTGGATTTAGACATTAACGTATATTCAAGGAAATTTCAAGACCCAATCAATGTCTCTTCAACTCATCATCATGACTTTATGTCCTCACCAATGCCTCCTAATTTGGTCCCTAGTACTAGTACTCATGATCATCATCAAGCTTCAAGCTATGCTCATCATGATCAAAATGGTATGACCCTAATATTAATGGAAGAGGAAAAACCACTTGCAAATGAGCTTGCTGTTTCTTCCATGAATGAATTCGTCAAGATGTGTCAAGCCAGTGACCCTCTTTGGATTAGAGATAATGAGAGTGGTAAAGAAGTCCTTAATGTGGAAGAGCATGTTAGATTATTTCCATGGCCATTGAACCATCTCAAACAACATTCTAATGAGTTGAGGACCGAAGCTACCCGTGATAGTGCTGTCGTTATAATGAATAGCGTCACTCTTGTTGATGCTTTCCTCGATGCTGTAAGTCCGATACGTAAATGCTAGCTTTTTGTGTTTAAATTATCAGATAGATGTCTCAAGAGATTAAATTTCTAAGCTCGATTTCTTATTTTTCATATGTTGAAATATCTTTAATAAATATTAATAATAATAAATTGTAGGGTAAATGGATGGAGTTGTTTCCTTCAATTGTTGCAAGAGCAAAAACTGTTCAGGTGATCTCACCAAGTTCTTCAGCTAGTGGTTCCCTTCAGCTGGTATGCCCTTATTTCTTTCTAATTATTTTTTTAATAAACCAACGTTTATACAAAATGCTTTCCAAAAGTATCAATCTTATGTAATAGATACATGACAAGTCTGATTAGATTAACTCCTAAATAGAAGGTCTCAAGTGAATAAATGATGTTTGGTCACATAATTATTGTATCATGTGATATTACCACAGTATACTATTTGTTACATGATTAGATAAATGGGTTAACTTCATTTACTTGTTACATGATTTGTGTTAATGTACCTGTTATAATTGGGCAGATGTATGCAGAATTGCAAGTACTTTCACCATTGGTACCAACTCGAGAGGCATATTTTCTTCGCTATTGCCAGCAGAATGCCGAAGAGGGAACATGGGCAATCGTCGATTTTCCGATCGATAGTTTCCATGACAATCTTCAACCTTCATTCCCCAAATACAAGAGAAGGCCTTCTGGTTGCATTATCCAAGATATGCCTAATGGTTACTCAAGGGTTCGTCTTAATTTCAAACTTTCGAAATTATGACATTAATTTTCATAAAAGTAACTGAGCACGTATGTGTATATAGTCCAAATAATGGCATGGTAACCATATTCCTCAAGTTAGTAATTAGTAAAGTTTCTTGTCTAATGATTCATTCTTACATTTCTTATTTATTTTTGACAGGTTACATGGTTAGAGCATGCAGAGATAGAGGAGAAGCCTGTTCATCAGATATTTAGTGAATTAGTGTATAGTGGGATGGCGTTTGGAGCCAAACGCTGGTTAGCTGTTTTACAGCGACAATGTGAGAGGATGGCAAGCCTCATGGCTAGAAATATTTCTGATCTTGGAGGTTCGTTTTTTCTTCCCTAGCCATAAAAGCCTCTAATCTACTTTCATTTGTGTATACACAAATCCTATGATTATAGATCAATGTAGGTTAGCTAGAAGCAATGATATATATCTTGATTACATTTTCTTTGTACATATTTATATGTAGTGATACCATCCCCAGAAGCAAGAAAAATCTTAATGAAACTAGCACAAAGGATGATAAGAACATTCAGTGTCAGCATGAGCACTTCGGGCGGGCAGTCATGGACGGCTATATCGAACTCTCCGGATGACACAGTTAGAATCACGACAAGAAAAGTTGTGGAACCCGGTCAACCAACCGGAGTTATTCTCAGTGCCGTTTCCACCACTTGGCTTCCTTATTCTCATTCTCATGTTTTCGATTTCCTTAGAGATGAACGCCGTAGATCTCAGGTATATAATCAAATTATATATATATATATATATATATATATATATATATATATATTGTCATATATCATATCTAAGAGTGACTGATCGGTTGTATGAATTTTTAGATTTTACTAATAAGTCCGGTTTGTTTTGCAGTTGGAGGTGCTGTCTAATGGAAATTCTTTACATGAGGTGGCTCACATTGCCAATGGCTCTCATCCTGGAAATTGTATTTCTCTCCTTCGCATTAATGTAAGTTTCATTTTCTTGTTTTAAAAATTTTCAATTAGCTAACAACCTATTAGTCTCGTTTTCTTGTTCACTTACTTTGATTTCTACATTTTTATTTTAAAATTTCTTTTGCATGGACCCAAAAAATAAATTAAGCAGGTAGCAAGCAACTCATCCCAACAAGTAGAACTAATGCTACAAGAGAGCTGCACCGACCAATCAGGAAGCCTCGTGGTCTACACCACCATAGACGTTGACTCGATCCAGCGGGCAATGAACGGCGACGACCCCTCATTCATTCCTCTCCTTCCATTAGGGTTTGTAATAGTACCTTTTGGATCTTCTACAAATGACAACAGCATGATTACAGCGCCACCACCATCCGATCACGATGGTGTGGGAGTCTCCTCTGCCACCCCGGCTGGGAATTCTTCCAGTTGCCTTTTGACGGTGGGGCTGCAAGTTCTTGCTAGCACAATCGCGTCATCAAAACTAAACCTCTCTAGTGTGAACGCAATCAACAACCATTTGTGTAACACGGTCCATCAGATCAATGCTGTTCTTAATTCCGGAAGCTGTGCCAGCACTGAACCGGCCAGTTCATTGGCCAAGGAATTATAGGTTGCCCACCAAAATATCCCTCTTGACCTAGTTATATAACTGATTACGGTTTGGTAACTAGTCTCTTAAACATTTTGTCTTTAAAATAAGATCAGATCATGATGGGTGCTTTGGTTAGGACGATGATGTCATTTCATTGATCAACTGTTTAGTGTTACATTTTCTTGGAGTTAAGTACTTTTACAAATTAAACAGTTGATCAATGGGATAATGTAATTGGTCTCTTAGAGTATCCCATTATGAATGATCTTGAGGGCCATTTTTTTTTTCTTTTCTTTTTGTGTGTGTGTGCTGGTAGGGTAATTTATTTTGTAAGTTGGGGGGTTGAATTGCAAATAAATTAGGTAAGAGGGATATTTTTGTGAAGTAACTAATTAATATTGAAGAGGGTAGCTGTTGGGTAGATTGGGCAGTGTGGGAAGAACCAGCGGTGTGTTATGCACATTTAATGGGTAGCTTGATCAGATATGGGTGGATGTGTGATCAGAAAAGGTAATTAGAGTGTGCGTGTAGGGTTGTAGTGGGAGTCAAGAGCGCACCAGATAGGACCCTTGCTTTCTGGGCAGGCTTAATAAGTACTGAATGCAAAATTAATGGGGGGTCTCACCGGTAAGCAAGGGTGGTGGTTCGGGCATTGACTTCTTCTTTTTTATTATATATAATCATTATTGTTCTATTATTATCAGTCAGAACCTGGATTTTTCTTTGTTCTACTTCGGGAAAATTTATTGTTATATTATGTCTTTTTGAAGTATTGTTCCAGGTTGTACTACATCTCTCTTTATCCGCTGCTAAGTTTTATTGTGTTCTATTTGTGCATGGGCATTGACTTTAGTCACTTTAATTACCTTCATGATTTACGCCTTCTTCTCTAAATTCAACTTCTGATATGGAGCTACTCTCGTATCAAACAAATCACAAGTTTCTACAAACTTCACATTATTATATGTCTAAACTTGCATTTTTTTTCCCCGCAATAAGAGTTCAAAAAACGGAATCTATCGTCAAAAGGAGAAATTATTTCTTGGACTTGGTCAGGGCTGGAAACTGGTGTAACTTTTTTCAAACCCTTTTCATTTGTCACGTTTTTTAGAATGAGAAAATGGACGTTAATGTAGATCAATCCATTCAAATAAATGTTGTTTTTTGTACAAGAGGTTCATAGCCTCCCTCTACTAAGAGAGAAAAACAATATGATGGTCAGGAATTTTCATCTAAGAAAAATGATTTCAACGTTAGAAAATTGAGTGAAATTCAATTGGTAACCAATAAAAAAATTACCGATGGAATTAAGCAGATTGAATCGGTCGATTTTTGGTTAGTGTCGGATAATTTGCTGATTTTCTCTTTCCTCATGTTTAAGGCATATATAGGATGAATAAAAAATGGCATTAGTGTTCTTACACATTAATATACTCCATTCCTACAATTATACAGTATAGGAAGATATGCATGGTGACTCAACTTTCATCATTTCCGAACTTTGCCCTACACCACTTTAGATTAAAATACGATTAGAGGAAAACTTGGCCACATAGAACACTAAAGATAAATATGCGTCTATGCGCGGAGCGAGAAAAAAGTTTAGAAGAGGTAAAACATATATTATATGAAAATAATTGGGGACAAACATAGATTTTTTTACTAAATTTCAAGAATTTATTTTTAAAATTTTAATTATTTAAGCTAAAATCCTAATTTTTAAATAAGTTTGAAGATGCCTAATGTTAGATTTATCTTAATTGAACTTTATTGACACTAAAATTTTATTGACGTATAGCGAAAGATGATTGGCTAATAATTTGAAATAAATTGAAATAAGCTAATGAGAATCAGCTGAGTATACCAATCGATCGACCGATCAAATCGACTAATTAAAAGATAAGTTTGACTGATTTAATATAAAATTTGGCCAACATGAAGTATTTGACTTTGTCAAATTCGGCCAAAAGGAATTTTCCGTTAGAAGAGTACGAAATTTCACAAGGATTTATGAGACGACAAAAAACTGGTCGTAAATTATTTATACAATAATCAATCAAGGTTCAATCTCAATCGTCTGGAGAAAAAATAAATCAAAATCTCACTTGATTAAGGATTTGATTTCATCTCGTACTGTCATGAAGTTCGACCGAAATGACCTTGGAAGAAGCAAAAATGGGCCAAGCTCATGAAGTGTCAAAAGTAGAACCAATTGTCCCCAACAAGTGGCAAAGAATCCTCTCATAATTCCCATTTTCAGCTAAGTGGAATGGTTGGCTGAATATGATAGTTTATTAGACCAAAAGTAATCTAAATTCGGCCAATAAATAAGGGAATTCGGCCAAGCTTGAAGAAGCTTAAGGCGAGACCCATTTTTCTCAAAAAAGTGCATCGAGGGGACCATTTTAGCTAAGAGGGTTGGCTAAATTTTTAGCATAGTGAGCCGATTTTTTAGGTTTGTTGACTGAAAAATAGAAAGAGTGAGAGGGAAGAAGTCAAGACTAACTTGGACACAAAATGGACTACATTCGGTCTAAAATAGGACCGTTGGAAGTCAAATTTCTCTTAAAAAAAAGGAGAAATGTGGCCAGTGAAGTGGGTGGCCTTTTTTGGGTGTGGGAATCAAGTTTTTGGTCAAAAGTTAATTACTATTTTTCCCTTTTGGTTGCCTATAAATAAAATGCTTAGGTTAGGCAAAAATTTATCAATTTGATCAATCAATCATCATCATCACTCGATCAACTATCAATCTAGACTTTGTCAAAGGCTCATTTAGTCTAATTAAGTGAACAATGGTTATTACTCATCACCTATGGCAGGTCATTCATTGGGCTTGTAGCCCCAATTATTCAATTAACATTTTAATTAACTTAACCTATGAAATATAATTAACAAATTGGCACATTAACCCTTTAATGTCTAATTACTAATTATGGACATTCATGGCAGTTTTATAATTAAATAAATAGTGCCGATGTAAATTATTAATTTCTAATTAAATTAATATCATGCTAAGTTGTGCTAGCAGAACAACGTGACATTATATTTAATAAATTAATAATTTACTATTTTGTTCTTATAGTCATACTATAAGACAAATTATGATTTTACCCCTAAAATCAAAATAGTTTGTTTTCCTTATCCTCGTCTAAACTTAATTGAGTTATTTCTGAACTTTGATTAGTGTGAATGATTATGTTCTATATCATGTTGGTTTAGTTTGGTAGGAGGATCTCATAATATTTTATGATTTTACCGAATTCATAATTAGTTTGGTTAGCTTTAAAGCATTTTTTGAACGAAATAGTTAATTCAATAATCTCATGATTAATTAACTTAAACCTCCTAGCCAAGATTAACTTTAGCAAAGTGTCAAGGCTACCCGAGATATGAGAAATAAGCATCTTCTAAAAGAACCTGTTGTGACTAACAACCATACAATAACTATCCTTTCATCTAGCCAATATCCCGATTCATTTTATGGCATGGTTTAATTGTTAAATCCTAATAAATAATCATTTGAAATGTTATATCTTTAATGAACATAAACAATAGATTTAATGAAATTCTTTTCGTACCATACTATCTTGTAAGGATTTCCTTGTTCAATAAAGTATACAACTCATAAGACTAATTTTAAAATAGGGAAGTGATGGATTCCATCTTGGTCACTCACAACCTTCACATACAATATTTTATACCTAACGTTTCACTCTGATTCACCCTTGGCTAAGGTTTAATTGAATCATGTCAAATTATAAAACCTAGCACATAAGATATCATGGTGATCTCAGGTGTAAATAGTCACTAGATAATTCTCATTAACAATTAGTATTATTAACATAGAGAGTTATTTAAGTGTCATGTTTGGTACTCTTAATCTCTAGTAACCACCCACATACTTATCCTAAAGTTTAACTAACATCAATGGTCATGAGAACAACCATCATAAATATTTTAGGAGATAATCTATGTGATAGTCTATTCAAGTTATCAATATCTCTCTTGATAATCCTATAACTATGAACAATTCGTATTTTATGCTTTAAGCAGCTTGCATCTTTACTAACATGATTTTTATCATGGTTTGAAGCACATAACTAAGACACTAGACTTTATCATGATATGTAATAAATGAACATATAATATTAATTCCAACATAATTAATAAACATAATAAATGGATGAATATCTTTACTATTATTAAATGAGTAATAAATAACAAATAATAGTATAATTAATATTTACAAATAAGATTTTATCTCACAAAATATATATTCATCGAGTCGAACCCAATTTGGCTTGACAAACATACACTGGCCTAGTTGGTTTATCTGACCAAAAGGGATAAACTTTGAGAATGTTAAGAACCATCATTAGTTGGCTTTATGATAGGGACCTATAGCATGTTATATTCTCCGCCTAAAGGGAAGTTGTAGTGATGTAGCTAGACTCTCTTAATTAATTAAGTTTATCCTGAACTAAATCTCATTTTCGGTATTACCCATTTGAACCGGTATTGCATTCATTTTGTGTGTTCAATTTCCTTATGGTATGAATATATGTGATGTATTTTGCACATTATTTTGATAGTGAATGAACCACATCTTGCGTCTAATATTTGGAATTTTGTATTTTAGATTGCATTGTTGCATGTCATATAGTTTTGATAAGAATCTTGACTTATCTAATCCATGTGAATTATTTTTAGACAAACTCTATAAATGGTGAATTTATAAAATTATTGTGGTTGATAAACTACTTTACATGTGTTGTTTATGCATATCATATAATTATCTTGGTGACATGATAAGGTATAAATTTTAAATCACAATTGTGAGAGGTACATTTAATTTTTGTACTACAATAAGTAAAGATCACTTGAATAAAGTATAATTGTGAGAGGTGACATATTATATTTGAATGCAATTATTTGATGGTCTTTACTATACTTATCTAATAAATGACATAAATATGTTCATTAGTATCTTGTTAGGTATATGGACTGTTCATGTATATTCAGATTAGTATGTAATGTATAATAAGTAATTTTTTGAATTTATGTATCCAAATTAATATATTTAATTATTTACCCAAAGCGGGTTATTGCGTATGTTAATTTAGATATAGCTAAAGCATAATGTTAGAGGTATATTGTTAGCCTCATAAGGTGGCTCCCTATGGAGAATACTCATTAGCATGTTATACGCTCTACCCAAAGGAAGTGTATAATGATGCATAAAGATTTTATTGAAGAATAATATTGGTATATGACATGTGATTGGAGATGCCCTAATCTAGGAAGTTTAGCTACTCAAAGGGGTTAAAACTTTCCTAACACTTGGTGTATACTTATATGGTGAAATCACAAGGAGAACTTTAATTACATGTTGCATTCTCCACCCAAAGGAGAGTATGTAATGATGAACCAAATTCTCATAACGGTTGAAACACAATTCGGCTGAAGATTATTCTTCTTAATTAATTGCTCACGTGGTTAATTTGTTGCATTCTTGTGATTTCGCCATAAAGATGATTGACATTAATCAGTATTAATATATGCTCAAACTTGGCATACTATGATTAAGCTCTAAAGATATACTTGCATTTTATGTATGCTTAATTATTGGAGTTTGCACACTACGAGTTCATAAATTAGAGAGACTTATAGCCATTAGGTAACATGTTGATTGGATGGGAATTTGAAGGTCTGTTGATTTGCTTGATTTGTCGGAGTATTGCTGTGTTGTGTGAAATGGAAGAATTTACCAGTGATCATCATGTGTGAATTGAAGTTATGAGATGTATGTTGACTCTGATTATAACATGTCATTTGATTGAAAAATCTTAAGATTAAGTGTCGATATGAAGTATGATAGTTTTGTCAACAAGGTATATATCTCATGAATGACACCATACGGAGAAGTTGCGAGACCGTAATGTAAGACATACATGGCTTTTGTTGGAGCTCAGGATTCCTTTTGCAATGCTTATTGTTTGAGCATCCAGGGAAAGAGGAATTTATTTCTCTAGATAGCGTTTGTTGAAGCATACGGTACTAGAGAATATAAGGAGGACTAATAAGAAAATATCATATTATGAATGCTACTTTTCTTGCTATACTACCATGTTGTGATTCATGTGGATAGAGTTTGTTAGAATTTGTGGCCATGGAGGTACTATGTCGCTCTTTGATTTGATGTTAATTTGTTTATTAGACCGGATTTTTCAAATATGTATCTTCACCATCATATTATTTTCAAAAATTATGGCCACATAAAATTTATAAATAGTTTAGCTTGAGTCATTTTTTTTTAAATAACTTGTTTTATAAAAATAACTAGATTAATTTATAACCTCGTAGAAGAATGTTAGAATCATCTTACTTGGGGTTATAATTAATCTAGTGTTTTGGTTTTATAACAACAGGTTATTTGGTATGGTTGGGGTTGGGGATATGTTTGAGAGTCCAATATAGTTCTTTGAGAAGTTTTGATTATGGGCTTTAGCGCATCTCGTATTTTTATTAAACGGGGTTGGATGGTAGTGTAAGCTCAAGTGGAGTGGTGATCTACAATGGAAAGGCTCACTTGACACATATATATTGGCTAGGTCTCCTCTCTATTGGTAACTCTAGCATCTTATCCCATTGAGAGCCATCACATAAGGTTTTTTCAAGATAGAGAGGAAGCCCTAGTCTTAAGTATTCATGTGAGCACTAATCTATAGGTATAGAAATTTCGTTGTTTAAGGATGATTGTAAGTTATTCTATAATCGATAGCAAATCCAGATATGATTTATTTATACATTTTTTAATCAGTATTTGAATCTAATGCAATTTATATATATTAGCTATATTAATTTCTAACAGTCTTAGCCCTTATCTCATTCATAACATTCTCCCTCACATTTGGTATTATTTTTTATCTTACACGTGAACTTTTTTTCTTAGCATATGATTGACGTGAAATACATGTGATTGTTAGTCCAATCAAATGTTGGGTCTAATTCTAATATCATATAGACGTATGAACTTTCAACTCAAGACTAATTGACAATAAATAAACCGGTCAGTCTTTCTTAGATTCTAAAAAATTTATTTCAAATGTAGAATATTCTCAACTCTTTTTTTACTCTCTCTCCACGATCTAAGACAATCACAAAAGTAACGGAGTGCTTTTTTTTTTTCTTTCCAAATTGCAAGTAAAACATTTTTAAACATGACCAAGATTTGTTCCGCTTAATTTTATAGTTGACATGATCTTAGCGATCGAAGTGAGACATTAGATACGAACCCATCTGAAATAAAGCTAACAATTTGGATGCGGCGGTGAAGATTGCAAAACCACCTCTCTCTAAGTTGCAGAGCAGAGGCTCCTAGGATCAGATGTTTGGGAAAGCATCACTAACACAAACTTGTGTTCCTCACTTGTTTATTGCACATAATATGTATTATTGTCACGTAGTAGTTATATTCCAACTCTTATAGCATAGTGTTAATTAAATAATTTATGTTTAGAAAAGATGTTAGATTTCTAGTCACTTTCTCATCTTCGTCATGATTTGAGTTTCGTCGATTAAAATGAAAGTGATACAGTCGGTTGCTGCATTATATATGGGCCATCCTCGGAATCAAGTAGAGAAGACAACAATGATTAATTAATTTATGCAAATTGAAGTGTAAGTTGTTGCTATCTAAGTAAGAACTTTGCATGAGAATGATATAGGTCTCTATCTCTCTATGTAAGTTTTCATCATCCAATCTGTTTAGAATATATCTTACACCTGAAAGGGACTCTTGGAAAATTAGTTTATGCTAAGAAGGACATTGTTCCCTCCCTACATTGAAGGATATTAATTTGAAAACTCCAATAGCCGGAAAAAGGAGAGAGAGCCTTATCTGAGGAGGACCAACTAAATACATCAAAGTTCAAAGATCTAAGCATGGCTATTAAAGATGAACATAGGAGAACCTTGAAGGAATGGGTATATCGACGAACTAAGAAGTTGAATGTGGTAAAACCTCAAAAGAATGGGTTTACTAAAGGCCCATGTAGTTGAGTATTTTAAAAGGTTTAAGAGTTTGAGACCAGCTCATTTCTTGGAGTGCGACAGATTGAGGAAGTCTTGAGTATAGTTCATCACCAAAGTATGATAGATTCAAGATGCTTGAGCAGACCTATGCACGAATCTCCCTTCTTACACAAAAAGTAAAAGTCTAACCTTAGAGTTCCCAAAAGGGATCCCATAAGAACAGATGAGAGGATTTGACCAAGGAGACAATATGGAAAGATCTTGGAAAGAGAAGGAGGATCAAATCTTTGACATGTCGGAAAAATACTTAGCAACGCGTGTAAATCAAACCAATGGATATTCCCAACCACCTTGGTATAAAATAAAAACCCTACAACAGAGAGGAGGAGGTAACTCATATAATTCTCCAAAAAATACTTAGCAATTTTCCTAATACATAAGTCCCAAGAGACTAGATCTAATAAAAGTATCCAAGGGCATTTGCCAGATTCGCACCCTAGGGTTATCCTTGCTTGTTTCCTTTACATACTAGAACATTTTAAGTTGGGGAAACAAGTGACAGTGCTTTTCGAAGTCATAATATTGAAAACCACATTATCAATATATAATAAAGATAGGTTACTTCTTTCATCTTCATCTAACTTTGAAATAAAAAAATCAAATCTCTATATAGTATCACAGTTAGACCTATTACATGATTGTACTAACAGCCACATATACTTCATGTCATCACATAAAGAAACTCAATGTATAAATTCAAAATAACATCATAAGTGAATGATATGTTGAGAATATATCACATATCTATAAAAAAAAAAGTTTTCAAAAACTAGTATATAAAAAGGATAAATTACTCGACTATCACCAATCTATTTTTAGAAAAAAGTCCAAATTATAACATAATATTTCTTAAGATTTTTATGCTACTACAAAGAACATTGTCCCTCAAATGTCACGAACTTGCAACGAAATAATATTTATAAATAGAGAGAATATATCTCAAGTTTTTTTCATCATTATTTTTTTCAATATTATCATATTTTTGTTTTATATTTACTCGTGAATAAGACGCCTTAATTCTGATTCCTACAGTAAGTGGAACACAAATATCGTTATCCACCACCTAAGTTGCCGCCAACAACATTTCTAAAGAGCCAAGAAGAAAGAAATTAGACAAAATGCATAGCAAAAATTTGGATTCACTTCTAGAACGTCTTATATAATATAATATAATGTAATATAATATATTATAAAGTTGAGTTTATATATATAATTATGCCGTGAATTTTTAATTACCTATAGCATGTCATATGTAGATTTCAATCAAATTTCTTAAAATATTCAAATTTCATAATTTTTAATTAAAAATTTTAAAATACTCTCATTTATAAATTAATAATTATCATTATTTTTCTTAAATAATAAAAATAAAAAAAACTTTCTAAAATACCCTCATTTCATAGTACATTCAATTTTGAATACATATTAATAATTACCATCATATTTCCTCAAATAACAAAAAAAAAAAAAAAAAAAAAACTTATCACAACATATCACTTGACAAATTTTATAATTAAACTCTCTAAAATATCTTCCCTCCATAATCTAACTCTAATTTTTTAAAAATACCCTCATTTTATAATGAATTCAATATTAAATAATAATAACAATAATTACCATTATATTTTCTTAAAATAATAAAAAAGTAAAACAAAAATTACAAATTACACGTGGCATATTTTATAACAAAACTTCATAAATAATCTCATTCCATAATTAATTCAACATTAAATGAAAATTAATAATTGCTATCATATTTTCTTTAAAGAAAAAAATAAAAGCATATTATTTATTCCACCAGGTGTCAGATTTTACGATCAAATTTTAATTTCTTATATCATACCACGTGTCATATTTTGAAATCAAACTTTATAAAATACACTCATTTCATAATAAATTTATATTAACTATAAATTAATAATTAACTTAAATCTATTATTAATTATTATCCTCATTATTAGTTTTATTAGTTACTAAAGATATCTGTAGTTCATTATAAGTGATAGATCTGTGTATAATGTTATCAAACCATTAAAAAAATTAAAAATACAAATTAATATAATTATTATTTAGTTAACTTTTCATAAACAAATGCTATTCAATTTAACATAAAAATGTATTTATAATATAATATTTTAATTGACCATAAAAATTATAACTATCTCCAATTTAAATTTTAAATTTTATAATATGAATTCTCAATTTTTAACTTTTTCATCTTTTATTTATTTTTACTAATGAAATTGTATGTGTGACGTCCACGTGGACGCCATATGGCAGTTAAAATAAATGGTTTAATAGTTTATAAGGATCCAATCCCTATCCACCTGAATATATCCTATTTTCAAAAAAAAAAAGAAAAGAAAAAAACAACTCTAAATTCTAATTACACTCATCTTCAACCTCCGAGAAGAAAATTACGCTATCTTCTGGGTCCTCATGCCCTACTTCGTCTTCAACCTCACGCCCTGAAAGTAGTTGAACCAGCCCTAGAAGAAAATATGTTCATTTTTCATGCTTTTGATCATCTTTTGTTTCATTTCTGCATTTTTTTTCTTGGCCCATTGTTGCTGCTTATTAAATACGCTTAATCTTCAGGCTTTTGCTCATATTTTGATTTTTTGTTTGCAACTAACAATTTCTAAAGTTGTATTCGATTTGCTTCTGAATATTCAATTTTTTCCCCTCTAACCAAGAATATTATAATATTATCCTCATTTATTTCACATAATAATTATGAAAAAAACAAAAAAAAAACACCCTGTCAAGCATTATATATACACCAACACTTAATAAGGAAATGAAAATGGAAACCTTCACCGAGTTCTTTCCCTGCAAGACCTTCAATAAGTAATATTTTATTATTGTACTGAAGTGACTAGTTATTAAGAATTTAGCCTAACTAATAAGTATTAAAGTCATGAACAAAAAGATAAATAGTCAAAATTTAAGTCGTGATGAATCCTAACCGTTTGATAATTAGAATCAAACTAGGAGACTTCTTCAGCTACAAGATAATCACAGCTGACACTCTTAAAAAAAGAAAGATTGTATGATTCCAGTTTGCTCAGCTGTTCCACTTTCGTTTTCTATTATTTCTTACGTATGATCTTCTTCTTTCAGTTTTTGTTTTATTCAATTTTTTTTTTTATTTCATTTGATTTTTATTATAAATTCAAATTTATTATTTTAGAATTTTATTTTTAAATTAAATTTATTTGTATATTATTAATTATTCTTATTAATTATTATAAAAATAACCAATACCGATTCGACCAATTTTACCGTCTCTATTTTTGGCCGGCCCGAAGGAAACTTGCCCATATGAACATGAAAAGATCTAACTTCTAAGTCAACTTACCCTCATATCATTAAGGCAAACCATTCATTAAGAAATTACTCACACATTATTCGTATTAATTCTTCATTCTACAATTAATCTCTAGTCAAATAGCAGTTCATTTCCTTTTCCTAATTACGTCTTCTTATAGCCATGCATGATAATTATTAATTAATGGTGTGAGTAATCCGAGAGTTTAAATTTCTAATTACTTATTTACAAAAAAGAAGAAATAAAAACACTTCATGATATAAAAAATTGAAAAAAAAAGTATAAAATATATTTTCAGAAAGAATATAATCTCACCCTAATAAGTATAGGAATTAGAGAAAGAGAATCAAATAATTGTAGGAGGAGAAGAGGTTATGAATTTTGAGAGGAGGGGTTCTATTTATTAAAGGAAGAGAAAGAGAAAGGTAGCTGCGGAGGAAATTTGGGTAAGTAAGGTATTGAACTCTTGGTGGGCTTCTGTTCGGTTCATTTGAGCTTTAAATGGATTTTCAATTGTTTTGAAATGTGTATTGAGATTATTTTGCAGAAAATGTAACCAGACGAGAGTAAAAAAAATTGAGTTTTGATGACATAACATATCTAAATGGATTTTCAATTATTTACTAGGTTTCGGGCCGGGCTGAATGGATTCAGGCCAGCCCGGTCCAAATTGCCACCTCTAGCGAAGGTTATCCAGGAGCTAACTAAGAAAATGAAGGATTTAGAAGCAGCAGTAAAAGGAACAACTCTATGCATGGATGAGCAAGAGAGCCCATTCACTGAAATGGTGCAAAATTCCAAGTTATCAAAGAAGTTTAGGGCTCCAACCCTAATGTATGATAGAACCAAGGATCCTCGAGACCTCGTAAACTTATATAAGAGGTGCATGAGGATGAATTCCATGTTTGACAAAATGATGTGCTAGTGTTTTCACATCACACTATTAGACTTTTCCAGTCACTGGTACAAATCCCTCACACCGTGCTCTCTCGACTCCTTCGATGAGCTATTTGTATCTAACTTCTGGGGGGTGGCAAATATATGACTCCCTCTCATGAGTCTTACACTATAAAGCGAAACCCAGGAGAGGCTTTGCTGAACTATATGGAGTGGTTCAACCAAACTTCGAAGAAGGTTGACCAACTCAAAGATATTAGAGTTCTACACGCCTTCCTTGAAGACACAATCGATAAAAATCTCATCAGCCACTTAGGGAAGAAGCGCTTTAGTTCCTATGTTGAAGCATTACTAGAGGCAAAAATAATTGTAGTAAAAGAATAGAAGAGGTGAGGAAGAATGTAAAAGGGCCGAAGAAGAGGTGAAGAAGGATGAGGAAATGGGAAAGAGGCCGAGAGTCTCCTCAATAGAGACACTTCAGCAGATCAAGTTTCCCAGGGGTAGAGAGGTGAGAGTACAGATCGGGTTGGCCGAGGCTTATCAGAAGAGTATTGTTTAGACTCTAGAGCATAATCTCAATGTATTTGCTTGGGATACTTCCGAGCTGACAAGCATTAAGGAAGATGTCATCATACATAAGCTCCATGTGAAACTATGAGCAAGATTAGTTAGATAGAGGAGGAGGAAATTTAATGAAGAGAGAAATAAGGCCACTGCTGAATATGGGAGAAATCAGGGAGATTTAATATTCGGAGTGGCTCTCAAACATGGTGCTTATATCTAAAGGGGCAGAAAAATTGAAGCTGTATGTGGATTTTAAAAATATGAACGCCGTCTACCCCAAAGATAGTTACCTCTTGCCTAGCATAGACCTGATGGTAGATGCTATGGTCGGGCATGAGCCACTGAGCTTCATAAACGCCTACTCAGGGTACCACTAAGTAAAGTTATGGGCTAGAGACTAAGAGAAGACCTCCTTCATTAAGGATAATGGCACTAACTGTTACAACGTAATATGACATTTAGATTAAAGAATGTTAGGGTAACCTTCCAGGGGCTTATTAACAACATGTTTCAGAGGTAATTGGGGAAGACAATGAAAGTGTACGTGAACAATATACTGGTAAGGAGTGTGATGAAGAAGGACCACTCTGAGCACTTGAAGGAGGCATTCGAAGTAATGAGGGAGTATGGGATAAGGCTGAACCTAGAGAAATGCGCCTTCAGTGTAGGATCAGGTAAGTTCCTAAGATACATTATGCTCCAAAGAGGAATCGAGGCTAATCCAGAGAAGGTACAAACTATCATCAACTTAAGTGTGCTACAAATGAAGAAAGGAATTCAAGCCCAACAGGTAGAGTGGCTGCGCTGAACCATTTCATGAGTTGCTTGACTAACAAGTGTCTTTCTCTCTTCAAATTTCTAAACTGCTCTCATACCAAAAGATGGAAAGAAGACTGCAGTAGGGAATTTGAAGAACTAAAGAGATACTTAGCATATATTCCCATGTTGAATAAGCAGAAAGCGGGGGAGGAAGTGAGTCTTTATATCGTAGTGAGTGGAGTGGCGGTGAGCTCGATGCTGGTGAATGAGGAAGAAGGAAAACAAAGCCTAGTATACTACATAAGTAGGGTGATGAGTGAGGCTGAGGGGAGATATCCTCATGCTGATATTTCTGCTTTCGTTCTTGTGGTAGCCGCAAGAAAGTGGAGGCCATATTTTTAAGCCCATCTTATAGTTGTAATGAATGATCTTCTCTTGAAATGGATCCTTCAAAATCCCGACACACCTAGGAGATTCTTGAAGTAGTCTGTTGAGTTAGGAGAATTTGACATATCTTATTGACCCAGGCAGCCATTAAGGCTCAAGCCTTAGCTAACTTCATCTCAAAGTTCTCCAGTGAGGGTGTGGAAAAAATGGAAAAAGATAAGAGAATAAAGCATGTCCAAAGGAGTGCCAATGCTAATTCCGATGTCAATGCCGATGTCAATGCCGATGTCGATGCTAATGCTCTGGCCAAATTAGCAACTCTGCCACAAACAGACATGTTTAGTGAGGCCTTGAGAAGGTACCTTAATGTTCCTAGCATTTCAACTGAAGCAGTGATGATGGTGTTAGAGGATGAAGGATGGATTTGAGCTATAAAAAAGTACTTGATGAATGGGGAGGTGCCCTTATCGAGAAATGAAGTAAAAGGGTCAGAGCTCAAGCTTCTAAATGTGTCAAAGTAAGAGACGTGCTTTTTCAAAGATGGTATACGCAGCCAATGATTAGATGCATGGCAAAGAGTAAGAAAGAGCTATTGTTGAGGGAATTTCACGAGGGAGGATGTGGGAGCCACTCGGTAGGGTAAACAACCGTCCATAAGTTGATGAGAAAAGTATATTTCTGGCTTATAATGAGAAGGGATGCCAAGACACATAGCTAACACTGTAGGGGGTGCAATTTTCATGCTAGCATTCCTATAAAGCCCTCAGAACCGGAGAAACGCCTTTCTGCCTAACCTATTATGGATCTGAAGCAATGGTACCTTTAGAAATTAGCTTGCCTTCATATAGAGGGTTATCATTCGCCGATGAGAAAAATAGTTACTCTCGCATAATCTCTTGACTTGCTCTAAGAAAAAAAGGAGGAGGCTCAGATCAAGGAGGAGGCTCGGATCAAAGAGGAGGTGCTGAAGAGAAGAGTTGAGCGTCACTACAATAAGGGAGTGAACCCTAGATCAATTCACGTGGGTGATGTAGTGATCAGTAAGATTGTTAACCCTCAACATAAGGGTCTCTTAGAACTTAATTGGGAAGGACCCTATATGGTAAGTTGTACATGAGCTCAAAACAAGAACATACAGATAACATAATCAAGTTGAAAAAGAGTTGAAGCATCCTTGGGACAAAAAAAATCTTAAGGTCTACGAGAAAAGAGATGAAAAAAAAAAAGAAGAAAAGAAATGGCTAGCGTAACACTTTTATCATTATTTTCATTGTTAAATTAAAAGGCGCTCGTGCTGCCCACTTAATGAAATGAAAATATTTTTAAGAAAAAATGTGTAATGCTTATTTGGCACCCAAGAATCTGAAGAACTGAGCATCTGCAAGGGGCTCAATGTCCAAAGAAACTTGAGGCACTTATTTGGCACCCAAGGATCTGAAGATTTGAGCACCCGCAAGGGGCTCATCATCCAACAACTTGAAGCATTTATCTGGCAACAAATTGTATGAAGATCTAAGCAACCCGCAAGGGGCTTATCATCCAAAAAAAACTTGAAGCACTTATTTAGCATCTAAGGATTTCAAGATCTGAGCACCCACAAGGGGCTCAGTATTCAAAGAAATTTAGAGAGCTTATTTGATGCCTAAGGATCTGAAGATTTGAGCACTCATAAGGGGCTCAACATCCAAAAACTTGGAGCGCTTATTTGGCACCCATGAATCTGAAGATCTGAGCACCCGCAAAAGGATCAGCATCCAAAAACTTGGAGCACTTATTTGGCGCCCAAAGATCTGAAGATCTGAGCACTCGCAAGGGGCTCAGCACCCAAATTAACTTGGGGCGCTTATTTGGTGCCCAATGATATGAAAATCTGAGCACCAACAAGGGGCTCAACATCCAACAACTTAGAGTGCTGATCTGGTGCCCAGGGATCTAAAGATTTGAGCACCTACAATAGGCTTAGCGTTTAATAATTTGGAGCGTTTATTTAGCACCCAAGTATCAAAATATCTGAGCACCTACAATAGGCTCAACATTTAATAATTTGGAGTGCCTATTTAGCACCCAAGTATCAAAATATCTGAGCACTCGCAAGGGGTTCAGCATCCAAAGAAACTTGGAGCGCTTATTTGGCGCCTAAGGATTTGAAGATCTGAGCACTCACAAAGGGCTCAGCATCTAAAGATACTTGGAGCGCTTATTTGGCACTCAAGGATCTGAAGATCTAAGCACTCGTAAAGGGCTCAACATCCAACAATTTTGAGTGCTTATTTGGCACCCAAGAATCTAAAGATTAGAGCACCTGCAAGGAGCTCAGCATCGAATAACTTAGAGTGCTTATTTGGCGCCTGAGAGCACCTACCAAGAGCTTATCATACAACAACTTAAAGCATTTATTTGGCGCTCAAGGATTTGAAGATCTGAGCAATTGTAAGTGACTTAACATCCATATACTTGGCCATGCACTCGTCCATGGCTTGATATCCCAATACTTTATCTTAAGACTGAATGAAGTTTATCTGACAAACTCAACCTTAAGGTGTGCAACTTTTCAAAGAAGCTAGAGGAGAAGAAGGAGGCTAAATATTAAGAAATCAAGAAAACTATGAAAAGAAAAGTGAAGAAACTATTTCATTAATTAATAGACAAGTTCAATTACAAAAAAAAAAAAAAAAGACATAAGTGTTTAGGGACCAGTTGTGAGAGGATGATCAGCTCTAATAACATCATTCCAAGAAGGACAAAGGTCTCCATCTCCAATCACTTCTCCCTCAGCAACAGTTATTGCCCACACAGTCTCTACACCTCTAGCCTCATCTCTTAAGGTGTCAGCACCAGGAAGCTCTATATCATCCACATTCCGCTATAGGAACTTCAACTCGACGAGAGCCAGGCATGACAAGAAGCCTTTGTCACTAATCTCTTACCTCAATTTAGGGAACCTAGGCTCTGAGTTCCTCTAGCTCAGCTCAGATATCTTCCATCTCGGTCCAAATGCCTTAAAGAGTTATCAGTTGTCTTTGGGCCTCTGTTAGCTTGACCTCATCATCTTTTTGAGATCAACCTCCTCGTGATTGTCACAACCCGATTTATCGGATCCGTGACCGGCGTGAGAATTATGAGACTAAAGATATATGGAGATCGGATACGAGGCATCTGCGATCCCGCAAGCCTCTTTTCTTACTTACTTTCTTATGCCATAACCCATGGAAAATGTTCAGCCAAGATTTTCCATCCATCAAAAATTAGAATTTTCTATTGCATAACTCTAGCATGCAGCCGCGTATAAAGTCCATTGCTAAACCTATCAACGGAAGTAAAACATAAGTATACAATATTCTACGTCTATTGTATTTCGCATCATTTATATAATTACATAGTAGAGCGACAATATTCTTCTTTAAAATAATAGTTCACTAAGCAGAACATTACCGAGTTCTACTGGCAAGTCCCCTAAAGGCTCTAATCCTTCTCTCTTTTGAAAAGGTTTTCAATAAAATAAGAAGTGAGTATAAAATTTAGTGAGTAATAACTATAACGTGTTATGAGTTTTAAACCGGGAAGATGCACCTCGTCAAAACTATTTTAAATCATGCATTTTAGTAAAATTATACAGTTATGTGTTTAAAACCAATAGAAATGTCATTCTTCAAAATGTTTTCATCGAGCATTTCCATAAAACATTATAGATTCACATTTGCGTAGTAAAGTCACTGAAATATATCATTTACAATTCAATATTTAGCATATACTTAAACATACTTATACTTGTTTTCAAAACCCGAAAACATAATCAAAAGTCATGTGAGTCCATATCATTCATAAATCAGTATATACATATATATCATTCATAAAACTATGAGTGTAAGAGATTAAAGGTGATCATGTGGTACTTTGCTTCCACTTAGGATTCAAGAGGTAGCCCCCATGATACTTTGCTCCTATAACACTTTCGCAAGAAATTTAAAATGAGGAGCCATGTTGGCAACATCACCCGCTGTGTATGCCTTCACCCGCGGGGACGATCCCGAAGGAGCAGTTCTCCCTATAACATGTATTCATAATTCATAATATGGTTACTATGCGCACATAGCCCAACAATTCCAATGCTCGAGCGGGGTCCCATCACAAACTTCATACACTCCAAAATCCGTACATTACATAGTTTTCTAAACATAAGGCATATACTTATAATATTCATACATTCAAATTCTTATTCAGATCCTCATTCATACTCATACATTCATAAAACAGTTTATATGGAACATAGAGTAATGAAAGTCTCATTCAAATCCATTAACTTACAAAAATCAGCATATATGGAAAAAGCCATGAAATAGCATAAGCAATCTTCAAATAGCTTTCAAAAAGCAATGAATAATACCATGCATATAACATGTTTCTAGATCGAGTACTTTTCCTTCCTTACCAGACTAAATTTTTCTATTTTCTTTTCCACACTAAGGTCTAATATAATTTCTCACTACCTGGGTTCCCAATCCAGACTGAGTATTCTTTTTCTTTCCTAGACCGAGGTCTTATATAATGTCTCTCGGTCTGGGTTCCTAATCTATACCGAGGACTTCTTTTCTTTCCCAGACTGAGATCTAATATAATGTCTCTCGTTCTGGGTTCCCGATCCAGACTAAAGACTTTTCTTCTTTCCTAGACCGAGGTCTAGTATAATGTCTCTTAGTTTGAGTTCCCGATCCAGACCAGGGACTTTTGTTCTTTCCTCGACCGAGGTCTAATATAATGTCTCTTAGTATGGGTTCCCGATCCAGAGCGAGGTTTTTTCTTCTTTCCCAGACCGAGATCTCATATAATATCTCTCGGTCCAAGTTTTTGATCCAGACCAAGAACTATTTTTTCCTTCCGATACCAAGTTCTCAATCTAGAAAGATAGAAATATGATTAAGTTTTCGATTTCAGGTTGATTTCTTATACTTTATTAACTTTACTCTTAATTTCGACCTATTATACATGAACTGAAGATTTTAAGTATAAGGATCAGTGATGAATCTTACCAGAATTCGCTCTTGACTAGTATGCTCTGTTTCATACGATACAAGATCATAATCATGGTTTGTGTGCTTTAGAATCCTACTTTCACTTTCACTGATTCTCGTTATGGAATAAGGAATGAGTTCATTCAGTTTTTGCTGGAATTTTCGCAAGGGCTAGGGAGAGTGAAAATTGTATGGTTAGTGAAGCTACTTAAATCGTGCATACTTTACGAACCTGAAGCTAAAGATGATAACACTTCGTAGTTAATTATCTGATACATGTATGGTTTCTATTGATAACCAAACTAATATCTTTTCATCCTTATCTTATACCATGAGAGAGAAAGGTGAGCTAGTGAATCCTACCACATCGTTTTTGTACTGTATATTGTATAGTAACAATATAAACTTTTCATTATATTATTATCATTATTAGCCTAATAACTTAAAGGCTAATTTCTTATGCCCAAAACCAAACAACAACAAGTAATTTCTTATGCCCAAGCTGAACAGTATCATATAGTTCCTTATGCCCGGAACTGACCAGGCCTTATAGTGATATTTGTTTATAACCTTGTTCTTCTCGGATTTCAGCTCTTTCATTTTCGACCTTCAGACATTCAAACTTCTCCTATTGGAATGACTTAACCATGGCCCCTATGATGGCCGAGGTAACCTAACACTGAAAATTGAAAAGACTGTGGGTTAGTCAGAACTTAAGGCACTTCTGGTCGGTTAAGGCAGTGTCCTTAGCTCTGAAAATTTTCTCTGCAAAACATTAAGTGTTAGTATGCACATACAAGAAAATACTTAAGTACGAAATACAGATGGAAGGACTACCATGGGGAAGTGCCCTCAGCTCATCCTATAGGATTATATTTAAAGGGTCAACTTCTAGAGGTGGGTCATGACAGATAAGGCCACAACGGGTCAAGTGATCGATGGTTAGAACTACTCTAAAATTTCTCTCCTCTTCTGGCTTACTCATAATGGCCTCTCACATGGCCTCATCCATCTCAGAGAGTAACATCCCGATTTGTAGGATACACCTCTCTTGATATTCAGTGCAGATGGAGTAATAGCAAGAGCGACACTACTAGTTTTTGGTTAGTATGAACCACTTATCTTTCCAAAACTTATTGACTTGAGGAAATCCAGTTATGGGCTTGCCCTTCTCCAAAGTAGTATAATACCACCTATGATTGCTTCGACTCAAATTGATTAGGGAGTGGAAGAAGCCAGTTCGAGATGCGTGTCTGGTCTCCTCGTAGTAAAGCATGAACATCCCCAATATGGTTTTTCATGCATTGGGTACCAACTGACCGGGTGGTAATTTCCATGTATGGTAGTATGGATTGGATGAATTGATGAAGAGGTACCCTGAAGCCCTAAGTGAACATGTCCATGTAGACGACGGTCTCCGCTGACCTGTTTATAACTACTGAGGATATTCGCTCGTGCTCCTCAAGCACGCGAACGTTTATATGAGGGAATGTTGTACTTGGTCAAGATATGGAAGCGTTTATCCTCGTTGAAGGTGGAAGCATCCTCTTTATAATGGTCAAGCAGAGGTCGAGTCGTCCCCTTAGTTTTTTTCTTCGACTTAGGGTTAGCACTTCTTTGTTTATCTGCCTTGGATGTACCTAACGATAAAAAAGGGAGCGGGTCAACCTCGGACCAGGTATATGTCAGTGGCTAAGAGCCTAGTCTGATGACTCAAGATGATCTTAGGGTCAATTAGCGGAATTAAAATCGACTAAGTCTTGGTGGATCTTGAGGAAATGCACAACTAAGGATGGTCGTAATGTCACCTAGTGAAACTAAAATTAACTAAGTGTGGAAAATACTAAGGAAGGGAATGGATGAGGGGATTTATGTCAAAAATGGACAAACGTCCATAGGCTGAGTCCTATGGTCTATTTTTGATCAAAACATGATTTTCAAAAGAAAGAAAAAAAAAGCAGGAGAAAATTCATATGAAGAACATTCAAAGAAACTTGAAAATCCAAAGGAAGAAAAAGAGGAACTTACTAGCTCTGTCACACATGTTTGGTTGAGCAATAGGGGGGTTTGCGATGTTTCACGGTGGTGGAAGTGATGGCTAGAAAAGTTAGCTCACGAAAAACAAAAAGAGAAAGGAAAGATAGCATTAGAGTTATTAAGAAGATGAGAGCTTAGAGTTTTAATGATGCATAAAAATGGCGAATAAGGGGTATAAGAAAGAAAGGAAAGTGAGATAAAGGAAGTGAGATAAGGGAAGAAGGAAGGGGAAAGGATGTGACAGTTGCATGTGGCAGCTAGTAGGAGACACATGTCACCACCCTAAAGGCGGTCACGCCTACCAAAGAGTATGGATCGAAAGGCATTTAAGGCGCCATCATACGTCTTTTCATATCCAATAGTGTGGGTAGAAGTTGGTAGAGGATGAAAGGCGTGTCAGTTGGGAAGGAGGTCAAAATGCCACGTAACTCATGACCGATGAAATTACATGCCAAGGAGCTAACTGTTAGACCCGATTTCAGGACAACTTCAGAGCTGTAGCCTTAGCTTAAGTAAAGGAAACACAGGCTGAGGCAAGGTTGGTAAGCATTCGGGTAACTGAATATGGAGAAAGATGATAACCAAGGTTGAGGTTCGATAGGGCTGAAGGGAACGTTAGCCCACATGATGACAGCTGAGCATGAGGAAAATATGTTATCCGACATTGAGGCTGAGTTAAGTATTGTCCTGCTCATCCTAGACCTAAAGGAGAATACTCAAAAGATGAAGAGTGTAAGTGGGAGGTTACTCAATATTTGAGTGGGAAACATATCTCTGTCATGTCAGATTATGGGAGCTCTTATACCAATCATAGAGTATGAAATAATTAAAACACTAAGCAATAGGAAGTGGACTCGTGTAAATTGTTTAGGATTTTCCAATTTTGTCTAAGTATAAAAGATAACTGATATAACAGTATAAAGTAGATACATTTTTTAGAGATCTAAGCAACTAATTATTTATTTTTCTCTCACACTCATCTAAAAATTGATTAGAGCGTCTAAGCGGGGTTGACCAACCATAATTCCAACCACTCTTTGTTTGTGAATGTAAGTATCTGATTTTGGAGCATACTATCAATTGTAGAACTTTTTATAATGGATGGATAACCACATCATCAAAGGTGACATTAATGGAATGTTTCTACTAGGATTAGGTGGGGAGTCTAATGTATTAAACCTGGCAAATGTAATTGCTGTGTCGTAACTTTTTCTTTAGGGAAACACTATGTTGTAATCAATGCAGATGAAATGAGAGAACCCAACTGGCTAATTAATTGCATATTAATTGCCTAGTTTGGCTGCCATTCATCCTTCGAGCCTTGAGCATCTTCGGTTCCTAGAGTTGATATAATCTACCTCATTTTGAACTAAGGCCCAAAATCTGGTCGCATGAACCCGAATCAGAGAACCCCAATTTCCCAATCCCTTTCAGTGTTCACGGCATGAACAACCAACCGCGCATTCTTTATCGCACACACATGGGAAAATTTTTAGATTAGAATACATGTTACAAAGTTTAAGTTTAATTTTTATAAATTCTTCCCGTATAGTTTTCGAATAATGTTCTAGTTTTTTAGCATAATATTTTTTTTATTATTTTCACTTTTTTATCTTATTAATTTATTATTTTCTTTTATAATTTGAATTTTCTTTTTTTTAAATAAAAAAATTCAGGAGAAAAAAAAAGAAATACGGTTTGATTTCTCGAAAAAAATAAATTGAAATAATTTGGCTTTTACAAGAAAAAAACAATTAAAATGATCTAATTTTTTTACGAAATATTCAAATCGAATCTAGTTTTCGTGAGAAATCTGATAGGATTGAGTCTATTATTCCTTATGACGAACCAAATCTAATTGATCCGATTTGTTTTTCATTAAGAAGATGAACCCAAATCTTTAAATTAAAAAAAAAATTATATTATTCTTTTATTATGGTGGTCAGTGGTGGCCGTTAACGGAAATCGTGAGGTTATTTGAAAAAATTTTAGAAAAATAAAAACTTAGGGTATAAAAAATAAATAAAATTATTTTAAATTAATTAAGGGATTATTTTAGAAATAAAAATTAAAATTTTAAAACTTATTGATCAAATCAAGTGGTATTGAGTCGAATTAATTGTTAATCCATTAAAAATTGAGAATTTATTTTTATTTTAATTTAAATTTTTAGCATCTATGAATTTTAAAAATTATAGATATTTATTATAATTTAAGTTTAATTTTTAAATATTTAATTATTTATATCAAAATTTAGGGTTAATAATAGTTCCCTTCAAATTTTGGGTACGAAGCAATATAACATGCTGCTAATGGACGGTTGTCATCTGCATCCAAACCCCACCACTTAACACCGTATATCCCATTTACTTGGAGTGTGGAGCATGTAAGAAATTTAGAGAATGCAATGCCAAGATCGAATCCATAGGCCAACAAATAGTTGTACGTGGACCACCACTTTTTATGTCTTTTCGATACAAGGAAATTGAAGAGAATCCCTGCCACAGATCAAGACCAATTAAGTCGCACTACAAGGATGTGGAATATAATAGCCAGAGAAGCTGGAATTAATCGGATCGTTAATATTATTCTTATTCCACCTCCGCTTAGGAAACATTCGTGAGAAGAACCAGACTATAAGATAATCTACCGAGTCAGAATATTAAACCTAAGAAATTTGTACATTAGTGGGATACGATTTTATTTATCAAACTAAAAATAATATATAAATATAACTTATGCAATAATCTCCGTAAACACCAAATAAATGTGTAGATAATCCAACGGTGCTCCGGGACATATCCGTAGACTTCCGGGGAGAAAACCTTCCAGTCTTTTTCATAGCCTCGAGAATCACTATAGGTTCTGAATTTTATGCATAACCTCTACCGAAAGGGAAAAAACAATATGATCGTCACAAATTTTCATCTAAAAAAGGATAAGGTTAAAAGAAAGGCGTTTCATTGCATCTTATTAAAGTAGTCCAAGGTACAACAAACCGTCTCTACAAAATAAGAATTAGATCCTACCAAAGGAGGGAAAAGAAGGAATGAAATACAGCAGGAATAAGAAATACCCCACCATAATCACAAAAATTGATAAACACAAAAGCAAATTTACATAAATCCCCATAATACCGCCCCATCCTAATTTTGCAGTAGGTGGTGGCTAGGCTTCTCTCCGGCCTGAGAAACCCTTTTAAGAATATCAACCAAACCCAGTAGCGCAGAATGCCCAACAAATTTAGTAGCCCCTGCACAAAAGAATATTAAATTTCCTTTTCCTTCAATCTCTGTTTCTAAAATTCCTAAGGTCAACCTATTTTGTCTTTGTACCCGTGTAGTTAAAACCCTACTTAGAGATTTTTAATCAAATGATTAGCAAAGTCAATGCGACCTGCCCTCTGATGAGGACCCTAAAAGGGACGGGCCTCTGACTTTAATCCGCTTCGGCCCGATCTCTAAAGGAGTTAGGTCCCTAATGGGCCTTCCGAGTTCATATCTATGGTTTTCTACTTGTCTTCTACTCTTCGATTCTCCATGAGCAGATGATCTCTTGAACTTTACAGAGATAGGGATGGGACTTCTTTTGGAGGATGATCTACCTGTTGAATCACTCTCTGCAGTTTCTTCACAATTGTAAGGGTTAGGGTTAGGGAAAACTTTTGAACTCGGTTTGTTGACTTTTTTGGCACCATCTGATGACGTGGATTGACCACATCTTACATTCGGTTGAAGTTTCTTCAATCTTTTGAGACCCTGCTTTAATTAAACAAAATACAAAATATCGAATCAGTTAATACTAATTAAGAGTCAAGAAGAAAAGTTTTATCAAATTAAAGCACCGGGTAGGACATGTCTTTCCAATGAATTGTACCTGATGTGAGGAATGCTTTGAAGATGTGGTGTCATTCATGTCTTTCTTGTTCCCCTTCAAAGGGCGGCGCTTAACCCTAAATATTTCTGAATCAGAACCATCACTTTCTGGATCGACAAGAGGCCAAGTCTCTGATTTAGGAGTACTGCCTGCCTGTGCGCTTGTGCAGTTCTCAGATGTTGGAAAGGATGGAGAAGACTCATAGGCACAGTGCAATAATCCTTGAGAGAGCTTATCAGAATCAGTATTGTTCCCCAACTCTGACTTAACGAACCTTTGAGCCTGCTTCAAAAAAAACCAAGTCATGTCTAATTGAATCAAACAGGCTGGTGGTGTGATAGGTAATATGATATAGTAAAGATTAAAAAAAAAAAAAAATAAAAAGCTATTACAACTAGAGAAATATAACTTACATGACTTGCTGCACAAGAGGTCTCCATTGGCTCCATAAATGAGCAAAGAGATGATTCCTCACGACAAAGGGAAGGATCAGATTGTCTGAATTTATTATTGTCAGTAAAACACCTGAATTTAGTAGGCTCACTATTACATACACGACCTTGACCTTCAGATCGAACCTGACCAGCATGGGCAAGCACAGGGTCCAAGTCAACTTTTATCTCGCAATAAGGAGTGTATCCATTCTCTTCAGCTTTCTGAAATATATACAAGTAAGACTCGTCCCTATCTTTAGCTTGTCTGTGGATCTCATCTAATATTTCCCCTTCCTGCTCAAACTTCTTGGCTGCAGCTTCCATTTCCACAACATCATCTCGCAAAAACAGAGTGTGATTACTCCCACACGAGATGTCAAGCGACTCGATAGCTGGTTGGGCAATCAGAATGACAAGAAATTAGAGGACAAAAAAAATAAAATAATAATAATAATAATAATAATAATAATAAATAATAAATAATTACATATATGACTTGCTTAATTCTCTTTGGACATATAGACCACATTAGCATGCAAGGGGAACTCAAACTTGACATGACAGCATTTAAACTCCATCAGGTTTGGAATAACTGAAACTTATTCAATTTCCTCACCTAAGTGAATTCAGTATTCTTCTGGTGATGCACAGAGAACAAAACAGACAAAAAATGTTGTGTAATGCCAGTCCTATCCATACTATCATCACGATTTAGGATAAGGCAGAAAATGATGACTGTAGAGCCAATGGTTTGAGATATGAACTACATTATCTAAGCTATTTATTTTTAAATTCTATTTTTGGGTCAAATACCACATTTACATGTATTGGTCCCTAAGGAAACTTAAGCAAAACATAATTGGAACAAAAATCTAACTCCAATCGTTAGGGTAGCTTCAGCTTAGTATACCTCCTCCATTTTACTTTTGATAATACATACAACCAGATAACAACAACAATAATAAGGACCAACTAAGACATCCATAAATTCCTCAAAATTTAATTTAAAGGAGAAGTGAAGAAAGCATACGGTGGCGAACGCACACTGGATGTCCATGACAGCTGCAGCTAATATAAGCTATGTAGCAGTCGCGTTTGCATAGACTGCAGAGAATGGTTCCGAGGTAATTAGGAGACATGCCAGCACATGCCTTTGATTTCATCAGAGACCATCGAGCACAATGGTGAAAGCGAATCAGACTGACAAAAGACATCTTGATGGCATGATGTGAGACTAAGTCTGCAGGTGAATACTCTACATCTTCAAATTCTAAACTTGTGTATAGAAGCATTGCTTCTTTACACAGGAGTTCTTCATGAGGAAGTAGAGGCACCCTATTAAGATGTGTGTACCGCCGGCTAGCAACAGCTCCTAAAGGGAACCAATCGCCAATTGCAAAGTTCACTGCCTCACCACAATTGAAGCCTACGAAATTCCAACAGAATAAAAAGGCAATTATGGTTTAAATAATCAATTACTCGACACTTGATAAATCAAGTGAAAGGGAACTACAAGAACAATATTGGTTTAGAATGTCATACCATGGCTGAACCCAGCATGGTATGCTCTGGGGAAAGTAATTACAAACTCCCCAGGTTCCTGAACAGCCTTATAAACAGGGACGTTATGTTCCATCAGAATATTTGGAGGAAACAATGTTGTTTTCCCCAAAAGAACATCAAAAGCTCCATCCTCCCCATCAGTTGATAGGATGTCATGATTGTACACATGCTTGCTAACAACCCTTTCAAATTCTAATGCTGCCTGGCCTGGAATGCCATACCAAGTTTTTGATGCTCCACAGTGATGATAGTTAATACTGCCATGAAATAGACATATATACAAAATACAAATTTAATGTGAGTAATATTATATGATTCTCTGGTAGTTATAATGGTAGACATAAGTACCTGTACAAAAAATGGTCTTCAACATGCCAGGCAAACATGCTAAACAGCATCCCAATGTAAAGCATGGGGTCAGTTACTCCCTGATAGAACCAATGTAATTCAATTAGTTATCATAGGATTAAGCATAGATATTAATCAACAGAAAAATGAGAGGGGGGGGGGGGGGGGGAGGAGGTTTAGGGGGTTGGATAAGTGACTTGTACCGGAATTGCATTTTCTAAAAGTCGCAAGATGGACTTGGGCAGACGCGAAAGTTTCTGTAAGAATAAGGGAATGCCAGAATTAGTTCAAGTACATGCCAAAGATACAGAGTCAAATTAAAAGTAGTCATAGAAACTAATTTTAGCTCCATGCTGGAAAGAAGGAAAAGGTAACCGCACGCAAGCCAAGCAGTGTAACCACCTTTAGGCTCAACTCAAGCTAATACCACTGCTATCAATCCAAGCTATAATTTATTATAAACTCAGATATGAGTTAATATTCAATAAAACAACAGAATTTAACAAGCTTGAGCTACGCTATATTTTCCATCACCCAATCTGGAACCAAGTTTAGTAAAGTTTTAGATACAAATGTATGATGAGGAGAGGAATGAACACACTTCCCAAAAATGGAGGATGAACACAAAAGAACTGTTTCAAAGAAGGAAACAGACTGATGAAATAAAAACTGCATGGAAATTTCAATGAACCATGTCTTGAACAGGCATGCAGATCCTAGTAAGGAAGAAGGAGAATAGTTTACAGCCATAGTCAGAAACAGTTCTCTATCTAAATCTACATTCCCTTATCTTTGCATTACACTGTTCCCACCTTAGTTGCTGAAAGATGAATCCTAAAGTAGAAAAACTTATCAATCTCCTCTAGCAAACAAATCAGCCATTTCTTTGTATATGAAAACATTTGCAAACAAGACCAGAGGGAACTCAATCTCTAGGAATATCCTCTTGTAAAATCTGTTGAACAAAACATTTCTGAAATCTAGTCACTGGAGGAGCTCACATGTATAAAGTTAATTTGCATTGCTAGTATGAGTGCTTTCAGCATATACAATGTAATTATCCCAAAACACAGGGTACATACAATTCCAGTTATAATCCAAACACCTTGTAGGTCAAAGGCTAGGAAACAACCACATCCAAAAGAGAAGAGAAGAAAACGGATTAAGACCTTCAAATTCCATTTGCTTTTCCCAAGATCATCACTTTGAGAAGACGAAAAGGCACTACCATCAACATCACATGCATATTCAACTGATTCTGTCTTTCCACAAGCAATTTCTTGCCAAAATTCCTTTTCTAAGTATGTTGCAGTGAGACGTCCAGAACTACAATATCTACGAGCAAAGACCTTGTTCGCCAATTTTTCAAACTCGCAAAATGTATAATTTCTGAAAAGTAATACTGATACTCAACACCAGAAGGTTTAAACAAAGGTATTATCCACAGTAAGAGAGCTTACTTTCCACTCATGAAAAACGTAACCCTATCATCAGTGTCCCACTCAGCAAGACGGAGAGGTTGAACTCTAGTTGTGAATTTGAATCCAGCTTTTTCCCTCATCAAGACAACTCCAGCAGGGACAAAAGCACTCAAAGGGGAAACAATCTTGCATATGCCTGGAAAGTTTCAAAACAGAGTCGGGAGCAGGGTCATAAGTCCTCTGACACACAAACTAAGAAAGTAAGGAGAGGGCAAAAGGAAGAACTATGGAGGTGGAGAAAAGGAAACAATGATAATACACATTGACATAGCTCAACATACAACATATTCATGATACATGCATGCATAAGCAAATCGCAATTCAGAAGCTTTCCTAAATGTGTATGAGATCAACATGTCTCAGAATCACAAGTACTTATGACAGTCATAAGAAAGTATATTACCGTATTTTGAGGCTTCTGGGGTTATCTTCTGCAAATAAACCAAAGGATCCTCAAATTCCTCCTTTGTCGGACGATACACAGGACAATCTGGGATCTTCTCAATCCATTCTAAACTGCTTGTTTCAAACTTATCAACTTTGCGCTTTGGAAAGGAATCTTTTCCATTTGAAGAACTTGGCCAAGACAATGAATCTGCATTACCAAGTAACCTCATACCACATGATGCTGAAGCTTTTAAAGCATCTCCTCCACTTCTAGCCATCATGTTAGAGACAGGTATAGTCTCCGTAACAGTTTGCAACTTCATTCGCTGAAGCCTTTTCCGCTTGAGAAACTCTATCCCATTTTTAGTCTCCTTGGACGAACAAATCTTTCCCTCCACCTGTCACAACACCAGTATAATAGATTCAGATCCAGCGACATAGACAGACACAATCCAAGTAATGAATCCACAAACAGAAAATATACAACTGTACACTGACTACATCACTTCATTAAAAAAAAAAAAAAAAGAGATACACATATATATATATCTACAACTTTGTACTGCCTGCATATGTTAGCAGATGAAACCTCGGATATCAAATAGAATAAGTAGCCCATTATAACCAAGCAAGTCCACAGTTTCATGTCAAAGTAGAGATGTCACACAACCACCAGTATTCAACAAGAAAATTAAATTGTGAATCAAAGTCAGAAATGCAATATAACAGATTTTCACTACAATAACACAAGAGCGGACGCATAAAACATAACACATCCTATCCAACACAACGCCGCAGGATGGTCAAACCAAACTATGACGTGCAAGACTGCAAGAAACAACCAACAAATATATGCAACCCAACTGTTATTATCAGATAAACACAATTCGTAATAGGACGAAGTTATTTCAAATTTCTGCAGACTTCAAATCGGACAGAAAATCATAATTTCGGTTTTCGACGGTAAATAAATGAAAGAAAAAAAAAATTAGAGAAGCTTCAAAGTTGTCCAAAAGATGTTTTCACATTTCTACCAATCAAAATAAAATTGAAACCCTTGAAATGTTTTCAAGGCATGGATTGATCAGAATCATAGTTTGGATTCCAAAAAACTCTTACCTGTTCAAACCAAAAGGTCGGATGGAAATTCTAAAGCGTAAAATCCAACTACGGAGGAAAACTAAAATTTTTCAAAATTCATGGAAATGTTCCAAAGGTAGAGCAATGTACAAGATCTAAACCTTCAAACAGAAGAAAACGAGTTCTTCATAATTTTTAACGACTAAAAAATACATCTAATGATAAGAAAATTGAAAAATCAACGAACGAAAAACTTACCATCTCATTCCGATGTCGCTTCCGATACGCCTCCGTCTTCGTTCACTTTGCCAAAGCAAGAACCGCAAAAATAGAAAGGAACAAAAAGAAAAACGGAATCCGAATCCAAACTCCAGAAAGTAAATATGGACCCAAAAAATACCTACAACACGATCCTAGCCATAAACTTTCAAGAGGAAGCCTTGGACCAGAAGCAAGCCGACCACATTCTTGCAAAACACCACCAGAAAGGCCAAGCAGAATCAGTGCCGGAGATCCAGAGATTTTACCATACAAATCCGAGAAGGAAACGGAAGGAACAAACCAGCAATGAGAAATACAAGCTGTTCACGGAGGGATTCGGATTCCAGCGACGAGGTAAAAGGCGGTTTCCCGGCGAGAAAAGAAGGTTTTCCGGCGGAAAAAATTGGAGGGAGAGAACAGTAAAAAGACCGGAGAGAGAGAGAGAGAGCGAAGGTATTAAGGAAACCGAAAAAGGATTGCAAGAGGATAAATTGTATTTTTAAATATATTTATTTGTTACGGATCTGATAATATTTATTTTATTAAATTATATTTCCGCCAAAATAAAAGAAAAATAAAGAGGCAGAGAGAAGAATGTGATGGAAAGTGGCAGTTGGTAGGTGGTTCAACCAAACGCTCGCCGGCCAAAACGCAATCTTTTTTTAATTTCCCCAGCTCGTGTTTAGCTGGCGTACCGAAACGTTCTCATTCTGTAATTTTCCAATAATACCCCGCTGTCGGCCACAAATTTACCAGACCTTAGGGGTATTTATGTCAGTTCGCACTTCTCAGGACGGTGTTACCGAAGAGTTTCTGTTTTCTGTTTCGGTCAGAAAGCGCGAGGAAAGACGTAATAATCACGTGTAAACAACAGTAAAGTAATTTCCAAAGAAGGATAAAATCTGACCGTCTATGTGTACAAACTGATCTTGAACCGTCACGATGGAATAATCTCGACTCTCGAGCGGATCTAAAACCCCACATGCTTGCAGTATCTTCAGTTCATCAAAGGCGTTACACGTACAGGATTGCGTCGACCTACCTTACTGTTCCACAGTTGCTTTAACTTTAGAAAGACAGTTTTCTCCTGGATTTTATCAACTGTCAAGTCTGCCATGAAGGGGCCCTCCGTAAAAAAAAGCAGGGGTAGTTTAGACAATAGAAAAAAGAAAAGGCTTTTTAACCAGAGTGCAACTAACTTCTTAACATGGAGAGCGTAGATGTGAAAGGAGACGTGGCAGGAGGATAAAGCCGTAGTTTTATAGATTACTGTGGGTTTATGCCAGAGGAGATTAATTAGCTGGCCGTTTCAGCAGGTTTCACGCTTCCCATTCGCGTATAATCGATCAGGTCCCTGCTTTTACACGCTCTAAAGCAGTTCACGCTCTAATAAGCGTAGTTGTGGGTTTTTGGTGTTCTCGGTACATCACTTTTATTTTTTTTATTTTTTTTTATTTTTTAATTATTTTAATTATTTTAATTATTTTAATTATTTTAATTATTTTAATTTTTTTAATTTTTTTTTAATTTTTTTAAATAATTTTTTTTCCTTAACAGGTCGCCTTATCCATTATTATTCTTCAATTTTCATGGCCAAGAGAAAATATAAATATTACTAAATATGAACTTAATTTTCTTTTTTTTTTCTTTTTTTTTTTTCTCTATGATTTTCCTTTTTTTCTCTAACATCTGAGAAAGAACAAAAATGAACTTTATAGAATAATAATAATTCAATTGCAACCAAACTAACAGCTAACAGAAATATTTATGGTAATCTCAAATATAGAAAAAAATAATTTATGGATACTATACAACTATATTTTTGGTAATATTTATGGCCATTTAAAAAGAAGAATAAATACTTTTCCAAATTAAAAGAGTATTTAATCATATATTTTGAAGTTAGTTATTGATGGAAAAATAATAATAATAATAAAAATAATCGGATCACTCTTAAATAACTTATTACATATTAAAGTTAGTTATTGATAAATAATAAAAAAATGGGACCACTCTTAAATAATTTATAATATTTTTAAGAGTGGTCCAACTATTTTATTGCTAATTATCGAAAGCTCAATTTTATATAATAATATATAATTGTGCAAAATAATTAGTTTTTTTAAAATTTAAAAAAAATAAATACTTTGTCCCTGTATCTGACTGTCTATGCGCACTCTATGGGCTTTCAGGCTTTTTGTTATGCGGAGGTTGACTAATGATTAGACGTCCACAGTCGGCGAAAACGAAGCCAGCCTTTGAAACAAGAAAGAAAAATGTTTGAATTTTCTCTTTTTGACGGCTGGGCTGATTATATACGCTAAGTCAACCTTCTACGCTTGTTTCTTCTTATCGGCTTAGCTTGAGCCGGCTTATATATTTTCATTTTTCCTTTTCCTTTTTTTTTTTTTTCTTCACGAGTGGTAAGTTCCTTCTATTATATTTTATCTTTTTAATAAAGCTACTGCTGTAATTCAATAACCTATCGCATCACCTTAGTTTTACTCAACCTAATCCCACCCACGTACGTACATGGAAATTTCCGTACACTCGGTTAAGGTAAGAGCCTCTTGCCTTATAAGGTTAACATTGTAAATTGAGGGCATTATAATTAGGACAATGATGACCGTTGGATGAGATTTTTATTAAATAAAAAAAAAAAAAAAAGAGAAATTATCTCAAGTTTAATTTATGTATAATTAAATTAAAATTAATTGATTTATCATAATTAATAAAACCGATCAATCAAAATAAATTTAAAAAGGGTGTTGTAAGAGATCTTAGGATTGGATACTTTACAACCGTTGATCCTCTGACTTTGATACTTTCCTATGATTATATTTTACTCACATATAATACTCTCCCTATTTGTTTATAAATTAGCATATTTAAAAATATAAATAAAAAAATTGAGATAAGAGATCGTGATTCCCATCTCTAATAAGATTCTCTTAATATCAACAAAAATAAAATAAGTTCGAAATGGGTACTTCCTGGTAAATTTAAATTCCTTGATTACTTTTTTTTAATCCTTTTTCCTTAATGCTTTTAAGAGAAATTGCGATTATTATTTAATATAATATGGTCCGAAATATATATTTTTATTTATTTATTTATAAATAATTTAAGCAATTTATTTTTTATGTATACATTTTTATATATTTTTACCAAATTATATAATTATTTTTAAAATAATATTTAACTTTAGCTCATTTTGCTTGAATCAAATTGGAAACTTGATTGTTAAGTATATCGAATTGTGATTGAAGATATCTAAGTTATCTTTGTAACGTAGTTATTGCATCCTTATAAATAGGAATAGTATTCGTTACAGCTCGATATAAATTATACAAGAGTATATTATATTAGGTAATAAGAATTTTATGAAAAAATTTAATTGAATAAACTTTGAAATATACTTCCATCATTTGAAATTTAATCAAATTTAATCAAAAATTCTTTTTAAGTGTGTTCATCTTTTAGTCAATTTCACTTATTATAAAGATATAAAAGAAAATACAAGTACATTACATAATCTTTTTCAATCATTCTTCAATTCCAAAAATAATCTTTTGTCTGATGATATTTTTATATGATGTTGATTAAGATATTAAATTTATTTATTTCTTATTTTTAACGGAAAAATTGATCATTTATAAGTTTTCCTCAAAATTACGTTACAAAAACAAATTAAAAACCCAAATTAAATCTTCCAATAAAAGAGAACCTACAATATAGTGTGAAATCGATCACACGAAGCCATCATTGTGCCAAGGAAATATGAAGAGAGGAATTAGGGCATGGAGCCATAATTGTGTGAGGTGAATGAAGAAAGGAGAAGAAAATAGAAGTGGAATGCTCTACAATGGAAGCAAACGTCCAATGGCTTTTTCTACTTCCCTGTAACTCTGCAAGAAACGCATATGAATGAGGAGAGAAGAAGAATTTTCATCAAATTATATTGACGAGTGGTGGAGTTGCTTATGTACAATTTTCATATTGTAAGTTTATGTTCAACAATTATACATCATTTATTTTTATTTGATTATTGAGATTAAAAATAAAAATTAGGATGAATTATTCAACTTTTGATATGATGAATACCTTAAATTTTCATAATTATTATGAATATTTAATTTTAATAATCTTTTAATTTTAAATAAATAAATCCAAAATTTAAAATATATCCTAAATTAATATTTTATTTTATTATTTTATCTTTAAAATTTATTTTTATATATTTTAACCCCACTTTATTTTATATCTTCTAATTCTACACCCTTTCATCAGCACCTCCAAAACCCTTTCTTCACCGCTATTGCCGATGCTAGAATTTAGAATCTAAATTTGACAAATTAAGTTTCTATTTTAAATTATTAACTATTAACTTTTATAATATCATTTTAATTATTTTTTTCTCTACCTAACATAATTTTTGCTGCCGCTCCCGCCACCTTCCACCGCCAAAATTAAAATTTATCTTTAATTGCTGTTACCTTCACTACTATCAAATACTATACATAATATCAGAGAGATTTGTTGAAGTGAATTACTTGCTTTTACATTAGTTTATGGGAGTATATATATCATACAACTAGTATTAAGAAATTAGCAAATATTAGCTAGAAGAATTCTACTATTAAGGAAGACCAAACAAACCTACAGTTTTGAAAACTACTAGAAAGATACAGGAGAAGAAAGTCTAAATGATTATATAGTCTTACATGCCCCCTCAAGATAGGCCACGATAAGGGAGGCCAATCTTAACTCTTAATGATTGAAACTGAGAACGAGGCAACTGCTTAATAATTACATAGACAAGCTGATCAATAGAAGAGACATAAGCCACACGAAGAACACCAGATTGAACTTAATCTATAATAAAATGATAATTATGTTTCATCCGAGAATTGAAAAATTGGATTAGAGCTTAATTAAGCGGCACCAATATTATCGCAGTAAACAGCTGGAGAGCAAGGCAGCCTAAAATCAAGTTCAGTAAGAAGAGAACACACCTAACTAAAATCAGTAGCAATGTCAGCAACTGAATGAGAATCAGCCTCAGTAGAGGAGTGAGCAATAATATGTTGCTTCTTAGATCTGCAAGAAATAAGATTCCGACCAAGATATACACTAATGGAAGAATAATTATCCTTAGTATAATGGATGATGGATGAAATCTCTTCCTCAAGATTGAGCCACTGTCAAGGAGGCCAATCCTGGCACGAAGAAGAGTGGTCTGAGGCCGAGAGATTAGTTTAGTCAATAAGTCGGCTAATTGATCTTTTGTGTTGACATGACGAACAAAGCATATGCTTTTTCTACACCAAGTCACAAACAAAATGAATGTCAATATGAATGTGGTTCATCCTTGAATGATTAATGAGATTGAAGCTTAGATGAGTAGCCCCCAGGTTGTCATAAAGTAGCATCGATGGAGAGGGCAGTGTGAAGTGAAGCTCTGAAAGAAGTGAACAAAGCCATATAGTTTCAGAGGCAATCACTTCTAGATCACTGATATCCTTTAGAGAAAAATGAGAGCTAAGTTTGTCAACAATAAACGAGAGAAAATGAGAACAACTTCCAGTGACAATTAAATCATCCACATACACAAGGAAATATAATGTAACAGAATCATGATGACAGATAAACAAAGAAGAATATTTTTTTTTAATTGACATACTCGATGTCGAGAAGTGCAAGTTTTAGATTTGAGTACCATGCTCATGGAGCCTCTTTGAACCCGTAGATACGCTTTCACAATTTGCACAAAAATAAGGGACGAACCAGATTAATAAATTTGGAGGTTGCTTCAATTAAATAGTTCTTATCTTTCGGATAATATTGACACTTTATTAGAAGTCAATCATAATTTAAAATTTTAAGTTATTTAATCATGAGATAATTAAGTTAACCGTTTAATTTAATTATATTTTAAATTAAATAAAATTATAAAGCATTATAAAATCCTCATCCCGGTGTGATGTAGAACCTAATCACTCACACACATAAGATTCGATAGTAACTCAATTAAGTGAAAAACATATCATTTCCATTTTAAGAGTAAAATGGTAATTTGACTTGTAGTTTGATTATAAAGGAAAAATTGTAATTCTTAATTTGTTAAATCTATTATCATGCAGCTCTAGTAGCACAACTAAGTGCGATAGTAATTTAATTAAAAATTAATAAATTACAAAAGAACTTGTATTTAATTATAAAATGATCATAAAGGTTTGTATTAATAATAAGATATTAAAGAGTTAATGAGTCCGATTATTAATTGAACTTTTATTGGTCAAATTAATCAAATGATTGATTAATATCCATGGGTTAGTACCCATGGAAGTGGCCGGCCACATGGGATATGGGTTTGACCCGTTTGTTTCCTTAATTAAGTTAAGGAAATCTAATGTAATTAGGAATCCTAATGCTATAAGGAAACCTAATGTGATTAGGAAACTTTATACCTAGTAGAGCATTATAAATAGATTCATTTGTTGAATCCTAAGGTAGAAAGTTAAGTGAGTAAGCAAATTGTATGAATTACGATTAGAGAACGAGCATGTCGGTATCTGGAATCATCCCTTTAATTCAGATTACAAGAGAACTATAGTGGTTTTCTCATCAAGTTAAGGTAACCCTTTAACCTAAACTTAAAATTTAAATTTATGAGATTTACTATACATTTAGTAACAGGTTTATATATGAGATTATGATTGTTTTATGATCGATCTTGCTATGAAATTATGTTATGTTTAGAAATAGATTCGAAAATTTTTAACTATTACTTTCGTTACTTCATATGCTTGAATTCCTAACATCCTTGAGCTACAAATCCTAGTTCGAGATTTGCTAGCAAATGGTCGAGTAAGTTTATCCCAGGTAGTATGAGAAGTAGTAGAAGCATCGAGAAGTGGGGAAATAGCAAGGCTAATAGAGGAGAGAGTACAGAAAGAATTAAACCATAATTATATAATCATTTAATTAAACAATCATAAGATCTTCCTTGATCACATTTTCCTTATTCAATTTACTAAAAACCATTTATATCAATATTTCGATCTTTGAGTTCTTGAGCTGGTCAACAATGGCTATTGTGAATACAAAAGGTAAATCTGTAGTTCCACAATTGTCGAACCAATTCTACCTGATCTCTCCCCTAACCTATTACCTCGAATCAATACATCTAATTCATTATGCGTTCTTCTATAAGATACACCAAAAATCACTCTAGTTTCACATTTTTTCTTATGAAGTGAAAACTATGGGATCTGTAACAGAACTATGAAAGCTGGTATATTTTCTAAAAATAAGATAGAACTCGTAATTGGCCAATTCATCAAACCAGATGTTTCATCACCTTATTGTAGGCATTAACTTGATATCAGCTCATCGGTAGCCACTATTGAAAGTGTATGCATTTCAAGCCAATTGAACTTTGACTCAATGAGACAAATACTTTACGTGATACTATCTTTATGTAGATATTAGCAAGACATTATTTGTTGTCATTAATGAAATTCAGTTGTTATTTATCATATTTATTAATTTTGTTGGAGTTAATATTATATATTCTATAAATGCATATTATGATAAAATTTAGTATCTTGAGTTATACACTCGAAACACCATGATAGAAAACATGCTAGTAAAGACTCGAGTCACTAAAAGCTCTGATGATACTTACAGTTTGTTGTCATAGGATCTCGATAATGGACATTAGTTGATCTGAATAGACAATCATGTAGTTCACCACTTAATTGTTAGGGTGGTCGATCTCACAGTTAGTGGTATTAGTGGAATATTATGATGATTGCATGAACACTTAGTAGAGACTAAAAGTGTTGGACGTAACACTTAAACAATTCTCAATGGTAATTAACATTGACTATTAATGAGCATTCACTAGTTACTATTACATGTGATATTTAGACCTAAGACACCATAGTTCCTTGAGTACATGACTTCATACTTTAATATCATTCCAATTAACTCTAGCCATAAGGTAAACACGGGGAAAACTATATTGGGCATGAATTATTGTGTGAGAAGGTTGCGAATGATCAAGAGGAATCGATCACTTTTGAGTTTGGAAAAATGTTTAATGGATTACTTTATTGAACAAGAAATCTTTATAGAGTAGTATGGTATGAAAAAAAGGACGAATCAATATATTGATAAGATAGAATGATTGTTATTGTAAGCATACTATAGTCACAACAGATTCTTTTGGAAGATGATATATCTCATCTCCTAGGTAGTCTTGAAATTTTACTAGAAGTTAATTTTGACTTTGAGGTTTAAAGTTATTTAATCATAAGATGATTAAATTATTATTTAATTTAAAAGTTATTTTAAATTAAACGAATTTAATTTGCAATTAAATAAAATTATTAAAGGGTTTATGAAATCATTTATTGGCATTATGTAGAACTTAATTGGTAACACGCATAAGGTTTGTAGTAATTCAGTTAAAATTTTATAATTTGTCTTAATAATTTTAGTAAATTTTAGGGATAAAATCAATTAAAGGGAAAAATGGACCAAAATTATTTTAGGGGTAAAATTATAATTTGACTTATAATTTGACTATAAGAGTAAAATAATAATTATTATTTTATTTATTTAATGTCATACAGGTCTTCTCGCACAATTAAATATTTTTTTATAAAATTATTATATATGATATAACTATTTTATGATCGATCTTGTTAGAAACTATGCATGCTAATGATAAATAATTTATTCTTGAGTCGAGAGAATAAGACTTACAAGATTAATTTTTCTTAAAACAAGTATATTCATGATCACAAACCTTCGAGACTCATTACGTATTGAAAAAAAAAAAAAGTATTGGCTACTAAAAAAAAGTAAAATTTGATAGCACGTTCTGCATAATTTAATTCAAAAGCATATTAATTTTTCAGCGTGGAAGCTAGTGGTAAAAATTGCCTTAATTAAATATCTAATGAATATCATAAAATATATATATAATAATTTAAAAGACAAAAAAAAAAATGTATTAAGGAAAAATATAATGAAATATTTTAACCCTCCTGTTATATTGACTCATCGGTCTCCCCCCGATTCGTGTGTCCCATTTGGTCATTTCCACTAGTCCTAAAGGCATAAAGGATCCTGTTAATTTAAAGAAGCAACTAACTTTCATTAGGCCACAAACTTCACCAAAAAAGAAGATATAAATGATTAGGGCATTGAATTATGCAGCCATGTTATACGTTCAGGTAACTCACCCCACTATTAATATCCAAAACGTAAAGAATATGTTAAAAATAAAAATTGTGCACCGCTATCAACAACAAGAAAACGCTATCAACAACAAGAAAAACTATAATCTAAAATGGTAGTAGGTATCACATTATTTGTATATTATATTAATTGTAAGCACGTAAGCTTCACATAATATTTTATCTTACCCTAAAGTGCCAAAGGTGAGCCCTACGATCCATTCAATAAGGAATCAAGGAATTGATAAGGAAAAAAAAAAGACAAAAGACAAAAAACAAAACTATATCAGAAAGTTGGTGAGCCAAATAAATTAAGTACGTGTAACCATGACTAGTTAAGTCTCGATCAATATGTCTATTGGTTTGGGTCAAATATGAAATGTGTGATATATTCAATGGTATGATTTTGGTTTTTAGTTTATATTTATTTTTATTTTCTAAAGATATCTATAATAGTATATAATATCATGATTATTAATATAGTCCCTCATTTAATAGGTTTGTGTAAAATATATGTAACTGTCATAACTATTCAATCTATTTGTCAGCAGAGCATATAGAGCAATTAATTTAATTAAAATATTTGAGAAGGATGGATATATGTCCATCATGATACCTGACGGATAATCTGGAAAAGATATATATTATTCACCCTTTTTAATTAAAAAATTAGTTACAAACATAATTATATCATAAATCAAAAAAAAAAAAAAGACAAAAAAAGCGGTGCAAGGTGGGATGGAGAAGGATAACCGCCCTATTTATAGTGCATGAAGGATAACTGTCTTATCGAGGGCGGAGTGGATATGACAGTTCCTCTTTAGCCCTAAAATGTTAATGAGCGATTATTTACTCATTAGTCTAAAGGGCGGATAGAGCAAATATTAGATTTTCGTATATGTCCTTTGTACAATTCTACCATCCAACTTTTAAGTCATTATTGTTGTTGGAAGTTAATAATTAACTCCAAAAAATTATCTCTATAAATTTCAAATATAAGATCTTATGATAGATCTCACAAATACGCTTTTGACCACCCGTCAAACAACTTAAAATTATATCTCAAGGGTACACGGGAGACTAGCTAGACGTACATATGGAACAATAGGGTTTTTTTTTTTTTTTTTAGCTTTTAGAGAAAGAGTATATGGATGATTATGAAATCAGGTATGATTATGAAAATTTCCTGCTGCTCAAAGCGAAGCTTTTAATTATCTAATACAAATAATTAAACTTCAATATTACTTTCCAGATGATAAATTAAAGTATTGACTCTAAACTTGAAGTCGAACGACAGGTTCCAATTTATTAGGAAATGGCTAATGGGGTTTATATATGTGGCATTGAAATTTCACTATAATCATGAGGCGTTTCATTTTAACACAAATAAATATATGAAAAAAAAAAAAAAATGTAAAAGACTATAATCTTCACACATTGAAAGTGTCTAACTTTCAATAAATTTAACCATTTTTTAAAATCTTGTTCTAACTTTTGCTTTTGTCCCTGAAAGTGTCTCCTTTAATGTCACTTTGGTTTCAAACAAAGACAACCTCAAAGTCTACATACATAATATAACTCCATAAACCATTACAATACACGTATTTAAAAATCCTTAAAACCTTGGGCAAAACGTACGTGAGTGATTGACCCCCGAATTGTTTTTTATAATTTATTATAAATTGTAAAAATCTCGTGTCAAATTGAAAAATAAAAAAGTGAAAAATATTCAGAAAACGGCTGAAAAAGAGTCCAGAAATTTCCATCTTTCTCATTGGTTTCATATCTTTCGTAGTCAAAGCCACTTATGCTAATAATACATGCACAGACGATATGATATGGACGACAACATCATTATAGAGTAGGGCGCTTTACACTGAATTTTAGCTAATTGAGCTTTTTTTCTTTCTTTTTTTTAAGTAATTAAATAAATATATATGTTTTTTTTTTTTTAAATTACGAAACAGCAGACACGTTTGGAACTGTCGTCTACCACTGGTCCAAGAACACGACATTTTACTCATTCAAACTTGCTCTTGAAACTTGAAAGAGTCCAATGTTGTCAAAAATAGAAACGTAGGTTTGAATGTTTTAGGGAAGAAGAAAGGTAGAGGAAGATATGGACAAATTCTGTATATTCATTCTATTGAAAACGATTACAGGATGATTATAATATATAGAAATATTGTAGCTAATGATATTTGTACAAGTGTCATTTACAGAAAGAATAAGTAAAAAATTATGTTAGTCTTCTTGTGTGTGAGAACAAGTAATACGACGTCGTCTGTGAAGGCTTAATTCCAACGACGACGTTTTTTCATATGTCCATATCAGTGGACGTCAAAGCAAAATTCAACTTTCCCTTCAAAGCCAAACAGATAAGAATATGGTCAAGTCCTTGAGTTTGATTTCAAAAGCTCCCAAATCTCTGGTCTTCATTATCGTCTCAATCACTTCTTCTACCTATATTAAAAGTAAATCCTGAATTTATGTACAGAATCATAACAAAAACAAGATAGAAAAATGTGGCAAGTGTTATTTTGTTATGGGTAATTATTATAAATAAATAAAAACATGACCAACGTTAAGAACTTATTTGACCGTAACAGTTCAAAAGAAAAAGCTAAAGCCAAAAATACTTTTTTTTTTATATAAATAATAATAATAAAAAAGAATAAGTATTTGTTAAATCTGTTGTCGGGTTGTGTGGAAACCACTATTAATATTCAAACTAAAAAAGTTCATCATAAATTGAGTGCTACACCCGAAAACCCACCTCCTTGCCTTTTAATTTATTCGATTAGTACTTTACTTTTATTTTCATTAATCTTCTAATACATCCTAATCCTGTCTTATCGAAGATCAATAACATCAATACTAACAAAGAATTGGAGACCACTTTGTCGGTAAATAGACTTGGAGGACTAATTCGGGTAAAAGCTTTGTTGATTTCCAGTTTGTTAAAACTGTAGCTTAGCTCAATATTTACGACCTAACTTTTATTTATTTACGGCAGTTTGGATAAAAAAAATTTATAATTGAATTTAGTATGCTTCTAAGTATCGTTGATTCTATAGTAATATAATATGGTAATAATGGTATAATAGTATAAGTAAATGAATTTAGATTTTATCATAAATCTAAATATGTATTGCGATGTTATTACCTTATTTGAGAGATAATTGGAAGAGAAGACATCAATATAGAAAGGGTTGATATATATGACAATATAGCTGATCAATTACTAAGATGTTTTCTTAATAGAAGTTTGATCGACATCTTGATAAGATGATAATTAGATTCAGAAACAATTGGCTTTAGTGTAAGTGAGAGATTGAAAGTATATTCCCATCAAGTTAATCGAATTTGACCCGATGAGGCAAATACTTTATGTGATACTATCTTTATACAAATATTAGTAAGATATTATTTATTATTAATGAAAACTAGTTACTATTTATCATGTTTATTGATTTTGTTGGAATTAATATATATGTTCTATATCTTGATAAAATCCTACATCTTGAGTTATGCACTCTAGAGATCATGATAGAGATCATAATAGTAGAGACTCGAGTCGCTAAAAGCTCTTAAGATACAAACGGTTCATTGTCATAGGATCTCGAAAATGAACATCAATTGATCCGGATAGACAATCATATAGTTTATCACCTAATTGTTAAGGTGGCCGAACGTGGCTGCTTAGTAGAGACTAAAGGTCCTGAACGTGATACTTAACTAATTCTTAATAATAATTAATACTGGCTATTAATAATAATTATCTAATAACTATTTTTCATGTCATCTTCTAACTTGAGACACCATGATTTTTTTGAGTACCAAGTTTCATACTTTGACAACATTTCTATTAGCCCTGGCCATGGGTGAACATGGGGTAAACCGTTAGGTATGAAGTGTTGTGCGAGAAAGATTATGAGTGGTTAAGAGGGAATATATCGTTTATATATTTGGAATAAAGTCCTATGGAGCATATACTTTATTAAACAAGGAATCTTTGCAAAGTAGTATGTTTTGAAAAGAGTTTTTATAAATTCATTGGCGATGTTCAATAAAGGTATGATGGTCCATATGATTTGTCTATTATGGTTTAACAGTTAAACTATACACTATGATGAATTAGGATATTGTCGAAATGGAAGGATTGTTATTATAAGTATACAATGGTTACAAACAATTCTTTCGGAAGATGGTACCTCTCATTTCCTAAGTAGTTTTGATACTTTGCTAGAAGTCGATCTTGACTTGGAGGTTTAATATTTTTTTAATCATGAGATGATTTAGTTAACTGTTTAATTTAAAAACTTGTTTTAAATAAAATGAATTTAATTTGAAATTAAATAAAATCACAAGGTGTTTATGAAATCCTCTTACTAGCATGATATAGATTTTAATTGGTCACACATATAAGGTTTAGAGTAACACAATTAAAGTTTCGTTAGAAAAAATGAAAAATGGACCAAGACCATTTTAAGGGTAAAATGGTAATTTAACCTATAGTTTGACTATAATGGAAAAATTATAATTATTAGTTTATTAATTTAATTTAATACAGTTCTACTAGCACAACTAAGTATGGTATTGAATGGGTGGGCGGCCATTGAATGAGTTTTAGCCCATCTCACTTTTGTGTTTTAAAGCAAGTAGGATTTCTAATGAGATTAGGAAAGTGTGACCTATATTTTGCCAATAAATACAAAGCATATGGTGACTGAAATTATCAAGTGCTCACAAAAGCCTCTTGGCCGAAAAGAGAGAAAAGATAGCCTTTTCCATTCCTTTTCCTTGAGTTTATTATCTCATGAGTTGAGATTTTAAGTAGAAACTTAACTGTGTGAAACGAATCATATGGATAACGGTTAGAGGGCGAACACGTGGGCGCCTCCAGATTTTATTCAAAAAGAGTTCTATAAATCAAAAGAGGTATTCATTTTCTCTAAACCTTGATTTATTATTGATAGGATTTACTGTGCTTTCTGTTAAATATATTATATATGATATAATTATTATATGATTAGCCTGGATAGAAACTATGCTTGTTAGGATATAATCTGAATAAAAATTTAAATATTTCTTCTGTTGCATTTATTTTGTATATGTGTGCATCTATTTCCAAATAGTGACATTGAGAGGTCCATCAATGGATTGGTACATGACATTTGCCCCAACATCAATAGACTCATTTGTTGATCTGAATGCCTAGTTTGTGTCTAGCTTATCAGAAACTAAAAGCACTAAGAACCCATTAGTCACTCTCTATATAATCAAATGACGAGTGAGGGAATCATTAGGGGACTAGGCAAATCGTTTCCAGAAGGAGGCTTAGAAAGTTGATAGACCAAGGGATTTGGGGTCTTGAACACTTTCTTAGGGGGAACGACTGATCAAAAGTTACTGAATCAATCTAGCAAAATGCACTTCTAATCATTCCTTGAAGCATTAGAGGAAGCAAGAAAGGTCACCTGTGTAGTTAACATTCATGCCACTCACATAAGAGGTATTCAAGGTGGGTCTAACCTAAAGAAAAGGAAGGATGATCAACATGCTAGGAATGACTAGAAGGATGATAGGAAGAGAAAGGAAGATAGAAGTAGAAGCTTAGAGAGGAAGAGATTAACATCTCCCTTCAAGGGAACACTTACCCCATTAACCATAGAATCAAAGATCATTTTTGCTAGATTAGAGAATATAAAACTGTTAAGGCAACTTGAGCTTTTGCATCCTGGGGTTAAGTGTGATAAGCGACTATACTGCATATACTATAGAGACTATGGTCATGAGATGAAAGACTACATCCATCTGGAAAGAGAAATTGAGAGACTAGTTTAGAAGCGGTGTCTTAATGAGTATGTGCAAAGAGGATGGCATGGAAATAGAAGACGGGACATAAACAATAAGAGGCTTCAAGAGCTGAGGGAATTGATGTGAATCGTGAGCATTAGAGGTTTCACGGAAAAATCCACATCACTTTTAAGGGGTCTAAAGGGGGAGATTCTGGTCGTCAAAGGACAAAGTGGATGAGAGACTTGGCTAAAGCTGAAGTGTACTTTATCATGCCCTCAAAGCAACCTAAAGATAACCTTAACATCACATTCAACTTAGAAGATAAGAGTGGATTTATTTATCCACACAATGAAGCACCATTCATTTGAGCTAACATTTCCACTATGTTAATATATCACATCTCAGTGGATATCATTTCGTTGGCTACCTTTGAGAAGATGGGAATCAATAATGTTAATATGATACTAGTTAGCACCCCTCATTGGTTTATCTACGAAGTCTCTCAAGGTGAAGGGGATGATCTCAATACCTTTAAAAGAGGAGAGACAGAAGAAGCTGAAGAGGTTCATGTGATCAAGAAGTATACTAAAATGACGAGGAGAGATATGAGGCAAAGAATCAGAGGGAAAAGGAAAAGAAGAAGGCCAGAGCGATAACTGCAGCACCACTCTAGTAGGTTGACCCAAAAGAAGGGAAAGGCTCCAAAGTAGAGGCCATCTTAGGCAAACCTGAGCCGATCAACACCACCCAATGCCTTCGTGATCACAAGGATCTGCTTGCCTGGGACATTGCTAAACTGATAAGGATTTTAGAGGACATGCTCGTGCATAATTTAGGGGTGAAGCTAGGTACTAAACATAACAAACAAAAAATAAGGAAATTTAATGAAGAGAGGAACACAACTATAATTGTTGAGGTGAAAAGGTTGTTGTCATAATCGCAATACGGGAGGTGTAATATCCATATTGCTTGTCAAATGTGGTCCTAGTTCGCAAGTCTAATGGGAAGTAGAGGATATGCGTTGACTTTTTCAATCTAACTGAACCTTTCCCAAAAGACATTTTTCCCCTCTCTAGTATAGATCTCATGGTGGATGTTACAGTATGTCATGAACTACTCAGCCTTATGGACGCCTATTTAGGATATTACCAGGTTAAGCTGTAGGGGCGTGATCTGGATAAAACATCCTTTATTGTAGATAACGGGTTATACTACTACAATATCACACTCTCTGGATTAAAGAATGCGGCAGCAATGTTCCAAAAGTTTGTGAATGGGATGTTTTAAAAGCAACTAGGGACTACTATGGAAGTAAATGTGAATGATATATAAGTCAAATGTGTTAAGAAAGAGGACCACTACCTATACTTGAAGGAGGCCATTAATGTGATGAAAAGGTGTGTGATGAAGTGGAATCCAGAGAAGTGCTATTTTAGAGTCAATTCTATAAAATTTATTGCATACATAGTGCATCATAGGAGAATGAAAGTCAACCCTGAAAAGGTCCACCAATTCTCAGCCTTTAGGTTCCTAATAATAATAATAAAAAAACTCATAAGAGGGATAGCAACTGTGAGTAGATTTATGAATAGATCAATTGATAGGTGCTTGTCTTTCTTTTAGGCACTAAAGGGCACCAACAAGTTAGGATGGACTAAGAAATGTGATAAAGCCTTTGAAGAATTGAAAAAAAAAAAATACTTAATTGATATCTCTAGGTTGAGTAATGCAGTGGTAAAGGAGGAATTGAAGCTCTACATTGCAATAAGTGAGGTTGTGCTCAATTAAGTGTTGCTTAGAGAAAATAGGGGGGAGTTGATCCAAATATATTATACCAACAAGGTACTAGTAGATTAGAGAGCATGTACTAAAGGGCTGATAAGGCCGCAGTAGCTCTTATGGTTGCAACTATAAAGCTTCGCCTTTACTTCCAGATCCATGCTATTGAGGTTCTAAATAATCTGCCTCACAGGTAGATCTTGCAAAACTCGGACACATTAAGAAGGTTGTTGAAATAGTCAATGGAGCAAACAGAGTTTGATATCACATAAAAACTTAAATCAACCACTAAGACTCAGGCATTAGCTGAGTTTATCTCTGAGTTTACAAGTTCGGAGCCTGTTCCGGTAGAGGAAGGGGCTGATCAGAAAGAGAGTGGTCAACTACCACAACTAGTAAATTTGAAGCGACCTTTTTGTATCGTTCAAGTGGATGAAGCAGCAACCAAGGATGGGTGTGGGGCTGGACTTTTCTAACCTCACTAGAAGGGTGCAAGATTGAATATGCATTTAAGTTGCGCTTCAGAACTTTGAATAATGAAGTTGAGCATAAAGCTCTCCTTGTCGGTTTGAGGCTAGCAAAAAAAGCAGAGGTGGACGGGTATAAATACTCAGCGATTCACAAATCATGGTAAGTCAAACTACGAGGGAGTACTTGACTAAGTTTGAGAAGATGTCTGCTTATCTTCAAAGGGTGGAGGCAATCCTTAGCAGGTTTAAATAGTACGAGATCATGCATTCACCAAGAGAGGAGAATGTAGAAGTGAACACCCTGGCTAAGTTAGCAACATCACCCCAAGCTGCCTTGCTTGCGATGCTCTGATAAGATATTTGGATAAGTCTAGCATTATAGCACCAATGGTGGTGATGATTGGGGAGGAAGAAGGATGGATGAGTCCATTAAAAAGGTATCTTGAAAGCAGTGAACTACTTACTTTTACTGATGATGCACAAAGGGTAAGGCGAAGGTTGACAAGATTTGTTCTAGTGAGGGATGTGCCATGCAAAAGGGGTTATCTCAGACTATTGATGAGATGTATGGGCAAGGAGTATATTGGTCAGATTCAGAGGGAGATGCATGAGGGTGTATGTGGGAGTCATTTTGGGGGACGTGCAATAGTTAGGAAGTTGCTCTTGTAAGGGAATTTCTTGCCAACCATAAAAAAAGACTCTAAGAACTAGAGTCAAGTTTGCCATAAGTGCCAAGTAGGTGCTGACAAGTATAGGCTACCTCCAACACCCCTTTCTTCCATCTTAAGTCCTTGGTTGGTTGCTGAAATGGGGATTGACCTTATCGAACTCCTTACTCAGATACCATCACAAAATAAATATGCGATAGTAGCGATTGATTAATTCATCAAATGGATGGAAGTTGAGCCTCTATCCTTCATCACAGAAGCAATAACTACCAAGCTCATTTGGAAGTATCTCATATGTTGGTTCAAGATCCCAAAGACGTTGATTATAGAAAATGGAAAGCTATTTAACAACTCAAAATTTTGTAGCTTTTGTGCTGAACTAAAAGTTAAACAGTTGACCTCTTCACTAGCTCATTCTCAGGTTAATGGATAGGTGGAAGCTCGAGGAACATAAGGATAAGTAGGATATGATGAATTCCCTTATGTGCTCTAGGCAGTCCACATAACTCCTTAATTTGCCACTTGTCAGACTATTCAGTCTCATTTACAGGTCATAAGCTATCATTACTACTAAGGTTAAGCTTCTCATATTGCAAAAGGATAATGTCCAAAGAGAATGTTTAAAGTCTAGTGGAGGCTCTAGATATTCTTTAGGAGAATGTGGGGTGGCCAGGATGAAGGAAGAAACTCTAAAGAGGAGGATTGAGCTACTAACAATAACGTTCACTAGAGGCCTATAAAGGTAAAATGACTTGGTCCTGGGAAAATCTCACCCATACAGTAGAAGGACCCTTTAGGAAAAGTTTAGGATGAACCCTATAAAGTTATAAGAGAAGTTAGGATGGAGATATACAAACTTTGTAATAGGGCATGAAGGACATTGGCTCATCTATGGAATGTTGAGCACCTCAAGATCTACTTTCAAGTGCTTGGCATGGAAGACTTCATCACTTTTGCTATGCTACATTTGTGAACTATGTTTTCTCCTTCTGTAGTATAGTTTTGTATTCCATAATGACACCTTGATGCCTCAGCTAATGAAATGAAGTTTTTTAGCTATGCATATCTTTAATGTAGCATGCTCAAAGACTTACATGAGTCCTTTTAAAATCTGGTTGATCTATGAGTTACTAGATCTGATTAGAGGCTAAGCTGCCCATGAGCGCCTTAACATGCCTTTCACTCTCAATGACTTATATGAGTCCTTTCAAAATTTAGTTGACTCACGAGTCATCATAACAAATTAGGGGTTGAGTTTTCCGTGATCACCTTTACACGCCTTTATGTCTCAATGACTCATATGAGTTCTTTTAAAATCTAGTTGACCCACGAGTCACAAGCTTAGACTAGGGGCTAAGCTATCCAAGTGCACCTAATCACGCCCTTTAATCTCAATGACTCACATGAGTCCTTTTGAAATCTGGTTGACCCACGAGTCACCATATCATAATAAGTTCTGAGCTCCCAAGAGCACCTCACCACACCCTTCAGTCTTAGTGACTCACATGAGTCCTTTTAAAACATAGTTCATCCATGACTCACCAGATTAGGCTAGGGGGTGAGTAAGGTACCTCAACGCATCCTCCAAACTCAAAGACTCATTAAATCCTTTCAATTAAGAAATATGGTAAGAGGTACAATCAATAAGTGTGTATGGGGATTAGAGGGGAGCATATGCATAAGTGAGAAAACTGAAAACAAATAAAGATAATAGAAAGAAATATTATAAAGTTTGGCTGAACATCTAATAATTTGACAAGTATCTAACAATGAAAAATGAAAAAAGAGGAAATTATGTCAAATTTTCATATTTAAAAACTCCATCAGAAATAATAAAGATAATTTTGATTAAGTTGTAGAAAAAAAAATAGTGTTAGGGTTGGGCTCCAAGTAGATCAATCTCCATATTATCCTTCGCAGTCCTAGCATCCTCTTAAGCTCCGATTACTTGTTCAGTAGGGTCGAATGGCTCACCCACAGTAGTGGAAGGCACGCCAGGTAGGTTAAGATCATTCATCTCTAAGCTCTTACCCTCATCACCTCCCTCTCACAGTTCCAGCTTCCTCTTGAGCCCTGATTACTTATTTAGTAGGGTCTAATGGCTCACACTCAGTAGTGATAGGCAGGTCAGGTAGGTTAAGATCAGTCTTATTTATCCTCTCTAAGCTCTTCCCCTCATCACCTCTCTTAGTAACTTCAACACCTTCAACAACTAGTCTCTCATCCTCAAACAGAAAGATAAGCTGGTTAAGATTTAGACAAAGGGTAAGCTCAAAAGCCATGAGATAAGAGAGGAAAACCCCAATTGCTTAGCATTAAAGATGGAAAACTTGTACTCTTAAGAGTTCTTGAACACTTCAATCGCTTCCTACCTAATCATAGCTGCCCTATCTTTATACTTCTGGAGATATTTCTCAAGAAGCCTGATTCTTACATAATAAATTAACCTTGCCTTCTGAAAAGTGCTCTTAGTATCCACCTCAGCCTTTCTTACTTCAGTCTCTTTCTTGCAGAGCTTAAGCAGTTAACCAATTTTTTATTCTAAAATTAGAAACATCTGTGAGGTGCTTGAGTGTTGCCTATTGTTTTTTTTATCAAGTTCTAGTTCCATTCTTGAAATTTCATCATGATTAGCAGAGACAAGGGAGGAACTAAAAGCCCTATAAATAAGTTATCCCTAAAAAACAGGGAAGAGAGTGTTGAGCCTGATATTGGGATAACCTTAAATCTATAGCTTTGGTTCCAATAGGGGACACCAAGGTTGAGGTAGGGTTGGCATATGTTGGGATAGTTGAGTATAAAGAGAAGATGATGCCTGAGACCGAGGTTAGATAGGGCCGAGGCATCAGTTGAGATGACAATAAGCTGAGCCTGATAACAGGACATTAAACGATATTGAGGTTAAGCTAGGTATTTTCCCACTTGGCTCAGACTTGAGCATGGATATGCCAAAGGAAGAGAGGTGGAAAGTAACTCACGCCTAAGTGGAGAATATGCTCTTGCGTGTTAGACAAGAGTGGCGCCGTTACATGGTGAGTTGCCCCTAGCATTTTAGATTAGGGCACCGCCGTAGTACGCTGAGATATCCATGAGTGGGAAGTAGATCTTTGTTGTGTCAGATTGTAGGTACACTGATATCTACCAGAGAGGGATCAGAACACTGAGCAATGAGAGCACGACACATGTGAAGTTGTCCAAACTTTGAATAGGTATAAAAGCCAACTTGTAGAATAGTAAAGGGTCATGCATATTTCTTAAGACATTAATAATTCTAAAAATCAACTCTTCTTCTATCCCTTTAGAATCTGACTAGAGCGTCAGTGCATGCTTGGTCGACTACCACCCCGACCACAGTTTGCTTGTGAGTGCAAACATTGATTTTAGAGCACACTCTTAACAAAGGAGCCCTCTATAGCGGATGAAAATTCATGTCAAAAGTTTGGTGCCAATCATGGGGACGCTTGTCTTCACTTTTAAAGTTCTAATAGATCAAGTGCCTTACTAGGAAGAGTTTGCAAAATGGAAAACTGTGAAGGGGTACATATGGGAGAGAGCGAATGGGGAGAAAGAGGCAGAGGAAAAAGAGTCATCCCTCCTCTACCGAAGGGGGGAGTCATGCATTTTGTGAGCACTGCTAGTAGATGACCAATTCCTCCCCAAGCCCCTCTAGTGGCAAGCAGTGGAGTAGACATACAGCATGCTATAGAAAGGATAGAAAGGGGGCTGGCAGAGAGAGTGGGCTAAGTAGTGGAGTGCTCTATAGACGTTGGTGAGAGAAGAGTTGAGGAGTATAAGTGTACGCCTTCCTATGGGAGAGTGTCGAGGTTCATTTATAGGCAGGGGTTCCCACCCAAAGCAGATGATGCGGCATCTTATTTGAAGACCGTAACAGCGTGAGAAGAGTTTGAGGATTCAATGGATACAACGTGGAACCGAAACCCCCTTGAAACATGGAGGGAGCCGAGGCTTCCCATTAAGAGGGTCGAGGGCCCGAGAGGACAAGCGAAAGTCATCCAAGAGTTCACTAAAAGAATGAAGAAGTTAGAAGCAGTGGTAAAAGGAACTGCTCTGTATATGGATGGGCCGGAGAGCCCATTTACCAAGAGGGTGCAAAATGTTCAGTTACCCAAGAAGTTTAGGGCCCTAATCCTGATGTACGATGGAACGAAGTATCATCGGGACCACGTCAACTTGTATAAGACCTGCATGAGGATAAATGTCATGTTTAACGAACTAATGTCCCAATGCTTTCACATCACATTTATAGACTCAACCACTGATTGGAACAGATCTCTCATGTTGAGCTCTATCGACTCATTTGATAAGCTGAAGAAGTTATTCATGTCAAACTTCTAGGGGGCTGCTAATACACGAATCCCCTTCATGAGTCGTTATACCATAAGGCAGAACCTGGGGGAAACCTTGATGGATTATGTAGAATGATTTAACCTAGCCTCGAAGAAGGTGGACAGACCCAAGGATATTGGGGTTCTGCATGCCTTCTTAGGAGGCATGACGAATATGAAACTCATCAGCCACTCTGGGAAGAAGCGCAGTGAGTGGAGTTGCGGTAAGTTCAATATTGGTGAATGAGGAAGAGGAAAAGCAAATCTCGGTGTACTACACTAGTAAGGTAATGAGTGAGGATGAGGAGAGATACCCTCACGCTAATAAAGCAGTTTTCACTATGGTGGTAGCGGCAAGAAAGCTGAGGTCGTACTTTCAAGCTCATCCTATAGTGGTTGTGACTAATCTTCCTCTAAAGTAGATCCTTAAGAACCTTGACACATCGGGGAGAATGCTGAAGTGGTCTGTTGAGCTTAGAGAATTTGACATATCCTATAGATCTAGAGCTCCGATTAAAGCTTAGACCCTAGTGGACCTCATTTAGGAATTCTCTAGTGAGGGTATGGCAAGTATGAAGAAGGAGGTAAAGATGGATGGCAGTGATGAAGAGGGGCTACGCCCGCTCTTTTGGACATTATAGGTATATAAAGCAGTAAATAAGGAAGGTTGTGGAGAAATGCTGATCTTCATCTCCCCAAAGAGTAGGAGGATCAAATATGCGCTTAGATGCTGTTTCAAGACCTCGGACATCGAGTCAGAGTACGAAGCACTCCTGCAGGGTTAAGGCAGGCCAGAAAGGTAAGGGTTGAACATATCATCATATCTAGTGATTCTCAGGTTGTGGTTTCATAGGTGCGAGGGGAATTTGAGGCGAAATCAGAGAATATGAGGGCCTACTAGAAGAAGGCCGATGCTACATTGAAAATGTTTGACAAGTATAAAATAAAGCATGTCCCAAGGAGTACTAATGTCGATGCTAATGCATTGGCGAAACTTGTAACTCTACCATAAACTGACTTATCTACTGAGACCTTGAGAAGATACCTTGATGCGCCTATCGTTTCCATGTAAACTATCGTGGTGACGCTCGAGGATGAGAGAAGGATTGAAGCTATAAAGAAGTATTTGGTAAGTGGGAAGTTACCATCGTCGAGAAGTGAGGCGAGAAGGGTCATATCTCAGGCTTTTAGGTATGTCATTTCGAAGGGGGTATTTGCAGCTAATCATGAGGTACGTCTCAGAAAATGAAAAAGAGCTATTGTTGAGGGAGATTCACGAGGGAGTGTGTGGAAGTTACTCGGCTGGGCAGACAACTGTATAGAAGTTAATGAGATAAGGGTAATTTTAGCCTATGATGAGGAGGGATGCTATGAGTCATAGTAAGCGCTACAGAGACTACAATGTTCATGCCAGTATTCCCTGGAAGCCTTCTATGGAAATAACCTCAATTAGTAGCCATTGGCTATTTGTAAGGTGGGGAATTGATCTCATTAGACCCTCAACGTAAGGGAAAAAAAAGTATGTTGTGGTAGCCATTGACTACTTCACAGAGTGGATTGAGGCCGAGCTCCTGATGATGATCGCAGAGGTAGTTCAATAATTCAAAATTTAAAAATTCTACGCTAATTTGAGAATCATGCACTTCACTTCCTCCCCTACCATCCCAAGGTGAATGACTAAGTAGAGGAAGCTAATAAAGTTATCAAAAACTTTTTAAAGAAGAGATTGGTAGAGGAAGGAAGAAGTTGGGCAGAAGAGCTTCCCTCGATGATATGAGTTATTCGCACCACTCTTCAGAGTGTAACAAGGGAAACCCCTTTCAGCCTAACCTTCGGAACTGAGGCAACGGTGCCATCAGAAATCAGCTTACCTTCGTACATGAGGTTGTCGTTCATCAAGGAGGAAAACAATATAGCTCTGGAGGAATCCCTCGATTTACTTTAAGAAACAAGGGAGGAGGCTCGAATAAGGGAGGAGGCACTGAAAAAGAAGATTGAGCTTCATTACAAAAAAAGAGTAAACCTTAGACCAATTCGTGTGGGTGACCTGGTGCACAGAAAAATTGTTAATCTCCTGTATAAGGGCCCCTTAGAACCAAATTGGGAAGGACCCTATAGGGTCGTACTCGAGCTCAGACTAGGAACATACAAACTCCAGAATCAAGCGAGAAAAGAGCTAGTGCATCCTTGGATCTTAGAAAATCACATGGTCTACCACAAAGGAGGTGAGGTAGAGGGTGATGACTCGTGTAGCGCTTGTATTACTAATCTATTATCCAGTTAAAAGGCGCTTAAATTGCGCACTCAATGAATGAAATGAATATATGTTTGTTCATATCCTCAACTTGGAGTGCTTATTTGGCGCCCAAGGAAATGAAGAGTTCAGCACCAGATAGAGGCTCAACATCTCAAATGGGGAGTGCTTATTTAGCGCCCAAGGAAATAAAGACTCGAGCACTCGACGTGGGCTCAACAACTTGGAGTGCTTATTTGGCGCCTAAGGTAATAAAGATCTGAGCACTCATAAGGGACTCAGCATCTAATAAGTAGGAGTGTTTATTTGGCACCCAAGGTAATAAAGAACTGAGCACTCACAAGGAGCTCATCATCCAACAACTTTGAGTGCTTATTTGGGACCCAAGTAATGATAAACTGAGCACCCACAAGGGACTGAACATCCAAAACTTAGACGACCTGAGCACCCAAGCTTATTTGGCGACCAAAGTAATGATGACCTGAGCATTCAACATAGGCTCAACATCTAAAATGAGGAGCACTTATTTAGCACTAAAGGAAATGCAGATCTAAGCACCCGTAAGAGGCTTAACATCTAATAACTGATAGCCCAATACTTGAGTTCATTTTATCTAACAAGCTTAATCCCTAAGTGTTCAATTTTTCAGAGAAGAAGAATGAGACTAAGTATTGAGAAATCAAGTATTAACAAAGCAATAGAAAGGTTGAAGAAAGGATTTCATTGGGAAGCTAAAGCAGTCGCAGCTGGAGCAACCTTGAAATCTTCAGCCTCAACCTCATCTCTGAAGGCCTCATCACTGAGAAGTTCAATCTCATCCATGTTGAGCGATGGGAACTTCAGCTCAATGACATCAATGCATGACATAAAGGCTTTATCGCTAATCTCGGGCTTCAAAGGAGATAACTCATCAAATCTATGTAAATGGCCATAACGGCACTCTCAATATTTGGAACTTTAGCCCGTAGTTCCTCTTGAACGGCTTGGGTAGTGTCTAATTACTCCTGGACCTCCTGAAGCTTGACCGCATTAGTTGCTTTGAGGTCGACCTCCTTGTGATACTTTTTGATGAGCTAGTTTTTCTCAAAGGTTAGCTCCTTCAGTTGTTGAACTAAGGTGAGAGTACTCTACTTCACCTTCTCATTCTCATATCGTAGGTGTTCAACCTCCTCCTGTTGGAAGGTTTGAATTGAAGCCTCTATGATAGTTGAGGTAATTTAGCACTGAAATGAAATAAAAATGAGTTATTATAGGGTATATATATTATATATATAAAAAAAAGTGGAGAACTTATGGTGGAAAGTCAGGCGCTCAGGATCTCCTGGACTTCAGGAAGAGGGAGTCCCACCAGTCTAAGATTCTCCGACCCTTGGTGAAGGTCTAAGCTCTTCCTCAGATATTCTCTACGTGAGCCCTCGCTGATCCGCAACTCTAATAGAGGTCCTGGCTTGGACTGTTGTGTCGGGAGAGCCAACTTAGATGTACACCAGGATAAAGGCGAAAGAGGATTGACCCTCTCAGGGGGATTGGTTGAAGGAACAAGAGCGACCCAGACTGGAGTAAGAGGTGAAGAGGGAGAGGAGCTGGACACGTCCACCCTCAATAGACATAGAGGGGGTAATCCCTCAGTTTTGAGCCTATTGCTTTGACCTAGTGAGCTTAGAGGAGTTCTTTGCCTCTCCTTCCGCTCCAAGTATTTTCTATCAGTAAGAGTAAGGACCTCAGTCTTAGAGATTTCCACTATAAAAAAGTGGTGCTAGTATGCACATTCAAGAAAATACTTAAAATATAAGGCATATAAAAAGGCTATCATGGGCAAGAGCCTTCGGCTCAGCTCGAGGGATGGTATACAAGGGGTCAACATCAAGAGGGGGCTCATCAAAGATTAGGCCACAGTTGGTCAGATTGTCTATGGTCAAAACTATCCTAAAATTCCTCTCCTATTCAGGCTTATTTATAATGGCCTCCTAGACATCCTCATCCATCTTAGAGAGTAGCAGATCTGTCTTTGGTGTGCATTTCTCTTGATACTCAGTGCAGATTGAATAATGGCAAGCAGGGCACTACTAGTTCTCGGTCAAAATGAACTCACTTCTCCTTTTAGAATTTATTGGCTTGGGAAGTCCAGTTATAGGCTTGCCTTTCTCTAAAGTTAGGTAGTACCATCCCTAGTTGCTCCTTCTCAGAGTATAAACAGCCCCAATATAGTCTCCTCCACGCATTCGGTACTAACTGACCAGTGGGAAGTTTCCATGAGTACAATAGGGATTGGATGAACTGATGGAGGGGCACTCTAAAACCTTAGGAGAACATGTCCATGTAGACAGCCGCCTCTATAGACCCATATGCACCTATAAAGGATATTCGCTCATGCTCCTCAAGTACTCAGATGTTGATGTAGGATGGAACATTGTACTTAGTTAGGATGTGGAAACGATCATCCTTGTTGAAGGTAGAAACGACCTCTTTGAAGTGATCAGGCCGAGGCAAAGCCACCCCTTAGCATTTTTCCTTGGTTCAGGCTGGACCTTCCCTGATCTATCCATCTCGGATGTACCTAACCATAAAAGGGGAATGGGTTAGTCTCAAGTCGGATGTTCACAGTTGCTGGAAGCCTAGTCTAGATGGCTGATGATGATCCTAGGGTCAGTAAATAAAAGTGAAAATTGGTCAGTAAATAAAAGTGAAAATTGCCTAAGTGTTGGTGAACTCTAAGGAAGTATACGACTAAGGAGGGAAATGCTAAGGGAAATGCTATAACCTATGGAACTATAACTAAGGGAAATGCTAAGAGAAACACTGAAGGTCAGTATGTCAGAAAGGGAGGGAAAACACCTACACGTTCAATCCCTATGCTCATTTTTTATCAAAAAATATTTTTCAAAGAAGAGAAAAGGCGGGAAAAATGGCAAATGAAGAACACGCAGCAAATGAAGATCCCGTAGAAAATGAAGAACAAGCAGAAAATGAATAACACATAGAAGGAGATAGAACTAACTCGCTCGGTTAGACATGATTGATTGAGCAGTTAACGTAGATTGTGGTTCGCGGTGGTTGAAGCGGCGGTGAGAGGTGTCAGATCTCGCAAAGAATATGGAGAGAGGAAGAGAGCTCTGGATTTAGGGGGAGATGAAAGCTTGGAACGGTTCAAATGGTGTGAGTGGATATAAAAGGGAAGAAAGAAGAAAGAAAGGGAAGGGACGTGACGGTTCCATACGGCAGTTGGTAGGTGACATGCATCATCACCCTAAAGGTCGTCACATATTACGAAGGGCATGGATCGATGGGCATTTAAGGTGTCGTCGTGCATCATTTCACATCCCTTAGTACAGCTGGAGGTCAGTAAAAATTATAAAAGCGTGTCAGCTTGAAAGGAGGTTAGAATGCCACATAACCCCTATAAAATGAGGTTGTGTGTCAAATTGTTGGGCCCAACACCGGGATAGCTTTAGATATGCAGCCTCAGTCCGAATAGAGGATACCGAGTCTGAGGTAAGGTCGGCAGATGTTGGGATGTTGTGAGAGGAATCACCCTTAGTAGGACTGGATCCAACTTTCCTCTTATCAGCAATGGACTTGATCCTTGCTGACTTCGTACTGGTCCCACCCTCCTTATCAGTCTTTTCCTTCTAATTGGTCTCTTCAGCATTTTTTGTCTCATACTTCACCTTGATCCCTCTCTCTTGAGCTAAAGATCAATCCTTGCTTTCTCAACTTTCACCTTCAAGTAGCCTTTCTTATCCATACTTGCGAATAAAGAAGAAAGGCACTTAAGTCTATGCAAACTTGCTGACATGTAGAAAGATATATTAATAAGAGTAAAGCATCAAAGAGTCAAGTTTTGTACCTTTGACTGTCATCATTAACTCTAAGGGACCTAGCATTTAGCTGTGTGCTGGTAAGAGTAAATCCAATGCCCAAAAGTTTTTCCCTTGTGATCAGGGTTTTTTTTATAAAGAAAAATTAGAAATTAGAAAATGATATATATGAATAAATAAATAAATAAAAAAGAAGAGGGAAAAGAAAAAGTCATTTAGGTATAAGTGTCATGCATTGAAAATTAAGAGATTCTTTTATAAGTCAACAGGATGTCTTTTCTTAGATACTCACTCTCCTCTTAAGGCATGTTGATTCCTTTTTTCGTTAGATTTTTTGGTTTGATTCAATTCCATCATTTAATTCAGAAAGAAAATAATTAGTAATGAAAAAATTATTTTCATTAAAATGAGAAATATATTATTTCATTCTCACCAAAATAAATATTTTTTGATGATAATTATTGTAACATCTCATTTATATGGGGTATTTTATACATTTTTAAATTTTATTATAGTATTATAATAATTTTTATAACTTTTTCAATATCATAATATTATAATTTGATTAATTTTTATTAATCATTCTATTTCTCATTCTCATTCCCTGAAACAAAATATTCTTTTTTCATTTTCATTATCGAATTCGTTTGCTCAGAAATCAAACAAAATATACCCTTAATTTAAGATTGACTCCTTAATAATAGCTAAAACTAAAAACTATTTTTGTATGATTTTTTTAGCCATAGTTTATTTATTAAGATTAGGCTTTAGCATACTCTTGAATGTTCAAAACTTATTTTGTTAATGTAATTTAATCATTTAATATTCTTTAAACAAATCAAAAAAGATGGGGGATGAAAGCATCCATCCATTAGGATTATATATATATATATATATATCTTGAATCTTGAGAGTAAAATAGCAACAAATGCTTTAAAGAGAAGTAAACCCATAAAAAGTCTATCAGTCCTATATTATCTCCTTATAAATAAAACCCAATATATTTAATATTAATATCCAAACTAATTAAACCCAAAGAAAAGTTTCATAAAAAATATGTTTAATTTACTTTTTAGATTTTATGTAGTTCAATATTTTACAAATTCATTCTCGTATAGTTTTCGATCAACTTTTTAGTATATATATAATTCAAATGACACTTTTAATCTCTATAAATGAAATTCAAACCATCAACACTAATGTGGCAAAATTTAACATGTCACCACCGATTATATTAAAACGTGTAAATTCAAATTTGTTCCAAGTTTATTATTTTATTTATAATTATATCCCAAATATTTTTATAATTTATATTTTCTCTCCTCACTTTTTTTTTCTCATTTTTATCCCAACTCAAATCTAAGCTCACACCTCCATTAGTGAAAGTCGAGCACTATTTGAGCTCTAGACCTCCATCAATGGAGGTCGAGCTCGATCTGAGCTCTAGACTCCATCAACGGAGGTCGAGCTCAGACCTCCATTAATGAAGATGTGAGCTCAGACTTGAGTTGGATGAAAATGGGAGGAAAAAAAAAAGTAAGAGGAGAAAATAGAAATTATAAGAATGTTGCATAAAATTATAAATAAAATAATAACATTGAGACACGTTTGTAATTTTTATATTTTATTATTGATAAGATAAGATTAAAGATTTGAATTTATACATATCATAGTATGATTGGTACTGAATTAATAAGTGTTCGGTTTTTTCTTTTTTCTTTTATGGCATTTCGGAATTTACCATTAACATATTTAAGGATTTGAGATTAAAACGTATTTAAAAGATTGAATAGTTTGGATAAAAAGAGGGGGGGGGGGGTAAAAACCTTAAAATTCTGACTAGAAACACTTTTTCATTGAAAAGAAACACCTTAGGAAAATAAATTTCACAAAGAGATAGGCCTAATTCCTTGATTGAAAACCAAAGGCGGCTACTGTTATGCCAAGAGTAGGCCAGAGAGAAAAAATGAAAAAGAGAGAAAAGAAAAGTACGCTGCGCTCCCTTAATTGGCAAAGTTAACTATTCAATGTTTTTTTCCTTAAATGAATGAATCAACGCATTCATATAGCAGCAATATATCTCTTTTCATAACCTCTCCCTGGAACCGGTTATAATGTTTTCGTTTGTCTGATACAACTTACTCCTTATAGATGAAATGACTTCAAAGGGAGAGTTGGAGTTGTGAGATATGGTAAAATAACTAGAAGTATGTTGGTTATTAGATTAGACAGTAAAAAGAGTTGTGAAATGAGAGTGAATTACTCTTTTTATCTACTTCAATTTTTAAAATAATCAGTAAATTAATATAATATAAAACTATATGTATTAAAGTTTAAATTATATTAGCTCTTTTATTTGTTATTTTTATATATTATATACTTTTACTTGAACTTATTTACGATACTTTATATATTGTGAAATGATAAATAAGAAATAAGAAAATTATTTGTCCTATCTCCGATTAAGAAGAAGTCCAAAGAAAAAGAAAGAAGAAAAAGAAAATAGAAGAAGAATAAGTTGGGCATAGAAAATGAGAGATAATTATTTTATGTTAGTATAAAAATGGAGTTGATTTCCCCAAATTGGGGAGAAATAGTTCTTAATTCTAAAAAGTTGGGCAAACTAAACCCTAAAAAATGAATTGTAATCGTATCAATTTTAGACAACTTCCTATATTAGGTTTCTAAACAAACTAAATAGATTATTAGGTTTTAATCTAATTTTTCATGGTATTATATATTATTGATTCAGTGTGTAAGGTAGGAAAAAGAAATTTAGATTACATAAAGATTTTATCGAATCTTATAAGTCTAAGTATCTTAAGTATTATATACCTACATACTTAATCAAACCCTAATTACAAATTTTGGTAGGTCAGTGTAAACTTAATCCCCCCCCCCCCCCCCCGGCTATTTAGGTTTTTTTTTTTGGTGAAATTTTCCTCCAAACTTAATTAGTTATTGATTTTTATCCACCATTTTCTTTATAGTAAAATTTTAATTTAATAGAATATACTTTTATATTTTTAAATTTTGCAAAAATTTTCAGGACCCACCTCTATAATTATGAGGCTTGTGGGAAAAAAAAAATTATAAGCTCGAATATATATATATATATATATATATATATATAACTTAGTATATTCATATAATAGTAGTTATGAATAAGTTAATTTCTTAAATAAATAAATAAATCATATATTTACACATGGCACCAATAATTAGCTACTAATGATCATTACCCCTATACATAATCATTCTTGGGAATAACAGGCATTCAGCCTTTTGAAAGAAAACAATAAATAAGTAAATAAAAAATTGAAAGAAAAAAAAGGATCGATATATAGATAAGACATGTGGGGATACAAATTTTTCATTACAAAAAAGAATAAAGATTCAATAGAGAATAAAATTTGAGTCATATGCTTAATAGTATCTTGAATAAGTACATGCATTGATTGATTTGAATATTGGACTCTTTCAAGCTAAAAAAGTTTGTGGTCTTAGAGTCACGATCTCTGCCCAAATAACGTCCCTTTTCATAAAATTGTTGACTCATATATATAGATTTAGAGCCATGAACGGGTCAAACAGTTTGCCCAATTTTTACTACTTAAAGGGAGAAATTTATTCCTCTTATTTATTTATGTTTTATTATTATAGTTCTCCGCACAATTTATATATGGATGGATGAGATAGCAACTTGTTTTTCGAAAATATTAGCATGCATAACGCATAGAGAATGAAAAGAGTTTCACAACCCTAAAGTAACTTTTTTGGAGTTTGGATTCGAATTTTTAGAATTATATAAATATGTAATTTAATCGTATAATATATGATATAACTTTTTAAAGTATATATGTATATATATATATTTTTTTTTTATTTTTTAAAAATTTTCATATATATTAAGTTATATAAATATATAAATGAGAGAGATATCCCTAAGGTTTACTATTTTCATATTCTTGCGTTTTGAGTTAAGATAATAATATCATAACTTTAGTATTAATAATCTGAACTTCTATGGTAAAATGGAGTTTACGATGAATTGAGATTCTCCAAAAGAAAAAAGAAAAAAAAAAAAAATCTTCTTTTAAAATGAACTATGTATGATAGAATTATGTGATGTGAATTATGTATATGATTTTGCGGCTCTATGATCATCAATTAAAAAGTAGGAAGTTGTTTTGAGTCGAATAACTAACTAAGCCACAGTTAAGACAGTATCACGATACAATGTCTATGTTTCTACTATAACTTTTCAGACGGCCCATTGGTTTTTTTCTCTTATGGGCCGAGAGCGAAGGATAAATTAAGCTCGAATTTAGTTTAGGCCCGTATTAGGCCGATTTGTTGTTTGTTTAATTTTATTTGTGTCATCAGCTTTCGCCCTTGGTCAAAGAAACTGAGAAAATATTTTTTTTTTTTACAAAAATTAACTCCTAAACTTAATACGTCTAGGCCCTTTTCTGTTCCCTTTTCTCTCTTCATATATTTTTTTCTCTCTAACCTATGCCTAAGCACCACTGTCTCTTAAGCTTTATTTTTTTTTCTTAGAAGCTTTTATAGTGTTCTAATGAATTTTTAGGTTCAATAATGGAATATTTTCTTCATTTATCCAATATATTCTACTACTTGATGATATTTCAGTCTCAAATCCATAGTTATAACAATAGTGAGCTATGAAATATTATAGAGAAGATGAAAAAACACAAATATTTGATACATTTTTTTACATGGCTATTATTATTTGGATATTTATTTTAGAATTTATGAAGTTTGTTAATAAAGAGATAATATTTGGATTAGTTAGTTTTTTAACAATATGGTGCGATGTCATTCAGCTGTAACCTGCAACTTACTTTCCTTATCAAGCTCATGTTTATGAATTAGTATGGCTTTCGATCCTCGCCTTCCTTCATCGCTAATAGAAAAAGTTTCATATCCCTTTGATGACCCCATAATTAATCCTAATGCCTTGTCATATGCCTCTTGCTCGGTGAATAAAATTCATTCTTCATCCCCCTGCGCATAAATCTAATCATTTTTTTCACCAAAAATCTGATTCAAGCACAAACAACAGTCCATCAAGTCAATATCCACTACATATAGACAATTTCTCCATCATTTATATAGTACAAATCAGTAACATCTTAAAATAAATAGTACAAAACAATAACTTCCATAAAGTACTTATTCATTACAAACACTCAATCTATTCAGTTTAAAGGCTATACAATTGAAAGGATCTATCTATATCTTTCGGGTTTCTAAACACATAACCATATATATATTAAAGGTCTTTTTCTTTAAGTTATTCATTTTCCTTTTTAGATCGATGTCTTTTCTCCTTTCCTAAACCAAGGTCTTATATAACGTTTCTCAATTTAAGTTCCTAATCTAGACAGAGGGCTTTTCTTCTTTCCCTCCCAGACCGAGATCTAATATGATACATCTCGGTTTTATTTCTCGATCCATGTCGAGGAGGGCTTTCCTTTTTTTCTCAGACCAAGGTCTCACATAACGCTACTCGGTCTGGGTTCCTGATCCAGACCAAGCTATTTTCTTCTTTCCCAAACCGAGACCTAGGACAAGGGCTCCCAATCTAGGCTCTCGGTTCAAACTGAGTTTTTGGTCTAGAAGGACAAAAACATGCAATATTTTCTTTCTAAAGGCATTGACCCTGTTCTTAAGCCTTAACATACTCAAATCCCCTATAACTTATTAAGATGCATAAACCTTGATTTCATCTTGACACCTTATATCCTACAGATTCCACTCTCATTTTCAACCTATTTATCAAGGAACTAATGATTTCAAATCTACGAATAGAGAAGGTTCTTACCAGAATTCATCCTTAACTAGTATGCTCTTTTTTGTACTACACAGGATCATAATTATAGCATGTGCGCTCTAGAACCTTGCTTTCTCTTTCACTGATTCTCGTTATAGAATAAGGAAAGAGTTCCTTTGGTTTTTGCTAGAATTTTCTCAAGGCTAGGGAGAGTGAAAATTTTCTTGTCAATGAAGCTGCTGAAATCGTGCGTACTATACCAAGCTGAAGCTAAGGATGATAACTTCGTAGTTAATTGTATGATACTTGTATGGTTTCTATTGATAACCAAACTAATATCTCTTTATCCTTATCTTATACCGTGAGAGAGAAAGGTGAGCTGGTGAATTCCACCACCTCATCATTTTTGTACTATATACTATACAGTAGCAATATAATCCCTTCATTATATTATTATCATAATTAGCCTAATAAATTGAGGGCTAATTGCTCATGCCCAAAACCAAATAGCAACCATTAGTTCTTCTTCGTGCCTAAAATTGGCCGAGCCTCATAAAGTGCCTTAGGAATTAATCTAGTGGGTATTTGAAAGGAAGAATGTGTCTCAATGCTATATCGATATTATTAAGGATATGTATGAAGGGGTTGTAACCAATGTTCAGTTAGTAGGTGAGATATCTAGTGAATTATCTATTACAGTAGAACTTTATTAGTATCGGCTTTAAATCCATACATCTTTGCTTTGATAATGGATGAGCTAACACAACATATTCAGGATGAGGTATCCTGATATATGTTATTTGTAGATGATATCATCCTAATTGATAAAACTATAAAAGGTGTAAGTCAAAAATTAGAGAAGTGTTGTGAGGCTCTAAAGAATAAGAGTTTTAGAATTAATCGTTGGAAGGTAGAATATTTAACTTATAGTTTGGGTCCTAAATCTCGAAGGATGGTTAATCCAATTGAGATCGACGGCAAGAAAGTCTCATAGAGTAAAGCTTTTCGCTATTTAGTATTTATTATCCAAAAGATTATGAATGTTTGAGAAGATATAGATCATATGATTAAAGCAGATTGTATGAAATAAAGAATAATATCAGAAATCTTATGCGATAGAATGATTATCGAGGTTTAAATGAAAGTGTTACAAGACGATTGTTCGACCAACTATGCATTATGATTCAGAGTGTTGGGCACCTACGAGACAATATATGTATAAGATTGTGGTAGTAAAGATGCGCATGTTAAGATGAATGTCCAGTAAAAGTTGCAAGGATAAAATTAGAAAATACAAAATTATGTTATCTAGGTAAGCCTTTATAGATTAGAAACTTAAGAAGAAATGTCTAATATTGTTTGGTCAAGTACAGAGGGGACTAAATATTATCCCGATTTGACAATGTTAAATTAGCGGGTAAGTGAGGGGCGTAGACGGAGGGATAGGCTTTTAAAAACTTAGATGAAAGTGATGAAAAAATATATTTTAAATTTTAAATTAAGCGATAATATATAAGAAGATCTCATAATTTAGAGAACTAATATTCATATATCGAATCACGAAAATAAAAGAAATAAACTTTGATGATAATAATGATGATGACTGATGTTTTGGGAGTAAATATAAATTAAGCTTTAAAAGATAATGAAAACTGTAGAACTAGTTTTAGAAGGGAGCTTAGATTCCAGTGTTGTCTACCTGAAGGTGGCCGCCTCGAGTGAGTGTCTCAAAAACACCGTACTCCTACCAAGGACGTAAAACGTTTCCTTCAAGAATCCACCCAATTGAAATATGTTTTCTTAGGAAACCATGTGATATAATGATTAATATGATCTCGACATGACTATATCTGTTGATATCCCTTCCTACTTAAATATGCATCTTGGTAGAAACAACGGGCTTTTTTTCGGAGAACATTTGTTTCGGAAATTGTAATAAAATGAAATCAAAAGTGAAGTATCTTGATTTCAGCTAAGTGTATATCTACGACAGAGATTATAAGTACGCTATACATAACTCACTCGTTGTATGTATATGAGATTAATGTGGATTTTAACACAACGACACGTACGACAATGCCCACAAAATTTAAGAGGGAACAAAGTGATCAGAGGTTGTGCAAAAAATAAAATTATATACCTGATACGAAATTGTGTCCAAAGTCAGGTACTAGTTCTCCTATGCTTTTTGCATGGGCTCCAGCAAATATGATTCGAGACAGTATTCTCCTCTAAAACGGCACTAATCACACTAATCATAAATAAATATATTTAAGAGTATATCGAGCAATGAGGAATGAGAACACTATAAATCAATTAGGTATTAATGGAAGATTCTTCTTTTGACCTTACTCCTTATAGCCGTAGCCTTGAAAACTGAAACTAATTAAAGCAAGACTAGTTCTTGGTACTGACAACCTTGGATGCTTCTACATTGCAATGTTTCTAATAAATTAAATATTAAAAAAAAAAAAAAAGACTCTGCTTGTCAGCTGGTAGCATATTCAATCTCATATTCAACTTCAATCTAATACAATCTTTTTTTTTTCTTTTGTTCATTTCATCTTTTGACTCTATGAATACGTTACACTTTGAGCATTACCTTACCTTGATATAAGGAAGCTTGAATCTTTGATTGTAAAACAATAATAATCATAGTTTAGTTGACTTCAAGAACAATGTGATGACTAAAGTACTACCTAACAAGATGTCTAGCCCGTATTTTATGTCCTCGATCCTTTCATCAACCACGACAAGTTGTTTATTTGTAGTTGTAGTGCAGAAAACCACATGCAAACAAATATAATTATTAACAGATTATATGTTTAATGCATTGCTTCCAATGCTGTCTGCTAACTCTATGAAGCATGAAATCATACTTTATAAAGGAATAACCACTCACTAGCTTCAACGTGCCAGCTCCATAAATTCCACTTCCCCAAAACCATTTGATTTTAAATTACAGACTTGCAATTTTATACGAATATTTACCGAATTTCAATATCAGATCTACTAGACATAATTACTATATTAACATTCAATCATAAATCATAGAACAGTAAGTAAGAGAGAGAAAACACTACCCATATAATTTTTCCGAAATTCACCTCTTAGGATATAGGCCCGAGAAGCTGTTTCCTTCTTGAGAAACTCAATAAGGATTCTCAATCGGAGAAAATTATTCCAACAATCACAAAAAGATCAAAGAAGAAATCAACTAGAAGATAAAGATCAAAATGCACAGAATACATAGAACAAAGAAAACCCTAGAATAAGATTAGAATATGGCACACTCGTAGTAACCTAGCACCAGAGAGAATGAATATATACTAGGGCTTGAATGAGCAATTTGAGTTCGCTCAACCAAGTGGGCCGAATTGGTTCTCCCAGAAAACCTAGCACACCAAACCGGGTTAATTAAATACTGAATGAGAATTTGGACTTCATCAAAACCACCTTCAACATTCTCTACCTTGAAGTTCAAATAACCAACAATCAACCCTTATCCTCTCATGATGTGAACTCCATTTCAAATTTGCCTTCACAGCTCCATGTGATCTTGTCTCAACATGTAACAAGTCTAGACAATGTCTAAACTTTTTTATAGTAACCACTTTTGTTCTCATAATAACAGGCTTTTATTCGGTGGCTGCATTCGAGAGATTCACAACACTTGAAGAAATTTGATCCCTTAAGGAATATCCAGAAAATATGACAAAATGAAACTTAGCATTCGTATGTTTAGACCGCTTATGATATACTGGATTTTTGCTAAGATGTATAATACTTTGATTCTCTAAATAAATGGTGCAAAATTGATCAAAAAATCCAATTTCTTTCAACAACCTGATGCAAAATACCTTCTTTAAAAGTGTCTATCATAATAACATACTCGTCTTTAAATAATGACAGTGTAACCAAAGTTTACAACTGTGTCTTCTAACTAATATAATTACCACCTGATAGAAATTAAAAAGAAGTAGTAGACTTTCTTAAGTCTTGGACACCGGCAAAATAAGTGTTTACAAAACCAACTAAATCAAGAGTATTAGTTTATTTTATTAACATGTGAACCTATATCAACAAAACTATTAATATAATACAATAGCCATTTCAATGTTTTTCAATATTTAATTATATCTAGGATTTGATATGTATCTACTTAACAAAGAAATAACAAAAGATAAATTGGGACAACCCCTTATTATAGAATACATCACGAATCCTATTGCATTGGAAAAAGAGGTTTTTTTTTTCCCATCTTCACTGTATTAGAATCAATTTTAGGACATTGTTATTTGCTTAATATAAAATAATTTGCAAGAACCAAACCAACATGTTTACAATTTGAGACTCCAACTTAGACACACTTTCATCAAATAAGATTTTTAATGTATTCTAATTAGTAAATTATTTTTTCGGTTTCAAACTATTTTCATTCCTAATATTTTGTTTGCATTTTTCCAAAGTCCTTTTCAAATAGGAACTTAGATTTTTCTTTGATTCATTTATTTTTGTTTTTCATTTACTTTTTATAATAGCATATCATCAACATATAACAACAAATATACTGAAACATAATCATCACTTGCAAAATAAAAGCATGAATAGTAGCTACTCCTAGTAAAACTAATTTTAACCACAAGAGAATCAAACTTTTATACCATTGTCCTTATGACTATTTTAATCCAGAAAAAGATTTATGAAGTAAGAAAGCATTATCAGTATGACTTTTATAAGTGTATTAGGTATATTGTTTTATGTAAATAGCCTCATCTAATTCACCATATAAAAATACATTTTTTTACATCCCTTTGTAAATTTACATTTTGTTGCTTGATTACTCAAACACTAACATATACTAAGAAGGTATGAGTGTTTTTACTTAAGTTTAAAGATGAGGCTTTAAATAAGTTTATAGGTTGGAAAATGTTAGTTGAATTCATCAAGTAGATAAAAAGGTAAACAACATAGAATTGATAATGATTTTGAATTTTGTAATTCTAAGTTTGATTACTTTTGTAAGGAATATGGACCCTTTAGATATAAAACTATAGCTAACAACAAAATACGAGAGAATGAATAAGACATTACTAGTGAGAGCTAGATATCTTATGTTTACCGCTAGTTTACTTAACCCATTTTGGGTGAGGTATTGAAAGCTGCAGCCTATTTGATAAATAGAAGTCATTTTATTGCAATAGACTTTAAGTATCCAAAAGAACAATGGACTAGTAGGAAACCTATTTTAAGTCATTAGATGGTATTGCAAATTTAGATCCTATATCTAAAAAATGTGTATTTTTTGGATATGAAGAAGGAATGAAGGGGAATAAATTATGGGATGAAGACTATTGGTATAAGAACTATTTTAAATGGAGACGTAATTTTAATGAAAAATTATTTTCTTGCAAGTTTGCTAATGCTAATGCACGTATATCAATTAGTAACGCCTGAAAAGGCTCTTTTATCGAGGTGAAGTCTGTAATATTTGTTGATCCTACTATATAGTAATCGGATGGTACCAACCTCAATGACCTTGAACCAAATGATGCTGTGTTTGACACAACTAATGGTCAAGATTTAGATCATGTGCTATAGAGCTTATGGATTTTAGATGACCTAATTATGAGAATATAGTTGATTATCAGTATCAAGATATGGAAAAAAAGTAAAGTAAAATTTGATTCTAAATACTTTTATACTAATTTGATCTTTAAAGCTTAGTGGCATATTTAGAAGTTTAAGGTAGGGTTGAGTAAATAATTTGCTATCCGTGAATACCACAAAATTTACCTCAATAGAGCATATAGCAAGCAAATAATTTTGTCAAAATTATTTGCAATGCGGATGTTCGCTCTTCATTATTTTTCATATAACTATCTCCTCAAACTATCTTCATAAATCACAATTCATAACTCAAAAAATCATCTCTCAACTCTTACTTTTTCTCTATTTATTTTTCTTACTAATTTAAAGTCTCAATTATCAATTTTATAATTCCAGAATCTTGATTATAGTCTTGACCCTCAACTCTCTAGTTCTAAAATCAGAATTTAGGTTGGTTCAATTTTTCTATTTTATTATAATGTGTTTTAATCTTTATTATTATAATTATTTTTTTATACATTTTATCTTCTAAGTTCTAACAAATTTTAATATATATATATATATTTTTTTTAATAACATAGAAAATAGATAACTTGGATAACACACATGATTTCAGGGGCCAGCCAGATTTGCCATTTTATAGTACAAGATATATGGAATTGAACGAAAATAATTTTCCAAATATAGACAAGATCTACGAGGATGAGGTCGATCTCGACGATGAAGTAATAACTACACCGAGTATAGCTGCTTCTACAAAATGCAAGAAGACAATGTTAAAATTTTGGTTTTGTTTTGACGAGTTATACAAGGTAGATGAACATGGTAAAATTAAAAAATATGTTATATAACGAAATGAGAGCTAGAGATAATCTTACTAACTTGGTTGCTTATTTTGATTTGCCTACTGGTTTCGCTGACTCTGAATATTATGAAAACTTTGTTCGAAACTTATATTGTCCTTCTTATAAGAGAGTAAGTAGAAATACAACTAGAAGTGACATAGAGGCATGTTTTAAAAAATAACGTGATACTTTAAAAAAAAGAATTAGGTTCACCTCATGTTAGTATTGCATTAACATACGATATTTGGAGTGCAAGGTCTAAGCAAGATTATTTATCTGTAGTTAGTCTTATTTAGATGCTGAATGGTCTATGAAAAAAAAAATCATAGGTTTTAGAGTTATTGAGACTCAACATAATGCTAAAAATATTTATGATATTATTATGCAAGTTTTGAATGAATTTGATATAAAACAACGTATAATATCAATCACATTGGATAATGCTTCTGCAAATACGCAAGCAGTATCTTTATTTGATGATCAGCTTAGTGGGCACAATTGTGGAATATTTCTGCATCAACGATGTGCTTGTCACATAATAAACCTTATTGTCAAAGCAGGTATGAAATTGGTAACAAATGAAATCACAAATATTCGAGATGCATTAGCTTTCATAGTTAGCTCTAATCCTCGTATAGCTGCATTTAGACAATTATGCAAGAACGCAGATAAGAAACCTCGGAAGTTTACACTTGATATAGACATAAGATGTAATTCAACTTATATAATGTTACAACAAGCTATTCCATATAAAGATGAGATTACGATATTTTTACATCTAAAACAAGGTACATTTACTGTATTGCATGAAAACAATTAGGATACTGCTGAAAAATTTAACAAATTTCTAAAAGTTTTTTACGAGTCTACTATGATTTTACTTGATATTTATTATCTTACTTCACCGTTAGTTATTGCACAATTTGTTGATATTGTTCAAATATTTATTGCTTATGATGATTTTATTATTTCTAAACCGATCATAGAAAAAATGAAAATAAAATACTTAAAATAGTGGAAAGAATTTCCACTTTTGTATTGCTTTGGAATTCTATTGGATCCTAAACTTAAATATGAAGGTTTTAGTAAAGTTGTTTCTTTTATAGGAAGAGAATTAGATATTTCTTATAATGAACTAATCGCTAATGTAAATATAAAATATCATGAAGTTTATGTTGTTTATAAAAATAAGTAAAACTTGCGACCGTGACGATCTGATCAACAAATGAACGATTACAGAAGGCGATATGGAATATTTACAACAAGAAAAAGAGTTCTTCAAGTAGTGGTACTTCAGAATACGGGGAGATTCAAAAGTATCTTGAATCCTCAAATAATGAGGATGAAGATGACTTTAATATCTTGCAATGGTGGAAGTATAATTAAAAAAGGTTTCCTATATTAGCTCAACTTGCACATGATGTCTTGACCGTCCCCGTCTCAACAGTGTCTTCAGAATTAGTCTTTAGCATCGGTGGGAGAATAATTTCTGATAGAAGGACTAATTAACGCCTGAAATGGTTGAGATATTATCGTGTATCAGAGATTGAGAATGTGCAAATCAGCAAAACCAACATCAAATGACGGATCAAGAAGAAATGTACGGAGCAATTGATAATTTATATCTCGAATCTGAATACGAAGCTCCTAGTTATGAGGTAGGAAGTAGTTCAACCCCCCATTAGAAATTATAGATTATGATATAATTTTAATAATTTTTTTTTTAATTATTTTTAATATTTTATTGTAAGTTTCTTTTTTTCCTCCTTTAGGCCGAGATATTTTTTTGACGGAACAATCTATCATTACAAATCACAATAAAGTTATTTATTTGGCTAACTCTTTGTTAATAATATACTAAATTATAAGTTTTCAAAAATAACAAAATTGAAAAAGAAATAATAAAATTTTAGGATAATATTATCTTAGGTTTATCTATTTCACCAACACGTAACAAAATATAAGTTATTAAATAAACGGATAAATATATTATTTTTGTATTATAAAACTTACTATATCATAAAATTACTTTATTAAACTATAAAACTTATTTATTTGGGATAATTTTTTTTTTCCAAAAATTAAAAAAAAAAACTCATTTTTAATTAGACTCGAACTAAGCTTAGAATTGTGAGGTTCGACCCAGCCCGAGCCCACCCCAAATCAAAACGGGCCGACCCGACCCGACCTAAATGAGTTTGGATCCAATACGGGCCGGGCCGACCCAGATTGCCACCGTTAGTAGAGTGTGCAGACCTATTATTTGCAAGTGGTTGTTCCTTCGAGTTGTTACTATAAATTGAATGTGGATGAGACTCTTAAGAGTTCTTTTAGGATTGCTAGTTGTGGTAGTGTGGTTCGCGATCATATTAGGAATATGTATTTAGCATTATTTTCTCCTCTTTCTACTTCCAGTTTTCAAGTTGAGGTGCATGGCTTTTATTTTTTGGGTTTAGAAAGCTCTTCTTCGTGGCCTTTGGCCTTTGATTATGGAGTCTGATTCGCCTAGTTTGGTTTTTTGGCTCTCAAAACAAGTTGTCCAGATTAGTCTTTAAGTCACTTATGGAATACCATTCAGTTTTTGCTTTTACCTTTTCATGAAGATATTAGGCATGTTTACAGGGGATGTAATTTTGTGGCTAGCTAATATGTCTAGTAGTATTGCTTTATATTAACTTTTTTTGTTGAGAGTTATCATCAAGTGAGAAATGGCTTGCTAGATGATTGTAGTACCCTTCCTTATTTAAGGATGTAATTTCTTTAATAATATGCCTCAGTGCCTTTTCCTAATAAAATAAATATTAAAAAAAAACCCTTGACTAATATTTCAAATCCATAAATGATATGACCATCATCCTCGGTTTGACTAGACATGGAAGGGAATATGAGCATCCAACAACTTTTCGATGTGGGAGAATTGCAAAATCTAATAGCTGCCTCTTGATGCGCCACCACCCACATTAAAATTGAGCAATCAAATTAATCGACACTTGACGATTTATAATTAACGATTATTATTGCTCCCAGTGCAAGTAGACCAATTTGTTATGACGTTGAATCGATCATAATTATTGATTATTATTTATTTTTTTCATAATTAAATATAATTTTATCTTAAATAAATATTTTAAATAATAAATTAATTCTAAAAATTATCTTAATGATAATAACAACAAATCAAATACTTTATCACTATTACTAACTCTATCACCAAAAACTTATCAAATAACACTAACAGTATCACTAATAACTAATAAACAATTAAATAATAACTAAATCTGCCGATATCATATATGTAATCTTCAAAGTGTTGAGGTGCGTGTCAAGATTCACTTCTATATCGTTACTCAAACTCTTCATCATGCATGTTTCTACCATTTGCCCTCCATTTGACACAAACCTTGTCCTCAAGTTCAACAATGGACACCGTTCACATATCATGGCGATTGATTTCCAGGTAGCATTCTTGATTGGTTCACCAAGAATAAAGTTCTCCTCTCGTCAACCCTTTTCTGCAAATTATTTCATACATTCTTGAGCCAGAGCTAAATTTTCCTTCAAAGCTAGCTCATACTATTTTCGTTTAGGGAACACCATGTAAGCGAATAATTTTCCGAATCTCTTGTTGAGAAGAATATTGTAGACATGATTTAACTACACCACCAGTTCATCTCCATAAAATTTTAGAGTATCCAATTTTAATGGTGGTCGATGATGTTATTGGTCATTTGCCGGAATTAGAATAGTCATGTTCCACTTTCGTAAGGCGAGAGCCTCGTGAAGATATTGAAGCTATTGAGTGCCAACTACCATTCCCATCCAAATTTAAGGATGAAGAATCAATAGAGATGGTGTTCGAGGAGTGCGACTGAGATTCCCCCCTCCTCCCCTCTGCTTGTGCAGCTGACATCTACTTCCCCATCATCTCCGGATAGTTCTTGAAGATTTTTTTTTCTTAGTTGCTAGTAACTTTTGAATCTTGGTTTCACTAGCAATATGCCTTTCTACAACAAATTTACGGATTTCTCGACGCATATGATCAAATCTTCAATTCTTTTAAAGTGTTTCATGTCTGACATGGTGATACTTTGATACCAATTAATAGACACCTGACAATTTATAGTCAACAGCTATCTTTGCTCACGATGCAAGTATATCAATTTACTCAATTGATTACGATATTGAGTCAACCATTGTTATTGTGTATTATTTCTTCTTCCCAAATCTAATACAATCTCATCATGAATAGATGTTTTAAATAATAAATTAATCCAAAAAATTATCCTAACAATAGTAACAACTAATCAAATATCTTATCACTATCACTAACTCTATCACCAATAACCTATCGACTATCACTAGCTCTATCACTAATAACCGATAAACAACTGCTAAAAATCTTCCAACAGCACCTCGCGTGTCAAAATCCACTTTCATATCATCATCTGGACCCTTCATCGCATGTTTCTATCACCAACCACGGGAGGGCGAGAGCTTTTCGAGATGATGGATCTCGATGTTGGATTGGCGGGAAATGCTAGCAGGGACTGGCATCTTAATGAGGCTAATTAATTTGAATTAATTTTGAAGATAGAGGAAGTCGGTTGCAGGGTATTTTCGAAAACCAACTTATTCTTTTCAAGCTATGATGTTCTTGATTGCGGAATATAGTAGGCTCATACGTTCTCTTTTTGGCTGAGTTGCTAATTAGATATTGCCATCTCTTAAAAGGTTGGAGATTGAGAGAGGAAAGAAGATTAGTTGAAAAGGGCTTTACATGCATAAATATAACGAACCGCTACCATAATTTCACCTTCATCTTTTATAATTTGGGAAATTTGAATATCACCTCTCATAACATTAGTCTTAATTGGTAGTTTAGCTTTGAATGTTGCTATTTATTACTTTTGCCTCGGCAATTATTTAATTTCTCTTAAGTTGTCAAGTTGGGTAATGGGTATATGACATTAATCTTTGCCTGATTCGTACTAAAATCTTTTGCATCGCCTCGGAGCTGCTTATGAGAACAGTTCGAACTTGAATAGTCGAATCGTTTGCGGAAGCATGCCATATCTCCGTTAAGTCTCTAAGAGTGATATTGCTTATACACTCCATAGCAGATTTAAACTGATTTATGAGAGATTGTACTTGTAGAGATGTATCCATGGCACGCCAAACTAAGATTTATAAATAGCCTTTCCGCAAACTTTCTAAGTTTTGTTGCTATCTAACCATATATCTTGAACCCGTGCTGATCTATGCCATAGAGTTTAACAGGCTAGACCCATAAGAGCCATCGGTAGATAACCAAGGCTTACACGACTTATGTTAGAATAATCAAGAATAGAATAGTCAACTTAGTTTGTCACCAAAGATCTGAGTCGATTCTTATAGTATTAGGAAACTAGTTTAGCAAAATGACAAAGAAACATTGTCTTAATTGCTCGTTTTATGTACCCATTCAACTTAACCTATATATCTGACTCAGCTAAGTTCTTAATCGAACCGACAGTACGTCTAAGCATAAACAAAATCAAGTCTTCGGACATCCCTCCATTTTATCGTACTCAAGATATTATTACAACAACATAAAGTAAAATCATATATATAACATATTGAAAATGTAATATATTAAATGTATATAGACTTAGATGGCTCACGGCTCATGGTAATTTTAGTTGAAACTTCTTTATATTTTTTAATAGAAGATGTTGTTCTTTCTTCTTTTTTCTTTCTTCTCAAAACAAATTAAGTGTACCCTATAGATTGGGTTTCAGAGTTCTTACTCTTTCTTATATCTATATTTGAATCTAGCAAAACGAAAAATAATATTTACTACAAATTAAAAGTTCTTAATACTCTTAAGTAATTACTAACAAGTACTGTCGAGCATATATTATTTTCAACAAAACAAAAACAAAAAAGCTAGCTAGTCAGCGCCATGCAAGATTATAGGAAATGTGACTTCTTTTCTTGAAATTACACGCATGACACAACACAATCTATGGAAAACTTAATTGATCAGTTACAAGTATGGCAAATATACCCATTAATTGTATACATGGCACCTAGAAGTTATTACAACACCATAGTAAATTGTAACTAATATTGAGGAAGAAGAGAGAGAAACAAAGAGGGAAAGAGATAAGTTTGGGAAAGTTGCATCCACTTAATGTCTTTTAATGTATGAGGTCTTGTGACAAGATACATCACCAACCGAGACAAAATCCGATGAAGTGTACATTTGATGAGCTGCGTGCGTCGAAGCAAACATACATGCTTGCTTACTGGGTCAGTGGCAAAGGAAGTCTTAGACTTGTTAGTGTCCTTGGAATTAAATGCATACTCACCGCAATTAATTCCATTTTTTCTGCTCTCGTGTGTAGGACTGTAGGTAAAGGTATATATATATATATATTTATTTATTTATTTATTTATTTTTTTCAACTTTCTATACCCACTTTATTTTCTAACTTCTACAGAAAGAGGACGTCTGTTCTCAAATAATACAAATCCTCCATTATTATAATATTTTTAATAATATATATATATATATATTTCATGCAAATAAAACATTGATCAAAATTCTATTCTCATATAGGTATTGTAGAATGAATTGATAATAGATATAGTTAAACTTATCCTTTTTATATATTGAGTTCTCGAATAAACTTTACACTCTCAATGAAAAGGACATTATTCTCAAGAGCTATAGTTAGTAATTATTCCACGAAATCATCAATTTCGAATATATAATATGAACATTAGACGAGAAAATTTATAACAAATACTATAGAAATAAAAGAAATAGCTAATTAACTAGAATTTGAAATTAAGAATGGGAGGCATGCATCATGGTTCAGGATTTTATTTTAGTTATGGGTAATTTAAAAAATAATGGAATTTAGAAACCACTAAGAAAACAATGGGTTTTAACTGTTCCTGTTAAATAGACCATTGAGAAACCACTAAAATTAGATAGACCATTGAGAAATATAGCTTACATTGAGATTAAAAATATATATACATTCAAATAATTTCCTATGAGGCATATATAGTATGGAGAATTCTGTGAGTTTATATAATAATTAAATCATATTATCGTATTGAAGAATTTGAATTTATATCTAATATCTTGATACGAGTTGTCATATATAGGGGAATATATTTTTCCCAATTTTGAGAGGAATCAGGTCCGATCTCGTCTCGTTCTCGTTCTTGGTATTGACTAGGAATCGAAGTACTGATCCAGTCCCGTTCTCATTGCTAGTATTGATTGGGAATCAAAGCATCGCTCCTGTCCCATTCTCATTTTCGAATAATACTTAAGAAAAAAATTTAAAATTATTTTTTAGTTTTAATAATATAATTATAAGTATTGTATTAATTTTACTTATGATTTTCTTATAAATTTTTGTTGTTAATTTGTTATTTTCTTTGTGATATTTTAAATATATAATTATGGTATAAACTATAAACTCAAGTTTAGATTATTATATAATTTAAATAATTAATTCATATTTTAAAAATATTGATCGGGAATTCCCGTTCCATAGCACCCATACTGAATCGGGAATAACGATATCATTCCCATTCCTAGTACCAGTATGAGATTAACATAAACGGAAATGGTACCGCCCTATATTATTTCCGACGGAAAAAAATCCACTCCTAATCATATGTTTAAAAGTATATTCTATCAACCAACTCTATTATTAACTTTATGAGATTATTTATGATTTTCATATAATTGTCTTACTTCTTTACTTATTATTTATTAACTTTAGGTTAAAATCAATTCTTAAATAATTTCTATATAATATTAGAAACGGGATCGGATCCACTAAACAAAATTTGAACTAATACAAGTTTCCCATATATATATAGTTATATATATATATAGTTATATATATATATAGTTATATATATATATAGTTATATATATATATAGTTATATATATATATAGTTATATATATATATAGTTATATATATATATAGAACTCTAAACAAAATTGGGCTGAAAACTTGATGAATGGTGGGTCTTGAAGTGAAAAACGAAGCAGATCGAAAGTATTTGTGTCCGTGTGAGAGAAGGGTGAAAAAGAAAGAGTATATGACTTGTTGGGAAATAGGATTTTCATGATGATCACACAATGAGTGGTTTGAAAAATGTAGTAAAAAGGAGGTCTAAAAACGAGAACCGACTAAAGTCTCGGTTAAAAAGAAGATTTTGTGTGGGTGTGTGTGCCAGTAAAGCCTTAGATATAAAAGCTCTTTTCAGGGACAAATAAAATGCACATGTTAAAGCTACATACACTCAACAAATTTTCTCATAAATTTTTTTTTTTTTTGTAATTTATTAAGGAATTTTTAGGTAAATTTAATCCATTTAAAAATAAAATTGAAAATTAATATATAAAAATCAGTTATATATAAATAGTTTTTTTCTTTCTTTTATGTCAACTATATATAAATGTATATAGTAACTCTTTTTATTATATTAATCCACAGTTCGTTTACAAAATTTCAAAAACAAAAAATAAAAAGACAAACGGAACAAGTGATAATTTTATATATAGTGGATTTAGGTCTTGTTCAAATTTATTAACAAAAAAAAAAAAAAAACATGCCTATGATCAAGGGTGAGGGCAATAATCAATGACTTAGGACTTGTGTCTAATCTTTATGGATTTATTTATTTATATTTTGTACGAAAATAAATGTTGTATTTATACGGTTTAGAAAGATGATCTCCATGTATTCTCGCCATCTTGCTGACCATGTATTTATGCTAGTTTTACATTACCGTACGTAGTCCTTCTACTTCGCTCTATGTCTACTAAAAGACTCTCTCTCTCTCTCTCTCTCTCTCTCTCTATAGTCTATAGTGTCATTTTCTAACATATACCTCACAAGAGAAACCAACCTTTCACTTCATAACTTGTCATTCTTCTCTCTCTCTCTCTCTCTAAAATCTCCACAATTACTCTCTCAAAAATTAATCAAACCCAGAAATCTCGCCTCAAGAGAAACTCTTCAAACCCCAAATCACTTATTGATACTTTCCCACTCAGCTTAAAAAGAAGAAGAAGAAGAAGAGGAGGAAGAGGGGCTGTTTGGCAACAGTCACTAATCCAGTCCATGATGGAACTATTTCCAGCACAACCAGATTTATCATTGCAAATCAGCCCTCCAAACACCAAAATCTCAAAACCCAATTCTTGTTTTGACCTCTCACTCTCCTCCACATCTCCAAGAGTACTCACCGACGACCACCTACACCACGACAACAGCCATCACCACCACCACCACCACCACCGCCAAGAGCAGTTCCTCCTCCATCAGCAGCAGCACCGCCCACCGCTATACCACTACCACCACCACCACCTACAAGGGCTGAGTCAATTGGAGCTCAATAGCTTCCTGAATAGTAGTACCACTCAACCCATAAGAGGAATCCCAGTCTACCAAAACCCTCCCCCTAATTTCCCAATATTCGCTCAACGCCCTAATTTTATGGCTAATTACACCGGTACTCCAACAAGTTGTTCTTCTCCTTCTTCTAGTCCGTTCGATCATCACAATCACAATCAGTCTCACAATCATCATGGTCTGATAAGAACGAGATCTTCATTCTTGTCAAGGTTTCCAACAAAACGCAGCAGTAGAGCTCCTAGGATGCGCTGGACTACTACTCTTCATGCTCGTTTTGTTCACGCTGTTGAGCTCTTGGGTGGCCATGAAAGTAAGCTCCATTTTATTTTTTTTTTGCGTGTTTTTTTTACTTTTTATTTTTAATTTTTTATTCTATTCATTTTGTTAATTAACCTCAAGATTTTCTCTTCTTTTCCTCTCTTTTGGGTGTTTAGGAGCTACACCAAAGTCAGTTCTAGAGCTTATGGATGTGAAAGATCTCACTCTCGCTCATGTTAAATCGCATTTACAGGTAAGAACATGAAAGTGTCAATGTTTTCCATCCGATTTACATTGGTTACTAGTGATATAAATTTATAAGTAACTAAATTTTTTCACCCATTCTAGCTAAGCTAGTTTACTCACTAAGTTAAAAATCTTTGCATTATTGTGACAACCTACGTTGCAGGAAGAGGTGTGTGGAAGCAGCTTTTAGTTGCCTGAAATAATTTATTGTTATTTTATTTTAATATTAATTTCCAAATTCCAAAGGGTTTTTTTTTCTCTCTCTCTGCAGCAGAAGAGAGTGTCACAAATTCTTATTATTAGCTCTTCATTTTCTTCTAGATCTGATGGCTCTGTTTCTGCAAGCTAATTTACAGCCTTTTGCTTCGGAGAATGAACCAACCCAACCCAACCCAACAAAAAAGAAAATAAATTTATTACATTATTTATTTATTTATTTATTTATATATTATATTTATCTACACACGCACACACAGACAGGAGAGAGAGCGGGAGAGAAAGCTCAAAAAATAGTTTTCATCGATTTCAGAAAATAGATGAGACAAAAACCCAAGAAATTCAAAAGAAGCACAGGCTAATTACCTAACCCATCATTATTTTAATGGAATGAGTATAAGCAAGTACAGAAACACTATCATTTCACAATGATATATGGAACTCATTCAAATACATGGGCATGCATACATACATATATTCATCATACATGCTTTTCAATTGTTTTGGCCAAAACATGCATGTAAAGTTAGAAAACAACATAATTGCTATCTGTTTTCTTTTTCTATTTATCTCTGAGTTATAACGTAATTTTGTATTTTTTTTGTACTTTTGTATTTGATTTTTTTTTTTTGGGTACATTTTTTCATTGCAGATGTATCGGACGGTGAAGACGACAGATAGAGCAGCAGCTTCTTCAGGTTTGATTCTTCTTATCTTTATGTGAACATCTTTCTTCTTTTTTTTTTCAAGTCAAATGTACTTGCTAAGTTCATATTTTTGTTGATATAAAAAAAGGACATTTAGAATCAATGAATTAAAAATTACCTTAATTTTTTGTTTTTTTTTGGTTTAAACGTAATTGGATATCAAATTTTATGCTTCTCAACAACATCCTAAAATTTTATATCTTACAACTTACAATTGTATATCTATTTTATATTTTATTAGATGTGTTGAGATGAGTTACAACAAACAAATATCTATTTTATTTGATTAAAAAGAATTAATTTACTTTATTTCTATATATATATATATATATATATATATATAATTAAGATGCTTCTAAAGAAAACAATATATACATTTAGAGAAAATCTAATCATATATCATTATTTGCTTACTTTGAAAATCAAATGTAAGTACATTAAAAGAACAGTAAATTCTTGATATTTAATAGTTCTCAGAGAAATAGAGAAACTTATAACGATCCTTTTTTTTTTTATATATATAAAAAGTATGAAAAGAAGTTTAATATATATATATATACATGAATATTACTCTAATATAGAGATTCAACGTAGTGTTGTTTCATGTTTGGTTTTTTGATTCATTTACACAGGCCAGTCGGACGTTTATGAGAATGGGTCATCGGGCGATACGAGTGAAGATGTAATGTTAGATATACAAAACCCGATGAGAAGCTCAGCTGATCAGCAATCCACTCAACAAGCAAGAGAAAGCGTTCATCTTGATAATGATCATAATAACTATCATGGCCTTTGGACCAATTCTTCAAGGTAAAATCCTAATGGTATATATTGATGAAGGTTAGGGTCTAAATTGATAAATGCTTTAATTATTGACTCGTACTTTTCTCTTTCTTAAGAGTCATTGTCCCTTCATAGGCCTTATTTTTTCTCTTTTGCTCATTGAACAATTGCTTTGTTCTTTCTGCTGATCTGAACAGTCATGAACAATGATAGTCTATACATATGATGGAGTAATTATTGTATCTTTTTTTAGGTGAAAAGGAAGTCAAAAAGAAACTCGACACTAATATTACATTCCAAGATATTGGAATCCATCTTTAAAATATCTTTCCTTTTGGATTTAGTGGGATCAAAAAAAAGGAATTTTAAATATGGGGTCCGCAATTTAAAGAAAAATGATATGAAGGACTAAAGAGTTTATATTAACTTATTATGCGATGTAATATTAGCACATAATTAGAGTAATATAAATATATATTTATATATTTGTACATAAAGGACCTATTAGTGGAAAATTGATGCCATGCAAAGCTATATATATGCTATTATGCTCTCTGAAACTTTAACTTAGTAGGATCTTCTTTAGGGTTTAATATATATATATATATATATTGGTTGTCACATGAATGGGTCTAACTTTACATATAAGATCAATCAGCACAAAAATGCGAAGGGAGAGACTGTTAGTTATGAGACAGCTCTCTTTTCTTCTTCTTTTTTTTTTTTCTTTCACTTTTTCTTTTTCTCCTTTTCTTTCTTTCTGCATGGTTTCCACTTATTCCTATATATATATATATATAGATGGATATATATTCTCTTATACTATTCCTTTTGGCCGGTTTGTAGAAGAGAAGTCTGGCTGCATGGGAAAACCAAGGACTCGTGTGAAACCCTATCATCTTTACAGGTACCACTTTCTTTATAACCTTTATCTCCTACACATTTATCTATATATAGACCTAGATTATATTGATTTCTCACTTTATTTCACCCATATTGAAAGTGTATGAAAGTTAATACACAAAGACGTCCTTACTTATAGCCTCTGGCTAGTCTCTCTCGCTGTCTTTATATCAACCCTTTATACATTAGACAGTAGGGAAAGGAAAGGCAAAATCATAAGTGAGGCTTCTAATGTTCTGAAGCATTAAGCAAAAGCTTCTTATATATATATATGCCCTCTGTCACATTGTCTTTTTTATTTGGTTCCCTCATTCATTAGTTTTATTCCTCTCCTTTCTTTCTTTCTCTCTTTTTTTTTTTTTTTTTTATCTTTTTTCACAGAAAGATTTGGAGACGAAGAACTTCAGCCACGAGGTTTTATCGGATATAAGCTCAGCACAAATCCATTCACTGACTAATTTCAAGAAGCCCAATTTGGAGTTCACATTAGGCCGGGCAATATGATTCGAGAAGCTCCTCCCTAGCTATATACTATTCATATATAATATAATCTATATATATATATATATGATCGATATTATTTCTATCTATCAACAAGAGACTCATCGATCGAGCTGAGATGATGACCCCATTACGTTGAAAAGAAGAAATCAGAGGGGGGAAAAAAAGAAAAGGAAAAGGAAAAGGGGATATAAAGAAAGACAAAGAGACAAGAAAGATAGAAAGCAACAAAGGAGAAAAGGGGGGCGTCGTGGAAAAAAAAAAAGGCATGCATGTCCTTAATTCCTATGAAGCTAGCCGTGAGAGCCAAATCAGAATACATGTATATTTGATCAACGTAAATACATGGAATCTTGCTAGCTGCTGATTTTGATGAGTTTCTAGAGAGAGAGAGAGAGAGAGGAGTGAGAGAGAGGGGAAGAGAGAGCTTTATGAACTATTCTTAAATCTTACGTAAAACTGTATGAAGTATCTTTTGATGACGTAATTAATTGTGTGAAGAACTTTACACTTAGGATTAATGATTTTTGTATGTTGAATATTTACAAAATTACGATCGATGTGAGCTCAAGATTCTTAATTGCTTCTAATTTTGGTTTTGAACTAATTCTGTAATCGGTGTTTGGGCTTTCAAAATTTCATCCCGTTAATTTTATAGCAACTTGGAATTAATTTTGTTATCTAAAGTTAATATTAGACCAAAGTTGAAGCTTAACCTTACCACTTGGAGAGGTCCTACTTGTATATATGTTGTCCCCGTAGAAATGTTGAGTTCTAACAGTTAAGCTTAAGTATGGTCGAACCCTTACAAGCGTGTCTATTGGAGCATATATACCCTAATTGATCTCTTCAATCAATCAAGCAATAAGCGGGATACGCCAGCTTGAACGTCCCAAGGTGTATCCATGTTCCTTGATTCTCGTAGGTCGTAATATTTAGTATGAGATCAACTATTACCTTGGAGAGGATATGTAGTACTGGATGGTCCGACCGAATCAAGGTGTGTGTTTGTTGATCTTGGAGAAAGATATTGATAATCCAGTAAAATTATTATCCAAATTATTATTTTATGAAAAATGGTTGATCTCATACCACTGATGTTATTAAGGAATACCATGACAATTAAGTAGGTATTTAATAGAAATTAAGTTTATTAAATATGATTATTTAGATAATTTTTAATAGTAATTATATTAATATTTAATAAGAAGTATCTAATTATTATAGTATTTGTAATTCTTAGAGCTCAATTCACAATGGCAACTTACACATGCAATTTTGCACTTTACATAATTCTAAAAGACATTAGCCAATATTTATAATGGTAAACTATTTGATATAAAATGTCTTAAATGAAAGTTGGAAGTATTCGAGATGGGATTTGTCACTTCATGAGTAAGTCCTGTGAATTATCATCTTCTGAGCAATGGTAAAAGTCTTTGATCAAAGTAAATATGGTTTGAAAAAAGTTTCGATAAATTTATTAATTTTTGTGCATAAAGATATAATTGATTTATATAATTTGTGTAGTATAGTTTAACAGTAAAATATTGTTTTAAGATGATCGAGAATTAGGTAGATGTAAGAATTGAATTACATGATCATAGTCAAAACATGTTCTTTTAGAAGATATCATACTTTTAATCTTATAATGACATTTGACATTTTATTAGAAGTCAATCTTAGTTTATATATATATAATTAATTAATTATGAGATAAATATTACTTATTTAATTCAAAAGTGTTTCAAGTTAACTGAATCTGATTTAGAATCGAATCAAATTAAATCACAATATTGTAAAATCATTCTACTGGTCATATGTAAAACTTAATCAATCAAATACATAAGAACTTTAAAGAACTCAAGTACTTATCGTATGTAATTAGAAGAGAATGTAATCACAATAATTTTATTGAAAAATAATTCAATAAATATAGTACTAATTAATTTAATTTAATTTAATATAATTAATTAAGTTAAATTAAATTAGATTTAAAGTGTTAGGTTATGATAATAATAAAATCATTAAGCATATAATAAATTAATTTAATTCATTATTTATAATATTATATAGATTTACTAATATAATTAAATATAATATAATATCTAACTATTTATTTATTTAATTAAACAGTTACAAAAGGTCTAGTGGTTAAAAGGGCTTGGTCCAAACTCACAAAAAGAAGACAAACCGGAGGCTGGTCCAAAGGTCCAATTTGATACCATATAAGGACTAAGGGGGCGAAAACATTATTTAGGTCAACTAAGCCTCACTTGTGCTGCCTCAGAGAGAAAAAGAAAACGTTCTTCTTTTTTGTAGAAGTTTCGATAATTAATAAGTTAAAACCTGAATCTATAAAAAATATTTATGATTCGAGTTTGTGTGGATATAATTAGAGATCGAATAATTGGGCAATTTGTCCAATAAAGGAAATTTAAATGGAAAATTTGTTCCAAGAGGTTCGAAGATTAAAGCCAAATTTAAATTATCCAATTAGTATTTGATTTAGATTAAGGATTTTTGCTTTAATAATAATTATTTTTTGATTAAATTCCTATTATTTATTGTTTAATAACTAAATTAAAATTGTAGAAACCGAGCTTATGAGCGATCCGATAGAATTTTTAAAATGTATTTTCATCACGTGATTAAACTTATAGAACCCCAAGGATCTTAGATGTGTGCTATTGATCATCGTTTGGAAATACTCCAAGATAGTTGGAGCTTTTGCCTATCAATGTAGTTAAAAACTACAACGGAAGAGGCCTCTAATGTCCCTGGCCATTTACAGCTATTTTGAAAAATTGTAACTTTTTAAATGTCCCATCTTTTTTCAGTGCCTTAAAAAAATGTAAAAGTCTAGATAAGAGGTTGTTTTCCTAAATAGTTAAAACTTCTGGGCCCGTGAAATAGGTTTAATTGATTTTTCTTTAATAAAACAAGCTTTAAATTAATTTTTTAATGAATAAAATTATTGAGATGACCAAAAAAATAAAAAAATAAAAAGAGCCGCCAGCTTTTATTTATTTGTAGTTTTTGAAAGCTAGTAAGTAAAGTAAGAATAAAAAATTATTGCCCAAAAGTTTAGCGGCCAAAATTTTGACTATATGATCAAACTCCCCTCCAAAATCTTCTTCTATATTTCAAAAAAAGTCAAATTTTGGCGCTCTATCAACTACATGTTCCCCTATCTCTCTCTCTCCATTCATGCAAATTTTCCCCCTCCAAAATCTTCTTCTATGTTCCAATGAACCCTAGAAAGCAAGATTTACCTTCTGATTCCACTTCCTCGATCTGCTACACTTGTTCCCACAGCAACTCGACTTTCCTTCTCCGGTAGTAATACTAATACTGATAGTTTGAGGAAAACAAATGAACTTTTAATCAACAAGTGCTTAAGCTACATGGGAAAATGCCCAAACGCAACCACAACGAATTGGAAACAGGAGAAACTTCTGAGAACTCAAGCTCAGAGGAGCCAGATGGTCCCATTAATGGCGGAGACGAAGAGGGTTTGTTATCGGAGTATGAGAAACAGAGGCTTTCAAGAATCATAAAGAACATGAAGCGAATGGAGTCTCTAGATTGTCTAAGATGACCTCCTCCTTGATGGGTTCGAGAAGAAGATTAAGAAGGGGAAAGAAAAGATGGCTCATGGCGACAACTACTAGGACTACAGGCCTGTGGAGGAAGAACTGGGTTCGTCCTGTTCTGGTGATGACGATTATGTGGGTCCAATACCTTATGGGTCCCGTAAATCGAAGGTGCTATATGCTGATTTCATCTTTCTTTTTTTTCTTAATTCACACTTTTTTATTCACTTGAACTGGCAATATTGTGTTTCTACCTTAAGATATGAAGTTTATTTGTGTTATCCTTAGTTGAGATTCCTGAATTCCTGTTTTTCTTTTCTTTGAATTTAGGTTAAAACTAACAGCTTGACAAGAAAGAATAAAGTTTCTTCTGTAGAGACACGAGGGGATTTATGAGTTGCATGTGTCTCTGTTCAAGTCTTCTTCGTGGCTGATACCTCCGTGTGAGGAAGTTATCAAAGGTGTTAAGGCCTACCTCATATTATGTATTGACTTTCATTATTTATGTTTTTTTTTTTTCTTTTCGTTTCTAATTTTATATGTTCAGTTTCTCATCTCTTTCCTATACATTATTACTATTAGGTAGTAGGTCCTTAATTTGGAGATTGTTTATGATTTGTATTAAGATTGCTTGGTTTCTATCAACATGGGGTGGAGGAGAAAGAATATAATCCCTACACAACATAAGATTATGTGGGATTGAATAACCACGACCTCACATCATTGGCTCTCTTGTAAGGTTAGATGACCACAATGTTCGCCATGAGCTCTCTTTATTTCCCCACTTATTGTGAATATCCCCTAGGTCTAAGTTATCTAATTCTCCTCATATATCTTAATGAAAAGGATTTCATCTTTTGGTTGCATACTACAAAAAGTCATGTCAATTGTAATGCCAACAAACATTATGGAAGGCTATTTTTGCATCGTGTTTGAAGTAAAAGTGACAAACATTGGTATCGTCTTAGCTGCATCATTAAGAGTAATATGTATTATTTTTGCTCGGACTATAGTATATATACCATTGATGAGGCTCTAACATGTAAAATAATTAATATAATATAATACGTCGACAAGGTATCAACATGAAATCAACGATACAATCATCAAAGGGAAATGCAACACCACAAGTTAAATTATCATCGGTCGGTCTTTCGGATTTTTATTGGATTATATGTTCTGTTATGATTCACTCACATGCCGATTATTTATTGGTCCACATGTCGAATTATTATTTATTCATGTACCTTGCTCTTATGTCTCCACATGTTTGTTTATTATTCGACCATATTTTCATATATTATTGGTCCGCATGTATATTTGTGATTAGTCTATATGTCTTCCATCAACAAGTTGTGATAGATTAATTTGTTGCTTTTGATGTAAATGTGATGTTTGGTGTTGTCGCTTTTGAGGCAGTTTTGATGTTTATGTGTTGTATTTGCCAGTACTTATGTATGTGCATATTAAAAGTGACGTTTTTAAGCATTATAGTTAATATATTTGTGATGTTTATATATATTATATTTGTAAGCACCTTATATCTTTTACATATTGAATGTAACACTTTAAAACATTATTTTTTATGTAAATGCGACCACAATCATAGGCGTCACACATTCATCAAAAAACTATAACCCAAAACTAGGTTGATAGATAACTTGCAAAACATGAAATATAATAGTATCCAAATTTATTAATTTTCAGTCTTACCATCCAACTCATTACAAAAACTAGTAAGATAAAATTTTCAATATAATCTCTTTACCCAGGTACTACTTATGAATTAAAGTACGAAAATTTAATAGGCTCACATATCATACAATTAGGTATCAAGAATCATGAACTTAACGGCCTCATATATGATTAATATAGCATATATGATATCTAAAGGAACAAACCATGATAGTATCTTCGTGACCTTACTCTTACTAGCTTTTCCCTCCTAGAAAATGAGTGAAGTTTAAATTATAGGCACATATATTAACCAAATGAGAAAATAATTATAATGAAACTTACCTATATTTTATTAGAAGTTAATTGAGAATAAATCCTTGCAATAAGTAAAAAGTAATCAACTAATTACATATATATCAATATCCAATGGATATTCTGGAAAAATAAGTGGCATAAATAAGAGTTGGATAATTTAAAGTTTAAGGAACAATAATATTTTAAATAGGGTAAGTAAATTAAGAAAGGACCTCATAAAATTGGTCAAGGTTTGTAATCTATATTATCATCTCCATCTTCTCCAACCTTATTATCTTATTCAAGATTGTCTTCCTCGTCACTATCTCTGTCTTGTAGAGGTTCATTCCAATTTGGATCCCTGTCCCCCCCCCCCCCCACCTAATATGGTTAATCTAATGAAATATTTAAGTTGCCTAAATCATCAAAAAAAATTAACGCAAATGTATCGATCATAGGAAATAGATCACCAACATCTTATGGGGTTAATGAACGAAAGTTGGTGAAAATTGGAAAAGAAACAACATTTATATTTTTTGATAGATCTTTCTCAAAAGCTTCCATTAAAATAGGGTCACAACTGGCACAATAACTAGATACGGAGTATATGTATCACACACCTAGCTTTTGATATTTTTGTACACTTATGATACATTTCCCTATTAGCATCTTATACAATATGGTTAAAGTATGTGTTCATGCATGATGTGTAATTTTCACAATTTCCATCAAGTTCAAAGAGTATGGTCGTCTAAAAGTCTCATCAAATCATCAACATCCAATTTGTGTACCCAATTTGGAAGTCATCAAAACATATGCTTTCGGATTTCATAAACAACTATACTATTTCTATTCATACACTTTCGACATGGACACCAAATTTCACCATTATTATCTATCAACTTTGATGACATAGCAACGAAATAGTTAACTCTTAATTCATATTTACTTGAATCTCGATTACATTCATAAATCCAACTCTTGTCATTCTTTTGCTTATAAGAAAATACATGTTCATTTTAAAAAGAGCCAAGTTTTGTTGCATCACATAATATATAGTTTGAATGTACCTCAACCATCACAAAATTTAAATGATAATCATACATATTGTGTGAGATGCCAGTTTAGAGATGTCGGTTTAGAAAATCAGAGATACTGGTCAGTTTGGGTATAAGAAATTAGCCTTTAAGTATTAGGCTAATCATGTTAAAAATATAATGAATAAATTATTGTCATTGTATAGGATACAATATAAAAATGATGAGGTGGTGGAATTCACCAACTCACCTTTCTCTCTCTTCATAAGATAAGGATCAAGGGATATTAATTGGGTTATCAATAGAAACCATACATGTATCAAATAATTAACCTCGAAGTCATCTTCTCCAACTGTGACTTCGTACAGGGCGTACGCAGTCCATTAGACTCACTAATCATAAATTCCAATTCTCCTCAGCCTTGAGAAAATTCTAGCAAAAACCAAAATAACCCATTTCTTCCTCCATAACGAACATCAATGAAGGTGAAGGGAAGAATTCACACGCTCATAGACCAGGATTCGGAGCCTGCGCAGTCTGAACAGAGCATACCAACCAAGGATAATTTTTAGTAAGGATCTACTCTATTCTTAGATTTGAAGTTGTTAGTTAGGACAAATAGGTCGAAAATGAGAGTGGAATTTGTAGGATTTACTGACCTATTTATCGATCAAACTAGCATTCATAGGGGTCTTCAAACCATTTAGAACACAATAATTTAGCCCAAACTATAAAAATATTTAGTGAGATGCTCAAGCCAGTAATCATAATACGAACAAATTCTTAATATATATATATATATAGGTCTTGAATTTAGAACATGATATTTACCAAAGTCATTAAAATAATTAGTTTTTATCAATAAACATTTAATTACATAAGTTATAAAAATTAAAATTAGAATAAAAAAAACTAAAAAAAATTAATAACACCAAGTAACATTGAGGAATCGTTTTGCCTCTCACAACCATTTACATGTGTGGCAGAATCTCGTAGTCATAAGGTTAAGTTTGTTTTACTTAAATTACTCATCATCCCACACATTAAACCCTGTAGATCTAAGCTTTGGGGTAGCACATGTTGTCTTTTAAAAAATTTCCAAAACCACTACAATTTTGATCCCGAATATTTGACCAATCCAGAACCTTGTGCGACGGTAATATCCTCTTACACTCATAGGACCCTCTACGAATTTAAAGTGCAAAAGATCATGAGATAGCATAAATTACATACTATTTTCATTGCGAGGGTAAAATGATATGACGCCATACATATAAGCAGCACCGGTGTGACCGTTTTCCACAGCATTTCTCAACATAATTAGTATGGCCTCATGTCACTGCAAACGGCCAAATAACTCAACCATTTCTGGTATATACAGGCCTGGGGGTTCTCAATATCTCTACAAAGCTTAAAAAAAAAGACATAATTATCTGATTAGCATGAGTGGTGTCAGGTCCTAATTTAATGAATGCACCAAAACATTATCCAGTAATACATGCCAATAGACATAGCCATCCGTTGAGACTCGGAGGAACTTCTTACATGTGAGTTTAGCATTAATAAATTCTTTATATGAGGAGGACGGAACTTTGGCATATATAAGAAAAAGAAAAATATATAAGAAAAAGAAGAATGTCATAAAGTGGAGAAAAGAAAATTGAATTCAATATAGTACATAAAAGGTAAATCGATGGCTCCTTCAAGAATATTAGCCTTCTCGTCCGCAAGATCAGTAATGCCCATATTGTTGATTTGAGGGTCACTAGTAGTTACAAGTTAAAAAGGAAGAATATGTTAGATAAAAAGGAATGACATGAAATAGAGCACACAAAAGTGAAAGAAATATTCTTACTAGGTACAACATTTGAGACTTCTACACCACCACATTTCTCACCCGTGTCATCAACCATGACCACATCATTGTCGGCAACATTATCATCAACTACAAGATAAAACAATAAAGAGTTTAATAAGAATACAAAATAAATATAAAAGATAAAACGTAAAAGAATTTAAATGTATATAAACTTCTACGGTGCACAATACCGACTCATCCAATGTCATCTACCTCGTGTTGGGCATCAACCATGTTTGTGCATCGTTCTTGCCAGGTATATCGATGGGTTTCTCAGCACCTACAATATAAAAATAAAATAAAAAATATATAAGCTAAGAAGGAAAAAAGAAATATATAAATAAACATTAACATAATTAGATGTTATGAATATACTTGTTACCATGTAGAGCTTCAGTTCCCATAGTACCAGAACTACATTAGCTATAATATCGTTCTTGTCTGTTGAACCATCATAGTTATCGATAAGAGTATCATCATCATGCTAAAGGCTTGGCGTGAAGTTGTTGGTATTCACAATCTCTATGATGAGACATATAATCATAGTTATTGCTAGGGGATCATTTTTGTGCTTAGAGGCTTGAAGTGAAGTTGCTAGGCATTCATAATCCCCATACGGAAGCATATAATCATCGGTATTTCCAGGGGGATCATCCTCATAATCAAAGGCTACTTATGAAGCTGCTGGGCATGCACTCCCATGCCAAGACATCTAATCCAATTTCTTACTGAATTCCTTAAACCTGCTCTCCAACCTCGACATCCTTTCATCCATCCGATGTATGAAGTCCACCAACATAATGATAAGAGAACTCCTATTTATTTTTCTCTCTAGTAGAGGCCCATTTTGTTTTTTACTCAAAGCATGACCTCCTTTCCTAACCCTCTTAACCTTTTTTTTCAACCTTCTTCTCACTATTTCCAAACTCATTCTCCTCCTTAACCTCAAACTCTTCGTCCTTAAAAGTGACTGCTTTCATGTTGCCTAACTCCATGCCGAACTCATGCCCATTACACGATCAATAACAGGATCTTCAACCCCATCCTTAAACGATACTGAGCTAGTTATGTAAGGTTTGGCTTCCTTTTCACTTGGTGGATGTTTCTTTTATATAAAAAAAAGTTCTTTATCAATCCTTGTAAAATCATGTGCCATGGCTACTATTTCAATATCATTTGCAGTTATACCTCTCCAATCTTTTGCATGTAAAAAGCTTCACTAAATCAGCAAGTAGTAAAATGAAAAGAGAAGAAAAAAAAATAACATATTAGAAGTTGAAACAATAAACAATATTTCAAATGTCAATCTACTATGTTATTATCTACACAATTTCACGAACAACTGATTTATTTTTATTGTTTGTCTTATGCTACATTTAGTATCAGAGATTTTATTTCTTTGAATATACTGTCTTCATTTGAGAGCTCGGCCTAATTTTTATTTTTGAAAAATAGCTATTATTTGATTTTATTTGCCACATTGCACAATTCTATTAGCTATATGGAAGCATATTTAACTAAGGTTTAACTAGGCGATTAATTGAAGATGTTAAGTTAAAATTCACATATAGGAGACTTCCAAATTTGTTTAATGTATTCAACATCTTTTCATGCCTAATTTAATGTCATATTTGCTTTGTAATACATGGGCCCCTTTTAAGTAAATAATAGTAAAGAGATATGAGAAAATCACACTTTTTTCTCCCAATTCCAATAAAATACAAATAGATTTAGTATGAGTTGTCGATCATAACATATATGGATAGAATTTATAAGGGGATTTCAGAAAACAAGAAATTTATGTTGGACATTTATCCTTTTTTTAAAGGTTAATTAAGGTTTTTATTGGTTGAAACTTCTAGTTATTTTGGTATGGATTTGATCTCTTTAATTTTGTCTCATAAAATATATTTTTTTTCGTAGAGAATCGTGATGTCCTTTAATGAGATCGCATGTCTCTTTGTTATCTCCTATTTTTGATGCATAATTTTGTGGAATGTAGGTAGCAATTAGATGGAAAAGAAGGAATAGTGTGTGCAAGAATATTAAAATGTCTATGGGTTTTCAATTTAATGTACAAAAATATTTAATGTAGGTGGGTCTCATAATTTTATTTCATTTTAATTATATTTGAATAAGTATAAGTTAGAATTTATACTACTATTAGGATTTTTATTTTATATAAGATTCTTAAGATATTAGTTTTTGTATATTATTAGGATTCTAGATGACGCTCACCAAGAATTTACTCAGCCTCCCCCATAAATCCATTATTTGGAGATGAATAGGGAGTTTATGTTTGTATGGTGCAAAGAATTTTATGTTCACCAAAACAAGAGGAATTGACTTGATGATAAAGATATTTTTAGGCCTAAGTGTTGAGTATTTGAGGTTATTTATAGTATATGATTAAATACAGTTTGCACTTGTGAGATTCTAATCTCCATAAAATTGGTGAATCATCTGGAGTGGCTAATGGAACCATACTCAGCTTCCTATCAAATTAGGTTAGTCACTTATAGATTACCATTGTTGAAAATATAACACATCTAAAGAGAAGTATTAAAAATTTAATATATAAGAAATTAATTAATTTTAAAATTAAAATTACAATTTTTATATATTATTAAAATTAGACTAATTACTATACGTATTTGATGCCACTATATACAAATATTTAAAGATAAGTCAGCTAAATTTCTATATATGAAATCTAGTTTAGTTGTAAGCCTCTAAATGCTGATTAGTAAAGTCTTAGGATAATTATCTTTAAACAATATTATACTTTTTTTTAAAGAGGGAAAAGAAAAAAAAAAAAAAAAAAAAAAAAAAAAAAGAGGCGAAAGGACCCTCTTATTCATGAAAAAAAAAAAGAAAAAGTAAACTTTCAAAATGTAAGGTGTTACAGCTTTATGTAAAAGTGTTCTTTTTAAATTATTAATTAACATTTTCTAAAGAGCTTTGTAGTTTTTCTTTGGGAAAAGGAAATTGTAGTTGAAAAGGCAGAAAATATTACAATAATTTCAACTTCTTTTTACTTCCGGCTAGATTAGACTTGATGGTTGGGCTGGGAAAAGCTCTAGCTAGTTGGTAAGAGAAAAAGTGTAGTCTTAACATTTTATAATTAATTAATAAATAAATATATAATATTTCTTCTTTTTTTTTATATATTTTTTAAACCAAAAAATTGAATCTATTTAAGGAAAAAAAAAAAACCCCTTAGCTCTGAAAATTTGTGAAATAATTAGTGTTCAAAAATGGTAAGGATAATTCATTCCAATAAGGAAACGATTCTAATATTTACTCACTTATTTATTGGGATCATATGAAATTAATATGAATTGATGTAAATTATATTTTCATTTATCACTGATCATGAAAAAGAGCTAGCTAGTTATCTACAGTCGCTTCCATCACGCGACTGTGAAAGAGAGTGGGGCTTCGGACATGAAGAGAGAATGAAACACAGTAGCTCCGACTGGTCTACTTCTGTACATGACTGCACTCTGTTCTGCATGGTAGCTCTTTAGCAATTATTGCTCTATGATTACTGTTTTTTCTATCTCTTTTGGATAAGAGATATTTAATTTTATAAAAATATACTGCTAAAAAAAAAATTAAGAAAATAATAATAAAAATAGGGGAAACTTGATTCTATGGAAAATAAAATAAAAGACATGGTACATTTTTACAAAAACTGAAAACTTGAGGGGACGATTTTATAAATTCCTAAAAATAGTGAGAGCAAATTTATTATAAAATTAGACTGTTTGACTTTGAATCACTCCCTACACTATTATTAATTACGTCTGAAGTTACCTTCCAGCCATTAATTATACGTTTGAAATGCACAAAGCACTTTTGACCCCCCCAACCCTACCATTCAACTTCCTCCTGCTAGGTATTTATAACCCCTACTCATTTTTTTTTTTTTTTTGAGTTCTCAAAATTCAAAGGGGAGAAAAAAAGTGAAGGAGCTAGTGATGAGGGGTCGATTTTCAAATATTGAAAAAAAAAAGAAAAAAAAAAAAAAGAGGACAAATTTAGAGAATTTAAACGTAGAGGGACAGAAAATGAACAAGTATATATCAGTAGCGAAATGTTTTTCATATTCCACAGTTCAACAGAGACTGATGAGAGAGGAGAGAGAGAGGAGAGAAAATCAAATTATTTATTCATCATTATACTATCATATTCATTCATGCAGCAGCAGCAGGAACAGATGCAGGAGCAGGAGTAGCATGCATTCATTCATTCACTCACTCATTCATCATTCTCGGTCAGTGCAACAAAAAAAATTAACAATCTTTACACGTATCTTCATCTTGTCGCATCGATTTGGAAAAAGCTCTACTGCAGCCTCTTTCAGGCCTTTGAAAGCGACGTGTCGTCATCCATCAGCCCTTGTTTTCATGTATATCTGTCGTTTTTAATGGCTTTTGCATGGACAAAGGTTTTCCATGAAAATCCAGCAACTCATTTAGAAATTAAATAATCAATAAATAAGCAAGGTTTTATGTACATCTTTAATTAAATATATTAAATTTTTATATAAATATATAAATACCCACATAATTATATTACATTATATATTGGAAAATGTAGATGTAGAAATGTGTAGACTCTCGCGCTAAATTAAACCAGTTTTTACAATGCTAAATCTTGAAGCACAAACGAACAAAAAAGTTGAACAAAATTCTCATTAAGGCTTTTTGTAATTCCTACTGTTCAACGAAATATAAGGCGAGATTCTCGCGGGAGAGAAAGAATGGTATCATTCTCATTCTTTCGTAGAGAGAGAGGAGAGAGAGAGAATACCTGATGGAAGAGAGAGAGAGAGAAACTGACATGTCGTGTGAGGGAGGGTAAGAGGGTCAAAGGCATACAGACAAATGTCAGGCCCAATAAGCGTTGAGAAACGTTAAAAGAAAGGAAAAAAAAAAAGGTAGGGTCCAGTGAATGATTTTGTAATCTATTTCAATATGATTGACGCCTCGCTGACCGTGTCTCTAGTGGGGCAGTTCGGGCAGCACGGGTAGGGGGAGATGACATTGATAGAGACCACTCGCCATTTATTTTCCTTTTTCCTCCTCCTCCTCCTCCTCATCCTCATCGTCGTAGTGTAGTAGTGTAGTAGTGTTCTGCTCCTGCTCCGCTCTCTCAGTCCTGTCCTTTTCTGCCCAACATTCGAGGCCTGTTCCTGACACTCTTGTTCTTACGATTTTCCCCATCAATTTTTAGTAAGATCAATTCTTTTTTTTTTTTTTTTTTTTTTTTTCCAGAAAGTGTAATTAAAAGGCAAATAAAATTCCCCTCTGCCATATGTTACCTGTTTTCTCTGTCACGTGTAATTAAATGTTTTAGTGTCTAAACTGAATTCTTTTGCGATTAGATAAAAATCAAGTCTAAAATGATGACCTTAATATATAAATATATCCCTTATATTTGTCACATATCAAATTAACACCCATTTAGCCTTTTGAAATTATGTAGTTTTAATTTCAAAGGGGTTGCCTGAGTGATCAATTCTCAAGGCACTAGCTGCTTATTTGTTTATAGCACATCCTAACTGTATTCGAATGCAATTAGGTGGGTTATTAATTCATACCACATCCTAATTGGCTATAAACAGAAACAACAATTACATATTTTGTGGAGGGTTGTTTCGATATTTGAATGAAAAGTGAGGACTAGTCAGAGAAATTATATCTGAAAATGTAGCTCTGAGAAATTGACAGAGACGCAGGAGTTTTTATTAAGCCTTTTTTTTTTTTGGTTTTAATCGAAAGAGTCAGAATGAGGGTCAGACTTGAATCATTCATTCATAATTACTTACTTTTAATGCAATATGGATTGGTGATAGCATTGCAGTAGCTTGATGTGATGTATGCTCAAACATATTCATCTCCCATACCACATACATGTTACAGCTACTAGGCCCACATAATGTGATATATTATTTATAGCATTATGTATATATATAGTAGACTAGTCTAATTCCAATGAAATTTGTTGCCCTTTTACTTTTCTCCAAAAAAAAAAAAAGCCTTAATACGTCTGATGCATCCATTTGTGTTTTACTTTTTCCTGCGTAAGAGTAAGACGGAAAGAGGAGTAGAAGGTGGGCTAATAATGATAAGAGACCAGAGCCCATATTGAAACATACTTACCAAGCTACCTGGCTGGGGTCAATGGGCGATCAGCAAGGCCCATGGCCTGGGTTCGTGCGTCCCTGACCCAATTCTAGTCCAGATTCTTCTTAGGCCCAATTAATTTTTATGATGGGTCCAACCTACGGAGCAGATAACATTTAGTCTGTTTTTTTATTTAACTGGATATATTTTTATCTCAAACTAACATTTAACAAATACCCAAACGAAATCGGTTTAAAATTGAGCTAACAGCGTTTAAGGGACACAAACTAAACTAAATTATAAGGTTTCTATGGAAATTGTAACAGTGTTTGACATGAAAGAAAATATCACAAGTCTGAAAATAACACACCTCCCCAACCCAAAAAAAAAAACAAAACCCAGATACGTTTACACTTCACAACCTAATATCTCTGAGCAAGTTCATATACTCACAGCTTCATGTCGACGCATTTCTAACACAAACAGAAGATAGATTCTTGAATCGGGTGAGAAACTATCCGCCACATCATCGGCACTATGGACCTTCCCCGTTAGGTTTCTGCTCATCAGACATGCAGCTAGATTTCATTGGCACCTATATGCACAATTTGAAAAGCCATTTAATAACTTACTGAGTCAACAAAAGCAATGATAATAATAGTTGAGCATAATAATTGACCAGATGCAAAACAAATGAAAGTTAGAGGTGGTAATTCGTGTCGGCACGGCCCAGGCCCGGATTGTGTCGTGCCCGCATAATTGGGCACAGCACGACTAATCCGCGCTGTGCCCACACTTGTGCCGTGCATGCTCGAGCAGGCCCAGCCCATTTTGCCTCCTCTAATGAAAGTATATAAGACTGGATTAATTTAGGCTCGACTTATTGGAGCAATTGCCCAAATTTCAGTTCGTGTACTAAAATAACTAATAACTGCAGTTCCCAAAACTTCTTTTTTTTTTTTTTCCTTTTTCTTTCTTTCTTTTGACCCTATACAACTATTGCAACTTGCATTCGCTCTAGGGATTCAAGTGAAAATTTCAAACTAGGTCACATGTTACTTACAGGCTCCTTTTGGGAGCACGTAAGGCACAAAGACCAGTTTGGGATGCAAATGTCCATCTTAGGCCCATAAATATACTAAAATACACTATTCTGGTGCCTGTTTCGCTAAGCATCAGCTATCCTGCTATCAGCCAAGATCCGTTTACATTAAAACCAAACCGCAAAAGATCAGCCCACAGCCATCTATTTCTTGCTTGTTAGCACTTTTAATGAGTCTTAACCAATTGGAGCCTTAACACGTGATAAAGAAAAAAATGATATGTTCACAACCATGACCATTTGACCAAGAGAGTTCACTGGGCCAGAGTGAAATCTTATATCCACCATTGTTACAGGCACCGATCCTTTCTCCACTGTCATAGCCTTATAGGCTCATGCCTTATGAGGGACAAAATCTTACCTTTTAAAACCTGCCTACTTGCTAAAGAATCAATGAAAAAGCATGAGTTTTAAAGTATTTCTCAGTTTTTGATTTTCTTGCAGGTATTTTCATAATTTTTTTTTTAATTATATTTTGATAAGTACAAGTTGTTAGAATTTATACTACTATTAGGATTTTTATTTTATTATTAGGATTCTAGATGATTATCTTTAAATAGGTATTATTTTGAAAGGTATCATTTCTTTAAGAATATAAATCAAACTTCCAAATTTTTATAACTTTATTTTTTGGTGGATTTTATGGTTGTTTAATGCATGTTCGAGAATTTCGAGCAAATAATTATTTACTTTTTAATCATTTATTTTTCCTTTCTACGACTTGCAGTATGAGAGTTTATGGTTGACGCTCAGCCAAGAATTAACTCAGCCTCCCCCATAATCCATTATTTGGAGATGAATAGGGAGAGTATGTTTGTACGGTGCAAAGAATTTTATGTTCACCTAAACAAGAGGAATTGACTTGGTTTTAGGCCAAGTGCCGAGTATATGAGGTTATTTATAGTCTGATTAAATACAGTTGCACTTGTGAGAATCTAATCTCCATAAAGTCGGTGAATCATCTGAAGCGGCCAATGGAACCACACTCAGATTCCTATCAAATTAGGCTAGTCACCCATAGATTACCAATTGGAGCCTTAACCCGTGATAAAGAAAAATAGGATATGTTCACAACCATAACCATTTGACCAAGAGAGTTCACTGGGCCAGAGTATTCCTCAAGTTTACTATAAAAGCCTTCGAAATAAATTTTTTATCAGTAATCTTTCTTTTGAACTATAATCAATGCTCTATCTGAAAATAGGGCATAATGCCACCTACTAGAGATACAAATTTTCTCATCTATTTATTTATTTACTTTCTTCAAGGAATATGAATCAGAGAAAATAGAGAGCATATAGACAGGAGATGGATAGTACAAAGCAAAAAGACAATAAACAGGAGAAATAAATATAACAAAATTGAAATAGTTGAGTAAAATAGCTCGTAGTTTATCAATAGTGATTGTGAAAACAGTTCGTACCTTGCACTGAAGACTTGTTATTGTGGATCTCAAAATTTCGTCTCCAACGAGAAGTCTTAAACTTTTGATAAATTCATTTCGAGTCATCTTCTTGTCCTGGAAAAGAGTATCAAAGCGATATTATAGAAAAAAAATTGTATATTTTAACTTTTTAGTATATATACATATATATATGTGTATGTGTGTGTATATATATATGTATGTATATGTAAATGTATATAAGAGAATGAAAGGAAAAAAGGGGGAAGAGAGAGGACAGCAACTTACCCTAAACTGTGAATAGCTTTTGTTAACTAGTTCCATGTCACGAGGACTAACTTCACTTGAGATAGCAGCAAACAAAACAGGGAAAGGCATAAATGGAGATTTCGGGGTTTTTAAAGGGCTAGAACCCAGACCAGTAACTTTTCCAGGCGATCTCTCAGAATCTGAAACCTGTTGACTACTCCCCTAAACATAAGAACGGCGATCTTGTTATAAAGCCCAATGCTTACCAACAAAAGCAAATAACCAATTTTTTATAGCAAAAGTAGGTTTGTTTCAAACATTTCAACAAGTATATAGAGCAGCACGAGTCAAGTTCATGAATCCAAACAGTCAATGTCCACCTAACGGTTCAAATCACTTGATCATAAAATGAAATTAAAATGGCATAGTGAAGTAATGCATCACTTCCACCACATTGCAGAGCACATAAGGAACTGAGGGAAAATATTATCTACTCTGAAGAATTCAATACTGTTGCGTGCCTTCAAACTTCAAAGGAACTCTGCAGATCCAATGTTTTGCATATGAAGCAAAATTACTCCCCCATAAACCATTGACACCAGAAAATTAAGTTGTCTTCAAACAACATTCAAGAATTGTGCTTTAAATAGAAGCCATCAAAAACTATAATATAAGTTCAATTATATATGATTAAGTTCTCTCATTAAGTATCAAGCAAGTTAAATCAACAACATAATAGTAATCAGCATTGTTCTTCACTACCAACTTGACTCTTTAGTTATTTTTTACACAAATATCATTATTTCTCAGATTAAACCCAGAAGTTCTCAGTTGAAGCGAGGGGAAAGTATCATGTGCAAAGGCTACATATGCGAAAAGCCCAAATACATTCAGTAACTATATATATATTGTTTCCAAGGCAAAAATGGAGCTACTATAAGTGTCTATACAAGTTAAATTCAACTCCAGTTTGCCAATAAGCATCTATGCCCGTGATTAACATGCACATGAATGATCTTTTTACCATCCATATATGATTTATATATTGCAAATAACTTATCAGCAGCCTTTTCATAACCTCAGTTTCCATCAGCTAATGCTATTTAATTAGCACTGGTTTTCCTTGTATGATAAAGCAGAAAAAAAAAAAAAAAAAACAGATTAAGGTATTTACCATATCACCTGAGGACGATGCTAAATGCAACTGGCCGTGAGAGCCTGGACAAAATGTAGTAACCCCTGAAACATCATGGTTACTTTCACTTCCAACCATATGCCCTGTTGAAAAATACATAAAAGTACTAGCAGCTCAAGTGGAAGGAAAAAATAGGGAAAAAAAAATTATGCTACTTGTACAACATATGGAGATGACATCTGCCTATCACATTGGATCGGCAGCCCAAGTTAAATCAATTCTTCAATATCACATAGCTCAAGAAAGAGCATGGAACTGCATTTCTATGATTAAAAAAGCTTCCAAACTTTTTCACCCAAGTTTAAAAGTGAGACTGGGGGGGTTCGACTAGTTCATTTCAGCGAAGTCAATGGAGTAGCAAGAAAAAATATAAACACAAATCCCATACAATGTTAGCAATAGCCAAAGATTTGGGGGGGGGGGGGGGCAAGAGATAAATTAACTAAACAGATAATGGACTACTATATCACCTTCAGGGATTTTAAAGCTAAGCACATATTCTGGATATATGTGTGTATTCATATTGAAATCCCATATTATATAATGCCTCGGATTTTCAAGATCATCCACTCCACTGTCAAATTCCTTGCTACTGGGATGGGATTGTCCAGTTCCAGGACAAAGAAGCTCCATCCTTCCCATTATTATACGGCAAAGAACCATATGCCGCACCCCATTATCGTCATAATCACAGTAACTTGCACTGCGACAAATAAAAGTGAACAAGAAAAGGATAATAATAATAATAATAATAACAATAAATCTGAAGCAAGCTAATACTTGTATACAAACAACAAGGAAAAAAAGATGAATGCTCTCAACCACAACAAGACAATGCCACAAAGTATGGTCTCAATCATGCTTAACAATAATAGCAGCTGATTAGAAAAAGACAACTTAGTCAGGAAAGAGTGACCTATGCTACATACCAAAGTGATACATCATAGACCACATGGATGCACCAAATCACTGATCATAGAAGTCTAGCTGGATGATAATGAAGCATACTCAAAAGACCATTAATAGGAAATTAACAATTATCTAAATGCAAGAGGGATAGATCACCTGGCATCAGAACAGTTAGCAGCTGTAAGGTAGACACCAGTGCCATATACAGACTTAGTTATGGTTTTTCCACAAAACCCAAGCCCATACATCAATAAAGTAGATAGGTCAGGTTTAGAGAAAGCAAGCCAAGCATAATGAACATTGGCATCCCCACGGTATTGCTTGGTAATCTCTATTTGCTTATCGAAAAGCTCCAACCGGGTTTTCATGGAAGTACTGTTACAACGATATATCTCAACTATGTCTGCACCTCCAAGGGAGCTCATTCCAACAAGAAACATTTTCCTGACAGTTTCAGTATCTAGCACTCCATCTATATATTCAATGCCAGGGCCTAAATCCACCTCCACGTTTTGAATTTCCTCAACAGCCTTGTCCATTTTGGCATTGGACTTCGTATTGTGGCTACCCTCTACCTCTATAACACAGTTATTTATAGCAGGATTTCCATCAATGATAATTTCATTGACAACAGCATTTGACTCCCCACTACATTCCTTCAATTGAGACTGTTCTCCTCCATTTATTTCAATTTCTAGTTGCAGCTTTATTTCACAGGGCCCGAATTGCTCCTCATGTTTGGGGTGTTGGTGTTTGCAACTTTTATCATGGCAGCAACAATCTTCAGTAGCATAAATTTCAGGAAAGAAGCAGCTACCTGCTTCATCAATCCATGCAATGGGCTTTTGCAACCCAGTTTTCAAATCCACATGATACATATGCAAGAAATCAAGCACATAGTGCTGATCATTAATCTCAACCTCAACCGACGCCTTCTTTACCTGAAGATCTTTCCTTACCGGATCAAGAAGATCCAGGGGGAAATCAATCCATTCACCATTGTGATAGAACATTATGCGTTGGGGAATCCCACTCCTTAGAAATCTTAAGTAACATCGAATTAAAGAAGCAGAAGATGTCTGAGAATTTATGAAATTACTCTTCTGTGCATCTATTTTCCTTTTATTTCCGTACTTGCATGACCATGGAGGTAAAACTGTGCTGGTATCTTCAGTGAAATGTCCAACACCTTGGGTTTCCCATTTCCTCTTTACAGCAAGTGAGACTCTTGGGCTATTATCCAATGCCTTTGCGATATTTCGCTCCATTTTTATCCACTAAATCAATACCTATGTGTATATTATCAAACCAAAAACTACGTGTATAAGATGAAAACACAAAACTATCCTTTTGACCGGTCTTAAAGGAACAGTGCCAGTTAAGAAAATTGGCAAACCCTGGAGGTTAAAGTAGTCAGAACATCTTTGAATTATATGTCATCATGATTGGGACATAATGATATGGAGGTTTTACATCAAAATCACTCAAAACACAGGAGAAAAAGAGAACAAAATATATATCCAAGCAACAAAGGGAAACATAAGTAACATAGAATCCTTTCTCATATTCTCCATGAAAGTAAGCAAACTTTTCAAGTCAATGACAGCAAGCAGACAGCCAGAATAACAGGTCCTCAATCATATAGTTCAGCATCCATGGATGTGATGAGGCTATAGCAAGCAGAAACTAGTCAATTATGCAAGAAGAAAAGAAAGAGTGCTTGCAAAGGTTGGATATCTTATTTATTGTGGGCACAACCAGTTCCAGTTTAGACTGTTTTATCTTGTTTATAAACAAGTAAAAACCTACTAATAGCTCTTAAGCATATTCATACATCAGGCTTTAATATGGTAAGCTCAGAAACAAACAATCGTACATCTCAAGGAACATAATGGCCTTTACACTCAGTAGAATAAGTAAACACTTAATCATTAAGTTCTTTGAGTTACTTTGGTAATCTCCAAGACAATCGCATCAAGATAAAAACTTTACTATTCAATTACTATTAATAAATACGAAAATAAGAAAGAAAAAGAAAAGAGAAACAGCTAAAAATTTCATACATAATCTCGTATGCATTTTGTAAAGCACAGAAACAACTTGGATTATTATTGTAGATAAAATATGGCAAGCTGAAGAAGGAGGAGAAACTACTTATGTAGCGTGCACACAACATGAAACTAGCATGTGATATAACAAGCCAATGAGAGTTGAGCACTTCATTTTCTTTTAAAGCAGTGGGTCCCATAAATGTCGGAATCTCATTACCTAGTCTTGCCACTTAGCATACATACCTTTTACATTAGATATAAACTGCTAGATAACACATACCTGGTACAAGCGTTAGATCATACTGTCCATGTCCATCCTATCTTGATAGCACATAGAACAATAGCAAGTCGTTACTTATTCAATACACTGAATCAGCTCTACCCCTGATAATGACATCTGATAAAACAATGTGAAAATTTCTGTAAAATAAATAAATTTGCTGGAAAGATAACAGAAGAAAGCTTATACTAGTAACAAAACTTGAGGTTATACGCCTACAAAGCACAAATAGGGATGGAAACCTAGATTTTTACTGAACTGAAACTTTAAATTTTAGATAAGATTGGTTCAAAGCTGTATTCAAAGGTTTTTTTTTCAAGAGTTAGATCAAAATTAGGTCCCATCTTAGCATTTGAGTTCTATAAAAACTGAATCCTAATTAGCTTAAAGTTAGATAAAGATAAGTCAGCAGACTAGTGCAAGGTCTTTAACCTAATATCTAAATTCCAAATTCCAGCTCCTACCTTATTCTTCAACACTTCAGCCTTCTTTAAGTAGAATTTTTTTTTCGTCTGATTATTTTATGGAAAAATTATGTAAATTAGGTAAAACAGCCGCGCTTGATTATATTTACAAGAAATCAAGAAGATAATAATCTTGTGATATTTGATTTAACTTTTCACATCTTGATAACGTTTATAAGAGGCTTCTAAACATGCTGAAGATAATCACAGATGTGAAGTTAACACCCAACATACACATGGATCTTTTGACCAACATTAAAACAAAAAGGATTCGGATTATATCAAAGAACAATAACGACAAATTCTAGAGGATATACATACTGTTTCTGCAATTTGAGGCTATCTTCTCCAGGAGTATGCTACAAATTCAAGCTCTCAAATTTTAACAAACTGATGCAGAATCCTAAGACAATAAAGCAATAAATAAAATAAAAATCACAACAGAAATAAGCTATAAAATGCAAAACCTAAAATTCTCTGAAAAGATGGTACTCATACCAAGCCAGACACGATATTTAGAAGAATAGCATCGATCAGTTCCGATTAAACCTACAAATCAAAGATTAAGGACTTGACCAAATCGAAAACCTAAACCCTAATTTTCGGAGGAAGATGAATAATTGACATAGGTAGATGAAAATGACGTTGACGATGATGAGAGATTCCCAGTCAAGTCCAGGAATTCAACGAGGCGGTGACGTGTGGAGCAAGTGGATGGAAAAGGGCTCGAGTCGGTTGTCGAGAGAGAGAGAGTGAGAAAGAGTGGGCTGGAAAACAGTGGGCTGGGCGGGTCGATTATTTGAAATCTGTTGGCGGCCCAAGTTCCGACTGGTTTGCTCCATGCTCCGGGGCATGATGTAAGGTTTGAAGGTTGAAATGGCAATTGAATTCGGTGCATGTTTTTGGTTCGGAGAAATATGAAGAAAATAAATGAAAGGAAAATAATTATCGACCAAACAATCTCTAGCAAAAATTATTTAGGTTTTATAATATTTTATAATTTATAATTTATGAATAGATAAAAATTAAAAGCAGCTCTTTTGATTTTTAAATAAATTTAATTTGAGCGAATTCGTAATTTATTAAGAAATTCTTGATATTTAATATTTAAAAATTTACAAAAAATTTAAATCCTGAATTTGCATTAAATGAGTCCTTAAATTGGAGGATCTCATCCCTTCATTTATTGTGGGTCCTTAAATGAGTGATCACACAAACATTTATAATGATTAACTTGGATTGGCTGTAGATCTCATTTTTCCAAATCTAGAAAATTTGGCTAAGTGATGAAATTAAGCTCTCATCTCCACACGACTCAGCCAAATTTCTTTTTTAATTGTTTATCAATAAAAAAAAAAACCAATTTTCTTCATGTCATTTTACATAATAAGAATTTAAAAGGAAAATAAAAAGTTTTGGAGTTTAGATTACAAAAACTCTTCCACTCTTTTTTTTTTTCTTTATTACCTCATTTTATTTTTATTTTTTCTTTATTTCTTCTCTTTAGACTCTTCACTTTACTTCAATTACTTAAAGCTTTTAGGTCTTCGTGGCTCTCGACTTCCATATAAAGCTTTTAGGTTGTTTGCAGTTTTCGCTAAATCCAACCCTAATCAGCCAATATACCCATATAAATAATGAAAAAAATGAGATTACTTCTCTAATACATTAGAGAGGAGTTCTTTCCTATATACCTTCGATGTTCTAGGTGTCATACTGATTTCACAACCTTTGACTGGAAACAAAAATTACTCGATCTTGAATAAAGCATGTCATTTGCCTTGTTAGGAACAAAAAAAATTGGTTTTTATTACTGGAACTTGTACTAAGCCCATATGGAAATTATTCAAACTTTACTAGCATGAGCGGAAACATAGTAATGCCATGCCAATGACCCATTGTGCTTTCATGGAATACTAGTACTATCTCCAGAAGAATCATTTTGAGAATTGCATATTTAAGTAATGCTTGGAAGGATTTGAGAGAAAGATTTGATTACCAAACATAATGAATGTATTTTAGTTCGACTACTAGTCTAAAATGAATTCGAAATGATTCTTTTTAAATTATGGAGACATAACAAAATATTTTCCTATATATATACTTGAGACAATGATTTATTGTGATATCCATTCAGCTTTGGTCCTAAGAAAAATTAGTCTTTTTAAGTCATTAGACTAATAAAAAATAATAGTATAATAAGAATAATAATAAACAAATAAGATAATTATAAAAAGAGCAGCATGTGAAGCGGTGGTTTCACAAGCTTACTGCTTACGCTCTTTGTTAGCGCTTAGCGGTAAGCATGAAATGAATGTGCATACCGGTTATCCACAGGAGGCTTACACACAGCAAGTAGTTATTATGAAATTTACACATCCAGCTGCAACTTCATATAGTGCGTACAATTTTATTAGCTTCGGTGATTAGAAAAATTTATCACTCTCTCAAGCCCTTAAGAAAACTTTAGCGAAAAATTAAATGAACTCCTTCCTTCTTTCATAATGAGAATTAGTGAAGGTGAAAGCATGATTCTAAAGCGTACAGTCCATGATTTTGATCATGTGCAGTACGAAACAGAGCATACCAGTCAAGGATGATCTCTAGTAAGAACCTTCTATGTTCGTAGATTTGAAATCATTAGTTTCTTGATAATATGTCAAAAATAAGAGTGGAATCTGCAAAGTATAAGAAATTAACCTAAGACCAAGAACTCAATGATGCTTCTATCTTTCTAGATCGAGAACTCAGTCTGGACCGGGAGCTCAGACCGAGAGACATTATATGAGATCTTGGTCTAAGAAAGAAGAAAAGTTCTTGGTTTGAATCGGGAACCCAGACCGAGAGACATTATATTAAACCTCGGTCTGGAAAAGAAGAAAAGTTATCGATCTAGATTGAAAACCCATACCGAGAGATATTAAATTAGACCTTGATATGGGAAGGAAGAAAAAGTCATTGGTTTGGACCGGAAACTTTGACCAAGAGACTTTATATGAGGTCTCGGTCTGGGAAAAAAGAAAGGTCCTCGATCCAGAAAGAAAAATGCAAAACCTCGGTCTAGGAAAAAAAAGTATTCTGTATAACAAGAGTACTCGATCCAAAAGTGTTTTTGATATATTGCGTACGGGTCGATGGAGTCGACAGGATTGATGGATCGAAGTCTACTATAATAGTAACAATGACCTTAAATTAAGATATTTAAAAGTTGGATTAGAACTCAAAAGAGATACATGAAGTATAGTTTAACTATTTTAGTTAATTGAATTGCATTTGACATTCCTAATGATTGTATTGTACATCTTTATATGTTTTGATGCTTAAATCCATTGGAGGAGCACCATCCCATGCCATATGATGTTTGAACAGATTAGGGCCAACGGAGGTTGAATTTGAGTGATTACTATAGCATGTTAGTTTTCAACGGTTTTAAGTTATTTAAAAGATGATTTTGCCATTTCGTGGCTTTTATGCTACACGCTGATTTTGAAAGATGTTTAAAGATACATAAAAGATGTTTATATTATATTTATGGTATTATTCACTACTTTCTTAAAAGTTATTTAAAGATTACTTATGATCTTTCATGATTTTTTCCATATATGCTGAATTCTGAAATTATTGGATTTGAATGAGGATTTCATGAATCTATATTCTATATGTTGTTTATGAAAGCGATATGATTGAAATAACAATTTCATGAGTTTATATCCTATGTTGGGTAAACTATGTACTGTATGGATTTGAAGCGCATGAAATTTGTGATGGGACCTCATTCCAGCATTGGATTTGTTAGGCTATGTGTGCATAGTAAACATGTTATAAGGAGAATTGCTCATATAGGTATCGTCCTGTGGGTAAAGGGATACAGTGGAGCAACGTTACCAGCCCGACCCCTCATATTAAACTTTTTGTGAAAGTGTTAATAGGAATAAAGTGCCACGGGGGCCACCTCTTGAATCCCGAGTGGGAGCAAAGTATCACATGGTCACCTCTTGACTCATACACTTATGGTTTTGTGAATAATATATATATATATATACTGATTTATGAATGATATAGATTCACTGTCTTTTGATGATGTTTTCGGTTTCGAAAACAAGTATAAGTATGTTTAAGTATATGTTAAGATTTGAATTATGGATGATCTAATTCAGGAACTTTACAGAAAGTATGCGAATTTATATTGGTTTGTGTAAATGCATGATTTAAGATAGTTTTGTTGAGTTATATCGGTACCGGTTTTCTACTGTTTAATGAAAACGTATTGTTTAAACCAATTTCAATGGATTTACATCTACGCTGGTTTTAAACTCATAGCATGTTGTAGTTGTCTCTCACTGAGTTTTATACTCACTCCTCATTTTTTTTGAAGACCCTTTTCAAATTAGAGAAGGTAGAGTCCTTCAAAAGGATTGCACGATGGTTGCCCATTTGATCCTTAGGTAACATTTTGCCTAATAGACTATTATTTTGAGGGTGAACTTAGATGTTCCACTGTATATTTGGATAAATAATGTATATATAAGTTTTACTTCCGCTGATGTCTAGTATGGATGTTGTACATCACTCCTAACCTATATATGTGAATTATATGGATTGAAAATCCTAGTTTTATGTTGAATGCAAAATCTTGAGTTGGACATTTTTCATATGTTATAATATTTGGAAATAAGTAAGAAAATAGGCTTGTGAGGATTGTGTGACCGTAAATTTCTCATTTCTGGTCTCCAAATATCTTCGGTCACCCAGTTTTCACGCCGATCACAAATCCGGTAAATCGGGTTGTGACACTTATTGGCTTTATAAAGTGGATAAAACCATATAAATCGACTAAAATCATCGATGAAGCTAATAAAGTATCAAAAACTGAAATTAGATAACATGGGAGAAGGTTCCCAAATGTTACAATAAATCATAAATAAAGGAGTCGTACTATGATTTACACTAATGGAAAAAGGTAAGACAACTTTTCGTTTGATGACAACTGATAACAAAGTTCTTGCAAATTCAAAATATCGGAAAACAAATGTGGGACTGTGGGGCAAATTTGAGCAAGAACTGGAGGTGACAAATGACCAAGATGATTGTACCAAAGTGAAGCAGAGTAACGGTGGGAAACATGAGTAACCAGTGAGTGAGAAAGAGGAAATAAATTTCCAAGAGGCTTGTCCCGAATGAGAGGGACTCTAGAGGGAGAGAGCCTTCACCATAAAACCATGAGGTGAGAATTTAACAAATAAGAATTATCGCGAGTTAATTGACCAATGGATAGAAGAATACGACTTAAGCTGATAATAAGTAAGACATTATTGAGATAAAGAGGGTGAGATTTTGTAGTTAAAGTGGAAATTCCAATTCAAGTACTAGGAAGAGAATTACCATTCCCAAAAACAATATGATCTGATCCGGAATAAGGTTGAGACGATTAAAGAAGATTGGGATCCGAAGTCACATGTGATTGAACATCACTATCGGGCAGCCAATTTGATGTTGTTGTAAGCGAAAATATCATGAAGCCTGATTCAATTATGTGGGCTAAATGGTTGGGAGTGTTTCAGCGTCTGTTTCTCATAATACAATAGAGAACAAATAGAAGGTTACGTGATAAATTATTGACTGAGAACTTTAAGAATACTTGAACTCTATCACACTAGAAGCCTAAAAACTCTACAGAAAAGAACTAGTTTTCGTATGAGAGGATGTTTTCGATGTATCTTTCAAATGAGAAGAGGATGCGGATTTATAAGCACTCATTAGAGGTTATTAGGACCGAATTAAACACATTTTAATTCATCCATTTCAGAAAATTAAAAATATGAATTAAAATCGAGGTTATGAATTAAATCGGAAGTTACCATTATTAAATTGACCGGTATACATCAATTTTCATTCAAATTTTAATATTTTCTAACAACTCGTTGAAGTGGATTGAATGGTCATATTAAAGATCATTCAAGCATAGCCAAACCAATGGCTTCACCTCTACAATAACTGTACTAAAGCTCAAAACTATTTCATCAATGGTTACCTCTATCAAGGAAATAATCAAATATGTAAGATAATATTCTAATTAAGTTATAATCTTTTCACATGGAAAATACAATAGCTCGATTCGTATTTGAGAAGGAATTTTGAGAATTTCCGAAGGAATTAATAGTTGAAGAATGATGGAATTTGGTAAGCATTTGTGACTCAGAGGGATCTCTAAAGAAATTTGTCGTTTTGAGTGTTAGGTTGTGTGGTAATATTAAGAGATTTGCAAGACACCTTAAGATACACTCTCTTCAATAATTATATCTTTATGATTGTATTAGGCTAATGCACTTTCCTAAGATTATATTTATGAATTCTCTAACAACAATCTGGTTAACGACTTCCATAAAAGAACTCACATTATCATTTGAAAAAAAAAACATAAATATCACTAATTAATTAGTAAATAAGACTAATTTTTGACGTGGATTTTCGTCCGTTACAGAGGGTTCCACTGTCACAAGATCGATACATACACTCACTAACAAATTTTGGCCGGGGTGGTAGTCAGCTAACCTCACTTCGATGCTCTAGTCAATTTTCTAGAGAGATAGATGGAGATATATGAGTATTACGTGCTATTCAGTTAGGAAAGATGTATTACCCATTTATGTTATACCTATTAACTCTTATACCTAGATAAAGTTAAGACATCCCAGACAGCTTTACACGTGTCTAGCTCCCATTACTCAATATTTTGATCATTTTTTGCTCCATGATTGATGTCAGCGCCCTTACAGTCTAACACAACAGAGATCTGCTCCCCACTCATAGGTCTCTCAGTGTATTATGGCGATGCCCCAGTCTGACACCTTCGGGGTGCCTCAATGCGTAGCGACACCACTTCTACCTGACACGCTAGGGGGCATGGTCTCCACTCGAGTGTGAGCTACTTTCTCATATCAACTCGTTCGACGTTCCAATGCCTATGTCTGAGCTGAGCAAAGAAATACATGCTCAGCCTCAGCGACGTTCAGTAGCTTCTCATCTCTTTCAACCACTACTAGGCTGACTGATGCCCCCTCCCAGTCCTATCAGACCTCAGCCTTAGTTATCATCTTCCCTCAACACTCTGTTTCCATAAGCTTTGTTGAGCCTGCCCCAACCACGATTTTAGAGACTGCACGTCTAAGGTTATCTCGGAATCGGTCCCAATAGTTAGCCCTTGGCACATAACCTCATTTTGTATGGGTTACATCGCATGATGACCTTCATTCTGGCTAACAAGCTCCTACGATCTCTATCGACCCCTTATTTATACTGAGGGATATGAAAGGACGCACACCTACATCTTAAATGCCCCTCGATCCATGCTTTTCATAATTCATGACAACCTCTAGGGCAATAATGCTTATCTCATGCCAGCTGCCACACGCAACCGTCGTATCTCCTCTAATTCCTTCTTCTTCTTTCCCTTTTATATCTTTCACCATCTTTGAATCTTTCCAAGCTTTCATATCCTTTCAACTTCCAACGTTCTCTTCCACTCTCCCTTCTAAATCTAGAGCTCTCTTCCACCCTCCCTCCTAAATCCAGTGCTCTCTTCCCCTCTTCATGTTCTTTGCGAAACCTAACGCTACTCACCGCCGCTCCAACCACCGCGAACTACCATCTACATCAGCTGCTTAACTAGCCATATCCGACAGAGTAAGTAAGTTCCTCCTTCTTCTACGTATTCTTCATTTTCTTCAACTATTCTTCATGTTCCATTTTTCCTGCCTTTTTTCTTCTTTGAAAATAATATTTCAATCGAAAATTAGCCTAAATATTGAACTCGTAGGTATTTTTTCCCCTTTTATGATGTATTGACCTTTATGACCTCAGTCCTTCTCTTCCTTAGCATCTCACCAACACTTAGGCAATTTTAACTTGGTTAATTAACACTAGGATAGTATTCAGTTATTTTGTTCCTCAGAATTCCCCAACACTTAGACGATTTTCAGTTTGTTGACTGACATTAGGATAGTACCCAATCATTTTGCTCCTCAGAATTTCCTAACACTGAGATTCTTACCTTATTGACTGATGTTAGGATATCACTAAATCATTTAGACATGCCTTCAGTGATCATGAACATTCAACTTGAGGTTTACCCATTCCCCTATTCATGGTTAGGTACATCTGAGATGGATAGGCTCCGAAAGGTCCGGCCTGAACCGAAGAAGAAAACTAAGGGGGTAGCTCGGCCTGATCACTATAAGAAGGTTGCTTCTACCTTCAACGAGGATGATTGTTTCCAAATCCTAACCGAGTACAACATTCCATGTTACATCAATATATGTGTACCTGACGAGCATGAACGGATATCCTCAGTCGATGCATATGGGTTCGACGAAATGGTTATCTACATAAACATGTTCACCTTAGACTTCAGGGTACCCCTCCAATCGGTCATATAATCCCTACTATACACATAGAGGCTTCCTTCGGGCCAGTTAGTCCTCAATGTATGGAGAACCGTACTGAGGCCATTTGTGCTATATTATGAGGAGACTGGGCACGCTCCCTAAAGCAGCTTCTTCTACTCAGTAATTAGTCTGACTTGAAGCAATCAGGGGTGATACTACACTTCACTCGAAAAGGGCAAGCCTATAGTTGGACTCACACAAACTAATAAGTTCTAGAAGGAGAAGTGATTCATTATGGCTGAAATTGGCAGTGTTCTACATGTCGCTACTTCCTTTGCACTGGGTATCAAAAGAAGTGCACACCTATGATCGATCTGGTACTCTTTGAGATGGACGAGGCTATCTGGGAGGCCATTATGAGTAAGACTGAAGAGGAGAAGAATTTTAGGGTAGTTCTAACAATAGACAGTCTAACTAAATGTAGCCTAATCTGTGCTGACCTTCCCTTAGATGTCGACTCCCAACATACCATCCCTCAGGCCAAACCGAGAGCTCTCCCTCAGGGTAATCTAAGTTTTGTAGTCTAAGTATTTTATTGAATGTGAGATTTCTAACACTTTGACTTCCTGTAGAGAATATCTCCAAGGTAGAGGTCACTGTTTTGACCGACCAAAAATACCAAGAGTGGCAGAAGAGGAGAAAAGCCAAGGATGACGCCAAGGAATCTAAGAAATGGTAAGGAACTCCTCTGAGCTTACTTGGTCAGAGCAAGAGGCTCAGAACTCCTCTGAGCTTACCTGGTCAGAGCAAGAGGCTCAGAACTGAGATGTCACTACCTCAGGGTCAATTGAGAGTGAACATATCTAGTTCCTCTTCCCTATCGCTTGTTGTTCCAGTCCGGGTCACTCCTAGTCCTTCAACTAAGTCACCCCACAGTGTCGCTCCTTTTATGCCCTCGCCTCTCTCCTGGTGTACATCTATGCCGGCTTTCCTGACTCAACAGTCCGGGCCAAGTCCTCAGTTCAAGTTACGGATCAGCAAGGGCCCCCTCATAAAATATCTAAGGGAGACCTCAGACCTTCATCTAGGGCCGAAGAATCTCCATTAGCGAGGCTTCCTCTTCTTGAAGTTCAGGAGATCTTAAGCACCTGTCTCTTCACCATAAGTTCACCATTTTTCCTCACCGTTAAATTTTACTTAGCATTAAATTTCCTAACCTCTTTATTTTTCACCAGTGCCAAATTTCCTATGCGATCGTGGGCACTTCAGTTCTGACTTCCAATATGAGGAGGTTGAAAGCCTGCGATATAAGATTAAAAAACGGAAGTAGAGTACCCTCTCCTCAGTCTCGTAGGTGAAGAAGCTGACTTCTGAGAAGAATCATCTCATCAAAAAGTATCACGAGGAGGTCGATCTCAGAAAAACTGATGCAATCAAGCTTTAGGAGGTCTAAGAGCAACTAACCCATACTCGAGCTGAATTGGAAGGACTCAAGGCTGAAGTCCCAAACATCGAGGCCACCGCTGTGGAAAAGTACCTGGAGTCTAATGAGTTCTCGGCCTTAAAGTTCGAGATCAGCGATAATGACTTCTTGTCTTGCCTCCCTGTTGTTGAGCTAAAGTTCCCGTCACTTAATGTAGATGAGATCAAACTTCCTGGCGTTGTAGACTCCAGAGATGAGGTTGTGGCTGACGACGTCAAAGTCACTCCATCCACGACTGCTGCTGAGGTGGAGGCAGCTGGCAATAGGGCCATAATTGACCCAGGTGCTGATGTATCTAAGGCTGACAAATAAACCCTTGTACTTTTTTTTTAGACAAATAAACCTTTCAACTTTTTTTTTACTCTTGTAATCGAACTTCACTTAATGAATAATAATCAAACTTTTCACTCCATGAATGAGATCCTTCCTTTTAACACTTGATTTCTCAATACTTACTCTCCTTCTCCTCCATTTCTGAAAAACCGAACACTTATAGGCTAAGCTTGTCTGATAAAATAAACTCAAGTATTGGGATATTTGTTATTATAGACTTAGCCCTTTGTGGGTGCTCAACTCTTTATTACTTTTGCTCCATGATTGATGTCAGCGCCCTTACAGTCTAACACAACAGAGATCTGCTCCCCACTCATAGGTCTCTCAGTGTATTATGGCGATGCCCCAGTCTGACACCTTCGGGGTGCCTCAATGCGTAGCGACACCACTTCTACCTGACACGCTAGAGGGCATGGTCTCCACTCGAGTGTGAGCTACTTTCTCATATCAACTCGTTCGACGTTCCAATGCCTATGTCTGAGCTGAGCAAAGAAATACATGCTCAGCCTCAGCGACGTTCAGTAGCTTCTCATCTCTTTCAACCACTACTAGGCTGACTGATGCCCCCTCCCAGTCCTATCAGACCTCAGCCTTAGTTATCATCTTCCCTCAACACTCTGTTTCCATAAGCTTTGTTGAGCCTGCCCCAACCACGATTTTAGAGACTGCACGTCTAAGGTTATCTCGGAATCGGTCCCAATAGTTAGCCCTTGGCACATAACCTCATTTTGTATGGGTTACATCGCATGATGACCTTCATTCTGGCTAACAAGCTCCTACGATCTCTATCGACCCCTTATTTATACTGAGGGATATGAAAGGACGCACACCTACATCTTAAATGCCCCTCGATCCATGCTTTTCATAATTCATGACAACCTCTAGGGCAATAATGCTTATCTCATGCCAGCTGCCACACGCAACCGTCGTATCTCCTCTAATTCCTTCTTCTTCTTTCCCTTTTATATCTTTCACCATCTTTGAATCTTTCCAAGCTTTCATATCCTTTCAACTTCCAACGTTCTCTTCCACTCTCCCTTCTAAATCTAGAGCTCTCTTCCACCCTCCCTCCTAAATCCAGTGCTCTCTTCCCCTCTTCATGTTCTTTGCGAAACCTAACGCTACTCACCGCCGCTCCAACCACCGCGAACTACCATCTACATCAGCTGCTTAACTAGCCATATCCGACAGAGTAAGTAAGTTCCTCCTTCTTCTACGTATTCTTCATTTTCTTCAACTATTCTTCATGTTCCATTTTTCCTGCCTTTTTTCTTCTTTGAAAATAATATTTCAATCGAAAATTAGCCTAAATATTGAACTCGTAGGTATTTTTTCCCCTTTTATGATGTATTGACCTTTATGACCTCAGTCCTTCTCTTCCTTAGCATCTCACCAACACTTAGGCAATTTTAACTTGGTTAATTAACACTAGGATAGTATTCAGTTATTTTGTTCCTCAGAATTCCCCAACACTTAGACGATTTTCAGTTTGTTGACTGACATTAGGATAGTACCCAATCATTTTGCTCCTCAGAATTTCCTAACACTGAGATTCTTACCTTATTGACTGATGTTAGGATATCACTAAATCATTTAGACATGCCTTCAGTGATCATGAACATTCAACTTGAGGTTTACCCATTCCCCTATTCATGGTTAGGTACATCTGAGATGGATAGGCTCCGAAAGGTCCGGCCTGAACCGAAGAAGAAAACTAAGGGGGTAGCTCGGCCTGATCACTATAAGAAGGTTGCTTCTACCTTCAACGAGGATGATTGTTTCCAAATCCTAACCGAGTACAACATTCCATGTTACATCAATATATGTGTACCTGACGAGCATGAACGGATATCCTCAGTCGATGCATATGGGTTCGACGAAATGGTTATCTACATAAACATGTTCACCTTAGACTTCAGGGTACCCCTCCAATCGGTCATATAATCCCTACTATACACATAGAGGCTTCCTTCGGGCCAGTTAGTCCTCAATGTATGGAGAACCGTACTGAGGCCATTTGTGCTATATTATGAGGAGACTGGGCACGCTCCCTAAAGCAGCTTCTTCTACTCAGTAATTAGTCTGACTTGAAGCAATCAGGGGTGATACTACACTTCACTCGAAAAGGGCAAGCCTATAGTTGGACTCACACAAACTAATAAGTTCTAGAAGGAGAAGTGATTCATTATGGCTGAAATTGGCAGTGTTCTACATGTCGCTACTTCCTTTGCACTGGGTATCAAAAGAAGTGCACACCTATGATCGATCTGGTACTCTTTGAGATGGACGAGGCTATCTGGGAGGCCATTATGAGTAAGACTGAAGAGGAGAAGAATTTTAGGGTAGTTCTAACAATAGACAGTCTAACTAAATGTAGCCTAATCTGTGCTGACCTTCCCTTAGATGTCGACTCCCAACATACCATCCCTCAGGCCAAACCGAGAGCTCTCCCTCAGGGTAATCTAAGTTTTGTAGTCTAAGTATTTTATTGAATGTGAGATTTCTAACACTTTGACTTCCTGTAGAGAATATCTCCAAGGTAGAGGTCACTGTTTTGACCGACCAAAAATACCAAGAGTGGCAGAAGAGGAGAAAAGCCAAGGATGACGCCAAGGAATCTAAGAAATGGTAAGGAACTCCTCTGAGCTTACTTGGTCAGAGCAAGAGGCTCAGAACTCCTCTGAGCTTACCTGGTCAGAGCAAGAGGCTCAGAACTGAGATGTCACTACCTCAGGGTCAATTGAGAGTGAACATATCTAGTTCCTCTTCCCTATCGCTTGTTGTTCCAGTCCGGGTCACTCCTAGTCCTTCAACTAAGTCACCCCACAGTGTCGCTCCTTTTATGCCCTCGCCTCTCTCCTGGTGTACATCTATGCCGGCTTTCCTGACTCAACAGTCCGGGCCAAGTCCTCAGTTCAAGTTACGGATCAGCAAGGGCCCCCTCATAAAATATCTAAGGGAGACCTCAGACCTTCATCTAGGGCCGAAGAATCTCCATTAGCGAGGCTTCCTCTTCTTGAAGTTCAGGAGATCTTAAGCACCTGTCTCTTCACCATAAGTTCACCATTTTTCCTCACCGTTAAATTTTACTTAGCATTAAATTTCCTAACCTCTTTATTTTTCACCAGTGCCAAATTTCCTATGCGATCGTGGGCACTTCAGTTCTGACTTCCAATATGAGGAGGTTGAAAGCCTGCGATATAAGATTAAAAAACGGAAGTAGAGTACCCTCTCCTCAGTCTCGTAGGTGAAGAAGCTGACTTCTGAGAAGAATCATCTCATCAAAAAGTATCACGAGGAGGTCGATCTCAGAAAAACTGATGCAATCAAGCTTTAGGAGGTCTAAGAGCAACTAACCCATACTCGAGCTGAATTGGAAGGACTCAAGGCTGAAGTCCCAAACATCGAGGCCACCGCTGTGGAAAAGTACCTGGAGTCTAATGAGTTCTCGGCCTTAAAGTTCGAGATCAGCGATAATGACTTCTTGTCTTGCCTCCCTGTTGTTGAGCTAAAGTTCCCGTCACTTAATGTAGATGAGATCAAACTTCCTGGCGTTGTAGACTCCAGAGATGAGGTTGTGGCTGACGACGTCAAAGTCACTCCATCCACGACTGCTGCTGAGGTGGAGGCAGCTGGCAATAGGGCCATAATTGACCCAGGTGCTGATGTATCTAAGGCTGACAAATAAACCCTTGTACTTTTTTTTTAGACAAATAAACCTTTCAACTTTTTTTTTACTCTTGTAATCGAACTTCACTTAATGAATAATAATCAAACTTTTCACTCCATGAATGAGATCCTTCCTTTTAACACTTGATTTCTCAATACTTACTCTCCTTCTCCTCCATTTCTGAAAAACCGAACACTTATAGGCTAAGCTTGTCTGATAAAATAAACTCAAGTATTGGGATATTTGTTATTATAGACTTAGCCCTTTGTGGGTGCTCAACTCTTTATTACTTTTGGTGCCAAATAAGCACTCTAAGTATGCTGGATACTAAGACCTTATCGGTGCTTAGATTTTCTTCACCTTGGAGGCCAAAATAAGCACTCCAAGTCGTTGGATGTTGAGCCTCTATTAAGCGCTTAGATCTTCAGTTCCTTGGGTGCCAAATAAACGCTCCTAGTTGTTGGATGCTAAGCCCCTGTCGGGTTCTTAGATCTTCAGTTCCTTGGGCGCCAAATAAGTGCTCCAAGTTGTTGGATGGTGAGCCTCTATTGGGTGCTCAAATTTTCATTACATTGGGTGCCAAATAAGCACTCCAAGTTATTGGATGATGATCCCCTATCGGGTGCTCAGATCTTCTTTTACCTTGGGTGCCAAATAAGCGCTCCAAGTTATTGGATATTGAGCTCTTATCGGGTGCTAAGATATTCTTTACATTGGGCACCAAATAAGCGCTTCAAGTTGTTGGATGCTGAGCTCCTATCGGGTGCTCAGATCTTTATTAACTTGAGCACTAAATAAGCACTCCAAATTATTGGATGTTGAGCCCCTATCGGGTGCTCATATCATCTTTACCTTGAGAATCAAATAAACACTTCAGGTTGTTAGAAGCTGAGCCCTTATCAGGTGCTCAGATCTTCATTACCTTAGGTCTTGGGCGCCAAATAAGCACTCCAAATTATTTGATATTGAGTCCTTATCAAGTACTCAGATCTTCTTTACTACTCACTTTGAGAATTATACAAATACAGTAACCTTGAGTTGCCATCCAACTTATGGAATCTATTTGATGCCGTGATGGAAAAACAAATGAATTGAGACTTCACTACTATTGTAGCTCCAGAGGAAATTCGTACGGTTGTGATGAATCTAGGAAGTCATAAAGCTCTTGGGCCAGATGGATTCACCGCTCTGTTTTATCAAAAAATTTGGGATGTCATTAGGAATCGAGTTGTTGGTTTAGTCCAGAATTTCTTTCAAACCGGTAAGATTGCAAAGCAAATCAACTATACTCCTATTACATTAATTCCAAAGACCCTAAGACCCCAATCTCTTAAAAATTATCGACCCATCAACTTATATAATGTTATCTATAAAGTTATTATGAAAATACTGACTAACATATTAAAAGGGGCCTTAAAAAGTATAATAGATGAATATCAAGCTGCCATTTTACCAGGGCGAATAATTCAAGATAATCTACTATTGTCTAATGAGTTTTTTCATGTTATATGCTCTAGAAGAAGAGGCAGGAGATTAATGGCAGTGAAGCTGGATGTTGAAAAAGCATATGAGAAGCTTGAATAGAAATTTCTATTTGCCATATTTAAGTGTTTGGGAATCTATAATCATGTAATTACTATAGTCCAGCAATGTGTGGAAACGGTAAACTTCTCTTTTCTATTGAATGGATCTCTAGTTAGAAACATTAAACCCACTAGAGGTATTCAGCAAGGTGACCCATCAGATCTCTACACTCTAAATACTTGACTCAACAAAATGAACATCTCTTAAATTGCCGTAGTAAAAGGGGCGATTCGGTGATTTAGAAGGATCTAATGACATCAACTCACCTGCTTAAGAAATCGGAATGTATTAAGATTAGCAAAAATAGTACTTATTTTGTCTGGTTTTCACCATGGGTACCTATTTCACAAGACCTTAAACCTTCACCTACAACTCTATCCTAATCTGAAAATCAAAGATCTTTTTATCAATGATAGTCATATCTGGAATGTCAATCTGTTACACTATCTTTTTGATTGAAGATCAGTTGCAGCTATTCGTAAGATCACAGTATATCATGACATGGTAAGAGATTCATGGTCATGGCCTGCTGATGCTTCTGGTGACTACACAATAAAATCTGCATTGCAGCAACTTAGAGAAGCAGATCCGAATTTCCAATGAGAATGATCAAAATCGGATTGGGAAAACTTTGGAAGGTTAGAATTCAAGATCGGTTGAAACTTTTTCTATGGCAATTAGCTACTCAATCTCTACCCACAGAACACAAAGTGGCTTAAAAGATCCAACAGCCTGAAGAAGAGCAAATCTATCCTCTATGTAATCAAAATATAGAATCATTAATTCATCTATTATTACAATGTACAGTAGCAAAAGGTTGCTGGTGGATGAATGATTGGCCACTTAAATCAGAAGCTTTTGGATCTCTTTCATGGACTCAATGGATCAAGATCATTCACTATCCAGGTAAAGCTAATTTTGATGCAGCTAGAGGCAATCATTCATTTTATGCTGCTGTTGTATTAACAAATAGTTTTGGTTTTATCATAGGAGCCAGAATTATGAGATCCTCTTATGTTGAAATATTGGAAGGGGAAGCTCTAGGAGCTTGGTTAGCAGTTCAATATGCAAAAGAATTAAAGCCAGATAAAATCTTACTAGAAGGGGATGTTGGTTAGCAATTAACAATCAACATGAAATGGGATGTTGGGAAGTAGCAAGATTATTGAAAAAAATTCATATGGGACTTGGAAAATGTCTGGAATGGAGAGCAAATCATGACATTCGTGAAGCCAATGAACCTGCTCGTATAATACACATTGGACATGCATTGTTCCTATCGTCAAATTGCAAATCTTATTGCCTAATATGGCTTCTTAACTAGTGGTGATCCTATTGCAATTTTTTTTTTCTACCTCTTGTTTGTATCATTATCTGCCCTTTCTCTGTATGGGAAAAGGGTTAGAAAAAAAAAGTAAATTATAGTTCGATTTTTGAAATATATTAATATTGTCATTCGAAAATTTATTGTTGAAATCCTTGAAGTTTAATTGATGGAGGCATTGAACTTGGTACACGCGGTGATGGTGGAGCTATCTCGTCAAATGAATTTAGTACACGTGATGATAGAGGCATTTCGTCAAGTAAACGCGGTATACGTGGTGATGAATGCATCTCGTCAAATAAACGTAGTAATTGTGGAGATATCTCATCAGTTGTACACGGTATACACAATGATGGAGGTTGCATCTCGTCTGATTATATATAGGTTGATGGTAGCAGTAAAATCTTAGTCAATATTACTTTTATGAAGAAGTCATCATCATACTCCTAATTCACAAAATTGACCTCATTATCATTATTAATATCATGTTCTACTTCTATTCCCTCACATTCGTCGTGATCATCCGTATTCTCAGTCTTTTCATCATCACTTTCTTCTACAATCTCATCCTCGATGTCATTTATGTCATTATCTTGACCATTCTAAAAAAAATCATCAAGATTAGTAGCAATAATCACAAGTATATCACTCCTATAATCTTCCTAAGAATTATCAATATAAAACATATCATTCCTATAAGACTATAATATCAAAAATATTAGAAAATTGATAATACTTTCCACTACATAAATCATCTCACATCTTCAAAAATAACATAATATATAGTGAAAATTTTGTCTTTACATTTCCTCTTTAAATGTCAACTCCAAATACACTGCTCATCCTCTTTTTGTCCCTATAAAATGATTTTGTACCCTGCTAGACATATATTTTGGTAGACATATATTTTTTTAAACTTTGAAATAATTAGATATAAACTCTTATGAATTATGATATAATTTTTATTTTAGATACTTGTAGATAAAATTTTATTTTTAAGAGTTTAAGGGGTTATATAGTTAGTTTTTAAAGCAGAATGGGGTTAAATCTAGTTGTTCAAAAGCTTAGGGAAGATAAGTATAATTTATTCTTATTTTATTCCTATCACGACGTTTGCCTTTCATCCTCTAGACTCTGGGAAATAATGGATTTTTTGTTATGATGAAGATCATCACCGACGAATGTCTTCGTTAAGCTGCTAGGTATATATCTGCCTTTTTTACGAAATTAGGGTTTTTTGCTTTTTCATTTGGCGCTCCCTTCCTTTTTTTTTTCAGATTCACAGTTAATTGAGGTTTGCGGACTTCGTCAATCTTTTTCTTCATCTAAATTTCTATAATTTTTTCAAAGGATTAATAAGGCTCTGTGATTTCTCGTTTTAGAGATCTGCTTGTACTTTGGTTGTTTTTTCAAATTCTTATAGGGTTTTGATATATGATTTCTATAACAATTTTTTTATTAGTATGAGCGGTGTTTGGAGTTCGAATTAGCAGCGAAAATTTCTTGATTGGGCCTTGAAGAAATGACTGCAAATCGCATAGAAAGGTTGGTTTGTTTGTTTTTGTTTTGTTTTTTCTTTTTCTTTTTTGTTGAAAATTTCCTTCGTTATATGTGATCTGAAATAAGAATTTACATCATTATGTTGAATATTTTCAATGAGGTGGATATTTTTTCGTGCTTAGATACTAGACTATCCCCATGTCCTTGAATATGAACATTTCCAAAACATGGTCCCAGCTCCGAATTTGTGGATATATTGTAATTGGTTAGATCTCTTAGTTATGCGGTCATCTTTGGTGGAATCGATCTTTTCTATTCAGCACAGAAGTAGTTATTTGGATTGACCCAATAAAGTACAAAACTTCCACTCATTTCGCTCATGTATAAGCACTTAATTTTGATTTATCTATTGTCAAATTGCTTGGTGATTTTAAGTATTTGTTTGTTTATTTTTGTTCTTTTAATGCTATAGTGTTTTTGCCTGAACTGATATGTTAGTTCACACAACATCTTTTCTTTTATAAAATTACTAATCAGCGTTATATGATGCACAATAATGAGTGGACTTCAGAGGGTTTCCGGACGGTAGCCTTTGCGAAACTATATGATTATGTCTCTGGATGTCAGAAATTGACACTTTTGATTGGTTTCCATGTTGTAAATTTGAATTTATAGTCAGTGGTCCATCTCCCAAATAAATAAAGGTATATATAGTTGCAATTTGCAACACAAATGTAATCTGAGAGTTTCTCTTTGGTGCTTTCTTTTATAGTGGTGCACTGAGTTGCATTGGGAATCTAAGTTTTGTCTGAAGAATTTCCCTTTCTGAGGTGCCTTCCGTATTTTGCTTGTTCTCTTGGACATCAATTTGAGGAAAGATTCTTGTGGTGGAAAATTTATTTATATGGAAATTCGTTATCATCCAGTTGCTATTCTAAGAGATCTATGGAGATTCGGCACAATCTTTTGAATATATCTGTTGTGGCGTCATATCACAACAAGGGTCCACCATTCAGCAATGCACAGAAGGCTGGATGTTTGTATCTTCATGGTGCATTTGATACAGCCATTGGCATAGAGAGTGTTGAGTTTTCAAGGGAGCCCTTGAAATCACATTTGATTTTTTTTTTTTGGAGATATAGTTTCTTGATTGAGGATTGATTGCCTTTTCTTCTACTTCTAACATTTATTGTTATTATTATGTTTTTTTTTTCATTTGGGAGTAGGGTTGGAGGCAGTTGGTTTTGTTGTCTTCCAATTCACTTCCTATATCCATTCATGCAACTTTTTCTTTCCTTAAATTTACTCCCCTAGCCATTATAAGAAATGACAATAAATCCCATTCTTTGCCCTTCCACGAAATGTTGGAAATCAATTGTTGTTCAAAGCTGCATAGAGGTGGCAATTCGTGTCGGCACGACACAGATTGTATCTTGCTGTGCTGTGCCCGTGCCCAAAAACAAGGGCACGGCACAACACGACACAGACATAGTAACGGGCCATAAACGTGCTGTGCTGGCTAGTGAACTTGTGCCATGCCCGGCCCGTGCGCCCATTTCTTTAACAATCTCATTTCTTTGAATCAGACATTCAAAAATCAGACTCAATCATTACTCACTTCATAGCCACATAGGGTAGCAGAGTAGCAATTATAATACTCGACGGGTCGAAGTAAACTAGAAGTTACGATACTTGATGGGTCGATGGAGCCTTCGACCCGTCGAGTAAACAAAAAGTTATGAGTTGATAGGGTCGACCCGTCGAGTATTATAACTTCTAGTTTACTCGACAAGTAGATGGAGCCTTCGACCTGTCGAGTATCATAACTGATAGTCTATGAAGTAATTAATGATTGAGTCTGATTTAAAAAAAATAGATTGTTAATGTATTAGAAGTTAGTATCATTAAAATAAATAAATTATTTTACTACACATTATAAAATAAATAAATAAAAATCGTTCTTAATAATTATTATTTAGTAAATTAGAAGTTAGTACCATTAATAATTAAAATTATAAATAAACTGTAAAAAATATTATTTGGCCAAATAAGAGATCTTGCGTTATCGAAATGTTTCAACATACAAAATAATTTCCGAAAAAAAAAACTCTTAGGACTAGGGGGCCTTTTTGGGTCCGTGCCATGCCTTGGGCTGACACGGCACGGCGTGCCGGCATGGGAAATCAGTGTCGTGCCGTGCCGGCACATTTTGCCACCTCTAAAGCTGCATACTTCCATATTATTGCTGGATATTTAGCTAGACTTGTATAAATACTTGAAAATTTTCTATGATCCTTGTATATGATTTGTTGGACTTTTAGCACCTTTTCAATTGAACTTGTGAATCTTAATATGTGGGCAGTGCATGTCCAAACATTGAACACTGATGACTGAACATTGAACATTAATGTGTTTTGCAGGGTTGTGAATTTTCTTGATTTCATGGCTTCTCTAACCCCTGGATTTCCAAAGGAGGACTATTACGTTTTAGTATAGTTAACCCTTATGTTTAGTGTGTATATATATTTATTCTCTTAGATAAACATGGATAGAAAGTTGGCTACAGTTTTGGATAATGGCCATAAAATTGTTGTTGGCTTGAAGAGAAAAAGGGCAGCTCAATGCACAGCACAGTTAGGTGGAGCTACCTACATACTGTTTCCAGAGTCTGGCTTGAACTCATCTTCAGAAAAACTTGGCAAGCACAAGACATCAGATAATTGTAATACTAAATCTGGGTCAAGCTCCAAAACATATTTTCTTAAGAACTATACAAATTTTAGCAAAAGTGGGATTCCAGGGAGGTTTATGTATTCTGAAGATGGGGAATGGATAGACTACCCTGTAGAAATCGTTCAATTGATTAGGGAACACTTCCGGATGAAAAATGCTGCAATTGAAATCGAATTTGATGGAAATCGCTTGCTACTGGATGCTCTATATATGATTCAATTGGACCTTGAGACTGGTATAAAGAAGCACATTGCCTGGATTGATGAAACAGGCCGTTGTTTCTTTCCAACAATTTATTCAGGTGACAGTGCAGCGTATGATTTCTGCCAATATGCGTTAGATCATGATCGTGCTGTTGCATCATCCGAGTCAAATGGAACTAATGAGATCAGGTTGCATCTTGAGATTGGAATAATTGAAGCGAATAGCTCTACTTCAGAGGAATGTGTTGAAGAATCAAATATACATGCTAAGAGATGTAAAATTGAAAAAAAGGCTTGTGAAAATTATAACCAAGAACCAAATGCTTTGTTACATAATGCTTTTGGGGGTCTCCAACATAATAATGATATTATAACAGCAAAGTCTAAGCATGTGCACGAAAAGTTGGATATTGAACTGGTGCAAAATATGTTCAATAAATACATGGGATGTGTAAATAGTGTGGAGATACTTGAGACTAAAAGTTTTTCTAGTCATTTGATGCAAACTAGATTGGAGATCTTTCAGAAGCAGGTAGAAATAACCAAGAGTAACCGTGGGGATCCAAATGTTCAGTATGGTTGGCTAGCTGCGAGTAAGGAAGCTTTCTCTGGCAGCATGTTATATGGACTAGGGTATATTGGAAAGAAGACTAACTCTCTGTATGGAAATGGTGTTCACCTTACACCTCTAAGCCATGCACACACCAGGTATGCATATCTCTTTTAGTACATGCATAAGCCTTGCACACACCAGGTATGCATATCTCTTTTAGTACATACATAGTATGATGAAAGCTTGAAAGTATCATTCCCATTGATAATGTATATTATGACTCTTGTATGAGTATTTTGAAACACGATAATCTTGCAATATGGTACTAGTGCTACCAAATAACTGAACTAACATGACCTATCAGATATATAATGCAGTGGCTGCAGCTTTGAATTTTTTCCCTCACTATTTCTAAGTATAAGGTTATTGGCCTGCTCATCATCATCATAAATGATCGTAAATGATTTGTTAGCACATGTAGCTTTAATCCCCGCAACTTACTTTGTGCTCCTTTATGTACTCTGGTCATTTAATCGTTTCATTCGTTACAGTGCAAGTTATTGTGATGATAATGATGAAAAAGGGGTTAGATACATAGTATTTTGTCGTGTTGTCTTGGGAACTGTGGAATTGGTCACTCCTGGATCTGGACAATTTCGTCCGAGTTCCGAAAACTTTGATAACGGAGTAGATGACCTTCAAAACCCATGTCATTATATTGTATGGGATATCAATCAGAACAGTCATATTTTTCCAGAGTATGCTATTAGATTCAAGATGTCTTCAAGTACTGAACATGGTATGTTTCTATTTCTTCATTTGTTAATGATTACATTTTTCCCCCTCTTTGAAATGTGATGAAAGATCTCATACGCCCTTTATATCTGCTGTCAGCGAAACCAAGGTTATTCATTTTTTTTTCTTCCTCTATAAAATGGACATATTGATATTTTATAATCTAACATCCTATTAGATAACTGATCAGCTTTGGGAATATGGAGGGCGTATGGGGATTAGTACCTTTTCTCCCATTTTTGCAGGTTTAATATTCCATTGCAGTCTTATTAGTATTTGATGATTTCTTTTAAATTCCATTACACAGGGGCTTTACCTGCTAAAGACAGCATAGTTGTCCATCAAGAACCTATGGACCACTTGCAGTTAAATTGCTCTTCAGTTGAATCAGTAAGTATGTTATTGACCTCATTATTTCTCAATGGGGTTTTTTTTTTAAATATTTTTTTAAATGAACATAAAATTGTCACTAAGAAGTAGCTATAGAATGTATTTTCTTTCCTTCAGTTAGTGAACACTATAAATTTCTTCTGACTTGATATTCTTGGTCTCGTGTAAAAGACTTTCCAGCCCACTATTAAGCTTATATCAGGAAAGTATTGCTTTTTTCAGTTTTGTAGGTTGACCGGGTGGGGATTATGGTTGACTTTCTACTTTTAGGTTTAATTGTGCATTCTGCTTCTTTCATTGAATGATTGTGTTTTCTTCAAGGAGGGGGATCCTCAACCATCTCGAGTGGTTGAGCTGAGTTGGAAGGAGAAAGATGTTAACCTCGGCTCAAACTCCATGAAGACTCCTAAATCTCCATGGATGCCTTTTGCTATGTTATTTGAGGCCATCTCAAAAGAAGTTGCTCCTGAAGATATGAAATTGGTGAACATTCACTATGACCTGTTCAGGGTAAGGGGAAAAAAGTTATTGGGTTTGCTTATATTTTTTCTGACCTTCAATGATCACAATTATGGTCTCTTCTTTGCTTTCTACTAAGGATAAGAAGATTAATCGTGCTGAATTTATTTCCAAACTGAGATCTGTGGTTGGAGATACCCTCTTGAGGTCTACGATAATGAGCCTACAGGGCAAGGTGCGGCTTATACTCTCAACCCTTTAATCTTTTTCTTTTTCATGATCTACTTTTTGGTACAAGTTGCCAAAGGACATATCATTATACATCTTCATGGATCACTCTCTTGATGAGATCTTATTGATGAGACAGTATTTTCATTTAGTTATGTTGAACACTCTCTCTCTTTTCTTTTTATTTCTTTTTAAGCCAAAAGGTCAATTTTAAGCTCAACTTGATTCACTTATTTTAAGTATATTGAAAATTCTATACTTAAGACTTGCTACCATTGTAGCAAATTAATTATTCTATTGCTACATCTTAAGTATCTATTGTTTGAACTAATATTTCTGATCAAAGATGGAAAAGAACTGTAATTGCCCCAACGGAAAAAGAAACACATTTTGTGAAATTTTTGCTACGGACTTGATAAATATCTGTAACATTTTTTCTTGCTTTGCTGCAGCAGTTTGCACAAAGGTCTACTTGTTCCGTGAGAGTGCCAAAGGAGAGGGAATATTGAGAGGATATTTCAACGGAAAAAAAAAGATCTACTTGACTTCAAATGTGTCGACATGAATGTTATCAACAATGAATTGTTATATTCTGGAAGTTGCTTTTGTAAGTTCCTTATCCCCCACCTTTTTATATTTTTTTTAATTATTTGTCTTAAAATTTAAATAATTATGTCTAGCTTGTTGAACTAGTTTCGGTTTACCTTTTTTTTTGTGTTATCTAAAATTGTTCCGACACTTCTATCATCAGTGTAAAAGCTGTAATTATGGCAGTTAGAGAGTTCAGCAGAAAAATTGAGGTTTTTTATTCTCTGGTATATTTGAGTAAAAGGTTCCAAGTGAGCATTTGAAAATCTGGTATTGGTATTATCATTATGGTAATGAGCTGAGCTCAACCAAGTAGTTTGCTTCTAGTAGCTTGTTAGTGGCTAGACTCATTTACATCCCTATTCTCAGTTTAACAGGCATGAATCTGTATATGATTTGTTTATGGCCTTGATTCCTAATTGTTCAGGAGAGATAATTTATGAATTAGAATTACCAATTGTAAATTGTAAGACTAAATTGGATTTTGAACAACAAAACTAAACTCGAGTGACAAGTCATCTGCTTCGCTTGAGTTAGGGGATGGAATAAGATTGAGCCTTTGAGCATGGAGATGAATTATTTCTGTCATCCCTCATCCTTCTGTTTCTGATTGAAATGGGTTCATAATTTATGAAGATGGAGCTTCTTACAAGCTGTATGCCAAGTACAACATAAAGTGAGTCATTCCTCCGGATAATATGTGCCGGGACAATTTTGTCCCCTCTCCGAGGGACATTTTAGGGGCTTTTCAACTTTGTGAGGCTTGGCCTCTAATGCAAATCATGCTCATATGAAGGCACAAATACATGCAAACCATTCATCCTTGACTTCTGCCCGCCTCACATCCTGCTCTAACTTTGATTGTCGTAGGAGGTGATTGATTAGGGGTGGACAAAAATATCGGTTTCGGCAGGAGTCCTAGGATTGGATTTGATATCGATATCGATATTTAGTAGAGATAATTTGAGAAATAGGGCTCTTCAAAATATTTTTTAATAAATAGACAATTTTTATTTTCGAGAAACTAGCCTTATAACAAAAATGCATAATTAAATCACCGTTATCTTCATATTCTATTTTTCTTTAAGAACAATTTACTCATCCGGTGCTCTTGCTCCATTGAGGGAGGTGGAGAGCTCTAGATCTGTTTGGAGCTCGACATCTTCAAACGTATTTGGAGCTCGACATCTTCAAACGTATTTGGAGCTCTCGTTTCATTGATGGGGGTCGAGAGCTCTTGATCTGTTTGGAGCTTGACATCTTCAAATGTATTTGGAGCCCCCGTTTCATTGACGGAGGAGAGCTCTAGATCTGTTTGGAGCTCAATATCTTCAGATTTATTTGGAGCTCAACTTCACTACTCTTTCTCTCCTCTTTCCCCTCTCAGCCTCTCTCCTGTTGCCACCCTTATGTTGGTTCTCTCGCTGTAGCCCCCTCTCTTTTACCGCTGCCGCAGACCCTGATTTGGGTCTGAGCCCATTTAGGTCGGGCCTGGTCTCAAAACTCCCGGCCTGAGTCCTATTAAAAATGGACAAAAAAAATGACCTTTTCCATTTGTGGGTAAAAAATTATCCCGTGAGACAATAAATAAATTTTATAGTTTAATAAAGTCGTTTTATGACGTAATAAGGAAGTTTTATCATACGAAAGTAGTATATTTATCCGTTTATTTAATAACTCATATTTAATACTTTCTTTTCCATATCGCCTTCTTTGGTCGTTCATTTTGTGGATCAAATCGTCGAGGTCAAGTCGCTATACTTATTTTCATAAACAACATAAATTTTATGGAATTTTATATTTGCCTTAGCGATTAGTTCATAAGAAATATCTTATTATCTTCTTATAAAAGAAACAACCTCATGAAAACCTTTATACTTAAGTCTAGGATCGAATAGCACTCTAAAACAATACAAAAATGGAATTTATTTCCAATATTTTAAGTATTTTATTTTTTATATAATCAGTTTAATCATCATAAGCAGTAAACATATGAACAATATCAACAAATTGTGCAATAACTAATAGTAAAGTATGATAATAAATACCAGATAAAATTATAGTAGACTCGTAAATTTTTTTTAGAAATTTGTTAAATTTTTCAGTAGTATCCTAATCGTTTTTACGCAATACAGTAGATGTACTTTGTTTTAAATGTAAAAACATAGTAATCTTATCTTTATATGGAATAGCTTGTTGTAACATTATATAAGTCAAATTTTATTTTATGACCATATCAAGTGCAAACTTCCAAGGTTTCTTACCTGCATTCTAGTATAATTATCTAAATGCAGCTATACGAGGATTAGAGCTAACTATGAAAACTAATATATCTCGAATATTTATGATTTCATTCGTTACTAATTTCATACATGCTTTGATAATGAGGTTTATTATGTAACAAACACACCGTTGATGTAGAAATATTTCACCATTGTGCCCACTAAGTTGATCATCAAACAAAGATATTGCCTTCGTATTTGCAGAAATATTATCTAATGTGAGTGATATTATACGTTGTTTTACTTCAAACTCGTTCAAAACTTGCATAATAATATCACAAATATTTTCAGCATTATGTTGAGTCTCAATAACTCTAAAACCTATAATTTTTTTTCATAGACCATTCAGAATTTAAATAAAGATTAACTACAGATAAATAATATTGCTTAGACCTTACACTCCAAATATCATATGTTAATGCAATATTAACATGTGGTGAGGCTAATTCTTTTTTTAAAGTATCACATTGTTTTTTAAGACATGCTTCTAGATCACTTCTAGTTGTATTTCTAATTACTTTTTTATAAGAAGGACAATATGCATCTCAAACAAAGTTTTCATGATATTCAGAATCATCAAAACCAATAGACAAATTAAAATAAGCAATCAACTTAGCAATGTTATCTCTAACTCTCATTTCGTTATATGACCACATAAAGACTAAACCATCAGGTTGAAATTTTAATTGAGTTTGAGATATACCTATACCGGTTATGGGATCAGACATGTATTTATCTTTATGACATTTTAAATGGGTAGTTCCACCAGTCCTGATAGTAGTTAGAGTCTTTTTGCATACCACCTTACATACAATATGTTTTTTCATTTTACCGTGTTCATCTAGATTGTACAACTCGTCAAAATAAAGCCAAACTTTTGATGTTATCTTCTTGCATTTTGTAGAAGCAGTTGTACTCGGTGTAGTTGTTACTTCGTCGTCGAGATCGACCTCATCCTCGTGGGCCTCGTCTATATCCAAAAAATAATTTTCGTCCAATTCCATATATCATGTACTATAAAATGACAATTATGGCTGGCCTCCGAAATCATGTTATCCAAATTATCCATTTTCTATGTTATTATATATATATATATATATATATATATATATTAAAATTAGTTAGAACTTGCAAGATAAAATTTACAAAATAATAATAATAATAATAATAAAGATTAAAACACACTACAATAAAATAGAAAAATTAAATAAACCTGAAATTAGGTTTTGAAACTTGAGAGTTGAGAGTCAAGATTAGAATAAAGAATTGTAAAATTGATAATTGAGACTTTAAATTAGTAAAAAAAAATATAGAGAATAATTGAGGGTTGAGACTTGAGAGATTATTTTTTGAGTTGTAAATTATGATTTATGAAGATAAGAGGTATTTATAGAAAAAATAATAGAGTTATAGTTAGAGCCTTAGAGGAAAATTTTTGAATAAAAAAAAAGGAAAAAGAAAATAAGAGCAGGAAGTTGTTTCACTCAAATGGCTTCATGCTACCTCTTTTAAGCTTTAGACTGCCAGGCTAAAGCCTATGGTATACCATCCTGCTACTGTAGCAACATGATGGTATTGTTCGGGCGCAGGCTGCCTGCATACCTATAGGTTAGCCCGCGGCCTGTTTTAAAAACGGGTCGGGTCGAGCCAGCTCGTGGTTACAAAATGTAAGCTCAATCGGCGCTCGCGTACAGGCCAGGCTGAGCCCATACTCACATACAGCGGATGCAGGCATGGGTTTGAGCTAGCCCGACCCATATTGCCACCTTTAATTATCGGGCTAACTATTTTGGATTAAATTTATATCGAATTTATGGTCAATTCAATATAATATTTACACATGAATTTTGGATGATTGGTTCGGGTTTGGATTGGAGTAGTCAAATGCTCGGATTTTTACATACCCCTATTTTACAATACATGTATAAAATAAAACGAGAGATTCTTGTATGCATCATATGTATTATCACATGACATGATGAGTATGATCTTAATCACAAACATCATTTTCATCTATCATATCAAAAGTGACATTTGTGGTTAAGATCATACTTATCGTAGCACATGACAATATATATGGTACATACAAGGATTTCTCTAATGAAATTTGAGTTTAGGCGAGTAATTCTGTCATTTCAGAATTTTAAATTTTTTACAGCACGCTACGTGTTAGCTTTTATAACAAAACTTCCTTAACTGCCCTTATTCCATAATTAACAACCGAACTTCCTTAAAGACCCTCATTCCATAATAAATTTGATATTAAATGCAAATTAATAATTATAATCATCATTACAACGCCATGTGTCAATTTTAATTTTTCCACAATATGCCTTGTATAAGATTTAATAACTAAACTTTATAAAATAAACTCATTCTATAATTTATAATCAAATTTTCTAAAATACTCGATTTCATGATAAACACAACAATTAATACAAATTAATAGTAACCCTCATATTTCCGTATTAAAAAAAAAGTCTTAGCCCCTATTTAAACTTAGTTTAAGTAACTACTTCAATTGTCTAGCCAATTTTTCTAAATATCAACACATTCATAAGTCATATTGTCATTCTTCATTAAGAGTGGAATTTTTTCTCAGTACCGTTTGGATTCCCGATCCTAGTTCCGTTTAAACTGGGATTAGAATATTATTTTTTGTACCGATCCCAATACTGTGAATATTAACCGAGACCAGAATTGGTATCGGGATTAAACCTTAGGTATGTCACTGGATTTCTTTGGCAGCCTTGAGCTCAAGCCGAAGGAAGTTGATTAACGGTGAAAGAAAATAAAAGATACTAATTTGGATCAATTATTTTAAGCCCAATATAACTAACTAATAGTCTAAGCCTAATAAAATTAATTAATAGTCTAAGCCCAAATGAAATTATATTAGGATTTAGGCGAAAGGGTATGGCTAGGCGGATGGCTGTTCCGAAGAAGCAAATTAGGGGATTATATGGCCAAAGGGTATGACATCTTGTGGAGAGTTGATATTTAGGGGGCGGAGACGTTGGTCATTGAGGCGGATGTTCGGAAATTCGATAGGTTTCATGTTTCTAATGGCGGAGAGTGAGTTGGCACCGGTGGAGAAGTTGATTAATCGGAAAACGAAGACTAAAGAGATTTTGTTGGCGAGAATTGGTATCTCAATAATATAAGGATTAAATTGAAATCCTACAATTTTATCATATACCGGTACTGGTACCGATAATACGAGGATATTCCTCCACCCCTATTCTTCATATGAATTTACTTTTAAATAAGTTATCTATATATGTCATATCCCTTATATATCACTATTGGTTTTAAACTATTATTTTGATAAGGTATTCTAATTGTCTCTTATTAGAAATATAAACTTTTATTTGGACATGTATATATTATATATATAATTTAATTTTTATAAATTAATAACCTCATTTAAATAATATTTTTAACTATTCTTAATTTAAAAATAATATATTAAATTAATAATAAATTAATAAAATAAAATATTATAAATTTCTAAAAATTTAATCAAATATATAAATTAATAATTTTATAATATATAATATTTATGATTAATATACGACATCTTCCTTATATGAACCAATCATTTATTGAGTTAAATTTTATTTCAGCTTAATTTTAAAATAAAATACTTTTTGTATTCAAATTATTATAGCTGAAGTAATCCAAACACTGCCCGACCCGTCCCGGCCCGAATGGATAGTCTACGTTATAGTTTGGTGGAGACTGGAAAAAGGAGGGTTCAGAGACCTTTTGCGTTGACGAACTCGACACGAAGAAGAGTGGGAGCAGCAGTCGAAGGATCAAGGAGCTCCAATGGCGAGATCAACCACCAAGGATGCCCAGGCCCTCTTACATTCCCTTCGATCCGCTTATACTGCCACTCCTACAACCCTCAAGGTCTCTCTCTCTCTCTCTCTCGCGATCGATAAATTTATCTCTTCTTATGCGCAGTATATCGGATTTCTGTAAATCTAAATTCAAAACATCTTCCTGCGCAGATCATTGACCTCTATGTTGCTTTTGCTGTATCCACCGCTCTGATTCAGGTATCGTATCAATTCTGAACGAATTGATCATATCTTGCTCTCTGTTTGTTTTCCTAGAAAATTTGATTTACGAAATGAGATATAAAAATTACTAATTCGCTGTTCCGTGGAAATCTGGAAATGTGATCTGTTATAGACGAAATTTTTATTCTTTTTGTTGACCAGTTAAATAGCTCTTTCAAAACATTACTGGGTTTCTTCTGCCTTCAGATTCTCCGCTCAATTTCTGAATTGGAGTAAATGATTGATTTGAGATGGAAATTAGAAATTGATGGTGTGCTGCTTTGGAGTTTGAGAAGGCATGGTAATTTTAATGTCAAGTGATTGATTTTTCTGTACACAACAAGGGCCAATTTTGCTAACTGTTTATTCTGTTTTCTTACTAATTAATCACTTGAAAGTAGGCAATAGAATGACATAACATTTATTTGGCTGCCATGTGGATTTTAGGTAATGAAATGCACAATGGGCAAGAAATCGGCTAGCTTTCATGTTGGAAATCTTTATTTTATCTCCTTAGAAAAATAAGAAAATATTATCTTACGGACCTATTGATTATATAATCTATTTGTTTTTGTTAACCAACACCTAAAAGAGAGAAAAAGAAACGCACTAAAGCAGTTAGTCAAAGCTTCTTCTTGATGTGGCCTTTATCTAACACATTATTAAGTAAACTTCTTGCAAAGTATAGATGTGGTTCTAGGTTGCCTTCTCTGAAGATGCTCTTTCGTTGCTCTGAGCTTATAAAGGTCTATTGTCTTGGTCCACTGCGATATGCACATCGTTCTATATTTTCCTGTTAGATCTGTTGTGGTATCTTAGGAATGTCTTTGACTTGCCTTTACCAAAGCTGTAAGGTACCACATTGAGTTAGAGTTGGGCAAGATCTTGCAAATTTTGGAGTTTGGGAAACATAGAATGTTAGGTAATACAGATTTTACGTTTGAAATAGTGACTGGACGGAATGGAGTTCCAAACTGGTAACCAACATTTTATTAATCTGGGAACCAACTTAATACTAAGTCAGTCCAGCTAGAATTGTTAGGATTATTTGCAAAATAGAAAAATAAGATATCATTATGTCATGAGTATATATCTTAATTGTGTAGGATTAGGAGAGAGGATTGAATGTGTACTAAGTACTAACAAAAGTGCATGGTCCTGTTTAAAATGGTTCCTTGCTTCATGATTTTTTTAATGAAATGCCAAAGTTGGACAATGGCAGGGAACTTTCCATGTTAGAAGGCTTTAAACTTTGGGATAGAATCTGGATATATTTATCTATTCTGGAGTATATTCTCTATCTATTACGGGGAATACCATCTTTTATGCTGTCATCCTAATTTCTTGTTTATCTTTTGTATTTTATTTACTGCTTTTAACTGTAGGTTAGTATATATTTTATAGTATAAAGAAATGTATACTATAACAAACTTTGAAGCACTACATTGTAATAAGAGGATAATTAGTAGATCTACTAGACTTCTATGTTTTTTATATTGTACATTTGGTAATTCTTTACTTGAATGCTTGAATGCTTGAATGATCACCGAAGTACTTTACATTGTAATTCTCCTTTGCTGAGTGCTCATGAACAGGTAGCTTACATGGCAATCGTTGGATCATTTCCGTTTAATTCATTCCTTTCGGGAGTGCTTTCTTGTGTAGGGACAGCTGTCCTTGCCGGTGAGGAGAATATCATGTTCTATTTTCACTTAGGAGAGCTTTCATATCAATTTTACTTACAGGACCTGTTTCTTTTACTTTACAGTTTGTCTCCGAATTCAAGTCAACAAAGAAAACAAGGAATTCAAGGTAACATTCTGGTATTGACGTGCTTTCACCTTACTTTAGTTGTTTCTAACAAGCTGGAGGAAAGCAAATCGAAACTGTTTAGTGGTCTTTGACCTGTAAATTTTTTTGATATAGTATGTTGAAATCTTCTTATTTTGTGTGTGTGTGTATCTTGTTTCTCCTTCATACGCTCGGTTGAGCGTTTGAAAGCCCATTCTGGCCTCTCCAAACTCCACTTTGTCTCATTCACCATCCAAATCAAAACCCAATTATTCTCTCAATATGGCAAAAAAATTATTTGCACAAATCCAGGCAGAAATGCACAAAATGAACTTTTGTCATTGCATTTATTCCATATTTTTAAAGATTGAAATTTTATTGTACTTTTTTTGCAGGATTTACCACCCGAGCGAGCTTTTGCGGATTTTGTTCTCTGCAACTTGGTGCTTCATTTGGTGATCATGAATTTCCTTGGATAAATTATATGCTTCAACACCCCCCCTCCCTCTTGAGGCATTTAAGAAAGAAAAAAAAAACATGGCAGTTAGACAGAAAGTATGGAATAACTTTATGCATGCCATTTTTCTTAGGTCTTAACTTTATGGAGCTCGCTCTAGTATATGCACGTTTAAATGATACTAGTTTAAACTTTAAACCCCGTTCCTTCATATGCAGTATTTTATTATCTCTAGTTACTTGGTATATAAGTGCAATTCTGTTCTATTTTGTTTGATCAATCTCTAGAAAGAGAGATAATAATGATAATGATGCCCCGTTTCATTAAGCTCGCTCGAGTTCATATCGAGCACATTTTGTGAAGCTTGATTTGTAGAACAGACAGTTCCTACTTAATACTAGTATAAGAATATATAAAGAACAGACAGTTCCACTAGCGGGAATATGTCTTACATGAGCTGTAACTGACTGATTTCTAAATGTCAATGTCCCGATCCTCCTCATCCTGTAGGATTAAACCAAGCTCTGTCGATCTGTTCCGGCACCTGTTATTGTAGATAGAGCAACCAAAACGCTCCTCAAGTTTGCAAAAAGGCTCTTTGACGTTGATTATGCCATGAGCAGACTTTTCAATTCTGTTGAGAACAACTCGAGTCGCTTCCCTCTCTCTCCCAATTCTCATCAACTTCAAACACTTGCTTTTCATTCTTGAATTCTCTTTTTCAAGCTTCTTGTTCACGCTATGATGCTGCCACCGTGAAGTTCTTTCATCGCTTTCAGAATGATACTTCTTATCGGCGACCTGGATGGCCTTAGTTGGAGACATTATTTTGACTTCATCAATCACTTTATGTTGAACATAATGCAATGAAGCTTTTTCTTGAGTGATCTTCGTCTGAGAATATCAGTCTCGGTTTGGATGTTGAATTTTTGCTCAACATTCTTTTGGGAAACAACGTTGATCTTCCACATGAAATCTCTTTCCTATCTTCCTTAACCTTTTCCGGCTCCTTGTTCAAGTCAGGATCAGCACTACACTTCTTGTCAGCACCTGATAAAGAAGTAATCTCATCAATAGAATGCTTAAAGTTAGGAGTCATATTATCATACAATTTCACACATCTACCTTTTTAGATCATATAGATAATAAGAATATGAATAACTTTTAAAATAGGAGCAATTGGAAGTTTTGACCAAAAGAAATCAATTGGAATAGAGAATCCGAAATCCTAAAATCATTTCTTAATTTCCAATTTTTATCAATCTCTTCCACATTCTAGAAACAGCTCGAAAATCATCTTACGCATGGAATCACTAACCGAAAACTTAGACTTTGCGAGCGACCCTGACATCCATTACAAACTCATTAACTTTAGAGTATGTTTCGTATGCAATCCTTAGTCTAACAATCTCCAACATGATTCTATTAGAGATTAAATGTAATCTAGGTTCACTATATATTTAAGGACAACGATAAAAAATACAAGAATTTATAATGGTTCACTCAATGTGAGCGATGTCCACTTTTCGGTGTAGATTTTTCACTATGTCAAGAATAATTAGTTACAATATCCTCTCCCCTCTAAATGCTTTCATTTTATGTTAAGAGAAATCAAATCACACACTTTGCCTTTGAAAGTATATGTCCGTCAAGTTAATCGGGTTAAATTTGATGAGTATACATTTTATGAGATATAATATTATTTATAAATATTAACGATATTATTATTTATTATTTATTACTCATTTAATAATAGTAAATGCATTAATACATTTCTCATGTTTATTAATTATGTTAGAATTAATATTATATATTCATTTATTACATATTATGATAAAATCAAATATCTTAGGTTATGCACTTAAGACCATGATAGTCATGCCAGTTGAGATATAAGCTGCTTAAAACCTAAGATATAAATTGTTCATAGTCATAAGATTATGAAGATATTAATCTAGATAGACTATCACATAGGTTATCTCCTAAAATATTTAGGATAATTATTCTCATGATCATTAATGTTAGTAGAACATCATGATATGTATGTGGATGGTTAGTAGAGACTAAAGTACCAAACATGATACTTAGATAATTCTTAATAGTAAGAATACTAACTGTTAATAAAAATTATTTAGTGACTATTTTAAATGTGGTCCTCAGATTTGAGATCACCGTGATATCTTATGTGCCGGATTTTATATTTTGACATCATTCATATAAACCTTAGCCAAGGGTGAAATGGGGTGAACCGTCAGATATAAAATATTGTATATGAAGGTTGTAAGCAATCTAGATAGAATATATTACTCTTGTATTAAAGGGAAATAAGTCATCTAAGTTGTATATTTTGTTGAACAATGAAATCCTTACAAGGTAGTATGGTATGAAAAGAGTTTTAGTAAATTCATTGTCTATGTTAATTAAAGACATAATAATTTATATGATTTGTCTATTAGAGTTTAATAGTTAAACCATGCTAAGGATGAATCGGGAAATTAGCTAGATTGAAATATCGTTATTATATAGTTGTTAGTCACAATAGCTTCTTTTAGAAGATTCTTACTTCACATCTCTCGGGTTATCTTGACATTTTTTTAGAAGTCAATCTTAACTTGAAAGTTTAAGTTAATTAATCATGAGATGACTGAATTAACTATATAGTTTAAAATGTGTTGTAAAGCTAAACGAATCTAATTATGAATTAGATGAAATCCTAAGGTTAATATTATGAGATCCTTCTATCGACATGATATAAAACTTAATTGGCCACACATATTAAAGTTCATATGTAATTCAGTTAAGTTTTCTACGAGGATAAGGAAAATAGATCATTTTGATTTTAAGGATAAAATAGTAATTTATCTTATAATATAACTATAAGGATAAACTGATAAATTATTAATTTATTAAGTCTAATATCACCACCCACAACACCTACTGCAGGTGATATATTCGATTTAATATAAACTATCGCATACATAAGGCTACCAATAGCAGGAAAATATGGAACCTTATCCATGTGAGCACGCTCTTGCTTTATCATTGGTGACTATTCTTCGGATAGCTTGAAGTGACTAGCCAAAGGTGTGCTCACTCCATTTATGTTATCCAAGTTGAACCCTTTTAACACTTTCTTTATGCAGTCTGCCTGTGATAGAATCAAAGAACCATCTGATTTGTTCCTACATATTCTCACACCAAAAATTTTCTTTATAGCTCCCAAATCCATCATAACAAACTGTGAAGATAACTGCTTTTCAAGGCGATTAATTTCTTTGATACAAGAACTAATAACACATCATATACATATGAAGTAGGATGATATATGAACCTTTAAAATTCTTCACATGACATCAATGATCATCCTCACATCTCAGGAACCTGTTCCTATCCATGAAACTGTAGAACTTCTTGTACCATTATCAAAAAGCTTATTTTAATCCATACAAACTCTTTTGAAGTTTGCACACTATGTTCTCCTTGCCTTGTATTTCAAAACCATGTGGTTGTTATATGCAAATGTCTTCCTTCAAAACACCATGAAGGAAAGTCGTCTTACATCTAGCTACTCTAGGTGTAAGTTTTCATGTGTTACAATTCCAAGTATTAATCTTATTATTGTTAATTTTGCCACAGGAGAGAAAATCTCGATATAATCCACGCATGCCTCTTGTTGAAATCCCTGTACAATGTTTTTTCTCATAGCAAGCTCATCCTTTATGCTTTCATAATCATTTTTCATCCTGTATACCCACTTTGTGTGTAGTGTATTTTTTCTCTTCACTAACTTAGTTAACTACCATGTATGGTTGGTTATCAATGAGTCTATCTCATCCTTCATAGCCAGCTCCTACTTGGTCAAATCATTAACCTGAATAGGTTTTTCATAACTCTCGGGCTCACCAGTGTAAGTTAATATGATACAATTCAAAAAGGGTGAATAGCATTGTGATGCCCTGATTGCTCTGTTCAAAAAGGCTCACCACTCTTGGGCTCACCCTGTATGCCTTGATAGTGATGTTTGGAGTTAGGATCTTTGTGTTGGGGAATATTTTCTTAATTTTCTTTGCCATCAGGTTGTATATCATTTATTGGGAACTATAATTCGACACCTTTTCTTGAGAACCCATTTCTTCATTTTCTGTGCTAATTTTGTCCTTATACTTCACCTATTCATTAAAGATGACATTTATGCTTCTGATGATCTTATCCCAGAACCGATAACCAAACTTAGTATCACCGTAGCCAATAAAATTACACTTTATAGATTTTAGATTAAGCTTAGTTCTAGTAGCAGAATCAAAGTGAATATATGAAACCCTCAAGAGACTATAAAAAGAGAATAATTTACCTCCTTTCCAATCCATAATGCTTTTGGTATTTCGCACTCTAGAGGAACCACTGGTGAACGATTTATTAAGTAAGTAGCATTGTTAACTACAACAGCCCAAAACATTCAGGTAGCCCTGGATGTAATCTCATACTTCCAGCACGCTCATTCAATACCCTGTTCATGAGCTCAGCCACATTATTTTATTGTGGTGTACCAAGTATAATCATCTCCATTTGTATACCATTCATTACACAATACCTTTTAAACTTGCTATTGATGTACACAATTCTCCCATACACACTATACCAATGGCTTCACCATTAGCCAAATACACCTTCCTAAAATAGCTAGTAGTATAATTCTCTGTGACTTCCCAGTGTGTAGTAGTATGAAAGGAAGCTCTTGAATCTAGAACCCAAGAGTCGAAAGAACTATCAACAATAATAATAGTAAAGTATCATGTACCTCATCAGTCACAATGTTGACAACATCAATTTTATTTTCTTCCTTCATGGGTGCATTATAGTGTTTCTTTATATGTTTGGATTTTCCATAATTCCAGCAACCTTGACTTTGACTTACCTTGATTAGGGTTTCTGTTAAAGTTTGTACCGTGTTCTTCTACATTCAGGGCTGAATTAAAACTTGAAGTACTTTCACTTGAATCTCTAATATAGATCTCCCCACTAATAATCTGATCCCTAATATCTTTAAATATCAACTTATTTGTACCGATAAAATTACTTACGGTTGTTCTTATTGCCTCTCACCTATTTAGTAGGGAAGCCAAAACAATTAGAGCACAAACTTCATCATGAAAATCAAGTTTAACAGATAATAACTTATTCACAATATCATTAAACTCATTGAGGGGTTCTAACACCAATACACCTTCAGTCATCTTTAGATTAAATAACTTTTTTATGAGATGAACCTTATTATTTGCAAAACGTTTCTCATACATAGTAGTCATAACACTAATCATATCTTTTGTAGTTATCGCCTTCGCTACATTTGTGCAACTCTCTTTGACGATGTCAACTAGACTACTCCCAACACCTGTCCATCAATAAGTTTCTAATTTGTATCCTTCATGTCATCCGGTGTTGATCCTAAAGAGAGGCAAATGCAGCTTTCTCCCATAGAGATAATCTTTGATCTGCATCTTCCAGAACCTGAAATCCTTCCCATCAAATTTATCGACTGTTGCGCAAACAACTCCTTTGTCACCGCTGCCATCGCTCCCACTTATATCTAATTTCCTCTGAATCTATGCTCTAATATACCAATTGTTAGAGATTAAACATAACTTGAGTTCACTTAATATTTAAGGAAAGTGATAAATAATTCAATGTATCCACTCTTCGCTACATATTCTTCACTATATCAATAATAATTTATTACAATATTCTCTCATTCTCTAGAGGCTTTAGTTTCTGTTAAGAGAAACCAAATCACACACTTAAATCATAGACCTAATGCAACGTCTACCCCTTACCCTATACTTATAGAGGTATTTTCATGAGTCATAATATAACTAAAATTATAATTCTAGTATAGGGTTAACAAGAGAGATTAATATCAACTACCTAAAATACCCCTATAATTAAGCTCCATAAATAACAAATTCTTCACTTTATCAATAGTAACCTGAGAATCTATATGCTTATGAATAGCCGAACCATAAAGATGGCCTAATAGTCTTATCAACGTCCCTATTTTTCTCTGCTTCTTTATGAAGCTCTGATATACTACCACAACCCCATGTTTGCAACCGTAAGGTATAATTGCTTTGTATTCGAAGAAACGTTTCTTCTATAATAAGTAACAAGAGATTCCATTCTTTTACCATCACGAGGCAGATTTGACGAATTATGTCTATAACTATAAGCTCTTTTAGGTTTTGAATTAAATACAAAGTAATCCCTTTTCAATGCCATAGATTCGTGCTTATTTTGTATATTGAAGAAAATATTTCTTGCTAAATATATGATAATCAAAGAAAAGATTCTAAGGAATTCCACATGATTTATGTAGACCATAACTCTACCTATTATCACATATTTATACGAGGGAAGTTTAATCCTTCAAAAATTACTTCGTAATTAGGTGATGAGTCTTTTTTTTTTTAAATTATACTTTTAATTAATTTTCATTTATTTACCTCTAAAATAACCTCTTCCACCTTTCTTTAGCACTACTGTAAACCCTTCACCACCATAAAATAACTCTCTCTCTCTCTCTAAAAAATTAGATTCCAAATGATCCAACCGAGACCCACAGACAGAGAGGGTTATTTACCGGGGGAGAAGGGCAACAACGACGAAGGGGCGGTAGCAGGCGATGACGGAGGAAGGTGGAGGATGTTGTTTTAGGAGTAATAAGTGAAAAATATTTAAAAGTTGGATTGAAAATATAGAAATAAAAGTTAAGAATCTAAAAAATAAAATAAAATTTTTATTTGGTCAAATTTATAATTTTATATTATTTCCGATGATGGTGATTAAAAGTGGCTGCAGCAAATGAGTTTGGGAAGGTGGAGGTGAAGGGGTGAATTGATGAAAATTTGATGTAAAATAGAGAAGTGGGCGGGAATCACAAAATTCTTGTTGGAATTGGGACGAGGTGGTACTGGTCACAGTCTCAACTTTTTTCGTACTAATACAAGTATGAGATTCAATATCATTGGTACCGGGACGGTATCAGGATGGCAGTGGGATGGGACCAGGATGTTGTAAGGATAAGACTAGGATGGTACTAGAAATCTCAATCATAGACAATTTTTTTTTTCTTTAAAAAAATATTAGGCCCAACGCTCGACTCTAAATAGAAGAGAAAGAAAAGAAAAAGAGATGAAGAAGAACAATAAGAGATGAAGAATAAGAGAAGGCAAATACACCTATAGGATAGCAAGATAGAAATAGGAGAGGAAAGAAAATTGTCTTAATACTTGTAAAAACTGTAAAGTAATGAAATTATCTAATACTTCTGAAATTGTGTAGTGCAAATTAACATTGAAAACTAATTAACATGTTTTCAATTCTTAGTCATATTTTAATAGCCTCTAAATTAGACATCTAGAAAATTATGATAAGAAACTAACATTTTTTTTTTTTTTCATATATAGAACTTTTTTTTTTGTTTTTAAATATTAATCACTTATTACCAGTCTCGTTATCAATCACTAGTTGTGGGATCGAGACTAGTATTGGTACCGATACCTTATCACTATCTAAAATCGATAATGGTACAAGGTATTGTATCAGGATTCTCGCTAGGATCAATAATTTTACCCACCCTTAGAAGTATGTTAAAGAGTTTAAGAATAAAATTTTGGGGTTAAGAATATAAAAAAAATTAATTTGCGGTTAAAAAAGTTATGAAGATATGTGGGGTAAATTCTGACCTGAGCATAGTTTAAAGGGGTTTTTTCTAAAACATAATAGTTTAGGGGGAGATCCGAATCTGCATCCAAAATCTTGATGCAAATTGTCAAGCAAGTGCATTGGAAGCTCATCTACAATTTGGTTGTGTTAGTGTAATATGTAATAAGTAGATGTCCAATTAAATGCTTCAATGAGTTAGGGCTACAAGATTGGGATATGGGCTCACTCATAGAGTTGTCCAAGCTTATAAAGCTAGATTCTCTCTTTCTCTCAAATTTTAGAGGGTAGTTAATTAGTTCGATTCACTGAAATAAAATTAAAATAAATAACCTTCTTCATTTAATTTGATTTTATCAAAATTGGAGAATCATTTTTATTCATTTTTAGTATCCAATATGGAGAATTATCTACACTTTTCAAAACACATGTCTTTCGAAAGAAATGAAATCGCTTATTCATTTATACAAAATATTTCTCATAATATTTAAATTTTGTTGGATCTATCAAGTAAATTTCAATTTTTTTGCCCGATAGATCTATGATGGAAAAGCAATAACATTCGTCACTGTTTATTCTTTCTAGAACTAATCCGACATAATTAAAATCACTAATTTCATTCCCCTCCTCATTCTTATTCCTAAACTAGGTATGACCGAAGCTTATGATAACTCTATCATATCTTCGGGAAGTTTAAAGTGCTTTTGGTTTTCATGATCATTTTATCCAATTAATCAGTAATCTAGTAACCACTGGTATTCTATACTAATATATGCTATTCCTGCATATTATTTTAAATCTTGTGGAGGGATTGGACAAGGAGAGCATCTCTCATCTTATTTGTTTATTCTTGCTGTCGAGCCTCACAATAGATGTTTAAAAGCTAAATTGGAATCAGGTGATATTATTCCTCTTTATCTTTAGAGGATGTCCTTTAATTTCTCACTTTGCATATGCTTCTGACCTTATTATTTTCACTAATTGATCTAAAACTTCTATTCATAAGCATGTTGATTTCCAATTCCACACAATTTACTCAAAAGTGATTTCCTATTACTTATCTTGGTTGTCTTCTTTATCTAGGTAGACTAAAAGATTGTTTCTTCTATGACATTATTAAAAACATTATTTCTAGAGTTGAGGGATGTAACATAAGTTCTTATCAAGTCGTGAAAAGTTAGCTCTTCTTAAATATGTTTTGCAAACTATTCCTATGCATATTCTTATTTGTCTTCGACCTCATAAATGTAATCTTAAAAGAATTAGAACTATTTTTACTAACTTCTTTTAGGGTACTTTTGAGGGTTGCAAAAAACTACATTGATGCAATTATGATAAAATTAATTACCCAATGAAAGAGGCTTAGGGGTTAAAAACCTAGAAGATATTTTGTCTGCTTGGGTTTTAAAACACTGGTGGAATTTGAAAACTAAATATTATCTTCTTTCTTATTTCTTCTTTCTGGCAGGTGAAATTCAATAAACATACTTCTCATCCAAATCCTCCTTCAAGTGGTTCAAATTTATATAAAAGGCTTCTTTCAACCTCTGATACTTTCCATCGACATGTTAAATGGGTTCTAGGAGATGGTGCTAATATAAATGTTTGGAATGACTGGTGGACGCCTTCTAATGATTTGCTAAGCCTTACCATCTTCTTTGAATTTAAGGGCTAAAGATGTATGGAAATACAATGCTTGAGATAGAGATTTGCTTCGGTTTTTTTGTTCCCAACATCAAATAGACGAAATTTGTCATCCCAAAATTTCTTCAACGAATGATCTTCCTATCTGGACCCCAGATTCTAGAGGTCGATTACTTCTGCTTGGAACACTATTAGAGATGAGGTTTGTTCTCAATCTCATTTCAAGGTTGCTCAAAGCTATCTGTACTAAGCATATTCCAAACAATAATTTTATCTTGCTTTGGAAACTCATCAAAGACATTCTCCCAATTGATTATAATATTCAAAATGTTGGAAAAATTAGCATATCAACATGTTATGTTTATGCTCGATTTTTAGTGGGTCACACTTTATGTAAACGAAAGGTCAAAGTTAATTCGGATTCTCTTCCATGAGAGCTTCGAATCAGTATATGATACGCTCAAAATGATTAATGGGTGAATGAGAAATTGAATCTCAAAGTGCAACCATTGGAATGGTTTGAAGGAGAAAAAATGAATGAGAAAATTTTTGTCCCACATTGGAAAGATGAACAAGTGGGAGAATGTTTATATAGAATTGCATATTTGTTAATAGGTAATAAAATGTAAGTTAGAATACTCTCTCTCATGTGCACCTGTAGGAGGGTGCAATTCCAGACTAAATTAGTTTTGGTTGGTCTAAAAATGACCCGGTTTGCCTTGACTCACTTTTGTTTTCTTCCTGAATTTTTTTTTCCTCTTCATCTTCTTCTGCGAAAATGTATGAAGATGAAATAGTGTAATTTAATCAACCATATTAAATTTCAGATTAATTTTCATTAATCACCTCTCCCCTCATGAGCCTATAAATTAGTAACTTCATTCCATTTAGAAACAAACTAACAAAAACCGAAAGCTCTCTCTTTTCATTCATCCCTTTAGAGTTCTAAGTTTCCAGTGTAGTAGAGTTTGAGCCACTATTTGAGTTCACCGGAAATAGTTCGGTAGTGCGCCGTTTCTATTTATCTCTGTTGTATCTTGGGAGACAAATGTCATTCAACCTTCTGCACATATGTGAGATGGAGAATCTATTTTAAGGAAACTATTGCATAATATGTCTCGGTTTGATTCTCTATTTTTATTATACTCTATCCTTTTAGATTATACTATATTTTATTTTTCTATTTTATTATGTTTTTACAGATTATATTCTATTCTAATTTTCTATTTTATTTTATTATTATTTTTTTGGATTCTATTAATATTTTATTTTTCCTATTTTATTCCAATTTTACGGATTCTATTTTGCCATAACTTTTTCCTCCATCATTTTGCTCAAAGCTTATGGAATTGGGGACAATCTCTTATAGAAATGACTTTAGAATCTCAATCTTATTGTTTCAATTGATTTAATTCGGTTTTCCTTAGCTGCAAAACTCAAAATTGCTTCTATATTAAAAGCAATTCCTCATCTTATTTTGTGGATGATTTGGAAGGCTAGTTATGCAACATTGTATGATAATTTTCTCTAGATCTTAAGCAGTTTATTGATTAGATTGTTTTCTTTTTAAGTACAAGTTTCAAAAGTTTCAAAGTCGTAGCCTTTCCATGCAAGAGAATATGTGTCTTTCATATGTGGAACGTCATCATCATCGTTCATTATTGTCACTTTCCTTTTTTATTAATTTATTATTTTTTTTATAATCCAATTTTTTTTAATAAAAAAATTAGGAGAAAAAAAATGAAATTCAATCTGATTTCTCTAAAAAAAAGGGATCAAAATAATTCAAATTTTTTCGATCAGAATGTATCGAAATAATCTGATTTCTTTGTGATATATTTAATCGAATTGATTTTTTATGAGAAACTCAATCATATCAATCTAATTCTTTGTGAAAAGTTGGATGAAAAAGATCTGAATCGATCGGTTCAGTTCTTCGTGAAGAATCTGATCGTATCAATCCTATATTTCATGAAGAACGAGATCCAAATAAATAAAATAAAAATTCATGAGGAACATGAAGATTAACTAAAAACAAAAATTCATCTAAGCATACCTCCATGATCTTCATTAATGGGGAACTATGTTTAATTTTTCTTTTGGGCACATCTTCGTCATGAAAAAAGAAGATGAATTAGATTAATTGATCCAATTTTTTGTAAGAAAAAATATAATAGGTCGGATCCCATTTTTCTTAAAGTATTGAATTGATCCAATCAAATTCTTCAAATCAAATTATTTTGATCAACTTCTCATAAAAAGTCAGATTGAATCGATCATTTTTTTTCTCAGGAAATTAGACTGGTTTTATTTTTTTCCCCAAATTTTTATATTTTTCTTAATAAAGATTGAATTATAAAATAAAATAATAAACTAATAAGAGCGAAAAGGGAAAATAAGGAAAGATTAAGAATAAAATAATAATAAATAATTTTTTTATTAACATAATATAATATGTCAAGTTAATACCGTTATTTAAAATAAGATCATAAAGATTAACAAGTCTCGTATAAATTATGCATAAATCAAAAAATTAAAATTTATTAAAATAGAATTCGTAAAAAATAAACTAGAACTAAAATTATAATTAGAAAAAAAAGAGAAAAAAACTTATTATTCACTTTGATATTTCTCAAAGTTCACACAATTATCGAATTGAAGGCCACGTGCGCCGGCACTCCAATCTCTCTCTCTCCTCTCTTACTATCTCCGTCACACACGAAATTCCCAACCCTTGGCTCCACCAATGCACGAATCTTTTTAAAGCCCGTTTTGGATCTTACCGGTTCGCGATTCGCTCTCATAATCTCGTTCACTCTCGTCTATCCTTTCTTTCAGGCTATGTTTATCCTCTCAGCTCCACCATCCGGATTCTCCTTCTCCTCCGCCTCCCCTTACTCCGCCACTACTACCAACTATATCTCCTCCGCTCCTACTCCTAGGGTTTCGATTCATTCCTTATCATCGTCCTTCTTCAACTTATCTTCTCCGCTTTCTCTGCGATTCGCTTCTACTTCTCGAAGGTCTCCAGCTGCTTCTCCTTGTTTTCTTCACTTGCGAGCTATGGCGGAGCTCGTGCGCGATAAGGAAGTGAATGCGAGTAGCTCGGGAGGAGGTACAAGGAAGGAGCTCGATCATTCGCGGACCTTTCTTGATGCTCGCTCCGAACAAGGCGAGTCTTCGTACTCGTTTTACGTTACGCCATTTCCTTACTTCTTCTCTGGTGTCTATGTCTGTTTGATTATGTTCGTTTCTATTCAATTTTGTTCAGTTTCTTTTTACGATGTGCGCATTCATATAAGAAATTGCTTTGTTTTTCTTTTATGTCGATAGTTGCATAAATTCTAAATATCCTAATATAATTGATTTCTGAAAGCTTAGAGATAGAGCAGGTGACGAGTGTTTCTAAAATTTAAGATCCTACAAGTTAAAAACTAAAAAGGAAACCTACAGAATCGTGTCTTTCTATTAGAGAACAATTTTGAAATGATTTGAAATTTGAGATACCTAATACTTAAACTGCAGTCATTCACTGAATTTATTCTCCATTTTGTATGATAATCTTGGTCATTTGTAAGTGAGGTTCTATTTAGTATAAAACGTGGACTTCTTTGTCAAGTTTTTGTGTATAATTTGGGTTTCCCCCCTCTCCTTCTCTGCAGAGGTGCTCTCTGGGATTAGGAAGGAAACAGAATCAGGAAGGCTACCTTTGACTGTTGCTGCAGGGATGGAAGAACTCTATCATAATTACAAAAATGCTGTAAATAGTTTTCCTACCTTATCCTTGTCTTACAATTTATATATGTGCTATAATTGCATTCCATTTTTTTTATTGTCTAGATGAGAATAAGTTTTTCTTTAGTCAAATATACTGATACCAACTTATGTCTGTATCGAGCTTCCTTGTGACAGTATTATCTAATTTGAGTAGCATTTTGAAGTTTTAAATAAACTCAAATTTTCCTTACTTCACCGACATCCTTATTTAATAATTTGGTTGATTCTAATGTGAGTTCAAACCATAATAATGGACAATGAGGTGAACATACTGAAAAATGGAAGTCTATGCTGCACTATCAAAACTTTATAATGGTACTTGTACCAGAAACATTTGACCTTTTCTACTGAAATAAATTTCTCAAAACCCATATCCCGATAATGTAAACATTGCTTTGCCTGACAGAGCATTTGAGTTGGTCCTACATTGTATGAATAATTACTTTATTATCTATACCATTTTAAGTTAGCCTTTTAATTTGTTTATGAATCTGGAGATTGTATCTGTAACAAGTGGTTTGAAAGTTCCTAGAAATTCAAAAGTGTTGGATTTCTCTTATATGAAAAGCTAAATGAATGTAGGTTTTAATTTGTTGACAGTTAAATGGAATAGTAAATTCTCCTGTGTTGTGATTTCTTGCAAAATTGGCAATATAAAGGAGCTATTGCTGGGCTCAAAGAATCAACGTTTCATGATTAGATACGATTCTCTTCTTTAATTTATATACTTTTAATTTTCAAAAGTCAGTATTTATTTATTTATTACTTCTTGGATATCCATGCTGATTTATACTAGAATTGATATATATGCACAATGCTGCTGTAATTAAAGAATGCAAATTTGCAGTGAAATTTATTCAACTTTACATTTGTTACTGGAACTTTCAATGGTTGAGAAGACTACATTTGATTTGCAATTCTTTGTGGAAAACATGTACATATACAAAAAAATTTGTTAAGTCATTGTCTTCCCTTCCAAGTTTTTACTGGAATGCTAATTTTTTTTCGTAGATTTTAAATTTCCAGGCTCTTCCCTTTCAGGTCTTCCAAAGTGGAAATCCCAAAGCAGAGGAAACTGTTCTGTCAAATATGTCTGTTACGTTAGATTGTGCACTCTTAGATGTAGAGGTATTTTCTAGGCTCTAGATAATATTGCAAACCTTTCAATATACATGCAATGAATACTGGACAACCTCTTGTATGATATGTAGCAGTTATTTTTCAGGATCCCTTTGTCTTCTCACCATACCACAAAGCAATGCGAGAGCCTTTTGATTACTATATGTTTGGTCAAAATTATATACGTCCACTCGTCGATTTTGGGTGAGTCGACAACTTCTCAGTTGTATGTTATCTCTTGGTTTATTACTTCATGCTCTTCGAGTTTACAACTGAATTGTTATGTTTTCTTTTTCATTGTTTGTCTAACTCATGAATTCAATCGTGTTTGCTCTCTCACATTTCACCTTATTTCTATACTAAGGCTTTATATGTAATTTGATCAGGAACTCATTTGTTGGCAACATTTCTGTTTTTTATGAAATGGAAGAAAAGCTCAAGCAGGTGCTGTACTCAATATTCAGATTCTCTTCTTATATGAGGTCATCCTGCTCTAGTGACCATTGCTGAAAATTTTCAATTATATTTTTGGATTTAGATGAAAATTTAGGCTGCCTTCTCATTTTCTCTTATGCACGTGACTTCATCACCTTGTTATAACCAGTACTTTCTCGTTCCGGTGCGTAGGTTGGTAGTTTATGAAAATTTCTCCAGGAAACTAGAAGATTTTGTTAGAGATTAATTCATAAGAAAGGAAATAGATATGAGCAGCCATTTTCTTAGTTTATGGTGCATTATTGATTTTGTAGGCAAGCTACTTCTCCTATACTGAGTTCTTGTGCTCGTTCCTTTGATTATTTGAGTAGGAATTGGACCTTTCTTTGTTGCTTTTGTCATTTGTGGTTAAAGCAGTAGGTTTGAATGTAATGGTTCTGTTCATAATGTCCAATGCAGGGTCACAATATTGTCTTGATATCTAATCATCAAACTGAAGCCGACCCAGCGATCATTGCATTGTTGCTTGAAAAGACAAATTCAAGTATTGCTGAAAATCTGGTCAGCTTAAAACTTATTGTAGATAAGCTAATAGTAAACAAGAGTGGTTACGGGCATTTAAAGTGCTGGAATTACCCAATTTCATTTTTTGTGCAGACCTATGTGGCGGGAGATAGAGTTGTTACAGATCCTCTTTGCAAACCATTCAGCATGGGAAGGTGCCTAAGATTTTAAGTAGTCTAATTTCTTTAAATACTCCTTTTCCTACTTTTTGGTTGATACATTTAAGGTGTCCCAGGAACCTCATTTGTGTTTATTCAAAAAAGCATATGAATGATGATCCAGAACTTGCAGAAATGAAAAGAAAAGCAAACACTCGAAGCCTAAAGGAAATGGCTGTGCTTCTTCGGTATTTTTACACCTTTTGTATATACATCAAATCAAACTAATTATTTCTAATTGGCGAAGAAAAAAAAAGAAGCTAAATTCTGACATATGTGGATATAAATTTATATTCCATAGAAATCTTTTCTATACAGTATATATTGTTTTCACTTCCAACTGAAGCTCTAAAGGACAGAGTCCAGGGATCCTCAATCCGCCCCTATACTTTTTCTGGTCTTTAGTACTTTGTTATTGTCTCTATGTATGAATGTTAAAAAGTCGTTAAGTTTTTGTAGATCAGGAAAGGATGATACTGGAAGTAGGAAGGAGTTCTTATTCTGTTGTAGATTGGGCTTGTTTTCAGGTCCTCTCGCGGTGTGTGTATAAGTGTGTGCTGTTTGCCTTCTCTTATTTGCTACTACCAATCCATATTAACTTAATCATCCTAGGATTTTAATTAGTTTTAAACTAATATTAAAAAAGATTTTTGGTTCTGCTGCCCTCCATTAGGTGCTTAATCTCTTTCTTCTAAGAAAAGCTCATGCATGTTTCCAAATGGTATTTTCTTGTCTCTTTCAGCATTGAATCTTGTAATTTTCATTTGTCCTTCTAACTTGGCATGTCTAATAGGGGTGGATCACAAATAATATGGATTGCACCTAGTGGTGGGAGGGACCGGCCTGATCCATCAACGGGCGAATGGTACCCAGTATGTTCCTTTATCTAGACCTAAAAGTCTATTCACTAACAGCTCATTTCTGTATCTGTACACTTTTGTCTTCCTGAAGTTATTCATATACAAAACTAGTTGTGACATTTATTTTCACCATTTCAGCTCATTTCTTTTTTGGGTACAAACTCCAAAATTAGGCGGGTCTCTCTGTATTTAAGTGGTAAATGCTGAATAAACTATTTCCTAGGGGATGGGAACCGGTAAGGAAAAATGAAATAGAAAGTAATCATGTTGGGATTTTTCTAATGAACTTTAAGTCAGACTATACTTTTTAAGTTAAAATTTTCTTTTTCAGATCTGGTCTTTCTTCTTTACATTTTGATTTATTTAAATTTGATTAGCTTAGAAAGTTATAATCAGGAGTCTTCAAGTCTATCGAGCTTTTATTTGGATCTGTCTCTTATAAGAGAGCTTGTAATGAGACAAATCTTTGAGGCAGTGGAGTTGAAACAAATTTGTTCTCCAAGGTTGGATTATTTATTTTTTAAGCTTTTGAAAATTTAAGAGTTTCAAAAGGGTGGATGATGATTATACTTAGGTTGCTTCTCTACTGTACATTTTTATGTTTTAATTTTTACTTGATTCTGTGAAGCAATTGTTGTCCATCTGCTTTGGGATACTCTACTCTGAACTTTAACCATCAAGGCATATGATGGAAAGAAATTTGAGAGCAGAAGGGAGTTTGATGTATATGAAAACCCAATAAATGAAAAATGAAAAAGGTGAACAAGGACTTTATATGACAATACCAATAGGCATGTATGAACATGATCCTGCAGCCCATCGTCTATGTGGATAGCTGCATTGAAACAACTCAGATTCTCATCTAAACTAGGGCATATTTTGATTTTCTTTTCTGTATGTTTTAACCATAAAACTTCATTACTTAGTGTAGCCAAATTCTGTATATTATATACATTTTTGCTTACATTTTTTATGCCATTACTTGGCTTCATACTGATGCTAAGGGGGTCAGGCACCCTTTGATACTTCTTCAGTGGACAATATGAGAAGGCTTGCAGAACATTCTGGAACCCCAGGGCATATATATCCCCTAGCTTTGTTATGCCACAACATCATGCCCCCTCCTCCCCAGGTATACTCATCCTCCTAAGTGTCTATCCAATAATTGGACATGTGCACAATTGCACAATTGCACAAATCTTATATCTATTGTCTCAATTTTTCCAGGTAGAAAAAGAAATCGGAGAGAAAAGAGTGATCTCATTTAGTGGGACTGGGTTATCAGTTGCTCCTGAAGTCAAATTCTCGGATATTGCTGCTCGCTATGAAAATCCTGAGGAGGTTTGTCCCCTTTGAACTAACTAAATAAGAATAACTATTTTATGTTGAGGTTTAGAATCTTAACAGAATGCATAATAGCAAGCTGAAATGTGTTGGCTTTATATTTGCTCCACATTCATCATTTGTATACATAGTCTGTTTCTTTTACATAAAAGCTTCAGTTTCTTTCTGAGCTGTAGATGGGTAATACATATTTGGGACCATCTATGGAGTCAGGTCCCTTGAACTATTTTTCATTTTTCTAGATTTAACTATAATACCTGGTTTTGTTACCCAGCTTGCATATTTCTTTCAGAGATAAGGAAAGTTAAAATTAATTCAAATGAGATTGAATGTAATAATAGCATAAATTGGATTTACATCAGGTACAATATCTCCGGTCTTGAAAATGAAACAAGAAATTGGGTTGATCAAATAAAATGACATTTAGCGAAATTGACGTTTAAAATAATAATATATTTTAGTTATATGTTTTTCCCAAACTGGATATCATGCGCATATACTAAAAAAATAAGTGTTACCCAGATGGACTACTACATAGTCCAGTAAATGTTGCATCACATATTTGTAACTTCATAGTAGAATGTGCATGTTTGTGTGTTCTTTTCAGTAGTATCATTAAAGAGCTGCATGAATACGTCTGGTATTGCTCATTGGCAGGCCAAGGAAGCCTATACAAAATCTTTATATGGATCTGTTGTTGAGCAATACAATGTGCTCAAATCAGCTGTACATGGTAAACAAGGAACCCTAGCATCAACTCCAAGTGTCTCCTTGTCACAACCATGGGCTTAGAAGACCTTGTGATCTCTTCCAGATCTGGTTGCTTTTATGATCCAGGTAATCTTGATTCTCTCTACCTCATTTCTAGTCACGACGCCTCTTCACCCCAATTTTTTTTTTTTAATTTTTATACTCTTTTTCTGTAACCAAACTACAATTTTTACAGAACTCAAATCGAAAACATAGGCTAAACAAAGCTATAGCTGATCTCATCAATGCTTTTGACAAACTTATGAGAATAGCTCCCATTTGCAAACAAATACCAAATTTCTTTTGCATTCCATGTGACTTTGGGCATCTTACGAACCACCATTGGCTCTGCCATTCCCGCCGCTACCGCTTCCCAAGAAAAGTATATTAAAATTTGTTAAAAACAATGGAGGAAACAAAAACGGTATTTTTCTTATTGTATTCTGATATGTACACCAACTAGTATATATAGGCTAGATACAAACTTATGAGAAGTCAATAAGAGATCTATATGAATCCGGATGCTGTTAGACATACCTATAATCTAGCTATCATAATCCTGCAAAGAAGGAAAAGATAATCTTTCCTAATATACATAAATTATCTTTATATTCCAACACTCCACCTCAAGCTGGAGAATAGATGTTCTTCAATTCTAGTTTGCTAATCAATCTCTTAAAATTATGACTAGCTAATCCTTTTGTTAACACATCCGCTAGTTGTCCTTTTGTTGACACATATGGTGTGTAAATCAATCCACTGTCAAATTTCTCTTTTATGAAATATCTATCAACTTCCACATGCTTGGTGCGATCATGTTGTATTGGGTTATGTGCAATGTTGATGACTGACTTATTATCACAATACAATTTCATTAGTTTCTCTATTGGAATTCTGAGATCCTTTAGCATAATTTCCAACCATAGTAATTCACAAACTTCTAGGGCCATAGCACGAAACTCAGTCTCTGCACTTGATCTTGCAACCACCGGCTGCTTCTTACTTCTTCATGTAATTAAATTCCCACCAAGAAAAGTACATTAATCTGATGTTGATCTCTTGTCTACCACTGATATTGCATAATCAGCATCTGTATACACTTCCAATTCATTTTTGACCCTTTCTTAAATAGTAACCCTTGTCCAGGACTCGACTTCAAATACTGCAAGATTCTATAAACAGCTTGAAGATGTACTTCCTTCGGATTGTGCATGAACTGACTTACTACACTAACTACATATGTTATATCAGGTCGAGTATGAGACAAATATATTAGTCTCCCAACAAGCCTCTGGTACATTCCTCTATCCACCATTTCATCATCAACTGGTTCCCCAAGTTTATGATTTTGCTCGATTGGTGTCTCCATCGGTCTACGACCTGTTTTCCCGGTTTCCTTTAGCAAATCAATTACATACTTCTATTGTGAGATAAGGATTCCCTCCTTTGAGTGAGCAACCTCAATTCCGAGGAAATATTTTAGCGTACCAAGATCTTTTATTTCAAACTCCTTGGCTAACTTTTCCTTAACTGTCTCCCTTTCCACCTGACCACTCTCGATAATAATAATGTCATCCACGTATAAGATTAGTGTAGTGACTCCCCCTAAAGTAGTATGCTTTATAAATAAAGTATGATCCCCTTGATTATGTTTGTATCCCAAAGTTAATATAGTTTGAGTAAACCTCCCAAACCAGGCTCAAGAGGACTGTTTTAGTCCATACAACGCCTTCTTCAACTTACACACCATATTCTTTTTTGTGTTGTCAAATCCCGGAGGTGTTTTCATATAGATTTCTTCTTCAAGGTCCCTATGAAGAAACACATTCTTGACATCCAATTGCTACAAAGTCCACCCAAAATTAGCAGCTAATGTCAACAATACTCTTATTGTGTTCATTTTTTCAATAGGAGCAAGGGTCTCATCATAGTTGACACCGAATGTCTAAGGATAACCCTTCGCGACTAGCCTTGCTTTATGTCGTTCTAGGGACCCATCTGCAGTATACTTCATTGAAAAAATCCATTTGCACCCTACTGGTCTCTTCCCCTCCGACAGTTCAACTAGCTTCCAAGTCTTATTCTTCTCGAGAGCCTGCATTTCAACTTTCATTGCTTGTTTCCACTCTTTACTACTTAATGCCCCAGTTAATGTTTTAGAGACATTTATTAAGTTTAGGTGAGTCAAAAAAACTTTATGTGATGGAGAAAATTTTTCAAAAGAGAAATTGTGTTATGCATTTTCTGGTACTTTTCCGTAGTGCAATGGGTAACTCTGACTCACTCTTATTAGGTAAGAAATGAGCAATTACCTATATAGTGTCCTCTTCCTCAGTAGTTTCAGGTCCTTGCTCCGGTTCCAACTCTTGGACTAGCTTTGGATCAGTTCGGTCTCCCTTCTTCCTTAAGTAAACTTGAAGTGGTTTAGTAACTGTAGGATTAGATGATGACACTGGAGGATCGGGATTAGACTGTAGTGATGATTATGGGGTTGGATCTGACCTTATTGATGATGGAGGTTGAGGTAGTAGTGGAAGATTGGGGTAAAAACCTAAAGTAGCATCCTGTTCCTCTTCGGTCAGAATATCCCCCTGAGGGGAAGGATGAAGAGAATAAGGCTCACTTTCAACAAAGGTGGCATCTATTGTAGTGTAGATTCTGCGAGTAGGTGGATGATAACACTTGTAACCTTTCTGCATTGCCGAGTATCCAATAAATAGACATCGAAGGGCACGAGGATCTAGCTTGTTTCGATTCTGAGCATGTATATGTGCGAAACTACACACCCAATATATGTTTCCATTTGACTTTTTTTCCTTCTAGAGTACGTGATGAGGTCAGTGTTCAGTTGACTAGTGTCTAGAGATGGAAGAGGGTTCTATAGGTTAGTGTTCTATTGATTGGTGGTGTTTAGAACTAGTAGGGAATTCTGCTCAGTAACATGGGTATTTTGAGGATGGAGATTGGGAATAGGATCTTATAGGAAACTGTCACTATTCGGTGGACTAGGAAAAGAGGTTTGCTCTATGGTTGTGATATCCCAAAGTTGATATTCATGTTGAATTGAATTCTCCTCCTGAATGTCAAGTTTGGGATAGAAGGGTTGTTCAAAAAATGTGACATCCATGGAGTTGTAGTATTTTTGGGTGTTGGGGGAGTAGCACTTGTACCCTTTCTGATTTGATGAATATCCTAAGAAAATGCATTTGATTGCCCTAGGATCGAGTTTGCTTCTAGTGGGATTGTGGTCATGGACAAAAACAAAGCAGCCAAATACCTTGAACGGAATAGAGGTTATGAGGGGTGTGTGTGGATAGGTTTTTAGGATGGTCTGACATGGGGTATGGAATTGGAGGATCCGAGAAGACATTCTATTGATGAGATAGGCTGAGGTGAGGATGTCATCACCCCAATGATGCTTTGGGACGTGAGATGCGAACATGAGTGATCTTGCAACATCTAATAGATGTCTGTTTTTCCTTTCCGCAATTCCATTTTGTTGAGGTGTATCCACACACGAGCTTTGATGGACAATCCCTTGTTCTAGTAGATATGTGCTAAGAGAGGATGTGAAGTACTCTTTAGCATTATATGTCCTGAACACTTGTATCTTAGCTTGAAATTGAGTTTTAACCATCAAATTGAAATTTTTGAAGATTTGGCTCACATCAGATTTTTCTTTCATGAGGAACACCCATGTTAGTCTAGTGTGATCATCTGTTAGAGTGATGAACTAGCGGGCTCCTGTGTTGGATTTTACTCTTTATGGTCCCCATACATCACTGTGAATTATAGAGAAAGGTTGAGATTTTTTGTAGGGTTGATTAGGGAAGGAGTTTCGGGTGTGTTTTGAGAGTTGACAGATTTCACACTAGAAATCAGAGGGTCTTTTATTATAGAATAAAGATGAAAATAATTTCTGAAGATACACAGAGTTTGGATAGCCTAACCGGTAGTGCCATAACATCACTAGACTATCTTTTGGGTGTTGACTAATAGAACTATTCTGACTTCTAGACACTAAACACTTTGACTTGTAGCCGTCCACTTGAGGATCATAAACCTTAAGGAGATAAGAGCCACGAGTGCATCTTAGCATTGCTAATCGTCTTCCCCGAATCCAAGTCCTGAAATTCACACGAGTATGGAAAGAATTTAGTAACACATTTAATATCTCTGGTAAGTTTACTGATGGATAATAAATTGCAGTCTAGATTTCGAACTAATAGAACCGAGTGTAGGGTAAGGTCTTTTGATATTGTGATGGACCCTAAACCGGCCACCTTTGAGAGTGAGCCATCTGCAATTCTAACAGTTAGATTTTCATAGGAAATGGTAAAAGTACTAAAGAGAGCTTTGTCACCAGTCATGTGGTTTGATGCTCCAGAGTCCACAATCCATGAATTGTCCTTTTTCATAGTATTTAGGGCAGTAGTGAAGTTACCTTTTTGAGCTAGGGACCCGGTTCCAATAGTTGAGGAAGGTTGTGAAGATGATAGTTATTGGTTGAGCAGTTTCTTAAGTAGAGCAAGTTGTTCCCTACTGAACACATTAGATTCACCGGTTGTAGTAGGTTCCAACAAAAAAGACTATGGTTTCCATGGCCATCTTTGTAAGGCTGATAGTGATGGTTTCTAATCTGCTGGTTTTCCATGGATTTTCCAGCATGGGCCTTTAACGTGTCCAGGTTTCCTGTAGTGCTCACACTATGGACGTTCTTTCTTTTGCCTATTTTCACGTGATTGATACTGAGAGTCTCTAACTACTAAGGCCAAGACTTCCATATTTTGAGTTGTTAGGTGAGATTTCAGCATTACCCTTTTTCTTCTATCCTCTTTCCTTACTTCATAAAAAGCCTCTTTCACACAAATCTAGTAGTTGTTGCCAATAGCGGGTAAGGGCATTGTAGTATTGAGTTACGGTCAAGTCTCCTTGCCGTAAGTCATATAGGTTATTCTCTATCTCGAATAGTTCCGAGGTATTCTTATTGTTTGAGTAGGTCTTCTTAACTGCCTCCCATATCTCTGTGGCTGTTTCATATAGCAAAATGTTTTCTCCAACATCAATAGTCATGGAATTTATGAGCTATGACATGACCATACTGTTTTCAGCTTTCCATATCCTAAATTTTGGATCATCTTTTTTTGGTTTGGTTACTTCACTAGATAGATATTCATCATTTCCTTTTCCGCAGATATACATCATTATCGAATGAGACCATTGAACATAGTTGTTCTCATTCAGTTTGTGCCCGGTGATTATGACTTGATTGTTCTTCGAGTTTCCATGGTTGCCACCGACCGTGATTTCATGATTGGAGGTATTTTCTAGGTTTGAAACAGAAGGAGAACCTAGTTTTCCCGTAGCCATCCCGTACTTTGTCATGAGGGATTGTTTATGTAGGGTTTAGTGGATACATACTCTGATACCATGTGAATTTTAGAGGTAAAAGAAATTTTATTCACTTTTTAAATGTTACATCTTAAGTTCCTTTATATAGGAGAGAAAACCTAGTTTAACTACACAAAACATGCCTAAATGGATTCTATTAGAATCCCTAGAAAATAGCAACTACCTAGCTAATAATCTGCACTTAATCAGCAAACAAATCAAAACTGATTTGTTTGCTGAAGCAGGAATCTATCTTACAATATTCTACAAGTTTTGATTTGTTTGCTGAAGCAGGAATCTATCTTACAATATTCTACAAGGATACATTCCCTTTCCCTGCTACAGTAACTAGTGAGCCATCAACTATGATGATCTTTTTATTACTAGGACATGGACTATAGGTAGAGAATATATTGGAAGAATAGGTCATATGGTCGGTTGTTTCAGAATCAATTATCCATGGTGGGTTTGGAACACCGTTTGAGGCATTAAGAGCATAAGAGTTAGAAGTTATACCAGAGAGGGCTAATGAATAGGAAAAACTTGATGGTTTCTCAAGTGAATCGAGAAGGTTTATGAGGCGTCCAATGTCTTCTCGACCAAAGCTCTCTGTCATCGGACGCAGATTGCTCACCATTGTTTACATTATGTGCAGCATGGGCTTACCCCTTATACTGGACATATCTTCCCTTGTACTGAGTGGAGTTTTGGGGCCTTCCATCCAACTTCCAGTAGTTATCTTTCACCTGGTCTATCTTCTTGCAATAGTTGCACGCTAAATTCCCCCCTGTCTGCAAATCTGGAATTAAATCTGGAGCTAGATTTCTTATTGTTGCCTTTAACTATAACAAGAACTTTCTCTTCATTCTGTTCAGCAAGCCTGGTTATTAGGAGCAGATCCCTTTACTGGTTGCACTTTCAACATGACTCCTCTCTTGCTTTCCTCCCCACGGACGATTGAGATTGTTTTTCCTAATGTAGGCAATTCTGTACCTAAGATCCGAACCCTTATTGGATCAAATTCTGCATTTGGACCTGCTAAGAAATCATACGTTCTTTCATTTTCTCTGAACGTTTTCAATGTAACAACATCCTCACTGTTAGTCATCCTAATAACTTGATAATAGTCTAACTCATACCATAGGTTTTTCAGATGGTTGGAGTAATCTGTCACTGTTCTGTTTCCTTGTTTTGTAGCGGCTAACTTTGTCTTGATTTCATATACTTGGGTTTCATTAGCTACTTTTGAGTAGGTTTGTCGAATCGCCTCTCAAATTTCTTGAGCAGTGATCAGGAACATGACTATATCGCTTATCTCCGATACCATCGAGTTCCAAAGCCACGACATGACCATAGAGTCTTCTTCGTCCCACGTTGCAAACCTCAGATTCCTCTTCTCAGGCCCTATTTCGAGGAGATGACTGATCTTTCCTTTCCCTTTCAAATAAGTCTGTACAAACTGAGACCACTTCAGGTAGTTGTTTTCATTTAGCCTATATGTGGTTTAAATGTTTTGCAGATCTCTGGAACCCTATTGGGTTATAGACTCCTCTAGCGGAGGAGGGTTGCTGGTTGTCGAATCATCTGACATCTTGATGACTAAATTAATCTACGAACTAAGGTCGTGATATTGATGAATTGATTTCCCCCAAGAATAGCCTAGGGCTCTGATACCCTGTTAAAAACAATGGAGGAAACAAAAACGATATTTTTCTTATTGTATTCTGATATGTACAACAACTAGTATATATAAGCTAGATACAAACCTAGGAGAAATCAATAAGAGATCTATATGAATCCCTAGAATTAATGATGCTGTTAGACATACCTATAATCTAGCTATCATAATCCTATAAAAAAGAAAAAGATAATCTTTCCTTTAATACATAAATTCTCTCTATATTCCAACTAAATTGTTTTAAAAGAAAATATAAAGTTTTGAAAAAAAAAGAGTTATTTTCCTATCGTTGTGCTTGTTGAGTTTGCAAGTGACTACTTTATTTTCATTGATATGAAACGGGGAAACATTTAAAACAGATTTTTAGTTGCATTACTAATTAGCAATTATTCTTCTATCTCACCACAACCATTGTTTTATCATTGTAAACAAGGTCTGCAATTGTGGTCTAATTCATAATATCATTAATCTTGTCTACATTCTTACAGGCTTGGATATCTTTTCTCGACCAAATTTCACAACCCGAAGAATCAAACACATTGGAAACAGATATAAACTGTGAGAGGAAGCCCTAAAGGTCATGCTTCGGATAGAAGATTGCCTCTACCCACCCAGGTCTCTTCCAATACTTTTGTTTCCCCTTAATTATTCCATTTGATAGAAACTCCAAAAGTTCCATCCCAGATTGTATTCTCACGACCTTTGTTTTTAGATTCGATCGGTCTGTCAATTCATAAGCCTTCTTTTCGTGTATATGAGCCCTTCTTTTCAATCTAATCCCAAAGTATATTCCCTTTTTATACATTTTTTGTTAGTATTTCCTAGTTGAATAAAGTGATTGGCACTTTAAGATACATTATAAATATTAAAATTGAGATTTGGCCAAATATATAAATATACATATGCAGATTGAGATGCATTTCATTATCCTGACACCCCCCCCCCCCCCCAGGCGCCTCCCCAAAATGAGATATATACTGACCTCCAGATTGGATTGGTTATTGTGTTAAAAAAGGTCACGTACTTGTGATTCTGTAAATACAAAGTCGTTGAGTTGAAAACCTACTTGCATTAATTACCTATCAAAAAAGAGTGACAATGTTTTAGGTTATGAAAGTGGGGGTCATGGAGAACTGTCGCGGTGGTTGGTGTTGGCCAGAGTTGGGGTGAGAGTGGTGATGGTGCTGGTGGTAAAAGATGAGGGAAAAATAAAAAATTATATAAGTTTTGGCATATATTTTTCCGGGGAAAATTTTTTTTCATTTCTCCCCATAGGTCGGGGCCATATATACTCCTCACCCAGTCGATCACACTTCATTCACCTAGTCAAGAAACTACCGATTTTCCATTTTTCTGCTCACTTGTCATATGCCCTATATTGGTAAGATATTATTGCAAATCATATAGGTTTCGGCCAACAGAAGTAACTCTTAGCTGATATAATCTGCTTTAAACTGAAGAGATTAGAATCGCAGTCTATGAGCTTTAGGAGGTATCTCCCCTATGTGAAAATCCTTAACTTTACTTCCAATTATTCCAAATGATAGAGGAAGGAAAGAATCTTTGAGTTCTGCTTGAAATTTTGCATGGGTTAGAGAGAGGTGATACATTTTCTGACCACTAAAGCTAAATGAAATGTGTATATATTGTACGAAGTTGCAGCTGTAGGTATTAACTTCGTAGTTAAAACTTGATATGTGTTATTTTCTATTGATAACCAATAAATATCTCTTTATGCTTAACTCATAATATGAGAGAGGGAAGGGTGAGCTTGTGAAGCCCACCGCCCCATCTTTTCCCTTTTTTATTATAATATATTATTATTATTATTATTATATTATAATTATTACTAGTCTAAACATTTAAAGACTAATTTCATAGGATTTTCTTTCAATCATTTTTACAATCATGCTCGGAAATTGGTACTAGCCATAAGAAACTTCTTATCTTATAATATTTAGACTACAAACTTTATCTTACTATAGGAATTAGTTAAATGAAATATTACACAATCATGCAATATGACTGTGAAATTTTATCATTGGAGTGCAAATAGTGAATGGTATTGAAAGACTGCTTCAGGTGTATTGTGATAATCATTCAGCAGTTATATATTCAAATAACAATAGAAGCTCGTCGAAGCCTAAACACATAGACATTAAGTTTCTAGTTGTTAATGAGTGAGTTCAAAGTAAGATAGTGTCAGTTTGAACATATAGGATAAACCTTCATGCTTGCAGATTCACTTACTAAAGGTTTACGATCCAAAGTCTTTCATGAGCATACATCTCATTTGGGTATTGTATTATTTAATGATATGGAATTTTAGTGGGAGTCTATGTTTTGCTTTCAGTTCTTTTCTTTAATATTATGTTTAGTTTTCTGCAGAGTAAAGATGATGGTTTTATTTTGACTTATTATCATGAATGTGTTATCTTTCAGTTATGGTCTAATATAAAGTTTGAAAGACTAAGGTTTGATCTCACTATGGAATAAAGTAAGGACCGATTGGAAATAGGCATGTAATTTCCAGCTATTCATCCATGATCTATATCGTTGAATATATTTGGTATGGTGATTATTGATTAATCGAGTTATGATGAAATATAACAAAGGTCGCTTTGGTCTCATGCTGGTATAAGAGATGGACTAGATTAATTTGGAAGATGTTTTAAGAATAGATAGTGAATTTATGGGCACTTATGGTTATCAAATATAATTGAGCTTATTAATTTATAGCTTAAGTGGGAGATTATTAGGTTAATTTAATAACTTAATGTAAGCTTTCAAATTATTAATAATTATATTTGGGTTTCTATTTTAATTGAGCTAATTAAGTGATCTCTCATAGTAGAGCTTAATGAGACATCTTATTTGGTATGAGCTTTGTAATGTGTGGTACTCAATAGACAACTTGATTAAAGTTGTGGGATTCTAGTCAGATTTTCTATATAAAGAATATTAGGGGTTTTGATCCTCAGGGTAAAATCAATAGCAATAGCAATAGCAATAGCAATTCCAATAGAAATGACAATAGCAATATCAGTAGCAGTAACACAGTACCAGTAACTGCAATATACTTCTTATTTGGAGGCTCACAGAGATCATGTTTACTATCTATTGCCACTTCTGTTGTTTGCATCAACATATTCACCTATACCGATTATTAAACATAAGAACATGTCAACTTGCTGTAAGAAAAATAAAGTTTTTGTTACATGTTAACCTAATTTCTATCCAAGTTTTATCCAATTTCAATTCCAGATTTCTATTTCAAAATTTTGATTTTAAAACATAATGAAAAAGAATGCAAAAATCAAGGACACAAGAATTAAAGTGGTTTACTTCTCGCATATCAAAATGATCTGAGAAGCTACATCTACTTGGAGCTCAAAAAAATAGTTGAATCTTGTATGCACTATATCAATTTCTTTACAACACTCTACCAAAGATCAAACCCTCACTCATACAACATATTTCACAGATCTAAAGATAACATAATGAACCCCAACTTTCAACTAGATGTTGAATACAAAATCATACCAGTAGAAATGTGACTTCATAGATATCAAAGATCAACTAGAAAGTACGGTAATATATCATAAGAACATTAAAATTAATCAAATAAATCATAGAGAGCACACGAGAGAAGACGACACAGAGAACCTAGAAACCCTAATCTCTCTTGAGTATGTTGAGAGAGAAAAGAAGAGGGCATAAAAGCCGATTAAATGATTGATTCATATCAGATTAAATGTAACGCTTTGGAAGGCATCATGTAAGACTTTTTTACATGGCTTACAAACTTAATATTATCAAGAAGAGATTTTTAATTTATTGATCTCATTAAGATTATATACATGCATAATTAATATCATGAGATTCAATATTGCATTTCCTAACATGCATCACGTCTATCATATGTACATGTTCAATCATACAAACAATTTCACACATACATGTACTCATTGTCAATCAATTTATCCAACTTTGAATTATGATCCTTGTGTGTTTATTTGTTATTGATGGTTTCTAATCTTGAGCTCTCCAAGAATTGAAAACTCTTATTGTTGAAAAAGCTTCTCCCAATTAAGAACTCCTTCTAAATTAAGAAACTTAAGCATATTTAAAATGAAATCAATATTTTAAATTAACATTCAAAATTATAAAGATTCATATTCAATCTCATGGAATATACAATCAATCACTATTTCATTTCATTTGCTTTCCTTCAAGAATACTAGCAAGATAAAATTATGTTAACTTTAATATTCCAGATGGTCTAGATTTTTCAGAATTTATGTAACGTCCGTCCTACTAGCTACTTATTCTATTGAATACTTTAGACGAAAACACGTACAGTTAGTAGGGATCGTTACCTTTCTCTATTTCAATAATAAACTTTACTTTCAAAAGCATTTTTTTTTAAGGAAATAACGTAATAATTTGAAACTATTGTGGAAGTTTTTATCATAGGGAATTAATCCCAAAACTTTTTAAACAACTTTATTCTTTATTCGAATATACATATACATATACATATACATATACATATACATATACATATACATATACATATACATATACATATACATATACATATACATATACATATACATATACATATACATATACATATACATATACATATACATATACATATACATATACATATACATATACATATACATATACATATACATATACATATACATATACATATACATATACATATACATATACATATACATATACATATACATATACATATACATATACATATACATATACATATACATATACATATACATATACATATACATATACATATACATATACATATACATATACATATACATATACATATACATATACATATACATATACATATACATATACATATACATACATAAGTTTGTCTAAGGAAGTGCGTATTTTTCGAACTCATTGCTTATAGAGGTCGGGTCTCGTATGTACAATTTCACGGGACTGATTGTCTCTATTCGCCTGTTCTTTAACTTACCGCCTTACCTTTGTAATTTACTACAACACAGGATAGACATCTCTGAGCTAGAAGCTCGGTAAGGATAGAGTCATACTCACATCACTATTCTTTTAATGATTGCCTTTAGTTAATGCTTTTATGACATATATCTAGCATGTATAAATTCTTATCCTTCTACATACTTGGGCTCTGAGGATGTTGCTGTTGACAATTCAACTGATATCTAATCACCGGTCCGCTTATGACATTGCAACGATCCGCTTATGACATTTTCTTTAACATCATTTGAGATCCTTTATGATCGACAAATGATCATTCTTTTGACCCGACAACACCTCACTTTAATGTCATGCATATGCATGCTTATGCTTCTTATTTATCTTAGCATAACATTAACTTCTGGAAATATGAACGTATGCAATTAATCGTAGCATGTTCAAAGTTTGTACTATCCTTAACCTATCATGCTATATTCTGTTCATACTAGTTATGATTTTTATTTCTAGCATAGTAATCATAGTATTTCAATTATACTTAACATGCTATATGAAAATCATAAACTTAACATTAGTATTATAAAAACAAGTAATTAAGCAATATTCATATATTGTAGTGAGGCTATACTTACAACGAGCTTTATGGAATTTGATGATTCTACTCTTCCATTCCTTCCCTTTCTTCTTCCCTCTCCCTATTTTATTTTTCCCTTTTTCTTTCTCTCTTTTTTTTATTTTGTTTTTGTCTTATTAATTAAACTTTAGTTCTTATTAAGTCCTAAAATTTATTAAAAGATTTCATACTATTTCTATCGTTAAAATTAGATATATGTGAGAATTAAAATTTACTAATAAGTCTATTTTAAATTTATTTTTCCACTACTATGCTTAGTATAAAAATATTGGGGGATTACAATTTAATCATCCATTGATTCATACGTCCAAAACAAGACCAAAACCACATGTCTAATACATTGAGCCCAATTTTAACCTATCTGAATCAATCGGGACCTACCTAAATATCAATACTGGGTAAAAGAGGACCCATACCTAACCAGACGGAGTTGTGGCAGCCACCTCTATACTCTGCTGGTGTGGGGCAGTGGCTGCCATGCGCACACCAACAAGTGGCGACTCGTAGCGGTCGGCCGCTCCGCCAGGCATAAACATTTAATGGATCAGAAACAATTGACATTTTCAACTCAACAAATCATAATTAATGGACTCGTTGAGCTCATATGGTTAGTTAATTTTAGCCCGTTGAGATCTCAATGGATTTAAAAATTCTAGCTCATTGAGCTATTATAAAGAAAAAAATGAGAGATATCATGGACAATAGCGAAAGCACATAAAGAATTAACATTCTAACACACATCAAATGATTTTGTAGAAAAAATTTCACACAAAATGAGCGACGAGTGAAGTATCAATGCAAATGATTTGATATTTTTATTACAGGGTCTGACGAAATGAACGTTCGTAAATAAATGATCTGAAGAATGAAATACAGAAAAATGACATGAATCAAAAATGGAAAAAAGAAATGAAGAATGAGAAGCATGGTTCGTTTGAACAAAAGGAAGAAGAAATTATAAGAAAAGTTAACGTTAGGACGAAGGTTAGAATTATAATTTCAATTTTTCTTCTTAATAAATAAATAAAAAACGTTTAACGAATATGTTTATAATTTGTTAAATGTCCCAAACTATTTAACAAATCTACTCTTTATCTTTCCAAATTTTTTTTTACTTTTTTTCTTCAGTAAATTATGTACATCCCACAGCCCACTGAAAAGAAGAACAAAAAAATGATAAAAACAAACACAAGCGTATCAAAAAACAATTCAGCACTTTCCTTTAAAAGACCCCTCCCCTACAAACCCTTCAAAACAGCCGGTCCTTTATTACCACCCCCAGGGGTGCTCCGGCTCCGCCTCTTCAGTTTCTGTTTCTGGCTCCCGCCATATTTCAACCGTCCATTTTCCTTAAACCTCTCCTTCTCTATCGGATCAAGCACACATTCCGGCATTGGAGCAGAATACCTGATCCTATCATGGCAGTGTGAATAATACATAAACTTCTGCCTGAACCTACGCATATACTTCCTCCTTTCTGGTGTTATGATCGAATAGTCGGCGCTGTTTAGTTGGCTGTCATTTTCGGTGCATGCGGTGGTGACAGGAGCTAGTTGCATGGGGTTGGTGGGACAGCCATGTAACACAAAGTCTTTGAATTCTGAGACAAAAGGGGAGTAGTCGTAGTTGGCTTTGTATTGACCGCCGCTTGTGGCCCAATTACTTGCGTCCCATATTGTGGCGTATAGAGCCATTGGCTTTGATGGGTAGTCTCCGCCCATTTCTTGGCTTCTTATCACTTCTCTTACCGGAACCTCATCCACCCAAAATCTGAAATTTGGTTTTTTTATTTTTGTTTTCCAAAGAATAAATTATGATTAATGGCTTCATAGATTAAGTGTCAAATGTATAGAAGAATTCTTACACGGAATCGAAAGGGTTGAAATTTTCCATCAAAAAATTAATGTAAAAGTAGTTTTGGAATTTGGTTGCATTCAAAGGCCCCAGCATCAAGGAAAAGTATTTATTAGGTATAAATTATGAAACGGAAAATTAAATAAAATATTAAAATATTAAAATAGTAATAATAACAGTAATAATATATCGTAAAAGTCATAAAGAAGAAGAAAAAAAAAATTACTACGAAGCAGTAAAAAAACAGTAGAAGCATCCCCACACGAAACACGAAACACCAAACTGCCTCTACCTCTCATAATTATAAATTAGGGTAAAATAGATTGGAAAATCAATTGTTGACTAGCTGGCAGTCAATTAACATTTTTTAACTATAAACCCTAAGAGGAAGAAAAACAAACAAAACCTTACGTTATCAAAATTAGGTTCTTTGCTCACAAAATTTATGTTTTTTTTCAGTAAAAGATTTAAGAAAAATAATAATAATAATCAAGTTTGGACTGAAAATCAAATAAAAAATATTTTATATATATTTCGGAATTTATAAATATATAAAAAGAAAAATAACATATAATATGGAAATCGTGTTTTTCTTCTCAATTTCCTAATTTTTTTAATTAAAATACAATTATTGACATTAATCTTTTATTTATAATAACAAAAATAAAGAAAATGAATTAATGAAGTGAACTCACATGATTTTTTGATCGCTCCAAAAGATGCTGTAGCGATGAAACTCTTTACTAGGATCGAACCAGAGCCTAAACCGCTCTTCTCTTCCTCGGTTTGTGCTTCCATTTCCGTACACATTTGTCTGAAACCTCCATGGCTTCCCCTCTATGTTCCCTAAGAACTCAAAATCCAATTCGTCGTGGTTCTTTGCAAATACGTCAGCGTTTGATGTCTGCATGGACACGTCACCATCATCATCATTATCATTCTTGCATGCGTGTATGTCATCATCTCTCATTTCTCCAAGCATGATCATCGATCATCATTATGATATATGGAGGCCAGCATGAGGATTGGGGAGGGACTCTAGCTAGCTAGCTTGTTTTAAAGGTTGAATTTAAATTGTACTTATAAAAACTGCAGTTTCAGGTTTTTTTTTTTTTTTTTGTTAATCCCTCTTATAAATATCAATTCAATTTACGACACAAAAAGGATCAATAAATAAGTTAGTCAAAACTCCAGTTTTACTATAGTTCCAGCTTCATGAATTATTTAAGTCTCATTTTTCTTGATAAATTTTATAGAATACCAAACAAATTACAACAATAATAATAAACACACACAAATATATATATATATATATATACAATTACTTACGTAATATGCTACAACGATACCAGCAGTGTAATCCGATGGCAATTTGATCCTGGCGCTGAAGAATCCATACTGATACATGCTTGATGAAATAAACCCAGAACCTGATGATAATCAATAATAAATAAATGAAAAGTTTCCCTCTTCATAATTTTCCTAGAAGTCAAAATTTTCGCGAGAAAGTTTTATACCCCACCTAAAAACCATGCCATGCACATACTGATAAAAAAAAAAAAAACATACACAAATATATACATATTCGGCACCTGTATGACGGGTGAGGAGGAGGCGGACAGCACGACCGTCCGGTGATCGGACGAGATTTCCATCGCCGAAGAGATGAGTATAGCCATCGTCGAAATAAATGGTGTTGGTGAGGTTGAAAGAGTTGCCGGAGCGGGAAACGGCGTTGACTGTTGTGATCAAACCAAAGAAGAGAGGAAGTAAGAGACCAAACGTCCTCAGAAAGATTATCAACATCCGTAAAACAATTTCTGTTTTTTTTTTTTTGTAAATTTTATTAAGGGATGCTTCTTTCTCCTCCCCCGCTCTCCCTCTTTCTCTCTTCCCCGCTCTCCCTCCTTCTCTCTTCCCCGCTCTCCCTTCCTCTCTCTCACTATATATATAGATATATATGTAGGATTTCTCTATCTGCCTTTCTCTTTGCTTTCTTTATATGTTAATAGAAATGAATATATATAGAAGAGAGAAAGTTCAACATTATCTCTGATCTTGATTTTCATTTTTTAGGATGAGTTGACGAGAGTGCCCTTTGGTTTAAGATGTATTTACGGGTGTGCCATTTTTTTGTGACGTTTGGATAGGATCTGGTGGTGGTTTTCTTTTTGTTCTCTTTTTTTTTTGGCTGTATGTAGTGGTTGTATATATATATATATATATATTTTTTTTTTTTTTTTTTGGAATATTATTTGTGTGGGTCTTGATTAAATCTTATCTAAAGAAAATAAAAATTACTCTTATATTTCTATATATATATTTTTTCCTCTTTTGTATAGTTTATCATAATTTTTATTTTATAAATTATTAATTTATTGTATCAGTTTAGAACCCCATTTCAAACGTCCCTAATCCAACATGAACCTTTCGAGTATCCGTTAGAGCCAGATCTTTAAATGTCAAAATTAAGACCAAAAATGAGTTTGAATTAAAGGTAGAATTCAGTTTCATTTCCAGAAGTTGTATATTACTATTAATTACATTACAAGAAAGATGTAAAAATTAGTAGATCAAGAATACATTATATGATTTCATTTATCAAGATATAAAATAGTACTGTAAGTATGATTCGTGCAATAATTTTTCGTGGAAATTAAACAATATATTTCAAACTTTGTTGATGATGGAAAAAATTCACACATCAAAGAAAAAAAGAAGATCGAAGGGCGAAATTCTAAATGTATGAGGTGGAGAATAGTATAATATAATTAAGATGATGTTGATCAATTAGTATGGAAGGAAGTATGGTCGGAAAGTGAAGGTGGGGGGGAGGGAGTGACAACTAAGATGGATGACGATCGGTCGAGAGAGACAATTGCTAGGTATGTGATTGGCCGTATTATATAAATGTTGCATCATCGTCCATGAATAACTTCTTTATTTTGGATAACTATCAAGCTATCATCATTATGCATGCCACAAAAATACAAATAAATAACAAAAATTTATTATACACACACACACACACATATATATATATATATATATACATGAATAAAACCTTAGTAACAATCATGCCAGCTAAATACGAAAAGAATCTCCTCTTATATAGATATATATAGGGTGATCGATCTTCTTTGGTACGTAGCATTTTTTATTTTTTAAACAAGATAACATGGAAAAATAATTAGGAAAAAAGAAACAAAGAAAGGAAAGGAAAGGAAAGGAATCTGGGTTGATTGATGTTTTTAGGTAATGTTTGGTTTGAGAGATTATTCTTTAAGGACCATTCTAAGGTGTCTTAGGGCAGGTAGAGTGCCCTTAGAATAATAATAACATAAAATATATTCTAATTTTTAATAAATTAAAACAAAACAAAATAAGGAGATAGACATAATGAAATACTAAAATATCCAAATTAATAGAAATTTAAAAAATTTCAAATTTTATTCTCAGAATAAAATAAAAGTCATCTTTAAAATCCAATCAGAATTCTCTTTTTTTTTTTTTTTTCTAGAAGAAAAGTAAATCAAACAGCAAGAACAAAAGAGTAATAATAATTACAGAGCTGTAAATAATGACCAACTCTTTAGTACGTAATTGGTGAAGATTAAGAGATTAAAGAAGGGTTATGAGAATGCATATGCTTGGTGTGAAGTGTGAACTATGGATCCAGAAGCGTAGTCAATAAATATGCTTCTAAAGCCAAAAAATTTCCACATTCATGTCATGTACGTTTAGTTCTATTCAACGTATCACCTCATTGATTAATTAGACTAAGAAAAAAATATATTAATTATATTAATTAGTCCCAAAAAAGAAGTCTTAATTATACGGTTGTAAGTTGTAACGTTGTTTTCCTATGGTCTATTTTGGTAATAAACACATCAACAAATGTAAATACATACAGATATTAATACGTGGCATAAAAATGAGTCATCAAAAGAAATAGTCAAGTTGAGAGTAATTAACTATTAAGTGGTGTGTAAGCTAATTATTATAGACTTATAAGCGGGTCAAAATTATAGTCGACATATAAAGTTCGACCGATGGGTTAAACAAGTGGGCTAAAGCTCAACTGGTCAGTCCAATCACAAGATTATCATATTACTACACAACATCACGGGATAATCGGGGTTGTTCCACTCCAACAGATCGATGTTTCTAAGTTATTTGGATACCATCTCGGTTTAATTAGAGTAGGATTGATTATATAAGGCTTTTTTCTGTTTGGGGGAAAAGAAAAATTATTGGATTAGTCGTTCTGAATTGGAAGGGAAGCTAACGGCTGGATGTCTTCTTAGTTGACAAAGCTAGCGAAGATGGGTGAGATTTGGTCAACAATTTTCTACATTTCAATTCAATGGGGTTAGGTAAAACAAATCAAATTAGGTGGGTATTATTGTCTTTATGTTTATATATATATATATATATATATATATATATATGTAGGGGTGGCATGTTCTGTAGTTAATCCATGGATAAGAGGGTAACTATGGATTTTTCTTTTTTTTTTTCTTTTTTTTTTTTTAATTTTTTGTCGCAGGAGGTAACAAACTAAAACTAACAATGGTCCTAGACGACAATATTTTGCAACGGTCTGGTTATGGAGGCTCCTAGACCAACCATTGTGTCCTAAACGGACGACGGCGGTCTTTATTCCCACGTCGGCGTTGCCTTGACCTCTTTTTGTCCACTCTTTTACGCCAAACCTGAAAGTAAAAAACACCCTCTTCTCATTCTTCATAGTCCCTCTCTTTTCGGTACCTATTTGGGGTATACAGAACCGAACGAGAACCGAACTAATCACCCGAAATTCACAAAATTATTATATATTGAATTAGTTATGAATTTAATTTAAATCCAATTTAAAAAAGTTAACCCAAAAAATAAATTTAAGAAACTCCGGCCAACACAATGAGATAAAATTAATAATATATATTTACTAGATATACAAGCTATATACATGCTATACAGACTAAGACGAACATATAAGCTTATACTCTTTCTTTATTAGTTTTCTCTTTTATTGAAAAAAAAAAAAAGACAAACCCAATGCAAAAGAAGAGTAAAGCAGATCTCAAGCTCACCAATCACCATCTACTAGCAAAACACGACCGAGAGAACGTGAAAAAATCCCTAAGCCAGAAAAAGCCACCCACAACTCAGATCAACAACACACCAGTTGAAGACTGCGATCAGCAAGACAGGGAAACTATAAAATTTCAGCCGCAAAGAATTCAACTCACCCCAGTTGCATCTATCTCTTGAAGCACATAATTGTAAGTTGAAAAATAGCTTTTCTCTTCTTTGTTTTTTTGGCGGTTTCTGCTTTCCATTTGTATAGCAAATTAGGGGAGTAGTTAAGTTAATGTTCCGAAATAGATATACATATATAATCGAATAAATGCAGTATAAAAAATATTTATAATTTTATTTAAATAATATCATAATATGTATAATTTCTATCCAAACCGTCATACAATAATTATCACATATAATCTATCTTATATAAAGTATAGTAATCTTATCAATATTAAATCAAAGTTTAAAGAAATAAAATACATCTTTTAATTTATAGAACTCTTTTTAAATAAGATGGAAAGATTCTCACGTGTTCGTTTGTAATAGTTATCCATACGATTCATTTTGCAAGGTTCAATTTCTACTTAAAACCTCAAGTTATGAGATGATAAGCTTGGGGAAAATAAATGTAAAAGACTTTTTTCTCTTTTTGATTTTCGGCCAAGTGGCTTGTGTGAGCACTTCTTGATTTCAACCACCATATGCTTCGTATTTATAGATAAATGTTATGTCATATTTTCCTAATTCATTAAGAATCATAATTGCCTTAGAACAAAAAAGAATAAGATGGGCTAGAGCCCATTCGATGGCTGGCCACCGATGGGTCATACTCATGAATTATTTAATCAATTTTTTGATTAATTTTGATCCATGAAAATTCAATTAATAATCTAGCTCATTAACTATTTAATATTTGATTATTAATTACAAACATTTAGACGCTTTTATAATTAAATAAAAGTTCATATGTAACTTATTATTTTTTTTATTAATTCATTGGCACACTTAGTTGTGTTAGTAGAGATGCATGACATTAAATTAATAAATTAATAATTATCATTTTACCTTTATAGTCAAACTATATGTCAAATTATCATTTTACTCCTAAAATAGTCTTGGTTTTTTCGACGAAACTTTAACTGTATTACTCTGAACTTTATGTGTGTGACCAATTAAGTTTTACATCACGCCGACAGAAGAATTTCATAAACACTTTTTTATGATTTTATTTAATTCCAAATTAAATTCGTTTAATTTAAAATATTTTTTTAAATTAAACAATTAACTTAATCATCTCATAATTAATTAACTTTAAGCCTCCAAAGTCAAGATTGACTTCTAAAAAAGTGTCAAAACTAACCATGAGATGAGAAGTACTATCTTCCGAAAGAACCTATTTATGACTATCGTATACTTACAATAACAATAATTTCATCTCGCCGATATCACAATTCGTCCTAGGGAATGATCTACCTGATATACCTAATAGAAAAATCATATAAATCATCATACTTTTATTGAACATTGACAATGAATTTACAGAAACTCATTTCAAGCAATACTATTTTGCAAAGATTCTTTGTTCAATAAAGTATATAATCCATATGATTTTATTCTAAATACGGAAACGATGGATTCCCTCTTGACCACTCATAATCATTCTCATACAATACTTTATACCTAACGGTTCACCCCGTATTCACCTATGCCTATGGCTAATAGGAATGATATTAAAGTATAAAGTCTGGTACTCAGGAAACCATGGTGTCTAAAGTTGGAGGATCACAAGTAAAATAGTCACCAAATTCTCATTAATAGTCAGTATTAGTCGTCATTGAGAATAATCCAAGTATCACATTCAACACTTTTAGTCTCTACTAAGCCCTCACGCAATCATCATAGTATTCTATTAACAATACTGACTATAAAATTGGTCACCCTAATAATTAGATGATGAACTACATGATTGTATATCCGGATAAATTAATATTTATTCTCAAGATTTCATGATAATGAACCATTTATATCTTAAAAACTTTTAGTGACTCGAGTCTCTACTAGCATGACCTCTATCATAGTCTCTAGAGTACATAGCTCAAGATACTAAATTTTATTATGATATGCATATATATAATATATAATATTAATTCTAATAAAATCAATAAATATAATAAATAATAACTGACTTTTATTAATGATAAATAATATTATATTATTAATATTTATATAAAAATAATAATATATAAAATATTTGCTTTATCATGTCAAAATCTGATTATTTTGATAGGATACACTTTTTAATGCATATGAGACTGCATTTGTGTAAAATGCTTAACCTATAAGGTGTTTTCTAGTACTACCTGTTAATAGAGTCTTGAAACTGTTGAACCCTTCTTCAAGCTTTTTTCATCTTTCCTCGCAATCGTCAACACTTCGTTTTTCTTCCTTAAGCAATGGCTGCTATTATTTCAATAAAATTATACTTGGGTTATTACTAACAAGAGTTCGGGCTCGATTTTTTTCAATCTTCTTTTGCCCCCAAAAATATAATTTAGAAAGTTAACTTTTAACTTAGGAAAAATAAAAAATAAAAAAATAAAAATAAAAATGAAATGAAATAGAGAAATAATCAATATCAATGAGGGTATAACTTCTAGTTAGAATCACCTTCAAATTGGTCATTTCCGCCATGAGAGTCTCAATCTTTTCAGAATCTTCGATAGGGTTTGAAGGCTCTTTGACAATAAAGCATGCTTATTTCTTCTGTTGCTTTATGAAAAGTCTGAATTTCCTTCACAATTAACTCAATTGTTTCTCGCCTTCACTGCACATGATGTAATGAAGTTGACAGACCATTGCATCTTCCTTTTTCCTGAAAGACTGCTTTTTCTTTTTTGTTTTCTTGTGATATTAAAATACTCAAAGAAAACCTATGGGACATGTCAGCATTTATTAGGGTCATTATTTCTAAATGTGTTATAACATATTAATTCTATGTTAATAATAGATGGAAGATGATGCAATTCAGATAAATGACCATGGTGATGCGAAACTTCAACATGAAGATGCAGTTGACATGAACATAGAGTGCGAAGGAGAGGCACCTAAAGGTAAATCACTTGGCCCTCCTACAAAATGTTCTAAGTCGGATTTTGGTAGTAAGAATGTATCGACGAAAGTGTCTGAAATTTGGCAATATTTTATTAAAAATAATGACCCTAATGATCTTAGGTTCACTTGTAGTTATTGCAAAAGAAAATCTTATAGTGCTGACTCTCAAAATCAGACAAGTAGTTTGTGAAATCATTTAAGACTATGTCCACCATATCTAAGGAAGTATCCAAGTAACCGAACTATAGACTTTAATAAGAAGTTATTGGGTTTTTGGTTTTAAAAATGAAGATAGTAAAATAGGAGATTTAAATGTAGCTTCTTTTAGTCAAGAGGATCTAGAGATGAAAATAACTAAAATGATTATAATCGATGATCTATTATTCTCATATATAGAGAAAGACAGTTTTAGAGAGTTTTGTCATCCTATGCAACCAAGGTTTCATGTACCTTGTCACAAACAACGACTAAAAAATGTTTGAGTGTTTATGATTTGGACAAAGTTAAATTATAAGATCTTTTGAAATCTCAATTCCTGTGTTTTACAATCGATAAATAGACATCCATTCAAAACTTAAATTAGATATGCTTAAATGCTCGTTGGATTGATGATGAATGGAAGTTACAAAAAATGATCTTGCATTTTCGTTCGGAGCGTAATCATAAAGGAGAAACCATTGGAGAGGAGATTGATCATTGTTTGAAGAATTGGGGAATTAGAAATATTTTAACTATCACAGTAGCTCGAATGATGGTGCAATTAGGTATATGAAGAGAATGACTAAGTCTTATAAGGAGACCCTCCTTGGACATGAGTTCCTTCACATAAAGTGTTCTGCCCACATTCTTAACCTTGTAGTGAAAGATGGGTTGAAAGAGTACAATGAGGTAATTGAGAAGATTTGTACTGCAATAAAGTATGTGAAATCATCATCACCTAGCTGACTTGCAAATTTTAGGTATGCCATGAAGAGGGCTAATATAGAAAGCAAGGCACTTGCAAATTTTATATCTTGATATCGAGACGACGTGGAATTCCACATATTTGATGTTGAATACTGCTGAAAAGTTTGAAAATGCATTTGAATATCTTTAGGTGAAGAATTTTGCATACAAGTTTTATTTTGGAGAAAAGGTTGCTGATGAGTATGATGTTGAGCAAGATATGGTAGATATCTTAGTGACTTTAAGGAGAAAGAATCGATATAAGAGTCCACCAAATAAAAATAATTGAAAATTTGTTAGATTTTTTGTAAATTTTTTAAAGATTTGCTATGATGTGACTATGATGTTCTCAGCTTCCTTATCTCCTACATCTCATTTATTCTTTAATGAGACTATTGGGATACTACCTACCTTTAAGGAGATGAATACAAGTGAAGATATTGGTGTTAATCTTATGGCAAGTAGAATGAAGTTGAAGTTTGATAAATATTGGGATAATATGAATAATATGAACATGTTATTTTTGGCGGCTATTCTAGATCCTCGTTTCGAATTAAACAACGTTAAGTGTTCAATTGAGATCGTTCACAACGATGATGCAAAGAAAGTGTACGATTTGTAAGAAAAATTGAAAATACATTTCATACTTTATATGAGCAGTGTCTAAGTAGCTCGTCTCTCTAAGATGTATTGGTAGAAAATCAACTCGTCTAAGTAGCTCGTTCTCTCTAAGATAGCAAGACATATTCTTACAATTCCAATTTCCATTGTTGCCTCAAAATCAACATTCATTTGGTTATTAATAACTGTTTGATTGCTTTATTTTCAAGACTCATTAAATACTTTATTTGATTTTGCCTTACAGAAGATGACAAGCTTAAAGGAAAGAAGAAACGAAAAACACATAACATCTTGTTCAATTGTTTTTGTGTTTTATGTAATTTGTTATTTAATGAACATTTTGTTTAATGAATTTACTTTAAATTTGTATTTTGTTTCTTGACATGATTTCTTTACTTATGAATTTTATTTATGTATTTCTTATGAATTTTCATATGGATTTTATGTTCAACCCAAGTTGTGGGTTTCTTATGAATTTTATTTATTTATTAAATAATTGTAATTTTTTTTTAACGAACAAACCGTTTACTCATGAATTTATGCTCAACTCAACTCAAAGATTTGGCCGGGTTTCTAAGACATTTGGATTGACCATAGGTGAAGATTTCAAAAACTGGTCCAAATTTGGGTTAACCACATAAATCACTCAAACCTAAGCCACCGCCCAATGCACACCCCTATTGCCTATGGTCTTAATTTTTATGATATATTTGGTTCGATTATTTGTGAGAATGAGAATAAAAATAAAATAAAAATGATAATGGTGATTTTTCTTATGTATATTTGGTTACACAGAGAATAAGTATATAAGAATGAGAATGATAATTTAATTCTTATTAAAAACACATATTTAAATCAAAATGAAATAATGATTATTTTCATTTAAGTGAGAATTCAAAATCACTCTTAATTATTCATTTAAACCAAATAGTAGAATAAAATGATATTAATATTATTCCCACCAAAAAATCTAACCTAACACGCCATTAAGATGATAATATTCTAAATTCTATGTAAGTTGATTGATCACTCCAAATTTCTATATAACATATTTATTTTCTATATAACACATGTTCTTAATTTTTAATTTTTATATGAAAGATGTTTCACCTAAATATATATACATATATATTTATGGATATTGTAATATATGTTTTTCATACAAACTTCAGGGATTCTGAGTATCAAAAGAGGCAACAAGATATCATCTATACAACAACAAAAAGGAATTTACAATCAAATCTTATGTCAGTAACGAACCCATTACCAGTTTCTAGCCTGATAAGCCTAGTCTCTCTCTCTTTCTTTCTTGGTAATACAACAATATACATCTTTGTAATCATCTCATCTTCTCATTTCCCAATTCGCCAAAGAAACCAAGCTGTTGTATTTCGTCATACCCATATCACAGTAAGAAGTTCAGAGAAAAACTACTAGACCTGGAAAAAGCAATAACTTCATCAAGTTTTCACAAAATGGTATTTTGATTCGAAGTAGGTTTCCGAATCCCATAGGAACGATCCAAATGCGGCTGCCTCCAAAACTAACATTGTAAGGCCAGAGAATCCAATTGAAATCACTTCATCATTATACGTATCAATAGACCCATCATCTGCTATTTTAATGTCCGGTTTTCCAAATAAGGCCTGTGTCTGCTTTTCGATCAAAGATACAGCCTCCTTGGATCTAATAGTAGCATATATCTGAAGCGTTTCTGGGTCCAAATACATCACATAGGACTTAAGTTTGTAAGATTTTCCTTCATTAGTACTACTATCCAAAAAGCCTCCATCATCATCAGGTGGGATCTGGATCAGAGAATCTGGGTCCCACAGCGGGTTTATGGGCATTGGCTCTTGGATGCTTCCTCGGCCTTGGGTGAAACCTTCCGGAAGGGTCTTCATGCTTCTCTCGAGTTGAAATCGCTGATCGACTCTTCTGAGGAAATACCCATACATGATTGAAGCGGCGTAGAGTTTTCCGAGTTTTATTTTGCTGATTTGAATGGTTGTGTCAAGGGGACCCACAAGTCGTTCGCCAAGAACAAGGGATAAGTGGTTCTGTATCATTTCAAATACTTCAGGAGAGTGAATAGATTCTAGTTTTTGTTCTTGGTTTGGCCAGAAGTCCACTCTTCCAGTAGGATCTGAGGTTGGTGACATTTTTGGGATCATTGAGATATCTTTTTCCACAAACTTCTGTACAATCAAGCAGTATAATATCTCTTCCAATGTCTTGCGCCTTTCTTTCTCTTTAACTTCTGCAATCCTCCTGGAGTTCATTGTTTTAGTCAAGAAAATCAGTTAAAAAGTTAGTCAAGGAAAGAAAACTTAAAAAAACTAAGATAACGTCTTATCAAATTAGTGAAATGCAAGAAGAAAATAAGGATTTACAAGCCACTGTGAGCATGAACAGGCTCAAGTCATATTGTAATAGAATAGTATATTTCATTGTTGATCTGATATATATAAGTTTTAACATACAAATACCGCAGTTCTAATACTACCAAATCTATTTTGAATGTTTGATCTAACTAACCCTCTCAAAATGCAGCCACATGAAATAAGTTCCCCCACTGGGATAACTCTGTATATACTAGTGGTACACTGATACAGATATTAAGTTTAATGAAAAAATGACAAATCACATATCACCCGAATGTGATGACAAAGTTGGCATGAAGTACTTCAGTTGTATATGCAATTTGGTGAAATATATCTGATTGACTTAGTCCAAGTATGGGGCAGGCCCTAGACCTGACCATGGAATTTGTCTTCTTAGAGCCAGGCTAAGGCTTCCATCTAAGGACTTATATGCAAGTTGCAAGCACTCAGCCAGTGTTTTAGGTATGACTTAATTGGATAAGCCTAGCCCAGTCCACAACAGGGTGCACTGGAAATCGCCATGCAGAAAAACTTTACATGCTCACCCTCGAGGAAAACCTAATCACTAGTTACCAGCCTTGTCTACATAAAATACTTATAAATTTCACTATAATGTATCTCACATCATGCAAGTAGAGGAGAAGGCTGGAATATGTTTATTATCCAAGAAAAGAAAAAAGAAAAATTGTACTATCACATATAACAGATGACATCATGCTCTGCCACCACATTAGATATACTATTCATGCATTTCCAAAATCGAGTTATCAACCTTGAATTATCTACACTTAATTCAAATCTAGTCTGGTAACTATGCATCTTTTGTTAATAGAAGCCTAACATTGGTATCATGGTTGCACGGAATCTGAGATCAACGTCTACAAACCTAATTAGCTATAAAGAAAACTAAAGCATAGCCATAGGAGAATGTTAAGAAAGTGTGCTTACTTGTAGAGAAGATCTTGAGAGTTGGAAGTTTCTTCCTTTTGTGCATCCCTATCAGTTTGAAGGTTCTCAAGCTGCTGATCAATAGTTGCAGGAAGTAGATGTGGATGGCTCTGCAAAATCTGAGCCAAAAGTTGACCAACTGGAGATTCAAATTGGAGGGGAGCAATTGGCATTAAATTGTTGCGTGACTCCTCAGATGCTTTTACAATTAAGCTTCTTGTTCGGCCTCTATCATTTCCAGATCCAGGCTTTGGAATGCAAAATGCAGGGCACCCCTAATATGAAAGAAATTTTGAAGAAAGGATAACATATATATGCAAAAATAGGTGAGGGGGGAAAAGAAAAAGAGAGAAAGAAAAACAATATTCTGATACCTATATTTATCAATGATAGTATGAAATAGTAGGGTTGTTAAACAAGAAAAAAATATTTATTTGTAATCATAAAGTTCGCAATAATCGTAAAGTTGGCAAGGTATTATAAAATTACAAAGTTTGGCAACGTTATGTGGCCATCACTTAATCCCATTGCAGTAGTAAGAAAAATAGTTGAGATATTCAAATGGGAAAGGATATTAGAATTGATACATGGTATCCTCATATGCATATCAGAATTTCACGGTGAAACACTTCCTTCTCGCAATCATGTTATTCCAAGAAGTAGGGGTTGAGTTAAAAGTTATAATGACACCATTTGAGGCACTCTAAACAAGCAAAAGAAAAAAATCTAGGTCAATACACTCAACATATACAGTTCATTTAGTAAGAACAAAAATCAACACCAATTGAAACAATAATCCAAGATATTTTAGCCACTGTCGAGCTTCAAGAGAATACTTCTAAGTAAATTAGTCAATAAATAAGAGTGAAACTAATTAGGGGAAAGTAGGAAATGTATTCATTCATTGAGTTCAATCCACCAGTATTAATCCTAGCTTATATCCTCTTAGTTTCTCGATTCTGATTAAAAGATATCTCAGATATTTTCTTATCAACCAACCATAAGAATCTCCGTAAGAGTTTATCAGCGTTCTCGCAGCGCAGGGAAAAGAAAAATAAATAAATAAAACGAACTAGAAAGAAGAGAAGCAAAATCGAACCATTCAAAAGATTTTGCTGCTAGACCAAAACAGGAAAACGAGGCACAATCAAGAACTGAAATTCGAAGTATGAAATCAAGAAAGCAAAGAGTCATAGGGAAAAATCTCACTCTGAAGAATCCGGCGGAAAGGAAATTCTTGGAATCGGAGAGAGTGTGTAGGTGCCTCAAGTCCGGCGACCTGAGACCGGCACCGGCCGACGGGATTACGACGGAGACGTCGCCGATTACACCCGATATCTGCATTTCTGGTACACAAATTGGGTTCCAAAGAAAAAAAAAAAAAAAAAAAGAAAAAATCAGCAGAGAAAACCAGAGACGTAGAAATATTGAAAAAAGCTTTGGACTACCTGTCGGTAATTTAAGAGTTACATATTTATATTTATATTTATATTTATATTTATATTTATATATATATATATATATATATATATATTTTTTTTTTTTTTTTTTTTGAAACAAGTAATTCATGTATATAAATTAAATATCTTTTCAATAGAAGTTCCCACCATAAATTTTGACACCTGCTTATGAATTCCACCGCGTTCGAATTTCTCTTTGAGAAGTGTGGACTTGAAAATTCAGAAGAACAGATTAAATTTCAGTTTCATACGAGATTTGGAGATTCCTGAAGGCTGGTAAAATTATAACACTAATTTTAATTTTTGAATAAATTATGTTTAAAATATATTTATTTAATATTATATAGTTAATCTAAATATGTTTAAATTTATACATATTTATATATATTTAATATATCAACGTAGTCATATAAAATAATCTAACCCGAGACCCACCTAAATATCTTCCTCTAAACAGAAACCAGTGAGACTTTTGAGACCTCAACCAAAAAAATTTATAATTAAAAAAAAAAAATCAATATCTACAATAATAAAAAACTGTATGCCATAAGTGGTGACGGAAAACAACCAAAGCAATACATGGACACGGCCATTAGCATATAGTTTTTCCAACACCTACTATTTGTCATCAGTATGCATCTCATATACATTTTAAATACATGTAGAAATAGGTGAACTTCAACAAGTTCATTCGCATTCAGGATAAGCCCTCATCAGAAGGATTTCCCTTTTGTATATCTTCGGAATAAAGAGTTCTACAGCTAACTGGGTCAGTTTTCTTTTTTTTTCCTTCTCCAATAAAAGTGCAAGACTACATACATAATTACTAACTATGCAAATCAGACTTCCCTCTTTCTAACTTTGTGTTAAGTTATGTCCCTCAAAAAGCAGCAAATTAATCATAGTTACCCTCTTGTCTGAGCTATGACTTTTCAGTTTGTTGAGTTTTCATTGCTCCTTTTTGTTATCTTTCGGGCCAGATCTTGAGTCCTCATTTCCGGGATTTTCTTCTAATCTCTCCTGCACAAACACATTGCCTGTAAAAAGTCTTAAAGACTATTTAAAAGCAAATGTATTAAATGTGTTTTTGATCAATTTCTTAAGCAAGATTTTCAGCTTCACTACACATGTCTTACTAATCAAGTTGAGTCAAAAAAGGCTAAAGTTTCACAACTTCGGAAGAAGCCTAGCTCAACTGTGGAAATAGAACTCGAATAAAGATCATGACCAACTCAAGTCTTTTGTGAGCCTTAAGCTAAGCTTTAGGCTGCATCAGAACATTTCCCCCCCGCGTTTAGGCCTAAAGTCCAGTTTGGGCCCTCCAGTATAATCCCAAAAATATAACTAAAAAATATTACTCTAGTCAATTTAACAATGAAGCCTTCAGCTCGCAAAGACAATGACCAAAATTACTCCAATATGGTTTCACAGTGCCATTTCAATTGGACAATAGTAACTTCTAGCAAAATAATTACTCTACTCTCTTTGTTGCACCATCCAAGGTTGAGTGGCTTAGAAGTAAGAATATAAGAGTCACCTTGAGAGAGGAATTCTCTAGAAGAAGCTGCTCATACTCACTCCTCATTCTATTCACTTTGGATGTAAGGCTTGCATTTTCTTCTCTCATGGCTTCAGCACGAATGGCTAGCTCATCACATTCGGCCTGAGTAACAAGAGCATGCATATAAGCTCAATAGATTAATATGGGTGGGTAAATGAGCACGTTATAAAGGCTCATCAAATGACCATGTATAAAGAAGAGTTTATCACCTGCTTACGCAACCGTGATCGCCGAGCTGATTCCCTATTTGATTGCTTCCTTCTCTGTCTTTTAAGTTCTCTTTCATCCTGGATCCATAAGAGACATGAAACAACCTTTTTCTGAAAATTACCCCTAAAGTGATAGGAAATATGGAATATCTAATGTTATCACATTTGAAGTACAAGAGAATGAAGGACTTAATATAGTCCCTAAAACCAAGAAAATAATTAAAAGAAACAATATCACCCCTCCCCACAACTTCACCTACCAAATAATAAATAAAAAAACCCTGACAGAGTCGGTGAGACTCAGTTCCTAAATCAATGGGAAGAGAAAAACAAATCCTATACACGTGCAGTTGTGTCAATTCGATTTTCAACAATTATAATATTAATATACTTAACCTGTGGCCAAAGCTGTGATTGAGCCCCATCTCGTGATCCAGTAATCATTCCTCCTGGAACTGGAGTTGGAGGAGCCTTCCCGCGAAGTGCAGATGATGTTGGAGAAACCCAATAATCCATTCCAATATTTAAGTTGGTAGTTGGACTGGGTACAACTGGTGGGGTAGGCAAGATGGCCTTTGATCGATTCACCTTTGAATGAGGTGTATTTGATCCTCCATTCTGATTGGCTTTGCCTGTAAAAGAGATGCAAACTCTCTATCAGTACATGAAAGTAGAGCGATTATAGTGATTGAATTTCAGAGAACATCATTGAACCTTCCAAAGAGTCTTGCCCACTACCCGACTTAAGTTGTATATCCAAATCCTACACAAATCAGTAAAGTTAATATATCGATGAGACACACATGGATGAAATATAGAGTTTGTATAATAGACATAAAACTAAAAGCACCGTCCACATAACTGCAGAAAATGAACATTTAGCTAATCCCAGTCACAGCTGCCTTCAAGATTCTTTACATGCCTTTTCTACTATGCATGAACTAACACATTCTGTTTCTATTTCAGAGAAGTGTTGAGCTCCCTAATTTGCTTAACACTTAAATTCAGGGTTTTAGAAGTCGTCCATTAAGGACAGATAACTTCTCAAGTTGTCTATCATATGACAATGGTGACGCATAATACTTACATTCTCAGAATTGCCACCACTTCCTTCACTAGTACCTTCACTTGCACTTGTAGCACTGCAGAGCCACATTCCTTCTCATATCAGCTCCAGTATTTGAGAACAACACCATTAAATAGTAACAGAAAGGTTTATAAATTTATCATTAGTACTAAGAGGCCATAGATGCACTAGACTGGAGATTATGTGAACATTCAAAGCAACATACGGTTCCAAGCTCTAAATTAAATATCCAGTTATAAGCGAGACGTCCATAATACATACATAGTTTTATGACACTTCAGTATATTACTTAACAAGTCAATGCTGTACCACGAAGTAGCAGATGCTAAACAACTCTTACCATAACATTCAATACAACTGATCCATTGCCCAAAAGTTATCAAATAATCATTAAAACTCGAAGCTGAAATATACCAGCTGTAATCCCATCTTACACATCAGCAGTAGACACCAATCTCGTCAAATATACATGTCTCCCTTGAAAATCTTTTACAGCTACATGAGTTGTTTTCCATAATATTCAGGCATACCTTTTAGAGCAAGTTCCATTGGCAGATGGGCTGTATACTTTACCAAGCCCATTGTTTTTCCCTGTAATCATATTTAAACTACCCAAACTTCCTCTCAATCTTTTAATGGGCAATTTTCCCTTCACCGCAGATGGCTCACCATCTCCATCCAAGCAACCAGGTGTATTTCCCTACAAGCAACTTCAAGAGTCACTGAAATTGACAAATGCACAGCTAAAAATTAGTTTTACAAGAAACTCACAGATGCCTCTACAATGCCATTTGAAGAAGGCACAGGGAACGGGCTAAAAGGATATGATCCCTGTTCCACATTAGAATGTGATATAAAGAGGAAACTCCATGAAAAAAAAAATGAGGATGGAGTGTCAAATTTAGAGCTGAGCTAAAGGACAATGTACGAAACCGCACCGCAGGCATGGATGGATGTGGGTATATGCCACCATGAGGATACATTGCAACATAGGGATGGGGAGGGGTTCCGTAAGGAGGCATAACCGGCTGCAACAGAAAAAAAAAATCATCAATTACTAAACCAAATGTGAATTGAAAGGAGAAAAAAATATGTGTTCTTGTTGGCCTGGCGTTTTAGGATTCTTGATTAGAAAATTTTAAATGATAAATGGTAAGCATTTGTGAAATAAAGATACTATTCATTTTACTTCATAAAAATAAAGGAGAAAAATCGATTAATCAAGTAATATGAGATTTGTATACGTCCAACAGACTGAAACACTCCCTCCCCCCCCCCAAAAAAAAAATAAAAATAAAAACATGGAACAAACACTAGCCTGACACATTTCATACTTCTAGAGCAACACACACTTTGTTTATGATACTTATTGTCCAAACTAAAAGAAACAAACAGTCAATCAATCATTTGCCATTGGCTATATAAGAGCATCTAAAGAAAATAGTGTACATATATACGTGTAAAGTGAACATACATAAGAGTCCTACAGAAATATAGAAAAAAAAAAAAGAGAGAGAAGAAATTACATGAGATCGAACTAAACAATAGAGCTCAATTTTACGGAAAGTCTAAACAAGATTGGTAATTTAAAATTAGTAGAGCTGAATTGCTGATTATCAAAAAGAAAAAGTTTACTGGTTGTAGTGTTAGTATGTGTTAACTTTGTTGAATCAACATTATTATCTTAGATATATTTCTTATAGGATACAAATTTTCACAGAGCAGCAAAGAGATGTAGCCATGGTGAGCAATACATTGGACGAGACACCCACTACTGCTGGTTCTGTGAACGGGTTTGGATGTATGATTAACCACCTCAAAAAAGGAAAAGGCTATTTCCTTGATTTGGACTAGTGAAATCTAGTGAGCCAAGGCACACCTTCTACCACACTAACAGTGTAAAACAATATATAGCTCCTTAAGAAGACAGTTTTAGTGAAGACTATTTAAGCTTCTGGAGTATATTGCACTTGCTAATTCTAAGTTGATCCAGAACAATAAATGCTTAATTACCCTGATCAATGGACACTTATTTACAAGTGAGAAGAATGCCTGGCTTTATTGACCACCCGAAAGTTAAACTAGTGGATATACTAGCTCCACACATATAGAGCTCAATGTTATTTCTCAAGGCCCTCCCAAATTCATTGAAATGTGCAGATTACCAGAAAAACAAGAGAATAATCTACTCAAAAAGTTATTACAAACCAAAAATTCTAAGAGAACAAAAGACCTGAGGATCTACTCAAGCACACAAATTTACCAATTCTTCAACATCAAATATATAATAATTTAGCTTAACAATGTAGTGGCAACGATACTGTTACAAAGTTTATATACCTGGATACCCCACATATATGGGTGAGCTTGAGGACTTGATGCCAATAATCCATGTGGAGGTACAGGAGAATATGCCTGTAAAGAAAACAGGGGCAAACAAGTCAAATACAAAACCTGGGACCAAAACAGAGAACTAAGATTCTAAGCTTCTTATTATAGAACCTGAAATCCTGACCAGTCAGGATTCACTGGGCCTGGGTTTATAGTTGAAGGCTGTTCCTGAAAGAGGAGAAATCAGTTTGAAAAGTAAAAATCCTATACTAAGAACATTAACCTTAGTATCATTGACTTACTGAAGAACACATAAGTGAACCTGTATAGTAATTGGAGTTGACTTTGACTCTTTCTCTATCTCTTTCTCCTTAGCTGGTTTCTCTTTGTCCTTCTGGCTGCTAACCATGATTCTTGATCACCACTTGCTAATTATTCCACTCATACTATCATACGGACCAGATACCAGCTACAACACATGGGAAATTTCTCAATCCAAAATTTTCTCATCAGCCAAACAATATTACCCCAAACAGATTGAATTTACTTGAAAATTAACAAAACCAATTGCTTCAAATCACATAATCGACTAATTTGTTCGAGTGTAATGCATCACATGGACAAAATCATTTTCCCTTGGAACAGATAATTAAACCAACAAAATATCTCGAAGTATTCCTCACAACCAAACAAATTTTACAAAAATCGTAGATAAAGAAAACTAACACACAGATGGAAAAAAAAAAAAACATAGTAACTCAATCCAAACATTCAAAATTACAAAAATGAACAATCAAGACCAAAACCTAACTCAAGTAAAGCAAGGACCGAGTGATCAATTTATAGAATATAGAACGAAATTTGCAATTACCGGTTCACAAATTTAAAGTAGAATCCAGAGAAACAATTCCGAAAGCCGATCCACCATGAAAAATGCAAAAGCTTATATACAAGCTGTATGAATATAGTAAAGAGAGCTCTCCTGTATCGGGAATAAGAAGAAGAAGAAGAAGAAGAAGAAGAAGAAGAAGAAGAAGAAGGGGACGAAATTGGTAAGAGGATTATGAGGGTAGAAAGAGGTTTTGTGTCGAGATTTTTGCCGGGACTCAGCGTTTGATGAACCGGGATCAGAGAACTGTAAGAGACTGAGAGCCAGACGATACGATGTCGTAGCTATAGCTTTAGCTACGCTCTCCTTAGTCCTGTCCTGTCCTGTGTCTTCTGTTCATTTGACTTCTCCGTTTACCGTTGTATAAATTTTCTGTTTAGTCCCTTGCCGACCTTTTTGTTCCTTGAGAGTTAGCCCGGCAGTGGATGATCGGTTTTTAAAGTCGAGTCGTAGGTACTGCTGAGCTCGAGTCGTGGAATGTTGACTTGGCTCGAGCTCGTTGACGAAATTTTTGGGTGGATCCGTATTATATAGACAGTATCGCAAAAATGACGACTTATTTTGCTAAGTGTTTAGAAGTTTATTAATTTATTATCATGCATTTATATATCTTTCGAATTTGTGTTTCCTCTCTATTTTTCTGATATTTCAATCTAAGTCATTAATTAAAAATTAAATACGATACTAATTTAATAAAATTTAAATCGATAAATAAATAGGTAGTATAGATTAAAAAAAAATATAATATTTAAATTTTAGATTAAAATAATAAAAAAAATATTATAAATTTTGAATTAAATAATAATATGTGAAAAAATTATATAATTTGAAGAATTAATATTTATATAATCAACTTTAAAAATAATAAGAATAAATATTGATGATAATAATAATAATTAAAATTTGCATTCTTTCTCATATTTTTTATGATGAAATATAAATTTTGAGAGAATGATAGAATTTATTATATTATTAAATAAATCAATAATATTATCTAAAAAAATTTATACACAAAATTTGAATCCAAATCTATTTCAAAAAGTCACTTATTATTACTATTTGAGAGACTTGAACACAAAAAAATAACTTTTCAGCTACTATGATATAGTAAATATCTCGTGTATTGGGAAGTACCTTCACATTAAGAAGCTTAACTTTTCAAAAAAAAAAAAATTTCCTTATCAGCAATTTGTAAATAAGCAAAACTTGGAGTTACTTTGATTCTTGAGTTTTTGTTTAGATCAATATACTTGTATGGCACATCCTCACTAATCATATTTAGATCTCCCCTTCCAAGATTATATGATTCTAGTCTATGTCAATAATAGTATTTGTAAACTAGCTATATCAAGTTATATATATATATTGCCATCATTCATTTGAAGTAACAAATAACAAATAAAGTAACAAGTACTGAAATAAATTTGAGCATCGTGTAATTTTCGAATAAGACTCCTATAATACAAAATAGCTAGCCCCAAATTGAAACTCATGTTGGGAACTCTCATATTAAAAATCTCATTTCCCTTCTAAATGTTTTTTAAAAAAATTTTAAATTCGAGAAAGTTTTTTATGTATTTTTTATAATAGGTTGCAAATCTTGAAAAAAGTGGTTGGACCTATATATTACCAGGTAAATTTATATTATAATCTCGAATGTTATATAAGAACTTAAACTTAGACTAAACTCAAGGAATCACACGATTGGGCAACTTCTGAAAGTCATTTCTCTTCTAAACATTGGTCCTAACATTTTTCATTTCTCATAGCTGCTTTCATGCTTTTCAAGTCACCTCTATGTCTTATAATTGTTATATATAGTGTCAGAACTATATGCAGTTGCAACGGGCAAATTCTTACGGAAATGTCACCATAATATAGTTGTCATGATGGGACGATTGATGTCGGTAATATTAGTGTGAAGAACTAAAAGAAAAACACACAACTCAAGTCATGAACTTTGATAGCTCAACTTACTTTTAGCTTAACTTTGAGGAAGATTAGGATAGGGAAGAGAATTCTGGCTTCAAAAGTCTTGAATTAGCTAACTTTCTCATGGTGATAAAAATTCGAGATGCTTCCATCAAATAGTTCAAAATAAGAGGTAGAAAAACAATGTTCTTAGGTTGAAAAGTCCAAACGGCGTGTAAATGGAGCAACAAGATCAAATTGAGCAAGGCTTTCTATGATAATCTATTCAAGACTGGCGGTAGTAGAATTTGGGGTGATCTAATGAATTGTGTACCAAAGATTGTTGGGGTAGATATGAATGCATAGCTAATTGCTCCTGCTAGTGACAAGGAAATTGAAGAGGCAGTTTTTCAAATGAGTCCCCATAAAGTTTTATAGCACTGTCTAGGTAACTGCTTAAGTCTATAAAGGGATTTCTTTAACAGGCAAACATGTTCCGTTTTAGTTTGATCTATAAAACCTAAAAGTTGTCTCATATATATTTCTTCATCAAGACTACCATACAAGAATGCAGTTTTAACATCCAATTATTCTATTTCAAAATCATAATAGGCAACAGCAGAAAGCATAACCCTAATGGTTATGAATTTAACAATAGGAGAAAATATTTCATGGTAGTCTATACTTTCCTTTTGTGTGACTCCCTTTGCCACTAGCCTAGCTTTAAATCTAAGGGGGTCAGTATGGTTCATACCTTCCTTCAATTTGAATAACCATTTACACTCAATTATTCTCCTTTTTTCTGGTTTGGGAACTAGCTGCCAAGTTTGGTTGATAGCTAAAGAGTTAATTTCTTCCTTCATGGCTTTGAGCCATAGTTCCTTTTGAGGAGATGTCATTACAGCTTGATAATTAGTAGGTTCAGATGCATTTGTATCTATACCACAACTAGAGAAACATAGATTAAATCTACATAGTAATATCTAGGATTAGGCCTAGATTCTCTCATTTCTCTGTCCATTATAAGCTGATAATTATGCAATTCATTATTAAGTATAGTATTATGATGTTCAATAGTTTCTATTCTAATATCACCATTAGTTGTGGGGTCCACATCATCTCATGGTCGATTGAGGGTGGTAGAAATGCCCTCCAACTGTTGCTCGGAAGAGCCATCAGTGGTTGCATTCTCTACCTCAAGTGAAGGACCCTCAGGTAAATCAACATTCTCATTATGTGATGCAATATTTGGAATGCATGGGAATGACAATTCATTAAAGATTAAATTTCTACTTACGATGATTTTTACACCAGATGTTTCCCTATCTCATGATTTGTAACCTTTAGACTCTTCTTCGTATCCCAAGAAAACACATTTATCTAATCTAGGATCTAATTGATCATCAGATTTGTGAGAGTAGGTTGTACAACCAAACACCCTAATATGTTCTAGTGATGGAAATTTTCTAGACCAGACATGCTCAAGACATTTAAAATAGCTGAGAAGGGAGTTCTATTAATCAAATAAACATCAGTTTTAACAGTTTCACCCTAAAAAGGTTTTGAGATTCCTACAGTGATTATCATGCATCTCACCATATCTAGTATTGTTCCTTTTATGCATTCTGCTAGACCATTTTGTTGTAAAGTGTATGCTACAGTTCTATATCTATATATACCATGATCAGAACAGTACTTATTAAATTGATGATTATAGAATTCCATGACATTATCAGTTTTCAATGCTTTAACCCTTTTATCAGTTTCTTTCTCAACCAAATTTTTTTGAAAGTTTCATCTTTTGATTTCAGTAAGAACACCTAAGTTTTTCAACTAAAGTCATCTATAATAGACAAAAAGTACTTATTACCATCATGAGAGGAGACCTTTTCAGGCCCACATAGATCAACATGGACATAATCTAAATAATGCTTAGCTAAATGCATGCCCTTACCAAAACTGAGTTTATGGTGTTTACCAAGAATACAGTTCTCACATAATTCAAGTGTAGTAACTTTGTTCTTACCAAGCATACCATACTTACATATGAGTTGTAAGCCCTTATGGCTTACATTGCCAAGTCTCAAGTGTCATATATGTTGAAAATTGGCGGTTCACAACCACATAGTGGAAGCGAACAATTGGTCTCAATGTATAACACAAATTTTCTTAAAATGTCTTTGCGATCCTTTATATACATATAAATTAATCTACATCTATACAAAGATGTTATATCTTTGTCTTACATGAATCAATCATTGAGACTCACACCATGATCTTCCAAGTCGATCCTCAAAATAATAAGACGTGTGTGGGCACGTAGAGATGACAAACTCTTCTTTCTATTTTTCTCTTAGAAAAATCTCTATCGGAAAAAATCTTTAAAAAAAAGTTTTACAATTTAATTAGGATGAGATATATTTATAGAACTCTATTAAGAGTTTTGACTAATTTAAACTCTTTAAATTAATTGAATTAATAATTCAAAAATGATCATCAAATGATATTTTTGATATAATTAAATATTTTCAAATCTCATTTTAATTTATTTTAAATCATATCATCCTTTTGATGATATCTTTAATAACACTAAATCTAATTTTAAAAAAATCATATTTATTTTAAATCATATCATCTTTTGATGATATATTTGATTTAGTCAAACCTATTTAAATCTTATTTAAAATATAATTTCATCTATTTCAAATCTTATTTAAATTTTAAATTAATTTCTTAAACTAATCTAAATTTGATTTTTCTTAATTTTAATATTAAATCAATATTTCATATCAATTTAATATTATACATAACATATTCAATTCAAAATCAATTATATTAATATTTAATTTATTAATTCCGAATTTCAAATTTAAATACATCTTTTAATTAATTAATTAACACAAATGATCTCATAATTATGAATTTATCTTAGAAAACTATTTTTTTGCAAATAAGTCCTACAACAAATAGACTTTTACCCCAATCAAAAAATAATTAAACTTTTCGATATGTTCATCGTTCTTAAGAAGAACTGAGTCGAATCTATCCAATTTTTTATTCTTCTTCTTGAAGAACTGAATCGGATCGGTCCGGTTCATGTTCTTCATTAAAAATATGTTCTTGAACAAAAAAAAAAAAGATTTAGAATTGGAGGTCTAAGACCTCCATTAATATATATATATATATATAATACAGTTAAGCTTATGCACAAAATTGCACCACATATGCATTTTTTATTTTCTATAGTATGTCACATGAAAATTCTTATTATGAAATGAATATTTATGTTAATTTTTTTTATTAGTAAAAGAAGAAAAAAAAGAAAGAAAAGTAACCCTCCCCCTCCCTTCTTTCTCATCTCACTATTAGATTTTGCATTTCCTTTATATAATTTGATTTCACATCCCTCTCACATTTTGACTTTGCATCTCTACATACAGTCTTCATGCTTCTAATACTATTTACTTTCTAATATAGTGAAAACTCAAAGTTATAATTATGTCGATGATTTTCATAGTTAAAATGAAAATTGATGTATAAGAGTGAGAATTATAAAAATTTATGATATTTTTAATCTCAAAACAAATGATGAACTTATTAGTCTCGATATGATTATACTTGATTATCTAAATAATGATGTGACTCTACTATCTAAATATCTATTAAATAAGTTTATTTGATTAAATTTCTTTCTAAATTATTAAATAACCTTTAAAAGTACAAATAAGAGAAACTGCTTAGGCTTGTTTGGTAGCAGATTTATAAAACACTTTTTGCATTTATAAAATAAAAAACGCATATAATAATTAAACTTTCACCCCCAAATTTATAATAATTAAACTCTTATCTTAATAAAAAAATAATTAAACTTTTCGATATATATCTTCTCTACGAATAATTGAATCAAATCTATCTTATTTTCGTTATTTAAAAAAAAAAATCAAATCAGATTTATCTGATTCATTATTATTCTTCAAGAATATATTCTTGAATCAGAAATTTTTTTTTCCTGACCTCTGATAGAAGTAGGTCTCGACCTCTTTTTTTTTTTTTTTTTTTCATTTTTAAGAATTTTATAATTTCTTATAATTTTAAGAGTATAAATTTAGTTAAAAATTTAAAAGGATAAGAGTTTAATAATGTACCTAAAAAAGATAGAACAAAAATGTGCTGCTCAGCGTTAATTGCTTGTTTCTCTTGTACAACCGGTCCGGTCCGGTCCATACACAGTAGCCAACTAGTACTAGGCTACTACGACTCATCAGTCATCTCCCCGATTAAGAGTTGAGCCGTTGTAAAAAGGAAACGGAGATGAATTTATCTGGGTAAGAGGTCAATCGATCAATCGTACGCTCCTCTGTGATTTTTCGATCACTCGAAAACTCTCTACCAAAATTATCCGTGTGATTCATCCTCTGCAAATGGGATTCGGAGACGATCCGTACGAAGTCCAATCTCTTGCTCTCTCTATGATTTAGGTTAGGGTTTGCTGATTTGAATTTCTCTAATTCTTCTTGTTTCTCTGGTTCTTTCAGGTATCGCGATGAGGACGGAGAACCTTTAATGGACTTCGATGGTATTCAGTCCGATCGCGATCAATCTCCTGAACCTCACCATTACCAAGGTATACTCGAGGATGACGGTGACGATTGGGGCGGGCGTGAGCGGTCTCAGACTCCGGTATACGATGCAAATTCTACGGATTCGAAGGCTAGACCTAGGAAGAGACTGATCAAGAAGAGCTTCATGGGGAAGGAGGCTGTGGCGTCAGATTTGGTCGACGATGACGATGACGCTGAGATAGAGGGCTATGTGCCGCAGGAGTTTGTGAGGGCGGGGTCGGAGGATAGGAAGATGAAGAAGGTGAGTGGTAGTGGGAAGAAAGAGAAGAGGCACAAGGGGGAGAAGCGGTTTGGGAGTGGTGGTGGAGGGAAGGGAGGGTCGTCTAGGACTGATTTTTCAAAGAGAGGGTTTTCAGGGAAGGGGTTTAAGGATCAGGATGGGGATGTCAAAGAGATGTGGGATACTATTGCCGGTGGTGATTCTGAGGTACTTGTAGCTTTGTTTGTTCTAATTTGAGCGATACATCTACTGGTTTTTGGCTTAACTGAGCTTCGTGATTTTGACTCTCTTCATTTCGGGGAATATGTTTAGAACATGTTAAGAGCGCTGATTTATAGCATTGAGTATCTATTCTTTTTCCCTTTTAATCTTTTTTGGTTAGTGGTAATGGGGTTTCATGTTCAATCAGCAATTTTCTAAACTGGTTTTTAATGTATCCATCTGCAATTGGCGTGCCTGTACTGTTATCGTAGGTATTGTTGGTGAAAATTCTTATTACAAGTATTCATGGCAGCAAATGGTTGCATATATGAGTGTTACCTATTGGTTGAAGTTTATATAAGCAGTTCCTTCAACGTTGTGCTAGCTTGAAACTATTTTATTTACTAAGGCTTGGGGACAGTAATTGTCTTTTTTTCTTTTTCCCTTAATCAAAGCTATATTTGCATGATACTTTAGATCATAGACGTGTCAGACTATTGTTTTGTTTTTTGTTTTTTCCTTATTATATATGTACTACTATGAGGTTATTTCTTTCGGCTTTGAATTTCATTATTGATGAGTTAGCTAATACTAACATATGTAATGAGTTTTTTACTATGGTGTTTTGTCTTGTTTGTGAGGATATCTTGTTTGCAAGAACATTGAACTTAATGGCTGATACCAACAAAGCTTGTTGATCTCAGTGTCTTTGAAACTGGGTGAGTTTTCCGTCAATAATTTGTACTTATTTTCTTTTTTAACGTATAGGATGATCAAGATGGTGCCAGAACACTGGATGATGATAACTTTATAGATGATAGTGGTGTGGATCCTGCTGAGCGTTATGGAAGCGACCGTGAGCGTTCTCCTGGTGACACTCCTCAGGTTGATAGTAATCATGCTTGTTATATATTTATTGTTTATGCTAATTACGTAGATCTGTGAAGTACAAATCTTTTGGTATTTTCTAGCTTATGCGTACATGTATCCACTGAAAGAACTTTTTTGTCATGTCTAGAGCTGTAAGCTTGCTTCTTTCATTGGTTTATTAAAAATTCTTGGAACTTGGCTTATAGTTATGGAGTACCATGTTTATATATTTATATATATATTTTTTTTTTTCTGCTTCTTTTTACTAGTTATCGCTGAGCACATTTCTAAAGCTTCACAGTCTAGTAGGCCCTTTCATAACTCCCTTCAATTATTTGGTGGATTTTGGTAGGCTGAAGAGGGTGAAGAAGATGATGAAATTACAGAGCTCTTCAAAATGGGTAAGAAAAGGAAGAAGAGTGAGAGAAGTCCTGCTGAAATAGCATTGTTAGTGGAGAATGTCATGGCCGAACTTGAAGTAACAGCTGAAGAGGATGCCGATTTTAATAGACAAGGAAAACCAGCAGTAAATAAACTCAAAAAGTTACCTCTACTTACAGAGGTTCTTTCAAAGTGAGATGGCTCTCCGACACTGGTTTTTTCTGAGCATGTTTCTGTTCCCTTGGCATTTATGAATGTTGTCATCTCAACCTGTCATTTTCAGGAGGCTACTACAACAAGAATTTTTAGATCATGGAGTGCTAACCCTTCTGAAGAATTGGCTTGAACCTCTTCCTGATGGAAGTTTACCGAACATAAATATCCGTGCTGCAATCTTGAAGATTTTGACTGATGTATTCACAGAATTTCTGCTCTTTCATACTGTAACATGTAGTGGTTGTTGGCACGTTCAAGTAATACCTGAAATCTGACTTTAATGCAGTATCCCATTGATTTAGAGCAATATGATAGAAGAGAACAGCTGAAGAAGAGTGGTCTTGGGAAGGTTAGATTCATTTAATTATTGATGAATATAATGGTTGGTTGAAAGCAATTTGTATTTAGCAACTCATTCGATCTGGTTTATTTTCTTCTGGCAGGTCATTATGTTTTTGTCAAAGTCTGATGAGGAAACCACATCCAACAGAAAACTTGCTAAGGATTTGGTTGATAAATGGGTAATGTTTTTTTTGTTTGTTTTCTGTTTTTTCTCCCTTGTTAGATTTATTTTGTTTATCACTAGTATTATTATTTTCAAATTAGCTTTTAGTCCTTAACTCTTCTAATAAACTGCCTCTATGTTTGATTGTACCATTAATTGCTTGACAACTGGAAAATGATAAATGCAGAGCCGACCAATATTTAATAAAAGTACAAGGTTTGAGGATATGAGAAATGGCGATGATGAGCGGGTACCATTTCGAAGGCCAATGGTGAAAAAGTATTGCTCCTGACCTGTTAGTTGTTTTTGAACATCAATCTACTGCATTTTCCTCTGCTCCTTGCAACCTGCTACATTTTTATTTATTTATTTTTTTTTCAGGCCAGTAAATAAAGCTGCTGGAATGGAATCAAGAGATGGGGATCTTGATTTGGATGAATTTTCAAGGTAACATGTGAAGGCTAAGAATGTATAATGGTCCTGGCTGTTCAGGCTTTAGTAGCAATATATTTGATCATTATCTCCCAAAGCATTTCTTATGAAGTCTTTATTTCTGACTATGATGCAGGGGTCGCAAGTCTGGTCAATCATCCTCTAGGCAACATGCTTCAAGACCTGAAGCAACACCATTGGATTTTGTGGTCCGTCCCCAGTCTAAGGTCGACCCAGATGAAATTCGTGCACGTGCTAAACAAGCTGTTCAGGATCAGCGCCGTATGAAGGTTTGTTTTCTTATCATTCATCTTTTAAAATCTCTCTAATTTTCCAGTGAACTACATCAGGAAGATAATAAGAGCTTTTGAATAGTCAATTACTAATTCTTAGGGAATTTGAGTAGAACCAAACTTTTCAGGAATATTCGAAATACCTAGAGACTTGTTGCATCTTTGAGACTTATTCTGGAAATATCATCACAAATCCTTGAAAACTTTTCTCAAATACCTTTCCATCAGTATATATCTCTTCTGTGAATGATTATTTAATGATTGTTGGACCCCTGAGAGTTATTACGGCCTTTTTGACCATGGAAAAGTAACACCATTTTAATTGCAACTCTGTTCTGGTCTTGTAAGGCAATAAGTGATTTTCAAGTGGACAATATTAAAGCATGCTTAACCCTTAGCTACTTGCTAACCCAGGTGTAAGAAAACGTGTGATTTTGTTGGAAATTAGCTATTTTTCTGACTATAATAAGAAATTTTTGTAAGTTTTGCTTTTATTTTCTAAGAATACTTGGGCTCCATTTGTAAAAATATTTAGATGCCATTTGAGACTAAAATTTAAAAGCTCAGTCTTATCTTATACCTTGATGTTTTATCATGAATTGGCAGATGAATAAGAAGTTGCAACAATTAAAGGCTCCAAAGAAGAAGCAACTTCAAGCTACGAAGCTCAGTGTTGAAGGTCGTGGAATGACCAAATATTTATGAAGAGCTTCAAAAGAAGACCACCAAGAGATAATTTTCAAAAACATCATTAATATTCTTGGTAGAATTTTTAAAGCGGTTGTTATTGAGATTTCCGATCGGGAAAAATGAAAAATTAATGATAAAAATATAGTTAATGTACAATTTTGTAAATTTAATTATAAAAATTATTAAATTATAATTTATTAGTTAATATTTTTTTTTACCGTATTTTAGGGTTCGGTTAATCCATATGTTAGTTAATCGATTATGATAAATTTCAAGGATTGAAATTATTTATTTTGGCTTTTGTAAATTAAATTATAAAAAAATTTAGGATAAATTTAAATTATTTAAAATTGTAGATAAAAATGGATAAAAAGTTTGAGAACCAGTAATAATTTTACCTTAGAATTATCAAACTATGGTGAGCTTCTTGGCCCAAATCTATAGTCTTTGCCTAATAAAATAAAACAGATTTATTAGCAACTCGTGAAAAGACAATTTACTCTCTCAAAATAGATGAATAAGAAGAGTGAAAGTGATCAAATTCTTTACTTCTCCGACTCAAGTTACATCAATCTTAATTGTCTCTTGATGATTTTGGGTTATCGGAAGTAGTTTGAATATGGTAGAAGAGTTCAAAGAAATCATGAAATATGAGTTTGAGATGACTCACCTTGAAAAAAAAATAATATTTTTTTAAAATAAAAATTCACTAATTATTAAAAGATATTTTCATTTCTCAAGAAAAATATGCCAAAGACATATTAAAGAAGTTCAGAATGGAAAGCTCAAAGCTTGTTTCCACTCCATTAGCTATTGGAGAGAAGCTCTCAAATTCTAATGGTTATGAAAAAATACTCAACTAGGAGTCTAGTTGGATGACTTATGTATTTAATAGCTACAAGGCCGGATCTAATGCACTCAACTTGTCTGCTATCTAAGTTTATGCATTCTCCATCTCAGATTCATAGTGGTGTTGCAAAAAGAGTCCTGAGATATCTTAATGGAACCACAAATGCTGGCATTTGGTTTAAGAAAACAGAATTGGCCCTTTATGGTTATGTTGATAGTGATTGAGCTGGATCATTGGATGACATGAAGAGCACTAGTGGTTTTTGTTTTTTCATTGGGGTTAGGCATCTTTTGTTGGAGCTCCAAGCAACAACAAGTGGTAGCTCAATTCACAATTGAAGTAGAATATATCTTTGCTACCTCTATTACAAACTAGTCTGTGTGGATAAGAAAATCTTGAAGAATTTGGGATTTGTTCAAACTAATCCGACTACTATTTTTTGTAATAACAAATCTGCTATAACTTTCTTAGAAAATCCAATTCAATTTGGAATACCAAAATATATTCTAATCAAGTTTCATGCAATAGAGAATTGATTAGAAATGATGAAATCAAGTTTGAACACCGTGCCTCTGAAAATCAAGCTGCAGATATCTTCACTAAGGCCCTTCCTAGCTACAATTTCGATTTCTTTAAGAGCATATTGGGAGTTATCAGTAAAATATTTCAGGAGTAGTGTTAAAAATGGAATGTTTTGCTCCTAACTCAATTCTCTCATCTCATCCCAGTTTTAGTTGACTTTTTGCTGCTTGAATTAAAGTCTGCTGACTTCAATCCACCAAGTTTTGGCATCAAAATTTTGACTTGTGGGCGTTGGTTTCACCTCAATCGGAGTTGTGAGCTGCAAGTTAGGATCAGTCTTGTTCTTGTTGGTTTGATGCTTTTGTTGCTTCTGCAACAAGGCTCTGATGTGGTACTTTTGTGTTCAATTGGATTTGCTCATGGTTTATCATCTCTCTTGAGTCTGTTTGATTGATTTTTGATCCAGGTTGGTGGTGATCTCTCAGCCTTGAAAGAATGATCTTTAATCAACTCAAAAGCTGCTAAATGAGAATGCTTTACTGCCAAAAACATACTTTCCAGCCTGTCTTACTTGTTTATTTGCTTTAGTTGTTTTAATTAAGTATTGTTGTACTTGTAACTTGTTTTCATTTTCAGATTAGCAGTATGGCTTTATTGTACTAGTTATGATATATTAAGAAAATCTGTAAGTCAATGCTATAGCTGGTTTTTTACAGCAAGCAATTTACAGAAAACAATCTGTTTTTCCTCGGACTCTCTTCATCCTCTGCACTTCACAACTCTCTAACATTCAATAGCTTCTTCATGGAAATCATTAGGATTGGACAAACTGGTCTCATCATCCCTTCTGGTATCCGAAAGGTTCAACGGATTATTCTTCATTCTACATGAAGTATGAAAAAATTTCGAGTTGCTATCTCTTTTAGCAAGCCAGTGTTCTCTTGATTTTTGTTTCCAGTACACTTCCTCATGGAGTAAGCATTTATTATATATTTATTTGTTGCATGAATAAGACTATCAACATCCTTCTGAGAACAATGGAATTGAAGTAAGGAATCCAGGGCTTCAACTTTATCTTTCCAAGTATTAATCTCCACGAACAGATCCAAAGACCTGCACATTCCAAGATTTAAGAGCCTCTGTCGTCAACTTTAAATTGGAACTCAAAATGATCAATGGATTCGAATGATAAGATCTTCATGCAGAGTTCACCACCCTAAGGAAGCCCTCGTGTAAGGTCCACATCCTCTAAAATCAAAAGAGCCTAAGGCCATTATAAGACAAAGAAAGAGGAGTAGAGACTAAAGAATAATGATCAGAATTCACCATTTCCAAATGCTCCACCCTACCATTAAAAGTACTACAAATGTAATGAGAAGATAGCACCTATGTAGCCTTGAATACTGACGAGAGATACCACGAAAGGCAGTTCAACAAGACTTGCTTAATGGATACAATCGTTGAAGTCCTACATTGCTCTCCCAGAAGGCAAGTTCCTACCCAACCTCTCGGAACGATCTCAAACAATGTTAAAATATCTCTCCGCCCTCCCCTCCCCCCCCCCCCCCCCCCTCCCCACACACACACAGTATTGGGATAGAGAAAGAAGCATTCGTTGCCAAGAGCTCCTCCTAAAGTTGTCAAATCATCCAGCAGTAGTATATTCGGTTGTTTGCGGTGGAATAGATTCAAGCGTCGCAAGGTAGCTAAGCAGGAATAGATATTGATAGGAAGCAAGCAACTGATTGATTGCGCATTAGAGACTGAGAAGGAAAAGGAAAGCAAACAAGCAACAAAGGATGCCATTAAGCAAGAGAAAGCATGGCTGAGCTAACACAAGGCAAGAGCAGATGAAGTTGACGTCTAAAAGGCAAAAACTAGCATAGACTACAATAACAAGCAACTCTGCATTCAAATCTTTCAAGCTATGAACTGCTTGTGAGAACGATTAATCTCGACGTCTAAAAGGCTTTTCCAAAGAATCCAAATCTTTCTTTCCACCTCCTGATTGGACACGACATTATGAAAATTAGTAGCTTTACAGATTCTCTTAATGTTGGAGTCATCAATCCAAGGATCTATAATACCAGCCAAAGATATTTTAGAAGACTTAACAATTCGTTTTTAACGGGAAAGGGTGATAGGGTTACCTGTACCCCTATAATTCAAAAACAAAATTGCATCAGACGTTGGATTTAGTTTGGTATCGAGTAACCATTACATGCCCTGTGGAACTATTACCAGCTAAGCCTGTATCCTTTCCTCTCCCCTTATTCTTCCTAACTAGTTAGAAATCATCTTGAGAAGTAACCATTCAGTCAAAAGCATATCCAACATTCATGACTTCCTTCCCTACAACATCCTCAGGATTCGAATCTGATTTTTGAATGATAGCCAACCCAATGGATAGCTCATGGTTATGAGTTTGGTCTGCAATTACTATAGCCTCATCCTTAGCAAGCTATGAATTCCCATGCAAACTACTGGGCTGTAAATGAACATTCCCTCGAATCTGAGATTCCCCCTCAACCCTATCAACTGGATGTTGACCATGCGCCTCTATAATAGGATCAAGCTCTGCTGAAAAACCCTGCGCCTCTATACCACGGCACCGTCGTTGCCAAATGGGCAGCACCATAACCGAGCGCAGCAGGTAAGCTGCCGTTGTCTGTAACAGTTGCACACGGGCAGATTATTAGGCAATTTGCCCGCAGGCCGCATTACCTTATGCCGTCCATTCCTATCGAAATAGGTGTTCGATCGGCAATCCCTTTTTGGATTTTTTGTGCAATTTTGTTTTCTACCTTTCCGTAAAATTTCATAATTCTCAAACTGTTGGAACTCGAGATATAGCAAATACCGTACCACTGCACAATGAGTCAAATTATCTGTACAACAACCTTATTTCATTCCGCCGCTGCCAATGGCGGTCTTTTGTGGATCCAATCATGTGAATAATTTCGGAATTAATTCATTTAGTTTCGGAGAACGATAAACATTAGTAAACACTTGAGAACTTTCTAGAACAAAAAAAAAATAAAAAATCAAAACATTAATTTAAAACAACTTAGTTACCAAACTTACTGTAGATCTAGACTCTAAAACCACTAAATCTATAGATAATCGACAATGGATTCGATAAATTTAAAATTTGTAGGATCAAATCGAAAACTTGATTATCACATAAACATATACAATCAAGATCATAATATATACATATCACATATATATATATATATATATATATATTGGAAAGTACAGTAACGTCTCATGGAAACCTAATTACATGTTTGGTTTGATTTTTGGATGGGAATTGAGGGAAAATTTCATCTCATTCCATTATTTGGTTTCATTCGATTCTTCGAAGTCTGAATTTTCCAAGTATGTTAGGAAGCATTGTTTGCATTCACTGGAAGTGGAAGAATTGTCCTAGTGCATGTAAATGTATATTTACTGGTCGTTCTAATGAACCAATAATTATTTTGGAAGCAGTAGCATCATACAATCTTTGGATATGGCATGCTTTTTTTGGTTTACCATAGTCGCATAATGATATCAATGTGCTAGATAGAAACGTCTAATATTTTTAGAGAACTCTCTCAAGGACATGCTCCTCGAGTAAGCTACTCTATTAATGGTTACAACTATAAAATGAGATATTATCTCGCAGATGATATATATCCTTCATGATCAACATTTATAAAAAATAATTCATGGTCCACAAGGTAGAAAACAGAAATTTTTTGCAGTGACTCAAGAATCGGTAAGAAAGGATGTAGAGCGAGCATTTATAGTGCTACAAGCAAGGTTTGCAATTGTATGGGACCTGCACATTTTTTTTCACCAAGAAGTACTCAAAGATATTATGACGACTTGCATAATATTACATAACATATTGTTGAAGATGTGATGCATATGTACCTTCAACTAGATGCTAATGATTACAAACAGATTGATGAGAATTTCCAAGAATACGTTTGTAACAATCATACACCCAAAATCTTATGTTTCATTCAACGATATAATCAAATTAGAGATAAAGAAACTCATTCTCATCTTCAAATAGATCTCATAGATTATTTATGGAATATTCATAGTCGAAATGACAAAATGTATATCACAGAAAATAATAAAAATAAAAATGACAAAATGTATTCATATTCAACTTTTAATGAAGTACATATTACACACAAGAAAACAATAAAAAAAAAAAAAAAAAAAAACCAAAACCAAACCAAAAATTCTAAATAATGTAGAAGTTGAACCTCCTAATAGATCTATTAATGGTTTTTATGCATAAATTTCTTGTCGGTCTTCATTCGATGATTCTTAATATACTCTAGTTATTCTTAAGATAAACCTCTTATATCCACCAACATAAGTTCCTTTTCCTTTTCCTCATTATCCATAACAAGTCCTTTTTGCTTTATGACCCACTTTTTCTTTTCAATACAAAACAACCTCTCATGTTTTTTTCATTTTATCCTCTTCAATACAAAACAACCTTTCATGTTTCAAAATACAAAAAATATTTTTGAACAATATTACCAAACAAAATCAAAGTACTTCTAGCTTTTGCTTCTACAGCAAAGTTAAAAAGAAAATTAAATATGGAAAAGAAACTTCAGGTCACTAAGCTTAGTGTAGAAAGTCGTGGAATGACCAAATACTTACAAAGAGCTTCAAAAGAAGGAGAGCGAATAGAAAAGCCTCAAAAGTTGAAAATGATAGAGATGACACTACCATGAATTTAGAGGTAGTAAAATGAGTCGGACCGATACGAATATGCATGTCATGATAAGATAAAAGTACAGCACAAGCACAAAATACGATAAAAATACAGCACGAGCACGACACGGATTAGTCGTGTAGGGCCATGCTGTGCCCAATAATACGGACACGTGGGCCGGCACAACACGGTTCTTTTGGGCCCATGCAAGGCACGGACCCAAAAAGACCTCCTAGTTCTAAGAGTTTTTTTTTTCGGAAATCATTTTGTATGTTAAACTTTTCGATTATTTCAAAATCTTATTTGGCCAAATAATATCTTTTACAGTTTATTTACAATTTTAATTATTAATGGTATAAACTTCTAATTTATTAAATAATAATTATTAAGAATAATTAATTATTTATTTGTAATATATAGTAAAATAATTTATTTATTTTAATAGTACTAACTTCTAATATATTAACAATCCAATTTTTTTGAATCAGACTCAATCATTACTTACTTTATAGACTATCTCAGTTATGATACTCGACGGGTCGAAAGCCTCATCAACTCATAACTTCTTATTTATTCGATAGGTCAAAAGCTTCATCGATCTGTCGAATATTATAACTTCTAGTTCACTTTGACCCGTCAAGTATCATAACTGTTATTCTGCTAACTTATACAGCTATGAAGTGAGTAATGATTGAATCTGATTTTTGAATGTCTGATTCAAAGAAATGAGATTATTAAAGAAACTGGCTTACGGGCCGAGCACGGCATGGGCTCACTAGCCAACATAGCACGTTTATGGCCTGTTATTATCTATATTGTATCGTATCATTATTTTTAGATACATACATGATATAAATCAGTCCGTACCGAGCACGATACGACACAATTCATGCCGGCACGAATCGTCACCTCCATGTGAACTAAGAACAGACATGCACTACAGTGGACTAAGACCCTTTAGCATTTGAAGCTTCAACACATGATATGCTATATCAAATACACCATTACTATTATTATTAAGATTTCGGATTCTAAAGAATGAAAAACGAATGATATAAGAAATAAGTTATTTTCAATTTTGTGATTTTTTTTTTCCTTTCCTAGGACTCTGTTTGATGTACACTTGGCTCCATCTGTAAAGAATGAAACTACGGTGAGCTTCCTTGGCCCATCTATATTCCATACCATAATTAAAATTTTCTTTGCCTTAAAAAAAAAAAAAAAAGATTAGAAACTCGTAAAGGTGATAATGTACAGTATGATTTCCAATCGAAACGAAGGAAGAAGCTGGCCGAGGTTCTTTCTTGCTTCCGAAAGTTTTCTCTGCAGGAGTACTGGGAGCGATTTTTCTCCTAGGGAGATCATTTTCCTGAGCCATCTAACTTCTAAGATCTTCTTCTAGATTTTTTCTAGGGTTACGAACGCTCATGTCATAATAATCGTGGCTGGTATTTGAAGATCGAAAGAAGTTCTGACGGAGTGAAGCAGAAATGGAGTCTGAAAATCTGTGGGTTTAATTTCGATTTCTTGTTTCCATAGATCAAGAGGGCTTCCTTACATGGGTTTCTGAGTGGCAAATTGATGATTTAGAATGGGTGAATCTTTGGCCGGGAAACTTCTCAACCTGCATTTGCTGGGCAAGATCCAACGTTTCATTCAATCTCCACTTGCGAAGTCCAATGATGAGTTAGATTTTCTGGTTTTTGTTTTGGGTGTTTAGGGATATAATTCAAATGATACCAGATTTCCAGTTTCCTTCTTAATAGTGTATATCTATCTTGATCTATCGTCTTATTTTTTATTCTTATAAAAGTGACGTGGCATGCCACGTCATACAATATATATATATATATATACAAATACATAGGCCTTAATTTAACCTTTTCCGTAAAACCTGAAAAGGCCATCGGTTCATCGTTTTTCCAAGAAGAAAGAGGTCGTTGATTCTCAGCTAAGGAGCTCGACAAAAATCTGGTAGGTATTATTATTTCAGAACTATTCCAGAATTTTCCATACTTTCATGGCGATGTTTAGGATATTGATTGTTGATTGAAGCTTCATCTTCAAGGAGGAGAACTTCTATATTTGATTGATTCCTTTTTTTTTTTTCCCTTGCTTTTCTGATATACAAACAGTGGATTGAAAATTATGTTTAATTTGTTTAATCCTCGATTCGACTGCTTAGAAAGTTCTTTTTTTTTTTTTTTGCTTGTACATTACGATTCTTACCTCTATTAAGTTTTGAGGGTGTTTGTTGCTTTTTTCGGTTTCGGTATATCAATTACTGAATTTTGCGTTTGAGCCATCAATATGACAAACTTTAAATCGGAGCTTTTGAATTCGAAACTGTAATTTTGACCCAAACTGCCGTTTGAAACGGTGAACTTAAATGGAACCTAAACCTTCTAAAGTATGATGCTCTTTTGAGTAATGATTTTGCAATCTTCCATATGTTTAAGTAAAAAGAATCAATCTTTTTCTCCTAATTCACAAAATGCGATGTACACTAGAACTCAATGTTTTTTTGCCCCTTGCTATTTGTGAATTGTATTATGCTTCCTTCCTTGCTCTAATATATATTTAATATACAATAGCAGCAGGCAAAAGAATAATGGTGACTGGGTTGATAAATGCAAATCCCATAGTATACCAAAAGAAAGAGAACCGGTCTCGAAGTGCACCACGAGATGCTGATGAGGATGCAGTAGAAGCCATTGATCAACAAGAAGTTTTTGATATCCTTTGTGTTTGATCTTACAAGACCAATTAATTTGTTTTAATCTCCGTTTAGTGTTAGTGACCTATTAATTTGTATAGAACATCATCTGTCTTATAGGTTATAAGTACCTGCTATGTTCTAATTTGTTCAGAATTGATCTGAAAAGTTTGCTTAGCATTAGAGCAGTGTTCGATTAGATTTGCCACAATATGCCTTCACAGTTTAGAAGACATATACGAGACTGTTTTCTTCTTTTTGCTTCCTTGAAAATGTTTGAAATGCTTCTTTGCCATAATTTAAGGCATAATAATTGACACATGTGTCGGTTGGTTGACCTAAGAGCTTTAGATTTCAAGCAATACTATGTTTTCTAATAATTAAAAATACCAACACTCTTTTAAGAGATTATTGAAAGTTTCCCTGGAGAATTACTTTGTTATCATTGTTCCCTTGACAATCTTAAATCATATTAGGGATATAAAAGATCCAGAGCACCCTTATTCCTTGGAGGAGCTCAAAGTAATAACAGAAGATGCAATTGAATTAGATGACAATCGTAGTTATGTGAGGTACTGTTTCTTTATTACACTTGATTTTTTGAGTAGTTTGCATGTTTTCTTATTGAATGCTTGTTGTTTCTTTTTGTCAGAGTCACATTTACTCCCACAGTTGAACATTGTAGTATGGCCACAATTATTGGACTGTGCTTGAGAGTGAAACTTATGAAGAGCCTACCTCCTCGTTACAAGGTATGAAATCTTGATTCTTATGATTGACCTTTCTGACCATTATTCCTATATTGTTTTGAGCATAGTAGTTCTTTACCAAGGCTTCAGTCTAAATTTCAAGTTCCCTATATTAATTGGTGGTCTATAACAAAGGTTGGAATTTTAGCCCTTAATTTGGGGAACACATACAATCATTGAAATTTCTGTATGGTGTATCAACAGGTAGTGATGCCATCTTAATATTGTATGAAATCTCTGATAAGCTTTAGAGTATCTAACCTACTTCCTAACTCTAAGAAAATAAAATATTTATATGAAAATTCTAAGATGCATTTTAGTGTTCATCCAAGTCCAACATGTTATCAACCTCATCGGCCTTCATGCCATCATCTTTTCCATCACTACAAGTATATCCTTCATCATCTTCAATTTCATCCGAAGCAGCTTTTTCCTCATCAACTTCTTCTACTCTAGAAGATGAAGCCCCTTGTACTTGTTATCATTTTCTATTGTTGATTCGGGCATCTTCTGCTTTTTTATCACCCGATACCATTTCCACATCACCCCTTGTCCAGTTCTTTGCAACCGAATATCAATAATCTTGTGCATTCATCTGTTCAATCAACATTCGTTGCTAGCATCAAATATTGGTTAGAGAGATATGATCAGTGAAATTCCGCCTATCGTAATGGACTTTAGAGTTTGGTTGTATCTAATATATTACATCCTTCAGGCTTTGGTGATCCAACTTATTTCTCATGGGCATTAAGAGCTTGATGTATTTTAATATATATTACGGCCTTCTGAGTGTTGATGATTCAACTTGTTTTTCTTCTTAGAGTGAATCCGGTTAAAAATTATTAAGAAAACCAAAAAAAAAAAAAAAGTTTTAACAATTACAATTTAAACCTTTGAAATTTTGTGAAGATGTATTTTATAATAATATATGTATGCTAATAACATGTGAAATTTTATTTCCTTCTTTTTGTTTGGTATTTTCTTCACCAATTCTGGGCTTCTTGTAATCGATGCTTTTCTTTTCAGGTGGATATTAGGGTAGCTCCTGGATCTCACGCAACTGAAGCTGCAGGTAACCATTCTTCCCCTCCCTCTCCTCTCTCTATCTCTCCCGTCTCTCTCTCTCTCTCTCATAGATCAAGTAATGAAGCTTTTCTGCAGTAAATAAACAACTGAATGATAAAGAACGAGTAGCAGCAGCTCTTGAGAACCCGAGTCTTTCAGACATGGTTGATGAATGTCTTGCTCCTTCTTTCGAGTAAATGTTTTTTTTTTCTTTTTTTTTTCTCTGCAATATTTAATTATTTTAGCAGATTAATTAGGTTGACTAAATAGCTTGTATTTCTGTTGTGTGTTGATGAAGTTGACTTGCTGGTTTGTTTGATTTTATCTCGATACGTTTGATTGATTGTATTTATAAATTTTATAGACCTCTTTTTTTTTCCCCCCTTTTCCTTTCAGTTTTTAGTTTGGGTATTGTATATTTATTTATCTTTTAGATTTACATATCAAATGTGTAACATATAAGGATATTATACTACTTTTTTGTTTATTCAGTTTATAATATGTTTGATTTTATAAAATAAATGTTTGATTTTTAGATTTGGAATATGGAAATCATTTTTTTTTATTTTGTGATGTGACATGTTGTCGGTTTGTTAAGCTGCATATATCTTTGTCCTTTGCATTGTTAAGCCAGCCTCTGTAGCATTGTTGGTCGCGTAGGCTGAAGTACCATTTCTTCTCTCCCGTTTTCACCTTCTCCGAAGAACAGAAAAGCAAGTTAAAAAAAGTAAGATCAAACAGAAGAAATGGTACTGAAGAAGAAGAAGAAGATTTAGGGTTTGATTGATTAATTAATTACCGGGAAGTTCCCATGGCTCACATTTGTTGAGGTCTAACTTCAGCAATGGCTCTGCCAGTGAAGTTACTGTCGGGTACTTTCTTGAGGTGGTAGTAGGTTATGAGTTCCTCATCGGTTGGGGTGGAAGCGGAAGCCCCACGGCAAGTGGGTGTCTCCACTGCCGTCAAAACGGTTCTTGTTATTATTGGTGTTGAAGTAAGTGATCAGATGATGATGATCCATGGAGCTGATGAGAGAATAGCAACGGTGGTAGGGCGGCAGGGTATTCCCTCTGTCAGTCAATAAAGTGTGCAGCTGGCAGGAAGGATGATTGGGGGGCTGGTCTTCTTTTGTAGATTTTGAGCCTTCTTTTAAGTTTTCTGACTATGATGTTATTAATAGTAGATACTGGCAGTTGTTTGCTCTATCGGCCTATCAAATTTCCCGAATTGAAGAAGCTATCTCTTTGCTCAACTCGGAGTCAGATAGGAGGGTTTGGACCCCGAATAAGAATGGCAAGTTTTCTATTAGATATGCTAGGTCTGCATGGTCTGCCATTGCCGCTCATCATGGTAGGATTCCTTCATTCTCCTACCTTTGGGACGTTAATGGACCTTTGAAGATTAAGCTCTTTGGTTTGAAAATTTGTAAGAATGTCATTGCCGTTGATGCCAACATTTAAAAAATGGGGATTGCTTTTCCTTCCATTTGCCTTTGCTATCACAATATAAGAGGAATTTGTTTTACATCTTTTTTTTTTACAGACAAGTAGCCTCTCATGTGTGGGGTTTTTTCTCTGGGGTGTGCCGTATTCACAATCTGCAACAGTCCATCCTTGACAAGCTCATGCTTTGGTGGTCTACCTCTCATGTTGCTGGCCATGTTAAATAGCTTGCGAGTCTTATTCCCCTTCTCATTTGTTGGGAGATTTAGATTTCTCGTAATAATGTTCACTTCAAGAGGAAGAAAATGCATAGTCAAATGATTATTCACAAGGTTATTGGGTGGATTCAAGATTTTACAAAGTGCTGGTATTTTGTGCATGCAACTACTGTTTTGAAGAAGAATATTTTCGATGATTTCGGCTGTTAGGTTTTTATGCAACCTGTGCGCCCTTTACGTCTTTGTTTGTGGATTGTCCCGCCCCGCCCCGCCCCGCCTTTGGATCATTTTATATTAAACGTTAATGAGTTTTTTTTTTTCATCAATATGGTAAGGCGAGGGTGGTGGTCTTATTCGTAACCATGAGGGGCACGTCAAATCTGCTTTTTGTTAGGTTTTGTCTTGCACTAATATTAAGCTTTCAGGCAGAAGTTCTTGTTCTGTTTTATGGTCTTTAGCTTGCTCTACAGTTTAGCTATTTTCCCCTCATTGTTGAATCTGATTCTATGGTCCTCATACAAGTCATATCTTGTTCGGATTGGTGTCTCTCGCACTTTTGGAATACTATTCAGTTTTGGCTTCTCTCATTTCCTATCACTGATGTTCATGTGTTTAGAGAATGTAACTTTGTGGCCGATGCCCTAACCTGTTTGGGGATGAAATTCACTACTTATTTTTTGTTGAGAATTCAGTTTCTCATTCTGTTACTCTTTGTTTACTAAAAAAAAAAAAAAAGAAAACTCAAATATTTAAAGTGCATATGATTTTGATACATTCATCCCTCGTTCCTTACGCAATTAAGGTCAAATTATACACAATTTTTCAAACTGCGCCTTATTTGAATGATTCTTTCTAAACTATTGCCTTTAAAAACCCAACCAAAATTATGCTCGAATTAGAATTTCTCACATATCTCTTAAAACTTTTTTAACATCAAATTCATCCTCTTTTTTTTTTTTTACATATAATATTTTAGCTCTAAAATTTTATTTCTCATTAATCAACTTTATTATGTCCATGATTTCGAACTGAACAAATAATTCAGAATCATGTATAGAATGGTCTGTTTAATACATGGTGTTTACTATATTAGTTCTCTATCCTTTTTATATAATATTAATAAAATGGAACGGTTAAAGTGATATTTCAATTAAGTTAATGATTAAGGATTTAAAGTACAGTGGTTAAGGTCTATAGTTTAAAGGTTTCATGTGTAAGTATTTAGGGTTAGGGCTTGATAGTTAGGGTTTAAATCGCATAAACCATAAATCCGAGCATCTAAATATTAAATCTTAAACACTAAGCCCTTAACACTAAACCCAGAACCCCGAAGCATTGTTCATTAAACCTTAAACTTAAATCCTAAACCTTAAACTATAAAACTATATTATAGATCCAAGAATGAAAACCTTAAATCTTAAACCATAATCTTATAATATAAACCTAAACCAACAATAAACTATAAACTTAAAATCCTAAATCCCAAATTTAAATCCTAAATCCTAAACCTAAACAATAAACCTAAACCATAAAGACAAAACCATAAATCTTAAACCCAATACCTGTAATATAAACACTAAACCCTAAGAAACACCAGAAAAAAAAAACCATTTTGTTTGAAATATCATATTGTTTGTCTTGTCTAATATTTCAGACCATGATTTTGAACTACTTATTTAGTTTGAAATCATGGATAGAATGGTCTTTAAAAAAATATATTTGTTTGTTTATGTTAATACATGGTGTTTACTATATAAATTCACTATTTTTTATAATATTAATTAAAATGGAAGGGTTAAAGTGATATTTCAATGAAGTTAATGGTTAAGGATTTAAGGTTTAGTGGTTAAGGTTTATAATTGAAAGATTTCATGTGTAAGTATTAAGCATTAGGGCTTGAGGGCTAGGGTTTAAGTCCTTTCACATAAACCGTAAATCCGAGTATTTAAATCTTAAATCTTAAACACTAAGCCTAAACATTAAACCATGAATCCCAAAGAATTGTTTCCTAAATCCTAAACTTAGGCGCTAAGCCATAAACACTAAGCCATAAATTCGTGAATGTAAACCTTAAATCTTAAACCATAATCTTATAATATAAATTCTAAACCATAAACCATAAACCATAAACCATAAATCATAAACCATAAACCATAAACCATAAATCATAAACCATAAACCATAAACCATAAACCATAAACCATAAACCATAAACCATAAACCATAAATCATAAACCATAAACCATAAATCATAAACCATAAACCATAAACCATAAACCATAAACTATAAAGACTAAAGCATAAAGATAAAACCCTAGTCCTATAACATAAATCATAAATACTAAGAAATACAAAAAAAAAAAAGAAGATTCAGACTGGTTTTCCAGTCTAGGATCTCATACTATTGATATATATGAAACGTCTTGCAAAACATGAAAATGAAACATAAAAGTTCTTACAGTAATGATAACTTCTGACAATAATAAAAAACATGAACCAATAAAAAAATATTCATAAAGTGTTTTCGACGGGTAATGGAGGAACCAGGTTCCAACAAATCTTTTTGTTGTGTCCAAGACTACCATAATTACCATACTTTCTTTTCCTCTGTGTTTGTTCCCTGGTTGAAAGTATACATTTGTTTTTAGGTCTTTCACTCTATTAATGCATGATGAGTGATAAAACCATAATTGACCGAATCCTTTCCGAAAAATCTCACTCACTAGTTAGTGGTACAGGATAAATTGAATTTGAATATGCAACCCTCCAATTTTAAGTAGAGTATAATGGATCACATAATGAATACACACTCAAATTTTTAGATCTCGCAACTGCTATGGTATGCGCACACGTAATTTTATCCATGTTAAACAAACTACATGTATAACTCTTTCCCCCCAAGTTGACAACATCACTAGTAGTACCTTAAGTCATTTCAAACATATCACCATCCCTACTATCAATCTTAATTATCAACGATATACTAGAAGCGATATCATTCTGCTCCCAGACTTTCACTCATACGTAGGCTCTATCCTTACATATATTAACCATACAATGTTTCACGCTCATATATTTTGCAATATTTTTGTACATTTTTGTAGTTTTAGAATGATTCTCGATGTTGTTCCTTCATTTCATCTTCCCTTTCCCATGTAGCCTCTTCCGTCTGCTCACTTCACCATAACACCTTTACTAGGGGTATGACCTTATTCCTGAGTCTCTTCTCCTTACGATCTAAAATTTGTACTGGTCTTTCTTCATATGTCAAATCCTCATAGAGTTGAACATAGTCAATTTCCAATACATGAGAGGGATCAGGTACATACTTCTTCAGCATAGATATATGAAACACGTTGTGTACCGAGGATATCTTAGGTGGTAGTGCAAGCCTGCAGGTAACTTTACCGATACATTATATGATTTCAAAAGGTATAATATATCTTGAACTTAACTTTCCGCTCTTGCCGAACCTCATCAACCCTTTCATTGTTGCAATCTTTAGAAACCCCATATCTTGAACTTGAAATTCAAAAGGTCTGCGTCTCTTATCCACATAGCTCTTTTATCGGCTAAGAGCGGTTTTCATTCTTTGTTTAATTTTCTTAGTAGCTTCCATAGAGGTTTCTATGAAGTTGAGAGTTGCTAAGGTTCCTTCTCCCGTTTCGTAACAGTGAGTTGGTGACCTGTGTTTTCGTCCATATAAAGCTTCATAAGGTGTCATTCCAATGGTTGCTTAGAAACTATTATTGTATGAGAACTCTGTTAATGGCAGGTATTGACTCTAAGCACCTTTAAAGTCTAAAATGCAGGCTCGTAATATGTCTTCTAAAGTTTGGATGGTTCTTTCGGATTGACCATTCGTTTGTGGGTGAAAAGTCGTGCTAAAATTTCAGTTTTGTCTCTCTATTACTCGCTATACACTTTTCCAAAAATTTGAGGTAAATTTGCCATCTCGATATGAAATTATTAATGATGGTACTCCATTTACTCGGACAATTTCACCCACATAGATTTTTGTCAACTGTTCTAGGGAAGTTGTACTTTGCATGCATAAGAAGTGGGCTGATTTGGTTAATATGTCAATGATTACCCAAATTGCATCGTGTCCCTTTGTTGTTTGGCGAAGTCCAATGACAAAATCCATAGTTATTTGCTTCTACTTCCATTTCGGAATCTTTATTGTTTGTAACTCTTCAGCTAGACGTTGGTGTTTAGCCTTGATTTGTTGGCATGTCAAACATTTCCCTACATATTGAGCAACATCCTTCATTATTCTAGTCCACCAAAAGTGTTCCTTCAAATCCTTATACATCTTGGTTTCTCCTGGGTGTACCGAATACGGAGTTTCATGGGCTTCTAGAAGAATCTGGTGCCTCATTTTATCATTAGCGGGGATGCACAATCTCCATTTAAATTTAAGATCCCATCCATAGATATCTTAAAGTTGGATTGCTCATCTTTTTTCATTTCTTGTTTGATTTTCTTTATTCCTTCCTATGACTCATGTGCACCTTTGATATCTTCTTTTTGAATTCCAAATAAGTTGAAAATTTTCTTATCCCAGTATGTTGAATGTCATCTTCTTCCTTCGACAATCTAATGTGACATTGTATTTTGAGAGCCAATCTATTCCTAAGATAACGTCGAAATCTTGTATATCTAATATTACAAGGTTTGCAAATAATTTCACATCGCCTATATTCATTGATATGGCTCGCAGCCAATGAGTGGATATTAATACGTCTCCAGAGGGTACTGTTGTACTAAACACCTCAGCTAGTTGATCTATGAGTGTAAAGCCACCAATATTTCTAAACTAGGCAAAATAATGGGAAAAGAGATTTAAAGGAGGCTTTCTACCAAATTCTAATTCCTACATATACCTAATTTTAATAATAAAAATAGTAAGGGACCTTTTAATCATTTTTAAGATTCAAGGGGATTTAAATAAAATTAATCAAACTAAATAAAATATAAAAATCAAAATAAAATTTGCAGCCACGTTTTTTCAATTGGATGAGATGTCCTCATCCTTCCCCCATTAGTCATCACTAATTAAGCTTAATGAAACAAGTGTCCTTCCACTTATGAATTTACTTGTTTAATCGTCATATTAAGTGTCAACACCTTACTCACTTTCTAATGCTATATAACCCCTCTTTCCCCTACCCATCTCATTTACGGAAACAAACAATGGGAAAGAAAAGAAGGAAAAAGACAGGGAAAGGAAAGAAGACGGGGAAAGGAAAAGAGAGAAAAAAGAAAGAGGGAAAAAGAGGAAGAAAAGAATTAGGAACTTTAAGTTGTCAATCCTATGTAAAATTTTGTAAGTATAGCCTCACTACAACACAATGATAGGATGTTATTTGTTTGTTGTTATGGTTATTTAAAATAATTATATTAATTGAGAATAATATTAATTATTAAGCATGATAACTTATAGAAAATATTTATCCTACTAAGGTTATGTCTATGTTAAGATTATGATTACAGTACGTTATGTATAAATGAAATGATTTTATTACCATGCTAGAAATAAGATTTATGACTAGTATAAACATAGTATAGCATGATGGTTTAAGGATAATGTAAGCTTTAAACATACTACGATTAAATGTATATGTTCATATTTCTAGAAGTTAATGTTATGCTAAAATGAATAAGAATAATAAGCATACATATGCATAAGTGACGTATTGCCGGGTCAAAAGAAGGATCCCTTGTCAATCATAAAGGACCCCAAATAATGTTAAAGAAAAGATCATAAGTGGATCGTTGCAATAGTCATAGCCGGACTGCTGATTATATATCAGTTGACATGCCGGCGGTAGCATCCTCAGGGCCTAAGCATGTAGAAGGATAAGAAATCATGCATGCTAGATATAAGTTATTTGAAAGTAGCTGGTAAGGCGGGCATTACAGTTTGGTATCAGAGCCTAAGCATTTCTCTAGATAGACCCCATATGTACAAGGCACGTGGGTGATCACTTCATTCACCGTAAGTTTCCCGACCATAAACTTTTAATTACAAAATTTAATTTATGAGATAAATATTGTTAGAAATATTCTTATACCTTAAGATACAGACAAATTGTGTATAATGTAGTATATGAGGATGAAATGGTTTTAAGAAAAAAAATTAAGGCTTATTGATAAACTTGAAATCTGAGACTTATGGATACTTGAGAAAATCTTAAGAAAAGTATCTTCAATGACTACACTCTTATAATTTTTAAGAAAGCCTTGAAACATCACAATATGGGTTAGTTTTCCAAAGAAATAAGTTTCAAAATTCTCTAAGAACATCTAAAAAGATATAGGTAACAATTGAATATTGGTCAACGATAAATACGTGATTGAATTGTTTAAGAATAATTAAGAATTGATTAATATGTAGATAAATTGATAAAAGGGATAAGGTACGAAGGAATAAGACTATTCTCTCGATTAAAGTTTTGTTGAAAATGGCACAATCGAATTGTTCTAAATTTCGAGGACGAAATTTTTATAAGAAAGGGAGAAAGTAACCCCCCTCCTCCAAATATTTCAAAACTAGGCATAATAATGGGAAAATAGATTTAAAGGAGGCTTTTTATCATATTCTAATTTCTACCTATACCTAATTTTAATGATAGAAATAGTATGAGACCTTTTAATAGTTTTAAATATTTAAGGGATTTAAATAAAATTAATCAAAATAAATAAAATATAAAAACCAAAATAAAATTTGCAGCCACGTTTTTGCAATTGGATGAGATGTCCTTGTCCTTCACCCATTAGTCATCACTAATTAAGATTAATGAAACAAGTGTCCTTCCACTTATGAATTTACTTGTTTAATCATCCAACACCTTACTCACTTTCTAATGCTATATAACCCCCCCCCCCCCCCCCCCCTCTCATTTACGGCAAAGAAGGGAAAGAAAAGAAGGAAAAAGAAGGAAAAAGAGAGGGAAAGGAAAAGAGCGAAAAGAAGAAAGAGGGAAAAAGAAAAAAAAAATAATTAGGAATTTCAATCAATCTATGTAAAACTTTGTAAGTATAGCCTCACTATAACACATGAATATTATTTGTTTGCTTGTTGTTATGATGTTAAGGTTAATTTTAATGTTAAGATTATGAGATAGCATGTTAAAGGACCCCAAATAATGTTAAAGAAAAGGTCATAACCGAATCATTGCAACGGTCATAAGCGGCCGCTAATTAGATATTAGTTGACATGTTGGTGGCAGCATCCTTAAAGCCTAAGCATGTAGAAGGATAGGAAATCATGCATGGTAGATATAAGTTATATGAAAGCAGTTGGTAGGGCGGGCGTTACCATGGGATGGTTAATTTACAAATAAATTTTAATGTAACAAAGGAATGCGTTGCTTCTGAATCCATTAAAACAAAAGCGAGAATCCTAGAGATAAGAAGCTGACCTGTTATAACGGTAGACGGACTCACTTCTGCATCATCCCGGGAGATGGTAAATACTCAGGTGTTAGCCTTTTCATGCTACTCTTCGATCTTCTTTGGGTTATTGCAAAACTTAGAAACATGTTACTATTGTCCATAGTTATATCATTTCTTAATTTCAACTCTACATTCTCCAATATGGCCTTTGTCACACTTATTACATTGGCTAAAAGGTTTTCATTGTGCCTGCGAACCTTGAAACTTATTCTTCTTGTTTTGTCTTTAAGTTAATTTCATAACTCATTCAACTCTTATTGACTTGGGTTATTGATTAGACTAGTACCATGTCCAATAAAGGATACACTAGAAATAAGTCCCATTGTCATGTTTATACTTAGGCAGGGGATTTCTAATTTGCTTGAAACATAAAGTATAAAATTTCTTTTGCTTAATACAACGACCAATTTTAACTAGAACATATATTTCATATTCATCATTGATCAATATTTACATTACAAAAGTTTAATCATCAAAGACTAATTAGGCTATACACATGTCATATAAAATTACCCTATTATAATTACAAGGGTTATAGTCTATCTAGCTCTATTACGTGTCACCTTACAAATATATTATTATCACCTCCGGGTCTTCTTCCGATATCTTCTCTGGGTCTCCAAGATTTAGGGGTGTAAAGCGGGCTAGCATTCTTACCCGAAATTCGACCCGGGTGACATCTTTGGCATATAGGGCCATCTCATGCCACCACATCCTAACCTCGCCTCTTAATTGGCATATAGCCAATCTAGTCCAGATGTCATCTATCACGTCCGTCCCAATACATATATCTTCTATTCCATATAACCAATTATGTAAATATTCCCATCCTTTGAAGGTGGGTGAGATGGCCATATGAAAGGCTGCAATCAGATCCATTTTGCGATGTCCTCTCGTAAGCTTATGGTACATTCCCACGTGTGCAGTGACTAGTGTGTTTTCATATTCTTCCATAGTCTAAGAGAATACATTTCGAATATTACATATTTCGTATATATACATACTTTAACTATGGAATATTAAAATTCACTATAACCTACACTTACATTGAATGGAGAGATCTCCTCTATGACTTCTACATATGGGGTTTGTCAACAAAACCATGAAGGCTTTGTACCAAAACTGTAATGCCTCGTCCTACTAGCCACGTAGCCTATCAAAATATCTTTAAGGAAAGGCATGACTAGCAGAGGCACTACTTTATTTCCTCTTAACTCTTAGATCCCTTTCTTTCTCTAATAGTGTAATAATTTGAAATTTCTTTCTTTTAAACAGATAATTAAAATTATTATAAGGGGAATTAATCCCAAAACATTAAGCGAAGAACCATCATTTCATAAATATATATGTTTATACATAAGGTGTTCTAAGAGGGTTACATTTTGAAGCCCTTTTTCTTCGCTTTTCCATAGGTCGTATCCCATATGTACAACCCCACGACACCGATCTTCTCTATCTACCCGATTTGTAGTCTAGAGCTTTACCTTTGTACTTTCGTACAACACAAGATAAACATCTATGAGTTAAAAGCTCAGTAAGTACAGGGTCCTACTCACATGTATAAATGATTATTTTGAATTAATGCTTTCATGACTTTTGCCTAGCATGCATGATTTCCTATCCTTCTATATGTCGGGGCCTTGAGGATGTTGCCACCGACAGTTCAAATGATATCTAATCAGCGGTCCGCTATGACCGTTGTAACGATCCGTTATGACCTTTTAATTTTAACATTATCTAGGGTCCTGCATGATCGACAGGCGATCCTTCTTATGACCTGACAACACCTCACTTTAATGTTATGCATATGTGTGCTTATTAATTTTTATTTACTTTAGCTTAACATTAACTTCTTTTAGATCGGATGTATGAACCTATATCATGTTCATACTAGTCGTGATCCCATTTATAGCATGGTACTCTTATTTCTACTTATTATGCTATATAATAGTCACTATCGTAACCTCAACATTAACCTTAGCCTAATAAGCATTATTTTCAATTCATCATGCCTATTAATTGTTATTCTATCCTCAAATCAATATAATAATTATTCATATAATTTTAGCATCACAACAACAAACAAACAAACAAACAAACAAACAAACCATATCCTAGTGTTGTAGTGAGACTATACTTATAGAGCTTTCACTGAGGCTGAAAGTTCCTAATCCTTCCTTTCCTCTCTCTCTGTTTTCCTTCTTTTCTTTCCTTTCTTTCCTTTCTTTCCTTGTCCTTTCTCGGCATCTTTGCTGTTCAGTTGGAAAGTATGGTAGCTATTTATAAGGTAAAGAAGGTAGGATTAGTCATGCTATTTAGTCTAGATTTGTGACAAGTGTATGCACATGCCTGGGTGATCCCCATTTAAGGATGACTAATTCAAAAAAATGGTGATTAACCTGCTGTAGTGGCCATTTTCACCGTGCATACATTCCTTTGCATACTGAAGGTATGGACCCTATAGACCCGTCAACCTCGTCATCCATGTATAAAATAAATTTACAGATCGAAAACTTTTTATTTTATGCAGCATGTCAACAACACTTTCAGATCGAGTACATTTCCTAGATCGAGTATTTTTCCTTCCCAGACCAAGTTTTTTTTCTTCCTTCCAAAACTGAGGTCAAGTTTAATATCTCTCGGTCTGGTTTCCCGGTCCAGATCGAGGACTTTTTCTTCCTTCCCAGACCGAGATCTAGTTTAATGTCTTTCAGTTTAGATTCCCGATCCAGATCGAGAACTTTTTTTTCCATCCCAAATCGAGAACTTTTCCTTCCTTCCCAGACCGAGAACATAATATCTCTTGGTTTGAGTTCCCGATCTAGACAGAGAACTCAGACTAGAGAGACAAAAACATGACTGAAATCTGAACGAATTATGTAACATGTCAAGATCGTCCACTTAGGACTATGCCTATGCCTATGCCTAGCTTAGAACTATTGGGGGTTTACTATATCTACTTTCAATTTGGATTTATACAACCAACAACATATGTAGTATTACTCGACTTCTTCACCTTGAATTCAAAATTTTGTCGAATTGCATGTATCTATAGACTCATCTTTAGGTCATTCTTTGAAGGAAAGAACTTAGTGTGATAAAAATCATCTCCGCTTGATTGGGAAGAAACAATCGGGAGTAAATTGCTTCCAATGTCGAAAAAATCAATATTATATACCTCGGTCTGAGCAGCAATAGGAAAAATATTGTCATAATTATCATTGCCCTTGTCTTCAATTTTATTTTTTGGTTGTGGTAAAAACAAGTGGCGGCAAGTCCTGAATAGGTATCAGATGTAGATTCTCCGAAGCAGATAAAGTATTAGGTACATGAGAGGTAAGTACTACTTCCTGAAAGTAGTCATCCTAGAACAAACGATAATTAGGATTCATTTCATTGTTTTGACAATTATCACATTCTTCCTTCGTTCTTCCACCCCTATCATCTTTAACTTCTTCCTTCATCTCGTCATTGGTCTCATCCTCATTCTTTTCGTCATTAACTTCAACCTCAACCTCAACCTCGGGCTTAACATCTCCCTCTACATCCACATTTAGACCATCATCTAGATAACCATCACTACCATCATCATAACTCATAAAATTCTCATTTTCATCATTACCAAGATCAGGCTTGATGTCACTCTCGAACATGCATACCACTTATTCCCTTCGGAATCAATGTCATATACAGTGGAGATGGATTTTTTGACCATGCATGGACTAAAAATGACTACATATGTATTATTTTCTATAAATATTGGATGAGAGATCGATGAGAATAGCATCTTGTACGTATTGTCGTACCAAATTCATTAGGATCAATGCAAATATTAATGTAGACGATTTCTAATAGCTCACTAAAACTAACATTTGTTTCGACCGCAATATCCTTCTATCCTCGTAAGCCTTTTAGAACCTAATATTTCAATGGTTTTGAGATCTCATTCTCCTTTCATTCCCTAAAACATAAGGCTATATGAATACATATATGACGTTATTCCTGAAAAATAAATAATTTGAGATTAATATCTTAACCTCAAAAAAATTGTAATTCTAGGGAAAAAAAAAGCATGGACAAAATATTAATGACGGTCCAGAGTTGTAGTCCATTAGCAGGTCGATCTCAATCAAATGAAGGAAAAAGAGCATTATCAAGTCAGGTCGATCTCAATCAAATGAAGGAAAAAGAGCATTATCAAGTTGTGAGCAAAACAAAGGAACAAAATTTTAAAAACAAACTTTACAGTATGCGTATACTCTATTAAAGATAAAATAAAAAAAATATAGAAAAAGAGAATACGTATCGAACTTTACCGGTGATGCTCGTATATGTTGGAACAACAATACTTTTTCTTCTCTAACAAATGATAGAGTATAGGTTCTTCTTCTTCCATAAAAGATCGAGTAAAAATTAAAACAATAAAAACAAGTTTGATTTTTTTGTGCATTTTTTCAAAAGAAGGAAAGCTAGGTTGTTTTTTTTGTGTTTTTTTTCTTTTTAACAGTAGAAATAAGATACTTTTTCTTCTCCGAGGAATGATAGAGTATAGGTTCTTCTTCTTCCATAAAAGATCAAGTAAAAATTAGAACAATAAGAGCAAGTTTGTTTTTTCTGTGATTTTGTCAAAAGAAAGAAAGGTAGGTTGTTTTTTTGTATTTGTTTTTTAAACGGTAGAAATAAGGGTAGGAGTGTAATTTCAATTTTTTTAATTAAATAATAAAAAATAAAATGAAAAAGAAAGTCATGTATCAAAATGAGTATCCTCCAAAAATGTATTTGACATAAAGTCATAAAACAACCCTTTATTGCTCGCAATTTCTGGTGCTGCTCTCGCCCTCGCCCACGCCCACGCCCAGCATTATTACCTCTCCTGTGTCTGAAGTTGTATCTGTTTCTCCCAACCTGAATTGATTATTTGTTGGATTCGATCGCACCTGTTTATCACTCGTCTGATCAGAGATTAACTCGGATCAGCAACAATGGCGATGTAAGGGGTTTTTTCCTTTTTTCTTTTCTTCTTTCCTTTTTCTTTGTTTTTCGTTACTTCATTTCAATTCTAGTTCTCTGATCTCATTAGTCGCTATAACGTGGACGTCAAAGTATGATAATATTCTGTTTGGTTGCTGAGAAAGTTACAGGTTGTAGCAAAACATACCCAACTCATCCTTAACTGTATTGTATTATTTTCTGCTCGAGGAAATTGAGAGAAAAACATTTGATTTAGTTTTAATCTAATCGTTTTGCAATTTTCTCATCTAGTTTTTTAGATTTCCAATTGTAGTTCAAAATTTAGGATAATCTAGATATTTTATGTTAAATCTAATTTCTGCAAAAGTCATGTTAAGCAGAGTCGCCTCAGCTCCTGGGAAAGTCTTAATGACAGGAGGTTACCTTATTTTGGAGAGACCGCATGCAGGGCTTGTCCTCAGCACCAACGCTCGGTTTTATGCAATTGTAAAACCACTTTATGAGGATATCAAACCTGACAGCTGGGCTTGGGTATGTGACTTTTCAAGAATCAATTACTCATCCCTTGTCGCCCCTATTGATGGATTCTTTAACCTGTTGCTTCCTGACACCTTTGTGTTTATCAATTTACAAGGATTGGACTAGCATATTCTTCAATCTCTTATATGTTTTATTCATTTTTGGGTAGAGAAGATTCTTCTTTCTTAATGGATGCAGTGAATTAGAGAGCTTCAAGTTAGAATGAAGTTTCCATCTGCACTTGCTTCCATGAAAGTTAATAATGTAGAACACAAAAATTTAAAAGAACCAAAATTCCATGTGCGCTTTCTTGGGCATCTTGGTTCTCAATTAGTGTTTTAAATGATTGAATGGCTACTTTGTATGGTATTAGGTGTCACTTTTAACGCTTATGTCTTAGATTTTTGTTGATTTCTTTCAGGCATGGACAGATGTAAAGTTGACATCCCCCCAGCTCTCAAGAGAAAGCTTGTACAAGTTGTCCCTGAAAGATCTGTCTCTTCAGTGTGTCTCACCAAGGTGAGTAAATTATGTTGCATTAGGTTGCACAAGTGCATACATTTTTGTATGGTGATATGGAAAGTTGAGCATGGTAATAGGAGAACCATGCAGTCAATGCATTACTTCTTTGTTGCTTACTTGAAAGCAACCTTAAAATTTTCAGTGAATCAAGAAATCCTTTTGTGGAACTAGCAGTGCAATATTCTGTAGCAGCTGCGCAAACAACATTTGGTGATGAAAAGAAAGATTTGTTACAGAAACTACTCTTGCAAGGTAGAGTTTGCTACTCACATGTTTCTCCATCTTACCTAGGAAAGTTATTGTAGGCTTCCTGAGCCTAATATGTCATATGGATTAGCTTTGCAGGTCTTGATATCACTATCTTAGGTTGCAACGAGTTCTACTCTTATCGGAATTATGTATGCTACTCTTACTTCCAATCTTGTGGTATCATTGCTTTCTCAAATTTAAATGTCTTCCTTTTAGCGGGGAAATATTCACTTTGTGATTATCCTCTACTTTTCTTCTTTGCTTCCTTGGAAAATATTCTACCAGTTGTTCTTTTTATGTATGATAACAAATAGCTTCTAGATTTCTATTTACCAGTGATATAAGGGTTTCCTTCTTAGTATAAATTTTCATTAGAGCCTTGGAGCTTCTTTTGCATATCCATTTGGTCTAGACATTTGCTCAAAATTTTGATGGCTTGTGCTTATCTCATAGATTGAAGCACGCGGACTCCCTTTGACACCAGAAGTACTAGCTTCCCTCCCGCCTTTTGCATCAATCACCTTCAATGCTGAGAAGTCAAATGGGGAAAATTGCAAGCCTGAAGTGGCAAAAACTGGATTGGGATCATCTGCTGCAATGACAACTGCAGTAGTTGCTGCTTTACTACAATATCTTGGGGCTATAAACCTTTCTCCATCTACAGACCAACATCATGAAAAGGATAATGTGGATTGCGATATGGTGCATGTGATAGCTCAAAGCGCCCATTGTATTGCACAGGGGAAAGTTGGCAGTGGGTTTGATGTCAGTTCTGCAGTTTATGGTAGTCAACGCTATGTTCGGTTTTCACCTGGAGTGCTTTCTTCTGCTCAGGTCCCAATGTTTTCTCCATGTTGCCTTAAATTAAGAATTAAAAAATTCTTGTAAATGTTGTTCTTATTATTATTTATTCCCTCTTAAAGTGTCATATTTTATGGATGCCTGGTGAAACTTCTCATCCCTTTTGTTTGTTTAGTGATATAGGTTTTAATATTATTGTTTTCTTCAGGTTGCAGTGAGTGGAATGCCTCTGCAAGAGGTTATTGGTGATATATTGAAAGGCAAATGGGACCATGAGAGAACTGATTTTTCCTTGCCACCATTGATGACTCTTGTAAGCATGTCTGATTTATCACTCTGAATGCTTGAATTCATTCGAGAATAAGGTCTTTTATGCACTCGATTATACTGTGAATTAGACCCTTCAATTTTTCTTTTTTTTTTCTCCTTTCTATTTACTTCAGTTAAATTAATTAAACTTGTACTTTAGTATAATTGCAAGTAAGTTAGGCCCCTTACTCGTTCCATTTAACTTAGCACGTGCGTGCAAAGTGTAGTGAACATGACCCTTTTATCCTTCCTCTCATTGGTGTCTGGACAAGTCTTTTATTCTGATCCAAGAAATCCAAGATTCAACAATTTATAGTGGATTATCTCATGTTACTCCAGGAACTTTTAGAAATTCCATTTTATGTCGTTGGGATGTTCTACACTTGATATGTAGTTCTATGGCATCTTACTTTTGTTGTTGTATCTGCTCCTTTGTTTTTCCCCCCTTCTTATAACGTGATATCAACTTATCATTTTAACTTGAAAGCGTTGATTTGTGAATCAGTATGATGTTTTCTGCAGCTACTTGGAGAACCAGGAGCTGGAGGATCTTCCACTCCATCAATGGTGGGTGCCGTGAAAAAATGGCAGAAGTCTGACACTCAGAAATCCTTAGATACATGGAGAAAGTTGTCAGAAGCTAATTCTGAACTTGAGAGACAACTAAATCTCTTAAGTAAATATGCTGCAGAACACTGGGATGCATATAAATGTGTGATAAATGGTTGCAGTGTGCTTGGATCAGAGAAGGTATTTATATTTCTTCCTCATTTTGAGAATTCTGTAGGTGAAGTAAAGCAACTTGATTCTGTTTAGAAATGAGCTAAGTCCATGAAACTCTGTTCTTATGCAAGTTGGGATGAGTTTTTGGACCTTTTCTTTACAGTCCTTGCAACACTGAGATGATATGAATTGAATATAAGTTTTGATGGTTATTATAGTCATGCAAACTTTTTTACTTTTCCACATTGTTAAAAATAAGAAAATTGTATTGAAACAATTCACTATGGATTGACAGTGGATTAAACAAGCCAACGAACCAAGCCAAGAGCCCATTGTTAAAGCATTGCTAGGAGCCAGGGATGCTATGCAGGGGATTAGGAATCAGATGCGCCTGATGGGTGAGGCAGCAGGAGTTCCGGTTAGTTCTCTCCTCATTGCAGCATCTTTATGTATTTATTTATCCTATATTCCTGCTATGTTTAGCTCTCATCAATTGAGAAATATTATGAACTCAAACTCCTGCTTTTATATTTACTATATACCAAATTAAAGAAAAATGGTTTTCAATAACTACTCTTTTGCCAAACTTGGACATCAGTCATGATGGAATTTTTCCAGTAATACGTTTAGAACTTCTTCATAGAGAGACATATAATCATACAAAATACAAGCCCCTATACAAAATGGACTGGAGAATACAAAAGGAGGATCTTTTATCGAATATTCAATGCGTTCTCACTAAATCTTGATTCAACATAGACTCTTCAAAGAAATTCCTTAAATAAACCTGTACACTGTTGAACATTGTGATGAACCGACTTCTCGATATTTCAACATTCAACCTTCTAATCAAGAAAGCCTCGGACGGAGAATCTTTAAACAATTTGGAAAGAAATTCTTTTCTTCTTTTCCTGGGCTTTGCCATCATAAACAGTTGTTTAAATGTAGAGTTTTCAAGATACAAATACTTGTTTTTGTATGCAGATTGAGCCAGAGTCACAAACTCGGCTTTTAGATTCTACCATGAATATGGAAGGAGTGTTATTGGCTGGAGTTCCTGGAGCTGGTGGGTTTGATGCTATCTTTGCTGTTACCTTAGGTGATTCTAGCAGCATTGTGATTAAATCATGGAGTTCACTCAATATCCTAGCCCTCTTAGTCAGAGAAGATCCCCATGGTGTTGCTTTAGAGAGTGGAGATCCACGTACTAATGAAGTACCATCCCTTTATTCACTTCATATTTAGGTAATTACATTATTCTTTTCTGATCATCATGTAGGATGATCGTCATAAGTTATAAAACTTGTATCAATTTAAGAAGTCTTATTGGTGAAAATACTTGACTGACTTCATTCTACAATAAAAAAGGATCTGTCAATGTTATAACATTAAGATTACTCTCTCTCGCTCTTTTGAAATTAGGCATCTAGGTAAAACTAGAGTTTTGTTCAAACTCTATTAGATCAGCTTTTGATCAAACTGGAGTTTTATGGGTCTGATTTGGATTTGACTCAAACCGTAGTTTCAAGCCGAATCAGATGAAACCAGCTTACATGTTCTAACCGATGCTTTTTTGTAGTAATTGAATTTCCTAATCATGTAGAAAAAGGTGAGACAGAAGAGGAGTTCCATTTTACAAGATAGAGAAATTAGCAAAATTTACCTGTAGTCTCCACAAGAGCAAGTTCCATTTTTAAAACAATGGAACCGGTTTCGATCTCTTACAACAATCTCTCTTCCATAGATACTTGAAATGAATTTAGTGTACGTATGACAATCACTACACATTCTCACATTCTCACATTCTCACATTCCTAACTATCTTTATCTTATTAGACCCTTTTGATGCATTTATCATTGAAAAGGCTATATCCAATTTTTGGCTATGCCCTTTCGATCTCTCTCTCTTCTCTTCCTCTTCCCCCCCTTCTTCTCCATCAAGCATCACCACTTGTGATGTATCTGCCACATCTTCAAACCTCAATTGCCACTCCATTTGATGAATCATCTCATAAGTTCCGAACCAACTACTTGAAAAGAAACGATAAACTTTCCTCTTCACCTCCACAGAGCTAAACCCAGGTGTCTGAACCAAACCCTTATTAGCCATTTCCGTACTAATTTTACCCACCTTTTCCCATTCTTGAGCTTTTGCATACATGTTAGAGATTATAAGATAATCTCCCGGATTGTTCAGGTTTAATCGGAATAGGTTATTAGCCACAATTTTTCCGAGTTTCAAATTATTATGAACCCTACAAGCATTAAGAAGACTCCTCCAAGCAATGTCATTTGGATTCACCGGCATTTTTCTGATGAACTCAAATGCTTCCTCAAGCATTCAGGCTTTACCCAGAAGATCTACCATACAACCATAATGCTCCATCGTTGGTTCAATCCCATGTTTGGTTTTCATCTTATCGAAAAGAGATAAACCTTCCTTAACCAAACCGGCATTACTACAAGCATTAAGAGCACCCACATAGACAACCTCGCCAGGAACCAACCCTTCTTCTTCAACCATCTGTCTGAAAACCCTTAATGCTTCTCTACCTTGTCCATTTATTGCTAGACCTGAGATCATCACACTGTAAGATAACTCATTCTTTTCTGCCATTTTCCGGAATAGACTCAATCCTTTCTCTAAACACCCACATTTTACATACATGCCTATTAAGGATGTCTCAATTGTAACATTGAGTTCTTTAATATTTCTCATGAGTGCCCCATGAATGTATCTTCCTAAATCAAGTGCACTTAAATGGGTACAAGCCGAAATTAAGCTCACTAATATGCTCTCTTCAACCCTACAAAATCCTTCGCTGCTCATTTTTTCAAATAAATCCAAACAATCCCACCATAATCCAATATTAGCATGAACTGAAATGATAGCACCAATCAACTACGGTTTAAAAGCTTATACACGCTTTGTGCATGTCACCTACACACATTTATCTTAGGGTACATTGACTAAAGGACCTCATTAATTAAAGTGAAAAAAAAAAAAAACCCCACTTAAAACTTTTTTTTTTTTTTATAAAGTGGCTCTTTACTTTCTACTTATTTATTGAAAATCAATAAAATTACTGTAATTATAAAAATATCCTCACCTCTACCACCAACGGTAATAATGAAGAAGCCCTAACCAACCAAAATGAAAGTAGAAACATTTTTTTCCTTCGACAAATTTTCATCTTTCTCTTTTGTCACCCATACTTCAATCCATTCCTTCCTCCTTATTCCTTGACAAGCTTCGAATTTGAAAAGTATCAAGCTTCTCTTTAATCTCCTCGGTATGTTTAAGCTTTCTCCTTGAGTTCTCTTTTAATGGTTGATAGATCATTATAATCGAAACAAAAGTTCCTCTTGGTCTTTGTATTTTGTTTGTATCATGCTTTCGTTTCATTGTTGCAATGAAAGAAGCTATAAATCTAGGTACACGTATCAGTGATCAACAAATTGATGGTTGTTTTTGTATAGAGGGATCGATCCATCGGTCCCTTGAGCCTCGATCCATTGGTCATTGTATGTATGAATCAATTGATCGCATTGATCTTTTGGTTTTTTATTCATTTTTCTCTTTTATAATCAAGATTATTGACTTCCATTTTTTTCCTTCTATAGAAAAGAAAATTTTTTTCCCGTAAAGTTATGCTTCGATAGTGAATGGAAAGAGAATGTGAACCCAAATGAGAGAGAGAATTTGTGGAATCGGCATCCAAATAGCATAGAGGGATCGATTGAAGTTTTGGTCGAATATAATGTTATTTATAGTCAGTTGTTGGAGGTCGTCTATGATTCTATTGAAGTTGATCATAATAATTTTTTGATTGCAACTATCATACAATCTAGAGAGTAAATTGTTATTTTTTACTACACTATATATCAAAAATAACCAAAACATGAAGGGATTTTTCCTCTACTTGCAATCTAAAAAGGATAAATCTCTATAGTACGTAAAGTTGATTCCAAAGATGAAAAGAGATTCATGTGGTGAAGAGTATCATCAATTACCTCACCTTATGTTGATAACAATTCTAGGAGCAACATACTTGATTCTGCTGCTAGCAACATACTGACCCTGCTGCTACTAATAGTCATCAGGATTTTAAGAGAGACATACTTAATCTCTAATCTTTATATTAATTCCAAGAGTGGTATACTTGATCCTACTGATAATATTCATGATCATTTTTATGAGTATGACTGTAATAATTAAGAATATCACGATGAGGATGAGGATGAGGAAGAGAATAAGATTGTAGATGATGATGAAGAAAATGATATTATAAATGATTATGAAGGGAATCAAATTATAGATGATGACAGAGGTGAAATAATAGAGAAAGCAAGTCGTACTAATGACAACAACGAAGCCAATTTTGCTAATCAATAGTACGAGAATGACTTCTTCAATGGAGTAATACTCACTAGGAATTTATCCAATATTTTATCTAGTAGAGATAATTTATATCACATACTAATTGATGAAATGCCGGTACCTTACCCAACATGTTCACCACAATATAGTAATGAAATTGAAGATAATGATTATGTTCTCCCCGTTACTACTAAACCCTCATACGACAAAAGCAATTTGGTTCAGATTCTTTCTTCTCAATCAAGTAGAGGAGAGTTTTATCTTAAACAATACTTCACCTCGAAGAGCGAACTAACAATACTCTATTTTGTGATGAACTATGTTTAGGCCACTTCATCATAATGATGAACTATGTTTTCGTTCTTGTCTTTATATTTATTAAAATGATTGAATATATTGTTGTAGCTAAATTATATAGATAAGTTATAAGTAGTACCTGAAAATATTTCAATATAGATGCTAGCTTTCAGTAACTGTTTTTGTCAACTGTGCTTAACTAGTACGAAACCATATTCATGTTACTCTTGTACGTGATTTTTTACATCTAAGACGTTAGTGGTTCAATAATATCTACCACCGGTGGAGGTGAATTACTATACGAAAACATGGCGTACATCCCTCCTATAATGTAGGAAGATACGAAACGTACGAAAAGATATGGTGTTGAACTACTATTTATGCAATCAATGTTAATAGGATGTTGAATTACTATTAAGTGTTCATCCCTAGACTTCAAGCATTATTTATATATGTGCCAACTTTTTCACTTTTGCATTAATTCTCAAGGTAATTGGAATTTGTAGGTATAATTTAATATTATTTCTCATTATATTTATCCTCAATTGCGAAATCAACAACCGCCGTTGACAGCTATTATATATATTAATTTCATTCAACAATGGTAATGTATGTAACGTTTTGTTTCATATGATGTCCCCACAGATACTATATTTCCGGCTCAAACATATAACCTCATGGAGGTGTATAGTTCTTCCTCTTCCTCTTCTAATGATAGTGATAATGAGGAAATGATTACAATTCAAGAACGAGGGCAATACAATATGCGAGTTCTACAAGCCTTGATGAGTATTAGCATAAGTACTTTCTTAAGTGACACATGCAAACCTCATAACTAACGGGTGTGGCACATACAATGGAGCTCATATTAGTGCACGAGGAAGTCTATTACCAGATGTATTGAATGAAAACAGACATGTTCATTGATCTATGTGCACTCTTTTAAGTACAAAAAAAAACTTTTAAGAAACTCACGAGGTGTAATTGCTGACGAAAAACTGATCATGTTCCTTTTCATTATTTCACACGCAGCTCGTTATTGTGTAATCGCCGACCGCTTTCAACACTCCACTGAAACTGTTTCCAATTATTAGGGTGTGATAGAGAGGGCATTTGGCATATTGAAACAGCGATTTCAAATCCTAGAAAAAATGCTTCATCTAAACTATATACATGAACGAGAATTGTACATATTGCATATGTAATCCACAATTTCATAAGGACACACCAGTAAGAAGATAATTTGTTCGAGTAGGTTGTAAGAGAATTAGCAAGGAAATTGTCAGGAGCTGCAACCGCTGCCGCAACTGTTGCACATGATGTTTAGATGGAGTTCGTAGATTTTTCTAATATATGTGCTCCTCAAATGGCTGCTATCTTGGACAGTATAGCATTGGATAGATGGAAGCATCGTCATAATCGCTAAAGTTGGTCAATTATTCATATAGATATTGAATGGTAGTGGTAATATATATGTACTTAATTCAGACTGATTTGATTTGTGTCGTATTAAGCCACCTGTTTATTTTGAAGTTTAATTAATACATATTTATAATAAACAATATATATATAAATATGAAAAGGGAACCTTCGCATTTGGTACTCTACCTAGCATCTTGGTTACATACATGTATGTCATCTATTGATTTATAATAGCCATATAAACAACAAAAAAGACTAATCTGAACACAATACAGGAACATCAACCAAACTATGATATATCAAGAACAAAGAAAATTTATTCATGTAGGGACAAAAATAATTAATTCTAAAGAAAGAGTGTCTTCATTATGCATGTGGTTGGGAAGAAAAAATAATTGTAAGAAACAGAGACAGTGTGGAGAATGGCATGCATATTTGTTACAATTTACTCTATCAATGGATCTAATATGAATAACAAGGACATATTTGTAGCAATCAATATGTTATGGGACAAATCCATACATAGTAAGTGCTAATTCACCTATCTATCATGTGTATTGACAGTTAACTCATCTAAAATGTTACTGCAATATATGGGAAGGGGTAAGTGCATATACGATATACCCTATAATTTTTCAGTTCTAAGGAATTTTCACTCACTAAAAATGAAAATTAGTCAATGGATATATGTCGTGCAGTGAATCGAAAAACAAAGTGACAGAAAATGGGTTATAAAGATGTGATTATTATACCATGAAGCCCTCATCTACTGCGGAATGGGATTTGGGAGATCGAAAATGAGGTATCCACAGTTAAATTGAAGAATGGAAAAGATAATATGGAGGAGGAAAGACAGGATACGAGAACCCCTTGGTTGCATAAGGAGATTCGTCATTAGCAGAGAGCGGAAAGAAAATGATAATTTTGGCAAGTTTCAAATGATGAGAAAGAAAAATCTAAAACAAATATGTTTAAATTGGTCAAAATATGCCGACCGGCTATTTTTTACAAAACTTATTGGTTTTTTTAAAGAGATGATCAAGAAAGAATATCCTAGCAAGAAAAAAATAAAATCGGTCAAAAAAAAAAAAGAAATGGGCCGAGTTTCAGATGAATCAGCCAAACAAACGACAATCATTGAAGGTTGGCCACCCGAGTTGGCTAAATTCGACCAATTTGGATGACCGGTCGACAAAGGTTATTTGGCGGACCCTTGGCCACCCGATCATGTGAATAGGTCAGCCTATTCGGCCGCGCGACTGACTTTCTTTCATTTTTGGCCAATTTCACATGTATTTCTATAGATTTTGAGGAAACTTTCACCAAGTTCAAAGATTTCTCAACAAATGTCAAAAGTTTATCCATAAATCAAAAGAGACTTTTGACCAATTCAAGGGACTTATCAGTCATTCTAAGGACTTATTCGTAAATCAGAAAGAGCAAATTGACAAATTCAAGGGACCAACCACCAAAAGAATGACTTTTTAAGAATTAAACAACAAAATCCAAAATGATTGAGCATTTTCCAAAAGTTACTGAATATTTTGTCGCTAAGTCTTCCTCCTCCTATAAATAACACCTATGCCTAGTGAAAAGATGCACAACAAAACAATACAACAACACAAAACACTCCCTCCCTAAAAGTGTTTTCTCTTTTCCAAGGTTCCACACCCTAAAGAATCTTCTGAGACTTAGGCATTGAAGAAATCCATCTGAGAATTATTTTCCGTCTGACATAGCGTTATGCCAGCTCAATACCAGGTCTTCCAGTCCTTTAATAGATTCGTCTGCTTTTATTTGAGTCTATTCATTGTAAGTCATATACTTAATGAAATATTTACTGTTAGTAGTCATTATATTTTGGTCTATAAACTCTGGCTTATATGATGTGTCTAAGCATTCGTCCAATATTTAATCCATTTTTATCATTTTCGAAACTTTTATGTATATTTATTAGTTTCTCTATTCAGTAGATTCTGTATCAAAGAATATTAGAACCATTTTAATTTTCAGTCCCCGCTTCAATTACTTTATTGCTTTATCTTTCCAAATATTTATTAGCTTTTTAATACTTTAAAGTATATCATTTAAAAATTTTAAATAGATTAATTCATTTAGAGTACTTTTATATTCCTAGCACGCCGCTTTCCACTACATCTTTCAGCATATCAACATATTATTATAAGTACCGAAACAACCCACAATTCTTCGCTTTCGGCCGACCGCCTCCTCCGCAAGCGAACGGCCAGCACTGCAAAAATCGATGTCAACAGGGCCATAAGGTGAAATAAGGGGCTTTGATTAAGTGAATCGCGTGTTCTAAAACACAGAACCAAATGTCAATGATATATTAATTTAATCTGAAAAATACTTTCCTATTTGGCAAAATATAATCTCAAATCCCATTTGCCCACTTTTGACCGTGGATCCCACTACAAACTAAAAATACGATTTCTTAAATAAAAAATACAAAAGCACATCAAACTATGCCAATCAGGCCCTTAAGTACCGAAATTGAGTATAATCAAATAGATTTCACAAAATGGTTAATAACAATGAAATAATATTTAGAGTTCTCAAACACCTTGAACTTAAGTTGGTCCACATACATATAAAGTAAATCGAGATGAAGATGACTAGTAAGACTGTTTTGGCGGAAATGATGCTTGTGAGCTTTATTCCAACACCAAGAGGTATGTAAATTTTTTTGAGAAACAATGCATAGTGGGTAAATTAATAGAGTTGACTAAGTGAGTTAATTTGATGAGAAGGGTGACCAAGACACTTGTATCATCCATCTATTGAAGTGAGCTCGTGAACACATGCTACCATAGATTTTAAAACTGACTGTAGAGATGGAAGTAAGGGGATAAACTCCGTTCTCACATTTTCCATGGAATAAAATCGTTTTCATATTCTGATCTTTCACATCGAATAAATAAGGGTGAAAATCAATTAATAAATTATTTAATTTGATAAAATAGTAAAGAAAATTATTTTTTTTCTTTGATATAAATAATATATAGTGAATATAAAAAAAATATAGAAATGATAACATTGGAGATGTACTAGAGTCTATTTTTAATTTTTTTTTATATTATATATATATATATATATTTTTTTTTTTTTTTTTTTTCCCCTTGGGGGCCCAAGATGCCCCACGTCTACTAACCACTTTACATCTTTTGAAGGCCCAGTTGGGACACAGTTTACAGTGGGCTTAGTTAAAGCCTAGGTTGGGACAACGTTTTGCCATATAACCCATGAAACCACAATGTTTACATTGTGATCCAGTGGGCTTGCCCGAGTTCTCTGTGACGATGCTAGAATGTCCATTTGACTTGAACCTCTTATTTTGGGCTGAGCCTCTAAAGCCATTATTGGGCCGGTTACTAGGAGAAAAAAAAAAAAAAAAACTCATGATTGTGCCTTTGAAAGAAATTGGGATTGGGCCTATTACTTGAAAAGAAGCCCATATCACCATTGAGCCTTTCTTCCCGTGGGCGTAATTCGCAGTAGCGAGAAGAGATTGAGCCTCCAAACGACGTAGATAAGTTTCATGACCGACCTAGACGTCGTGAAGTTCTTCGGAGTTAAGGGGGGATTCGCGAGCGCGAATGGGTCCGGCGATTTCACGGAAGTCAGAGCCAAGACCCTGTTAAACAAATAGAGTTAGATCATCGTTGGTTTCTGGCCGATCTATGAGAGCAACCTCATCGGCGATTTGCTTGACGGAGTTGAGAAATCGGTGACCGATTGATTTCCTTTATGAAGCAAGATGAGTTCGTCCTCAAATTTGAGAACCCGGGTTCTCGATTTGCTTGCATAAAGTTGTGGGAGTTTTGCCCAAGCTTCGAATGAGGTGGCAGAGATCGCGAAAAGCGCTTTGACCGCAGCGGAAGAGATCGGTGAGGTCGCAGAGGCATTGGCAGAGTTGGAGCCACTGTCTGTGGATGAGGCAGGAATTTGGGCCGGGTAGGGGAAGGTGCCGTCAACATAACCTCGAAGATCGTAGCCGATGAGTAATGCATCAAACTGGGTATACCACTGAGGGTAATTGGAGGGAGTGAGTATATAGGAGATATGTGTGGATGCATTGAGAACATATAGAGGAATGGTTGATGATGGAGATGTGAAGGTGGTGACAACGAGTTTATTTTGTTCAGTCATGAAGAAGAAAGCGAAAGTAGGATCAAGATTTCGTTAGATAGAGAGCTCTCATACCATATGATAACACAAGGTTTGATGGAAAAACTCAACACACATTTTATTAATCTATATACAGATATATATACAACAATACATGAGATTTGCTCTAAAGGAAATAAGTTACTTCAAAAGGAAAGTATAAAAACAAAATCCTGAAATCTTGCTTAAAAAATATAAATTGAAGCCAGGAATCTTGCTCTATTAATTCCTATTAATTCTTGATTGCTTTGACTTATGGGGCTGTTGTGATTCTTCCGTAATGTTTCCCCTGTTATTTTTATATATGAAATATTCTGATAGGAATTTGTGTTTTATTTTTGTTCTTTGATTTTGTGCTCTTGATCTCAGTGTAAAATAGAATATAGAATCTAAGGGTCTGTTTGGCTACGTGTTTCAAAATATGTTTTTGCATTTTAAAACATATTTCGGCATTTTAAAACTTGAAAATAATTGCCAAATGGGTACCAAAAGGTAATAAAACGTGAAAATAGTTTCCAAATGGGTATGTTAAAGTGAAAATGCATATTTTTGGGATAAAAATGATGTAAAAAATTATTCCCTATTTTTGACAAATGCATTTCAAAAACTGGAATGCATTGCCAAACAGACTCTAAGAAACTATGTCAAATCCAATCCCATGCCTCTAGAAATTAGTTTCTTTAACTATATGTAAGAATAAGCAATTTTTTTTTTTAATTCGCATTGGTGCTGACTGTTGGGAACGCTTAATTTGGTTGTCCAGATCGTGAGTGCCCCATAACTGGGATCGTAGGGTTCGGAACTTGGTTCTAGGGGCTCCGACGAGTATTGTATCGCTGAGCATGACAAACCAATTAAAAAAGATACAAGCTCAACTCATTAAGAACCCAAAAGCTCATATCCTGAACCCCTTACTAGGATACTTAACCTGCTCATCCACCCCTCAAAATGCATTTTTCCTCTACAACCAAATGCTTCACCACCCACCAGCTTACAACCATTACACTTTCACCTATGCCCTCAAAGCATGCTCTTTGTTGCATGAACACCTGAAGGGTCTTGAAATACATGCCTTTGTGGTAAAATCCGGTTATCTTTCAGATATCTTTATACAAAATTCCCTACTTCATTTCTATGTCGTTCAAAAGGATGTCCTCTCTGCATGCCAAGTCTTTGAGGCCATACCTTTTCCGGATGTTATTTCATGGACTTCCATAATTTCCGGTCTATCTAAGCTTGGTTTTGAAGAAGCAGCTATTGTTAAGTTTTTGTCCATGGATGTAAGGCCCAACTCTACTACTCTTGTTAGTATTTTATCTGCATGTTCTAGTTTAAGAGCCCTAAAATTTGGCAAAGCCATTCATGCATACGGTTTTAGGAATTTGATTGATGAAAACATTAGTTTGAACAATGTGCTGTTAGATTTCTATGTGAGATGTGGGTCCTTGGCAAGTGCAAGGTACTTATTTGCTAGGATGCCTAAGAGGGACGTGGTTTCTTGGACTACAATGATTGGTGGTTATGTACACAGTGGGTTTTATATTGAAGCAGTAGAAGTTTTTAGAGATATGGTGCAAGTAGGGGAAGTAGAACCTAATGAGGCCACTCTAGTTAATGTATTATCAGCATGTTCTTCTATTGGTTCTTTGAGTTTGGGTGAATGGGTTCACTCCTATGTGAGAATGAGGCTGGATCGTAGAGAGGGTGGAAATGTCGGAAATGCTTTGATCAACATGTACGTTAAGTGTGGTAGTATAGGTATGGCTATTTCGGTTTTTAATATGCTTATACCCAAAGATATTATATCTTGGAGTACCATTATAAGTGGCTTGGCCATGAATGGCCATGGCAAGCATGCTATGCAACTATTCTCACTCATTCTAGTTCATGGAGTTCCTCCTGATGATGTGACCTTTATTAGCTTGTTATCTGGGTGCAGCCACGGCGGCTTCATTGATCAAGGGTTGATGTTTTTCAGAGCCATGCATAAAGTTTACAACTTTACACCCCAAATAAAACATTATGCTTGCATAGTTGATATGTATGGGCGAGCGGGGCTATTAATTGAGGCAGAGACATTCATAATGGAAATGCATGTGGAAGATGAAGGGGTGGTTTGGGGAGTTCTTCTTAATGCTTGTCGAATTCATGGCAATGAGATGATGTTTGAACAGATTAGGCAGAGACTTCTTGGGAGTAAGGGAATGAGCTCTGGAACTTTTGCTTTATTGTCGAACACATATGCTAGCTACAATAGATGGAATGATGCTAATGAGGTTCATGATGCGATGAGAAGCAGTGGAATCAAGAAGATGGCAGGATCCAGCTGGATTGATGTTTGTAAGCTACATAGCTTTTTGCTCTGTCTTTCTAAAGTATACAAAGTGAATACTATATATATATATGTGTGTGTGCGTGTGTATTTGCCTGACTAGAGTGGATGCATATAATGGAGAAGATATTAATTAAGTTTATATCGTGTCTGCATGGGTGAAAATAAGGAGAATCATGTTGTTAAATGTATTGCAACTTTGATGGGTGAAAATAAGGTGGTAGACAAGAAGGAGAATCATGTTGTTAAATGTATTGTAACTTTATCGCTAACTGTAGCGCCCTTTCAAATTTTTAGTGCATCAAGAAACCCTTTTGTGGAACTAGCCGTGCAATATTGTAGCAGCTGGCCAAGCAACATTTGGTAATGACGAAAAATTTGTTATACAAACTACTACTGCAAGGTAAGGTTCTCTACTCACGTGATAACGCAGAAGTTGCTGCTTGACCACACTACCTTAGGGCTAATAAATCTTTTGTCAATTGGAGAGACCAACATCATGAAAAGCATAATGAAAAGCATAATGAAAAGCATGATAGCTCAAAGCGCCCACTGTATTGCACAGGGGAAAGTTGGCAGTGGGTTTGATGTCAGTTCTGCAGTTGATGGCAGTCATCATTATGTAATTTATGTTCAGTCTTAACCCGAAGTGCCTTCTTTTACTGAGGTCTGTATGTTTCCTTAACAAAAGATTAAGATTGCTTATGATTGTATTTCCATCATAAAAACGTCAAAATGATCAACTTTTGAGTTTTCAACTACTGACATTTTCATAGTGCAGATTGAGCCACAGTCACAAACTTGGCCTCTATATCATACTGGGAGTATGGAAGGAGTTTTACTTTGCTAAATTCCAAGGAGCAGATGCAGTTCATGCTATCTTCACCGTTACCTTGGATGATTCTACAGCCATGTGATTAAATTATTAAGTTTACTCCGAATTCTGGCCCTCTTACTAAAGAAGTACCATCTCTTTCTTCACTTCATATGTAGGTAATTACTTTTTATTTTTTTCCTATGCTATTGATGTAGGATTATCTTCTTAAATTATTATAAAATAATAAATTTAACCTTTCGTAATCTTCTTGCATATGCCACTGTGTTTCTCCTTATAAGAGTTCTTTTGCATGTTCTCTCTTGATTTTTTACTACCTTCCTGCTGTCTTTTGTTAATTAATTTGCAAGGTGAATTGAGTTTTTTGTTTGGATAAGCATTTGAGCAGGCTGGAGTTCCGTGGGTCCAATCTGGTGTTTAGACTCAAACTGGTGTTTCAAGCTTAACCCAAATAGACCCTAAAACAGACTTTATATATTCTAACCTGTGGCTTTTCATAGAATTGATTGGGATGCTGCAAAATGGTAAAACCAGTTCCAAGTTAGTGTCAATCTTAAAGAATTAAGAAGGTTCCTAAAAACAGTTTCCTTTCGAATTTAGATTTATCAGCATTTTTCAGATGAAAGTTGAATGCTTGTCGAGCAATCTGGCTTTGAAACAATCGATAATGAAGTCATCTTGCAGTATTTTCAAAAGATGACTCGGCAAAAGATACAGTTGTTGTCCTCTCGTAGAAGATGATTTATGTATAAATTGGTACTAAATTGCCAACTCATCAATATTATTCAAAATTTATACAACTTGAATTCACGTACTATTTTCCGATGATATCTTATAAAGTAAGAAGTATGGAGCCCAAAAAACTATACCTCTCTTAGAAGCAGCATCTCAAAGAGTGGATTTGCCCACCAAATCTTTGAAACTAAGACCCCTGAGAGTTTAGGATCAGAGAGTTAAGGAGCATTAGACTTGACTTGGAATAACTGTCATTATTTTGAACTTTGAAGAGTCAATATCAAGAGTTACTTTTTAGTTCAATTAAAAAACAATTTCACTTTCAGTGACTATTAAAACTCATTTGCCGCACCACTGAATTTACTATTATGCCCGTTTATAAACTCTGGGAAGGAAAGATTGAAAAAAAAAAAAAAAAAGAAAGGTACTGTCACGCTCTCCGGTAGCGCGTGCGAGGAAGTGTCATCATTTTGATAAGATATTTGGTCGTCACACCTGTGTTAACCCACTCGCTCTACAACGCGTGGCTTCTAAACGCCCACAAATCTCGATCTTTTCAATCCTTCTTCCTCGTCACCAACACGATGACAGAGACAGTGACAGACAGAGTTGTAATAATAGAAGAAGTAAAGTGGGACCCACTTCTCCCTCTCTCTACCTTACACCAGAGTTTTTATCACTCTAATGGCGCGGCATCACCAGTCCTTCTCTTCACTCTCTGGCTCGCTTGGTTTTCACCATTTCGTTCATCTCCCTCTGACCCTCCCTCTCTAACGTCTCTTCTTCTTTTTCTTTTCTTTTCTCTTTTCCCCCCTTTATCGTTCGTCTATGGGAGAAAGAATCTTTGATTAGCTTCTTCTTTTTTTTTGGCTCTTTTAAGCAAGACACAGAGCTGAAAAAAAAAAAAAAGGAAGCAAGCTTTGGCCTCTTTTCTAGATCTCAAGCTTAATAGAGTTTCAGTTTCGTTTTGTCACTTAGTCAGGTATGTTTGACCCTCTCTCTCTAGAAAAGTAAAACGTTCCCTCAAAAAGTGAATTTTAAGAACAAAAAATTCCTTTGCACTTCCTTTTGCTTAAATTTCTTTCATTTGATTTCCTTTCTACTTGCCTTTAAATTCCTCTTTGTCCTAATTTTGTTGGGTGTTTATAATTTTACTTATTTGTTTGACTGTGATTTATTCGACAATTGAGGAAACAATACAATTGACATGAGCTATGCTGGTGAGGCCCTTTGAAGTTTGAAGTTTTTTCGTTTTAAGCAATTTTTTATAGTACGATTTTCTCTTAGGTGCCTGATTCTGACCAAAAAGCTTGATGGTGGACTCCCACTGAAAAGAAGAAAAAAAAAAGAAGCCCTTGTCTGGTCTCCGTGAAACTTCAATTATCGTAAGTTTCATTTTGCGTTTATTTGTTGTGTATCTTTGATTAATTCCAGTTTCTCTCAAGAAAATTCAAAGCTTTCAAGTTCAAAAAGGACGACCCCTTTTTTTTCCTCAATCCTTACTGCAAGATGTAAAAGGCTTTTCCATCAGATTATGGCCTTCCCTTAGTTACAAGTGAAAAAAAAAAGATAAGAGTGAGATCTTTTCAGTTTAAGATCTTATTACTTTTGATCTAATCTAAAGTTCTCTTAATCAAAGCAAATGGAGAATGAAGAAAGAGAGAGCTGGAGAGAATTAGCAAGAAAAATGCTTCCACCTGGATCTTCTCTCCCAGAAGATGCTAACCTCGATTACTCCATTGCAGTGGAGTATGAGGGCCCACTTGTTCTACGAGAAATTCCTAGAGTGGAACCACTCAATGTAAATTCCCATAATCAAAACCCTTTAGCAGAACCTGTATCCGAATCAAGAAGATCCGTTTCAAATGCGGGCCCACCAATAGTCGAGCCTATACCTTTACCAATATCCCATATTTCCGGAGTAACAACCTTGCCCGATCAAAGTCCGAGGTTGTCTCTAAGTTCGGAATCTGTCGTGTCGGTCTTACAAAACCCAGAATCTTCTTCCCCTTCACCTTCTGCTTCTCCTGAATCGGGCCATAACCCTAAAAAACAAGTGGGTCATAATGAGGTGAGGCGGGGTCCGGTTGTAACTTTTAATACGGTGGAGAGAACAGATAGGAAAGAAGTTATGGTTGAAAAGCCGATTTATCCAGAATATATTGGAGTTTCAAATGAGAAGAAGAGTAGTAAGAAGAAGAAGAAGAAGAGTAGGGTTTGCTATAGGTGTGGAAAAGGGAAGTGGGAGAGTAAGGAGTCCTGTTTGGTTTGCGATTCAAAGTATTGTAGTAATTGTGCGCTTAGGGCAATGGGGTCTATGCCTGAAGGAAGAAAGTGTGTGACTTGTATTGGTGAGCCAATTGATGAATCAAAGAGGTTGAGGTTGGGAAAGAATTCTAGGGTTTTGTCGAGGTTGTTAAGTCCTTTGGAAGTTAAGCATATTATGAAAGCGGAAAGAGAGTGCTTGGCTAATCAGCTTAGACCCGAGCAGCTTATTGTGAATGGTTTAGCTTTGAAACCGGAAGAGATGGCAGAGTTACTAGGATGCCCTTTGCCTCCGAGGAAGTTGAAGCCGGGTAGATATTGGTATGACAAAGAATCTGGTCTTTGGGGAAAAGTGAGTGCCTTCTCTACTTGTCATTTTGGATGCTGAATATCCTATAATAACTATAACACTTCTATTTTATTTTATTTTCTGTGATAGGAAGGGGAAAAACCGGATAGAATCATAAGTTCAAATTTGAACTTTACTGGTAAACTTAGCCCTCATGCAAGCAATGGAAATACTGAAGTTTACATAAATGGACGGGAGATAACAAAAATTGAATTGAGGGTGCTTAAGGTAATTATTGGTCCCTTTGCTTTTTCGTAAAATTGGACACTAAACTTAGTAGGTAATCTCGACTAATCTTCTTGTGATAATTATGCAGTTGGCAAATGTTCAATGTCCTCGTGACACTCATTTTTGGGTCTATGATGATGGTCGATATGAAGAGGAAGGTCAGAATAATATCCGAGGAAACATTTGGGAGAAGGTATATATTAAAGTTATCTTTAACAATATATATATATATTTCAAATTTTAATGGGATAAAACTTGCGAATGTTAATACATACATTTTGTTGTATAGGCATCAACACGGCTTATATCTGCTTTGTTCTCTTTGCCGGTGCCCCACGGACAATCCCATGGAGTAAGAGATGAAGCTAGCAATTATACTGTGGGTCCAAACTATTTGGAACAGAAAAAGATTCAGAAGCTTCTTCTTCTTGGAATTCATGGCTCTGGAACTAGCACTATCTTCAAGCAGGTACGTGTAATTTTTACTATATACTCAAATTTCAAAGTCATTATAAAAGAAAAAAAATCTTAAAGTGCTTTCCTTTAAGTATTTAAACTTAATTTAGATAAATTGGAGTAACTGTATTTTAGCGAGATTGTGAGGTAATATGAATTTTGTGTCTGGATCCGCCTTTGAGACTAACTGGAGTTTTTGTGGGTCCAAATTTTAGACTAAAATTGAGGCTTCAGACCTTGCAATCTAATGAACCCTGATTCAATTCGGTTGGTTGAATTTAACTGAGAGCACCTTAGAAAAAAAAAAGGGATTATCAGAGATATAAAAGAACAAGAAAAAGGTCTCATGGTGCATTCAGTTTTGTGTTTGAAACTGTAGTTTTGATGAATTGGAGTTTGTGCAAGCTTTGTTTTAGTTAGACTGTGAGGTAAACTAGATTTTTGAGATAAACTGGGGTTTTGAGTGTCCAAACTGGATTTTAAGCTCAAACTGGAGTTTCAAACCTTGGAACCTAATTAACCTTAATTAATTTCGGTTGGTTGAGTTCGAGTTAGAGACCCCTCTCTTGCATACTGCCTTTGAAGTGTGACCTTTTTTCTACTATATAGTATATTCCATTTCCCTAATACGCTTTTTTTTTCCCTGTACTCATTGTTGCCCTGTATATTCTGAAATTGCTTTGCAGGCAAAATTTTTGTATGGAAACAGGTTTAGTACAGAAGAGTTACAGGGGATTAAGCTGATGATCCAGAGTAACATGTATAGATATCTCAGCATTCTACTTGATGGACGAGAACGCTTTGAAGAGGAGGCCATGAATAGGATGAAAGGACTAGACTCTTATGAACAGGTCACTCAAGGAGGTAAGCTTTTGTTTTATCAGAGTAAATTCCAAAATTTCCCCGTCTTCATATTTTGCATTGCAGTATGAAGACTTTTTCTCTAAATGGAGATGAAATGAACATTATGTTTATAACTTCAAAGACAACCAGTATTTGTATTATATGTCAAAGGTAATTGAATGACAGGACAGTCTGACACAGGTAAGAAATGAGTCTCTAGTTGAAAATTGTGTTTATTATGTTTCATGCACTTACTTTTCATGTTCATTCTGTTTCAGTTATTATAGAGATTTGATTGCAATATAACTTCTTATTGCTCATCACTGTGAATACTTAACTACTGAATATGCTAATTGTCTTTAAAGTTGGTACTTCTTTCAAGGTAAAAGAATGTATAATGAGTCCTAGCAGGGAATAATTGTAGATTTTGAAAACCACAAGGGTCCACCTATAATTTTCATTAACCACTGGGATCCACATGCCCTATATGTATAACTGTCAATCTGAAAGTTCTTACCTAAATTCCCATCTGCTGTCCTCTATTCTCTTTTGAAGGATCTAGTTCAAGGAAATTGATCCATGATAGACAGCGAGAATTATAAAAATTGATTATAAAATAAAAATTTTATCTTAAAGAATGAAGGATTTATCAATGAAGCGGTTTTGTTAACTTCTCGTGTGAAGGCATCAAATGATTGTGTCTTGTGGTTAGTTCTGATGTGAAATTTGTCTAACCTCGGTCTTAGACAAAAAATAACCGATGTCTTATTTCAGGGGAAGAGTTTGACCCAAATGAAGCTCGTCAATGTGCATACTCCATCAACCCAAGATTGAAGCATTTTTCGGACTGGCTTCTGGATATAATTGCAACTGGTGACTTGGATGCATTCTTCCCTGCTGCTACACGCGAGTATGCTCCTTTAGTTGAAGAGTTGTGGAAAGATCCTGCTATTCAAGAAACTTACGGAAGGAAAGACGAGCTCCATTTCCTTCCAGATGTTGCAGAGTACTTCTTAAGTCGGGTATTTAAATTAATCCCTTCATCTTATCTCACTTTGTCCTTTATTCTGAAATTTTTATTGATTACAGATTTTTTTATTAAAGGATTTTCTTTAGGAGTTTGTTTAGTGGGGTGTTTTTGTTTTGAATAATGAGATTGTGTTGAAACTAACTTTGCGGTTGATATCTTTTAGAAACTACAAAAAGGTTTTTTTTTTTTTTTTTTTTTGGTGGGGGGGGGGGGGGGGGAGAAACTATTTGGAATAGCTAGGCTCCAATTGGGTAAGTAGTTGAAATTTGAGTAACAAGAATCTGGAGAAGATGTTGTGGGCTTGAACCAAGTGTATTTTAGTTAGAAGGTAATAATCTTAGTTAGATTCTGGTCTGTTAACCTCAAACTAGCTTTTAATATTCATAATACCGCTATCAGATTACTAATGTATTAATGACTGAATTGTTATTAGTCGGGCGAGAAAAAATTCGAAGCTTCTTACCATTGCCTAAGGTTAGAAAACTGTTTGTTAGTCTCTAATTAAGATTAATAACCTGTTATCTTTGTTTCTATATATAGGCTGTGGAAGTTTCAAGTAATGAATATGAGCCTTCAGAAAGAGACATTCTTTATGCAGAAGGTGTAAGTCAAGGAAATGGCTTGGCTTTCATGGAATTCTCACTAGATGACCGTAGCCCAATGTCTGAAACCTACACGGATAATTTGGAAGCTCCACCCTCACCTCTTGCCAAGTAAGATTTTACTCTTCATACTCTTTTAAATCTTCTGGCCAAAAAAACAAAAAATCTTAATCTAATGATTTCAAAATCGTTTGTTAGAAACTAATTGCCCTAGTGATCGGTTTTTTCTAACTCATGTTATAACTGTGGGAGGGGGGGAGAGAAGGAAACCATGATTTTACACTTGTCATATTTGGCAAGTGTTTCACACTTCAGTTTGGCATACAAATTATCCAATTTCTCCAGGGTTTGAGCATATTGATCTAATCTGGTTTGAAACAACTTTTTTTTTTCCTTAAAACTTTCTGACTCTCCAGTTGGAGGGATGCAAAACCAAGCAAACTTTCGCTTATGTGTGCATTTGTTTTAGGCATTTAAAGGTGTAGTTTTGATAAACTGGATTTTTACACATTGTCTTTATTTAGATTTTTGAGATTTATTAGCTCCTTCTGCATTTTGGATAATCATCGTAGACAAACTCCAGTCTTGTGTCCTCAAAATTGAACATTAGTTTCAAACTATATTTTATACCCAAACAGAAGTTTCAAACGCCAATCCTCCTTTCCTTTATCCATAAAACTACCACAAAAAATGAATTTTGGCAAAAAGTAAAATTTTCGGCTAATATATGATTGGGATTTTGTCTTGTTCTTTTTTTTTCCCCCTACAGATACCAACTTATAAGACTAAATGCAAATGGAATGAACGAAGGATGTAAATGGGTCGAAATGTTTGAAGATGTCCGGGTCGTAGTCTTCTGCATCGCTCTAAGCGACTTTGACCAAGTGCTCCCTACTCCAGAAAATTCTGGTAATGGGACCATACTTCAAAACAAAATGTTACAAAGCAAAGAACTCTTTGAGACCATGATAAGACACCCATGTTTCAAAGACACCCCATTTGTTCTAATCCTCAACAAGTACGATCTTTTTGAGGAAAAGATCAACCGGGTTCCGCTCAGCGCATGTGAATGGTTCAATGATTTCAGCCCAGTCCTGGCCCATCAGAGGAACCAGTCCTTGGCCCACCAGGCCTATTACTATGTGGCAATGAAGTTTAAGGACCTTTATGCTTCTCTTACGGTTAGTAGGAAGCTTTTTGTGTGGCAAGCTCGGGCAAGGGACAGGGTTACGGTTGATGAGGCGTTTAAGTATGTAAGAGAGGTTGTTAAGTGGGACGAGGAGAAGGAGGAGTATTGTGGGGCTGGAGGACAAGAGGATTCGTTTTATAGTACGGATCTGAGCACCTCTCCCTATATCAGACAAGAATAATGAACCGATGATATTTTGATGAGATGTATTGTTGTGTTTTTTTTTAATTGATTAAGGTAAGAAAAGGAGGAAGAAGGGAATGTACGCAGAAGAGTTCTCGGCCCCCCATGAAGTAGGATTTTTCGTGTATAAATTTGTTTAACCTATATATTTTGTATTCATTAAATTTCAATGGTGATGTTATTTTGGGGTTTCTTCCAAAGATGGCTGTATAACTCGAAGTGCGCAATTTAAGCAGATATGTAGCTGCAGAGGATCCTCCCCAAAATGTATGTCGGTGTTTTGTGCTTTAAATCACTGAATTTGAGACCCTTTTGATGAAAAACGTTGTTTCTTTGTCGAAGATTTTAAATTGAATTCAATTACTTAGTCAGATGCTTCATATACATGTACAGATGCCATTAATTGTTATATTGTTACGTGGGAATTTCGGATACCCAAATCAATGGAACGTTCGCCCATTCGGTTCACATGTGCTAGGAGGGGAGGGGTAAAGGGTTAAAGTAGCATATTCTGTACTCTATCTTGCCTCCCATTGGGTTCCCATATGCTTGGAGGGGTAAAAGGGTAAAGATCATTGAACGATAATTGTATACAGCAAAGTTATAAAATTTCCAAAATACATAACTCAAAAACATTAACTCTAAAAAGGGCATAACAAATTAGTGGTTCTTCAATTGGATTCAGCCATCTTTTTTTCAAACACAAAACGGTTAAAACCTTTCAGGTAAAAGTAAAATAAAGGGCTACAAATTTTCAAGAAAAAGAAAAGGATAAAAAGTTCGGCCCCAGAATGCGGAGGCTGATTTTGCCGTTGTCAATTTACCCCACTTCTTTTATCAAAAGAAATGTTACAATTGGCAAAAGAGATTCTATAATTAATGGGACTATGATGCAACAAGATCAGGTGTTTCTGCCTCGATTGATACCAAAGCACCGTGTACTTTACCCAGCCATCCGTCAAGCCGATCACGCAGAGATTTGATTTGTGGGACTCCCAAAACTCTTGGTTGCACCCAAGACACATGGACGGTTCCATCAACTTGATCTATTATACCCTCTATCAGATGAACCTGCGAAGAAAGTTTTTCTTCATGGTTAATAACAGAATTGGGAAATCAGCTCATAGAGGTAGGAAGTGAAACTATGTACAAAGGCCTTATAAGATATAAGTTTCATTTTCCAGGTCGGTAACTTGAGGTACTATAACCATTAGTGTATATGTATAGCTTTTCTTTCGTACACCAGTACACAAAATAATTGGATATAATAACTGTATCAAGAAGAGTATGTAACTACGTATTTTGCATGGCATTTATAGTTGGTTTTGATGAACTGTGATAAAAGCGGAGCAACTTAAGTTGCACAACTCTTCTCCTTTCAAAATTTGAAAGCAGTTTCAACCATTTGATCTGACTAGGATGCAAGCGTATGATATACTATAAAGTAAGAGGAATCAGTGTTAATTCATAAACCAGAGGAAGTATTTTAAAGCATAGCTCGAGCAAATATAATTACAGTAGAGAATTTTAACACTCCCTTGATCCGTGTATGGTGTCACTACCAAATCAAATTAATGATATGATATGTCAAATTCAAAGAACAATATCCCAAGATAACAGCTAGAATTTTAACTTACAGAAAGGCTCTTCATCAAAAGGTGCTCCACATCCTCTATGGAAAGCTTTGTCCGTTCTGCAATAACCTTCAATGGGATAGTTCGATCTTCAGATGGTCGGCTGCAAAAGTCAAAGCATTCCTCATTTTAGTTCTCAATAATGAGTCAATAATATCTATTTGATAATCTACAACCAAATAAAAGAGGAAATCTTCAAAACCTAACCTGAAGATAATTTCCATTAAGCAGAGAATATTAATCTTTTCCAACAGTTTTTTCTCATTCGCAACCAATGCTGGTTGGGCACTTAAAGCAGCATTGTGCACCTGACATAATTCTTGATATCGTACTAAATCGCCAGAGTTAAAAGCTTGAAGAATATAGTACAGCCACTCAACCTTTGTCCCTAGGAGACTCTTAATCTGCAGATATTCCAAATGGTCAAAACCGAAAGTAGCACAATGATAAACTAAATAGAGGCAAAAAAATGCTATATCACAAACAATCAGTGAATCACCAAGTATATCCATGAAATAAACAGTAGCACATTATAGTGATGGAGACACTTATTACCTATTCACTTCATAGTTTAAGAAATGACAGTCCTCGCAAATTATAGAACATGAACATATTAAAAGGTTAGCCCAAGGAGTTCATGAACATGAACATGAAAGGGTCAGCAAAAGGTACATGCTCATCTTCGATCATAGATACAAAAGTATTATAATAGTATTACAAATCTATCACCTTCCTATGCTGACCATGATTATGGCTATTTCAATTTCTTACATAACCAACCAATTGCCTTTCTTAAGTTTCTAAATATCCATTATCATGTTGTTCTAAATTTCACAAGCCAACGAGGCCAAACATAACTATTGATTCATTTCGGGTATGTCTTTTCTTCCCAGTTCAATTAATAACTGTCATTAGATGATTTTTCCTTGTGCAAAATTTAAATCTTCAACCCTGAATGATCACTTCACTTGACCAAAGGAAAATACAAACAACTAGAATACATCACAAAATGGATCACAGCTCTTGTATACCACATACTTCAAACATAATCATAGGAGATAGTGGGCCTTCATTGCACCAAAGCAGATAAAATTCAACCCGCAGGTAGTTGAAAGAATTAGCGTACAAAATGTTTTCTAAAGAAGGATACTTTGTTGAGGCATTAGACACACATAATATGAGATACAGAGTGAAAGGCAATGACCACAAATGATGAAGAAATATATATAAAAAGCAAACAAATTCTGATTCACTTACAAAAAGGTTTCTTAGTAATGAAAGTTTAAAGATAAAAAATCAAGGAAACTGTAAGAAGGAATATTAGTACAGATTCTTACAATAGGATGGGCCAACAATTCTCCGAAGTTGTATATGTTATCTCCTAGCAGTGCAGACAGAGACAAATCAAACGCCAAATCCTAAAATTATATAAATAGCAAAAAGAAAACAGGTTAAAGCCCTAGGAGCAACAATAAACAAATAGTGAATAACTTGGTGGAAACAACTATAAGTAGCTGAAAGAAAATATAAACAATCATGTACCAGTTTAAAGGAGTCTGAGAGAGACTCCACTGATGTGTATGCCAGATAAAGAAGAGTACTTTTATAGAACTCTGCAAATTCTTGCCGGAACTTATGGCATTGACATGAAACCCAATAATAACTGGCATAAACAGAAGGATCAATATCAGTCATGCTGTCAAGGGTGCTCTTACCATCTTCCAGAAGCTTCTTAGACTCTTTTTGGTCTCCGTGCTCAAGTTTAAATAGGGCTATTTGCATTTTGATATAGAGAATTGGCTCCTCTATATGTTGCTCTTTAGTAGCTCTAAGCTTTTCAATGATCCCATCTAGATAACTAATGGAAGCTTCTTTCTCTGAGTACTGTCTTGATACAATGACAGCAAAATGCGCAAGTTTGAGAAGATTGATTTTGGTCTCAAAGTCGGTGATGAAGTTGTGATATAATTGTATCAGAGCATCACCAGCCTGAAATTTTAATTACCAACAAATATTAATACAAATAAAAGCCACTAAGAAGGACAATTCACTCAACTTTTTTTATCATTTAAATCAAATAAAACAAGCAGAATCTGATACAAGCCACCAGTCAAAATATAATTTAGCTGCATTACACATGCTTAAGCACTTTAATGACCAGAAAAAATTCAATATGATAAGTTAATATGAAATTTTGGAAAACAAAGGGCCACCCTTTGAATATATCCCAGACTTCCCAACGTTCCAGAAATTCAACACGCACAAGGAATCAAAATTTAATAACATGAAAATCCATAACAGTATTCCATTTCCTTCTGAGTACCCAAGTCATTTACACATAAAAAATTCAACTCCTTTTACATCCCGAAACTCAAAAAAGGCTCTCTTCTAAGATCTGAAAACGCTACGCACATTTCTTAGCAATCAAGAAGTAGGTAAACGCAATACTTTTACAGCCCTAAAAAACCACACGTCTAACCACACAAACTATGGAAATATCGAGAATCTTCTCTCCTAAACTTATCTTTACACAACCGCCACCAAGGAACCAAAATTACACGCTTTCTGAGACTCAAAAACCCTAACAACAATCCAGAAAACCAAAACCCCTAATTCACAAAAACCCCTACACACATAAGAACCAATCGGCATCAAATTCCGAAGAAAAAAAGAGAGAACAAACCTGGAAAACAGCAAGAGCGACGAACTGCTCGAGCTTGAGAGTAAGCTGGTGCCAGAGTTTCCTCTCATACAGATCTGCGAGCGTGCTGTACCAATCCGAGAGCTCAGGATACGTGTTGCGAAGCGAGTCGAGGTATTGCAGAGCCGCCATTTCCACGAGCTTCGAAAATCACCAGGTTCGCACGACAACGAAGAAGAAGAAGAGTCGGAGGGATGGTGAAAAAGATCGAACGCTCTTCCAGATTCAATTTTATATTATAACCAGATTTGTTTTTTCTTTTTCTTTTTCTTTTTCTTTTTCTTTTTTAATTTATTTATCTCTTATTTCTTGTTCCCAAGGAAAGAATATATTTACGTGAACTAAAGTGTTTCTAAGGCGGGGTTTTTTGGTAATTTCGGTAGGAGGTAGGAAGAAACCGGTAATTTACCAATCATGGACATGGACGGTTCTTTCAAACAGTCCGGTTTCTAATGAACCGGAAGGTCTTTTAACTATTTACCTTAACGAAACAATATTGGGCAATGTGAGGCATGCCGAGTGAGAGGAAGCGTCATCGAGAGAATGAGATAGATTTGCTAGGACACACTTTCCATCGAGGGGACAACTCGCACCAGTTTAGGCAGTCAGGACAAAGAATCTAGAATATGTGACGAGGGAGTTGAGACATGCTATCATCAAGCACATCGCAACAATCGGGAGATTAAGCTGCGTACTATATAACATGCAGCCTGTGAAAGAATTGTGTAACATAGTAAATAGCTCTTATAGAACAAATTGGGAGACATCTATAATGGGGCGACACGCACAATACTTCCGCCGTCGATCAGCAACAAATAAATAATAACAATGCAAAAGGAATTCACTCGAAATCAGGGAAAGCGAATCAGAATGAGAGGCATAGAAGAAGAAGGAGAAGATAATTAAATTAAGGAGGCAGCATCTTCCTTATTTGTTGCTATCCCTTGATTAAAAAGGCTTTCAGAATCCCTCAATTCGATGATCTTTTTTTTTTTAATTTGATTTTCAAAATTCCTTGTTTCAGACGAAGATGTTGGCTCCTTATTCCTGTAATGCTTTCGAGAAAGGAAAATAAAATAAAATAAAAATTATGATTTTACCTAATATAAGACAAAAGTCTCGAGACAGGAAGGAAGAAGAAAACAAGTGGCAAGTTCACGGGCGGTGACGAATGGAAATCGGGGGTGGTGCCACTATAAGCAATAGGCTGCGGGATCTGTCTCGTGACGCCGCTCCATGCAGTAGCCCCGGAACTGTTCCACGATGCCTCTACATGCAAGCGCTGCGGGATTGTCCCGCGGTGCTACTTCAAGCAGTAGCCATGCGATAGTCCCGTAATAACCTAGCCACGGGATGGTCCCACGGCAGCCTAGCGGCAGGAATGTCCTGCGGCAGCCCAGCAACAGCCCAGCAGCGATGGTCCTGCGGTATAAGGCCGCTGGCCGGATCAGCAGTTGTCCAAAGCCGCTACTGCCTGCGGCTAACCCTAGGAGTTTCACGGGTTTCAGCCCATGATACTAAAACAGGTCGGGTTATAGGTTCGACCCGTGACCTGCCCTATAAGGGAGTTTAACCCATTTATTTTGAGGCCCAAAAGTAATGTATTTTAGGCTCGTGAACTTATTTTTGGATTTTTTGAAAAACCAAAAAACTTGTTGGATTTGATCCAAATAAGTCTGATAGGCCTAAAAAGAGTTTAGGTCCAATTGAAAATAATTAAGTTAAATATAAAATTTGGATTAGAAAAATTATATTTCTAGGAATTTAGGGAATGGGTTTGTTTTAGAAAATTACATGTTAGGTCTAGATTCAAGATGGAGCAAGCTTAGGGAAGAATGTAATACTTGAAGCTCTTATCTAATTTTTTTTTCTTTATTTATTTGTATTTTTTTGCAAAGTTTGTAAATTTTAGAAATATCCAAAATTACCCAGTCCATTATATCTATTTATTTATGTTAATTGATTTGATTGATAATATATTCATGCAGTAGTCGATTACATGCCATACATGAATATTCACACAGTTTTATTTTAAGAAACCTGATTTAATTAGGATTGTCCTAGTTATTTATGTGATTTATTTAGTGAAATTAATTACATAAATGGATTAAGTTTTAAAGAGTTAAACTTAGTAATCAAACATTTACGTTAGGACTTTAATAACCAATTTTGTTTAAAATAGTTTTTATAAAATTTTACAAATATACTTAGTCTATTAGTTATAAATTAGGTTCATTTAATAAAATTAAGATCATATTAAGATATGGAATAAAAGGGTTTAATTGAACTTAGGTCCAATAGGATTGGTATTTATAATTAATAGGACATTGTTGTGAAAATAACTAGTTTAGTTTTATATTTATTGGTTCACTAGTAATTAATTTAGAAATAATTAATTAGTTTTAATTTGAAAACATATGATGTTTTATGAAAATATACATTTTAAAATAGTGAGTGGGAGAAGGTTGATATGACAATATAACCTATGGTCTCCATTATTAATACAGTACCGTGAGATATGGAAAGGGCCTCGAGAAGACTTTGTTTTCGTCCCCCTCTGGAAAGTTTCAGATCATATCAATACCAAGGTTGGCTTCTTAAGAATATAGGAAAATGTGATGTATTTCGAATTTGACCGACCCTAAGGCAGCAACTTTCGAGTTAAGTCATGGATTTTGAAATAATGGATTACACTCACAAATACATAATTAAGCTTTAACCGGTTAATTATGTCTTGACCAAATAAATGGTAACTTATTAGCAAAAGAGAAAATATAAGATATTTTGAGTTTGACTTGTAATTTTGTGATGATGAGACTTTGAAATGGTACAATTGTTTAAGCTAAAGCAGTGGGATAAGTTTTTTTTAGTTTTTAGTAATAATTATCTTGTTTTGAACAATGTTTACTTTATTCATGAATTTTGCATAAATTTGATTTCTTTATTTATGTTGCATGAACAAAATTTTGATATTTCTTTTAGTAATAATGAGATTATTATTTCTAAGAAATGTTTTGATTTTTTCATGCAAAATAAACTAACGGACTATATCTGCTTAGACTAAATGAAAAATCGTTAAATAATTCAAAATTATTTAAAATAACAAATCATAAATCAAACAAACGACAAAAAGTTTCTCAAAGTGATGATACGAATCTTTGGAATCTTAGGTTATGACATCTCAATCTTGAAAGGATAGACATGTTAGTAAAGGAGGATTCTTTAAGAGAGTTAATTGTTGGCATTTTTCATGTTTATGAATTCTATCTTGAAGGAAAGATGATTAAGTGACTTTTCTCTGTAAAAGGCTAAAAAGCCAAAGAATCACTTCAGTTAGTACATAGCGACATTTGTGGTCCAATAAATGTACAAGCAAGATGTAGTTATGAATATTTTATCACCTTCACTGATGATTATTCTAGATACGGATATATATATCTAATGCAAAGGAAATCTGAAACTTTCGAAAAGTTTAAGAAATTCCCAATAGAAGCTGAAAAACAGTTAGAAAATCACTTAAAACACTTCGATTAAATCAATGAGGTGAATACCTTGATTTTGAATTCAAGAATCATTTGTTGGAGCATAGTATTCTATGCCAACTCACAGCACCAGAACACCACAACAGAATGATGTTGTAGAAAGAAAAATATAACCTTATTGGATATGGTTAAGTCAATGTTAAGCTATTCATCCCTACCATTCATATTATGGGGATATACACTTCAAACCGTAATATACATTTTGAATGTAGTTCCATTTAAGTATGTACAAAAAACACTGTTACAGTTGTGGAATGGTACTAAACCTAGTTTATGCTATTTTCGCATATAAGGGTGTCCAACACATATGCTGGATAATATTTTATAGATGATGTTTTACTCATTGGGAATGATGTAGAAATATTGTCAAACATAAAGAAATGGCTAGCCGAGCAATTCTAAATGAAAGATTTGAAATAAGCAAACTATGTTCTAGGTATCCAAATCCTAAGGAATAGAAAAAACAAACTTTTGGCACTGTCTCAAGCCTCTTTATAGATAAAGTGATAGTTTGATTCTCAACGCAAAACTCCAAAAATGGCCAATTATCAACCATACATATAGTAGTTCTTTCTAAAGAGGAATATCCTAAGACACCTCAAGATGAAGAAGAAATGAGACGGATTCCCTATGCCTCAACAGTAGGCAGTCTAATGTATGTCATGTTATGTACAAGATCTAACATTTGTTATGTAGTACGGATAGTCAATCATTATCAATCAAATCCTAATTTAGAATATTGGATAACGATAAAGCATATTCTCAAGTATTTTCGGAGAACGAGAGACTATATGCTTATTTATTCAGGTAGAGATATGAACCCCACTAGATACACCACAGATTCTACCATGGAAGTCGAAAACATAACAACTTATGAAACAGCGAAGAGGTGGTTTGGCTCAGGAAGTTCTATACTGATTTAGAAGTTGTTTCATATATGAATAAGCCACTAATCATGAGTAGTCATGAACTCCTGTTTATGTCAAATAGATCTTTTGATTCACTCGCTACGATTTATTTGTAAAATAGGCTAAAGACTTTTGTTTTGGATATTCATTGGGATAAGTGGGCTAGGAACGTGATTTACAGATATGAAATCCAAACCTTCTTCATAGAAGATTGTATATTGGTTTCTTTAGGGGTTAATTTTATAACTGAATGGTTTTGACCTCAAATTTATAATTAAGTTATAAATTGACTGTTTACTAGTGGATTAATGTTAATTAAGGATAAAGATTTAATTATAGGGGTAAAATAATAATTTTGACAAGCTCTAATTATAAATCAATTATTGGAGGATCAGATTGCATGTAATGATAATATTAATGGACTATTAGAGATTGCTCAGTAATATATTCTATAATTACAATAGTGCAATATCATATTTTTAGTAAAATAATATTTGGATTAATAAATTAGATTTATTATATTAAAGAGTTTAATTAATAATCTAATTTATTTGAGCTTGAAATTATAAGTCCATGATTTTCAGGTCACCTCTATAAAATATTATATAGGGTAAGAATGACAAAGGTTGAAAAAAAGACTGATTTGCAAAAAAATAATTTTTTGGAGCAAATTTATAATTATCAGATAATTAGTATTAATTAAATTAAAAGATGTATTTTAAATGATGAGTTTTGAAATTCATATATTAAATAATAATATTTTTTATTTTTGATTAAATATATTATATATAATATTAAATTAATATGAGATATTAATTTAATATTAAAATTAGATAAGTCAAATTTAAATTGATTTGTAAAACTAATTTAAGTTCAAATAAGATATGATTTGATTTAAAATAAATGATATTCTATTATAAATAAGATTTGACTAAATCAAATATATTACTAAAGATATGATATGATTTGAAATAGATAAAATTTTATTTTAAATCAGATTTAAAAAGATTTGATCATATCAAAGATATCATCTAATGATTATCTTATCATTTAATATTATAATTGAATCATTAATTCAATTAATTTAAAGTATTTAAATTAAATTGAAAAACCTAATGAAACTCTATAAATAAATCATGTTCTAATTATTTCATAATGTGAAAAAGAGAGGCTTTTGAAGAGAAGTTTTTTTAGAGAGATTTTTCTAAAAGAAATAGAAAAAGAAAACATTGTCATCTTTACATACCCACACACTTTCTAGTGTGTTGAGGATTGACCTGTAAGATTATGGTATGAGAGTCTCGTCGAACGATTCGCGTAAGCTAAAGTATGATATCATCGTATAGCTGTAGGATTAATTTATATATATCTAAAAGATCGATACAAGTTTTTTTAAAAAAACTTTTGTTATATATTAAGACCAATTAATCACTTTCACATCGAAATTTTAAACTCATTCTCCAACCGAATGTAGTATAATTACTTCTCATCTATTCACTCAAAATCAGATTGTTGATTTATTTACCAAGAACTTGCCCTTTGAAGTCTCTCTACCATATATCTAAGATGCATGTGGAAAATAGCCACACTCTATCTTGCCCGTGTTGAAATATACTCAGGATCTTTAATCTCCAGCTGCAAGCTTAGCCCTTTCGTATCAGCAAGACTCTGAATTGAAGATTATCATGAAAAGCCCCAAATCGAATTCTCTTGATCTCTCTGTAAAAGGGAAATGAAATCGTGAAAAAAGAAATTATGAAAGAAGGAAGAAATACAAAACATTGAGTTTTGGAGGTTAGGCTAAAGTGCACCGTTTTAATTATGTTGAAGTGCACTATTTCTTTTGTGATAGTACAAGCTGTCCTTTGTATAATACAAGCTCCCATTCAATACAATACACTTATATCCTTCCCATTAGCTAGAGCTAGTTTAAATAGATCAATTAAATCGTATAATAATTCTTTAATTTGATAATGAATACAAAGTAATTTTTAGAAACTTCTTTTATCTTCTTCATTTTTTTTCTTTTTTTTAATAACTTATTTGGTTGTGATTATATGGAATCAGAAAATCGAAACGATTATATTTCCGTCATTTGGTTATATTCCATTTATTATATAAAATGAACATGACTCACTTTTTGATTTTTTGACCGGATAAAAATTGATTCTTTTCATTATCTGCTTAGATGATGGCAATGCCGAGAATCAAAATAATATGTGCAAATTTAATTCTCGTCTCAATTATTCCATTTGTTTATAAATCTCATTCCATCCATAATTCCAACGATTCTTATTTCACCTATTTCATTCATTCTCATTATACCCATAAATCAAAACCAAACGAGTCATAAATATCCAAATCAAGATTTCTAAAACTAATATAAATCACTTTCTATTAAATTTTTGCGCATTTATTTGGGCTTACTCATTTTTTAATCTCCTATTATTAATTATTATTAAGTAATTTGGTTTGTTGGGTTGAGCTGGTCTGTTTTTTCTTCCTTCTAACTTTGCACTTTATGTTTCAATCCAAATAATTATTTCTCATTATTTGTTTATTATAAGTTTAGTACGTAGCTGAATTTTATCAATTGGACTTCTAAGTAATCTTTGACACTAAAATATTAACCTCAAACTCATATTTTTTATATGTTTATAGTAGTAGAAGCCTTACTAAAAAGATGGTTATGACTGAAAATAATATCGTATTTCATTTGGCTTATTACTTATTGAGTATAGTTGTAACGTCATTTGAGCACGGCCTAACCACGAACAATTCTCGTTACTCTATTATACCACGTTACATATAAAACAGGTTACAATATATTTCTCTTACAAACAATAATTATAATTTACAAAGAAGGATAGATTGCAACTTCACCTCGTGAACTATGAAGTTAACAACTTTGAACCCTAAACAGCCAAAAGATAAAAGCTCTTTCGCCCTTAAATATTGGAAACATTATCAGAGCTACCTTCATCCATTGCAGTCAACTAATAATTCAAGGGGTATTCTTGCAAAGAAAAAAAAAAACAAAAAACAAAAAAAAACCTTGATAATCTAAGATCACAGAGGAGACTCTTGAGCTTGAAATGGAAGGTCGAGTGTGGGATTGAGAAGGTGTTTTTTAGGACCTCTTAAGCTTCCATGATCGATTGTCACCTTTCTTTGCCTCATAAACTGGGACTGATGAAATTCCTTAACATGGGGTTGATGAGCTTCCCGATGAGCTCGAATTCTGGTGGCGAAAGCTTCGGGCATGGAAGAGGCAGCCATAATGAAGAAGACATGGCTAGAGAATTTGAGTAACGCTCTCATCCACTGCACCATTCTTTCTGCTCTCCTCTTTTTGGTTGTTATCCCTCTCTTAATGGATCAGGAAGGTTTTGTTTATTAAGGATTTTATAGGAGGAATAACCTTTGCTTTGCTTAGAAGTCACGTATGTATCATTTGACCCTCCACACTCGATTTGTTTGATGGCCTTCACATGTTATAGTTGGTGGGTAGTTGTTGGATTTTTTTCATTGATTATGTTTGGTACTTATTTGGTATTAGTGAGTAATGTCATAGTAAGATTATGATTCATATAATTAGTAATATTTCTTAGTCGTTTAAGTAATCATTACTTTTATCTCTACACAACTCTCATTTTACAAGCTCGTGCTTCAACGACCTTAGCTTTTCAGATCTTTCTTAAAGTTAAAGGTCTTTAATAATATTATTATTTTATTAATTATTTAATCTAATCTACTTTTTGAAAGAATTTCGATCTTTAAATCTTTTAAATATATTAATAATATTCACTCATAATATTTATATTCACAATATTATTATAATTTATTATTATTATTAATTTAAGTATTTATTTTGATATTTATGATTTTTTTCATCAATAAAAAAATTAGATTTATTAAAAGATTTATTCCCTTATATTAAAAGATTAGATACTACACTCTTAAAATAAATCTCAAAATTTAAAAATATAATCATAATAAATAAATAAATATTATTTGTAATTTCTTAAAAATATAATCATAAAAATAAATATATATATATATTTCTTAAAAATATAATCATAAAAATAAATATATATTATTTTTTGATACTCCACATCTTTTTTTTTTTTTCTTAAACTCTTAATTTGTAATTTCTCTATTGATCTTGGAATAAAATCCTAACCTTTAACAAAAAATATATAAAAAAAAAAATTGTAATCATTACTTCACTTGTAGCAGTGGTTCAAGTAACTGTTAGTGACATCACTAACCACCAAAGATAATTTTGAAAAAAAAAAAAATGTAAACTAGCTATTTTTTAAATTTTAAATAAATGAAAATTACTAATTTAACCTCATACCAACAAAAACTCGGTCTTCCTCTTCCTCATTATTCAAAAGTTTGAAAATCTCCTAATCTTCTTCAGCAAACTCTCTCCTTCTTCTTCGTTTACATGCAAAAAGCAAATCTCGAACTCGAAACAGTAAATCCTCTTTTTCTTTACCTATATGCAAAATGGTTTAAGATAGCAAATGCTGGACCTGTTAACGGGAGAGAGAGAGAGAGAGATGAGGACGGAGGGTGGGTCTTAAACCTGATATTTGAAGATCTCACTCTTACAGTTCTTGCTCCTAACTTGGTAACTTCACCTCCTTCCGTCTTGCCATTGAATTCTTCACCATCATTACTAGTAACCCCCTTACATGAATTCTCTGAGTCGTCAGGAAAAGGTATAGGTGGTGAGGGAAAGAATGGTAAATCTTGAGCTCGATCAGCTTCTTTAGACCATAAGGCTTCTCGAACATCTGATCCTTTTCCAAGTAGTACCGGAGTGAGCGTCATCCATTTGTGGCTGCAGAACAGAGTTCCATTGGGGAAAAGAAACAAACAAGAGATAAGAGAAATTGCGATTGTATACCAGCTTCTTCAAAATACCACGAATACCAAGGCGAACATGTTTAGCTTGGACAACATAGAAAGATGGAAATTTAAAGTCTTGCAGGAGAGGATTCGAATGAAGAGTTTCGTCCACACTCCATCGCAGCAACAGTAGCCATTGATGAGGAGGAGACTGGAGAGAGCTCTACAAACAAACTGGATCTTTGAGGGTAAATGAATTGAGGGTATTTTAGTCATCTAAAAAGTAAAAAAAGACATTACCAAACTTTTAACTAACCAAAAGACTTTAATCTCAAATTAGCTTCTATCTTCACCAACTTTTTAATTATTCACTCACTTTCACCGTTTCTTCCTTTTCCGGCCACCAAAAACTGTCATGGCTGAGGGTTTTGACGTAATCCACTTGATCGAAAGAAGTACACTTTTGATAAATACTTAAAATTTGAAATTTTTTTTGCAAAATATCATTGTTTAATTGTTAAAGTTATAAATTTACTTTTATTCTATTAATCCATCATTTATCTTCTTTTCTTCATGTGTTCTGTTTTTAAGTTAAAATTCTATTTATTATTTTTTTTTTCACTTACCGATTTCTTATTTTTTTTTTATAGTTTTTTAGATTTCAAAATTTCTAGATTTGATTTACATATTTTGGATCATTTTCTAATTTTTTAACTCTCGTCATCATGATTTAATCTATTTAGGCTTTTTTATATTTGTGCTTTTTTATTTCTTTTGCCCACTAATAAAAAACGGACGATGAATAGGAAATCTAAAAAAACTTGCAATACGATGGAATAGATTACAGTAAATCAATTACCATATCGATCTCGGTCAATCATGGTCGATCGAGATCTACGTGCGGTCGATCACATTCAAAGGACTCCATATCGAATGTAGTCAAACTTGGTAGATTGTAAATCCAGACCATATTGATCTTATATCATTCTAATCGATTAACACGTCGGTTCAGATTGTCGAGTGAGTTCAAAGATCAAGATTTCGAAAAAATTATATGAAATTTTTTAGCGAGTTCAAATATCGAGATTTCAAAAGGATTCTGGCAGAAAAGCAAAGGTTTTAGGTGAAGCTGGTTCTGTTGGTGGAATTGCAAAAAATTTCATGACAAGGGCGACAATGATATGGCAGCATGCAAGTTTGCATAGCATTCGGCCTTCGGCTTCCAACCTCTAGCGTCAAAGTTTCGAAGCCAAAATCCATAGAGTTCGTTTTCTATGTTTTTTTATTTTTCTTTAGTTTATGAGTATCTTATCATTAAAAATATATATAGAAAGGTAATTTGCACAAAATTTCAAAACAAGAGTATTAATTAAATCGGCCTTGCTGTGAATCAAAATCCCAAGTTCTGTGGGTTCATATCAATAGATTCCTTATACAAGAAAATATCAAGTATTGTCACGTATTTGCTGTGAATATCTTCTCCACCTTACTATACAACATATGACAGAAGTTAAACTTCAACTATAAGTGACCCATGAATGAAATCCAGGCAGGTATGGATAACTGCCTAGTGCCCCTATATATTACGTTTTAGATCCTAAATGGAAATTCAAACGTTGAGAAAAATGGAGAAAAACTTGTGTATAGAAAAAACAAAAAATTGAAATACATGAGCTATGAAAGTTCAAATAAATTGTTGATATAATACATTCAGAAGGGATAAAGGGGATTACATAATATTTGAGAAATGAAACATATATATATAAACTATGTGGTACTTTTTGGGAACAGGATATAGGTGAGAATTAAAAATTCCGGGAAAAAGAAAAGACGATACCAACGAGTTTTATATTCCGGATGCATTACATTCTTCGAGAAGGTTGAGAATGTTATGTTCAGGAGCACTAAGAGAAGGTAAGATCGAGCGATTGAACTTGGTGGGTTGTGGTTTTGTACTGGAAATTTCAGATTCAAGGATTTCACCTTCCTTCATGGATGGCAATCCAGATCTCATTCTTGCATTTGCGGATACCCGTTCCTTCCATATTCTTCCATCCTATATAGAATTTATATAACATTTGAACGAGGAACTAATGAAATGTAATGGAATAAAAGGTTAGTTTGGATCAGCAACTGAGATTGGCAGTTTGAGTAATGCAGAATTTTGATACGTGTGTTTTGGCTAGATTCTATGGCCCTAAACTGAATATTTGTGGGTTTAAATAGACTTCAGTCTCAAACTTGAGTTTCAGAACGAAGTATGGGATTTCACTGTGATTGTTCTTAGGACTTACGAACTAGCCCATTTCTAAATTCTACTCATAAAAAATAACAGGCTTGGTCTTGGTATGAAAAAGATGAACAAATCTGATTATTCAAACACAAAAATAGAATGCTAACTCAACATAATGCTGGTATTCAAGCATAGAAACCATTCCAATCATTCATGCAATCTCCGCCAAATAATCATGTCTTTCTCAACAATTTTTAATCATCAGATAGTTTTCAAACTTGATGAACCTAGTCCAATTAAATTACCTTAACGAACTAGTCCAATTGCTCCAACCATAAACCATATCAAGCTAACCAGAAAAGTCCCCTGTTTTTATTATCACAAATTACCATTAAATGATTATTTCTAACACATTTAATTCCTATACTAATCCATTCTCCTATCCTAATTGTCCAAGTCCTAGCCACACCCTTAGCTACATGATTTTCATTCATCAGCCTTCTTCAAACAATCACAACCTCCTCAGTTTACTTATCTTCCTGATTCTAGATTAATATACAATTTTTCTTTCATTTTCTTCTTTTCATTAATCAAAGGGGATCAGAATTTTTTTTTCTTTTCCTCCTTCTAAAATTGGATCCTACATACACAACTACAGTGCTCGCTTAAGAGCATGATGCCAGCACTGGAAAATGGGTGATTAAATAGAAATCCTTGCTTGATAAAAGTTAAAGGGAGTCTAAGAATTTGAACTCACATTTAGTATTGAAGGTTCAGGTAAAGGGCACTGAATCGGCCTATCAATGTCTTGGGGCTCAATCGGGTGTTCTACTGGTTTAAACTCCACTGAAACTTCAGGTACGTGAGAAGCAGCAGCAGAGACAGCAGTCACTCCAGTATTCTCCGAATTTGGGGTCGACACATCCTTCTCATCCTGTACAAACAAAGCATTTCATATCTATATAAATTCACAAGATTCAGCTCAAAATTACATGATTTTCAAGGGTTAGAAAATTCAACCATTTTCTTGAAGATGTTAAAAAACTTTGGCAATTAACTTTTCAATCTGAAGGTCAAAAACGGGCATAATCGAATTGGGAACCCACAAAAACTTCATCTTGTCGAACGATGATCTAAAACATCGTCCACTTTACCTCACAATCTATCCAAGAATAAAATTTTCCCAAACTGCAGTTTACCAAAACTATAACTTGGAACTCTAACCGACCAAATGAATTATATCATATACCATCCTAACTAACGGCATAAGAAAGGAATATAAAAGCAGAAACAGGTCAGGAGTCAGAACTCAATCAGGGACCAATTAAAAACCCTAAAAAACCACGAACATAAGATTCGATGAAGAGGTCAACCAAATAGCAAAAAATCATCAAGATTTTTCAGAATTGTCTTTTTTTGGAAGAACTCGTCTACGATGTATTACATCCTAACAAACATCAACAATAATCAAATTACAAAAAAGCAAATCAAAATCTCACGCAATCGGAATCAGATTTTTAATCTTACAAAAGCACTCTGAGTTCGTCGATGTCCAGCTCTGCTACTAGAAAACCTCGAGAAGATCCCCACCATCGCAGAAATCGAACGACGATCTAGAGTTTAAATTACGCAGCAACGCAGAAAAGTTTCACAACGCTGCGACCTAATCCTGGTTTTTGCCTCTCTACAAAACTCGCTTTATCTTCTCTCTCTGACAAAGTTTGAGTGAGAGGAGGGGGCAGGTAGCTTTGTGCTTTACGATAGCTGCTGAGCTTTGCCTTGCGTAATGGTTTGTCCTTTCTGAGATTCGATACGACTTTTTAGCAGTTGAATAGTGTGAGGTAGGGAGTGAGGTGAGGGGGATGAGAGAGGAGTTAGAAGCTGTGGTGAATAGAGAGAGAGAAAGAAGAGGCTGGGGGAGAAAGAGAGAGACTCCATGAAAACGGGTTTTGAGAAAGAGAATCCATGAAAATATATTATATTATATTCATTTAAGATTTACTCATTATATTTTATATTAAATACAGTTAAAAATTCTAATTTACTTATTCTGAATTCGATCCAACTGTATTAAACCGCATATTTTTTCAAAATCATACGACTTCATTTCATATCTGTATCTTACTATATGCTCTCATTCATGCAGGAAAGTGTCTAGAGTTCACATTTACTTTGCATCGACTAGCCATCAATTCCAACCGAGATTCCTAACATGCCTCTACATAAAATTGAAACTCAAAAGGTACCATGTGTAGCATAAAATCCATACAAATAGTGGAGTTAGGCAATACACTGTTTAGAAAACACACGGAGAGAGAAACTGAGTGAAATCAAAGAAAGGCATATAAATATTTTCAAATTCCGAGTGGGCTGTGCCGACTGTGTTGCTCCCCAAGTCAATGGCTTTGCACAGTTTTGTAGCTTGACGATATTGAGAAATAGCAAAACAACAGCTCACAAGCTCTCCCACATCAAATTCCGACTTCAATCCATCTAGGCAAACATCCCCAACAAAAATTATGAGCAAACATTCCCATCACGACATTCACAACTAAATTCTGTAATTATTCTCATCAATTTTCATATATCAGCTCATTCTAAAGACGAAAAACTACGTGGGTGCGATTGGTAGTGAGTTTTTGTGTCGGTTTTTTGTCTTGTGTAAGAGGGTGTTTTTTGATATTTTAATTTTGTTGTGTTTGATTGAGTAAAAGTGAATCACGTTTTAAAGTGTGTGTTTTGCTTGGCAAAGACCATATAATTTGACCGGTTTTATAATGCAGTACATAAAAAAAGTTTCTGACTTTAGGGATAAAAAATTATGGTCCGCTTCTCTTTCTCACTCTCCGTTTTCACGACCCATTCTGTTTCGAGCTCTCTTATGGTTTGATCTGGTAAGGTTTACTTCACATTTTCACTTCATTATTCAATCAGTCGGTGTATTTCCATTATGGCATTCACCTTTCTCATCTTCATTTTTTATTTTTTTTTCTCACTTGGATTTTGCTGCTGATTGCTTGGATTTTGTGTAGTACCCCATACCTATGGGGCGAGCTGCTGATTGCTTGGATTGCTTGGATTGCTTGCAGTACTCATACCTCAATCCTCGATTCCTTATAATTTTCCCTTTAAAAATTTTCCTTTACCACATAACACATCTGAAATACAACACAGTCCAGTTAATTGGGTAGGTTTTTTATCTTCAGGTAATCTCTGCAGGTCAAATATATCTCAACAAGTGTGAAGTTTGAGAACCAGGTATCCTCTTTGATATCATGATTATATGCAACGGTATTTTCGTCCTCCACATTTTATTTGATCGGAAATGTCTCCACTTTTTATTTGAGTATCAGGCGTAAACTCCATTTTCATCCACAGAGAGGGATAGAGAGAGAATATGAATATCGCAGAAGATGTGGAGTTCGAAGTATGGGACGCAGAGTTCTTGGACCAAGTAATCCAAGTAGAAGAGCTTGCTCGCTCTACCGCCTCTCAGAACCCGAATCCGAACCCCAATTATCCATCTTTCATTTTTCCGCCGGCGCCACCACAACCACCACCACCACCAGAGCCGCCGCGTTCGATGTCCGTTTCTCACCACATTCCTGTTAGTTACTCGCCGCCGCGAGAACTATCTCAGAGGGTCGCTGATTTAGGATCGTTTAGCACTCGCCCTTCTGTTTCCTTTTCTAAATACGCTCCTTCATCTTCTTCATCTTCTCCTACTCTGGCTCCGGGATTTCAAAGTTTTGATATTGAGAAAGACATTGAAATCGACAGATTAAAGGTTAGAGTATAGCCATAAATCTGTGCGAGATTAATGTATTTTATATGTATTGCATTGCATTGTATAGGGTTTTAGTGTTAGGCTGCTATGAATGATAATAAAAGAGAGCTAGAGGAGTCGAAGTTTTTGTAAGTTTGTTTTCATATTGATCCACATTGCACAAAAACTCACTTGCTTGAAATGGACCTTTCATGGGAAGAAAGAAAATTGAGGAATCAGAGGGAGAAAACGCAATGAAGTAATGAGAACTATCTCCACCTTGTAAATTATTTATGTCTGCTTATACTTTTGCATGTGAATGGAAAATTATATTCCCTCTGAGCGGGTTTGCTCTCCTCTTGCTTATACCACTGTCATTCTTCTTATACCACTCGAGGTGCACTCTAGGATCAACTATGCTCTAACATAATAGCATTTGCATGTGATTGGAAAACTATTCCCTCTGTGCGGGTTTGCTCTCCTCTTGCTTGAAATGAATTACATTTATGGGAACTATGCGTGTTCCCTTCTGTATGTGATTCTATGCAGATCTTACTTATCATGCAGCTGATAATGTTTTGATAAGTGCGGTATGATATTGGTTGCCTTTATGGCTATTTATTAAAAGTTGGTTATGACAGAAAGCTTTCAGATTCAACCAAAAGAGTTCAATTGAGAGCCAGACTTATACATATCTAAGTCTGTTTTATCGAGTGTACATTAATTATATTAGAAGCGCGCATAGGGGTGTAGTTTTTAAGGTTATTATCATGTAACGAATCAGCTGATTTATTTATCTATTTTATTGAATTCACATGATTGCAGAGGGAGCTGGGGCGTGTGTCGAAACAACTTACAGTCCTAGTATGTTTCTTTGTTTTAAATCCTGTCTTTCGGTTGATAACAAGATCATTTGTTCATTTCCTTCAAAAAGGTATTTAATGCAGTAAAGTTATTGATATCTTTCAGGAGCAGGAGCGTGTTGAACTCAGGAAGAAAGGAGACAAGGGGGAGGAGGACCATAAAGTTGCATTTTTGAAAAAGGACGGGAAATTTACAGAGGGTCATTTAAAGAGTACAAAACAGTGAGTAAAATTGTCACAAGTTCCTTTTCGATGTTGCATTATAAGCACTTAGATGCATAACTTGAAACCCCCCTCTAATGAATCACTGTTATCATCTGTCAGCCAGAATGAGTGTGAGACAACCTTCAGTAACACAATTTTGATCAACTTCTTTCTATTATAATTTTTTTTTTGTGGCATAAAAATTTCATATTTCCGTAGTAAAGCATGAGCGTTAGACTACTCAAGTTAACTAAGCGTTCATCATGGTTTGTTAGATAGCAGTCGATTAAACATTACAATCCTAATCTATTTACAAATCATGCTTTTTGGGTGTGGCGAGATCATCAATTGCAGATGGATCTTTAAGTTGTCCTTACCTACGCAGAAAGAAAATGCACTTTTTGTCCAGTTGTTATGGAGTTATTGATGGTAACACACAGGGTCTGACTTATTTGACTATAGAGCTAGATTTTAGCAGACGAGATGAGACCTTAATCTTGCTATGACTCGTATTTTAACTTTTTGGATAGTTGGTGATTCAAATTGACTAAAAAACTAAGATACTTAGGTGGTTTATTGAAAACCTGATAAATTAGGCTATCAAGTGGCTGAAAATCTTAAGTTTCCTGATTTATCACTAATACAGGAGAAAGCTAGTAAATGGTGGCGAGGACAGTGAACATAAATGTGAAGTTATTATATCCAATCACTATGAATCTCAGCAACTTCTACAGAAAATGCCTTCAAAGGAACAGATTAGTGCTTGCAATGATATTGGTAAGAGATGAGTTATAACTATCACTGTCATTTTATATACATTTCAATCATTCTTCTGCTGATATATCTGCTTACTCGTCTTTTCCATCTTTTACTTCCTTAACCTGGGAATCCATAGGAATTCAGACAGATATAGCGCATGATTCTGTGGAAGCGGCATCCCACGATCACCTACTTGCTAATCATGATCTCTCCAAGAAGTTGCTTGACATCTGGGTCTCTCCAAATGAAAAACAATTTGGACAAAATTTGGTGTCAAAGTTGCTTACGTCTTGTGAAACAGATTTCATTGTACTTTTTGGGTGCATGAGTATGAAGCTGTCTTCTCAAAATACAGTGGACTCTTTTGCTCATGAAAACTCATCCGATAAAGCTTGGAAATTCTACATGCGCTCTCTTCATGGTTCAGAAGCTGTAGAAGTGTCTCGTCTCTACTCAATCTTGGCAAAGGTACTTTTAAACCGTGTAGTTCAAGAAGTAAATAAATATTGTTATTTTGGTAAGCCATCTCAAAATAAGGGTTTTTGTGGTTTACATAGTCTCTAAGTTTGAGCTTTTGTTGTACCATTGTCTCAGCTTGGTTGTTTCTTTTAATTTATTGTCATGCTATCTATTAATGAGTTTTATCTTCAGGTAAGTAGTGGAATGGCGAAGATGGATGCTTTATTTGCACCACTACTTGATCTGTGCATTCTTGATAATGTGAGTGGAGACTTGACCTTTCTGTAAGCCCCCCATTTGGATAGAGGTTCATAAGCGATTAAATTCCTAGATCTTGCTTGACCATTCCGTACTTGCGATCATTGTTGTTGCTAGTCTTGTTTACTGGAGGAATTGTATGAATCGATTTAAAAATAAAAAATTTAAATAAAAAGGGGGAAAAAAAAAGAAAAAGAAAAAGTAACCGATTTTTCCAGCCTGTGATGACTCTATCTTGCCCTGATGTATTAGTTTCCCCTTTGGTGCAGGTTGTTATTGCTCATAAATCTCTGCATGTACTGCATGTTCTTTTGAAACACCTATCAAGTTTTGAGAGGAAATCTGAAAGAAGGTACCTTCTTTTTCTCTCTTTAATTGAGTTGTTTGTTTGTGATTTGTTGTTGGTGAAGGCTCCAAGACTGTTTCTATTAAATTTCCTGTGTTCTTTAACTCTTGTTTCCATATGCAATATTTATTTATCAAAATGCTTACTATTTATTATGTCATCCCTCCTTACCAACACCACCCCCACCATTATCATCTTTATCTTTCTATTGCAAAGGTTTTGGGAATGGGAACGGATCATTATAGCTTCGCTGGTTTTTGGCTTTTCTAAGGATTTTATTTATGTTCTTGTTCTTATGAACTTTGATTTGATCTTTTCCAGTGCACTCTGCTCAGGAAAAATGTCATGGTTGAGCGAGTTTACCCCCAGAACAACGTTGAGGAATCTCTTGAAGGTGTGAAAGGCTGTGACATTAGCTTTGTGAGAGGGGACAAGACATCTCATACATGCGTTACTCCAATTGGCATTAAAAGTTCTGGTACAGAAATCTTATGCAAGGACAGGCAAATGAATAATGACACAAAATTTGTTACTCCAATAGACTGGATATCTCTCTTTGAGTTAGTGCGTCAAATTGCTATGAAGCATACCAAAGAATGTGTGAGATTTGAGGCAGTCTCTATATTGAATCTTATTCTAATGAGAAGTAATGCGCATATGGAGAGGGAAAAGTAAGTTCTCAAGGAGTCTAGAATATATATATATATATATATATATATATATATACACGTATATCTATATATATATATATTTTTTTTTTTTTTTTTTCCTTCTTTAACATAAATTTTTTCTTTTGTAGTTAATAATTTTTTGTTCACAGGTTTGGCCAGACACTTTTGTTTGGAAGTGTATTGAACTTAATAAAAAAGGAAGCCGGACTGCAAGTGCAGGATCTTGCCATTCAATTCCTATTTCTGATTTTAAATTGTAAGGTCTTATGATTTTCCTTCTTGATTTCTTCAAGTACCTTCATCAACTTTTGGTATCCATAATATACTTGATTTCTTTACTCTTCTTCTCACTTCTAGCTTGAATTATTTGCACGTCTAGATCCATAGTTAACCTATGATGTCTTCTTGGCCCTTTCTTCCATATATGTTACTGGTCTCTCACAACCTTTCATCTGCTTCATTGTTCAATGAAGGTCCTAAACGTTTGACCGAGTTCTGTTCTGGATGTAAAGAAGGGGAAGCAGATATTACTGCAGATAATAGTCTAAATCATGCTTCAAGTTTTCATGAATATAGCACAATTCTTCAAGGCTTGGCAGATTGTGTTTCTTGTAGCGGTAATGGTATTCAGGTACGAATTTCTATTGAAGAGTTCCTTCAATTTTATTTTTTCTTTGTTTATCATTTGCATAAGCATGTAATTGAGTTTGATCTCATTATTTATCTGTTGTTTTATGTCATCTGTTGGTGGGGTGCACTATAGTTAGCTGTCTTTGAGGGTATAGTGTGTTGGAGTTATTTTTTGTTTTTACCTTTCTGTTTCAGCTGTTATACAAGCGCAGTTTCAAACTTATGACTTCAATCAGACCTTGGCCATACTATCCTTAGAGCAATTCGTATTACCATAATATATATGTATATATAGCAGGTTCTAACACTGAGAGGAACTTGATGTTATTCCTATTTGCTCTTGTAGTAGTCTCATTATTCTAAGCTGTGGGAATAGTTACATTTACATGGAATTAGTGCAAAACTAGTCATACATTTGAATTTCTTTCTGATAAACTTTTTTTTTTCCCTTCTTTGTCAGGAGTTGAAACTTCGTAGAAACTCTATTCATTTACTGGCATTCTTAGCATCATCTGGAAAAGCTGGGTTTGAAATTCTTGTGAGGAACACTCTGGCCAGACAGTCAAACTTTCTTATGCTGATTCTCCAATTAGTTGTGTCGCAGGTGGACTTTGAAGCAAGCATTGGTGCTGAGCCACAAGAAATTACGACAGAAAGGTAATTGAGGCAGATTCGACCTCTCTTTCACAAATTTGATAGACTACCTCTTACCCTGTAGATTGGATGAGCCCTGATTTTACATGAAGTGGCTGCACTTAGGGTACATGTATTTCTGTCTCAATAGTTCAGTTTCGGTCTAAAAATCCAGTATGCGCCTAACACTTAAGTTTCTCTCAAATGTTGATCCAAATGCAGAACCAACTCTACCTCCTAGGCTTACTAAAATACAGTTTCAACAAGACTCCAGTTTTAATTTTCAAATTCTGAAAACCAACTGGGCCATAGGGCCTAGAACCAACAACCTTTTTTTGGTTGCATGCCCCATTTTAATTTAGCGTGAACTGCAAACCTTGTTTGCAATATAAATTTCACAATCTTAACTTGCATTTAGATTAGAATTTTGAACTGGAATTTGAGAATGAACTAGATTTCCATTTGGATCAGCTATTAGACAAACTGAAATTTGGATCCAATCTAGAGTTTGTCAATTCTTACACGAATGAAGCCATGTATCAGATAAATTACAGATAACATCTGTAACTTGTAATTTCTGCAATCACTATATTTTCCAGGTTTTCAAATCCCTTGGACTCGGTTTTGAAAGAAGTTAATCTTATTTAATTGACATTTTTTTATTCTTTTTTGTAGGACATTGTTGATACGAGAGGCACTAATCCTACTTAACAGACTTGCGTCCTATCCAGCATACTCTCTTACTGTTTTACGGTTATTAACAACCAGCAGAGATATGGCCTCTCTTACTATTGATATAGCAAACAGGTTATCCCGGAAAGATCACAGAAACGGCCAACCTGACAGCGTTACCTCAGTACAAGTGAGGGGATCTGAAATTACTAAATTGGCCCTCATACTTAAAAAGCGGGTCTTTGCATATTTAGGAGATGATGCATCTTAAACTGGTCCCCTTCAGTCAAAATGTATCGGTACCGATCATAAAAGTCAACCGAGAACAGCCATGAAGGGAGAGGTAACGTTGTATTGGTATGGAGAGGAATTTGTAGATATGTTCTCCAGTTTGAGCCCTTACGGCTGTAGAAGTTTTGCAGTTTGATCGGAGAAGGATGTTTGCGTGAGGCTCCTTCATTCCTTCAGTTTTAACCTTTAGGTTGGGAAGTTTTGTGTAGGTACAAGTTTCTGTAGTTCTCACCCAACTCTACTAATGTACTTGTGAAAGGATGTTAGATGAAGGATTCATGTTTTCATATATCAATGGGAAAAAGGAGTGGGCAGGGGGGGTTTATGGAGCTCTACCTGTGGTAATGATATACACATCCTACATTGTTGTTACGCAATTTATTTCTTAAAACTTTAAAATCTTTTGAAATAATCTTTAGAGATGGATTCTTTCTTAAATTTTAAAATCGTATCATTCCTTCCCCTTGTCCTTTTCCTGAGGCGCTGATTAAGCATAGATAGACATGTTATATAAAAGGTGATCTTTGTCTTAGAAACTTCATTGCGGTTCATGTATACGACCGAGGGAGTTAACTTGTCATACAAGAAACGAATGAACTGGAGTTAGCTTATCAGACAAGAAACGAATAAATGAGCTACCATATAAAAAGTGCAACTTCCTTCTTTCAAACTTAATGACGTAGTTCATCTTGGAATGGGGGAACTTAATTACTATTGTATTATATAGGAGGTAAACACTGAACAATTCTCTTTAAACAATCTGCAAGGCATATTATATATCCTTTTTCTAATTACATAATTTCTAACTTGGTATGCAAGTAATCCCAAACCACATAAAAAAAAAATACCTCTGTTCATACGTTTATGTACAAAATTTTTCCAACCGTATATAACAAGATAGGCTTCAGACGGCTCATTCTTGTCTATTAACTATTGGACTACTTAATAGAAAATAAATAAATAAAAATAAAAAAGAAAGAAAAAAGAGATGCTGTACATTATAAGCAACTCTTAAGATTAAACTTTAGAAGTCCTTCTCTGCCACATCACTGACAAATGACATGTTTTTGGTCATTTCATATGATCTTCAAATGCAAATTATGGGCCTTCACAATACGTTTACTTCCGATTGCTTGTTATCTGATACTTTCCTTCTTAATATATATCTTCTTATCTGCCAGGTCAGGAACCCGTTTGCATTACTCATCACAACAATTCATAACAGGAACCTATACTGGTTGAAGCTTGAAATTCAACGGTTGAAATACTGAATTTCGACAAAATTTTGTCGAAGATTAAACAATTATATGTTTACAGCTTACTTCCTCAAATAAATTTAATCACCAAATTCGATCTTGATATTATCATCAGACAGTTCAAACTACACTTTTGTGTGTCCCAAAAAAAAAACACTTTTGTACTAATGAGATAGACCACCGATTTATCGCCGAACAAAATGAATGATTTGAGAGGATAAATGAATCACATACCTTGAGGATTTGAAGAATGGCAGAGAGTGCTGTGAAGTTCCTCCTGGATAAGCTTGCAACAATCCTTGAAAATGAGGTGCAGCTGTGGACTGAAGCTCAGAAAGAGATTGTGTACCTGAGAGGGCAATTGGAGCACTTGATAGCTTTCCTCCGAGATGCAGATGCTATAGAAGAAAGTGATGAAGAACTCAAAGTCTGGGTTAGGCAGATAAGAGAGATTTCTCATGATGCAGAAGATGTTCTTGATGAGCTCAAATTTCTCCACCCACCTGATCATGGGAATTCAATCTACAGCCATCTCTCTAAGCTACCTCGCTGCATGAAAAAACTAAAAGATCATTATCGAATTCAATCTAAGCTACAAAGCATCAATGACAGACTCAGAAACGAATGCAAAATAGAGAAGAGGCTTCGTAAAAAATTAAGTGAAGTTGCTGATAATTCGGGCAATAACACTGCACTTAATTCTTGGAAAGAAAGAAGAGAAGATGCCCTTCTTTTAGACGAAGCCGATCTAGTGGGGATAGAAGAGAGGAAACATCATCTCATCGGATTGTTGATCAATGAAAGATCAGGGCGAGGAGTGGTACCTGTGGCTGGAATGGGTGGGATTGGGAAGACAACCTTGGCGAAACAAGTGTACGATGATGCTCGAGTGAAGAAACATTTCAAGGTTCGTACATGGCTAACTGTTTCCCAACCTTTCAATCTACCTGAGCTCCTGAAGGACATGGTCAAACAACTATATGAAATACTCAAAAGGCGACACCCAGAAGAAGTAGATAGCATGAACAACACCAAACTGAAAAAGACAATTAAAGAATTACTACAGAAAAAGAGGTACCTGGTTGTTTTAGATGACGTGTGGAAGCCAGGTGAATGGGAGACTATAAAACTTGCATTGCCCAACAATTCTAATGGAAGCAAAGTAGTACTTACTACCCGAAATGGTGAAGTTGCTGCATCTACCACTGCTTTGGAGTCTGAAGGTGAGGTTTATAACTTAGAGCCCCTTCCACCTATAGAGTCTTGGGACCTGTTTTGCAGGAAAACTTTCCAGGGCAAAGCTTGCCCTCCTCATCTTGAGGAAGTTTGTAGGTATATATTAAGAAAGTGTGAGGGACTGCCTCTAGCAATTGTGGCAGTGAGTGGTCTTTTGGCTACAAAGGATACTCGTAGAATAGATGAGTGGGATATGATTAAGCGTTGTCTTGGGGCTGAGATAGATGGAAATGATAAACTCATATATCTGAAGAAAGTACTTTCACTTAGCTTCAGTGATCTGCCATACCATCTGAAATCATGCTTCTTGTATTTAAGCATCTTTCCTGAACATCATCTGATTGAGCACATGAGACTGATTAGGCTATGGATAGCAGAGGGATTTATTGAAGCAAAAGAGGGGAAAACATATGAAGATGTTGCTGAGGATTATTTGAATGAGCTTATGAACAGAGGCTTGCTACAGGTAGCTTCCTCCACTGTCTATGGAAGGGTCAAAACTCTTCGTATCCATGACCTTGTGCGGGAGATTATCATTTCTAAGTCAAGAGATCAGAATTTTGCCACTGTTTCTAAAAAAGATCAAAATTTTCCCTGGCCAGATAAAGTTCGACGCCTGTCTATACATCATACACTGGAGGATGTTAACGTACAGCAAAACAGGTTCGTTTCTCAGCTACGTTCACTATTTATGTTTGGAGTCACAGAAAAGGTCTCTTTAGGCAGATTGTTTCCCTATGGTGTAAAATTGCTACATGTGTTAGATTTGGCAAACGGTCCATTTTATAAGTTTCCAACTGAAGTTTGTAGCTTACACCATTTAAAGTACCTGAGTTTAAGAAATACCAAAGTTAAAATGGTTCCAAGATCCATAGGGTTTCTTCAGAACCTTGAGACTCTAGATCTTAAACATTCCTTGGTTTCTGAACTGCCTGATGAGATCCAAAAGCTCCAAAAACTACGCCATCTCCTTGTTTACCGCTTTGAAGTCATATCCTATGCACATTTTCACTCCAAACATGGCTTTAAAACCCAAGCAAATATAGGTTTGTTAAGATCATTGCAGAAACTTTGTTTCATAGAAGCAGACCAATGTGGTGGTTCCATACTGAAAGAGCTGAGAAAACTCACTCAACTGAGAAGATTAGGCATTACAAAGTTCAGAAAAGAAGATGGGGAGACTCTTTGTGCCTCCATCGAAAAGCTCAGTAACCTACGTGCTTTGTCCATTGGGTCGATAGAAGAGGAAGAGGTCATTGATCTTCAGCACCTTTCTTCGCCACCATTGTTGCTTCAGCGGCTGTATTTGAGAGGAAGGCTAGAAACATTTCCCCATTGGATACCTTCTCTTTATGGCCTGGTTAGACTCCATCTAAAATGGAGTAGATTGAATGAAGATCCATTGATGTTCGTTCAGCATTTGCCCAATCTCATACATCTTCAATTATGCCAAGCATTTGATGGAGACATGATATGCTTTAGAGCAGGTGGTTTTAAGAAGCTTAAGCTTTTAGAACTTGATACTTTAGATGAACTAAGATGCATCGTACTGGAGGAGGGAACAATGCCTATAATTGAAAAGCTTGTCATACAACACTGCAAATCATTGGAGAAGGTGCCACTGGGAATTGAATATTTGAGCCAGTTAAAGGTGCTTGAATTCTCCCATATGCCAGAAAAGCTAATCAGGACACTTCGTGCTGATGAAAAAGAAAAAGACAGTGATTATGGGAAAATCAAACATATCCCTGAAGTTTACTGTACTGACTGGATAGAAGGGAATTTGGAGGTCAGCACAGTGAAAGAGAGATTGGGTGACGGAGAGAATACACCCCAACTCAACACAGTCATCGAGCCCCATGAACTTGAAACACGTTTTTTCAAGTAAATACTTCATGGCCTCAGTACTCCACTGTTGTTTCTATTGTAAATAAATGTACATATGCAGGTCCTGACACTGTAAAAACACTGTATTATACTCGATAACAGACTGCCCTTGCCTTGGGCGGTTTTTGATACTTGGCCTTCCTAGTATGAAGTTAGGTTGTCAGTGGGTTTATAATGTAATAAATGTTCATGTACATGTCCTCTCATTGTAAATCATTGTAAATATTCAACATCAGTACATGTGAAAGCAAACCTTGGCCTGGGTGTTCTGTGCTACTATGGCCTTCCTTGGACAATGTCAGAAAAACCATTCTACGGAAGAACCACTGGGAACAGAAAAAAAAAAACTGCAAGATACCAACCAAATCAGAAGCACAAACTCCCAGATAGAAGACGACGGTAATTGCAATCAAAGAATGAGAACCACCACTGAATTGAAGATTAATTTTTTATGGTATCTAATATGCTTATGTATATATACTTGAAATTGAGCCATAACTCGACCTGATCTTAGTAGTACAGGAGGTTTCTCTTGCACAATTTATTGGTGTCTTGATGAAATAAAAGCTGTGTAGAAATAGGAGCATATCAACAATCACAGAACACAACATCAGCATAAGGGACCGTCCCACGCCCTCCAAACATGATCCTAAATGGTATTGAACAATCAACTTACCAAAAAATGCAGCATGTGGTTGCTTGGCTTGGGATTAATTTAGCCTCAGTATAGCACTATCGAAGCACGTGCGAGAATAGACAGAGAAATTCCTTCTGCAAACCAGGTCAAAATATTAATATAAACATATCCAGTTGTGTTGCAGGCAGATACAATCTAGAAAACCAACTTCCATTTTGTTAATGGAAATCAAAGGCATATTGCAGGCTCATGGAACAGATATATCAAACCAGAGGGAAAAAGAAACTGGAAGAGCGTCTATTCAAGAGAGCAATGTACCCGCGGGGAATTTGTAGAAACCTCCACATCGAATAAAGACTTCCGAAGCTTTTTCACAAGCTAATCCCGTACTGATCTATACCTTCTTCTTCTTCGTTAGTTTAACTCGTTCTCTCTCCGATATCTTTCCTGATTTAGGTGATTAAAAACATATTGATGAAGATCGTAGAATTTTCCGATAAACTGAGATTTAAGATCGAGGTTCGAAATCGCCGGCTCAACCTGAACCTACAAAGCGATCTTTCGTTCGGAATTTGCGATAGCTTTTGGGGAGAGAGAGAGGTTAGTTTTGGCGCGAGAAAAATAAAGAGTTATTTTTTAATTCTCAATTAATATGTAAGAATTCGATTAACATATATGGTCCATAAATTACATGTAAAGAAGGTAAAGAAGAAGCACAATAAGTCGCAAGAGGACGAGGAAAAGGGAACCGAAGAACGCGATGGAGGAAACAAAGAGTGGAAGGGAAATGAGACGGTTGACAATGGGAATGTGGTGATCACAGGGAAGGGGGTGAAAGAAGAAAACTACGCGCCGTTGAAAGTTTTTTCGGAATCAGTGATTCCGGATGTAGTATTGGAGTGCTGTAAGAGTTTCAAGAGTCCGTCGCCGATTCAGTCGCATGCTTGGCCTTTTTTGTTGAATGGTCGTGATTTCATTGGAATTGCCGCAACTGGATCAGGTAAAAGGGTTTCATTTTGCATGTTATGAGCAAGAGAAAGGGAAAGATGTCGAGGGGAAGGACTCCTCTTTGCCTTGTGCTCTACACCAACAAGGGAGTTAGCGCAACAAGTATGTACTCACTAGGTCAATACTTGTTCTGTGTACTTTTTGGCTTTGGATTTGTGATAGTAGTTCATATGGGCCAGTACCATATTAATCCTATTAACTGATTAAACATTTATTATTAGAAAATATAATCACAAATGCATCAAAACACTCAATTTCTCTTCTTTATGAAATTATTCAAATAATAGTAAAAAATGAACTCTCTTCCCTTGTTAAAAAATATTTAAATACAAAAAATGAACTTTAAAATCTCTTGGAGTCCCTTCCTCCCTTCTTCTCCCTCTCCTCTACTCAAACATAGGCTAAGGGCAGGACATGGATCCTCCCAATTACCCAAAGGGTAATTATGCCCGGAGAGATGATCTACACTCTTAATATATTGCTACAGATCCTGACATACGTACATGTATCGAGATTTGTTCAATGGCTGAAGATAAGAATTGACGGTTTAGGTAGCCCTTGTACATTTGATGTGTTGTTATATTTGCCATTCAGCTGTTTTCACTTAGACAGTTGTTTCTCATCATGGTTTTTTCTTTCTTTTGGGTTCGTTTTTGGGTCTGGTCATAATTGTAAATTCTAACAATATAAAATTCTCAATTTGATAACAGGAATCGAAGCTCTCTGGTGCTCACTTTAGAGAAATAACTGCAGATGCTCCAAAGTAAAAAAAGATTACATTCAATGACTCAGACGACGAAGACTAGTTAAGAGAAAAAAAAAAAATTTCTATTATTTGTTAAGTTGCAAATATTACCGATTCAGTCATTTTGTCTAGACTGGGTCTTCCCTTGATCTTCCTATCATTTTTCATCCGGAAAAATTCACAGAACTGGAGCTAAATTCTAGGATTTGTTAGTTTGTGTTTCGAGGTTTAGAGTAAGTATTTGTCATTTCCGATGTTATTTCATGAAGGGAATCGAAGATATAAGATAAGGGTCAATTATGTTTCTTGTAGTAACTAAAAGAACGTGGCCCTTCCTTGGTGTAGAGTGCGTATAAGCATGTGCAGTGAGATTGAAACAATGAATCTCGTGAACATATTCCTGTCCCATATTGCTTTCGCTTGCAATATCTTCGACATGTCGAATGCCTTTTGCATCCATCTTGCTCCTCGACTTTATGTATTGTAATACCTTCTTTTCTAGTAACTGTAGATGAATCAAATCAAAATTAAATAACTTTCCAAAACATAAATAAATAATCATTTCAGAGAATGTAAATGGTGAAATTTACCGATATTTGCAAGTATAATTGGGAGGGATAAGATGCCAAAAATGAGAATTGAATTTGGGATCTTAGCCATTGTTAGTAGTTTCCTTGCTTTTTGAAAAGAAAAACTAAACCTTACGGCCACTCTTTTATAGCATTATTAGGGTTCTATTAGAGTATACTTAAGAGCCATTTTTACACTAAACTTGTTATCTAGTACGTAATGTCAAAAGCCGTTATCTAATCAACATGCATACATGAACCTATAATATACCATGTCATCGATCCTAAGACCTAATCATGACTACTCTTTTTTAACTTGGGAAAACTTTTTGGTGATTTAAAACCCTAATTTCCGCTTTAGAAATAATCTCGGATCACCAATTGAGTTAAACTCAATGGTTAACCTAATGATCATGACTTAAAACCTAATCAATGAGGCATATACAATTATTTATTACATACAGGGACGTAATAACCATTGAATTTTTTATTTGAGATCATGTAAACTCAAATGTGTCACTCTTAATTTGTATGTGCATGCACGTGTTTCAACTAACCGGGTGCATGCAATTGCATGAAGAACATAACTTTTGGGTGTATCTAAAAAGAGGACATGAATTTTGTAATTTTTTTTCCTAATATAAATTTTAACATGTTAATTTCAGATATATTTAATATCCTCCATAAGTACTACTATCTTGTGACATAAGAAATTAAAGGGGTTATGGCTAGATCGTTAAATCTAATTTATATTCTCCTCCTAAGTTCCATCTTGATCATGATGCTTGCAAACGAAGGTGCGTTAGTAGTTTTATATTCGATTTCTAAAAGATGTTATTAAGGTCTAATTCACTCTTTAGTTCTTACATAGTTTGAATTTTATAAATTTTTATATATTTTAACTTGAACAAACTTCTTAATCTCTATATTATTGAAATCAAACTTTTTAGATCATTCCGATCACTTTTTCTAGTAATTGGCTTGAGATTCTTTTGTTTTTTGTTTTTTTTTAACATGTTAGTACCTATAGTTAGTTGACATGTGTAAATTTCAGTTTATATATATATATATATTCTTTTTACACCCATCTCCATCGGGAGCGAGTGCAATCGTAGATCTCGAGCTTCGACCTTCATATCTGCCATGGAGCTCAAGCTCCATATCAATGAAGCAAAGTAGAAATATTATTATAATACTAAAATTAATTAAACTTTCTCGTCTATGCAGTGTATGCGAATAAACATCCTCGAATATATTCAGCAAAACAGAAAGACCGATGTCGAGCTCATGCAACTTGTGATGAAATTTGCAAGAATAGAGAGAAAATGATGCTGGGGTTGTGTGGAAGGAGTTCTACCTTCTTCTCTCACTGCATATGCTTTTACGCTATTTGAAACCTTTACCAACATCAACAATTATTTGTGGTTCTAGATGATTTCATTTGAGGTTAACTAATGGTGCTTGTTTTTTCCTTTTTCATCTTACAATTGTGGATCTTCTGCAATTTTTGATTCATTAGAGGATGAAATCATATATGTATGTATATTGCAAAATAATTCTCAAGTTTAGTCCAATCCTTTATAAAAGAGAGTGGCTTGATCAAAATAACAGGGCCTCTTTTTTAGATTTCAAGCTTTTTGTTATATATATATATATTTTTTTTTTTGGCTATCAATTTCTCATCACTTGTCTCCTACGTGCTGTCTTCGTGATAAATCGAGCAAGAAAACTTAAAAGAAAAAGGAATTCTCTTTCATGATAAGAACCAGCAAATACAAAAGATATATGTATCCAAGAAAGGGCCCAACGACCACCGATACAATAGCTAATATTTGTACAGAACGTACAGAGAATAAAAGGACAAGCACAAAGGGGAAAAATATGCCAAGGACAAGCACAAAGGGGAAAAATATGCCAAGGACAGCACACACCCAACACGTTGATTTTGTATGTCCGATGATGAGAGATTATACGTTCATTCAATAGAGAATATATCCATGCATGAATATCATTCATGCATGGAGGAATATACTGTAATAGGCCCCCTCAAGTTGGTGGACGAAAGAGGTCAAGTACGCCGAGCTTGGACATGAGTTTAATATACTGTGCTAAAGAAAGAGACTTCGTGAGAAGATCTGCAGGTTGATCCGAAGTGTTAACATGATGTAAGGCAATGGTTTTATCCTGAACACAGTCACGTACGAGATGACAATCCAATTCAATATGTTTCATTCTTTCATGAAACACATGATTGTTTGCAATATGGATTGCAGACTGACTATCACAGAAGACAGAAGTGGTCATGTGAGAGGGAAAACCAAGTTCTTGCAGCAGTTGACGAATCCAAGGAATTTCACATGTGACAGAAGCAGTGGAATGGTATTCTGCTTCAGCAGATGAACGTGAAACAACCCCTATTTTTTTTATTTCCAAGAAATTAAAGAAGAGGCAAGTTGGATGCAAAGTAGATCTCTTTAAAATAGGGCAAGATGCCCAATCACTATTACAAAAGATAGTGAGTTGTAAGGAGGAGTTTTTTGCCAAAAAAAAAAACCAAGTGCAAGGGAGTTTTTGATGTAACGAAGTATCCTGTGTGCAGCATCAAGGTAAGCCTAAGAAGGTGAGTGCATGAATTGCCTTGAGAGTTGAACCGGATAGCTAAGATCAGGCTGTGTCATTGTGAGGTATATCAACCTACCACTGAGTCTCTGAAAACGAGATCAGGCTGTGTCATTGTGAGGTATATCAACCTACCACTGAGTCTCCGAAAACGAGATCAGGTTGTGTCATTGTGAGGTATATCAACAGTTCCAAAGCATATTTCCTTAGAACAATTCCAAAAGAAGAGCACACAATTTCAATGCCTAAGAAGTAATGTGCAGTCCCTAAATCCTTCATATGAAATCTAGAAGGAAGGAAGTCCTTGAGCTGGTCAACGGAAGCTTGAGAATTTCATGTAATAAGACATATAAAAGTAGATAAGTGAGAACACCATCTTTGCTTGAAATGAACAAGTTGTAATCAGACTTAGATTGAGAAAAATCAGCTTTCAAAATGGCATATGTGAACTTGGCATTCCACTGCCATGAGGTATGTTTCAAACCATAAAGAGACTTATGTAGTTTGCGTACTTGATTTAGTGAAGATGATAAACCGGGAGGAATAGCCATCTAAACCCCTTCTTCAAGATATCCTTGCATGAAAGCATTATGTACATCTATTTGTAGAAGAGGTCAATCATGAATAAAAGCAATTGGAAAGAATAGTTCTTACTGTCATCATCTTTGCAACGGGTGAAAAAGTTTCATGAAAATTAATGTCCTCCTTTTATGTGAATCCTTTAGCAACTAGGCGAGCCTTGAACCTCTCAATTGATCCATAAACTCTATATTTGATCTTATATACCCATTTACATTCAATTGATCTTTTGTTAGGAGGCAAGTCAACAATAAATCATGTATTGTTGAAGTTGAGAGCCTCTAGTTCTTGTTCCATGGCCAATTGTCATCTAATATCCTTAGAAGCTTTAGCAAAGGTGTTAGGCTCAATTTCAAAAGTAATAGAAGTCATGAAAGAAGTATAGGAATCACTAAAAGATTGATAAAATAAAAAGGAAGAAATTGGATACCTAGTCGAGTAGCTGGCTGTGAAGACTTAGGATGTTGAGGAAGAAAAGCAACAGCACAATGGTAATCATCCCACCAAACTGGATGTTGTGGTACTCTACTAGACCTTCTAACAAGAGGAGGAGAAGGCTCATTTGGGATGTGAGGGGACATAGATAAAGTAGAGGAGGAAGTGAAAGTGGATGAGATAGAAGGAATAGTAGGAATATGTGAGGATGGAATAATATTAGATGAAGATAACATGATCGGTTCATCATCAAAAAAATCCAGAGAGGGAGAAGAAGACAAAGAGCCTTTGAAAGGAAAGATATCCTCTATAAATTTAACATCTCTACTGATAAAAAAACACTCTACTTTCAATGTTTATTAGTATATATGCTTTTTGTCTTTGTGCATAGCCAACAAAGATACAAGCCTTGACTCAATGATACAATCTGCTTTTGTATCAAGTAAATTCGAGTTCCGTTTACCTTGTCAAACCTTTCTTTCAAATCAACCTAGAGCCTTTTCACATTGTAAGCAAATACAGTGTTATTGGTCAACTCCTTAGATTACTTTCAATCAATAAATATTATTTAATTTACTATTTAAAATTATATTTATATAATCTCATGTAAAGTACAACTAAATTGTATTAATATACTTTTTTCTTTTTAATTATTATATTAAGATAGTCTTAAATTGTATTAACAATCTCATTTTTTTAAATCATTACTTACTTCATAGGCTAGTAGTTATGATATTTAATGAGTCGAAAGCTTCGTTGACCCATCAAATAAATTAGAAGTTACGATATTCATCTGAACTAGCATCTGAACCATAGAGTAAACTAGTATTTGAACCACACACCTATCACTATATTATTTATGCTACTAAAAAAGTAATATTTTTTTGTCATTAAAAACCGCACATTGCATTGCATTCATCGGCGCAGTGCGGTGTCCAAAATATAAAAATGTGGTGCGGTTTCGAGCTTTTGCATCTGCACATACCTAACCATACCTAGATAACTCCTAATATTTTCATTTCTAATTTTATTCTTTCGTACTTTATCACGCATTCATCTTAACTACACATTTATGCTACTACCATCTTATACATATATTGCCTCATAATGGCCAAACATTCCAAACTATAAAGCATAGCTAGTCAAACAATCTTCATGTAACACTTTTTTAATCTTGCAGGCACTTTCTAATCGCATAAAATTTCTGATATCATCATTCATTTTATTCAACTTACTTTAATCTTATGATCTATATCTCTCGAATGTCACAGTCTTTTGGATATATATATATATATATATATGTTAATAAAATAAATAAACAAAAAGAACAAATATAGTTAAACGGTGTTGTAGATCTCATTCTTAAATTGCTTTGCTTTGTACCTTAATTACATGGCTAAGACTCTGGACATAATTTTCTCTGTAGCCATTTTAACGTTCTTGCTGATCCTGAGTTTAGGTAATTAGTATTTCATTAATTATCAATTTATGTGATGGAACTTTTTTTTTTCTTAATCAAGTTATTAACTTGTTGCATGATTAAAAGCTGTATTTAAGAACTTATATAAATGGATAGAATCTGTAGAGGGGCGGCGGCATAAGGTATGCACCGCACCCTACATCTTCTGTTGCGTTGTGGACGACATTTGGCTTGTCTCGAGACATGAAGGAAATTGACAAATGCGGCTTGGGGTCTTTCGAGTCGACATTTCGGTGTTTCTCTCTGCCTCTGCTACACCAAGTGCTAGCAGTGCAGTGATCACCTTGAGTCAAAGTTATATGCAGAGTTACAGATATTATATTATTCATAATGTATAAATAAATTAAAGCTACATTTAATTTAATTTTTTTCTTAAATGATAATTTCTTTTTGGGCAATTTTCTAGCAGATTCCATGTATTTTAGGAATATTAGAGGAGGATTCCCTATGGTTCATCTATGTACTCCATAAAATTTCTTTCTTTCTTTTTTTTCTTTCAAAATCCCGAGTCTCCAGATATAACTGTTTAATTGTTTTTGTAAGGCCACCACAAGCGCTGGAGTTTTTAAACATTCATATCTCAAAAAATGTCATATATAGTATCAGAAATCAAGATACTCCTTAAAATTGATAAGTGACATATTCAAACTAAAGAAATTTTGAGGTAACAACGTGAAGATCAAAAGAAATTCGACCAAAATTAAGATTCTATAAATAACTCCCCCAAACCGTCAGAAATCTGTCTGTCTTGCGACTTTCTAAGGACAATAATTGCATTGCAGACTAGCAGTCATGTTGAGAACCATTTGGCGGGCTGTACGCAAGCTAGAACTATTGGACAAAATGTGGAAGGTGTAATTTGTTTTAATTGGACATAATTACTTTTCATAATCTATGTCAAGCCAATTACGATGTAGCCAAGTGCACCAGTTGTCAAACAATGATTTCGAAAATCCATGTCAAACAAAAGATTACCATTTACAATGTCTACTCTCTTTCTTTTCCTTTCTTCATTCAAACCCTTTTCCCCCTTCCCTTTGCTGATCTTAATTTCAATTTACGCAATTAAGAACGGACTCATACACAATTCTTTAAAGCAAGGATAAGTGAAAGAGAACATCTAATCAAAAGATGCTGGTGGGATACTACAGTTAGGGTTTGACATAGTCCCTTATGAACTCCTCGACTGGAGATATCTCACCCGTCAACCCTGACGCTTCAGCAACTGTAACTTTGTTATAGCATTGAGCGAATGAGAATACTTCACCTGCTACTCCCAGCGTAAAGTCATTTGCAATATCGGCATCTGATATTGCACTTCTCGACGAACGTAATTTCTCACTGTAAGAACAATTAGAAAAAAATAAAAACTTGTGGTTAACAACAATAGAGTAGAAGATGGACCAAAGTAAGCTACTTTTTTAAAGCAAAAAATTTCCCACCATATAAATCAATCAAATAGCGATATTACAAATATTAAAGCAATGAATAAAGCACTTAACAATAGAAGAACTTAAGCCATACATTTCCTTCTCTAACTGTTTCTGGATGAACTCCTTTGTATGAGCTGTCACTTTGTCTGTTTTGTTGCAGAGAATCAGGACGGGAATTTTCTTCTTTACAGTACTCGCATTAGTCAAGATATCATATAAGTACCTTTAGCAAAAAGGATAAATTCTAGTCAATTCAATGCCACTTCACAGCTTGTGAAGAAATGAGGACAGAAAGTTGAATCCCCAACTCATCTGAAGACCATGAGGTTTCAACCATGAGTTTAGGAGGTAAAAATGGAGATAGGGAACTACAGTAACCAATTTTTGTGCCAAGAGAAATTACTCTGAAGCAGCAGAGCAATTTGGTAAAAAATCCAAGGAATCCACCACAAAAATTACACCAGCTGCTTGAGGCAAGAACTCATCTAGTTTGGGTCGGAGGCGAGAATGCCCAGGAACGTCGACAAGATGAATGGGCTTTATCTTGCCCTTCTGTCAAGGCAAATAGGTTACCAAAAGTTCAGTTAGCGTAAGTGTGATTGAATAATATTAAGAAACAAAGGGTGGGTGAAATGGGTTAGAGGCCAGTACCAATGCTAGTTTATATTGTGTCAACTTACCTAGAAAAAGTACAAAGTTTTTCATAATGGATTGGAGACAGAGTATGGTTATGAGAATATATAAGTCCATACAATGCTTAAATAAAATCCTCAACCACACATGTTTTTGGTATATCACCTTTGTACTTTCAGAATGAAGCATGAAAGTGCCCTCATTTGGTTCCATTGATGTAACAGTGCCCTGATGATAAGAGCCATCCCGAAGCTGCCACATGAATAAAATGGTGTCATAATTGTCCAGATTCACATCTGGGGCCTACGCCTCTTTATTCATTTTAAAGAACCCCATGAGAAATCATATCAAGAACACAACAAGTCGTTTCCTAAGTATCTTCCAATGCAGAAAAACACAGATGCATTCCTTACACTTCTAAAAGCAAGTCCAAGACTGTATATGTGAAAACCACAAGGCCAATTTGCATAATAGTACCACTAGAATGTAGATGCAAACCTACATAGGTGTTTATAGCTTTACGAATGGGTTTTTAATTTGTTTGTGTCTTTAAAACAAAAATTCATGAAATAAAGTAAACATATAAATATTAAAAAACAGAAAACATAACCTTCAACATATGTTTTGAAAATCATAGCTGCAGGTGGATTGGAACATTATCAAATTATAACGTATTGAGGACCAAGAGGGAAGAAGGAAGGGAAACAATAGCTTGTGCTTACTTGATAGAAAAGAACAGTTTTCCCACTTCCACTCAGCCCACTGAGTACAATAGTGTTTGATTTAGTGCGCCTGAACAAACGAACTGCAGTAAAAGTGCAAAAAGTAAAAAGACTTAGCGACAATTTTAAACGCCATCCACTGCATTGTAGAAACAGTGAACATTTCTAAATGTCTGCTTTCGTCCAGTGTAGGACCTCAAGATATAATCGTAAATTATACTATCCTAATGTCAGTTTTCTAAGCCCAAGTATTCAAACAGAGCCGAATCAATTGAATTTTTCCTGAACGACAATCCAAATGCAAATCCATTGACCCCACAATTTAACCCAATAAGTTTGTGAAAGCTCTTATTCACCAAAATTCTAGTTAAATATTAAAAGACCAAACATCAAGACCCAAGCTTAAGAAAAATCATCAGATATCGTAATTGACTCACCTAAAAAAAGAAATAGAATTGTCACAACCACAACAGCAATTGCAGCGTAGAGCTGAACTGGAGGAATTTGATTAGCATATTCCAGCCCTTGCTGCAACTTCTTCTCAGCCTCAATCTTCCATTGCGCAGCATGAATCTTCAATTCATCAACTTGAACTTTCCATTGCTCCATCCCGTCCATTTTTCAATTCAATCGTTTATAACTACTTGCTCTACGAACCTGAACTCTTAATTCGTCTAAATATTAGACCTACCAGTTTGCCTAAAATACGAGACCAAATCTAGATCTCCATAAGTAGAATGATGAACAGAACAATTTTAACTCAGATTCAGGTACAGATCGAGATTATAAAGTGTAGGATTTTCATAGTGCGACTTGAACTTTCATTTCTGTGACGAATGAAGTAAATTGTTGATGGAAATCATTATTGAAACGGTAAAAGTTCTGAGCAAGTAGTGGCATAGGAAAGTTTGGGGGAAGAGAAATAGAGAGCGAAAGAGAGTAGTTGATTCGTACCTATCCGAAGAGGGAAGAGGCAGCTTCGAAGAGGCCGGAATCGGATCAGCGACGGTGAGAACGTGATGGATGCGGTGGAAGTTTTGTGCGGAGAGAGATGAAGGCGGCTGGTAGGGGTTCTGGGAGGAGAAGGATGAAATTCCTTGCTAGGGCAACGAAACCAGAAACAAAATGAAAATGGGCTAAACAGCTAATAACACCATCACTTTGAAGGTTCAATTTCTTGCCACGTTAGAGTTTTTAACTAAATTAATGTTCTGAAGATCCAAAAACTCACGGCCCCAAATACACGTAAGATGAATAGTATAACAAAATGCTTTTCTTAATATAAATATATTCACACACACATTTGGATTTCGTTCCTTATCAATTTATATATTAAAAATAATTAATTTTGGATTTAAAATAATTAAATATTATAATAAAATTTGAAAAATATATAAAAGACTCGTATAAAGAAATGATGTATTAATACTTATTAAAAATATTTATTTTGATAGAAATTAACGAATGTATTTTTATTTAAATTAGAATCCAAAAATTATTCTTGTTTTATTATTTTTATAAATTACATAATAGAATAAAATGATTTTATTTTAATTAAAATATTGAACTAAAGTGCCTTTTTACATCCATTCTGTTCGGCGGCGAATTCAAGATCTTCACCGTTATACAATAAATTTAGAAAAATTATTGAGATACGATAAAAATTTAAAATTTAAAATTATCTATAAATATTTTGAAATGATTTTTCAGAACGGTGAAGAAATTGAATATTTTTTTATTATAATATGATAAATTTTTATTAGAATTTCTAAAAAATAAAAAATGAGATTAATAATTAATAATTAAATCATATTTTAAAATTTTTTCATAATTAAATTATACAGAAATTTATTAATTTATATATTATATAGGAATTATATAATTTTTTTTATCAAATTAATAATTTAGCATGTTATTCTTAAATTGAGATTAATAAAAAAATATTATTTAAATAAAATTATTAATTTATCAAAATTCTCCCATAATAAACAAAATCAAATAATAATATGGTGATATTTCTCCTAAGCTTGTTATTTTTTATTTTTTATTTTATTTAAGTTTGAGTAAAGGTTTTATTTTTATTTTTCTTAACTTTGTAAGGTCTGAAATCTATTTTAATATATTCAAAAAAAACTAAACGGGCTAAGCTCTAAATTGTGAAATTAATAATTAAAAAGAACAAGAATGGTAAAAGCTATGCTTGGAAATACTTCTTGCATTTTGTATTTATAAAATTAGTTTTTGTAATGATTATAAAAAATCATGTTAGAGAAAAAAATATATTTTTTAATATATAAATTCTGTTTGGTATCTTCGATTTTTTTATTCAAATTTTTTCAACCGAACTATTAATACCGAATATTAACAATGAAGGTTGACCAATCCTACTTCGTAATGAGAGGCGTGATTACTTAGTCTGAGTTATGCTCTCTAATGGTTGTTATTGCAATAATGGCAAATTGTGTTTTGGTGAGAGAAAAGTGAAGGAAGAGTATTGAACTGATGCGAGTTCATGCAGGTTGGGTTAAAATACGGAGAAGGAAATAAAATGATAAAGAGAGTTGTATTCAATAAAGAGATGAGGATGAGAAGAGAGGTGTTGAGGTAATGACAACTTCATTAATGGAGTGGAGAGATGTAATGACAAAGGTATAAGAGGGGAGACTTTTTAATGGGCCAGCATGGCCTGAGAGCATGGGTGGGCTCATTAGGGTTTTGTTCAGGTATAAGAGGGGAGACTTTTTAATGGGCCATCATGGCCTGAGAGCATGGGTGGGCTCATTAGGGTTTTGTAGAACTTGACCGTAATCATTGGTCTTTTTAAAATTTCTTTTGTCCCTATTGACTTGATATGAGGATACGCTGGGTATTATTCCAATGTTATTCCTTATTCTTGTGCTTATAGGTATATGCAACCTTGAAACACATTGGGTATAGTGGATACCTTCACCTTGAAACACATTGGGTATAGTGAATCCCTTCATCCAAATTTCCTCTATATCAATAATTTGGTATCGACTATGGTGACATCTTGATTTCCATAATCGAAGCTTTAATAGGTTGGACTGTTAAACCACAAAGGCGATTAGAGAGATGGAGCGAGCATGAAAAAAGGTGGAAATGTGGTGGAGAACACAACTGTGGAGGAGCAGGGGAGGGGAGGCGCAAATTTGCCACCTCTTGGGAAGGAGGCCTCAAACTAAGGCACAATATGCACTCGGAGGAGGCAGTGCAACCTCTCGGGCTAACTTCCATAGCCACTCCATGACTTCCATGGCGATCTATTTTATCCATCAAGAGATATTGATCAAAGGTAATAGACCTACCAATGATCCTTTGCTCAAAAAAAAAAAACTTAGAATTACGGGTCATGGCCTTTGCCTAGCTTGCTGAGTGGTTGGCCGAGCTTGAGTGCTAACACAATGCACACATAGATAAGGAAAAAAAATCCTAGTGGGGGAGGGAAGGGAGAATGGGATATATGGATAAAATTAGGGCTTAAATAATTTACACCTAAAATTAAATTTAAAATATAATTTAATACCAAAACTTTTTAAAAGTATAATTTATACTAAAAAACTTTTAAAAAATATATATAACACTCGATATCAATTTCTTTTTTAATTGTTTCAAAAATTGACCCCAAATAAATAAATAAATATAAATATTATATACATATATATATTTATTTTTTTACTTTCAATCTCAAAATTTTAATTTTTAATTTTTAATCCATTTTATTATTTTAAATCAATTTTTTTTTTCTCTACATCCCTTTACCATCCACTCCACAAACCACTCCTCCGCTACTATCAACCATCTATGTTGACTACTGCCATTGCCGCCAACCACCACCGACTATCATCGTCGACCACCACTGCCAACTATCACCGCCCTTAACCACTGCTGCTACCTACCATCACCACTAACCACCATCGTCAACCTTCGCCGCCACTAACCCTACCGCCACTAACCATCACCATCGACCCCTCCTCTGCCGTCAACTATCACCGTCACTAAACACCACAATTGTCGACAACCATTGCGGACCACAACCACCACTGACTACTAGTGATATCGTTGGCAGTGGTCGGCGTTGGTTGGTGGCAAGGGGGTTGGCAATGGTGGTTGGTGGCGACGACAGTTGGCAGCAGTAGTGGATAGTGGTAGTGATTGGCGATGGTGGTTGGCAATAGCAGCAGTGATTGATGTGGTGGTTGACGGCAATAGCTATAGTCAACATGGTTGATCGATGACAACAATGAATGTAGTAATAAATAGATGTAGAAAAAAATTCATTTAAAATAATAAAATGATAAGATAATTTTAGTCTAAATTATCTTTAATCCATAAAATAGTGATGATGGAGTGAAAGAAGAAATTATTATTATTATTATTTTAGAGAAAAAAATATAAGGATAAAAAAACACACAAAAATAAATTAATTAAAAAAAAATACGGAAAATGAGAAGACATAAAATCAAAATCTCTAAAAAAGGAAATTAAAAAAAAAATCTAAAATAACTTAGGCCTAAATTAAGAAGAGAAGATCAAAAAAGAAAGAAAATCATTAAATAACTTAATACAAAGTAAAATTAGCAAAATCATCTACTACCTATATAGTAACACTCTTAAGCATCTTGGCCACTTTTACATGCTTGCAATATCGGGTTATGTAATTTGCATATTTACTTGATATAGAATTTTTCATTCTAAGATATGTCAAAAATTTTGGTGATTACAAATAATTTTGAAATACTTTTTCGAGTTTTAACTTAGATCCACTAATTTTTTTTTTTTTTGTTTTTTTTTGTTTGCCGGGGTTGAAATTATTTTATATCTTTTATTAAATAATTAATCGAAATTCGGTGAAAACTAAAAGAAAAATTTAAAACCATTAGCAATAAAAAGTAAAAAAAAAGAAGCTAACTACTATCGTTCCGTACACATTTAAATTCCAGCTAGAATCTGTCTTCTTGTTGCTGCTAAATTGGAAGCTTTATTCCGGTGAAGCAGATCTCCGTAACCTTAACCTCCTTTAATACCAATCAATACTTGTCACGTCAGATAGCGTTTTGACGCCATTTTTTTTGAGAGGAAATATTATGCCAGAATCTGTCTTCTTCTTGTTGATGAGAGAAATATTATGCTGCTTCTATCCATAACTTTAGGGGGTAAAATCGGAAATGTACGCCATTTTTTAGAATTTAGAATCCCGCGTAGCACACAAGTGTGTATATAAAAACTAAAAAACTAAAAAATAAAAAATAAATAAAAACCACTGCTTCTCTCTCTCTCTCTCTCTCTACTCACCGAACAACCGATCTCTGCGCATAAATATTATCTGCACAGAATCTAAGGGATTTGAGGAGAAGAGAGAGATCATGAGTCGCCTCAACGATCCTAATCCTTTTGACGAGGAAGAACAGGTCAATCCTTTTTCGGTAAGATTCCTGTCCTTCTCTCTATGTCTATGCTTAGTTCTGTTCAGATCTGCCCTACATTTTAGCTCTAAGTTGTAGGACATGTTTTCCTTTTACTTTTTAATGCCTTCTTAGCTTTGCAATTGTAGTTTTTCTTCTATAAAACTCTTTGATCTTGGTTCTGTAGTACACTTCAGTTAATGTGTTTATCGATTTGTATGTATGTGTGTATACAAGCATAAGAGTTTTGAAAGTTTGGGTAGTAGGACTGTTGTTCGATCTGGATCTGATGAAAACAGTGAAACTGTTTTGAAAATGATAAAAAAAAATAAATTATAACATGAAGATAAAAATTACGCAGCCGATTTTGTTTAGCCATACCAAACATGCTTTTGAAGTTACCAAATTCCATCACGCTGGAAAAAAAATTATCTATTTCTAAGTCAAACAAGCTAAATGATCACTTTTCAGAACAAGTTCTAGCTCTATCAAAAGTAAGAAATTTGCAAAAATTAATATCGAAAGTCTTGAGGTCCATCAAATAACATTGAACAGTTGGACTCTTGTGGTTTTTGAACCTACCAATCAGAGCCCTCTATTTTTGAAATATTATACTAGGTCTACTGGTCGATCTAGTAATGGGTAGCATCTTTTCTTTTCCTATTAGAAAATGATATATCTACCTCTCTGAAATGAAACTAACTAAAGAGTGTCAACTCCTACTAGCTGTACTTCAAATTGGCACCAGATTTTGCATCTTCCTTAAATTTTGGAGCATATTCTTAGAGATCTGTTAGTGTTCCACAGTTATACTATTTAGCAACTGAAAGTGACATACTATTTGAACGGGAAGAATATTAACTACATCAACATAGATATGAGATGATGGACAACATCATAATTAGTATTCAGAGAATTAACGCTGTTGTACTTGTTGCTTTTTTCTGACTATTCTTTTGGTAACTTATAAGATAACTGCATAAACCAGTACTCATTTCTTGCAATTCTAATGAATTTTTTCTGGTTGTAGAAGGGTTCTTCTGCCCCTAGATCAAAGCCGCGTTTTCCAGCAATAATATCTGAAACCCTGGGCTTTGGGCAGAAAAATGATGCCACCGTGGATGTACCATTGGATACAATGAATGTAATTGAGTTTTCTTCCTTGTATCTTTGTTTGAGTTACCCCTGAGTTAGCAAAGACATCTAATATATGGTGTGCCTTGATTTACCAGGATCCTAACAAAAAGGAGAGAGACCTTGCAGCATGGGAAGCAGATCTTAAAAGGAAGGAAAAGGTTTGGTTTCCTACTATGTGGTTGAGCTGTTGAGGAAATGTCTCCAAATTGAGCTCTATGTAGTCAATCTTTCTTTTTGTTCTGTTTGTATGTGTTAGGGTAGTTGTCTTATACTCTTATTTGATTCTAAGTAAGACATTTTTTTTGGAGGTATTTGACAGCGGCTTAAATATACAAATGTCATAACTGGTGGTTTATAATTCCCTGATCGTTCTTTCACATGAAATATCATGAATTGTCTTCATATATAGACTTGTAATCTTTAACATGTATCTGGCAGGATATCAAACGGAGGGAAGATGCTGTGACTCAAGGTTGATAGGGCAATAGCCTGTGATTTAAATTCTTGGCATTGTGGATATATATTTGTGCTCCTTTTATCAGAATCCAGGCATGTTGTTGACTATTTATACTTTTAAACCTTTCCAATCAGCTGGTGTTCCTGTTGATGATAAGAATTGGCCTCCATTCTTTCCAATTATTCATCATGATATAGCCAACGAAATACCAGTTCATGCTCAGAAGTTGCAGTATTTGGCTTTTGCAAGTTGGTTAGGTATGGGGAATTATTCATTTTCCCTCTATGGTTTACTTGTTTGACTGTTTAAGGAAGTTTTTTTCTGGAAGATTAGATGATTGTTAGATCTGTTGATAAAGTAATGCATTTTGGTGCTATATGTTAGATTTTGGGTGAATATAATATGGTTAGTTTGAGTAATTAAAAGATTTTCGAATTCTAGAAAAATCTTAAAAGCCAAAAATAAAACTACTTAAGCTGATAAAATATAGGTCAACGATATTAGGAAGTAGATAGAAGGGCCATCAGCGGCCAATCATCATGTCTTTCATTTCTAGAAAAAATGTAAGCAGAATTTTATTGCTAAAGAAAAATAAACTACCTATTAGTTTAGGGTTTATTGTTTAGATTTCATTGAATACTGAACTATTAAAAACACTCCTAACATAACCTTACCACGTATTATAAACAAAACACATAAAAATATCACATATTTCATTTTATATTGAACTATTAAAAAACTCCTAACATAACCTTATCACGTATTATAAACAAAACACATAAAAATATCACTCAGAAACACTCACACACTAATTTTGCTTATTATAAAGTCCTAGCTTGTAACAAATGAGCTTAACCCTGGTTCCCATCAGGACCCAGGACGAGTTTGGCTAAGCTTTTACCAATTTTCAGTTTCTCAAACTCCACCTTGAGTCCAATTTAGCGGATAATCTATTCTAGTTTGACACATTTTAACCCAAACTTCAGTTTCCCATCTCCAGTTTGGGAAACTCTCAAGTCAAACTAGCTCTTATTAAATTTAGTCTAGTACTGTTTGAGTGACTCCCTCACCATTCGCAAATGCCAGATTGTATTTGCACTTACTTGAAGGAGTTTGTTTCCACCTTTCACTTAATTTGTTGAACAGTTTCACTATGGGCTCTTGAATCTTATACCTATTTATCTCTATGCAGGTATAGTTCTCTGCCTTGTCTTTAATGTGATTGCTGTGACTGTCTGTTGGATTAGAGGCGGGGGTAAGGTTTTCCCCCTCCAAAACTTCACTAGATGAAAGAGGTCTACCCCACTATTGCAATTACTGATTTTACGATGATGTTCACATTTTGCAGGTGTCAAAATTTTTTTTCTTGCAATAATTTACGCTCTGCTTGGATGCCCCATCTCATACGTGCTATGGTACAGGCCTCTCTATCGGGCCGTGAGGTAATATTAGGTTAAAAGAGTCTTCATTTCATTTCAAGCACCTAAAAAGACAGCTTTAATTTATTTAATAGAAGATTGTTGTCTTAGCTAGAAAAGACAACTGGTAACTAAAGGTCCGTCATGCACTATCAAGTAACTGATGTCGGGGACCTGATTAATATAGTTTATGACTTTAATCAGAATCAGTTTATGGTGAACATCCTATGATGTGATGGCTACCCAAATAACACACACAGTTTGAGCTTTGAACTCATTTTGATCTTTTTTCTTAAAAGAACTTTGCCTCGTGTATTGCCTTTTTGTATTTTACATATTGAAATGATGACCCTCAGAATTTTTCCCGTATATTGGGCTGGTATATTTTTTAGGGTTTTTGTATTGCTTTATTCCTTTATTTAGTTCCTTGGTTAGGGCATTGTCATTTAAATTAAAAGTTTTTTCGGCTGCATTTTGCCAGATCTAGTTGCTATATGACTTATTCTTAGGCGAAGAAAAATTGTTGGATTCATCCAATGATCTTGATTTCTTGATATCTTAATGCAGGCATTAGAAATTTTAAGTTAACTATGGATTTTTTGTGGTTTCCTGGTGGCATTTTTTTAACTCTATTTTAAATGTTGAAAAGTTTACTATTATTTTTTAAGCTACTTTGTTCTACTTTTAACGGCTGAATTAATGGAGTAGTAAAAGGCGACTTGTGTTTAGTATTGTGAATCGCCTCGTTAAAAAGATATCTAATTTCCTTTGAGAGCTTGAAATGTAAGCTTCGTAGATCATATCTGATGATCTTGTGCAATTGCTTATTCTTTCTAAATATGCAGGACTGATAGTGCTCTGAAGTTTGGTTGGTTCTTTATGTTCTACTTGGTATGAAATATTTATTTGTCATTGGTTTCCCAGCAGTTGTGGTTCCCCGCTGTTCCCTCTCTAGTATGATGATCTTTTTCATTATGCAGCTCCACATTGGATTTTGTATTTTTGCTGCAATCGCTCCTCCAATTGTATTTCATGGGAAGTCGCTGACGTAAGTTTTTTAGTTTCTCAACTATAATTACGAACGTGAACTTAATTTAAATCAAATTATATGAAGTATTACACGAAGAGGGTTTATAACCACTACGAGCCCAATGAAAAATATCAATCCCATTACTTGTTGCTGCTTTAGATTAGTATGGTTATTAGGAGCTATGCTATCATTTAGAACTAATTTGGTAGAGTGCACGAATGCTTGGGTCATGTTTGTTATATCATGGATTTTAGGGATGATCGTCATATTAGATATTGCTGCATCCGATTTGATGCAAATGGATACCCGTTTTTACCTATCGGATTAGATACCCCGATCCGATAGGTAAAATCTAAAGAGGATCCGATCCTTTTTTTTTTCTTCTAACTTAAAGTTATAATTTATTTTATGTAAGGTTTCAAAATATGAAGATTGTGAAATTTTATTTAACCTTTAGGGAGAATTTTTTTGACATAAATTGAAGTTCGAACCTCAAATGACTTCAAACCTCGAATGGTGGATACATAATGTCATTTAAAATTACTATTTTTGGTTATTTGTTCTATTTTTTCATTTCTCTAATAATTGTCAAAGTTACATGACGATGCTGTATTTTAATTGCTTGTAACGAGTTAAGTTTTATAAAGAAATTTGGGCAGCATAACACATAAATTACGTCGACTTACCATTTAAAATTTACCTTTAAGGTGCATACAATATTACAAATCACAATCACAAGTTCATAACAATATAGTAAAAAAAAGTTCGATAAATATCAAGCAAAATCAAATTACCTCATATAATTCATTGACGATCGCAAAATAACAAAGCAAATTTAAACACAATTAAACACCACCGAGAATGAACATCTTATGTCTTAAGTCTGCATGGAGTAAAATTTTTTTTTTTTTTTAAATTAGTCATCCGACATTTCAATTATAGGCATCCGATCGGATGCCCGTAATCCAATCCGTCGGATCTGTAGTGAAATCGATTGGATTGGATATCCGATTCAATTGATTTTTTGAAGGATAGGATCTGATCTGAATCTATTGGATCGGATCAGATCAGATTGGATTAAGATATTTTGCTCATGCCTAAAGAATTTTCTCTTTCATTTAACAGATAATGTCTTGACTATGTTTCAACTTCTCTCATAAAATTTCAGGGGTATCCTTGCAGCAATAGATGTCTTCTCTGATCATGTCTTGGTTGGGGTAAGTTTTTGTGTTATATTCCAATTGATGACATAAGCTTTTGTAACTCACCCCTGTTTTATTTTCTGGCAGATATTTTACTTGGTTGGCTTCGGCTTGTTTTGCTTAGAGTCACTTTTAAGTTGCTGGGTACTTCAGGTTAGAGACCAAATATTTTTGCTGATATTTATTGATATTTATTTATTTTTTCCGAGAAAAATTCAAAACTGATGCCTAAAAGATTCTTTAGCCTATTAGGTTAGTGTACCTCTAAGTTAAATTCTGAGGTCATCTCTCCCCCTGTGAGAGCCTATATCTCCATTCCCCTTGCTGGGTATCAGACGACGGATGTTTCTTCTGATTTCTGAATATTTCTAGAATGTGGAGTATCCATTTGGATACTTTAGGTCCAATAGCAGGATGACATATAGTATAAAAAGAAATTATTTTTGGATAATTTCTGTCTTACATGGCCTCTGCCTAATTGCCACTTGGAATCCACGTAGATACTGTGTTTTTTTTTTTTTTTTAATTTTCTCTACTCATTTTGCATTGCCTCGTGGTTTTAACAGATTTAAATGTGGTATAGGATTTAATTGAGTAAAAAAAAAGCTTTGGTCCTGAAAAAATTCTTACTTAGGGTCCATATAGATTGACTTAAGAAACTGATTTTTAGCAAAGTTAATGTCTAGAATAGTAGATTCTAGTTATATTTTGTGAACTTAAACTGGACCGAAAAAGTCAATCCAAATGAATCGTTTTATGTATATATATTTTGTGAACATCTTAGTTTCTCCACGTTGATCTTACTATTGACTCCTGTTTATCTGGCTTGTGCAGAAAGTCTATTTTTACTTCAGAGGGAGCAGGTGAGAGATGAGACGAGACAGGACACGGGTATGTGTGTGAAGTTGCTTCTAGGGACTAGAGTGATTTTGGTATATTCTTACTATATATTTCGTGTATGTTTTCTTTGCTGAGATTCGAGATAGTACAGAATTTGATCCAATTGCTTAAAGATGTTCACTCCATGTTATAAGCATAAATATATATATATTGGTGATGTTGTATTGATGATGAGATGCAGTGCTGAAATTATAGGTGCAATATTTTTCAGCGCACACTACAGAATTATTCTTCATTTTAAACTTTGCATTGACGAGTGCTGGAGTTGGGATCCACTAATTGGGATCCAAACTAAAGATATATACAATTGCGAGAGATATACTTATATAAATATATATATATATACATACATAAAAGTCCACCTGTAAATATTACTTCTATTTTTTTTGTCATTTTTAATTTTCATGTTTACGTTATATATGTATATATATATATCTTATCTGCTCTCCTAACCCTCTCTATCTATTATCAATTTCCGCCGCATATCTCTTTGTTTATCTCTGTTTGTCTATTTCTATTGATCCAGGTTAACTTGGTATCGGAGTCACGTTGTGAAATTTAGCTGTGGGGGAAGGTTCTTAGAATCATTGATTGTTAAGTGACTGGCAATTGCGGGGAAAATTCTCTAAATCCCTAAAGTCAAGTTTGAGTCAAGCCGTTAGCTGTGCCAAGTAGGCTCAACCGTTAGGCGACAGTACTTTGTAATCTGCATTGATCAGCAAGTTAGTACAGAACAATCTTTGTCGTGGCCAGTTTCTCGAGGAAGCTCTTGTCAAGACGATTTGCATCTTCGTCGTCTTCATCCTCTTTCACCTTCAGAGCTCCAACCACCAAAGAAGTTTCTACTCATTCTCCTCCTACATCTAACTCAGTTAAATAAAAATACTGAAATAATATCAGGAGAGTCCAAGCTGAGTTGTTGAGGTTGAGATGGGAATATCAAATTGGTATGTCCTTGACATATAAGAAGCAAAAATCTAGAAGTTTGGAGGAGTAACATGAAAATCTGGTTTCATGATAAAAATAGTAGAGGATATCATCACAATCAAAACTGGGCAAGAATCATTCCAACTCTTATCAGAAGAGCTATTAACACAATACAAACAAGATAAGTTTAAATTGATCCATCCGGGAATGGTACAAGTAGGCGCTAGGCCTATCACCAGAAAAGGGCTTAGAGATATATATCTTATAGCATTGAGGGACAAAAGATACAAGCAATATGATCATTCGCTCCAAGGAATGGTAGAATCTACCTTGAAAATAGGTCTATTATATTTTGAGTGTTTTCTTGACTTTTGCTTATCTGTGACAGATATTTATATAATGAAAGCACTTACTCTAGACTTGCATATGACTGGCTTCAAGATGGAAACGATGTCAGAGTATGTCTCCCTGATCTAATGGGTTTGTTACAAGGCCATGAGTACCTTGATCCCAGAAAGGCAGCTCACCCTCAAAATATCACTCAAAATATCAATGAAGGAGAGAGAGACCATTATTTTCACCACCAACCTTGAGAAGGCAAACGTAGCGGTGCCTCAAATCATAAGATGAAAAGAGGTAAAGTTCCTAGAAAAATGGATATTTGACAACGCGATGATAGAACCTAATGCCCCAAAAAGAAATCTGTCACAAATAATTGAGAAAGAAGATGGGAGTGTAGAGATTAGTTTCTCTATGAGAAGAAGTTGAGTCTAGGAGAAGTAGGATCTTTTAGATCATCAGGATCCAGTGTGCAAAGCGCTAGGTACTCAACTAGTTTGATCCTAGAGCATTTGGAAAGCCTTAGAAGGCAAGGGGATTTATATCAACCCCAATATCGAGTAGAGATGCAGGTAAAATCAGGCTCGCCTACTCTATAAAAAATGGGATATTTAGCACAAAGTGACATTCTGGTATTAAAAGACTAGATAAGTCCTACTTGGTGTCAAAAATCAGGGAGATGTACAATGCAAAGAAGAATGAAGACAAGCGTCTTTGGTTTGAGAATATTTTGACCCAAGAAGAACAAGCGTATTGGGAAGGAATCTTTAACCAGTATGTAGAGAAGTTTGGAGCCACCTACGAAGAGAAGCTCAATGTCCTCCATCGAACAAATAAATTTGACTTCTTTGTTTGGCTTCCCAAAGGGTTTGCACATCAAAATTTAGCATACCCAAACTTCGAGAAAGACTCGAGCCTATTCTGGAATTAATTAGACATCTAGAAAGGAAAGATATTTTGGAAACATTCCATAACCATGCAATCCGAGAATACTACTACTTTATGTTAAGTAATGCTCATCAAACGTGGAGAACCAGAGGATCCAAAAAAGAAATTCAAGCGATCTATCCACCACCACTCAACCTGGAGATCACGTTGGACGACAAGGCCACATCATAAGTGCAACTCTCTTCAAAAGGGAATAATATCACTACTCTAATTTACATCTCCAGTCCATTGGTAAGCAGTTGAACGAGGTCGAAGAAGTTGTCAATACAATAACAATTATAAAAGCTGCTCCTAAAAGAGAGTTGCCTATTGCCAAAGAAATTTCGGTAGTAAAGCCACCAGAGTATATGTCCAACTGAATTGGTCGTCTAAGAAGGTAACCAAAGATATGCTAGAAGAGTTGACTAGCAGGTTAGAAAAATTGGGAATTTTAGAGTCCTAGGTGCAAACATTGGAAGAAGAATCAATATAGGATATTGATAGTGAAAATCTTGAGGAAATCTCTCAAATAGCAAAGCTCATATGGAAGTCAAAAGGTCTAGGAAAGTGGTACTATCACAAGCCTTCACTAGTTGATGTGACGTACTAGGATACTAGTATGATCCAATGGCCTTCACTGGTAAAGCTATTACTAAATGGAATCTAGATGACATGTCAGAATATCAAATTTGGCAAATAGCTTCGCATATGATGATGTATGCCGAAGTGTGTTGCTTGCATAAGAGAGGAATTGTAGATTCAGCAATTGCCCAGGGGAAACGTTTGCGGTTTCACATGGTAGTTAAAGGGCTAATGGGATTTTGTCCTTGCAGAAGGTGACCGATATAAGATCATGATGGCCACCAAAGAGATTGTCAAGGTAGAAGGTCAAATGCAGTCGTAAGCCACCATATCAGATGCAGTAAATACATTTGTATACGCTATGACACTCTTCTTCTGCGATAATAATACTAACCGCATCGCCAAGACATATGAGCAGTTGATGAAATTAAGATGTACATACCTTTCCCACTACAAATGGTACAAAGATGCCTTCCTCACCAAGGTGCTATAACGTCCAGACTGTGATGCTGAATATTGGAAGCAACATTTCATAGTAGGTTTTCAACAACTATTCACCTCGCGAGTCCTCAAAAAACTAAAGGTAAATGGTTCAGTTCCTTGAACTAATTATACATATGGTGAATTATCGCAGGCTGTAGAGAATAAAGTAGTGCAACTATGCAATGATATAAAGCTTCGATCTAAGTTGGCCAAGCAGAAAGTGGAGGGCAAAGGGGCCCTTTGGCGAATTCTGCGAACAAATGGGATTGGACCTATTTCAGGCTTAAGTAAAGAGGAAAATGAAATCCTCTAAACCTAAGCACTCTCGAGTGAAACCTCGAGAGGAAGGAGGGAAATATGTCCCTCAGAGAATAAAGAGCTTTAGGATATATAAGCCTAAAGAAAAGGGAGTCGTCTTCCAACGCTAAGAGGGTCCCAATTTGCTTCAAATGCGATAGGTCATGACACTATAAAAGCCAATGTAAGATGAAAGAAAAGATTAATGAGCTCTCCATTGACGAAGGATTCAAGAAAAGATTGTCATATTATGCGGAGTGAGTTAGCATCAGAAGAAGATGAATTTATGATCCTTTAGATTGAGGAAAGTTTATCCTCGGAGTCCCAATCCTCGTGAGAAAGTGATCTGGAATGCACATTTCGAGGAGTCTGGCAGGACTGTTCGGTCAATGCCATAATGGGCATTAATGACCTATCTATTAATGTGTTGACGTAAGAGGAAGGAGACATGCTAGAAATACTAGACAATATTCCTAAAAAAGAGGGCAAGCTAAAGTTGATAAGAACCTTGATGAAACAAGACATCAAGAAAGAGAAGTCTCTGCTTGAACAAAAGATTGAAAAAACTCTTCAATAAATTGATACTCGATTACATAGACTCAACGAAGGCATGCTGAACAAAGTGAAAAATCAGGCAAAAGGGAAACTTCCCTTAACGACTTAAAACAAGGATCAACCTATTAAAGAGAGAAGTGAAGGATCTGAAGAGAGTAATAGTAGATTTGGAAGCTATTGAAAACATACGAACGACTTAAAACAAGGATCAACCTATTAAAGAGAGAAGTGAAGGATCTGAAGAGAATAATAGTAGATTTGGAAGCTATTGAAAACATATGAGAGTTTAACAACACCCCTTCATCCCTTAGAGAGGATGCACAATGGGCACAGCCTCCCATAACTAGGTTCTAAGTGGAATTGTCTCTATAAGCATAACAGAGTTCGAGAGAGGTTTAGCCTAACATTGAGGTAATGTCCCTTCAGTCTAAACCTGACTTAATTTGGGTAAATCAAGTAGAAAGAGTAATTAGCCAAAAATGGTATTCTCTTATAACAATTGTAGTCAATAGGGAATTTTCTCTAATGATAGAAGCTCTAATAGACTTGGGAGCAAATTTAAATTACATCAATTACACCCTCATGTCATCACTCAAGATTAACATGTCATCAACATAAAGACAAACAATTATGATATAGCCATCACAAACTTTTGAGTATAGGCATTTATCAGCATTGTTATGTCTAAAACCATTTGAAAGAATGACAATGTCAAACTTTTCATGCCATTATTTTGGTGCTTGCTTCAAACCATATAATGATTTGACTAATTTGCACACTTTATATTCATTTCCTGGTAGAACAAAACCTTATGGTTGTTCCATATAGACCTCCTCATTGAGATCACCATTGAGAAATGCAGTTTTAACATCCATTTGATGAATATAAAAATTATGGATTGAAGCTAAGGCAAACAAGATTCGAATAGAAGTTATTCTAGCAACAAGTGCATATGTATCAAAATAATCGATACTTTCCTTTTGTCTAAAACCTTTGGCTACTAATCTAGCCTTAAAAGTTTAAAGAGTGTCATCAGTATGATATTTTCTCTTAGATATCCACTTACACCCTATTGGTTTTGAACCGGGTGGTAATTCAACTATTTCCCAAGTATGGTTAGATATAATTGAATCCATTTCATAATTTATTGCCTCTTTCCAAAAAGCATAATCTCTAGAAGACATAGCTTCCTTATACGTTTTGGGATCATCCTCAATTTGAAGAACTATAGGAATTTTTCTAATGACCTCTTCTCTATTACCTTCCACCAAACAGAAAGTAATGAGTTGAGAATCAATTTCATCAGATCCCAATTCTTTTACTTTTCTTGCTCTTTGACTTTTACGAGGTTCAATTGGTTGCTCAACAACCCTTGAAGGTATCTTTATTTGAGATTCTTCAATATTGGTAGTGTTTTGAGAATTATTATCTAAAGGCAATAAGTTCTCCAAAAACTCTACTTCTCTAGATTCAATTATTATATTAGACTCCAAGGCTAATAGCCTATAAGCCTTGATGTTTGTTGCATAACCAACAAATGCACACTTTATGGCTCTCAGACTCAATTTAGTCCTTTTAGGATCTGTGTTCTTGCAATGAGCAAGACACCCCCACACTTTGAAATAACCGATGTTCGGTTTTCTTCCTTTCCACATCTCATATGGGGAAATTTTATTCTTCTTCAAAGGAATCCTGTTAAGAATGTGACATGCACCTAAAATAGCTTCTCCCCACAAATTGTTAGGTAATTTTGCATTCAACAACATAGCATTAATCATTTCAAGAAATGTTCTATTTTTTCTCTCGGTTAAGCCATTTTGTTGAGGTGTGAAAGGGGCAGAGCGTTGGTGTATTATACCATGCTCTTCACAAAATGTAGAAAATTCATTTGAGAAATATTCTCCACCACTATCACTTCTTAAGATCTTAATCTTTCTTTCTAGTTGATTTTCAACTTCTGCCTTATAATTTTTAAATGCAATGAATGTTTCATCTTTATGTTTAAGCAAATAAATATAAGTATATCTAGAACAATCATCTATAAAAGTTATAAAATATCTTTTACCTCCTCTTGTTAAGATGTCATTCAATTCACATAAATCACTATGTACTAAATCTAATAGTTGAGATGACCTTTCAACACTATGAAATGGTTTCTTAACCATTTTTGATTTAGTGCATATTTCACATTTTTCGAAATTACTAGTATCACATGATATTATGCCACATTTAATTATTCTGTTAATGGTACTAATGCCTATATGTGCAAGTCTACCATGCCACAATGAAATAGAATTTAAATCAATCATATAAACAGAACTACTAGCATTCTTATTATTAACATCATTGTCAATAGTACATAGTTTCGCCATCCCATCACTAGAATAATCCTTTCCAATGAAAGAGTCATTTTTTGACAAAATCAACTTTCCGGATTCATAAACAGATTTGATTCCGGGTTTCCCTAACAAATCACCACTAATCAGATTCCTATTCATATCAGGAACATACAAAACATTTGCTAGGGTGATCTTTCTACCAGAGGTGAAGATAAATTCAATGCTTCCTTTGCCAAGTACCTTGGAACGACCTTCATTTCCCATTTGAATCTCTTGTCCATTTCCGACTTCATCAAAAGTCTTGAACAGTGATTTGTCATATGAAACGTGCACAGTTGCACAAGTATCGTACCACCATCCTTGAACCTTTCCTTGGATAGCATTGATCTCACTCACAGTAGCGATGATCTCCTCCTGTACGGCATTCACTTTGCCATTCTCGTTTTGTTTCTTTCTAAATCTGCAATCACGAGCAAAATGCCCAGATTTGCCACAAACAAAACAAGCACCCTTTTTCTTGTCAGTTTTGAATTTTCCTTGATCCCTCTTCGGACCAAGAAAATTCGTTTTGTGATTTTTGCCCTTGGGATGGCTAGACCTTTCTACAACATTGGCCTTTGAGATACTAATATCGGTTTCCTCCGCTTTCTTGTCTCTAGTCCGATATTATTCCTCAATATGTAGATGCTTTTTAACCTCTTCCAAAGAGTAATCTTCGTTATTATGAAGAATCTTCTTCCTGTAACTTTTCCAACTAGATGGCAACTTAGGAATTATAGCACCAACTTGAAAAATTTCAGGAAGTATGACTTTTACAGCAACAAGTTTATTGACAATAACTTGTAAATCATGAATCTGATCTAAGAGAGGTTTTCCATCAAACCTTTTAAAGTTAAAATACTCAGATATTAAGAATTTTTTAGTACCTTCCTCTTTTGCCTTGTACGTGTTCTCCAATGCATTCCAGATTTCCTTTGCAGACTTTGTATTTGTATAGAGATCGAACAGACGCTCAGATAGAGCATTCAGAATGTGTCCCCGACACATAATTGCATTCTCGTCCCTTTTCAGTTTCGCTGCTTTGATCTCTTCGGTATCATCTGGAGAGGATTCTGGAAGTGGTTGAAGGTTAGGATCCAGTATGTAATAGATCTTCAAGGCAGTAAGCAAGAACTTCAGTTTGTCTTGCCATCGTGTGAAGTTTGATCCATCAAATCGATCAAGCCTCACAAGATCCTGGTTCATCAGCTTTATGGTTGAAATAGCAGTCTCGACCTCCATTGCAGAATATCGTTTTTTGATTGTTGAATATAAAGTGGATCAAGACTTGAAACACGTAACAGATGCGTTTTCCAAAAAATGATATTTTCACCCTCCTAGATTGCTTTAGGTTACTGTGAAAATAGTTTTCGGGATATGAAAAGCCTTTACAAAAGATCACAAGCAACAATGAAACTTTGTTCTAAAATATACTCGGTTTCTGACAGTACGAAAAATGAGAAGAAGATTGATTAAAGTTCTCTCCAGGTTTCTCTTATTTATAGGCAAATTTTGGCACATGTTCGTGAAACAGTATACTGTTTCATAAACAGTCACACTTCTTCATTTAAAACAGTTTAACTATTTTAACGGTCAGATATTTGAATTCCCGAAATTCAAACTTTAACGGTAACTAACCATTTTAACTGTCAACCGTTTAAGTAGTCGATCAATTACCGCACGTGGTGGCTAGCCGCCACGGGCCTCCAAGTGCCAAGTGCCAAGTGCGCCTAATAAGCGCCAAAAGCGCCTCACGCCTCATGCCCACGCCGCGCGCACACGTGTGCGAGTGTGAATCCCAGCCAAACCTTAATACTTATTTATTATTACAAATATTTACTATTTGTAATTACTTATAAATGCTTAAAAATGTTTCTCCATTTCCAATGTGGGATGCATTTAATTGCATTTATTAAATATTTTTTGGGCTTTGGATTTTGGGCTTTTAATTTATTTCACTTTAGCCAAAGGAAAAAGTCCAACATATAGTTGAGTACCCAAAATCCGATGTGTTATGTAATAATTATATAATAATTTCATGTTTTGGTGTTTAGTTTAAACCCATGGTAACATTAAATTATTAACTAATACATTTTTTTATTTATTTAATTAAATTTTATGTTTTTGTTGTTCTTTCGTAAAGCCACATTCCATAGACATGCTTATGTATGGATGAAATGTAATAAATGAATTTTACAACAAATATAACTACGTAAGGTGTTCTTTTCACTTGCATGTCATATCCCTTTCGTGCACAAACAATGTACTTGACTCATTAGAACATGATTCATCACTCATGACACAAAAAAAAATGGTAATAAAATAATAATAAAAAAGCAACTTGTTCGACTCATTAGTAAGTGTGCTTAAGAGGCCGAGAGTATACGTTTAGGATTTAAAAAAAAAAATTAAGTAAAAAATAAAATAATATTTTTGTTCTGTGTTTTTCTTTCTATTAACCAAAAGGTACATATCTACCTCGTACTGTTCACAGTAAATTATACATATAAAATAAATATGGCCTCTTGCTGCTTCTTAACAAGTAATTTAAGCTATCATGGTTCATGCATAAATAATTTATTTATTTTTTATTATTTTTTATAAATAAAATGTCTAATAGTATTATATCTAAATCCATGATTATGAATATATTAGTTAATTACAATTCTGACATGTTTGATTGTTGAGAATGAGTGAAAATGGAAACCAAAGTTAGAATGAGATATATAAATTTAGTCATCCATTTTAAATGATGTATTATGTTTTAACTTGAGGATTAAGTTAAATTTAGGATCAACTAAATCTCTCTAAATTAGAATAAGAATGAAATATAATAGAATATGAATATGAATAAGAAAAATGATTCAAAAAATAGGGTTTAGTTGGGTTTTAGAATGGATAATGTAGATTTCATTTAAAAGGTTGATAATTTTTTATATATTAATTATTTTAGATGTATATCGATAATGAATGAAATAATCTATTTATATATATATATATTAAAATTTTAATATTTTTATTTTTCATATGATATGATATTTCTGTATTAGGAAAGAAAAACAAGACAAATTTTGACTTATTTTTGTTCTTACAAATTATTTTAGAAAAATCAAGGAAATGAAAGAAAACATTCCTAGTTTATGATCGTCTTAATTAACCATACTAAATTACAAAACTTTTATCATTAAAAGTATATATTGTAAACATGTATTAATATATACATTATATTTAAATAATCGAATGCAAATTTTTATTCACCTCATTTACTAAAGTATATACAAATTATGAATTTTATATTATTATTTAATGTAACTTAACTGTATAATATATACATAAATATATATCGTTAGATAAATATTTTCAATGATATATACAAACCCTAAAATAAAATAAGATCTTGGTAGGGTCTATATTCCTGAGTTTCCAATTTAGTTCAAGTATTTAAGTTTTTTTAACCACAATAAATTTAACTATTTATAAAATTTGTAAGCCTAATCCTATAATGAAAAAAATGTGGTCCTAGAGTACCTTAAGCTTGATCAGAAGCAAATTAAAGAGTGAGATGCATTTAATATTTATTTATTTATTTATTTATTTATTTATTTATTTATTTTAAATATCGAGAAACTCATTCCCACTTTCGAATAGTCCAAGATTTGATGAAATGGATGTGGCAAAAATGCTTCCCTTCTTCCCATATCTCACTCCATTCCACACCTTCCACCCCTCATCCTTAACTGGCCATACCCTAATCGCCACGTGGCATTGCAAATATCCAAAACTCAGCATGGGAGCAATTCACCACCAAGCTAATTAAATTCTTCTCCTTCCACTCCATTTCTGTAATATTTATCACATCATCTTTTTTTTTTTTCTTTTTTTTTCTTTTTTTTTTGCCTCATCACCAAAATGCAAATATCTTAATTATTTTTTATTTTATACCCTTTGTTGTTTTCATAATTTGTCATCAAATAAGTCTGTAATGACAATTTTACCCTTTACCCATCTACTCAAATTTGTCTAAAACCAGGGATTAGTCACAGAAAACCCACAAACGATTTAACCAAAACCCACCTCAGCTAGCCAACATTTTTCTTTCCTTCCATTTCATGCTCATGTTTTTTATTATTATTATTTAATCCTCAACATATTTGCTTGCTTCACTTTTTCCTCTTGAAATATAAAGGAAAACAAGTCCAACCAAATAACCCATAAATAAATAAAAAAAAACAAAAAACAAAAAACGAGAGAAGAGAAAAGAGAAAACCCAGTTCCTTTCTCTAAAGAGTGAGAGACAGACGGAGAAAAATGGCAACTTGTACAATCTACACAACCCAATCCTTAAACTCAACATGCTCAATCTACACTCCATCAAAAACCCACTTAGGATTTCACCAAAAACTCACTAGAAGGTCATCAACCCTTGGTGGAGGCGCCACCCGATGCGTGATAACATGCTCTGCCGCAGGTGGCGGCCAACAGACTGTGGTGATCGGTTTAGCAGCTGATTCGGGTTGTGGGAAGAGCACATTCATGAGGCGGCTTACGAGCGTGTTCGGTGGGGCCGCAGAGCCACCGAAAGGCGGCAACCCAGACTCTAACACTTTGATTAGTGACACTACCACCGTGATATGTTTGGATGATTACCATTCCTTGGATAGAACCGGAAGGAAAGAAAAGGGAGTGACCGCTCTTGACCCAAGAGCTAATGACTTTGATCTTATGTATGATCAAGTTAAGGCTCTTAAGAACGGAGTAGCTGTTGAGAAGCCTATTTATAATCACGTCAGTGGTCTTCTTGATCCTCCAGAGCTCATTAAGCCTCCTAAGATTCTTGTTATTGAAGGACTCCACCCTATGTAAGTTTTTTCCCTCCCGTTTCCGCCCATCCAGACACTTCACTAAAAAACATAGCCATTAGTTAAAGTTATAATCACTTTCATGAAAATTTCTGGAGTTTTTCCAACTTTTTGGTTTTATTAAAAAAAAAAAAGTCGAGCGAGAACTCATGATAGGCTGGCGAATTCTCATTGCATTATCGGTCTGTTTTTTTTTTGTTGAAAATTTGGCAAATAATTAATATCTAATACTTTTCAATTTCATCCCTATTTTTACATTATATTTAATATTTTCCCAATACTTTTGAAATATTAAAATTTCACCCCTCACCAGTTTAGTTTTCATTTTCATCGCGAACTGAAGTTTCATTCATGCTGCATTTGTGATTTGTCACTTGTGTTTGTGTAAAAGAAGGCCACATAAATATTAATTAGGTATTTTGTCTTTTAGTGAATCAAAGCAATGGTCCGTCTTGAAACCGTATATTCGATAATCACGTAATTTTCATCAGTAAATTAACAAAAAGTGGTAAAAGTGAAAATACTTCAAATTTGGCAATCATTAAAATTGACACAAAACAAAAATATGAAGATGAAAATAAGAAGCAAGTTAGATTATAGATGACAAAAATACTTCTAACATTTCCTTGTTTTTGTTTGTGTTTTTGTCATGTTATTAATAAATCAATGTACTATTTTTCATTTGAAATTTGTTTTCCCATGTATATAGGTTTGACTCACGAGTGAGGGACCTATTGGACTTCAGTATCTACTTGGACATCAGTAATGAGGTCAAGTTTGCATGGAAAATTCAGGTAATCAAGTCAACGCAAACTGATAATTAATTAAATACTTTTAGAAAAATAATCCCATTAAGTTAAATTATATATATATTTTTTTTTTTTTTTGGCTAAATTAAGTTATATTAGTTTATAAAACTACTTTCACTTGACAATGTTCAACATTGATATAAACTTGCAGAGGGATATGGCCGAGCGAGGACACAGTCTCGAGAGCATCAAAGCCAGTATTGAAGCCCGAAAACCTGATTTCGATGCTTATATCGGTATAAGAACTTAGTATACATATATCTTAAAATTGAAAGATAATACATCAATCTTATAATGATTTGTTATTGAAAAAAGAAAAATATTAAGCCTTTCGAGTCGTGTGACTGGTGCAATGCAGATCCTCAGAAGCAACATGCCGATGCAGTGATCGAAGTGTTGCCGACACAATTGATTCCGGATGATAACGAGGGAAAGGTGTTAAGAGTAAGGTTGATAATGAAGGAAGCTGTGAAATTTTTCAACCCGGTCTACTTGTTTGATGAAGGCTCCACCATTTCATGGATTCCTTGTGGGAGAAAGCTTACTTGCTCTTACCCTGGAATCAAATTCTCCTATGGCCCTGACGCTTACTATGGCCATGAGGTAATTAAATCTTTATTTTTACTAATCATCTCATACATATATAATCACTATTTCATGCCTCTAATTCATAATCCTTACGGGATTTTCCAACTACCACCAAATTACAAATTATAATATATGGATTCTATAAATAATATAGTCAAATCCGTTTTTTAATACTTTAAATATTTTATAATAATCGGTAAGTTGACAATGGTTAAATAAATAGGTGTCAGTTTTGGAGATGGATGGGCAATTTGACAGATTGGATGAGCTGATCTACGTGGAAAGCCACCTTAGCAACCTCTCAACCAAGTTCTATGGAGAAGTGACACAACAAATGCTGAAGCACTCAGATTTCCCAGGAAGCAACAATGGAACTGGGCTTTTCCAAACCATAGTGGGTCTCAAGATCAGAGATCTGTACGAGCAACTTATTGCTAGCAAGGCCAAAACTCCAGTAGAAGCAACAAAGGCCTAAGAGATATGGGAAAAAAAAAAGAGCAAAAAGAAGAAAATTTTAAGTTATTCTTGCCTTTTTTTTTACACAATTTGATTACCCATTTTGATTTGATGAGAAAGGTTTAGAGTAATTTTATCATTTTCTCCCATCCATGTTGTTGTAGTAATCTGAGTTGTTTGGGCTATATATTCTCACGTAATTAAGAATGAAAAAAGTACACTATCATGATGATAAAGAAAAAAGATGTATCAATGTAATAATCAATTTCTTGTTTGTAATTCTGTGGAGATGTTTCGACATATAGAGAATCAAAATCAGAGATGAATATTGCAATGAGAAGAGACATCTTCATTTATCTTTTGTGACAAAATTAGAACAAAAACAAAGAATAGAAAGAGAAGCAGTCAATAGATTCGATTTCTGTAATAATCATCCTAAAAGCAGCATCTTCCATTGAGGAAACCAAAAACGAGCACAGCAAATAGCACGAACTTCTGCATCTCTCGACTCTCAAGTCCATTCACCAATAATGATATAGACAAGAGCCGGTCTCCACCATTTTGATCGACCATGTTCGAGATCCGATTAAGGATTAATGAGTGATCAGTGGATGAAAAGTGATTCACTTAAGCACATTTGAAAAATGTAGTATTTGTTTTTGTTTTTTGTTTTCTCTGATTAGATTATGAAAGTAGTCGATTTTGTCAACAAGTTTATTAATTCTTGTACGTGTTTAAGAGATATGAAAAGGAAGATGAGATGATTGAATATGTAAGATAGAGAACTTGGGGTTGTGAAAATGATTTATTGAAATCTCATTGTTAATGAAGCATTAGTTAAAGTAATATGATAAAGATTAAATGGTGATTTAGAGTGTAATTATGATTTGTGAGATGTAACTGGATTAGAATATTCAAATACATCCGATTAGTTAAAAGTCCATATTTACTATATCTTTTAGAATGTAAATAAAATTAGTAAACAATACCCAACATCTGGTTACTCAATTGTAACTTTGATAGTGGAAAGTAAACAGAGAGAACAAAGTGAATAAGCAGCGCTGGGATTTCTTATGAATTACAAAAGCTTAGATTTACAAGCAATAGATTTTATAAGCAAATAAAAGAAGATGCATTTTTAGGTGTTCTAAAGTATTTACTCTAAATGATTGTGACTGTGCTATATCATCATTTTGGATAACATGGTACATTCACAATCACTTAAGAGTCTTTACTCCAAGAGTATTTTAAAATACTCCCACAAAAATAATATAAAAAGATTAAACCATCGTTACTGCTACTACAAGTTAATTAATGGTAAGACATTCTCTCTCAAACTTATAATGCGCAATTAAGAAATATCGAGAATTTGCCAATAAAAAATAAATAATATTACTATAATAAATCTGTAATCTATATAAAAGAAATAACAAAAGATAAAATAATTATCTCGTATTGATAGTGTCTCGTGAGATAACAAAAACTTTAAATACAAATTTTCAAATCCTAAATTTTGAAAACCAAATTCAAAAACCCAAGTTCCGGAACCCTAATTTCCATAACCAAATTGACAAACCCAAATTTTGGAACCCAAACTTCCAAAATCCAAAACCCAAATTACCAAAACCCAAATTTCCAAACACAACTGAACCCAAACCCAATTTTCAAACCTAATTTCCAAACCCAAAAGAATTTCCAAAATCTAAATTTCCAAAACTCAAATTTTCGAACCCAAATTTGTAGACATAAATTACCAAATTCAAATTACCAAATGACAAAGAGGTGACATGCAAAGGGGGAGAAACTACAAAAGGAAAAGGAACTGCATATGAGATGCCATAATATAAATGTGGTAGGAGATGAGAAAGATGAAAGAAAGAAACCAAATTATTGGAATTTTTATGTATATATAATAAACAGAATACGGTAAATAAAAATTACTACAAAGTAAAAGGAAGGGCGTATACTAAGTAGCAGCCAAAAATTTGTATCCATTTTTTATGATATTATGCGTGAACTGATACGTTCATTCCTACGTGAACCAATTTTTGGTATGGGTTTTGCTATATTTTATCATATCATAAATAGAAAGATGAAAGAACGAAACCAACAAATTGTTGGAATTTTTATGTATATATAATAAACAGAATATGGTAAATAATAATGTGAACAATAAACAAGAAAGCAGTGATACTATAAAACATAACAGTATATAAAATAGAATTTATAAAAAATAGAACGGAATAGTAAAATAGAATATAACAGAATCTGTAAAAAGTAAAACAATATGCATGAAATGATTATATCAATGGACTACTAGAGATTACTCAGTAAATATGTTATATAATTGCAAGAGTACAATCTCATATTTTTAGTAGAATAATATCGTGATTAATAAATTAGATTATTAATTAAAAGAGTAAATAATCTAATTTATTAGAATTTAAAATTATAGGTCTATAATTTTCAGGTCGTCTCTATAAAATACTCTATAAGATAAGAATGACAAAGGTTGAAAATGAATTATTTGCAAGAAAATGGTATGACATTCTCTCTCAAACTTAATGTGCAATTAAGAACTATTGAGAATTTGCCAATAAAAAATGAATAATGTGACTGTAACAAATCTATAATTTATATGAAAGAAATAACAAAAGATAAAACAATTATCTCGTATTGAAGATGATGTCTTGTGAGATGATAAAAACTTAAAATACAAATTTTTAAATCCCAAATTTTGAAAACTAAATTCCAAAACCCAAGTTTCGGAATCCTAATTTCCATTACCAAATTTCGGAACCCAAACTTCCAAAATCAAAAACCCAAATTACCAAAACCTAAATTTCCAAACACAACTGAACCCAAACCCAATTTTCAAACCTAATTTCCGAACCCAAAAGAATTTCCAAAACTCAAATTTTCGAACCTAAATTTGTAGACATAAATTACCAAATTCAAATTACCAAATCACAAAGAGGTGACATGCAAAGGGTGAGAAACTACAAAAGGAAAAGGAACTGCATATGAGATGCCATAATAGATGTCATAGTAGATGTATTAATAAATGTGGTAGTAGATGAAAAAAATGAAAGAACGAAACCAACAAATTGTTGTAATTTTTATGTATATATAATAAACAGAATATGGTAAACAATCAAGTGAACAATAAACAAGAAAGTAATGATGCTGTAAAACATAACAGTATGTAAAATATAATTTATAAAAAATAAAACAAAATAGTAAAACAGAACAGAAAAAAATCTATAAAAAATAGAACAGTATGCATGAAATCATTATATTAATGGACTACTAGAGATTATTCAGTAAATATGTTCTATAATTGCAAGAGTATAATCTCATATTTTTAGTAGAATAATATTGCGACTAATAAATTAGATTTATTAGATTAAAGAAATTAATTAATAATCTAATTTATTGGAGTTTGAAATTATAGGTCTATGATTTTCGGGTTGCTTCTATAAAACATTGTATAAGATAAGAATGACAACGGATGAAAATGATTTATTTGCAAGAAAATAGTTTTCTGAGGCAAATCGTAATTATGAGATAATTTATGTTAGTTAATTAATTAAAAGATGTATTTAAATATGAAATTCGGAATTAATTAAATAAATATTAATACATTTGATTTTGAATTGAATATGTTATGTATAATATTAAATTGATATGAGATATTAATTTAATATTAGAATTAAGTAAAGTCAAATTTAGATTAGTTTGAGAAACTAATTTAAAATTTAAATAAGATTTGAAATAGATGAGATTATATTTTAAATAAGATTTAAATAGGTTTGACTAAATTAAACATATAATCGAAAGATGATATGATTTAAAATAAATTTTATTTTATTTTAAATTAAATTTGATCTTATCAAATATATCGTCAAAATGATAATATGATTTAAAATATATTAAAACTCTATTTTAAATAAGATTTGAAAAGATGTAATCATATCAAAAATATCATTTGATGATCATCTTTGAATTATTAATTTAATTAATTTAAAGAGTTTAAATTAGTCAAAACTTCTAATAGAGTTCTATAAATACATCTCATCCTAATTAAATTAGAGACTTTTTTTAGTAGTATATTCGGTAGAGATTTTTCTGAGAAAAAAATAGAAATAAAACATTGTCATCTCTTCGTGTCCACACACGTCCTATTGTGTTGAGGATCAACCTGGAAGATCGTGGTGTGAGTCTCGACGATCGATTCGCATAAAACAAATGTATGATCTTTTTGTATAGATGTATGATTAATTTATATATATGTAAAAGATCGCAAAAACTTTTTTTGAAATTTTTTGAAATACATGGGACCGATTGTTACGCTTCTGATATGTAGTTAAGAACCACCGATTTCCAACAATTAGGATTATGGAATCAGAAAAGGAAGTTAGAAAGAGTGGATGAAAATACTTTTAAAAAGAAAATGATAGTTTTGGTAGACCACATGTATGTTGGGCATGATGCCTAAAAACACGTAGTAAGTATAACTTCTTGAAATTAATAAAAATGACATTTTCTATATAATTGTTTGAATGTGTTATTATTAAATAATATGTATAAATATCAGAAAATTCTAAATTCATTTATATAACTACAATATTACATTAGTATGATATGATTAAGATTATAAATAATGAATTAAATTATCTGCAACATATTAAAATATGAAATCTTTAATTAATGGTTGCTAGTACAGTCCACTAGCATTATGAATGCAAGTGATCTAGATCCAGATCACTAATATAGATATACATCTTAATAAAGGTATTTTATATAATTGGATTATATAGGACTAAACTCGATATAAATTAATTCTTTGTCAACATACCTTTTACCAAATTTTTTTTTTTCATATTAATAGATGATCATATGCAAATCAATCTGAATTATGAGTAGTCATGAACTCCTGTTTATGTAAACTGGATCTTTTGATTCACTCGTCACAGTTTGATTTGATTGTAAGACATACTAAAGACTTTTGTTTTGGATGTTTATTAGGATAAGTGGTTAAGAACATGATTTACATATATTGAATCCAATTCTTCTTCATAGAAGATTGTATATTCCCTTAAGGGTTAATTCTGAAACTGAATGGTTTTGAGCTCAAATTTATAATTAAGTTATAAATTGATCGTTCACTAGTGAATTAATGGTACTTTAGGATAAAAAGATAATTAGAGGGGTAAAACGGTAATTTTGACCCGCTCTAATTATGAATCAATTATTGGAGGATTAAATTGCATGTAATGATAATATCAATAGACTACTAGAGATTGCTTATTAATTTATTTTATAATTGCAAGAGTGAAATCTCATATTTTTTGTTGAATAATATTGAGATTAATAAATAAGATTAATTAGATTAAAAAGGTTAATTAACAATCTAATTTATTGGAGCTTTGAATTATAGGTCCATGGTCCCCAGGTCGGCTTTATAAATACTGTATATGATAAAAGTGACATAAAGGTAAATAAATTATTTATTTACAAAGAAAAGAGTTTTCTAAGGCAAATATATAATTATGAGATAATTGATGTTAATTAGTTAATTAGAGAATTAATTACTTAAAAGATTATTTAAATATTATTTTAATATATGTAGGATTTTCGAAATATATTATATATAATATAATAATATAGTTAATTTTGAATTAAATATGTTGTATGATATTAAATTGTTGGGAGATATTACTATAATATTTTGATTAAGAAAATCAAATTTAAATTTATTTGAGAAATTAATTTAATATTTAAATAAAATATGATTTGCTTTAAAATAAATAAGATTTTATTTTTAATTAAATTTGAAAAGATTTTACTAAACTAAAGAGATCACTAAAAAATATCTCATGATTTTGTTATTATTTAATATTGTGTTTGAATTATTAATTCAAATTAATTTAAAGTATTAACATTAAAAATAATATTAAATAGAAATTCTAATATAATTCTATAAATACATCATATTCTAATTATTTAAACGAGGATAATAAAATAGTAAAGATCACTAAAAAGAAAACTTTGTTATCTCTACGTGTCCACATACTTTTAGTGTATTGAGAATCGAGTTAAAAAATTATGGTGTGAGTTAAAGTCGATTTACGTAGACGCATGTATAATCCCTTCATCTAGTATTTAAGATTAATTTATATATGTATAAATGATTGCTAAATATTTTTAGAAAATTTTTGTTATATACCATGACGAACAATCGCTTGTGCTACGACTTTTCAAACTCAATTCCCAACAATATACGATACACTAATTCATCTCAATTACACATAATATTAGTATGATTACTAATATAATAATTTTAAGGTAAGATATGCGATTAAAATAAATTGGTCCACCGTAAATATAGCCTATCAAATGAAATATGATTTATTTTAAAATAGATAAGATTTTATTTTAAATTAAATTTGAAAAGATTTTATTAAAAAATATAAAAATATATATAAAAAAAAGTAAAAATTAGAAAATAAATGAAAAACTTGAATTTAGAGAAAAATTAAAAAAAAAAAGAGAAAAATAATAAATTTAAAAAAATACGAACAAATTAATAATTTTACTATCCTTAAATTAGAAAAAGTTTTCATTTTAATAATTATTAAAATTTGAGCCATTTATTAAAATTACGCATGCATGAAGTTCCGTTTACCAGCCGCCCAAAATTCAATAAAAAAAAACAAAACAAAAATGAAAACCAACGGAAAATAGGTACGAAATGCATTTATAATAAATCCGCATTTCTCTCTCTCAGAGTAGTTGTCTTCTTCCTCACGCGTATCTCCTCGCTCCCAACTCGTACGTAGCCTCTAGAACCCTAAACCCCTTTTTTACACATTACTAGCAGCTTGCCAGCTGTACACTCTTTTCGTTTCGCTTATCATTTTCTGCTTGATTTCCTTGATATTTCTCTGGAAAAGGTATGTTCTGGATCTGTAGATTTCAATCTATTACTAAGCTTTGTCAATTTGAATGTCTTCCCATTTGTTACGCAAATTTTTTTAGTTGTTTTTCCTTCCCTTGACCATTGTTTTTTGCCCCGATTCTTTTTATGATGGACGTTGCTCACTTTTTTCTTCTCTTAATCTCTACGTTATTCAGCATTTTTATGGATTTTGATTCTAGAATTTCTTCTTGTTTGTTATCAAAGTTAATGGGTTTTCAAACCTTCTTTTTATCTCTGTCTGATTGTTCATGTCATGACCACCACGCTGATGTTTCAATTTTGCAATTTAGAAAGATGGATTTCAACAATGTGAAAGTTCCCAAGATGCCCGGTGGAGGTGCTGCATCGGCTTTGCTGAAGTTAGGAGTTGTGGGTGGGCTTGGATTGTACGCAGCTGGTAACAGTCTCTACAATGTTGAAGGAGGGCATCGGGCTATTATGTTCAATCGTCTAGTTGGTATCAAGGACAAGGTGCTACCTTTTTTTAATACAAAATGTTTGGATAGTCTACGAATACTAGATTTTGATGCATCATCAGAAAGTTGATAAGGTATACATGTTAGTATTGCATTCATTATACATAATTTCATGTGTAGGTTTATCCTGAAGGGACTCACTTTATGATCCCCTGGTTTGAGAGACCAGTAATCTATGATGTTCGTGCACGACCTCATCTAGTTGAGAGTACTTCTGGGAGCCGTGACCTCCAGATGGTGAGCAGTAGTTTTACCATTTACTGAAGTTGTTGGGGATTGGTTGTTATTTTTGCTTCCTAGAGCGAAGGTGGATGGAACTATTTTTCCTTCCATTTTCGTAGCTGTTAAACATGGATCTTAATTTTTCCTTTTAGGTGAAAATTGGGCTTCGAGTTCTCACCCGTCCTGTACCAGATCAGTTACCTGAAATCTATCGAACTCTTGGTGAGAACTATAATGAAAGGCTACTGCCTTCAATCATTCATGAAACTCTGAAAGCTGTGGTTGCACTGTATAATGCCAGCCAGCTAATCACTCAAAGAGAGGTAAAACCAGTAGTTATGTTTTGTTATAATCTCAAATTTAAAATGGTGTCGTATTTTTATACTTAGAGATCTAATCTATATAGGAGGTACTGATCTGGAATTATTTTTCTCTTTATACCATGTGAAGTAGCCAACTATCATGGTTTCTACTATCCGGCTTATGCTGAATTTATCTGATATAGGCTGTAAGTAGAGAGATACGGACTGTTTTGACCAAAAGGGCGGCCAATTTCAATATTGCTCTTGATGATGTGTCCATAACAAGCCTAACATTCGGCAAGGAGTTTACTGCTGCCATTGAAGCCAAGCAGGTGGCCGCCCAAGAAGCTGAGAGAGCTAAATTCGTGGTTGAGAAGGCTGAGCAGGACAAGAGAAGTGCGATTATCAGAGCTCAGGTAAGATAAGCAACTGCTGCTAAATCCCAGCTGATACTGATCTGATCAATCTTGCTTTTGAGAGGGTCCCACTATTTGTGACTTTAGATTTTATTCTAATTTGAATCATTTCATGTGCTAGTAGTAGTCATTCTTTGTTGAGAATCTTTGCTGGAGACGAACATATCCTTCTAAGTTAGTATATGCCCGTTGTAGATTGTGTCTTTTTGATTAGTAATTAATAATTACTTGTTTTATAATGTGGTGGTTGACATAACAGGGTGAGGCTCAGAGTGCTCAGCTGATTGGCCAAGCTATTGCAAACAATCCAGCGTTCATCACCCTGAGAAAAATTGAAGCAGCAAGGGAAATTGCACAAACTATCTCCCATTCAGCCAACAAAGTCTTCCTCAATTCTGACGATCTCCTACTGAATCTCCAAGAGATGAATCTCGAGCCTATTAAAAAGAAGTAGGCAGCAGACATATATCGTAGATTGATTGATTAACCCAATAATAATTGAGTGGATATCCTTTTTTAATGATCAATCTTTTTCATATGCTGAATATCCTTTTGCGTTCGATGACTTATCATTTGTATTATCTGATTACACAGCAGCGGTTTTTCTATCATTCATCTTTTAAAGTAGCAAGCAGTACAGGGCTGTCTTTTTTGTTGATAAAATACTAAGATTTCTCTACATTGAATTATAGCTTGGTGGAAGTGAAGTATGACCAAGTGAGTGAATATCGTAGCCCATAGGGGTCGGCTGTCGGGTCTAACATTATGGTCCTCCATGTTTGTAACAATCGTTCGCAATCATCCATCGATGAGTTTGCTTATGATCAGTGGCTTTAAGCTTCAAGCGAAAGTTGGACGCTATGTAGGATTTCAACCTTTTATCATCAGAAGGAAGATAGATAACTAAATGCAGTCAGAGACGCCTCGGATCAGAGTGCAATTGTTTAGTTGAGATCGATCTATATATCATTATGGATACATTTTGAATCACAAGTTTCAACAAGCAAGCATCTTTCAAGGAAAATCAACCAATAATCTTAGCTGAAGGGATACACAACAATTTCTCAACCTCTCACCCCTTAACATTTTTATCTCACTCATCAATTTGAGTCAGTACAATCAATCAAGCCAGTAAACAATTTGTCTGATTCTGCGAGAGAGAGAGTGTTTGGTGGGAAGGAAAAGAAAAGAAAAAGAAAAAGAAAAAGAAAAGGCGGAAATTTTTCATTTTTGGGGAGGGGGTAAGACATCACGGCTATATTCGGACTCCCATGGTCAAGGTTAGAGCATTTTTGTCCTCAATATTATCTAATTCATGAACAGAGCATTATCATATATATGTTTGAAAAATAAAAATTGAGATGGGTTTGTTTTTAATTTCTTTTGTGAGTTAATTTACAGAGGTATTTTAGAATAATCTACAAAGACCATAAACTTGAAATGAAATCACCATTTTTGGTCCTTAATGGCTAATGGTTTCTAATCACAGAAGTAGGGGATTAGCACAAATCAGAGCAACCACCTTTAATGGCTGCTCCAGTGGTGGAAGGTGTGGCTGTGGCCAATCTACAGTCCGTGATCCTCCAAGTTCGGCAGGCGGTTGAGCGGTCGGGTCGCTCGATGGATAGCATCCGGGTAGTGGCCGTATCTAAGACAAAGCCTGTTTCACTTATACGCCAAGTCTACGAGGCTGGTCATAGGTGCTTTTGGTGAAAATTACGTCCAAGAGTTTGTTGAGAAAGCTCCTCAGGTATCTCCCTTCATCGCTGGCATTCTCTTTCTGTAGATATAAGGGGTGCAATTTGAGAAAAATTCGATGAATTTGGGTGAATGTTTGTGTGTTTTAGCTTCCTGAAGATATAGAGTGGCATTTTTTTGGGCATTTGCAGAGCAACAAAGTCAAATCACTTCTGGGTGTGGACCATTTCTTCCTTTTTTTATGTTGCAATTTTTGTACAATTGCTTGTAGTTTTGTTTATAGTATACCTGATTTCAAAATTAGTACATATTCAAGTGATTAAAATTCACGTAGTGATTACTTGTGGGTAATATTGTTCCAATTGTGTGTATTCAATTCTCTTGTGGTGATTAGTATTCTTTCAAATACATGAAGGCTGGATTATGGTGCATTTGTTGTGCAGCTGCAGCACCAAATCTGGCTATGGTTCAGGGTGTAGATAATGTGAAGGTAAAAACATTTATTCCTTTAAATGGATTAAATCGAAAGAGGTGGATAAGAGGAGCACCTTTATTACTTACGACTTAAAATATTTCATCGACAGTTAGAAGGCTTACGGCCGACCATTTTCTTGTCCTTAATTTCATGATATTTTCCTTGTGTTAATGTGATTAGTAGACATCTATATTGCATTTCTTGAAGTGCCTACTAAATTTGTGGACCTGAAAGAGTAACTGATTTCCCTGAGATCTCATCGGCTGCGAGCCATAACCACACGGTTCTTTATATTTGTATGATTACAGCTTGCAAACTATCTAGATCGTGCCGTTTCAAGCCTTGTAAGAGACTGTTTGAAGGTTCCCGTCCAATTAAACACCAGTGGGGAACTCTGTAAGTAAAACCTCTTACTTTCCATTTCTGTACAAATTTTAATCAATTCATTATGGGGGATAAGAATGAGAGTATGGCATTAGAGTCGCCTTCAGCCTGCTTGAGGAGTTTCAATTTTCGACCATTCATTGTAATTATCATAATAATGAATTAGCATTATCTGCTTTCTGATAACAGGTTTGTGCTTAAAAAGTTTTGGTTGTATAAATAAAATTTCCCCTCCAAATCGGCATGCTGATTGGTTGATATACTTTTGTGACATTCTTTTTGCAGCAAAATCCGGTGTTGATCCTTCTAAACGCGCTGAACTCGCACAACATGTTAAATCAGACTGCCCAAATCTACAGTTTTCTGGGTTTATGACAATAGGGATGCCTGACTATACATCCACCCCAGAGAACTTTAGGGTGATGAATGCCTCTTTGCTTAATTAATTCCTTCTCACCTCTCTGTATCTTATGTTCTTTCTATGCATCATCAACACTTTTGTGCTGGTTTTTCTTCGTCAAGTGTCATTTTTGTAGTCAATATGCTTATGTGATTATACATTATAATGTTCATGCATCCAGACATTAGCAAACTGTAGAGTGTAAGTGTGCAAGGCACTTGGAATGGAAGAAGATCGGTGTGAGCTGTCAATGGGCATGTCCATTGACTTTGAATTAGCCGTAACTCCTCCTTTCGATATTTACAGTCACTGCAAAGTTTGTGATTGATCAGTTCGCAGCGGTCAAAGCTAATATGTACTCTTTTCTTTTGTCTTGCAGATTGGAATGGGGAGTACTAACGTGAGGATTGGATCTACCATCTTTGGTCCCAGGGAGTATGCAAAGAAGCAACCGCATTAGCAAAGAAATCTCTCTTTCCCTTCATTCTTCTTCATATTTATATGTTCATGTAATGATGTATATATTGACATTTGACAGGGCTAGTAATTTATTCGTATAAAGGTACAAGATATTCTCATTTAGAGGCATTTTAAGGTGCTCCCTAATAAAATATTCCTACCGGCTACGACCGTCATCATTTATGATAATATGACATCATCACAACCGTCAGTAAATACTCTCGGAGTATTTTAAAAGTTATCTTTCTCACTCTTTATATATTTTAAAAATGGCTCCGAGAGTATTTTAAAAACGCTCTCGGAGTGTTTTGAAGTATTATGCTAAGTATAATATTAACACATAAAGTGAAGATGCACCTAGCTAAGAATTCTGATTGCACCTGCATATTATTTTAGAACAAGAAAAACAAAACAATTTTTCATTATAGTTCAAGACTTTCGATAGATTTTCAAGTCACTGATCTGGTACAGCACGGATGAGAACTCGAATACTTATTTTCACATGAGGTTATGAAGTCTTATGAGGATCGGTGGGTCGGGAAAATATCCAATCATGAACACCAAGAAAAAAATTTTTAATACCACATAATCATTATTAATATTAAGTATTAATGAGCGCAATTTGGATTGTGATAGGAGTGCAAATGTCAACTTTCTTCTGTACATTGTATATGTTTTCTGTTCAAGGCAGCACTGTACTGCGAATTATTTAGAAAACCCGCTTAATAAGTGTTAATCAGTGAACACAAATGATAATCAGAATATAACAAAGATCGATCACTAAACAGAGATATCCACTCAATTTTTATTGGGGTAATCAATCTCATATATATTCCTGCCTACTTCCTATTAGGCTCGAGATTCATCTCTTGGAGATTCAGCAGAAGATCGTCCGAATTGAGGAAGACTTTGTTGGCTGAATGAGAAATAGTTTGTGCAATTTCCCTTGCTGCTTCAATTTTTCTCAGGGTGATGAACGCTGGATTGTTTGCAATAGCTTGGCCAATCAGTTGAGCACTCTGAGCCTCACCCTGTTAAGACAAGACAACCACCACATCAGAAAAAGAATCCACTTAGACAACAAGTAATTATTAATTACTAATCAAAAAAGCACAATCCTACAAGAGGGATATATACTAACTTAGAAGGATATGTTCGTCTCCAGCAAAGATTCTCAACAAAGAATGACTACTACTAGCACATGAAATGACTCAAATTAGACTAAAATCTAAAGTCACAAATAGTGGGACCCTCTCAAAAGCAAGATTGATCAGATCAGTATCAGCTGGGATTTAGCAGCAGTTGCTTATCTTACCTGAGCTCTGATAATCGCACTTCTCTTGTCCTGCTCAGCCTTCTCAACCACGAATTTAGCTCTCTCAGCTTCTTGGGCGGCCACCTGCTTGGCTTCAATGGCAGCAGTAAACTCCTTGCCGAATGTTAGGCTTGTTATGGACACATCATCAAGAGCAATATTGAAATTGGCCGCCCTTTTGGTCAAAACAGTCCGTATCTCTCTACTTACAGCCTATATCAGATAAATTCAGCATAAGCCAGATAGTAGAAACCATGATAGTTGGCTACTTCACATGGTATAAAGAGAAAAATAATTCCAGATCAGTACCTCCTATATAGATTAGATCTCTAAGTATAAAAATACGACACCATTTTAAATTTGAGATTATAACAAAACATAACTACTGGTTTTACCTCTCTTTGAGTGATTAGCTGGCTGGCATTATACAGTGCAACCACAGCTTTCAGAGTTTCATGAATGATTGAAGGCAGTAGCCTTTCATTATAGTTCTCACCAAGAGTTCGATAGATTTCAGGTAACTGATCTGGTACAGGACGGGTGAGAACTCGAAGCCCAATTTTCACCTAAAAGGAAAAATTAAGATCCATGTTTAACAGCTACGAAAATGGAAGGAAAAATAGTTCCATCCACCTTCGCTCTAGGAAGCAAAAATAACAACCAATCCCCAACAACTTCAGTAAATGGTAAAACTACTGCTCACCATCTGGAGGTCACGGCTCCCAGAAGTACTCTCAACTAGATGAGGTCGTGCACGAACATCATAGATTACTGGTCTCTCAAACCAGGGGATCATAAAGTGAGTCCCTTCAGGATAAACCTACACATGAAATTATGTATAATGAATACAATACTAACATGTATACCTTATCAACTTTCTGATGATGCTTCAAAATCTAGTACTCGTAGACTATCCAAACATTTTGTATTAAAAAAAGGTAGCACCTTGTCCTTGATACCAACTAGACGATTGAACATAATAGCTCGATGCCCTCCTTCAACATTGTAGAGACTGTTACCAACTGCGTACAATCCAAGCCCACCCAAAACTCCTAACTTCAGCAAAGCCGATGCAGCACCTCCACCGGGCATCTTGGGAACTTTCACATTGTTGAAATTCATCTTTCTAAATTGCAAAATTCAAACATCAGCGTGGTGGTCATGTCATGAACAATCAGACAGAAGAAATTTTTTTTTTTAAAAAAGGTATGAAAACCCGTTAACTTTGATAACAGACGAGAAGCCAATCTAGCATCCAAATCCATAAAAATGCCTAATACGTAGAAATTAAGTGAAGAAAAAATTGAGTGAAGTGCATCCATCATAGGTAGCTATGGAACGGGTTGCTTGTCAGTAAAATAATACTAACCTCAGAGAAAAGAATCGAAGCAACAAACAATGGAAAAGGATTCAAGTCTCGTCTCCTATCGCCCGAAATGGATGATTTGTCTCGGTTCCTAAGCGTAGAGACTAAACACAGTGTGGAAACGAAAATCAGCTGTGTCGTGTGAAACTCCTCCTTTTCGTAGTGCGTTCGAAACACCAGCGTGACCAAGTTCTGAATCGACGAGCAAGAAGCTTCAATGGAGACCAAATGGCAGAGGCTGGAGGACGAAGAAGATGTAGACGGCGAGAGGAGGAAGAAGTTTAGGGTTTTACTTAGTAAGGGTTTATACCCGTTCGACTTATTAAATATATTAAGCTGATATTTTAAATAAACTATATTTTTCAGTATATTTAATCGGAGGATGAAGATTAATTTTATTATTTTAAACTAAACTATATATTAATCATAAATTATATAAATTAATTGCATTAAAAATTTACTTCATTTTGAAGAGTAAGAAGATTCTCTAGTTTGAACTTTGAGCCAAAAACTATGCAACCCAAAAGAATGCACTTATTAGTTTAAACCCCCACAACTTATAATAACAATTTAATATCCCAAAATTTAGACTTTATTAGTTTAAAACCCAAATTTACGGTTTCCATTCGATTTATACCGTTTGCGACTTGACCCGGTTCCCCTCAGATTCAGATTACCTGCCCGCCCATCTTAAAAAGAAGGAAGGAAAAAAAAAAAAATTTATTTATAGTGTGCTCCGACAAGTCATAAAAAAAATGGAGAAATTGGATACATAATATTTTTTATAGAATTTTTTTTTTATAGAATTATAATAAATATTTGGAAAAATATTCCAATATAGGGGGGAGGGGCCACACTCTACAGTTTCAAGTTTTCGGTGTTGACAATTCGTGATTTGGGAAATTAATAACTAGGTAAGAGTTTGAAGTGAAAATATTTTTATGTCTATAATTAGGGTAAATTATCATTACTATTACTTTTATGATTCGATCATTTTTGTTTTTTATTTTTAAATGATACAATTTTGTTTTCCTTATTTTCGAGGTATTTTATTTTTATCTCTCAACTTGTAAAATTCATTAGATAAAATTTAAAAATATGAATACTAAATTTAAAATACAGGGGTGAGCAACGATCGGACTAATCAGATCCGATCTGACAGGATCAAATGACGGTGGGATCGGATCAGACGATTTCAAATGTAAGTCGGAATAGATTCGTTGCAAGCAGATGAAAAGTCTATTACAAGCAGATATAACTCAATATTAAATTTGATAATCAATATATTTTTTTTCCTATAAAAAATGAAATAAAATATAATAAAATCTAATCTACTTCTCATGTTTCATACACACAATCACATCCTACTTTCTTCTTCTCGTCACTTCAATTTCCCAATTAAAAATTTACAAACATAAAATTATAATTGATATCTAAAATATATGAATACTACATTCAAAATATTGCAAAACATCAACATCATTAATAGTCTTAAAATTTAATAGCTTTTTATGCACATAAAAATATATTTCATACATATGTAATGAAATTTAAAATTTATTATAATTTAAAATTTAAAATTTATTATAATTCAAACTTAAATTAAATATTCATCATATATAATTACTAAATATTTCAATAATTATTATAATTTATATTAAAATTTAAAAACATCTTAATTTACACTTATTTTAAACTTTATAATCGGTTTGCTTCCCAAATAAGATGAATTTTCAAAACGGAAAAGTTGAAAGCGTGGCCTTTCCCTATATTGAATACTTCTCCAAACTCTTTTATGTTTTTGACTTTCTTGAAAGTCAACGGTTTTAGAAAGGATCAAACTATTTTGGTGCTATTAACTTGTATTAATGAAAGACAGAACAAAAGTAGACACCTTCTTAGTTTTGACATCTACCCATATAATACTACTTTTGACCCATTAAACTTTTCGATTTATTTTATCATATGTCTATTCAGATGGAGCAATACGATAAGAGAGACAGCAAATAAAATTTAAGATAACAAATCCAATCTTAAATTTACTAAGATTTTAAATAATTATTCCAAAATAAAATTAATTTGATATTCTATTTTTAATAATAAATAAATATCGAATTAGTTATATATTAATATTTTAAATTATAAATTTTTTAATACGCAATTATATATTTCATAAAAATTATATAAAATCAAATTATTCTCTCACGATAATATGATTAGATAATTAATCAATTATTTATAAAAATTAATATAATTACATGCTTACATGTTTGAACACAAATATTGGGAGTTGAATTTCTAGAAATTAGCTAGTGATTCTAACTCAAATTTAACTAATTAGAATGAATGATTTTTTAAAATTTAAAAGTCTTATTGATATCTCGAGTTTTATATTTTATTTTGAAGTCTGAAATGTAAAATTTCAACCTAAAGTGATTGCCATGTTTTTTGATACAATTTAAAATTTGAATTTATAACTCAAACGCAATTGCCGATAAATAAAGAGACTTGATTTATTTATATATTGATTTTCTGAAGCTTGTGTCTCGCTTTAAAATAGTATTATTATTATTAGACCCAAAAGGTAAGATATTATTTTATAAGGAAAAGTTAGGATAAATTATTAAAATTTAATATAAATTATAATTAATGTATATAATTTTTTAATTTTTTAATTTTTTTAAAAAAATTAAATTTTATATTTAAATTATAATGAACTTTATATTCCACTAATATAAATGGACTAATCATGTAAACTTCATCACATTAGTAATGAAATTTAAAATTCTAAATTTGATATAATGATTTAAAATATTTATTATATTTTTATTCCCTTTAATTTTTGTTACGAATATTTTTAAGCCACTTTATTTATTTCTTTTGTATTTTCATCCAAAATATCACCACCACCCTCCTCTATCGCCGATACCATCAGACACGTCCACTATACTGACGCCAATCTCTATCGTTGACATAAAAATATTATTATTATCAACTATTTCTCTCTCTCTTTGTTGAGTTATACTAGTTCCAAAAAGCTCGAGATGAAAATACACGACATAACAATTTATATTAAACTTACCAAGCGCTAACACACACTCTTTCCCTTTCAATTTTTAACTTTTATGTTTTCAATCTTTCGACCCAAACCACTACTACCACCAAAATCGATACCCCTCCTCCACCGCTACTGACCTCTATCAAAAATCTCTTTCCAGACAAGCGAGATTACATGATTTTGGTAGTGGTTGGGTTAGCAGAAGTTAAAAGATTGAAAATTTAGTTCTTGTAATCTTGATTGTCCGAAAATAGAGAGATTTTTGGGGAGGGTAATGAGGCAAGTGAGATTGTTGCATTTTAATGGTGGTGGTGATTGGGTCGAAAAAATGAGAAAAAACAAGTAAAAGCAAATAGAAGGGAACGGAGATGATGGTAAAGGTTGGCGGTGAAAGAGAGTAACGGTGGTGATATGTGAAGTGAAAACATAAAATAAATAAAAATAAATTAATAAATTAAATTATAAATATATAATTTATATTAAACAGGAAAAATATAAATATAAATACAAATTTTAAATTTTCATTTTTTATTTTCTTATGTAACAAAGTACTTAACAACATATAACATATATATAAATATTTTATTTATATTTAAGAAAATTAAAAATTCATCAAAGTTTAAAATTAATATTCCTTATAATTTATAAATATTTTAAATATTAATAATTTGTGCCACTTATTCTAATTTCCCGTTGTCAAAATAGACAAACAAATAATTCATGATTAACGAACGAATCGAGCTAGTGTAAACGTATAATGCTATATAATTTCTGATTAACGAATCGAGCTAATGTAAACGTATAATGCTAATAAAGTAATATCATGAATTGAAGTTTCTCTCCAAGCAGCCTGTACGTAGGTGTAGAATAGGTCACAGAGTTGAAAGGCAATAAAATAAAAAGAGTAGTAATGGCAGCAGGTAAAGGCAGGGAACGACTAATTGGACTAACTCAAAGAAGAAGCCTACGTCCTTAACCCATGCAATATGATCCTTATAAATTCATGACCTTCAACCCTCATATCTCCCATCTCAACATTTAAAATCTTCAATCTTCAGAATTATACATCTTTATCATTCCACACAATGAATAGTTCTACATCATCTTCAGTTATCTTCAGCTTGTTCACTTTTCTGGGTCTAATGATCATGATGAGCACAACGTTAGGCTATGCCCATCAACTTTCTCCATCATTTTATGACAATACTTGTCCTAATGGTTTAAGTACCATTAGGACAGCTATTCGGAAAGCAGTCTCTGCCGAGCGTCGGATGGCGGCGTCTCTCATTCGCGTTCATTTCCATGACTGCTTTGTTCAGGTACCTAATTAAACGAGTTAATTTAATTTCTAAAATCATAGTTTAAACAATTCAGCGTAAGATGGTGGCTTTAATTAACTAATTAATTAAATATTACAGGGTTGTGATGCATCAATTTTACTGGATGATACTCCTTCAATGATAGGAGAACAAGGTGCTCTTCCTAACAAGGGTTCTATAAGAGGTTTGGGAGTCATCAGCAATGCTAAAATCCAAGTAGAAAAGATCTGCCCTGGAGTTGTTTCTTGTGCTGACATTATTGCTATTGCAGCAAGGGATGCATCAGTTGCTGTAAGTTGTAATATTTTAAAAACTAGTAGGAATTCATAATCTAGCTAGTAGAAATTATACTCGATCAAACAACTAACCTTATATATTATACAAAATATCAGGTGGGCGGTCCATCATGGACGGTAAAGCTTGGAAGAAGAGATTCCACAAGCGCAAGTAAAACTCAAGCAGAAAGTCAACTTCCAAGTTTCCTAGACGATGTTAAAACGCTCATCTCTTCCTTTTCAAGGAAGGGTCTTAGTGCAAGAGACATGGTTGCCCTTTCAGGCTCGCATACCATAGGACAAGCCCAGTGCGTCACGTACCGTCAAAGGATCTATGAAAACGGGACCGACATCGATCCGGGCTTTGCTTCTACTCGCAGACGCCGTTGTCCATCAGCCCTCAATGATGGAAACACGATTTTGGCCCCATTGGATTTGGTCACGCCAAATTCCTTTGACAACAATTACTTCAAGAATTTGATTCAAAAGAAGGGTCTTCTTCCATCCGATCAGGTTCTTTTCAGTGGAGGACCTACAGACCAGATTGTTTCGGAGTATAGTAAGAGTCCAGCCACATTTATGTCGGATTTTGCTTCTGCCATGATTAAAATGGGAGATATTCAACCTCTTACAGGCTATCTCGGACAAATTAGGAAGATATGTAGCGCAGTTAACTAAAAGTACTTACCATTATTATTATTTTTATTTTCTTTTCAAAATACCTCAATGCCTTCATAATTGCATTTTTAATATTTGTGTTTAGTTCCATTCTTTCAATTGTAATTGTATTTTCCAACCAATTGTTTATTAGCAATAAAAGTTCTTGGTTTTCATTTTTTTAAAAAGTTAATTATACTTTTAGTCTTTATATAATTCAACTTTTACGAATTTGTTTATGTATATATCTCAACCAGTGTTTTACTCCATGTGTTATCAAAATCAAGTTTTTTAGTCCCTCAAATTATTTTTTAAGTCACCGTCGCCGATGTAATACAAATGATATATACGATGATATGTGTAAATTTGAATTTTTAGTAATGTCATGCAGCTATAAAAATTAAAAATATAAATTTATTCCTTAATTATTTTTCTTATAATTTTATTTGAAAAGTGTAAGTATTTATTATTTTTTCCCCTAAATTATTTTTATTCATTTTTTCATCCAAACTCAAAACTAAGCTAAAACCTCTATCAATGAAGGTCTAAGATCGACCTCCATTGATGAAGATGTCTGAGCTCAGGCCTCCATCAATGGAGTTATGAGTTCAGATTTCAACTTAAGGTAAAATCATAATATTTTTGTGTATTCTCCTATAATGAACTTAAATATGCAACCTATAAATTCCAGTCAAATAAAGTTGCACGAAGGTGGATTTGGCTATGTTACAAGGTTAAACCTCATTAGAGTTGGCAAAATGGGATGAGCCAAGCCTTGATTTTGAGCCCGTGGGCCGACCTGGCCCACTTTTTAGGGTTCCAATCATTCTTCTCCTTTTGTTTCTTAATTTTCATTTCTTCTTAAAAAAAAAATTGTAGTAATATCTACATAATAGCTGCATACCTTGGCAAAATTATGTAGCTCTCCTTAGGCGTACCCCTAATAAGATCATGCGTAATATTATTTGCTTTCCATGCCTTTCAATAAGTAATATCTACATTGAGGTCATTAAGGGTTTTTGTTTTGATCATTTTCGGGCTAGGACCCTCGTTACACAACCTAAGAGTATTGGACATATGCCGTCCAATAATAGATGAAGTTGCTTGTTGATTTATGTTGTTCCTAAATGGAAAGAAACATGTGTGCTCGTCATAGTAAGATCGAATTCGGAAAAATGAAGAATCTTTCATTCGAGTAGCATGGAGCCGCCACTAATAGTTTGGGTCAACACAAACCACAACATATGCAGTCGTATTCAACTACGTCACCTTGAATTCTTTATTGTTTCAGATCTCAACTTAAGGCAAAATCATGATATTTTTGTGTATTCTCCTCTAATGAACTTAAACATGCAACCTATAAATTCCATTCGTTAAATAAAGTTGCACGAAGATGGATTTGGCTATGCTACAAGGTTAAACTTCATTAGAGTTGGCAAAATGGGATGAGCCATGCCTTGATTTTGAGCCCGTGGGCCGGCCTGGCCCACTTTTTAGGGTTCCAATCATTCTTCTCCTTTTGTTCTTAATTTTTATTTCTTCTAAAAAAATAATTTGTAGTAATATCTACATAATAGTTGCATACCTTGTCAAAATTATGTAGCTCTCCTCAGGCGTACCCCTAATAAGATCATGCGTAATATTCTTTGCTTTTCATGCCTTTCATAAGTAAAATCTACATTGAGGTCATTAAGTGCTATTGTTTTGATCATTTTCGGGCTAGGACTCTCATTACACAACCTAAGAGTATTGGACACATGTCGTCCAACAATAGATGAAGTTGTTTGTTGATTTATGTTGTTCCTAAATGGAAAGGAACATGTGTGCTCGTCATAGTAAGATCGAATTTGGAAAAATGAAAAATTTTTCTTTCCAATAGCACGGAGCCGCCACTAATAGTTTGGGTCAACACAAACGACAACATATGCAGTCGGATTGCATATATATGTGCTTTTACCCTTAGATCGGCCTTCGATGGAAGTAACTAATCATGATAAAACTTCACTGGGCATGATTCATAAGAATCAATCGAGACTGAATTGCTTTTAGCACTAGAATGCTCGATTAAACAGTGTAGTGGGCAGAGTAAAAGGAACAAATATTGGCATATTCACCATCACTCTTTTCATTAATTTCAGTTTCAGGTTGTGTCAAGTCTTGAACGAGGAGTATAGAATCCTAGTTATCTAGAGCAGACATAGCATCGGGTATATGAAGGTAAGTACTACACTCATAAAGTAGTCATCTGGGATCATGACTAGTAAGCCATGGTCAACATTGTCAATTTGACTATTACCACATTCTTCCACAGTTTTTTCCTCATTATCATCATCATGACCCTCATCTTCATCGACATCGTGATTTCTAAAGTCCAAATTTCCTTCATTACTAAGATTCTCATGAGCATTACCAAAATCATATACTTCAATGGGTGAAACAAGTGTATGAACATTACCAATATTTCAAGTTTTGGCGAGTCTAACATTTAAAAGATTATGCATTCAACTAGCTTTTTGGACATACATATCATTTGTCGTATTAGGAACCTCACATGTAATAGAGGTCTACTTGCATTGGAATGCGAGTGGACTAAGAACAACTTTACGTCAAAATCCTTCTTTATAAAGATGAGAGACTTATATAAAAGGAATGTCAACTTATATGATAGTTCTAAATCAATTTCATTTCGATCAACTTCGATAGCTTCATAAATGATATCTAACAGTTCATTAAAACTTATATTATTTCAACCGCATCACCTATCATTATCGTTGAGTCCTTTGGACACCACCAATACTTTAAGCCGGTCTCATCTTGTTTCCATTAACCATCATAGTATAAGCCTATAAACATTTCAAAAAAAATATATTCCTAAAAAAAAAAAAAATTTCAACGTTTCAAAGAAATATTAGACTCGTAATTTCAATATATATATATTTATCTTAATATATAAATAAATAAAAAATAATATTTAATAAATAAATATCATATTTAGATATCTCACAAAAAATTATCCCAAACTTACCCTTTTATCTTCCTCTTCTATTATTTTTTTTCCTCCACCTCTATTGATGCCCCTCCCTTACATCTCACTCAACTCACTCTTTTTCCCTCTTAATACATCTATTCTACTTCTCACTCATCCCAACCCTAATTTTATCTTCTCTCTCTTTACTCCTAAACTCCATTGATGCAGCAAGTCTTGCTGCCAATTGATGCTTACAGTGAAATTAACAATTAAAGAAAATTAAAAATAAATAAATTAACTAGTGAATTTATTGGGTGGAAAAAGAAGTAGGTTGTTTATTTCTTACACAGAGCTGCTCGCCTCAGTTAACAATGTCGTAGAGGAAAGAGCTAGTAAGCACAGTAGTGTTCAGGAAAACATAAATAGTCCTCCTATCACTTTGATTCTCCCACAACCTGATTTTTATATACTTTTCATAATGGAGTAAGAGATCATGTTTTGATAATAATAATTATTATTATTATTAATTTGACCAGAAATCATGTTATTATAGTACTGGGTTGACCGAAAATCAATTTGACGCCCCCTCGAACCACATTACTCTTTTCATATTCTTGCCAAATAAGAAACGCAAACTACAAATTTTTTTTTTTAAGAAGAAATGAAAATTAAGAAACAAAAGGAGAAGAATGATTGGAACCCTAAAAAGTGGGCAAGGCCGGCCCACGAGCTCAAAATCAAGGCTTGGCCCATCCCATTGTGCCAACTCTAATGTGGTTTAACCTTGTAACATAGCCAAATCCACCTTCGTGCAACTTTATTTGACAAATGGAATTTATAGGTTGCATATTTAAGTTCATTATAGGAGAATACACAAAAATATTATGATTTTACCTTAAGTTGAAATCTGAACTCATAACTCCATTGATGGAGGCCTGAGCTCAGACATCTTCATCAATGGAGGTCGATCTTAGACCTTCATTGATAGAGGTTTTAGCTTAGTTTTGAGTTTGGATGAAAAAATGAATAAAAATAATTTAGGGGAAAAAATAATAAATACTTACACTTTTCAAATAAAATTATAAGAAAAATAATTAAGGAATAAATTTATATTTTTAATTTTTATAGCTGCATGACATTACTAAAAATTCAAATTTACACATATCATCGTATATATCATTTGTATTACATCGGCGACGGTGACTTAAAAAATAATTTGAGGGACTAAAAAACTTGATTTTGATAACACATGGAGTAAAACACTGGTTGAGATATATACATAAACAAATTCGTAAAAGTTGAATTATATAAAGACTAAAAGTATAATTAACTTTTTAAAAAAATGAAAACCAAGAACTTTTATTGCTAATAAACAATTGGTTGGAAAATACAATTACAATTGAAAGAATGGAACTAAACACAAATATTAAAAATGCAATTATGAAGGCATTGAGGTATTTTGAAAAGAAAATAAAAATAATAATAATGGTAAGTACTTTTAGTTAACTGCGCTACATATCTTCCTAATTTGTCCGAGATAGCCTGTAAGAGGTTGAATATCTCCCATTTTAATCATGGCAGAAGCAAAATCCGACATAAATGTGGCTGGACTCTTACTATACTCCGAAACAATCTGGTCTGTAGGTCCTCCACTGAAAAGAACCTGATCGGATGGAAGAAGACCCTTCTTTTGAATCAAATTCTTGAAGTAATTGTTGTCAAAGGAATTTGGCGTGACCAAATCCAATGGGGCCAAAATCGTGTTTCCATCATTGAGGGCTGATGGACAACGGCGTCTGCGAGTAGAAGCAAAGCCCGGATCGATGTCGGTCCCGTTTTCATAGATCCTTTGACGGTACGTGACGCACTGGGCTTGTCCTATGGTATGCGAGCCTGAAAGGGCAACCATGTCTCTTGCACTAAGACCCTTCCTTGAAAAGGAAGAGATGAGCGTTTTAACATCGTCTAGGAAACTTGGAAGTTGACTTTCTGCTTGAGTTTTACTTGCGCTTGTGGAATCTCTTCTTCCAAGCTTTACCGTCCATGATGGACCGCCCACCTGATATTTTGTATAATATATAAGGTTAGTTGTTTGATCGAGTATAATTTCTACTAGCTAGATTATGAATTCCTACTAGTTTTTAAAATATTACAACTTACAGCAACTGATGCATCCCTTGCTGCAATAGCAATAATGTCAGCACAAGAAACAACTCCAGGGCAGATCTTTTCTACTTGGATTTTAGCATTGCTGATGACTCCCAAACCTCTTATAGAACCCTTGTTAGGAAGAGCACCTTGTTCTCCTATCATTGAAGGAGTATCATCCAGTAAAATTGATGCATCACAACCCTGTAATATTTAATTAATTAGTTAATTAAAGCCACCATCTTACGCTGAATTGTTTAAACTATGATTTTAGAAATTAAATTAACTCGTTTAATTAGGTACCTGAACAAAGCAGTCATGGAAATGAACGCGAATGAGAGACGCCGCCATCCGACGCTCGGCAGAGACTGCTTTCCGAATAGCTGTCCTAATGGTACTTAAACCATTAGGACAAGTATTGTCATAAAATGATGGAGAAAGTTGATGGGCATAGCCTAACGTTGTGCTCATCATGATCATTAGACCCAGAAAAGTGAACAAGCTGAAGATAACTGAAGATGATGTAGAACTATTCATTGTGTGGAATGATAAAGATGTATAATTCTGAAGATTGAAGATTTTAAATGTTGAGATGGGAGATATGAGGGTTGAAGGTCATGAATTTATAAGGATCATATTGCATGGGTTAAGGACGTAGGCTTCTTCTTTGAGTTAGTCCAATTAGTCGTTCCCTGCCTTTACCTGCTGCCATTACTACTCTTTTTATTTTATTGCCTTTCAACTCTGTGACCTATTCTACACCTACGTACAGGCTGCTTGGAGAGAAACTTCAATTCATGATATTACTTTATTAGCATTATACGTTTACATTAGCTCGATTCGTTAATCAGAAATTATATAGCATTATACGTTTACACTAGCTCGATTCGTTCGTTAATCATGAATTATTTGTTTGTCTATTTTGACAACGGGAAATTAGAATAAGTGGCACAAATTATTAATATTTAAAATATTTATAAATTATAAGGAATATTAATTTTAAACTTTGATGAATTTTTAATTTTCTTAAATATAAATAAAATATTTATATATATGTTATATGTTGTTAAGTACTTTGTTACATAAGAAAATAAAAAATGAAAATTTAAAATTTGTATTTATATTTATATTTTTCCTGTTTAATATAAATTATATATTTATAATTTAATTTATTAATTTATTTTTATTTATTTTATGTTTTCACTTCACATATCACCACCGTTACTCTCTTTCACCGCCAACCTTTACCATCATCTCCGTTCCCTTCTATTTGCTTTTACTTGTTTTTTCTCATTTTTTCGACCCAATCACCACCACCATTAAAATGCAACAATCTCACTTGCCTCATTACCCTCCCCAAAAATCTCTCTATTTTCGGACAATCAAGATTACAAGAACTAAATTTTCAATCTTTTAACTTCTGCTAACCCAACCACTACCAAAATCATGTAATCTCGCTTGTCTGGAAAGAGATTTTTGATAGAGGTCAGTAGCGGTGGAGGAGGGGTATCGATTTTGGTGGTAGTAGTGGTTTGGGTCGAAAGATTGAAAACATAAAAGTTAAAAATTGAAAGGGAAAGAGTGTGTGTTAGCGCTTGGTAAGTTTAATATAAATTGTTATGTCGTGTATTTTCATCTCGAGCTTTTTGGAACTAGTATAACTCAACAAAGAGAGAGAGAAATAGTTGATAATAATAATATTTTTATGTCAACGATAGAGATTGGCGTCAGTATAGTGGACGTGTCTGATGGTATCGGCGATAGAGGAGGGTGGTGGTGATATTTTGGATGAAAATACAAAAGAAATAAATAAAGTGGCTTAAAAATATTCGTAACAAAAATTAAAGGGAATAAAAATATAATAAATATTTTAAATCATTATATCAAATTTAGAATTTTAAATTTCATTACTAATGTGATGAAGTTTACATGATTAGTCCATTTATATTAGTGGAATATAAAGTTCATTATAATTTAAATATAAAATTTAATTTTTTTAAAAAAATTAAAAAATTAAAAAATTATATACATTAATTATAATTTATATTAAATTTTAATAATTTATCCTAACTTTTCCTTATAAAATAATATCTTACCTTTTGGGTCTAATAATAATAATACTATTTTAAAGCGAGACACAAGCTTCAGAAAATCAATATATAAATAAATCAAGTCTCTTTATTTATCGGCAATTGCGTTTGAGTTATAAATTCAAATTTTAAATTGTATCAAAAAACATGGCAATCACTTTAGGTTGAAATTTTACATTTCAGACTTCAAAATAAAATATAAAACTCGAGATATCAATAAGACTTTTAAATTTTAAAAAATCATTCATTCTAATTAGTTAAATTTGAGTTAGAATCACTAGCTAATTTCTAGAAATTCAACTCCCAATATTTGTGTTCAAACATGTAAGCATGTAATTATATTAATTTTTATAAATAATTGATTAATTATCTAATCATATTATCGTGAGAGAATAATTTGATTTTATATAATTTTTATGAAATATATAATTGCGTATTAAAAAATTTATAATTTAAAATATTAATATATAACTAATTCGATATTTATTTATTATTAAAAATAGAATATCAAATTAATTTTATTTTGGAATAATTATTTAAAATCTTAGTAAATTTAAGATTGGATTTGTTATCTTAAATTTTATTTGCTGTCTCTCTTATCGTATTGCTCCATCTGAATAGACATATGATAAAATAAATCGAAAAGTTTAATGGGTCAAAAGTAGTATTATATGGGTAGATGTCAAAACTAAGAAGGTGTCTACTTTTGTTCTGTCTTTCATTAATACAAGTTAATAGCACCAAAATAGTTTGATCCTTTCTAAAACCGTTGACTTTCAAGAAAGTCAAAAACATAAAAGAGTTTGGAGAAGTATTCAATATAGGGAAAGGCCACGCTTTCAACTTTTCCGTTTTGAAAATTCATCTTATTTGGGAAGCAAACCGATTATAAAGTTTAAAATAAGTGTAAATTAAGATGTTTTTAAATTTTAATATAAATTATAATAATTATTGAAATATTTAGTAATTATATATGATGAATATTTAATTTAAGTTTGAATTATAATAAATTTTAAATTTTAATTTTAAATTATAATAAATTTTAAATTTCATTACATATGTATAAAATATATTTTTATGTGCATAACAAGCTATTAAATTTTAAGAATATTAATGATGTTGATGTTTTGCAATATTTTGAATGTAGTATTCATATATTTTAGATATCAATTATAATTTTATGTTTGTAAATTTTTAATTGGGAAATTGAAGTGACGAGAAGAAGAAAGTAGGATGTGATTGTGTATGAAACATGAGAAGTAGATTAGATTTTATTGTATTTTATTTCATTTTTTATAGGAAAAAAAATATATTGACTATCAAATTTAACATTTGAGTTATATCTGCATGTAATGGACTTTCATCTGCTTGCAACAAATTTGTTATGACTTCCATCTGAAATCGTCTGATCCGATCCCACCGTCATTTGGTACTGTTAGATCGGATTTGATTCGTCCGATCATTGCTCACCCTTGTATTTCAAATTTTGTATTAATATTTTTAATTTTATATATAATGAATTTTATAAATTGAGCGTAAAGATAAAAATAAAATGCCTCGAAAATAGTATCATTTAAAAATAAAAAACAAAAATGAGCGAATCATAAAAGTAATAGTAATGATAATTTACCCTAATTATAAACATAAAAATATTTTCACTTCAAACTCTTACCTAGTTATTAATTTCCCAAATCACGAATTGTCAACACGGAAAACTTGAATCTGTGGAGTGTGGCCCCTCCCCCCTATATGGAATACTTTTCCAAAGTCTTTTAACTGTTTTTTACTTTTTCGAAAGTCAAAGGTTTTTTGACAGGGTTTTTGTGCTAGGTTTAGCCTTTTATTACTGAAATACACAAGAAAAGTAGGCCACCTTTTCCCATCTATATACACCACTTCTTTGGACCCATGCAACTGTTGCAACACTCGAGTTATACTACTTTTAAACCCAATTTTTTAAGACTAGAATTAATGAATTAAGAATCAATACTAACAGCAATGAAATATGGTGTTGTCTTGGTATGATCAAGATGAGGTCTTATATTAGATCAACGAAGTGGATAATCTCGTATCAATCTTATTTACTTTTAGAAAATCAAATCTGAGCTCCTGATAATATATACATTTAATAAATCAAACAAGTTATGATACTCGAGTTAGACAATTGAAAAGTAAGTACTACGACTGAAGTATATATAAGGAGGATGTAAAGTAGATATATTTCGAGATGAAGTCGGAAAATTTGTTCAGACTAGACGTAAATTCAACCATAATATTCATAATGAAATTTAAAAATAATATTGATAAATCCATAAAATAATAATAATAGTACATTATATTCACTTGCTTTTTCATTCCATAAAAAGGAATTAGTGAATAAGGAACCCAAACCTGATTGGCAACGAAGTCTATAATGGATTCTTAAGAGAGCACACTTCCTGGCTTCTTTACCACACAAGCACAAGCACTAACTAGTGGAAAAAAGTTGAGTTGCCCAACCTAAAAGCCTTTGTATTTGATAGTGTCTTTCAAACGATCGGAAATATACAAGTACCAGTCTTGACCAAAATAGACAATGTCTCCAGTTTGAAGCCAACCATCATGATCTATTTGTTGCCCGCCTTTGTTGCCTCCTCATTGTTCAAGTATCTTGGAAAACTTGTGGCCATAGTCAATCCTTTTGACATTGAAAGAGCTTTATAGTGAATTCAAATTAAGATGCCCAAAATCATATTATTTCTATCATAAATTTCTCACTAGTTTCCAGTGGAATTGAAGTAAGTTGAATAATTAGAGGGATTGTTTAACATTAAACTTTTGTGGAGAAGACTGGAGAGCTAAATGGAAGTAAACACTCCACTTGCCAAATGACACTTAGAAGAAGACTTCATTAGAAGCTATCAAGCCACAATTTGAATAAAAAAAAGAAATCAGTTCTAGAGTAAACTAAGAATTAAAATCCATGGTTTGAAACTGGAATTTCTGTATGCTGCATTTTGATAAAGTGCATTTGAATTTACTTTAAAATTTTCTCAAACTTTTAAATAAATATGCTACATCAATTTCAATAAAATGGTCTAAGTTTGTACTAGAAATCAAACTTTAAAGCTGCTAAAGCAAACCAATCCTTCGACTTGGGGCTAAATTGGATATAGGGCTTTCAAAATCATTAAATTTGAATATTTTTGTTAACAGTTGTTAATGCTGGGAAAATCCGCCGCAAATATATGTACCGGTCCTAAATTTGATGTCCGGGCCGATTTTAGTTCCAACCTTAATCTCGATTATGACATATTAAAGAAAAAATATTTTAAAAATATTTTAAAAAATGTATACAAAAAAAAAAATTATACTTATTACGCATAACTTGTTGATCTTGGTCCAATTACTTCTTTTAACTTTACATTTTTTTTCTTAACATTTTCTTATGGCTCGGTCCAAATACTTATTACTTAAACAAACACAATTTCTTATTATTTATTATTTATTTTTTTTCACTTCAAAGCCTAATAATAGAGGTGCCAAAATGAGTCGGGCCGATATGAGCATGCACATATTTTGTATAGCTGTATATTAAGATTGAAATGAGTCAGGCCGATATGAAGATTGAAATCTAATATAGTTTGGTTACCTTGTATATTAATAGAAATCAATTCTCCATATAATTAGCCCATATTATCTCTTACCATTATTTTGTATAGCTGTATTTTTTACTTCTCATTCATTACTTATTTTTACCTTATTGATCATATTTTTTGTATTATAAATAAAAATATATAGAACAATAAAATCAAGACAATACTTTTAACCATTCTGAAATTTAGTATGGTTTCAGAGCTTACTAGATCCTAACCTTTTATCTTTTCCCAAAGGCTACCAAAAACTTATCCTCCTCTCTCACCTCTACTGAAAACTCATCATCCTCCCTTCCCTCAACCCATATCTCTATTTTATTAAACTAATGATATGATTTAAAATAGATAAAATTATATTTTAAAGAAGATTTGAAAAGATTTAATCATATCAAAGATATCATTTGATGATCATATAATCATTTAATTATCAGTTCAATTAATTTAAAGAATTTAAATTAATCAAAATACTTAATGGAGTTCTATAAATACATCTCATTCTAATTAATTTAAGAATTTTTTTTTCCGATATAGATTTTTCTAAGAGAAAAAGAAAAAGAAAAACTTTGTCATCTATATATGCTCGCACACATCTTATTATGTTGAAGATCGTCCTGAAAGATCATGGTGTGAGTCGACGATCGATTTGCACAGGGAAAGACATGACATCTTCGTATAAATGTATAATTAATTTATATATATATATATAAAATTGCTAAAATAATTTTTTAGAAATTTTTTATTAAATACTGAAACCGATTATTCACTTCCACTTATCATTTCAAACCATCTTTTCCAACATTTCTATCATTGTAATACTCTACATATTTTTTGGTATGCCCATAAATCATCCATAAAATTACACTTAAAAGTCACCACTCAGACCCAAGTTAGTCGACTGAAAAATAGCAATCAAAACTGCTTAATGTTAAAAATGGACTTGTTTAAAAACTTGTTCGATCCTATTTTATCCCGATCCACTTATGTAAAAAAAAATAATTTTCGCTTGATCTTTAACCCGCTTTCTAATCGTCGAAATTTTAAAAATTACATACCATATCTATTAATTTTTTTTTAACTAAATTTGAAAATTTAAAACCTAAATTTAATTATAAAAAAAATATATTTAATTTTATAAATTAGGAAACTTAAATAAACTTGATAAAATAAAAATTAAGGAGTATAAATATAATTTACTCACATCTATTTTAACAATTTCTTTATCAATTTATTCCTGATCTACATTTCGCAAGTGTGAAAGACTTTCACCTATGTAATCACATTTTCCATTTTACCATTTGCCATTTTTATTTTAGGTTAAAAGCAAAAAAAAAATCCCAATATTTTTTCTCTTTGGGGCTAAAAGACTCGGTATTTTGAAATATTGAAAAACAATACCTTTTTATTTTGGTTTGAGGGCTAAAAGGCCCTCACAATATTTTAAATACGCTAAACAATCATTTATATAATATACTGATATGATATGTTATGTTAGTTATTTAAAATAAAAAAGATTAAATTTTTTATATTTTATTTTGATGCCTTATTTTTTTTATTTTTCTTTCTTTTACTTCATTCCATTATTCATTAAATTTTTCCTATTTCAACCGGAAAACGTTTCCAAAAAATTTGAGGACCTCAATTATCTCAAGAAAATTTACCCAATTTTTTTTGTTTTTAAGAAAAAAATCATAGATATGATGCATTTGGGTTGACCAAATATGTTCGCATATGGAAATAAACCCATATGCAATCGCATTTGCAGGGAATGGGAGATGGGATGACGGGCCCCAAATACATGCGAAAAAACCCCCTCCTTCCACTTATTAGTTAGCAACTTCCTAAAGCTAAAGAAAAAAGGATTGTAGATGATGTAATTAGTAAATACAAATCCGAACTAAAAAATTTGTATTTGACTTAATCAAAAAGTATAATGGCTCGAGCGACCAAACTTAACATAAATGTAGCCATAGGAGCCATTCTAGTTATCCCACATCTGAACCACTTCTAGTAGGAACGTCCCGACATGACATCTGGTAGCATTGGCGTGCATCCAGTAGAAATTAAACTGATTAATGATTGGGGATGACATCCATAGAGAGTTCTTTCACTAGTTATGATGCTACTTATTTGTAAATCTCTCTTTTTGTTATTGACTGTTTTTCCTTTTCATCGGGTAAGCTTAGATTTTTTGAGAGAAAATATGAGTTTATCCATTTTCTCGAGAAAATTTGGATATTTGAGAAATTGAGTTTCTTAAATTTTTAGGAGAAATTTTTGGATTGAAATAGAAAAAATTAAATAATTAGTGAAGAAAGTACAAGAAAAAAAATAAAGTATCAAAATAATAAAAATTTAATCTTTTTCAGTTTAAATAATATTATAATATATTATATAAATATATCACGTAAAACTATCTGTAGAAAATATAAAAAAAATGATAAAAACTATTTGAAACACACAAAAAAATGCAAGAATCTTTTAGTCCCTAAAAATAAAATATAAATATTATTTGGCTTTTAATCTTTTTATTTTTCATTTCCTTCGCCACTTAATAAAAGAAAAAGAGAAGTTTCAAAATAAATAAAAGAAAAGAAAAAGAGAGACCGAACTCTCTGAGACTCTCTTTCCTCTTGCATTTCCTCCCAGTGAATATAAACTATCCAGTAACAGCTAGGAATCAAGTATTCAAGTGACCGAAATTTCTTAATTTCATCAAGAAGAACGCAGATTCCTCATCAATGGCTCTCAATCTCCGCCAGAAACAAACCGGTAAGTTTCTCTCCCTCTCTGAATCTTCCCTCTGCCTCGACAAAGAAACCTAAATCAAAATCCACACAATTAAGTGGAAAACCTGATTAGTTTCTATCATTTCGTATGTATAAACTGTTTCCAGTTAGATCCACAACCTTCTTCTATGGGAAATTGATAAATTTCGATCTCTGATTTCTGTCACAGAATGTATAATCCGAATGTTGAATCTGAACCAACCTGTTAACGCAACTGGTAACGCGAACGAAGAGGTCTACAAGATCTTAATCTACGATAGATTCTGCCAAAATATTCTCTCTCCGTTAATCCATGTCAAGGACCTTCGCAAACATGGCGTCACTCTCTATTTCCTCATTGACAAGGATCGGAAACCTGTCCATGACGTTCCTGCTGTCTATTTTGTTCAACCTAACAAGCTCAATGTAGATCGGATCGTTTCTGATTCTTCCAGGTCACTCTATGACACCTTCCACCTCAATTTCTTATCCTCTGTTCCTCGCCCCCTTTTAGAAGATCTAGCTTCTGGAACTCTGAATTCTGATTCGATTCACCGCATTGCCAAGGTTCATGATCAGTATTTGGAGTTTGTAACCTTGGAAGATAATCTTTTCTCATTGGCACAGAAATCTAGTTATGTGCAATTAAACGATCCATCTGCTGGAGATAGGGAAATTGAGGAGATTATAGAGAAGATTGCTAGTGGATTGTTCTGTGTTTTAGCTACTCTTGCTGTGGTTCCAATTATTCGTTGTCCACATGGTGGGCCTGCTGAGATGGTCGCCTCTGCATTGGATCAGAGGTTGAGAGACCACTTACTATCCAAAAACAACTTGTTTACTGAAGGTGGAGGGTTTGTTACTTCATTTCAGCGTCCGATTTTGTGTTTGTTTGATCGTAATTTCGAGTTATCTGTTGGAATTCAGCATGATTTTAGGTACCGACCTTTAGTTCACGATGTTCTTGGTTTGAAGCTGAATAGGTTAAGTGTTCAAGGTGAAAAAGGTGGGATGAAATCATACGAGCTAGATAGGTCGGACCCATTTTGGGGGGAAAATGGGTCTGTGGATTTCCCGGAAGTTGCAGTGGAGATAGAAAATCAGTTAAACAAGTACAAAAAAGATGTTGAAGAGGTGAATAGAAGAACAGGTGGAACTGATGGAGCTGAGTTCGATGGAACTGATATGATTGGAAACACAAAGCATTTGATGAATGCAGTCAACTCATTGCCGGAGTTGACTGAGCGGAAGAAAGTCATTGACAAGCACACCAACATTGCTACTGTTTTATTGGGAGAGATCAAGGAGAGGTCTCTTGACTCATATGCAAAAAAGGAGAATGATATGCTAGTCAAAGGAAGCATTGACCGGAATGAATTATTAACCATTCTTAGAGGAAAAGGCACGAAGATGGATAAGCTTCGATTTGCTATCACCTACCTCATTTCTTCCGAAACTACTAACCCATCAGAAGTGGAACTGGTCGAAAATGCTCTTAGAGAATCAGAAGTCAACACAAGTGCATTTCAATATGTCAAGAAGATCAAATCATTGAACTTATCATCAACCTCTGCGAATTCCGCTAGTAGAAGTAACATTGTAGATTGGGCAGAGAAGCTTTACGGGCAATCCCTTAGTGCAGTGACAGCTGGCATGAAGAATCTTTTATCGAGTGATAGGCAACTTGCATTGACTAGAACAGTAGAGGCCTTAATGGATGGAAGACCGAACCCAGAAACTGATTCCTTCCTTGTGTTTGATCCTCGTGCTCCTAATACAAATTCCGGAACAAGTGGCAGTCATTTGAAAGGACCATTTAAGGAAGCGATTGTGTTTATGATTGGGGGTGGGAATTTTGTGGAGTATGGGAGTTTAATGGAGTTTGCACAACACCAGCAGCCAGTTAAGCATGTTGTGTATGGTACGACGGAGATTCTTACTGGACAAGAGTTTGTTGAGCAGCTTGCTGATCTGGGACATAAGATGGGTTTAGGAGGTGCTAGTGTTGGTCCTTCTTCAAGTCAGTAAAGAATATATCATTCATATTTCGTGCTTGCTAATTTTTTTTTTTTTTTCCAGTTTTGTTTAACTATAGTTTACTAATTCTTCTTGTTGTATATTTTGAATCAAAACTGAAATGAATCCAAGGTTTTTCAGATGAATATATTGTTTGAATGAGATTTTTTGTTTTTATTTTTTATTTTTTGTGGTTTCTGTAACTCGTGCTCTAGTTATTCGTTTCCTTTTCGTTAATTAGTTGAGGTGAAGAATTTTGCATATTATCTTAGAGTTTTGGATAAACAGTGTATCCCAATCATTTACAAATGCTAGACGCTTATAAACATTTTACCAAGAAAATTTAACTATAATGAGAACGTTCCTATTTTTCTAGAAATTAGAGAAGACCCCGATCCATTCTCACATTTATACAATAAACATTACATAATTAGATGTAGCAACTAAATAAATATTAGGAAAAAAACTGGTTAGCATTAGTGATAAATTCCACTTTTAAGGCTCGTTATCATAACTATAACTGTAATGTGGGGGATATACGTATTGGGGTGGGGACCCGTCGGGTTGGTAGATGTATTGGGGTGGGGACCCCTCGGGCTGGTAGAAGTATTGGGGCGGTGACGGGGGTTGATAGACGTATCGGGGTGGGTCGACAGCTGATGGGTCGGGCTGATGGGTCTGATGAACTGGGGATGGGGAGCTGAGTTCGCTCGTTGGAGGACTCTCAACGGAAGATTGATGTTTTCCTACTCCCACCTCAACCAGATCTTCTTCCTCAAATGACTGGAAAATCGGATGCAAGTAAGCATCGGCTAAGTATGCTTTCAAGTTCTGGTCTGATTCAGCAGTCCGATCTGACATGTCTTTAGCCATAGCTTCCTGAAAAAACGCAAAATTAAAAAAGGCCATGTGAGGAGTTATGTCAAAGTACGTCCAACTACAATATATAGTTTGTAGTCATAACATGCAAAATGGATTGTAACGCAAATTTGATCCCATCTATTATATATTCTTAACTTTTTTGACCCGACAACGCAAGTACCATAAGATAGACATCAAAAACATCTGTTTGCAATTTCATCAAGTGTATGCAGCATATGTGAGAGAGCGTGGCATACACCATCCCTTCTCACATCAGTGGCATACACCTGATGAAACCTATATATATTGTATTATGATTTCCTCTATTAGTAATTAAGAAAGAAGCGGAAATTACCTCGAGTGGGTATCTCCTAAAGGCGGGTTCAAACCGGTGCTTGCAATACTTGTGGAATGACAAGGTCAAAATGGGCAAGATAGCTAGTAAAGGAGTGGAATTAGCAGCTTTTTTAGTACTGAGCAAACCCATTAGAAGTAACTGAGATATCAACAAGCTGGCTATTATGCGGCTATGAACATGAGGCCAGAATGCTGCAACACTCTCGTATTGTTGATTGTAGACATTGATTATCTGAATCCATCAAGAAGAACATATAAAGTGAAGCACTTCTATCAACAGTTACAGAATCTTTTAAGATTTTTTAGGAAAGAATAGAAAAAGAGCAAGCATGGAAAGGACTAACCTGATGGCGATAAACCAAGTATGCAAATGCAAAGAAGATTAGAATGAAAGGAAGAAGGATGGGAGTAACCACGGCATAAACAATCCCCAACAGGAAGTACAACTGAAGACTTGGTATAGTTTCGGGAAATTCAACACTTCCTGGGTCCATTGCCCTCTCCCGATCTCTTTTGGTTTTCACCAAAAATATATTCTTGAGATGAAATATAACCAGTGGTTTCAACCGGAGAATCTCACTTGCAATTCCAGCCCAACCATCAACCATTATGTATGTAATAAAGAATGTAGCCTTCATTGGTATCGATACCCCAATGGTTCTTGGAATTCTGTAAATTAATAAAAAATGATAAATAAAATATAAAAAATTTCGGTTTCCTGGAAATATAGAATCATCTAAAACTAATTTTGTAATAGCTTGTCAAGAAAATCCTTAAATGGTGCCAGTGAAATTGATATACATGTGAGTGTCTTCAGAAAAGGAAAAACAATAAGAAAATCATTAAATGGTTGAAATCAGAAACTTAAGACAAGTGCTCAAACCATAATCAACTAATTTTTTCAGTTAATAAGGCAGATCATAACTAAATTAGAGGAGGGCATGGAATATTACTCGGCTGGTGATTGGTGAATAAAGGAATGAAGTTGCTCAAAGGCTGTTCCGGTAATAATGCTTCCCAAGAACACATTTATTAGCATAAAATAATAGAATTTTGCTGAGGCCCTTCGTTCTAGCATCGATAATGCTACATGACCCTCGATTTTTGACATGATCATTAAAACAGTTGGAAGAATGTAGAGAAAGATTTTGAGGGCTAGACCAGGAAGGAAGCCCTGTAGAAATGACTTGATAAATTTCCTGTACAGTTTCAACATAAGGGTTTTTAGTAAAGATAGGTAGACCAAAACAATAATTTATTAAAAAAAAAAAACATTAATTCATACTAATTACATAAAATGGAAACAAATGAAGGCGCATTCCATATCCGCCATTGAAACATGAATTTGGGGTAAACTGGAGTTCAAGTACATAGGTAAACCAGATTTCCATTTGGGTCAGAACTGGAAGTAAACTAGAGTTTTGTAATCAAAACCTCAGTTTTGATGTGTCAGCCTAATGCATTTAAAACTCGCATTTGGACTTAAATCCAATTTAGCGACACATCACTCTGAGTTATCTATGACTCTAATCAAAATGAAAATTCTAGTTTACCCTGCAATCTAACTACTATACAGTTTGCACAAACTCTAGTTTCAACTTTCAAACATCAAACAAGATGGACCTTAACCAGTCATTTGAATCTTATTTTTACCCCCATCTAATTTGAAGTTTCTAGATAAACCAATGATTTGCCCAATCTTTATTTAACTTACAATTCTATGACCGGTCTGAGGAAAGGAGCAACCCGTTCAAGACCCTCCAAATTTGCAAGGGATTGCACGAATGCGATCGGGATCATGTAGAAGAACACCAAAGCAAACACGGATAAAGATATGACAAGTTTTCTGATGCTCAAGGAGACAAATGGTATAGCAAGGTTCCTCCGATAAATATCTCTTGGTTCTGGGGCCCAATCTGTCAACCATAAAGTGGGATTCTTACTTTGCTGAGTTTGAGCGCAAACAGCTGCCCCCCAACGTGAGTTAAATGAAACAAATGCCACCGGCAAAATGGACTTCGGATCTTTGAGAATTTTCTGTCGCTCAGATATCATCTAGTACACAAATATGGAAAAAAAGAAAAAAGAAAAAAAAAGGACAATTAATTGACAAAATAATAAAACCGGCTTTTGGCATTTCCAAACGAAGCCTTAGCCAAATGGATATCTGTTTGAATCCATCCATTAGAATCTAAAAGTCCAGTTTTCCGAGCTATAATTTCGCGAAATGCAAAAGGAAATTGGCCATCATAAAGCGTTCATACATAATAGTGACTTACTGCTCTGTTGAGCTCCTTAATATGACGTTGGTAATACTCAATGGTATCCACCTTTCTACCACATAGTCCCAAAAATCCAATCTGAAAGGAAAAATGTAAAAAAAAAAAACCTGTCAAAATGTGAAAAATTCGTGTATGCACATGGTGCATGGCTGCGTGGCACACCAGACTCGATCACAGCCACAAACGTCACTTTCATGTGATGATTAATATGATGGATGAAAATGACATTTGTGGTTGTGATGGGATTTGATGTGTCATGTGGCCATACACTATATGCATACAAAAATATCTCTCAAAATGTAGCCTTCAATATGAATAGACTGCATTTCTATTGTTCAAATTTGCAATAGTATGTTACCTTGCAAGTAGGCCTCTTGTCAGGATGCCTTTCAAACTTAAGCTGGTAATAATCCAGCCAATTCTGAAGCCTGTCTCTTTTCTTCACTAGTTTAGCAAATGTGTTGGCATTGTATATTGCCTGGACAAAGAAAATGACATCCAAGATTGCTATAAAATTAAAAGGTGCAAGAGAAAGATCATTTATGGTCTGAATATAATATAATGTAATATATCATTATATTATCACCTGATGAGAAAGATAATGATCTGGGTAGTTTGTTTGGAAAAAGTGATCAACAGAATCTGATATAGAGCGACCTGAAATTCGTGGGACATTCTTAACCAGTACCTGAATAGATAACATCCTTTAAAAAAAATCAAATAAACTTTTCGATCTCAATTTGATCACATGCTTAGAGTTCATTCGAAATTAGAGACTTCAATGGAGTTTCAAGTAAACTCGAAATATGCAAAGTGTCTTTGGATTATATTCTATTTCGTTGAGAAGACAATTTAAAATAATATCTCAACTTACAGTGAATTGCTCGGCCCTCTTACGTTGTGATGCCAAGAATTTCAATCTCATTGATGTTATGTAATCATATTCCTTATATAACATGTAACAAGTCCATATTGTGAACAAGTATTCCAAGCCAATGTGGAAAAAAAACCTGAAAAAACAAAAATTAAGAATATATTCTTATAATTACCAATCGAAAAGATGAATAGTTTGAGGATTTCAAAGCTCATTTCCATTTCATTTCATCGTTTAATAAAAGTAAATAAACTTACCTTATAGATTGTGGGCGAACATTTGATATAGAGAGCTTATCAATGTCACTCAAAACTAATTCTTTCCTCAAGAAGAATAGACTCCCACTTGATACATTGACTGGTATAAGAATGAAGAGGGCCAAGACTGTCGCTGGTAAAAATATCTTCAACCTGCCAAAGAGCCAGAAAATCAATTCCCATACTAGCAGTCAGAAAAACTTAAGTTCTTATAAATTGAAAAATCAACAAAAGGAGTAGCACATGTATGAATTTTAGCTTAAAATCCTTTTTCAAGGCCATTAGAAACACAAATATTAATTTCAATACACTAAGTGAAAACACATAAAGAGAGTCCTGCTCATTCCTTTCTTTTTCATCTATATGTTAAAATTGAAACAATTATTTATGAATAGATAAGAGAAAAACAAAAAGGAAGAAAGAAAAGGGTGGAGAAATATATGTTAGAGTTCAACTATATAGAGGTGAAAAGCCAGAATATAAACATAAATTCATAAAATCCTCAAAAAAAAAAAAAAAAAAAGGAAAAGAAAAGAAAAAAGGAGCCCAATAAAATGTTGACTACCCTAAATTAGAATTTCTGATACAGATACAATAATTTCAGAAGACTTTCTATTGAACATACTCCACAAATTCGCATCATACAAACACTTCAAATCCTAAATTTGGGTTGGGGTGGACCAGATTCAGATTAAAACTGTACAAGTGAACTGAAAAAAATAAATCTTTTCCAGTGATATATTTAAAGTGATAGGTAGAGAACAAACCCAAGAATGTAGATTCTGAGAAAAACAGCAGAATCAAGGCCAGCATGAGTAATAATTTCAGCCTCACTCATCCTCATAGCTTGAGGCATCCAGTTCAAGAAAGTGATGTAAGTAATAATATTGAGATTTACAAATTTGGCCACGAAATTCCTGGACCCTCTTGGACTGCTTCGTCCCCCACTAATGTACCATTTGGGAAAGAAAATTCTGTCATTTATGGGTTGGATTCTTAACAGAGCAAAAGCCAGCAGAAATGCAAAGGCAGTGACTATGTTAATGAAAGCTGAAACCCCTATATCTTCAAGAGTAGCCATTGATAAAGAAGGTTAGAGAGCTTTCTGAACAGGAGGAGATGGAAAAAAGAGGAAGCTTTGTGGAAATTCTTTTGATTTGGAAAGTGGGTTGGCAATGGAATATGGGTTTCATGGTTTGGTTGACTTGATTAGTGATGCAGTAAGGAATTAACTGACTAAATAATATGGTATATGCATGTGCCGGTGGAAAGAAAAAGGAAAAAGGAATAAATAAATAAGAAGTCGTACCTTGTGAGTGTAAGTAAGCCTTACGGTAAGTAAGTGTATTTTAATTTTGATATTAATAAATAAATAAATAAATAAATAAATAAATAAATAAATAAAGACAAAAAAGTGTATTTAAGTTGTTTAGATTTTATGAATTTTATCTTAGTTCTGCAATTTTTTTTCTCCTTTTTTAAATAAATATTTATTAAAAAAAAAAAGTAAAGGGCAATTTGGTCAAAAACATATACACTCTTATCTCAAAAATACAATTTTTTTTTTTAGTTTATTGTTCACATAATTTTGGCAAAAATTATGGGCAGTGCAAATTTAAATAAAAAATTAAATTGTAAACTAAAAATGATATTATATTAATGAACGGTAAGAATAAAATAGAGAGATTTTTAAGAGTTATTTAGATAAAATAAGGAAATTATATTATAATATTTTATAATTTATTATTAAAATTGTATGAAGTAATTTCTTAATTTAAAAAAGAAGGAATAAAATATGATTTTTTTTAATTATTATTAATATTTATTTTCTTAGTTAGTGACAAGTGGGGGACGGCTTCTAGGCACATTCTATGAGATACTTGACTACAACTATATGTACTTAAAACTTAAAAGGGAGATTGAATTAAATGAGTTTATGTCAAATACTTTTATGTGAAATAACTTCAATTTTGACCTTTTATTTTATTTTATTTTATTTTATTTTATTTTATTTTATTTTATTTTATTTTATTTTATTTTATTTTATTTTATTTTTAATTTTTAATTTTAATTTTTATAAATGACTTTATTTATATTTAATTGATAAAAATAAATAATAAATAAAATTACACTTATACTCTCACTATCATCATCCCTACTATTTCTCTATCAAAGTAACGCAATAAAAATGCAGAAAAAAAAAGTGACTTAATAACTCACAATATTTTTGGACTGATGATGCTTTTCCTCCTCCGATAAAGGACATTGTATAGATCTTTCTTTTCTAATGAAAGATCGAGCAAAAATCGAAATAATGGAAGCAATGCGATAGTTTTTGTTGGATATACATATATTGTGAAATTTGTTCTTTAAATTTTGGTCCTTTGTTTTGCTCATAATCTGTAGTATGATCATTTTCCTTCATTGGAGATTTTGACCTAATAATGGACTGTAAAACTAAACTATTATTAGTTTTGGAATAAGATTATAGTCCATAATTGAATTAATCGTAATTAATGATAATTTGTCCGGAATCTTGGATATTAATTAATGAGGATTCAAAGTTTTGTCTAAGCTTTTTTTTTTAATCAGATTTAAATTTTTTTTTTCTGGTTAAGATATTGATATCAAATTATTTATTATATGTACTCATAGCCGTATGCTTCGATTGAGAATGGAAGAAAGACGAGATCTCAAAACCATCAAAATCTTGGATTTCAAAAAGTTCACAAAGATGGAGGAGTGTTGCGGTTGAAATAAGTGTAAGTTTTAGTTAATTGTTAGAGGTCATCTATAATGATATTCACATTGATCCTAATAAAATTTTAAATTACAATGGCTAAAATCACTACCAAAATTTTGTTTTGCTCATCCATAACTAATTATAATTCATTGTGATAGCCAAACTATTATTCACATTGCAAATAATCAAATTTTTATAAACATACTAAATATATTAAAATTAACTATCATTTTATTCGTGAAAAAATCGGAACTAAAGTAACTAGTGATCAATTGCCCGACCTTTTTATGAAACTACTTGGAGGCGACACATACCATAGACAACCTCGGAAGGTGGGCGTCCTTGATCCTTCAACTCCAGTTTTCACTTGAGGGGCAACTTTAAATAAGTCAACAACAAACGCCAAAAATTTGATATGGATTTGATCTTTTGCATATCTCATTCCATATTTTTAGGCTTTGGTTTTATAAAAATGATTTTATTGTTTTGCTTCTTTTATGTGTTTTCAATACCTTTTGTATAGATAGATACATAAATCAGAAAATTTCAATTAAGATTATTGCACAATAATCAATTATCTCTTTAATCCAATTTACAGAAAAAAATTTGAAATTTGTTAAATATAGATATTTGCCTCAAATTTATGAAGTATTATTATTATTATTATTATTATTATAAAATTTTATTACGAGTACTCTATTTTATTAGAAATTTTCATCACCATCAATTGTGCATCACCAGGTTCAATAAACTATATAGCTCCCTTTAACTGGAGCATTTCGCTCCATTGTGTCCTACATCTTGAAGGGAAAGATATTTACTTGATCCTAAGCCAAATATATATACAAGTGGAAGAAATTAGAGGGCACTACAAAGACCGACCATCTTGGGGAAATAGTTGTTTGAAATTGTTTTCCAACTCATGCTAGGCAGTACACGGCACATGCAGCAAAACAGAAGAGGATAATCCCTTTTGGCTTTCAGCGACAAGCGATCAAGCAATCAAGCGATCAATCATGGTCCTTACACCTTCCTTAACTTCCCTTCCAATCATTACACGGAAAATTTGGTGCATTGTGACAGTGTGGATAGAGAGATTCTCCCCGTGACCTTGTGACATACTGCGATGTTTGTCTCTATGCTTCTTTTGTCGCGATGATTTTTTTGTTTGTTTTCGTTTTCTTCTTCATTTATTTAAAGAAAAAAAAAAAAGATAAATTCCAAAAATCTAAATATAAATTATAATAAATATTTAAAATATACAAAATTTATAATAAATATCTAATTTTAAATTTAAGTTATAATAAAGTCTAATTATGTAATATATGAATGTGGTAGTTATGTATATATTATATGATAATTAAATGACTATTAATATATTAAATATGATCCAATTAAATTTTTTATTTAAATTTTTATCCTTTTTAATTTTAATTTGATATTTTTAACTCACTTTAAAAAAAAATTATTTTGTATTTCTACCCCCATAGGCAACCATCACCCTCCTCTCCTACTGCTATACCAACGTTCACCATCAACGTAAGAATATTATATTTTTAATTACTCTCTCCTATGTTTAATTTCTTACTCTGTTATCACCTCTTCCACTACCACTAACCTATACCAGAAGTCTCTCTCTCTTCGGATAATATAGATTGCACAATTTAGGTAGTGATTGGGTTCACAAAAATTAATTGATCAAATAATTTAGGTTTTGTGATATCGGTTGTCCGAAGATAAAGATTCTGGTGGAAGTTAGTGGCAAAAGAGATAGTAGCGGTTTAGTGGTGGTGGTGGTTGAGTCGAAAAAGTAAAAAATAAAAACTTTTTGAAGGGGAGAGAAAAACAAAATTATAAAAAATAAGTATTTTTAGGTTAGTCGTAGCAGTGGCGAAAGAGAGTAATGGTGAATGATGGGGTGGAAATAGAAAAGGAAAAAGAAAAGTGGGTAAGAAAATATTATATTTAAATTAAGGGGATAAAAAAGTAAATACAAATTTTAAATTCTGTTAAATTTAGAATTTTAATAAATATACGTAACATATGACATAATCATGACCATTCGTATTTGAAGGAATTGATAATTCATTGTAATTAAAATTTAAAATTAAATATTATTATAATTTTTATATATTTAAGAGATTAATTACAATTTATATTAAATTTTAGAAATTAATATGATTTCCCTTTTATTTAATTATTATTATTACAATTTATTTAGCGGTTAATCCATCGTTTTAAAAAATGTTCCTTTGAGAAAGAATTCTTCAAAGTCACCATAGATTGTAATCAAATTAACATTACTAAGAGTGTTGACGTGAAAATTAGAATATGATTTAGAAAAAAAAGTTGTGTGGATTTAGTCCATAATTTTTTTTTTTAAACTGGACCTAATAACACGCCCCCATAAATATATGGGGGCATTTTAGCTAAAACATTTCTCCCTTAATCTTACATGGCACCTATTTATTTTAGTCCAAAAAAAAATTTGTGGTTCAAGTCCACTTAAGTTTTTTTCAATGATTTAACTCAAAATATCTAAGTGATCACTAATACAAATTAGATCACTTTTATGTTATGCTAGCCACTTTCGAGAAGCTATTACCTACTGGAGCGTATTACCACTAATGAAGGAGAGGTGAAATGATTCTTATAATAAGGGACTCATTATCTTCTCTTACATAAATAACATTCGTTAGTCTCGAATTGTGGTATTTTTTGATAGTTTATTCACTAGATCATCTAATATAGAAAATAAAAAAGAACCAATCCTAGTGGGCCCCTCTAGTTTAGGGGTTAAGATAGAGAGAAAGGTTGGTCGAGAAGGACCTCTAGGAGTCGTCCAAGCAATTGGGTAGAATTATTTGAATTTTGTGAGTTCAAGCTCACTACATAATATTTGAGATTATATTTTAAATTTATCTAGTGATATTATAAGTCAAATCGTTCCTTTTGGAGTTTGTAACACATCACAAAAAATGCGTGGAGAAAATTTTCAAATTTCCAAAAAATAAAAATAAAAAATAGGTGAGAGAAGTAAACAAGCTATTACCTTCTCTCATCAACTCTGAGTATTTATCCAAAGAGTTCATGAATGTCCACCTTCAATCAATTTGTACTTTTTAGCATGGATGTATTATGTAAGGTTGAGCGGTTATTAGTCGGTGTCTTCCCTAAAAAATCATATAGACTCTAATTGAAATACTGTTTATTTTTATTTTTATTTTTTCTTCAATTTTTATTGTGATAATATTTTTTTGGGTATTGCTGTAAATTATTTATCTATTCCAATCTTGAATACCTTAATTACTAACCAATTTCCGATTATATTCGATTATCAATAATATAATAGAACATACAAAAAAAAGTAAACGACACTATAAATTACCGTGGTTCCCCAATCGGAAACATTCATATTGAGCTCACAGGCTAAAGCTAGATGTCACACCACTATTAACAATATCTCAGTACAAATGCAATATTACAACAATCTCAAATATCATATCTTAACCTTACTATCAGACTTCAAACCAAGAATCATACAACATAAAGAAATGCAACTTATGCATATACCATGATTATCAAGAAATCAGAAAAAGAATATAAAGAGATTGCACACCGATAATCAAACCCTAGAAATCACCTCTAAGAGAGGGCACCAAAAACCTGAAGTATCATGTAAGTGAAAAAGATTAAGTATCACAGGTTATATGAAGTAGCCGGATCATGGAGCGAGTCAGGTCCAAGATGGACCATTGCCAATAGATAAAGCCCAATTCTGCCACCCAAGTTTTGGGCCTTAACTATCAAGCTTCACACTTTCGCCAAAAAACTCCACCTTGTGAAGACCTAACCAGCAGACCTCCTAAACCCAATCATTATTCATAGTGAAGTAAGAACTCTGGACTTTAACCATCACTGCTTAGATTGCTACTCAAGATGTAGTAAGTTTAAAAAATGCTTAAACTTAGCTACAGTAACAATATTTATCCCTATATTAGTGGGATTTTCTTCGGTAGGTACCTTCAAGAGATGTACTAAACCCGAAGATAATCGATTCCTTACAAAGTGGTATTTCACATCAACATGTTTTGCTTGCTCATGGTGTACTAGATTTTTGCTCAGATGAATTACACTTTGACTATCGGAATAGACAATGCATAATTCACCTTAAAAAACCCAGCCTCCTTAAGTAAACTATAGAGCCAAATACCTTCTTTGAAAACATTAGCTAAAGCAACATATTCTGCTTCCATAGAATATAGTGCAACTCGAGGTTGCAATTGAGATTTTTAATTGATATAGTTTCCACCTATCAAGAACATGTATAACGTAGCTGATTTTTGGGAGTCCTTATCTCCTACAAAATCAGAATCTACAAACTAACCTAGATCAAGTGTATTACAGAATTGTTGATATAACGTAACAACCATTTTAATATTGTCTAATGTTCATAACTTAAGTTTGACATATATCTACTTAAAAAAGATATACTAAATGATATATCTGGCCTAGTACTTATCATTGAATACGTTACATATTTAGTTTTAGGACTTTGATCTTTATTCATTAAAAAATGAACAGCTAAGGGTAAGCTTACTAGTTTACTATTAGACACTCCAAATCTAGAAACTACTTTCTTTAAGTATGTTCTTTGATGTAGTTTTAAAGAGTTTTAACTCATGTTTCTATTTATCTCCATTCCTAGGATTCTAAATGCACTTCCTAAGTCCTTCATTTCAAACTCATAACTCAATTTGTTTTTCAACTCATTTATCTTATCTATTGACTTACTTATTAAAAACATATCATCAACATATAAGAGTAAATAAATTGAAATAGATTCAGCCAAAGCAAAGTAAGAGCAAGAGTCATAACCACTTTTTTTAAAACCTATCTTTACAACATATGCATCAAACCTTTTGTACCATTATCTTGGAGACCATTTTAAACCATAAAGGGATTAATGAAGTAAACAAGCATAATCTGGATAGAATTTATCACAGTATCTAACAGGTTATTTCATGTATATTTTTTCTTCTAAATTTCCATGTAAAAAGCTGTTTTTCCATCCATTTGTTCTACTTCTTAGTCATAAAATGCAAAAATAGCTAACATGGTCCTAATAGTTTTGAACTTAACTAGAGGAGAAAAAATCTCATGAAAATCTATTCCTTGTTTTTGGGTAAAACCCTTAGCCACTAACCTAGCCTTGTATCTAGAAAAATTAGAGGAATTACCTTACTTTACATTATAGATCCATTTGCAGTTAATTAATTTCTATTTTGTGGTTTTGGGACTAATGACCATGTTTGATTTTTCATTAGGGACTTCATCTCCTCATCCATTGCTTATTTCCACTTTTGGTTTTTCTTTGAAGCTATTGCTTCAAAATAATCTACTGGCTCATTTGTATTTATCTATACACCTGCAACTAAAGTAGTAAATATCAAATCTGCATATGAATATTTGGGATTTGGTTTTACTTGCCTTTTGTCCCTATCTCTGTCTTGCTGGTAATCAGTTATATGATCATGTTCAGATTCATTTAATACTTTAGTAATATCTGCATCTTGATCTAGACCATCAGTTATGTCAAACACATCATCATTTTGGTCCAAATCATTGAGGGGGGAGCCCTCCAACTGCTGTCCAAAAGGATCAGCAGTGGTTGCTGCCTCCACCTCAATTGAAATACCATCAGTAGTGTTATCTTTGGGAGTACCTATACTTGGAATGTTATATTTACAAGGAAACATTTTTTCATTGAATATAACATCCCTACTTATAACTATCCTAATACCGGCAGAATTTTTGTCCCAAAGCCTATATAACCTTTTGTCCCCTCTTGGTAATCAAGAAAAACACATTTGAGGGACCTAGAGTCAAGTTTTGAATCTACTTTATGCATATAGGCAGCACAACTAAATACATGCAGATTACTCAAGTCAGGTTTTCTATCATTCCAAACTTGTTCAAGACGTTTGAAATTTAAAATTGTAGATGTACTTCTATTTATCAAATACACAATAGTCTGTAAAGCCTCTCCTCATGACTGAGTAAAAATTGCCCTAGCTTTAGGCCTATCACACATCATTACATCTAAGGTAGAAGATAGTTTCTCCTTCGAGTGAGTCGCACATGGGAGCTACTAGAACGTGAGAGTAGAGGTGGAAAAATGGGATGAGTCGGCACAAACACACATGGCATGATATAAGCACGACATGATACGGATCCCAAGCCGTGCCCCTATGTGCGCACTCGGGCCAGCACAACCCTTTTAAGCCATTTTTGGCCAAATAATATTTTCTTACAGTTTATTTATAATTTTAATTATTAATTAGATTAACTTTTAATTTACTAAATAATAACTACTAAAACCGATTAACAGTATACAAATTTTACAAATAAAGTAAATTTCAAAAAAACAAATTTGAATTTATGAATAAGATTCCAAATTCTAAAATAATAAATTTTACTTCTAATAATTTTTATTCACTATTATTGTTACTACATACTTATTAGGTTAGCAATATCTTTTGAACCCTTATGTGTTATTAACATATTTTTTATTTAATGTCGCTTATTTAGTTACGTCCATTATATGTTATTTACGTGTCATTTATGTAACATTAAATTAATTATGTATTATAGTATTAATATTTTACTAATAAATTTAAAACTATTTTCTTATTTAAAATTAAATTTAAAAAAAACAAGCCCTCGGGCCGCTACGGGTCGAAACGATCTCATAAGCTGAAATGGGTCCATGAGCATAAACGAGCTCACAGGCCGATACAGTATAGTACAGAAGACACGTCTTATGGCCGTTACTGTACTGTGTCCTTGGTTTTGGGCATAGGGCAACCCATGCCGGGCACCGTGCTGACAGGTAAGTGGAAATATACGGTTGGTAAATAGAATGCTGGTCTAAGAAAAAATATTAAGTTGATAGATTATGCTGAATTTAACCATGATACTTTATGGGAGAACTATAGTAATTTAACTTCTTGGTTTTATGTAAGGTTGATCATCGGATAGGGTCGGATATGATGTGATGTCTCATCCTACCCATGGTGCATCGGTCCAGATTATTGTGTCATCCAACTTACTCTGAAACAGTCGGATGCGGTCGGATGGTCAGTCCAGATTATTGCATATGATCCTCCCAGTTCCTTAATGTTGGAAGTCCGTGCGTAGACTTGCATTTCCCAGAAGGAAACAGGAAAAGAAAAATGTATACACACACACAACACTTTGATCAAACATCATTATCCTCTTATTGTTTCTTCACCCTTAAACCCCTCTACCGTGCGTACAGATTCCCATCATCGCAACCTGATACAAAAAGACAATGTGCTACAACTGGCTTTTTTCTAGCCTTCTAGGGCCTCCAAAAATTTAGAGAATGGCGAAAAAGAGAGCATTTAAAAAGAGAAGGAAAGAAAAGGAAAAAAAAGGGTAAAACCCAAAGCTAAATTAATTAACCATCTGCACCTTCTCCAAAAAATCAGCTGGATTTCCTATGTACAAAAGCCAAGTTTCTTCATGACTTTGGCGTAAGCTGATGGAACAATGGCAGGTTGTCTCAGTCTACGTTTCGATTTCTTCGACTGCATTGAAATAATGAAGTTATGACACATTTTGAAGTGCCAAGATGAATAGAAATGGCAGTATCAACCCAAAAATGATGAGGAGAGGTGACATGCGTATACCAATCCAAACAGAGATATGCTTAATAGAAAAATCAGATTCCCTAGCATTCAGATTGTCATCACTGATGATTAAAACTACCTTCTAATATTTCTGGATGAGTAAAGCCATAACTATGATAGTAAGAGTATCTACTATTTAAAACAAGGAAAGAAAAGTTATCCTCAACAAACTGAAATTCACAATGAAAACCCCAAGCTATCTTCAGTGGTCAGAAGTTTTGCATTTCCACCCCCAGTTTGAACCTCAAACTAGGTCACTAAAAGGCCACCAAAGAAAGCAGGCTACCAAGAACCCTCAACAATAAAGTCCCTGTTTCCATAATGTTCCACAAGCTCATATCTATTTCTACGTACAAAGCCAGCATTCCGTTCAAATGAGTGCCCACAAGCTTTTCATATGTGGGTAAGTGTTAGTGTTAGTTTATTTTTTATCGGCATTGATTGGACATATTTCATGAGTTTTTGAAGAATTAGTGAACTAATAGCAATAACTTCACCCATTCCCTAAAGGATCCTATGCCTCTGGATTTGCATTCCAAACCAAACATGTTAATTTTACATATCTGAGAATGTGAAAGTAGTGTTATTTGTAAACCGAACATGAGATATGTCATATTCATGGGATAAGAATCCATGAATGTGAGATTCCAGTAGAGTGCAAAAGTTCAAATTTCGTAGGTTGCGTTAAGGGAAACACAACAGAATTGCATCGGATAGTTTTTCATGGCCAAGCTGTCTTTATATCTAAAATTTGGTATTTGAAAAGTTAAGTAGGTGTTCTGTTTCCTAGTGCCATAAACATATTCGCACAAAAGCCTTGGCACAAACATAAAGTGACCATTGACAATCCAAGAAATTATGGAAAGGATGTTACCCCAAAATGAATTATTTCTGGTGGAAAAAATTCCCTTTTCAACATTTCAGCTCCCCAAGTAGGTGAAAAAAAAGGGAAGTTTAAGAAAAAGTGTAATGGTCAGTAGACTGGTGATTATATTTCTCACCATTTTCATGTCCTCAAATGTCAATTTTTCAGCTCCATTTCTCTCAGTCAGCTAAACTTGAAGTATTAATGAAACTTAGGGTAGCAGAACATCCATACTCCTTTTTAATTCTCTCAAAGAACTAAGATTTTGACTGAAAGCCAGAAGTTGTATGATAAATTAAACTAAGCACATTATATTTCCATAATAGAAAGTTGAAGTATCCACTAGAAGATCAATGCTAAGAGATTGCAATATGTGCTTAGCATGAACTAAAAAACAAACATGAAAACATAAGTGCTGTATTATCTGAAATGCATTCGTACTTCTACCATGTACATGCATTGCTACTATAAAATAGCTTCGAACATAGGCACCATCAGCAAAGCATGCATCAAAAATAACTCCATATCTACTGAATAGTATAGACGATGGATAAGCTTATATGAAACAACCTATGAATGGCAGGAACTTAATTTGTAGACTTCACTAAGAACAACCATAAAAATATAATGTGAATAACTTATGACATAACTTACAGTACATATAGCAGAATTAATCCCCCCCCCCCCCCCCCCCCCAAAAAAAAAAAAAACCTACAATGAATAAATGATAAATCCACTTGAATGAAGATTTCATGGCATAAATCGATCCTTAAGTCCTACATGTAACCAAAACCTAACTGAAGGAGGGCATTTTCTCAAATTAGGTAAGCAATGCAGTATTCAATTTGTAAAACACTTCAGAGTTCAATGTAGTAAAAAAGCACAGTTGATGTCTAACAAAAGGAAATATGCACACCTTCAAATGTGCATTGTGACGTTTTCCCTCCTTCCAACGCCGAATATTTCCATCGTTCATCAGCCTAAACCTAGACTTGTAAGACCTGCTCAAGAAAATTTCAAAAATCCATTCAATCAAAACACATAACTGAATGAAATTCTCAGATAATAACCACACAAAAAAAAAGAAAAAAAAAAGATAAAGGCTTAAAGAAAGTATGAACATACGAGTAAAATTTCATTTTGACTTTCTTAAGTTTGGAAGTGACTGGAGTCATCGGCTTCCTCCTCTTCTTCCGTTCCCTCGAAGAAACGTGCCTCACTTGAACGCCATTAACCAACTGAAAATCGCAAATTTCGTAGCGAAATTAAAAGCTCTTTTATTTTCTTTTCAGGAATTTTCTAGGTAACCAAACAAAGCATTACTAAAAGCCATCTAAAAGAAAATCGAACTTACATAAAGAGGGAAGGGAGAAGGCCGAAGAAGGTACTGAGAAGCTAAAAGCGAAGAGCACGCTGGTGAGGAGGAATTGAAATGGTGGATGACGGTCCAGTTAGTTGATGCAGAATGGAAAGAGCGATGAAGAACCTCTGGAGAAGAGTGGAGGATTCTTCGTGAAGAGTGGAGGACCGTAAGAGGATGTGATGATCGGATGGCCAGAGATCGGAGTTTAATGCACCACCTCTGCATCGTTGCCGTCGTCGTCGTTAGCTGCGACTGGTTTCGTAGGTACAGATTTTGGTCTTCCACAAGTGGGTTCCTAACGGCCAGCCCAGGCTCATTAACAAGGTAGTAAGCTCGTACGCTCCGAAACTTTCAGTTCGACGACATATCGGCTGTTTTGAGGTATAGCCAAAAGTCAATTAGTCGTTTGAAATAATATTTTCATAAGGTTAAACTATCATTTAGTCCCTCTTCTTTCACAAGTTTCCTAATTTCGACCCTATATCTTTATTCGAGTTAATTAAATCCTTCAACTTTCGTTTTTATCATATTTTGGTCCTTGGGTTAAAAAATAAAATAAAATATTAAAAAATAATAACCTCTAATCTTTTTTTTTTTGCTAATACTATTTTCAATTCATCTTCCCCAACGCTCCCTCTATCATCCAACTCCGTTGCCACTATTTCATGCACAATCGACCTCCAATCATGAGACAAAATCTCAATTTTGGATACCACTAAATTTGGGTTTTAAAGGGAATCATCCTTCTAAATAAGGTTTCTCCTTGGATTGTGAAGGAGTTCAATATCTGAATCTTGATCAAAATCCAAAATTTAAAGGATCAAAATCTTTCGAGATCCAAGTTTCAACCTAGACCTATAAATTTAAATTTGGATTTTATGGATCTTACCTTTGAACTGAGTTTTGTTCCATGATTGGAGGGCGGCGGCAACAAAAATAGTGTTTGAAATGGAGGTCAATAACGGAGTTGTATGAATGGAGGAGGTGTTAGGGAAGGAAGGTTGCAAATAGTATTGGGAAAAGGTTAGTGGAGGTTATTATAATTTTTTAATGTTTTATTTTATTATTTTATAACTCAATGATAGGATGAAAATAAGAGTTGAAGGATTTAATTGATTTGATCCAAAATAGAGGGATGTAATTAAGAAAACAGTGAAAGAAGAGGGACGAAAACAATAGTCTAACTATTTTTATAACTAGCTAGTACATCTATATTTATGTCCGGTGACATGCTTAATTAGTTGCTTCATTTCACTAAATATGTACACAATCCAGGTGAGAATCTAAGTTAATTTTACTTCATTTGGACAACTTGCCTTGGTAATCTCTTCTGCCTAATGTGCAATTGAAGGATACATGCACGTTGGAGGAGAAGATGCTTAAAGATCCTATATGAGAAATCTTTATGCACCCGAATGCCTTCATCACATAGTTGAATGAAAACCCTTAAGGTATAAGTAAACTCTAATATAAGGTCTATAACTTCCCCAGAGTTGTTAGTAATTCGTAAATACTTTGTTTAATAACTTGATGGACAATAAGATGATAGTTCAGTATAGCACCCTTGGGACCTAGAAAATCTTGAGCTCGAGTCATACCAAAACCAAAAATAGAGGAACAAATAATGATCTTCTTTAATCATTTAGTTCTCTTCTGCGACGCTACTTTTAACCATGCCTTGAGCATTTGGATCGAGTGAGAATCCCAAAGGGCATTTGATGTTTATTTTTCTCTAAACTGTTTTAATGAATCTGAGAATTTTCTACCAGAAAATTGGCATAATGTTATCAGAATCATTCCTGGACATTTGAATAAGCTAAGTGTTGTATTTAAAGATCAATCTTGCTTAGATTTATTTATGTTCCTAATAGATTATTCATTTATCTTTACATTCAAATTAGGTTTAATCCACATTTCAAGATTCTCCTGTGAACAAAACAGAATGAAAAATGACAATAAAGTAAATTAATACAGAGAGTTATAGTAGTTCACTTATGAAGATCAAACCGATCAATCATAAACTACATCCACTCCGAGCTCCAGAAATTCGAGCGGAACTCGTTTGCACTAATGATGATATTATTTGATTACAAACTAACAATCTCAGTCGCAAACTATGTTATTATAAAAAATTGAAATCAAACATCGATTAACCACGACAATCACCAGAGAAGTCTAACTCAAAGATCAAGAATACTAACTAAGTATAGACATCATATTCATACCAATAACCTTAAGAAATTAGCAGATAATAGCATACCACACAACATGTAAGATTAAGCATCACATAAACAACCAAGAATCATGAGATCACATGGAGAAGACGAAGACCCTAATCACATCTCGCAAATGGCGCACAGATTCGGTAAAAGGAATGAGAGATCTAATGCCCTAATTAGATTATAGCATATATATAGCGACCCGATTTATTACCCGTTCCAAGACCCAGTAAGATAGTGGGCTTCAGGCTTGAGACTCAAAATGGCAACCTAATTCATAACAGGATGAGCTAATCGAATTTTGGGCTCAACCCAAATCTAACTACATACTCCACCTTGAACCCAGAAATCTTGTATTAGCACTAGTACCCCAACAGTCCCCATCTTGGAAATCCCTTATAGCCCGAATTTAATCAGTGTCACCCCATGTGTAGTAAGTTCAAATAGTGATTGAACTTTGTCACAGAAACAACTTTTGTTTCCATATCTGATGGATTTTCCTCTGTTGGGACCTTGGCTATATTAAGCATACCGAGAGTAATCTGATCTTGAACATAGTGATATTTAACATCCACATGTTTTGTTCGTTCATGATAAACATGATTTTTAGTCAAATGAATACCAAATTGACTATCGGAGAAAATTGTACAGACCCCCTCAAGGATGCTGATTTCTCTAAAAAAAACCTTGCAACCATATTGCCTCTTTAAAGGCATCAGTTACTGCCACATACTCGGCTTCAGTTGATGAGAGAACAACTAATGGTTGTAATTGTGTCTTCCAACTTATGCAATTCCCTCCAAGAAGGAATTGATAAGAGGTCGTTGATTTCCTAGTATCACGATCACCTACAAAATCCGAATCTACAAAGCCAACTAGATTTAAATCATTAGTCCATTTAGAAAAATTTAATCCAAGATTACAAGTACTACTAATATACCTCAATAATAATTTTAATGCCAACCAATGATCATATCCCGAATTTGACATGAATTTACTTAGTAATGAGACAACAAAAGATAAATCTGGTCTAGTATTGATCATTGCATATATTACCTAACCTATGATATTTGAATAATGTATTTTATCCATTTTTAGTATGTCTTGATCAAGTTTGGGACTTTGTGTACTTAAAATAAAATGGTTTGCAAGTGAAAGACTAACACTTTTACAATTATCAACTTCAAACCTAGAAGCTACTTTCTTTAGATAAGTACTTTGATGCAGTTTCAGGTTGCTGTTTTTTATATCTCTAATTATCTCCATTCCTAAATTCTTCTTAACACATCCTAAATCCTTCATTTCAAATTCAGAATTTAGTTTACATTTTATACCATCTATTTTCTTTTTTGATTTACATATTAACAACATGTCATCTATATAAATCAGTAGAAAAATGAGAGTGTCATCAATGCATAAATAGTAAAAACATCAATCAAACATGTTTTTTTTAAACCCTATACTAAGTACACATGCTTCTTTTAAACCCCATACTAAGTACAAATTTATCAAATCTCTTATACCATTGTCTAGAAGATTGATTGAGACCGTATAGTAATTTATTTAACAAACAAACATAATTAGGGTACTTTCTACTAACAAAAATAGGTTGATTCATGTAGATAATTCCATCTAATTCACCATGGAGAGAAGCAGTTTTAACAGCCATTTGTTCTAATTCTAAATTATGATATGAAATTAATGATAACATAATTCGAATTGTTTTAAACTTAACTACAGGTGAAAAAATCTCATGAAAATCAACACCCTCCTTTTGAGTAAAACATTTGGCTACTAGCCTAGCTTTATACCTAGGAGGATCGTTAGAAGTTATACATTCTTTAATCTTGAATATCCACTTATAGTCAATTAACCCTTGTTTGTTTGGTTTTGATACCAAGTTCAAAGTTTTATTTGCATTAAGAGATTCCATCTTTTCTTCCATAGCAGACAACCACTTCTTACTAGCTTTACAAGTGATTGCAGCCTCATAGTCATCGGACTCCTTTTTCCATAATCTCAGTTTCTGCCACTAGAGCAATAAATATTAGATTGGCATAAGAGTACTCAAAATTAGGTTTTACCGTCCGTTTACCCTTATCTCGAGCCAATTTGTAATTGGCAAGATCTTCATTATTCGATCTATCTAAGATCTTAGTTGTATCATGATCTTGCCCATTAGTTATGCATGACACATCATCATATGACTTAAGATCATTGAGAGGAGTGTCAACCTCTTATTGTCTGTGAGGATCATTAGGAGTAATGTCCTCAATGTGAGAACCCTCTTGAGAGTTAGATGTACCTACATTAGAATTGTCAGCTTTACATGGAAATAATTTTTCATTAAAGATGACATCGTGACTAATTATAACTTTAACTGACTCCCTATCCCATAACCAATACCCTTTTGTGCTTTCTTCATATCCTACAAAAACACACTTTTGGGATCTAGGATCTAATTTACTATCCTTCTTATGGGAATATGCAATACATCTAAAGATTATTAGATGACCTAACTTTTGTTTTCTCCCTAGCCAAATCTGTTATGGACATCTAAACTCTAAGGTAGTTGATGGACTCATGTTTATTAGGTAAGATGTAGTTTTTACAACCTTTCCCCAAAAACTTTTTGGCAATCCTAAGGTAAACATAAGACACCTAACTTTCTCTAAAAAGGTTCTATTCATCCTTTCTGCTACCCCATTCTGTTGTGTAGTTCTAGCCACTGTTCAATGTTTGGTTATACCATTTTCCTTACAGATCATGTCAAAATAGGTATTACAGAACTCTAGACCATTATCACTTTTAAGAGTTTTGATCCTTTAGTCGTTTGATTTTCTACTAATATCTTCCACTCTTTAAACTTTATAAAAATTTCATCCTTAGATCTCAAGAGAAAAATCCTGACTTTGCTACTGAAATCATCAACAATAAAAAGAAAATAACTACTACCGCCATGAGATTGGACTTTTTCAGGTCCCCATAAATCAGCATGTAGGTAATCTAAACAATCCCTAGCTAAATGAACTCTCTTAAGAAAACTTAGCTTATGTTGTTTACCTAACACACAGATTTCACAAAACTCAAGATGTGTGATAGTTTCATTTTCAAAAGAGCTATATTTATATAATTCATCTAAACCTTTTTTACTTATATAACTTAATCTTAGATGCAATTTTTTAGTTATATCCATATTAGAATAAACAAATGCAATATTAGGACTAGAAACAAAATAGTAACCATAGAGTACATAGAGACCATTTTTCTTAGTTCATTTAAGAATAGGTTTATTGTTTTTACTTACAATCAAATTAGCACTTTATGCTTTATATGAGCAGCCAGATTCATCTAAGGTTCCAAGAGATATTAAATTTCTCTTAAATTCGGGAATATACCTAACCTTAGTTAGTAAGATTGCCCTACCATCATGTAATTTAAGAGTAATATTTCCTATACCATGAATCTTATACATTTGATTATTTCCCATAAAAATAGTACCTTCTTCTATATCATTAAAGTCTAGAAACCACTCTTTTTTAGGACTCATGTGAAAAGTACAACTTGAGTCCATCATACATACATTTTCCATAATGCATTTTGTTATATTTAGGACTTCAGACACACAGGTTGTACAAGTTACATTTCCTTCCACATTTCCTTGAGTGGCTTTCTTATTATTATTTTAGATGTAACAATCTTTCTTAAATGTCCATTTTTCCACAATGATAGCACTTCCTAGATTCATTTATTTTTTTTCTTCTTAACAGGCTTGTTTTTCTTAGTATTCTTATTTTTTTAACTTTTCTTTCTTTGGTGGTTTCCATGTAACAAACAGGTTGAGACTAGATCTCTTATTAGTACTAATTTCTAGCTCTCTAGCTTTTATACCTTCTATAACCAAACTTAATTTTGATATTTCACCTGTGTACTTTAAAGCATTTCTAACAACAAAATACTCATCAGGCAGAAATTGTAACAGAATCATCTAATGCTTGGTCAGTTTCTTTTAAAATTAATTCATTTTTAGGAATTCATCTAGGTTATCTTCAAGGCTTTTTGATACATCCATCTTCTAATTAAAAAGATTTCCCTTCAAGTAGGCTAATTCATGAGCAGATTTAGAGGCATATAGAGATTCGAGTTTACCCCACATAAATAGTGGTATCTCTGAACCGCCAACCTTCCAAAGTACATTTTCTCCAAGATTCAGTACCATGAGGTTATATGCCTCTTCATCTATTTTAGCCTTTCTGGCTATGGAAGCTTTTGTCCATTTTACATCATCGCTTTCTAAAGCTATAGCCACTTTATTGTGTGAGAGTACTGCTTTCATTTTTTTCTTCCAAATGTCAAAATCTGATTTGCCATCGAAAATGGGTACCTCCATGCGAGTACTCATTTTTCTCAGATTTTAAAACACACACAAAGGAACAAAACACACAGTTTCAAGAAAAAAAATAACTTTTGGTGCAGTATCAAAATCTATCCTAAAATTTAGATTTAATAAATCTAAATGAAAGGCTCTATTCAACTTGGAAGGTCTAAGAATTTTAGACCTAAGTAGTTCTGTGAATCAACAATCGCATACAACTTATATACTTATTTTTACACTATACAATGTGCACTTTGAATAACAGTTAAGATTCTCAAACAAACAATATCACATATTATTCAATCATGACATATGCATATTCCCTGTACAGTTATCAAACATATTCATGATTTCAAATTTTTAGATTCAACAGAACACACAAAAACACAAACTCTCATACCACTGTTGTATTTATAGATCAATCTTGCTTAGATTTATTTATCTTCCTAACAGATTATTCATTTCTCTTTACATTCAAATTATATTTAATCCATATTTCAAGATTCTCCTATGAACAAAATAGAATGAAAAATGATAATAAAGTTAATCAACATAGAGAGTTATAGTAATTCACTTATGAAGATCAAACCGATCAATCATAAGCTACATCCACTCCGAGCTCCAGAAAACTAAGCGGAACTCATTTGCACTAATGAATATATTATCCGATTACAAACCAACAATCTCAGTAGCAAACTATGCTATCATACAAAACTGAAATCAAACACCGATTAACCACGATAATCACCAGAGAAGTCTAACTCAAAGATCAAGAACACTAATTAAGTATAGACATCAGATTCGTACCAATAACCTTAAGAAGACGAAGAATTAAGCATCATAGAAACAACCAAGAATCATGAGATCGCATGGAGAAGATGAAGAACCATAATCGCATCTCGCAAGCGGCACACAAATTCAGCAAAAGGAAAGAGAGATCTAATACTCTAATTAGATTATAGTATATATATAGTGACCCGGTTTATTACCCGTTTCAAAACCTAGTAAGATAGTGATCTTCGGGCTTGAGGCCCAAAATGATAACCCAATTCATGACAGGGTGAGCCAACAAGATTTTGAGCTCACCTCAAATCCAACTGCACTAAGTTTTTGCGTCATTTTGTTCATAAGTTGAAATTGTAGTCTGAGTAACGAAGTTTGTGGAACCTACAATTTTCTATTCAGTTTATGGTGGAGAAGGATTGAGTAGTGGGAATTCCGGAAAGGCGGAGGATGGAAAGGCAGAAATTCACGGTGAGGAGTATAATGCGGCACTTGAGAGAGCGATTGCTTTGGGTATTCCTCAAGCTTGTTCACCGCCATCTTATGGAACATTCCATGAAAATGAAGTGGAAGAGGGTGAGAATTCTAGAAGATCTATTGACAGGGATGTTTCAGTGTTGTCTCTAAGCAAAAAGGAAAGAAAGTTTGGGATAATTTCATTGGTCGTCTTTTCGATGTGGATCAGTCTGGTCAAATGGTTTTCATGATGTAATTTAATCATCGATCTGTATAAAACGAGACTTCCACCTTGATGCTTTTTGTCGAGAATCCATCCGTGGTTAAATCAAAGGTTCGTTCGGTCAATAGAATCAAAACCGAACGTCTCATGATCTGGTTTAGCCATCTCAATTGCATCCATATACAACAATTACACGACGATCCATCCCAACATGCCCCACCTGTTTCATGTACCTGCAATAGAAGAAATACATTTGAAGAAGATCGAAACAATCAAAATATTCAAAGCCCTTTCACATAAAACTAAAGAGTTTTATTTGTGAAATTGGCATGTTGACCGATTGATTGAGGAAGCCCATGAACAAATTCATTTATCAGTTTGCAACACGTTATCATCATATATAATTCATTGGTCCTTCGAAAAGCGGGGACCCGTTAGAAATAAATAGACATTATACTTTTACCAGCTATGATTCCAAACACAAAATCCAGAAACTATAGAGCTTAAGAGCTTAACAGTTTAAAACAAAAACGGAAGTGTACCTGTCACTGATGAATCAATGATTGATCTTGGTCTCATTCTCTCTCGCCGTCTGCTTCTTTAACATCAAAAGAGAAGCTATACTCTTGGTCACAACCCAAGTACGAATCACACATGAAATAAAAGGTATATGTTTTCCTGCCAGCTTCCGCTGAAATCTAAGTTTTCCTTTGACTTCCTTCAAAAAGAAACCCTTTCGTGGTAGCAAGCAGCTGGTTGCTTTTTGTATCCCCTACCAGCAGCCACCACCTTCTTTTGCTTTGGGATACCTGGGTGCGTCAATAGCTCCCACCTATGTCCTTCCAAAGGTCCGGTTCCAGAGAGCCACGTACTGTGTGATGTCTTCTCCTCCCGCTCTGATATTCTCCCTCTCCATCACCTCGTATGTCATATCGATGTTTGAAAAATGATTGCAAGACCGTCCAATATCTAGCAGCTCTGAATCCGACATCGGGAGTAGCTCCCGTCTCTCATCATCCTTCATCTCCACCAAATCGAACACAGTCTCAATGCTCCTCCCTGCATATTCTTGGCCCCTTGGTGAAGTGCGGCAGCTGGAGCAACGTGAAGTACGGCTCGCGATCAATCGTAGGCTACATTAAAATTTAGAGCCATTTTGATATAAAATATATATTTTAAAAAAATTATATTATTTTTTTAATAGAAAAATTACTCAAATAAAATATATAAATAAACTCATTAATTATTTTATTTTATTTAAATTTTTTCATATTTTTTATGATTTTTGATATATTTTCAAATTTCAATAATTATATATATTACAATTATCGAAAAACCATAAAGCTTTAAGCAATTGACTCTCTTATCTTGAGTCAGCTCTGCATAGATTCACGCACTCTGATGCCCCGTGTTACCATCTGACCGACTTCTATTGCAAAGAGCGCAAGGCTCCACCATCCATTGCTAGAAATAAAATCAACCATGGCCTGAAGCAATCAACTTGAAAAAAGGAGAACCTCACGCTGGTCCAAGCCCAGGTTCCACCTGCAGTTTGCCTTGAGAAGTGGGCCTGAAGCAGTGTAAGGTGTTAATAAATGAGAAGAGAGAAGAATCGAGCTTTCAATCTCCTAGGGTGGTCGAAGAGGGTAGTAGCCTTCCAGCACGGTCATCAACAAAAAAACTTGTAGAAAGGCTCTTGCAAAGATGATTATATTTGACGAATTTCCCTTTAAATTTCTGGAGGGGATTAGACAACTTATGACAACTGTATAACCTAAGTTGCTTAAACGAGTGGAGCATTGAAAATATGTTCATTATTACATTTTAGAATGCTAATTTAAATGATAATGCTATCAGGTTTTTGAAGAGACAAATAAGATTTTTGAATGGTTGTGTGCATGATAGAGAATATTTATGCATGTATTGTTGTGCACATATTATAAATCTTATCGTCTCAAATAGATTGAAATAATGAGATGAATCTCTCAATAATATAAGAAATGTAATTATATATGTCAAATTATTTCTTGAACAGTTAGATAAGTTTATGACATATGTTGAAAAATAAATTTTTTTTAATATTATTTTACTTGTTTTAGATGTTTACGGTGATAAAATTCTATATTTCTAATAATAAAATCTACATTCAAGTATTGTAAGATATTTGAAAGAATGAGATATGATGAATGACCATATGTCATATACTTCAAAGATGATGAAAAATGTGGCCATGATGAAAAATTAGGCCCTCATAAGTTTGAATATTGAGAAAAAGCAATGATTTATGAATCATTTTTAGAAACAAAATTTTAGATAACTTTGGAAATTTTTGACCTCATTTAATGTTACGTCAAATGTCTATTTTTATAAAATTGTATTGCTGTAAAAGAAATTGAAAGATTTGTGTGCACATAATGATCCGCTTTTTTGTGTCATGATCTTTGATATACCGTGAAAGTTTGAGAAATATTAGGATTTGTATTCAAAAGTTAGTAATCTTTTATATATCGTTGAACTTTCTTGATATTAGATTACTAAAATATTATTTACATTTGAGTGGAATACCAATATTTCTAGAACTTTATTAAGGTTTTGACACCAAGAAGCGGATCGTGCACACAAATTCTTCAACTTTTTTTTTTTTTTACAATTTCATGAAAATAGATATTTAACGTGACATTCGTATATATGTGAACGGAAATATCATCCAAGAAAGCTAATATAACTTATCACTTCACAAATCCATTTATAATATCCTTTTACCAGATCATAAATAGCAATATGCATTATCCAAACAAGTAAAATAATAAAGAAAAAAAGTACGACACAGGCCAGAAACAAAATACATTTGCATAGAGTTCATAATCATTTGTAAAAAAGGATCCACACTCTCAAATTTTGTTCTTTTTTACTTTTCCTCCTGGTCTTTTGAGTCTTTCCTTTGGTTGCTAGGAGTGTCCAAGCCAGGCACAGGAGATCCCACCTTACTATCATCATCAGCATCATCATCATAGTTATGATCTCTAACAAGGCCAGCATCTATAGCAGCCCCCAAATTACTAATATTTCCAAAAATCAATATAACAATTCCAGCAATGGTAGCAGAAAATGCAACACCAAAGGCAATTTTGATATTTCCAGGCACTGATGATGCAAATATAAACCCTATGCACATTCCAAGAGCTCTTACCCATGAAAAGACAGTAGAGAAAGCACCTTCCTTCCCAATTGGAGAACAGTCAAGTATTAGTACCCTACCAAATGCATGCAGAATCCCATTTGATGTGCTTTGGATTGCAGCAAAACCCAATATAAGCTGTTTTCCCCAAACATTGTCCTTGTAATAGAATCCCATCCCACACGTGAAAGCCGAAAGAAGAAAACCCAACACTTGCATTTTCACAGCATCTGCCTTAATGAGATGTTGCAATGGTTGCAAAAGTGGAAGAGAGATTAGAGGAAAAATGAAATAGGTCAACCAGAAATAGAGCAAAAAGAGAGGCTTAAAGCATAGTTTACCAACAATGTAAAGTAACCCTCCTGTGAAGATACACATTGTGGTAAAAGATGAGAGGAATGTCCCAATTAGGCTCCCAATAGCTTGTGGGTACTTAAAAGTGGAAAAGACATGGAGTTTAGGTACTGAATTTGGGTTGAACATTATTTCTTCAATGGCCCTATAACCTATTTTTGTCGCGACAACATGGACAATTCCAAGCGCCCATTTAAGGCCACTAAAGATTGAGACTATCCACAAGCTAAGATATATTTTGTCGGATTCTCCGAGCATATGGTAAGTGAAACCAGACATGACGGCTGAACCAAGGCTTCCAGCTGCTACAGAATAAGTAGAGATCCAACTGGACACAGCTGCTCTAGTAGGGAACTGGCTTTTGTGAATTTGGGATGTTCCAGTAAATCCATGAACGATTACGGCGAGGTAGCGGGTGTGGCAGGTGGAAGCTATAGTATGAGCCGCAATAATTACGGCAATATAAATTGGAAAGATATAGACTGTTTTAAAAGCTCCAGTTGGGAGACAAAAGACAACTCCAATGCCTATAGCGGCTGCAGAAATTTGTTGATGTATCCGGCCACGGTCAAGGTGGAGGGAAATAGAGGTGATGATCGGAGCAACCAGAAGTAGTCCTATTGCCCAAGAAATTGATGTCCACCCTAATGGAGAGAATTTGGAATCATTAACCCCTATGGAATGATGGGTTAGTCTTTGGTATCTGAAATGTACACAAGACATTCCTATTATATATGTTTCATCTTGCACAAAAAATATACATGCTCGGGCATATCTTACTTTCATTTGTCTCATAAATCCCGCTTAGCGTAATCAGAATTTCATTGAATAGCTAATTTGTTATCAAAGAGTCTAAAATGACAATACTGCATTATGGGCATTCACATCCGGTTATGGATAATATTCTCAAAATTTTAACTTAATTTTAATTAATATGTTATTTTGTAGATTTTAACTAATGATTTCTCAAGTAACTCTACATTCAATTTTATATATTTGTAGTTTAAATTATAAAGAAGCTATAATGATTCTTAACTTTTTTACAATTAAAGTGAGAAATAGCAAATTAAATTTGAGACAGGTTTGTTTATATTTTTAAAAAAATAGTTAATATGTGATTTCTAAAAACCGGACGTGGATGCTGGGTAAAGCTAGTAATCTATTCTTCAAACTCTTAAAGACCATTTCAATAACTTATATGAACAACTGGTAGCTATATACATCAATGTATATAGTTATTACTTGTAAAGTACGTAGACGAATTTGTTAATGCATGTGGGAAAAAAAAATAAAAAAATAAAAAAGAAGAATATGCTTCTGTAGTATTTTAACCATTTCTATTTTCATATATAACTTGTTGTTGAAACATTTAAAATAAAGCTCCAACTTGTCATAAATCATAACCAAATTAGTTTTAAATTTAAACTCACAGCATCATTTCCTTTGCATCACAATGCAAATCAATTGAGCTCTTGGTCCATCCCGCAACAGGCTCAGGTGGTTCTTCCACAATTTGGCTTATAATAAGAGGGAACACAATTGGAACCAGAACTGTATGAATGAAGTGAGAAAAGAACTCATACAAAATCCAAGCCACAACCTCAACCTTAGCCGGCTTCTCTCGATCTAGCTGGCCTTGATGATCTTCATATGATCCCTTGTAAACCTCCTTAGCCCTCGGGATTTTCATTGCAGTGTTGTGAACATCAGGAGTATCCATAATCTCCTTTAGCTTATGATCATGATCATTGTCTCCTTTTGACTCTAATTGATCAATTAACACTCCAATTTCAGACGTAATAGTGTTGTTTTGTTCTACCATTTTTTTCTTGTAGGAGTAAAAGGGTTCTATGCGAAGACAAAATGGTAAGTGATTCTGGTATAAGAACTGTGATGGGTAGTGTTTTGTTGGGTCATAGCCAGCTGGTTACGTGGTTTACGAGAAATTGACAAGCAAGGCTAACTATGTATAATTGTGCTCGGTATGTTCTATAGTCTTGTGTTTCATATGAAAATTAATTGGTAAGAAATATTAAATAAATGTTAAGTGAATAATTATTTAAAGTTAGTGTTGATGATTACTTAGTCGTCATTTTGCTATTCTGTGGTATACTGCACTTAGAGCTGTCAAAACTAAGGATGGGCAAGGGTCAAACATGATATAGTACCTTCCATCTGTACTAATCCGCATAAAATTAAGATGGTGGGATATCTTATTTTTTTAAATTATATTTTAATTATATACATAATTATATATATTTATGTAAGATTTTATATCAATTAAAATATATATATATGTAATTGAGGGTCGAATGGTCGATTTATTTGAGATATCTTTCGACTTTTGAACCTTTCGACCCTTAGAAATTCTAAGAGACTCGAATTATGTGAGTCTCACCCTTCGAGATGCCCTTTGACTCTAAGATCTTTCGACCATAGAGTATGTGAGATGTTGGTTTGCGCATCCCAAGGTTTCGAGACTTTCGACTTTCAACTATTTGACCTTTTGACCTTTTAAATTCCACAGACCAGTTTTCTGTTTTCTTACTCCTATCGTTCCCGCCATGCGTCCCTCTGTTACCATCATCTGGTTGCTAGGGCTCTTTACATGTGCGATTTTTTATGATGGCTGATCCCGATGCTTCCAATATTCTCCAACATTCTTCCAAACCTGTTGGGAGACAATAAAAGTTGATCTTTAACAACCTGCCAATTTTTTCATCAAAGGCAATTCTCTTCTAGAAGCATTAACTACTACTCTTCTAGTTTTGATCCCTAAGAAGGTTCATCCTAGTAGCTTGAAAGATTTCTGGCCTATAAGCCTATGTAATATTTGTTATAAGGTGTTCTATAAAGCCATTGCAACTAGGTTGAGTCATTTGTTTTCGTCCATTATCTATGATCCTGAACATGGATTTGTCTAAGGATATGCTATTGATGAGGCAGTGGGGGTGGCTCAGGAGTTAACTAGAGGTATTTGGAACATGTTATTGGTGGGAATGTGATTTTCAAACTAGACATGATGAAAGCCTTTGATAGGTTGGATTGGGATTTTTTTGGATGAGGTCCTTAAGAGGTTTTAACAAGTCTTCCTTGAATTATCAGTTAGAGCATCCTCCTTTTCTGCAACAGCGAGAAAGCAAGCTTTAAGGGAGAATTCGCCTTGGCGAACTTTTAAAAGGCATAAAATACATCTCGATGAAAATAGTTCCGTATTAGGTTGTACCTTATATGGGCTAGTCTGTCACTACCAAAGTTACTGCTATAAGGATATCCAGTTCTCTATTGTCTTTCAAGGCGTTTACAAGGGCCATTTCATAGGGGAAAGGGATTTAAGATAAAGAGATCTTCTATCTCTTCCTGTTTATCATGTAGAAGAATGGCTTAGTAGAAGCTTAACTCAAGCTCCTTTGGCAGGACAAGTAAAGCCTTATAGTTCTAAAAGTGGCTACCCTATTGTATCATATCTTTTGTTTGCTGATGACACATTGATCTTTGCCAATAGAAGCCTCAATTCTGTGAGGAAACTGATATCTAATCTTTCTTTGTATGAAAGGGCTTCTGGTCAGAAAATCAATCATGCCAAGAGTAATTTTTATGTTCATCCTAAGTGTCCTACTATGCGCTCTACCATGATCGCTAGATTAACAAATTTCCAGAAGGGCTCTTTTCCTTTTACTTATTTGGGAGTGCCATTGTCTTGTTGACATATTAAGTCCTCTTACTTTGGTGGCCTGTTGGATAAGATTCAGGGGAAGTTAAGAGAGTTAGAAATCTCACCTTTTATCTGCTGAAGGTAAGCTTAATCTCATTAAGCATGTTCTTAGTTATGTCCCTCTTCATTTACTAATAGCCACTTCAGTTCCAAAGGCTGTGTTGGATAAGTTGGATTCCCATATAGCTAGATTCTTTTAGGGGTCTTCGAATGATGGGAAGAAGAGGCATTGGGTTTCTTGGTTACCATGTGCAAGTCTAAGGAGTTTGGCGGGCTTGGGCTGAGAAGTATGCACGATGTTAAGAGGGCTTTCGCTCTAAAAATGATTTGAAGGCTTCTGAATGGCACACCTCTCTAGTGTTCTTTCATGTCTGCCAAGTATTCTCATGCTTACCAGTGTCCCTTTGGACTAGTGCTCCAAGCAGTTCTTGATCCTGTAAGGATATGGTGGGGACAATTCCCTTTTTCATGACTTCTTGCAGATGGCATATTGATGATGGAACCAAAATTTGCTTTTGGCATGATAATTGGAGTGATGACGTCTTATCTGAGGATATGGTTGGCCCTTTTCTAGATTACTCTCTTTTCTAGGCCATTTAGGAGGAAGTTTGGAACCAGTTCAATGTCCCCAGGCTACGGATCATCTTGTAGATGTCCTTCCTACCATAAACTCAGACAATGACGTTAGAATATGAACTCCAACTAGGGATGAGTGCTTTTCTATTAAATCTACATGGTTAATGTTAAATGAGGAGGAGGGTTGTATTCCCCATTTTAAACTTCTTTGGGACATTCATGGTCCCATGAAGATCAAGCTTTTCGCTAGCGCATCTTCCACAATGTAATTGCGGTGGATAAGAATGTTAAGAGAATGGGAGTGACTATGGCCTCTGCTTGTCATTGTTGTTTTAATAGAGGAGAAGAATATGTGGAACACTTTTTCCTTGGGGGAGATATGGCCAGGAATGCTTGGACTTTCTTTGGCATCTCTTATAGGGTTCTCATGGTAGACCAACCCCTGACAGACAGATTCAAAGTTTGGTAGTCCATTCCCAACAACTCTTCCATGCTTTGTAAGCTGCTTTCGTTTATCCCCGCTGTTATTTGCTGGGAATTATGGCTAGTTCATGATAGTGATATTCACAATGGGATTTCCGCGTATGCTAACACCATAATCAGTAGCAAAGGTGGTTGAAAAAGGTTTTGTGGTTAATATTAAGAAGTCCCCTCATTCTTCTTGCGTTAGAGCCATCTTGCATGATCTGGGCTATAATGTTAGGGATACTTTGTCCAGACGAACTCCTACTCTGTGTTCTTGGTTGCCCCCAGCTGCTGGTCGGTTCAAGCTCAACACGGATGGCTCCTATGTCCACTCTTCTAGTAAGGCTTCTTGTGGGGCTCTGATTAGAGATGACAGAGGCATGGTTCTGGTAGCCTTTTATGAGCATCTTCAAAGTACTAACAGCTTCCAGATAGAAGTTATTGGCCTTTTCTTTGGCATATAACTTACTCTGTTGAGTGGTTTCATTGATCTTTAAATTAAATGTGACTCTCAAGCTCTGGTTCAGGTTATTCGAAAAGATTGCTCTAACCGGAGTCTCAGGAGATAGTGGTCGATTATTCAATTTTGGTTTGCTTCTTTTTCTATTGATATTTGTCATGTTTACATGGAATGTAACAAGGTGGCAGATGCATTAGCTACTCTTGATTTAGATGAGTCTGTCTTGTCTTATTCCATAGTGAAGCCACTTTACCTCATTTTGTGAGAGATAGAAGTGATATTCCTTGTCTAAGAATATAACCGTTTCTGTTGGTTAATAAAGTTGGTTAGGGTATGCCTAACCCCTTAAAAAAAAAAAAAAAAAAAGAAGCTCGTGAGTTTTAGATAATCAGTTCGAGTTTTAGTCAAGTTAATAAGGCGATCGGTTTTTTGTACACCCCTACCAAATGTGTTATTTAATTAAGGTAACTACTTGAAATTTATCGGTTTTACCCGTGCCAACATGTGGGTTGAAAATGGGTATGACTCTTTTGGCCCTTATTTTATTTATTATTACATATTTTTTGAATTTGTACATGGTAATTATTAGGAATTATGTGTTTAGATTCTTTTGAAATTATGTGTTTGGATTCTTTAAAATGTAGAAATAATGAAACTCAATAAAGATTTTTTAGTCAAATAAATACTTCATTATGTATTATTTAATTTATATATTAGGAAGAGATTAAATAAAATTTATAAGGGTTCGAGAGAAATGAGAAAATAAATATAAGAATATATATATAGAGAGAGAGGGGAGTTGTAGGAGAGAAAAAGTGCGAGAAGTGGTACAATGGAGGGTGTATTTTTAGTAAAACTTGATGGAGGGACGAGTTTAGAAAATTTAGTAGGGAGGGAGGGAGGGAGGGGGGATAGAAAGAGAGAAAGAAAAGAGACAATATAAGATGGGCAAGCCTTTCGTGCCCTTAGATAGGGCTTGGGCTATGCCTATGCAGAGATTTTTGGTTGAGTAAAAGTTCTTCAAATTTTAACCCTTGGATTTTGGTTTATTGAAACTAAAAACTTTGGAAAAGAAAATTTTGAATATCACTTCCTCTCGTATTTAAGGACATTCAACGAATTACAGGCTGTTATAATCAAGTGTTAGGTGGTAAAATTGGTAGCTCTGAAAAAATATCTCTATGTTCAAATAGTTCAAATGCATAGACAATTCATTGTGTGTCGTGTTTCTTGGTTGAATGTAAAGATGCTAGTAGTGGTGATCTACGCTAGTTGTTTTCTTGTTGAGAGGATTTTTATGGGAAAAGCTTTCTAATCTTTTAGCTTCTAATTCTATTCTAGTGGGGTCTAGGGAGGGTATTTGAATATCATTAGGTATCCTAATGAGAAGATGGGTTGAGTTGGGCCTTCTCTGCATGCTATGGTAGATTGTAAGGCTTGTATTTAGGATGCAGGTTTAGTGGATCCCCTTTCACTAGATTTCTTTTTACTCATTATAATAGTAGAAGGAGTTTGGCTAGAGTATATTCTAGGCTTGATAGGGTTTTGGTTTCTCCGGATGTCTGTAGTTTGTAAGAGGGGAAGGTTGTTCATTTGGAGAGACTACGTTCAGATTATTGTCCTCTAGTCTTACACTTCAATGCTCTCACATATAATTGTAATACTCGGTTAGTTGAGAATAATGAAATCAGTTTTTTAGTTAGTAATATAAAAATCTATATAGATTTTGTATTTTCAATCCTTAAATTAGTTGACTTGGTGAATAAGTCTTGGCAAATGTTAGTTCCCTTTTTATTCATTAAGTTATAGTAAACAATGAAATAGTAGTATAGTAAATAAGATAACAAAGATATTATATTAACACTGTACAGTATCAGTATAATAAGAATTATATTATAACTTAGTTGTATAAGTTAAAACAAAAGGGGTGTGAGCTTCCCCAACTCACTTTCTTTCTATCTAATCCTTGAAAATAAACTTGGATGAATAAATATCTAATGTAGGTATGTCAGTCACCACCTACAGAAAAATCTGGAAGTGCTTGCTGTCAGCTACTAAATTAGTAAATATTATTCCCTCTTAGTTCCAACATCGTGTTGGTTAGCAAGTTCCTGAATATTTTGTTAGTTCCTAAGAAAAATTAAGTAAAACTCAGAATCCCTTTCTTCTCCCATAATCTGGAATCCTAGAAAGTGAAGGTAAAGATTCTGACATAGAGGACAACACCACTTGAAGGTTACTTTTGGTAAGAACTCTCTATTTTTTAGCTTGAAAATTGTTAGTTCTTAATGATAGGTCAATGATAAAGGTAGAATCTATAAAGTATAAGATATAAGATGAAATCAAGGTACATGTGTCTTATTAGGTTAGAAAGGTCTAAATAGGTTGAGATTTAGATGCATGGTCGATGGTATTTTCAAGATTTTCTGATTGCACGAATTATATAGATTCGCTACGTTAGATAATGTTTTTGGTTATGAGGATGAGTATGAGTAGTTTCTCGGTATTGTTAAGATTGAGTTATTAATGATCTAATTCACAAATTTTATAGAAAGTATGCGAATTTATACTGTATTGCACAAATGCATGAGTTAAAACAGTTTTGATGAGTTACCTCTTTATCGGTTTTATACTGTTTCATGAAAGCATATTGCTTAAACCACTTCTAATGGATTTACATATATGCCGGTTTTTAATTCATAACATGTTGTAGTTGTCTCTCACTGAGTTTTATACTTATTCCTCATTTTTATTGAAAATCTTTTCATATTAGTGAATAAATATAGTCTTCAGGAGACTTGATTGCTGACTGTCGGTAAACTTAGTAAAGTCATGCTCAATGGATTTTTTTTTTTAATGAACATAGCCGCTCCACTGTGTAATTAGAAATAATGTAAAATACAATAGATGTAGAACATGGTATACCTATGTTTTACTTCTGCTAATATGTTTAATAATGAACCTTGTACACGGATACATGCTAAAGTTGTGCAATATAAATTCTGATTTTTTTTATGGATGAAAAATCTTGAGTTGAACATTTTCCACAGGTTATAATATAGGAAGTAAGTAAGGAAAAATGCTTGTGAGGGTTGTGTGACTATAGATTTTCATATACGGGTTTCCAAGTATCTTTGGTTGCGAAGTTCTCACGTCGGTTATGGGTCCGATAAATTACGTTGTGACAATAATGCTTTCACTTCAACTTTTATGGACACTATTAAACATGCTTGGTTGTCTTCTCAGTATAATCTTTAAGTAAGAGTAGTGATTAATTTACATAACACAAGAGCATCGTTAAAAATGTGGAATCAGGGTTCTTTTGGGAATGTTTTTGTGGCTTTGGAAACTTAGAAGGATAAGGTAGAAGCCTGTGAGATGGCTTTGTAGCAACAATGGTCTAATCAAGTGGCAAATGATCTTAAACTAGCTACAAAATCTTGTAGTCTCTTTTGTGTGAAGAAATTTACTGGAAGCAAGAGTTTAGAGAAAGTGGATTAAACAATGTGATAATAATATGAAGTTTTTTTCACATTTCTATGCAATGTCAAAACATACTTTTAAATATTATTGATATTTAGGATGAAGATGGCTTTATTTTATCTAATCCTCATGATTTTTATATAGTTACCAGTGAATATCTTAAACACCTTTATACTGCTAAACCTACGCTTTCTTTTATGGATTTTTCTAATGTTATTTATTCTATACTTTCTAAGAATTATTATATGGAGATGCTACAACTTTTCTCTACTGATGACCACAACGAGGAAATATGGTCAGTTAACAGTACTTGAGGTATTGATTCCTTTTCCTCAGCTTTTTTCCAAGCTTGTTGGGAGGTTGTGAAAGGTGGTTTACTCCAAGCTATAAACTTTTTTCTTGCTGGTTATAGGTTTCCTAGAGCGTTGACATGTACTTTATTAGTTCTGATTCTTAAGAACATTCATCCAACTTTGACGAAGGACTTTAGACTAATTAGCTTATGCAATGTATGTTGTAACATAATTTCTAAAGCCTTAGCTACTAGACTTGGATGCCATTTTCCCCGCTTGATTTTAGATACACAACATGATTTTATGCAAGGCTAGTCTATAATGGAGGCTAGGGATTAGATCAGGAATTTGTTAAACATATTAGTAAACATGTAAAAAGTGTAAATGTTATTTTCAAGCTTGACATGATAAAGGCTTATAACTGTTTGGAGTGGTTTTTCTTCCATTAAATTCTTTGTCACTTGGGTTTTCAGATTCCTTGATATGTGTGAGTAGAAGTTGTTATTAGAATGTGCATTTCTATATGGGTTTTCAAGGGGCTTACAAAGCATATTTCTTAGTGAACATGGCTTGAGCTAGGGTGATCATATATCACAATCACCTAGGCTCTTCATTTTAGTAGAAGAGTGTTTAGTAGAATCCTTTTTAAAGTTGTGACTAACAGAGATATTAAGCTTTTTTATCACTAGAAGTGGCCCTATTCTTTCTCACTTACTCTTTGCAGATGACATCTTGATCTTCACGAATGATAGTAGTCTTCCTTGTATAAGAGCTCTTATGAAGATTCTCAACACTTAAGAACAAGCTTTAGGTCAAAAGATTGGGTTACCTAAAAGCAATTATTACATGCACATGTTGATGCCAAAGTTATCATTTTAGCACGTGGCAGATGACGAAAGGAAACCAAATAAATCAGCCAAGAAAGAGTCAAAATCAGTATGAATTTGCCGTCATTACCCAATTGGCCAAAATTAGTCTCCTCCCTTTTGACTGGTCGGCCAAAAGAGGCTGACCAACCATCTTTTATTAGTCAGCCACACCTTCAGTCATTTTTAATATTTAAAAGATTTTCCCGCAAAGTAAGAAGACTTTTTGACTGATTATAAGGGCATCTCAACAAATTTGAAGGGCTTTTCAGCAAAAAATTTCCATTTAATAAGTTTAAGGGGTTTTTTTAGCAGATTGAGGATCAATTGGGAAAAGAAAAGGTCTGTTTAACCAATTCCATGGGTATTCCATTATGATAATCAATTTTCAGAGACTAAATAGCAAATTTTGGTCTTGAAAAGGGAATTTTCAGAAGCTTCTTTGCCTTGCCAACCAAGCAAAAGACTTTCCCCCAAACTAATGTAAGCCCTACATATTTTTCTATAAATAAGACCCTCCACCAAGAGAAAAAAGACAACACAACAATCCATCATCAATCTAACACTATCCTCAAAAAATACAACAACACCACTCACCTATAAAAATCATCCATGACGATTTCCACCTAGTTCGATATCTGTTCACTCAATCCTTCAATGAATTTATCTGCTTTCAATCTATCTTTTCATCGGAAGTCCAACACTTAACGAATTTCTTAGTATTAGCAGTTATTATATTTTGTTATGTAGGCTTTGGCTTATATGATGTGGTTGAATGTTCAAGTCATTTTTTTCATTTTTGAATCTATTGTATATATTTATTGGTTTCTTTACTCAATATATTTTGTATCGAAGAATTTTATAACCCTTTTACCTTTTTATCCCTCTTCAATTCATTTTATCAATAGTCAGATTTATTATCGTTTCCAAGCCTTGATCTAAATTATCACTTTATCTTTCATGTCATTTATTAGCTTTTCATTCATTTATATTACGTCATTTAATGTCGATAAAATGGCATGCCATGTGGGACATATCATATAGCTTTCCAATATATATGCCCAAGCTTCATAATCAAAGCCTCGACCAAGACCAAATGGCTGACTAGGACAATTCTAGTCTCGGTTCGTCTAATATTTATCCTAATCATGTGATCTATCACAACAACCCTATCTAATGTTATTTCGATGCCCTAATCATCCAACTTCTCGAATGTATGGACAAGTTAGATGAACGAGCAGCGGCAAAGTCAATAATCTAGCTGATTTCTTAAAAAACTTAAGCAGGAATCTACTCATGTATCAAGGTTTCTATGGGAGGTAGCAGGTCAAAAATCCCCACGTCAACCTTCATAATATCAGTAGCCTAGCCGTTGTAAAGAATCACCTATTGGAAAATCTAATGATAGCATTTCCTCAACCTGCTGTTATTGGCAGCCCTAGTAGGTTGCTGGAAACCGTAGCAAGCCAACTAGCCACCCCCACCCTCTAGATAACTATTCATGGAGGACAGAGGACCAGATACGGCAGTAAATCTAGAGGGATCATTTATAGTAAGTTTCACTCACTATAGTAAGCAAATCTAGTGCTCTAACCGTTGGATCGTTTTAAATTTTTTAGAATAAGTAGGTAAGACAATTTTGCCAGAAAATCTAACAAACGGATCACCAATTGGACACCCAATGATGCAGCGATAAGTGGCACAAACGATGTCGTCACTGTTGCAGCGCCCAAGCAAATTGTTATTGCACAAAATCATGATATTCGATAAAACTGGAGTTGCAATCGTAGGATCATTTTGAAATTTTCAGAATAAATAGATAAGATAAATGGATCACTAATAGGACACTTGAGGCGGTGGCAACACATGCCACAGCCGCACTAGGCAATTTGATGATCTTTGTTGTAATATAGTTATGTGATAATTAATTATTTGGATTGGATCCGAGAAAATATTTTCTTGACGAATTTCGCTGCTAAATATCCACAGACTAACATTTAGTGCTTGTGGTGCTTTTAAAAAATAAATAAAAAGAACATCCTAATATTTTATTTGTAGTTCAGAGAAAGCTATTGTGTGCTAGCCTAGCTAGCTAGCGTTCTTTATGGATGATGTCACCATGAAATCCTATACATTATATTTCATATTTTGACATTACTAAAAAAGATCTCAGTCAAGAATTACGAATGGTAAACTATTTAATATGACGGATTATATATGAAAATTGTGAGTAATCAAAATAGCGTCCATTATTCCTGATCTTATTACAACAAAAGAATCTTTACAAAGTATTATTATTGTATGAAAAAGTTTCAATAAATAAATTATCCTAGTTGCATAAGGACTTTAATGATTTATATAATTTATGGTTTAACTATTAAACTATACCCAATGATAAATTGGGACATTGATCAAATGAAAGAATTGGATTACACGATAAGCCATTACATGTTCTTTCAGAAAATATTCTTGTTCAAGTTTCACGAGTGATCATGATTTTTTGCTAAAAGTCAATCGTGCATGGAGATTTAATTATGAAAAAATTAAATTAACCGTTTGATTTAAAATATATTTTAAAACCCTTTAATCAATATAATATAAAATTTAATCAATCTCACATAAAAAAAATTATATCAACTCCGAACATATTTCTTTAAGCTTGTGATACACCCTTCGAAGATAACAAATATAGAATCATTTACTTACCTCATTAATTAAGTTCGATGTCCTCTAGGAGCACATAATGTTCCAAACTTTTGGCTCATTTGTTTTTAGTGTTTTGTTAGTCACGCTTCTAAGTTTTACCTCTATAGGATTATGAATAGAGTTATCTGTCATTGTCCGCCCACTTTCCCAAGAAACAGGATATGCTTTGCCCTATAAAGCCGCAGATCATTGGAAAGACGGCATTATAGACATAAAAAACTTAGGTTAAATAGTCAAACTAATTGTCATTCTGTTCTACCATGCAACCATTTTACTAGATAGAGCACCACTGACAAGAAATTATGGAACATCTATGACAACTTGAATATGTTGTACTCGCAACAACCAATTTGAAAGAGCAAAACAAACGAGCAGTGATCGATGGACTTGAAATTGGGTCCACTCACCACCATTGCACCACTATATTCATATGCACAAAAAGATTTACGAATATTGCAATTACTGTAATAATAACAATAATAATAACTAATATATTTCAATTTAATGGCCTCGTTAAATAAAATAATTACACAAATCTATATGAATACTGGTACCGTCTGCTTGCTCTTTCAAATTGGTTATTTTAGGTACAAAATGTTTTTTTTTTTAATTATTGAAAATTAAGTATGAATAGTGAGAATTGCTTGAAAAGGCTTAAAATTGGGAGAATCCCATTATATGAAAAGGGGCATATCCCAAGAAGTACAAAATGTATTTTCAATTTGTAAGTTGTTCTAACCTAAGTTTCTTGTCTATAAGGCCACCTTACCAAAGATTTGTGCGCTTTATAAGGCAAAGCATATCCTATTTCTTGGGAAAGTAGGCGGACAATTAGTAGGAATTATAACTAATATTATAGATAATGGTTAATCTATTCATAATTGTGTAGGGATAAAGCTTAAAAGCGTGACAAACAACACACATTCAAAAATAAATGGACCAAAGTTTGGAACATTATTTACTCCTCAAGGACATTGAACCTATTGAGATGAGCAAATGATTCTATATTTGTTAAGATTGGATTGGTGTATACATATTAAGAATATATCTCATTTGTAAAGAACTCTTGGTTATTAATATGTAAGAAAAATGTGTCACTCCTTTTATTATAAATTAGTTTTGAAATAAAATTTCAGATTTTAGAATATATAATAAATTTAAAGAAATATTTCTTAATATACGTTAGATGCATGCATGCTCACAATGTCGCCTCAAAACGCATGCTCACGAACATGCCGTGTGGAGTTCGTGTCTAAACCTAGTTAATTCCGAGAAATTAAGTACTTATGAATCGAGTTTATACAAACTTTGTGATCAGACAATAGAGATAGGACCCATTACATGAGAGCCATCATCCCTCTCATAAGGATTGCATATACCCGATGTATTAAATAATTTCTCAGTTGATTAACACTCTACATCGTGTGTCCTTATTGGCCTGAGTCCTAGTCCTAGTCCTAGCACCAGTTATCAACATAGCTGCTGTGAATTTATCTTATTACACGCAAGTAGCAACTTATATTAATCTCACAAGCAAGCGATGCTTTTACTAAAGAGCTACTTAATGAAAAGCAATTTTATGCAAGGACCACTACTGTTTGATCACCCGCAACATTGGATTGAGTAACTTGTTGCCCACTAGCTCCTTCACTTGATTCCCATATTTCAGGCAATGCTTCTCTTAAGTTATGAATACTACTCAGTGCATGATCAGCACCAGGAACCAAAACCGAGCTTCCGACCAGCACTGTATGTAGTCCGGCTGCCTTCCCCGTCACAATGTTTCGAATGCTATCATCAAAGAAAATGGTCTTCTTTGGGTCGACATTTGCAATCCGAATTGCAGCTTCAATGGCTTCCAGGGACGGTTTGCTGAGGATTTCTGGTGTTAGAGGATTGGGGTTTAGGGTTTCAAAGCATATTATTCCTTCAAAACAATCTTCCAAGTGCAACCTCTTCAGTACTTGAACTGCATGTGCTTTGTCAGCATTTGTGAAGATTATTTTACGTTGTGGCATGGAAAGAAGAAGGCTTCTTAACAACGGGTCACGTTTTAGGTTCTCGTACGGTAATCTTCCATGGACATAATCATGATATTCATCGTTGTCAAATTCATAACCCAGAGCCTTACAAAAAAAGGGAGTTAGAAAAATGAGCCCTTCAAACAAAAGCAACAATAGAAGAAATAAACACCCATCACAAAATTACAGCCAAGGTTCAAGATCGGAGCTCGTTGTAACACCCTGTTTTGCTAGCTTATCAGCCAACCCTTTAATTAATCTCTGTCTTTTTTATTTTATATTTTAAATAAATGTAACTGATCACTCCATTTTTAATGTAGTCATCAGCTGAAGGAACAACGCAGAAAATATATAGACAAAAAATGATATAAAGGACATAGCATTCATTACCTTTAAACCAGCCATTGTGGTACCATATTCCCTGTACAACTCCAAGCACATCCTAGGCACTTCAATCTCATCAATTTGCAAGAACTTTAGCATGAAACCTTCTATTTTCTTTCGGCATGCAAAATTGAGACCCATACTCATCGGGTATAAAGTATCATCCAAATCAAACAGCAAACACTCATATTTTGTTCCGTCTTCATTCGACATCCTTGCAGGAGAAAGATCCATTAGTGTGAAATAATCCAATGAACGAAGTACGCTTGCGCAAAGTCTTAAAGCTTCCTATTTATACACTACCGGAATGAATTGGTGCTTTAAAATTTGATTATATTATTTGTGAAAGCTAATGTATTCTTTTTTCTTTTAAGTATAGTTGAGTGGTTGAAATCGAAATTTAAGTAAAAAGTGACGATTAGACTTTTGCTCATCTTCTATAAGTATATAGGCTATTTTAATTTATTGTAAGGTTTCACGATTGAAACTGAATTTCGTGAATCTGAAATATATTTTTGTCTCAAGCTAAGATTTAACTAAGTATATATATATATTCATTATTTTTTATTTTTCCAGATGGAGAACGTACATTTGAGATTTGAAACGGACGTTTATAGGCAACTAAAGCCAAACTTGGTCTAAGATGCTGGGAATATTCTTGTAATTTCATTTGGAATATATAACGCTTGATTGTCGAAAATGATGTTGATTTCCATTACCTTTCTGGTTGTCGTGATCTACATACTCCACCCATAAGGACCTTCTTGGTTTCCTACTTATCAAATATATCCCCGTATAGTTGAATTTTGGTATATTAATATTCGATAAATTAATAATTATATAAATAATATTAAATTTATAATTTTTTAAATTTATAATAATATATTTTGAAAAATTTATATATCTCATATAATTTATAAGTTAATAATTTTTTAAAATACAATGCGTAGATTTAAATATGAAGTATTCTTAATAATATATCTCGATCATTGATTATTTCTTCTTAAAATTGATATAAATTTGAATCTCATCTTTAATTTTTCTTAATATAGTACGAAATTCTGCATAATTTTCTCATACGGCAACAGAAAATTATTTCATGTCATCACCGCTCTAGAGTAATATTTTGGGACAAATTTATCAACATAAAAGTTATAAGTTATCTTATTACTTTTCTATAGTCACAAAAATCTACACATTTACACAAGAATATTTTGTTATCCTTAAAGGAGGCTGGAAATATACATTGAGTTTGAGTATCTTTCGATAATTAAATATCTTGAACTTTTAACAGATGATTGATTTACGGCATAATTTACCTATTGTCATTTTAGTGAGACAGTATTCCCAGGGGGAAATTAAATAGTTGGATAAAAATATTACAGAATGCATTATCATTATCTAATTTTGATCCTTATAACAAATAATGTGAAGAATAAGTTCAAAGGATCATTCACTTGCAAAATATAGCAAACAAACTGCCAAATGCATTCATTGACATAAAAAAAAGTGACGAAATCACATTTATTAGATGTTTTAAATGCTCTGGCTTGGATTCAAGTCCCAGTAGGACAATCTATTAGTATCATAGTTAATAAGTTTATGACATGCCAGAAGTGTGGCAGACCAATCGGTTCAAAAGATAAAAATCATCGGAAGAGAAAAATAGCAAATAATCAAGATGGCACCATTAAGAAGGCAAATATTCCCAAAGATTTAGACATAACTACTAATCATAAAAGCTCAAAAGTGGTTCAAGTACCTAAAAATAGTGAAAATAAATAGATCTTGTTAAGAATAAATGGAATAATTGTTGACAATATCTTTTCATATAATATGGCGCTTGATATTGTGAATGTACAAGGATCTTGAGCCTAAATTTGTTGAAGAATATAAACGTAGAAATGAATGGTCGAAATGGAAAGAATAAATGGAGACAAAATTATATTCACTTAAGAAACATGAAGTTTTTGGACCTGTAGTCCTTACCTATAGGTGTAAAAGAAGTTAGGTACAAATAGTTGTCGAATAATGAAAACGAAGGTATTTGTAAAAAAACGGACAAGAAAGATGAATTTGTAAGATATAAAGAATAACTTGTGACACAAGGTTTTTGCAAAGGCACAGTATTGATTATGAATAAATATATTCTCCTATGGTAGATGCAATTATACATCAATATCTCATTACCTTGGCAACCAATGAGAGACTTGATATGCACCTAATGTATGTAGTTACAACCTAATTATATGGATCAATTGATAATGATATTTATTTGAAAATCCCTGAAAGGATTTAAAATATTTGAAGTAGAGGTCTTAAAATAGGCCACCTAACTCGACCTACACCGGGCTTTACAATATTCCGGATGGGCCGGGCCGGCCCATTTTGTAAAAATAATATCAGGGCCCAAAATGGGACGATCCATAGGTTATGAATTTATTTTTCATTAAATTTAAAAGTGAGTTTTGACTTTTTAAATTGAATATATGAAAATTAATATGTGGTTTACTTTTTAATGTTTAATTATTGAAGATTTAAAATTTTGAAGTATTGACTTTAAATATTAATAAATTAGAAATATGAGATAACTTAGAAATTATGGAAGATTAATTATAATTTAGAATGACTAAAGAGATTAAGTATAGATATTAGACTTTAGAATAGTAAAGATCATAATAGTAATTAATAAGAGTATTAGGAATTGAAAGATTACATAATAGAGAAGGTGAGGAAGAATTAGAGTGAGAGAGGGTATTTATAGGGAAAATGTAGGGGACAAGATTTAAAATTTGTTATAGAAAGGGCGAAAATAGATGAGGAAATACATAAAAGAATTAAAATAAAATAAAAAATTGAAATAAGGCCCAAGCAGGTCGGGCCATCCCGCCAAGCCTAAAATCATGTCCCACTAGCCTGGCTCATTATTAGTAGGCCAGATTCTGAGCAGGCCAAAATCACAAGCTATATGCCAGCCCAACGAGCCTGACCTATTTTGAAACCTCTAGCCTAAAACATATAATTCCAATTCTCGAGAAATGTATTCAATCAAATTACAAATATCCTTGTATGATTAACGTAATCAAGATGCATGTGATATAGTCGTCCTAGTGAATATTTTTATGAAATAAGGGTATAATAATGACATGATATGCCTTGTATTTTTATAAAGAAATCAAAATCTGGTATTGTCACTATTTTTGTGTATGTTGACGATTTGAATATTATTAGAACTTCTGAAGAAATTTGAAAGAATGTAGATCTTTTAAAGAAAGAGTTTGAGATGAAACCCTTGGAAAAATAATATTTTCTCTTCATCTGCAGATTGAGCATTTAGTAGACTTATCAGTCAACTTACATAGAAAAGATCTTTAGGTAAGTTTATATAGATAAAGCCCATCCATTTAGTATTGCAATGGTTGATCGATCGCTTGATATGGAAAGTGATCATTTTCGACCTTAAGATGATAACAAAGAATTACTTGGTCATGATATACCATATCTTAATGTGATAGATTCACTAATGTATCTTGCTAATAACACACGGCCTGATATAGCATGCTCTATAATTTTTTTAGCAAGATAGAGTTCTACTCCAACAAGAAGATATTGGAATGAAATAAAACATATTTTTTATTATCTCCGAGGGACAATTAATATGGACTTATATTATTCAAATAATCCAAAACTAGTTGATTATGCTAATGCAAGATATTTATTTGATATGCACAAGAGTCGATCTCAAATAAGTTATCTATTCACGTGTGGTAATATACTATATCGTGGAAATCTATAAAGAAAATATTAGTTGCAACTTCATCAAATCATGCTGAAATACTCACAATCAATAAGGTAAGTTGAGAATGAGTATAGCTGTGATCGATGTCTTAATATATTCGAGAAACATGTCGTTTATCTTTGAACAAAGTGACTCAACTATATAATATGAGGACAATATTGCATACATAGCCTAATTAAAGGGAGATACATTAAAGGAGACAAAATAAAGCATATCTTGTCGAAATTCATCTTTACACATTACCTACATAAGTGTAGTGATATCAATGTTCAGCTTCATTTGAAAGCTAACCTAATATATTTATTTACCAATGCATTACCATCCACAATAGTTGAAAGATTGATTCTTAATATTCAAATGCATCAGCTAAGAGACTTAATGTGATGTTTCTATCGGGGGGAGTTAATACATGTTATATTCTTTTTATTTTATCATGATTTTTTCTTAATGAGTATTATCATATTATGAACATCCAAAAAGTAAGTATTATGAATAATTATGAAGCCCATTGAATCTCCTAATGTCTATTCCAGTTCTATCTCTTCATCTTACTCTTTTAATTAAACCTATTAAATAATATTTATCTGTCTCATGTTTTGTGGTATTCTAACATCACAACCATGACCCTATAAATAGTAGTGTTTATAAAGAATGAAAAACAATAAGAAATAGAACTCTACTTTCTCTCTACCTTCTCTCTACTTTTATTTTGTCATCTCTTTCATTTAAAACAGTTAACTAAAAAATTTTAAAATATTGTAAAATTCTAAACTCGATTGCCTCATACTATTCCTAGATCCCACAACCCCACCTTCACTCATGATTGGGCCGGGCTGGAGAATATTCCCTCCCCCCCCACCCCTTCCTGGCCCACTGTCTCCGGATTATTCGAAACGTGCTTCTTCATTCCTTGCTGGACCACTTGCTCCCTTGAAAGAACGACCCAAAATTTCCTCTCCAATTTCTTCCACTTCGTAAACTCGCCACGTGACTCCGCGAATATTCTACTCTCCTTGTTCGCCGGCGAATATTCCAACCTGGCATCTACGTGGCACATCACCTCTTTTCACATACAATCGCTCTCACTCTACAGCTGTGTCCCTCGCTTGTCTCACCACCATACTTCTCCGTTGGATCGTAACGAATATCCTGCTTTGTCAAAGTCGTCAGATCCGACGGCCAGAAATCGTAGTTAGCAAACTCGTCGTGATAGAGTAAATTATTATTTTCTTTATAACATATTCTTTTTTGGACTTATTGATATTTGCTTCAGATTCGTCGCAGAGCTTTCCTCAAACTTGTTCCCATATCTGCCCCCCTCCCCTCTGTTTCCTTTTTCAAACGGAACTCCATTCCGAAGTCCTCTGTTTCTTCCTTCTTCGTTGATTTCTTGTGGAAGAAGATTCTGTTTTTGGCTGTCAAAGGCAGAGAAAGTAAATTAAAGAGTGAGTGAGTATCGGAATTTTGCTATTATTGGAAGGAGAAAGGGAAATGGAGCCGTAATCTGGTGTGAGTAGGAATTAAATGGAGAGGAACTGTCCGTACGATCACGCAGTGGTGATGACGAGAGATCCGAAGCCGCGGCTGAGATGGACGGCGGATCTTCACGATCGATTTGTCGATGCCGTCACCAAACTTGGTGGACCTGAAAGTAAGTCAAATCACTCGTTCTCTCTCTCTCCCTCGCTCTGTTTCTTTTCTCGCGATTTGAATTCTTAGTTTTGATCAAACATCTTCTGGTTCGAGAGGATAGGAGTCAAATCACTCGTTCTCTCTCTCTCCCTCGCTCTGTTTCTTTTCTCGCGATTTGAATTCTTAGTTTTGATCAAACATCTTCTGGTTCGAGAGGATAGGAATTTTTGGTTGGAATAATTTTTTTTCTCATCTGATCTGACGAATGACGAATGAAGAGACAAAGGGAGTAGAGAGTGTATTAGATTATTATTCCTTTATCGTGATTTTCTTTGAGAGAGGAGATTACATTTCAATTTTTAAGGTTAAATTACTATCGACCCCCTGAGTTTTTAGCAGATTGAGCTCATTATTATTTCCTGTCCAGTCAACATAATCAATAGTTTTGGGGAAAAAAAAAAACACTCAATATTTTCTTTAACGTATAAATGTTAAGAATATAAATTACCGATCTTTAGCCAATTTTTAAGTTTTGTTTGCTTAAGATTATTATCCTAGGGAAGTAGAGACATATTGAATTGATTATAATTTGACTCGGTATAATTCAATATAATTTACTATCGAAATCTGATCTGAATGAATAAAATTAATTCTAATTATTTAATTTTATTAAATATGTTAAGATGAATTTTTTTAAAATATATTTTTTATTTATTTAAATTAGATCTTAATTATAAATTACAGTAAATTAGATCGAAAATTTACTCCTAAATTCATCAATAAGATATTTTTAGTAATAAATTAAGTTTAGTGCATAACCTTCCACCGGACGAATTCCCTCCGGCGAAGTTGATAAGAGGGGATTAAGTAATACAATAGTTTGTTGTGTTTTTCAACAATAATCATAAATGTAAGAATACTGTAGAAAGTGTGCCAGAACTTTGTCATGTGTTTTGATTAAATTTTATTTGTTGTTATAAATTTTGTTTTATTAAAATTTAATAATTTTAGACAATTGCTATCAATAATTCAATATTTTAGTTGAAGTTAATTTTTTATTTATATAAATAATATTAAATTTTGACAAGCGTCATATTTCATTAATTAATTATTACTTACAATTTCTTAAATCAGATGTCGGTGGTTGAATATTAGTAACTTAAAGCTCTAATAATTTCATTAGGTTAAAAAATTAATTAACGTTAAATAAGTGTACAAATGTACAAATAAACGTTAAATAATATTATATATATTAAGATTAAAAGCTTTAAAAATACAAGAATACCGTATAATTATTTAGCAACATTTATTAAACTTAAATCGAACAATCTAAAAGTTTAAAGTTAATAATCAGAAACTAACTTGAATTATGTACTAACCCCCTTCGACATGCGTGAACACCAATGAACCGTGGTCAACAATCTACAATTGATGTAGACAAATGTACTCTAGAACTCATGCTTCTGTATAGTTAAGATATTTGGGCTGACTTCACTTTACTCAAATGATTATTTACTTGTGGACTCAAAATTAGGATTGAGCAAGCAAAATGGATTCAATTCGGCAGATCAGACCGGCCCGATTTGTTAATATATTTCAGTCGAGTCGGATTGATTATATCTGTTCTTTTTTTTTTTTAAAGGTATTTTTAGTATGTATTTATTTTATAAGTATTATTAAATGTAAAGAGAGAGAGCAATGTAAGAAAATAATAAATGTATTTAATTGAAGATTTAATTTTTTTAAAAATTTAAAAATAAATAAAATATGTATTTTAAAATATAATTAATGGAGAAGTAAATATGTATTGCTCTTCTAAAGACAAAAAAATAAAATAAAATAAAAAATAAAAATAAATAAATTTTAATTTTTCATTAATTTCATAAATTACTTTTATTATGTTTTTTGCAGACATTTTTATTATTTATTTTCTCAAAAAGAAAAAAAATAATAATAAAAAATAATTGATAAAATTAATGGAAATTTGAAAAATTGTTTGTTTTTGGGTCTTTATTAGAGCAATAATGAACTATCCCTAAGGAATTAATGAAAAATTATTTAAGGCTAGAAACGAATGGAAAAGGCCTTTAAAAGACATAAATTTAAAAGGAATTTGATTTAGAATTTGAATTAAGTTCTTTTCTTATTTATTGATGAATGCAATTTTTTCCTTACAAATTTATGTTCTTTTAAGGCATTTTTATATACTTATTTTCTTAATTCTTCCTTAAATATATGCTTCATTATTACTCTAATAAAGACAAAAAAAAAAAAAGAGACTAATTTTCCATTACTTTTATCAATTACGTTTTTTTATTTTCAAGGCATTTCTATTAGTTATTTTCTTAAATGAATGAAAAATTAACCATTTCTTTAATGACAATTTACTTCTCCATTAATTATTTCTTAAAATACATGTTTTATTTATTATTTTATTTATAAAAAATAACAATCTTCAATTAAATACATTTATCATTTCCCTATATTTCTATCTTTTTATATTTCATATTCCCTACAAAATACAAACTAAATACCTTTGAAAAAAAGAACAGGGTTCGGTTAGACCCAATCCGACCATGATCTGATCGCAACAAATTTGATCCGACACCGATTCAAAGTTCACGCAATCTAATCTAATCGAGATCCGACAAAGTTAGATTTGATCTGTTGCTCAGCCCTACTTAAAAATCACACATAAATGAGGAGACATGTTGCTAATATGTTCCAATATGGTAAATGATTAGTGTTATTAATTACATAATATTGTAATATGTTTGAATCTCTTCCCTTATTGTCAATTACTAATAGCTTATTTAATAAGATTATTAATAATAGTAAGAATACGGTATCCAAATATGGTAATGAAAGTTTGCAGTGTACTTAATTGTACATTATTTAAAGTTGGAACTATAAGTTCAAATATTTTATATTAAAATTGATTCCAACTTTAAAAGGATGTGAATTAAAAGTGCACTTGGAGTTGCTTCCAAATAATTTGTGGTGGTATCAAATAATGAAAAGTAAGGGAGGTAGTTGCATTGTCAAACACTGGTATTTAGCTAGTACAACTTTATAATCTTGATTACTATTTTTCACACAATTATCTCAAGTACGGTCAAATTCTCACTCAACTGCTAATTAATAAGTCGAGGTTGTGCTTTACAGAAGCTACTCCAAAGTCTGTATTGAGGCTAATGGGCTTAAAGGGCTTAACATTATACCATCTGAAGAGCCATTTACAGGTAAAACTCTGATGCCTCTGATCCCATAACCTCCTTACATCACCTATCAATGTATATCATATCTCTAAAGCTTGTTAATCTCCAGAAATACAGACTTGGACAGCAGGCTAGGCAACAAAACGGCCAAGATAATAACAAAGAACTTAGCAGCAGTGAGTTCCTATCTTTTAACCTTAGCTTAGCTAAGGGCAATGAAGACATATATACATATATATATTAAAATACAGTGCTGAGGGAATTGTATATTCAAATTGTAGGGAGTTCATATGTATATTTCAGTAATAGCTCTCCTGGGCCTAGTATTGATTCAACAAGGATCATTGACGAAAACGGGTAAGTAGTGCTTTTACATTATGCGCTACAATTTATTGGATAAAATATTTGATTTTTACAAGTTAAGTTTGTAGACAGAATTAGTATTATCTATGAGATGCATGTCTTACAAGAGTTGCTACATAGTCTTAAAAAAATTACCACTAGTTTTGTTTTGTTGAAGTTTTTAAAGAAGCATGAAAATTTCATATATCAGAAGTTGATTGTGTTTTTTTACCAGAAGATAAGAAGTCTAATCCCTAATTTTTGTCTTAATAAACAGAGCCGTTCCGATTGCAGAAGCTTTGAAACGTCAGATTGAAGTACAGAAAAAGTTACAAGAACAACTTGAGGTAATCTGTTCGTAGACATGTTTAAAAGAATGCTTAAGATCCATAAATTTTCAAACACTTCACCTTTGAAAAACTAGGCATATACATACACTGCATAATTTCTTAAAAACTAAACATGACCCGTTGTGACTTGTGATATGTTATTCTTATTATTTTCCTAATAATATAATGACTTGAAGTAGGCATGCCACGTCAATATAACTGTACATTCAATATTAATTTATCATTTTGACACCAATTATTATTATTATTTTTTCTTCTAATTTTTCATAGTAACTATTTTATTTTTTTATTATTAAAGAGATTGATTAGTTGGGGTAAATAGGTTATAATCGTAAGAAAATTTTGGTGTGAACCTGATTCACCTAAGGATTATTAATCAGTTCAATAGAAATTAGATATATATATATATATATATATATATTTTTTTTTTTTTTTTTTTTAAATTTTTAAACTAATCATATATCATTTTTAATTTCTATTAGAGTGGTCTATAGTTCTTAAAATGCACAATTTATGCACTATTTTAGGAATGAAATAATAGAAAGCTTATATCACAAGGGATTGTACTAGCTTTCTTTATTTTTTTATTTTTATTTTTTTAATATTAGAAATGTATGTTTAGTTTCTGAATGATGACGTAGGAGCATTTCGATCGTCGTTTTTTAGAACACAAATTTGGGTCTAAAACCTAGTATAATCCTCTAAACTTCCATTTTCCTTGAACTATGATCCGAAAGAATTTCAGTTTACTACCTAATCTATTTCAATATAATTTTTCAAAACAACAATTTACTCAAATACCAGTTCAAAATTTCTAATCTTATGCTGTGGAATGCTAATTCATTTTTGACAGGTACAAAAGAAACTACAGATGAGAATAGAAGCACAAGGGAAGTACTTACAAACCATATTAGAGAAAGCACAAAAGAGTTTGACGGTTGACGCGACCAACCTGGGTAATCTCGAAGCCACAAAAGCGCATTTAACCGATTTCAATTTGGCTGTATCAAACCTCATGGACAATATGAATGAAGAACAAGAATCCAAAAGAAAAACAGAAGAAATTAGTGATGCATATAGAGACAATAGCTCAGCTTTCAGATTTTACCAAGAGGGTGATAATAATACTAATGATGATAAAAATAGAGTTGATAAGACAAAGGTTGATGAGGGTTCGAAACAATTTGACTTAAATTCTCAAAGTAGCTTTGAGTTTGGTGCAAAATGGAGCTGAAAGGGGGCTTAAAATTTATATGTGGAAGATAAAAATTGGAAACTTAGAACATGTACACACTTGGATGGCTTACACAACAGTAGATATATGCTTTGTATAATTGTATTGATTTAATTTGCAATGACTAAAAACAATTTGATCATAGAATCTTGATTAAAATTGATATGTGTTGTGATCTTCTCCAGATTGTGGTTAGAATGATTTTATTTGCAAATAGATTGATGATGTTAATGTATAGTTTCAATTTGTCAATTTATTTATGTTTTTAGCTTGTTATCAAGAATATCATTCTTTGGAAAAAATAGATTTATTTTTTGAATTTCTTGATTTATGTTAGGAATATTGTGATTGTACATTTGAATTCTCTCTCTCAATTTATATATGTAAATATATATATATTACAAAATTTATAACCTCAATAGTTTAATTCTAATATTTATATATTTACCAAGTCTATTCCTGTAACATATGATTTACATTTCTTGTGTTGGAAAATTAGCATTTTAATATTTTATGTTTATACTCGATTTTGAATGAGGCCCACTTTATACAAACTAAAAGTCAAGATTGATTCAGATTTTCCTCCGTGAGAACTTCAAATCAATATATGATATGCTCAAAATGATTAATAGGTGAATGAGAAATTAAATCTCAAAGTACAACTATTAGAATGATTTGAAGGAGAAGAAATGATGGAGTAAAATTTTGTCATACATTAAAAATGAGAATAAGTAAGAGAGTCTTTAAAGGTAGAGGGTGAGGAAAACGCCTTATGGCACTTAGGCCCCCACTCTCATATCCTCATCTTCTTGAGTATGTCTGTCAAAGAAGTAATGATGTTGGAATATCCCTTGATGAACCGTCTATAGTAGTTAGTGAGGTCAGGAAAGACCGTAACTTCGTCACCCTTGTCGGAGGTTCCCACTCTTGTATGGCTCGGATCTTGGCCGTATCCATTATGATCCGCCCTTCTCAAATCGTATGGCCAAGGAAATGCACCTTTTCTTGTGCAAATGAGAACTTCTCCCCCTTGAGATCTCGTTCCCCTTTCAAGACTTAGAAGACCTTCTTCAAATGCTCAACATGGTCCTCCAAGGTATGGCTATACACAATAATATCATCAAGATAAACAACTACGAACTTGTCAAGGAACGAAGTAAGTACCTTGTTCATAAGCGTGCAAAATGTAGTCGGTGCATTAGTGAGGCCAAAATGCATCACTAAGAACTCATATGAGCCACACCACGTCACACAAGTGGTCTTCTCCTCATCCCCTTCCGCTATTCGGACTTGTCAATACCCTAATTGTAATCCTAGCTTAGAGAAGTATCTTACACTCCCAAGTTGATCGAACAAATCCGCTATGAGAGGAATCATATATTTGTTCTTTACCATGAGCTTGTTGAGTGCTCATTAGTCGATGCACAACCTCAAAGACTCATCTGCCTTCTTTTAGAAAAGTACGGGTTTAGATGATCGAATGAACCCCGCTTCGAGCATCTCCTTAAGTTGCTTCCTCAACTCTTCTAACTCAGGAGTTGCCATGCGATAAGGTGCCATGGCTGGTGGCTTCGCTCCTTCCACCACCTCTAGTTTGTGATCCACCTCCCTCCTAGCTGGAAACTTCTTTCGGAGTTCCGGTGGCATTTCGTCTTGAAACTCCTTAAATACTCCTTGTATTTCCTTCGAAAACTCTCATTCCTTAGATGGCCCGCCCTCATCCACCTTTAAAGCTGCAAGGTAGGTCTTTTCCTCCCGTTTCAATCTCTTGCATAACTGCATAGAATACAACACCTTAGTCCTCAGTCGTGTCTCTCTCGAGTCTGGGACCGTGCAAGAAGAACCAAAATCCATAATCATGATTGAATTAGCATATGGCATAAGAAAAGCATTTACATGATCTTGCCAATCTAGCCTAAGCACCACATCGTAATCATCCATCAGAATGGTTGTGAACTTGACGAATCTTGACCATTGTCCTACCTTGGTCTTTGCATTGGCTATCCCTGTGAATGGCAATGTCTTCAAGTTGACTGCCTTAATGAAGCCACTAGACTTGGCTAACTTGAGTCTGAGCTTTTTCGCAAGGTCGGCCTTGATGAAATTATCGGTTGCTCCGAATCCACTAGAGCTCTAAGTTGCCTCCTCGCAACATTTATCCCGACATACATGGATCCCTTCTTTGGCACTTTGGTTCCTTCAACGACCTTGGCCTTGAGTGCACCAAGGAGTCGGAGTGACCCCATCCTTGCCTCTTCTTCCAACTCCCTCATCTCTTTCGAATGCGGCGAGCTTTGCCATCTTCGGACAATCACGAACCCTGTGCAAACTTTCACACAAGAAGCATTTCAACATCTTGCTTGGCCTTGGATGTCTCCCTTGCACCCTTGCCAATCCCCTCCCTCTAAAGGGCTTGCCCGCTTCCTCATTATGGTTATTGAAGTTACTTTTGGTGGCCCTCCCACCTTTTCCCTTATCACCTAGTGACTACTCTTAACCTTATCCTCCCGCTTATACTCGGTCAAACTTTCCACCTCCTCGATTGCGGGTTTGAGAATTTGAATATTTCTCTTCTTCAACTCTTGCTTGGCTTAAGGTTGTAACCCTTCTATAAAGGTAAATTTGGCTTCCTTTTCCGAGAAGTCTAGGATCTCCAACAATATTTCTAAACTCATTCATAGTAAAAAATACTAGACCTATGCGTGAGGTGTCGAAGTTTACCTCGTGCTTCATCTTCGAGATTCTTTGGGCAAAATTGTGCTATGAAGGCTTCTTTGAACTCGTCCCATCTTGTCATCTCGAAGAGCCTCGCTCAATGTCGCAGCTCAATCTTCGCCACCATAGTGTCATAGTGTCAGTAAGATAGAGAGGTATTGTGTCTATTTTCTCTGCATTTTCCGTGATCTTCATTTTCCTGAAGTAGAGTTCCAAGCTCCATAGAAAGTTCTCCAGTTCCTTCCCCTTCCTCGCTCTCGTGTAGGTCTTGGGTCGAGGCACATCCATCTTTTATGTGAGAGGAGCATCAACTATGTCCCTAGACATCATGTATTTGCAGAGTGACACATCTGTCTTGATGGTCTACATCTTCTCATGCACATTCGCTAAAGAAGCATCAATGTTGGCTTAGAGGGCCCTCATCTCTTGTTGGATTGTGGCGACAATCTTATCCAATGATGCTTGGAATCTCTCTTGAAGTCCACCTCCTTGGTTAGCCATCACTAAATCCGCTCTTGTTCCACCGTCTTCTCCATCACATTGTCTTACCTCACCATAGTATTCTCGTCTTGTCTCTCCTTCACTTGGATCGATAATGTTAGAATTGCCGCTAGCCATTTCTTCCACAAGATCTTCATCCACACAAAGCTTTAGCAAGAACTTGAACCACTTCGCACCCTTACTACGACTTTGGCTCTGATACCAACTGTCACGTGCGTAAAGTTTCACTCCGAAATTTGACGCTCCATGCAACATTTGACACTCCTCCGAGTAACCAAATCAACCTAACTAAACATTGCGAAGATGTTTACTTAAAGATTTGGAAGAATACTTAAGCTAGAAAGAACACTTGGAGAAAGCTAGAGAGAATGAATAACTCTTTGTAATACATTGAATACTAGTATTCTAGGATGTTTTACGAATGAAGATGACTCCTCCTTACATAGACTCCACCTTAAAATGAATGATCAAGATCAAATCGATCTAACGGTTATATTCTACCTTCTAAAGAATTTTATATAAATATCTATTATTTCACAAAAAACTAAAAAATATATAATGTTCTCAAAAATTCTACAAATATATAGTAAATTCTAAATAAATCTAGAAATTTATATACTCTTCCTTGAAACCCCCTCCACTTTTCTCATCAAATAATGCGGTCCGTGACATTATAGTGTCATGTTCACGCAAGTTTTCCTCATCCATATAAAGCCGTGGGACGTTGCACCTATTTTTTTCCCCCCTTACCCAAGTTCTTCCCGAAAGGAACAATTATCCAGAAACTGTAAATTACATAATTCATGAAAAAAAAAAAAAAAAAAAAAAGGGAAGGAAAAGAAAGAAGCATGAAGTTAATCACTATTAAAAAAAAAGTAAAATAAATAAATAATAGTCATAGAAAAAGAAAAGGCATTACACTTCATCCATCTCCTTTATTATTCGTTGACCTCTATTTTTAAATTTTACTCTTTTCATAAATCACTGCATAAAATCTCCATCCTGTACAGAAATCACGTGCGATGTGCACCGCATTTCAGCCATAGGCAAACTGTAGTTTCCCGTTACATCATATTAGATTGGCACAGAATGCACATTTGGAGCCTGCAAAAAAACAAATTAAGCAAAACTTTAACCGGGATATACAAGGGGGGTGAGCATAGTAAACTCGATTAAAAGCATAATCCTTTGTTCTAACAAACCATAATCCTTTGTTCTAACAAACCATAATCCTTTGTTCTAACAAAGCATAATCCTTTGTTCTAACAAAGCATATTGGCAATAATTTTTATGCAATAAATGCATATGCAAACTGGAGTATAGGCAAATTGCGGTTCGTGCAAATTATTGGATTTTGGTAGATTGTGGGCTAAAGTGAATTCTGAATTTTAATCAATATTTGAGACAAACTGAAGTTTTGTAGACCAAAGTAGAATTTAGCCTAACTTGGTATTTTCAAACATTTGAACCAATCCAAGTGTCAAGACTGTTTTGTGTTAGAAAAAATAAAAAAAAGTTGAATAATAAGCTCAATATTTGGAGCCTATTCTCAAGAACTATTTAGGTTGAGCAATAAAAATACAAAAATATCAACATATTTCGAGAGGATTTAGGTAACCATCCAAGACATTAGTATGAGACTAGACTCCAATTTGGGCTCAACATAGTCTTTAGTCTAACGTCTAAACTTCATTCTAGTCAACTCAAAATTCCAGTTTCAACCACATTACCCGAAAGCACCCTTCATTTCACAAGCCCCAAGATGACCCCCATTTTAGGCCAATATTCATACCCAGTTTGGTAAACCAGTTTACATGGCCAAACTCACTATTAGTTTTATGCTCCATTAGGCAGGACTTATAAATTGACGTTTAGCAAAACTAGCAATTTTAGAATAGTAGATTTTAGGGATCCAACTTTCCCTCAAGTGCACTTGACAGGACTTGCATCCTAGATTTCAGTTATATTTTGTGGAATCAAACTGAAAATTGTGAGCCCGAACTAGACTTTGGGTCCAAACTAGACAAAAACTAAGTGCTTCCAAATGAAGCCTTGGGCCACTCTACCTTGACTTCAAAAAAAAAAAGGCACTAGCTTCAATTCAATTTAACAAATTTCAAAACTTTTAAATAAATACGTCACAGCAATTTAAAATCTAATCTTATACTAAATCTAGATTCAGAAATCTAGTTATGAACAACAAAGGGAAACTAGCCCTTATAATAGAATCCAATGATATATTGAAAAATAAAAATCAATTATTCTCAATGCGAGTAGAGAAGATTCCATACCCGGATGTAATCTTGATCCAATCCATCTTGGGAATTGTTCAAGCTGCCAAGATCCGAATGCCCAAATCTCGAGGCAGCAAAACAATACGTCCCAACAACTCCAACAAGAACAAAAAGAATCAGACCAAAGAATTGGAAGTTAGCAAGCAACTCCCCTCTCACCTCACTTTCAGCCGAATGGCAGGAAACCATGTTGTCCTTGATCCGACAGCCCTCGGGCATCATGGGTCCATAGAGAGTGAAAGCCGCCTGATAGAACCAAAGGCCCTGAAGAGTTATGGCTATTCCACAACATAGATCGATCGGGAAGCTGGTTGGTAAGAGGGCCCCAGTGACAGTTGAAAGAATGCAAAATCCAATTAAGAGGACAAGGAGGAGGTGGTAATAGCCCTCAAGGCCTTTATGAGTAGTTGAATGGAAGGAGAATAGGAGGTAGTCTGCACTGAATGCTGTTGCTGCGATCAAACAGAGTGCTTCTTCTGCCAATCAAAGAAATCTAAAAATAAATTGGGAAAGAGGGGGGAGTTGTTTAACGAAAATTCTCATTATAATGATAATGATGGAAACAAAAGATAATGATGATAGCATTATAAACTAATAGTTAACAGGACGAATAATAGAAACAGAGCAAGCAAGAATATATATATCTAAAGAGTCAAGTATGCTGAACAGTGATCACTTAAATGTTAATGATTATCTTTAATTGAAACAATAACTTAAGAAAATGAGAAAGGAAAGAAATGATTTGACACTTTTTTATTTTTATTTTGGTTCCCAAATGGTGGTCCTCTGTACTTTTTTGAGATCCATATTATCACAAAGTATCTAGAGAGTAATAATACTCATGAATGACAATGATCAAAGATTCAATGCTTGATTTTTATTTGAATTTTCTAATAACTACTCAAAAAATTAGTTACGAAAGACATCATGGGTTGTATCAAAGTTTTCAAAAGCTTAAGGAATCTCAGAAAATAGAGAGAGATATGATTGGGTGAGAATGGCTCTCTACCAAACTGATGCTTTATAGGTATAACAATCTTATAAACATCTTGTGTAGCCAATGAAACTAGGTACTTTTCCATTGTTTTGAACTTGGAACTGCTTCAAATTTTATACCTTTATGTAAGCACCATTTCTATGTCTTCTATCCTTCATCACATTTCATATGCATAATTATTGCCTATTGTTAGCCATAATTTTCAAACTTCTCAAATCTCAACAAAAACACTGCTTTAGAAGAACACGTTTAACATGTTTAAGAGAGAGAGAGAGAGAGAGAGAAAGATCAATACAAACTTTTAATGAATCAATTGAAACTACAAAAGTGAATATGTTCAAACTTCAATTAAAACATATCTGACAATGCTTATTGCATTTGAGTTAATATCTCTTAAATAGGAGCTCTTTCACCAATTTATTGTTAACCCAATTAGGCAATTACATTCTTTTTTTTTTTTTTTTTTTGAGGAAATTATAGTTCAGGGACGGACCTCTTTCTTATATGTAAATTACACACATCAAACAATACATAGATCAAAACCCTCAGGTAAAAATAAAACCTCAAATCATTTAATATGATCAAGTATTGACACTAACTTCAACAAACATTGCAGCTTCAACTTTGTAAGTCCTCTAAATTGAGAATTCAACCAATCGATAACCCAGGATTTCCATGTTTTGACTTCTGATTCTAATTTTCTTTCACTCTCTTTTATGTTACCTCAGCAAACAGCAGGTAAGAATGACTTATAGAAAGTAGTAGAAAGGCATGGAAAATCATACCAGATAAGATACCATTGAAAAAATTTTCATAAAGGAAAATATTTGCAGGAGAAATTCATAATGAAAAACAGGTATGTATGAGATTCTAGCCCAAACAATCCCTTCTCAATAATCCAGTTAAATTCAGCTTCACATGCAACAATCTGGTTACATAACTCCGGTTCCAAACTTCAGTTGAAATTAATATATATATATAATGAAAATTGAAGGCATTAAATGAAGAAAAAAAAGGCCGTTAAGATGGAAACCAAAAAATAAAAAGAAAATAATAATGAAATGAGACTAACCTTGTCTTTTCAGAAAGCAAAGCGATGACTCCAAAGATAAAGAACATGAAAAGCATCCCCGAGTGCTCGAAATCATTCATGTGAGACGGGTTCAAGACTCCATTAACGAAAAACTTGAGGTGGGTAGAGTAAAGAAGCTCAATACACATATCAATAAAGGCACCAATGGCTACTACATAAAGCTCCAAGTACTTGAGCCTCCCATCAAACCCATTTACAGGATTCCAAATCCGGACCCGAAATGCTATTGGATTCGACACAAACCGGACCAAACTGCTCCATATGTGCCAAACACCAATCAAAAGAAACAATGTTCCTGGAAGAACATGGCCCTGTAAAGATCCCATCTTTGCATATATTTACAACTCTGTACTCTCTTTATCTTTCTTTATATCTAATTACCTTGGCCTTTTTTAATAATTTCTCAAACTGAAGGAATTTGTGCTATGGAACCAGCTCCCTCTCTGAAGCAATAAAATTGTTCTGTTTCCACACCCCCAAAAAAAAAATAGTAGCTTTTCATTCAGTAAATCGTATTATATTAGTCACATAGAAAAGGGTTCATACTTCGAAATTATTTTTTATTTCTAAAAAAGACGTGGAAAAGTCAAGTTTTTGGAGAAGAAAAACCAGCAAAAAAGACTTGTACAGTTCTAATTCTTCCTCTAATCAAAGTTCCTTACACTTATTCCCAGCCTCTAAATTGAAAGCTTCAAAGCAACCTTTCCAAGAAGGATCCACTATTCTCCAAAAACTTTGACTTTTCAACATGTCTTTTTGAGCAATAAAACCCAAGCAAAAATAAAAAAGGAAAACCCAGACCCACAAGACAAAACTTTACAGCACCCGCCAAAACAAAACAGCATAGAAATCAAACATAGTTTTTCTATTCTTTTTCTTTTTTCCCTTAATCACTGCTATTTTTTTTTTTTTTCAATTCTATATTTAAAGAAGAAATACAGTCTAGAAAGAGAAAGATAAATCCAATTATCCATGAATCATGCATAAGCAGGCAAATTATTAAAATAATAATGACGAAAAACTGAGGAAACGCACTTACAAATTATATAAGGAAAAATAAAGTGGAGACTCAGAGTTCAAAAATCTGAAAATCCATCATGGGTTTCGTCGCAGAAGCTGCCTCGTTCTCTTTGCATAATTACCATCATCCCCAAAAAGGCTATGGAGTTCTGAACTTCGGAATAAGACAGGGAGAAAGAGATAGAGGTTGGTTTTTGTGTCTAAAGCAGAGCAGCGATCATGGAGGTGGGGATCTGAGAAAGGGAACGATTTTTAGGCGAATAATTCGTTTTGACACGAGAAAACAATATAGTGAATGAAAATTTGACGGAATTTGGCTACTCTGTCGTGCGTCGTCGTCTATTATTCATGTTTTCTGACTTTGACTTCGTAAAGATCTATCATTTTCTTATAATTATTAAATTTAGTACCCTTATGTCTCAAAAAAAAGATATATACTCTTTACATTTTTAAAAACTAAATAAAACCTCCTTATGCAGGAGAAGACAGAGAAGAAATAGTGGCAGCTGCAGCGGCAATTATGGATGGTGGTGGTAGTTGAAAAATAGAGAGGACGAATTTAGGAAGAAAATAAAATATAATAAAAAAATTTTTATTTCAAATTTCAAATAAACTATATTATAAGATGTAAATGAAAATAGTAAAAAAATTTAATGATTTCAAATCTATTGAATGCCATATATATATATCTTCATTTTAAAATTCCAAAAAGGGGTTCTTTTCTACATTTTAAAAATATTGGCGAGATTTCTCCAATTTTAAGAATTTGGAGAGGTCATTCCTAATTTTTCTAAAATTTAGGGGAGCTTAAATCCTATTAGAAAATTAGACATACTCTTTTTGATAAAATAATACGCGCGGCATATTGAACTCCACAGTAGGAACCAAAAAAAGTCATAATAAGATAATTAACCCCAGTATATATGCGTCATATTAAATCCAGTCCCTATTTTTTATTTGTGATTTGGTAATTTCACTATCTAATTCATTTGGTGAGTAGGCATACCATATGGGTTACTGGGTATATAGTTTTACATATGACAAACACTATCCATATAATTTTTTACCCTAACTAATCATCAATCTTTTAATAAAAAATTTATAACCAAAAGTGAAATATTAATGTTTAATATATAATTATATTGATGTGACATACTTAATATGCCAAATCAATTTTCTATTAAAGAAAGAAAAATTATGATTAAATTTTAAGACTTTATATTAATTATAATAAATTTTAAAAATATTTTATAATTATAATAAATAATTAAAATTTTAATTTTAATTATAATAAATATTTAAATTTTTATAATTATAATGATTATCTAAAATTTAAATTATAATTAATTCTTAATTTTTTTAATATGTCAATCTTATACCATTAACTTCACCGAATATAACCTGATCATATTTATTCATGTAAAAAAATTGAATTTATTTTGAAATAATTTCTTAATTAATTTAAATTATTTTTCTTTATTATAATTTTTACATTTTTTCAAATTTTCCCTCCAAAAACTGAAATTCAGTTTAATTTCTCATAAAAATCAAAATTCATCTTAATTTTTTATCGAAAATTTAATCAAAACGATCTGATTTATTTACGAGACCCGATTAAAATAATCCAATCCAAATGACTGTCACTTTCTTTTTTGGACTATTGCCTATAATTAACGTTTGAGGTCTATTGCTACGGGTCTAATTCATTTTTGTATGGATCCTGAATTCTTTAATTTTTCAACCTTAATAGTTTTTCTTGAGATTTCTTTTTTCCTTTTTTTTGGAAAGTATTGAGGAAAAAAGAAACTTGCATGACTCTGCAGCTAGTTGTCCGTGGAGCTTCGAGCTCTATGACTATGAGCTTTGAGGTTTGGACTTATGGAGATTCAAGCTTTAGATCTAGAGCGAAGCTCCATAGCAATTGAGATTTGTTTTTCCTAAAATTTTGAAAAATTAAGGGAGAAAATAAATAAAAATTAATTTATATTTGTTAAAAGAATATTTTAAAAAAATATATTATTTTTCAAAACTTATGTGTCAGATTAGGTTGTAAGGAGTTGGGTTAATGGTAAAAAATAAACCCATTAAAAAATTTGGAGACTCATCTAAGACTATTTTGGGTGTTCAATATAATTATAAAAAAAATTTAGTGTTTATTATAATTTAAGTTTAATTTTTAATATTTATTATAATTATAAATATTTAAAGGGTTCATTATAATTTGTATAAAATTTGGGAGTTGATCTTAATTTCTCCTTAAGAGAATAATAAAAGGTTATGTTACATGGGGTTTATGTGTAGTTTCATTTAGAAATCTCTTAGATTTTAAAACGTGAGGGAGAAAAATATAGTTTATAAAAACTTAAGGGTGATAGATTTAGTTTATTCTTGTAATATAAATAACTTATTAAGAGTTTTCAAGCTTTCAAATTCAAGTCAAGGACGTCCTTTGTTTTGGCGACTTTCATCACAGCTCACAAAAGAATTAAACGTGTCACTTTTAAGTTATGTCATTAGCAGAAATTTTGTACTTTTCAATGTAGGGATTGATTACTTAAAGTAAATTTAGGATTTTTTTTTTTTTTTTTCATTGCTATATGCGGGCTGATTTTTCAATGTCCTGGTGTCTAGGATTGATCAATGGATGAATCTGGACCTAATTAGATTTCAATCAGAACATATTTATGTGGTCAGATCATGATTGTATTTAATCTGATCGAAATTTAGATATTTTTTTTTCAAACACATACTTTTATAGATACGATATAATAGAGGATCGTCGTCCGATTGTGAATCGGATTCTCCTTTTTGAATCTTGGAATATCATCAATGATATTTTCCTCTTTATATCAAAATTGATTGTGTATATTTTTCCTTAACTATTAGGTCAAAGACAATATATATATATACTCTACTCTCTGTAATTATATTTTGAGGAATATCAATACATTTCTGGGATCTTTTATGGCATCAAAAGCACAATAACGAGATTTGATTTTTTATTTTGCAGGTCTAACATTTTTTTTTCTCCTTTTTCTTCCTTCTTCCTCCATCATGTCAACCAAAGCTCATGACCTCCCTCCTACACCACATGCCAATCCACCCACGCTCCAACCAACAACGCCTCATGTAGCCGTCACTGGCCTTCTTGGTCCACCCTTGATTGCGATTAACACACATCAACAACTTCAGTTGCAGCTCTCCTCTACCAGTTTCCCATCGTGGCGTGCACAAATCGAGTCCCTCTTTGTTGGTTATGACCTTCTCGGTTACCTTGATGGCTCCATCATCGCTCCTCCTTGCTGCCTACGTATACTAGTTGCGTCAGGATAGTTTGATCCGATCGGCTATTTTTGGCTCTATCACCCATGAGGTCATGCCTCTAATTGCCTCTCCTCCTACTACCTCCACAGCCTACAACACTCTCTTCCGCTTATATGCCAACCGATCTTGTACTCAAGTTATGCAAATCAAAGATGATCTTGCTTTTATTACTCTCGGGTCCAACTGGGTTTCTACCTTGCATCAATCAATTAAATCTAAAATTGATGAGCTTATTGTTATTGATTAACCAATCTCTGCTGATGATGTTACTCTCTATGTTTTGAATGGTCTCGGTGTAGCTTATCGTGATATTGTAAGCCTCATCTGCGCCTGTGATACTTCGTATCGGTTTAAAGAACTTAATGACATCATTGTCCGCATGAGGCTTACCTCAAATGCCTGGACATGGCTTCCTCATCACTTTTTGCCACCGCCAATGATGCATCTCGTACCTCCTTTCGTGGTCAGTCTCAATGCATATTATCATCTCGGTCTTTCTCCAACCGTGGTCGTGCAAATGGAAATTGCAGTCATTCTAATTTTCGAGGTTGTTCTCCTGTTGTTTGCCAATACTGTGGCATCCCGAGCCACACCGCTAATATTTGTCGAAAGCTCGCTGCTATTGCCAACAACACTACCCGCTCCCCCTGACCTCCGCATACTGATAACACTTGGTTTCTCGACTTTGGCGCATCTCACAATCTTACTACAGATCTCTCTAATTTGTTTATTCACTCCGAATACGATGGCACAGATGAGGTCCAAATAGTGGATGGTAAAGGTTTGCCTACTTCTCACATCGGGTCTTCTCATCTTTCTTTTCCTTCCTGATCCTTCTATTTGTCTAATGTTCCATGTGTTCCAAAAGCTCACAAGAATCTTATCTCCATTCATGATTTTGCAAAGACGAATGCCATATTTTTTTAGTTTCATGAATCTCATTTTATTGTGAAGGATCGCACAATAGGGGTCTCGCTCCTTCGCGGACAGTGTGAGAATGGCATTTATCTGCTTCGTCTGTCACATTCTTCATCTACTTCAACTGCTTGTCTTAGTGAACGGGCATCTCTTTCTTATTGGTACCACCGATTTGGTCATTTGTCCTCACAAATTGGTAGTTTAGTTCTCAATAAATTTCATTTACCGGTTATCAAGGATTCTTCTCCTCTTTCCAAGTTTTATATTGCTTGTGATTCTAATAAAAGCCATCGGTTGCCTTTCAATGATACATCTCTTCCTACTACTCATCCTCTTGAATTTATTTATGCTGATGTTTGGGGGCAGAACCATTTATCATCGCTTAACAGTCACCATTTTTATGTCCTTCTTGTTGATCATCATACCAAGTACTCTTGGTTTTATCCCTTGCATACTAAATCACAAGTTGCTACTATATTTCCTCAATTTAAGGTGTTGGTTGAAACACACTTTGCTCGAAAAATTCATAATTCTAACAGTGACAATAGGGGCAAATTTCAAGCCCTCTGGCATTTTCTTACTTCGCATGGAATAGGTTGGTATACCACTATTCCTATACCCCACAACAAAATGGCACAGTCGAACATCGCCATCGCCATGCACATCTTCCATCATCCTTTTGGGGTTCATGCCTTTGCTACAGCCATTTAGCTTATGAACCGGACTCCCACTCCCCTTCTCATAAGCAAATCACCGTTTGCATGCCTCTTCAACAAATTACCAAATCATCTTAAACTTCGGGTATTCGGATGTTTATGTTTTCCCTAGCTTCGTCCTTACAAATCTCACAAACTCGAGGCAAATTCTCGGCCTTCCATCTTTCTTGACTACTCTACTATGCAAAGTGTATATAAATGTCTTGATCCCGCTATGCAAAGGTGATTTCTCTCTTGGGATGTGAAATTCTATGAAGATATTTTTCTGTATAATAACTCGGAAATATTGGGCCGACTTTCTCCTTCTCCCACGTTACCCACTGGTCCCATTTGTTCTGGCTCTATTCTTCTCCCTCCTCCGATCCTTATTGCACTAACCCAGCCCCTAACCTCGGGCCCAAATCCCTTACGCACTTTTGCCCTACTCCTTGTGTATTTGCCTCCCTCTGTTGTTCCTCCTACCGATGCATCGCACACTTCTCTGGCTAATTTGTCGTCCGCTTCTCAACTATCCTCTGTGGCCCACACACCTATGCCCGCTATAGGCCTTCCCCCCCCCCCCCCCCCTGAAGCTCTTTTCCCCTCTCTTCTCCATTCCCCTCATCTTCTACGATCTCTTCCATGCCATGTTGCTTCAGTTCATGCTCCAGCCCTAACTTGCCGGCATCCAATGGTTACTCAATCCTTGAACAATATTTTTAAACCCAAAACCCTTTACCTTGCCACTCGCCATCCTCTCCCACTTCAAACCGAACTTACCTGTGTTTCATAGGCCATGAAATCTCCTCACCGGCGCTAAACTATGGCCATCGAGTTCACAGCACTTCAAAGCCATAGTACATGGGATCTGGTCCCTTCCTCTTAAGCCACAAACATTATTGGATGTAAATAGGTCTTTCATATTAAACGAAAACTTAATGGGTCCGTCGATTGATATAAAGCACGTCTTGTTGTGAAAGGGTTCCATCAACGCTTAGGGCTTGATTATGTCGAAACCTTTAGCCCTGTGGTTAAACCAGTTACCATCCGTATGGTTCTCTCATTGGCAGTTTATGTGTGGTTGGTCGATTCGCTAAATGATGTCAATAATGCGTTCTTACATGGTACTATGTCTGAAACTGTATATATGGCATAAACGGCCAACTTTATTGACCCCTCTCATGTCTGCCAACTTCATAAATCCCTTTATGGTCTTAAATAGGCCCCTCATGCTTGGTACACCGCCCTTAGTGCCGCTCTCTTATCGTTTGGTTTTTCACATGCCAAATTGGATACCTCTCTCTTCGTCATGCATCACGGATCCAACATCATTTATTTTATTGTCTATGTCGACGACTTGATCATTACCAGTAATGATCCCGGTCATATCACATCCCTTATTCGTCGACTTACCATGCGTTTCTCGGTCAAGGATCTCGACACTCTATCCTATTTCCTTGGAATCGAGGTTCTTCGGTGTCGTGAAGGGCTTTTCCTTACACAGTAGAAATACATTTATGTTCTTCTATTTCAACATAAAATGGATGGCGCTAAACCTCTCCATACTCCCATAGCTACAAGTTCTTCCATGGCCATGCTTGATGCTTCCGAACTTACGGATGTTACTACTTATCAATGGGCCATTGGTTCTTTCCAATATCTCACCCTTACTTGTCCGGATATTGCCTTTGCTGTTGGTCGGTTAGCAAGGTCCATGGCTGCCCCAACTGTTTCCCATTGGGTTGTAGTAAAGTGCCTCATTCGCTATCTTAAGGGGATTATTGGTAATAGCTTATTGCTCCGAAACACTCTTACTTTTTCCCTCACAGCATACATTATCGATTGAGCTGGAAACCCTATTAATCGCACATCTATATCTGCCTTCATGGTATTCTTTAGTTCTAATATGATCTCTTGGAGTTCACAACGGGTTGTCGCTCATTCGTCTACTAAGGCCGAATATCATGCTCTAACTTGTGCCGCTTCCAAGGCACGTTGGATTCAGAACTTATTCTCTGAACTACTCATTCCTATTCGTCATAAACCAATCATCTACTGTGACAATATTGGGGCTACCCATCTTTAATCCGGTCATGCACTCACGCATGAAACATATATCTATTGATATCCACTTTGTCCATAACTTGGTTACCAATGGCCTCTCACCGTTGCTCACATTACCATTGTCGACCAACTTGCGGATCTTCTCACTAAGCCTCTCTCTCGTACTCGGTTATGTTCTCTATGATCCAAAATCTTTGTTGCCGATGACACGTCTATTTTATTTGGGCATAATGGAGGATCGCCATCCGATTGTGAATCAGATTTTCCTAATTGAATCTTGGAATATCATCAATAATATTTCTCTCTTTATATCAAATTGATTGTGTATATCTTTCCTTAACTATTAAGTCAAAGACAATACATATATATATATATATATATATACTATACTCTCTGTAATTATATTTTGAGGAATATCAATACATTTCTGAGGTCTTTTACTATACTCCTCCCTCCCTCTGCAGCTCTACTTATTATTCTTTTTTCTTTTGTAAATCGTCATTTAGATTTTAGAATCAACCTATAACAGTTATTTCGATGGCATCAACGATTATGTTAGTAACAAACATGATTGGCTCTTGCGCTATAATCTTAGGAGTTAATGAGACACGAGCAACGCACGTGAGAAAGAGAGAAGCATTTGTAACAATTTTATTTCCAGATTATTTATAAATTTAGATAATAAAGAGAAAACACGACTATGGTATTAATGGTTGGGATTGGCGCTTGCATTATAATCTCAACCGTTCGATCAAGAGTTAATGAGACACAAGCCATGTAAGAAAGAGAGAAGCCAACATTAGTTTCTATTAGTTGCTCATGACTGATTCTTATTAGCTGTTAGCTTAGTTGAAACTGATTGCAATTAGTTGGATTATTAGCATTAAATAAGACTCACTTTCTTTCATTTTGAGAAGCTAAGAACTTGAATGTAATTGGGCATTGCTTGGGAGTTTTCCTTTAAATCGAACAAACGTTCAATAAAGTAGTTTTGATTCATGTTTTCTCTCTATTATCCGAATTCATAAATGTTACATAACCTCACAAGCTCACAATCTCACAACCCCTTTTTGCTTCTACCCATTTGAATCCCTATCAAGATCATGTTTTCTTGCAAGTCCAACACATAATTTATAACCCCACTAAGTAATTGCATATGAATCCAAATCCAATCAATACAAAGAAGCAAGAGAGTATTTTTGTGGTAAGGGTAAATGGGTCGAGATCTCGATCATCGATTGTGCATATGGTGACTATACAAAAGTAAAGGGCATCACATCTGGGTGGGCCTATAAACCGTAGAAGTTGTTCTTATTGAAAGAGTAGAGAAAAACTCCTAGAAGTAGATAGATCAAAAGAAGGAAAAGAGTTTGCTTGATTATACCCGTTTGGGTAATACTCTTTCTTGTAAAATATATTTTTACAAAAACATGTTTATGAAAACAAATAATGGAAAAGTTTTTTTTTTTTATACCTTTTTCGTGTTTAGAAAAAGGCGTTTGGTACTATTCTTCGTTTACGTTACACATAACTCTAGTAGGGTTTTATACTTTAACCTCAACTACACCCCCGAGCCCTCCATGTTTCACTTCTCTCTTAAGCCAGATCTGCGAGAGCACGCCTCTTCCTCCCTCTTCATTTTCTCTGTGGGTTAGGCTAATGGTTTGAAGATTTTAATTCGAGTCGAATCATAAACTCGTGGCTAAAATTTTTTCCTTCATTAAATAACGTGGAATAAAATTCATGTTGGATCATTGATCCAGATGATAGGTTTGAAAAAGTCCGAATCCGCATGATCCAGATCAAATCTTTATAAATCAGGAAATAATCTAAAGTTTAGCCAAAAGAAAAAAAAAGGACAATCTAAAAAAACCTATCATCAAAGAGTCTCTTTTATTTGACTAGACTTACATGTGAAAAAAATAAAACGACTAATTAATTTTTTAGTATATGTCTAATTTGGTTCATACAAATTCGTCTTTATATAATATCTAGCCAATTTCTTAGTCCATATGATCGGACTTTAGACAACTATACTGATGTGCACGTTGATAAAGTATGACATATCATTAAAAATATGTTTATTATTATTTTATTCTTAATATTTTATTATTCTATTTTTCTTATTTATTAATTTATTAATTTTCTTATATACTCTTTTTTTTAAAATGAAAACACTTAAGGAGAGGGGTCGCGAGATATCCAAATCAAATCAAGTATTTATGAGAAATCTGATCGATTCCGTTCTTCTCCATGAAAAATTATTGAGACTAAAAAGTCTTATTTAAACTACACATGACTAAAAGTTGGTCGATAATTACATATAGACGAATTTATAAAAATCAAATGACTAAAATGAATTAACCCAAACAAAAATAATAAGTGTATATTTTCTTTTTCTATAATAAAACAGATAATGTTAAAATAATAAGTCGGATATAGGCATTTGGCAAAAACATTGATCTTGATCATGGAATTCGCTAGAATTCATTGACATAAAAAAAAAAAATAATAATAATAATTTACCGAAGTTTGTCTAATTTAAGTTTTTATACCACAAACAGAAAAAAAAAAAAAAAAAGCCCGCACCGGCCCAAGCCTATTCGGAGTTCCATTTTCTGGGCCGAAACTCTTCTTGTATTTGCATTTTCGAATATGTCACCGCGGCAAAACAAGGGGCTCCCTCCCTACTTGCCTCGTCCCCCAATCATATCCTTCCACGTGCCTTATTTACTCGAGTACACAACCTTTTTCCTCTTACGTGGGATCGCTCACTTTATGCTGTCAGAATCTTCCATCAAAATTCCCACTGCGTCCGACTCCGATTCCCTCTCCCTCCACCTGCCGTCCGATCCCGGAAACTCATCTGTTACCTCACCTCTGAGTTTGCGGTATTTCTCTCTCTCTCTCTAAAGATAGTGTGTAAACCAAAAGAGGTTTTTCTTTTCCCGCTTGCTTTCTCATCTGTGCACTCTCTCTCTCTCTTTCTAGCTCGTGTCTAAAAAGTCAAATTTCCAGGAAATCGAGACTTTCAGGTCGGGAAATTCAAAATTTCCTACACCTTGCAATGAAGAAATTCCAGTTCTAGTTTCATCGAGCGCTGATTCTTCAATTTTGTAGCGAAGACGATGAGCGATCAAGTCACTTAGGTCACACCGATCTCGCGGAAGCAAAGATTTCTCATCTGAGCTTCCGGTTCTGCGAGATTTCTGAACGAAATTCGACTTCGGATTCTTTTTGCTTTTTTTTTTTTTTTATAATTACTGGAGTGAGAGTGCGCCTAGAATTCGGACGATGTCTTCGAAGGTTGTATATGAAGGGTGGATGGTGCGGTATGGCAGGAGAAAGATCGGCCGGTCCTTCATTCACATGAGATATTTCGTGCTCGAGTCTAGGTTGCTCGCTTACTACAAAAGGAAGCCTCAGGATAATCAGGTATTTTGTGATTTTCGCATGTGTCTTGCCATTTGACTTTATGAATTTGAATAACATTGATCTATATGAGTTTTGTTAACTATTTAAGGTTCCGGTCAAGACCATGGTAATTGATGGAAACTGTAGAGTGGAGGATCGCGGCTTGAAGACCCACCATGGACATGTGAGTTTTCGCCTTCTTACTCATCTGAGTCTCTGTGGTGCATGTAGATGGTTTATGATATTTCGCAAATGATTTTTTGATTCGCTTGATTTGTTCTGGAATGTCTGTTATCACAATTGAGTGTGGCTTTCTTGCTGATATTATTACTGTCATAATTAGTATTATCATCATTAGCATTTGTCAGAGGAGTGGAGGAGGGAGCTGGGGTTGAATCATGCAAGAATGCCTGATTTTAAGTGGCATAATGGAATTTCTACTTTAATTGTGATGACACCTGTTCCCTGAATATGCATACAACTTGAGAATGCTAAAACTTAATACATCATTGACTGGAAGATAGTTCTTGGAGAAATGGAACACTAAGTTTCAGAATTTGGACTGTTACAGGGTCATGGGGAACTCCTGATTTTTGTCCATAATGAACAAAAGCATAAACCTTGGAAAGATACACTGAATATGAAAATGAGTTCCCCTGACATGATTGTGTTAAAGAGGGAGAAGAATTGTTGTTAGTTACTAGCTCCACGAGAAAAGCATATTAGTCTTGCCAATATATATGTGCTTTTCAATGGAAAAGTATGGGGAAGCATTTATACTTTTATGGGAAGTTGAGGCTAACTTTTGATCTGCACTGAAACCTGAAAGTTGCTCTTAAAACAAGTGATTATTACCAACTGGATCTCTACTACACGTATGTAATGCCCAACCTCCTAAGAAGACCTGATGAAGAAAGGGAAGAGCCTTGGAAATTGAAAGTTGAAAATGCATCTAACCATGATCTTAAATTATTGGTGGCAATGTTTTGAATTGTCTTGCTTGTATCATAAGCCATGATTGGGAACCACTTTCAGGGGATATTTGTTTGCAAGCATTTATGAATTCCTTAACCAATTGGTTGGTTAGCCAGTTCCTATATGGGTTTTCTCACTTGTCCACTGAGCTGAATTATGTATTCCTCTTGGCCCATTTGAGCTCTATTAATAGGTTCTGTTCTAAGGCCTAATCTCAAAACTCAATGTTTCTTCTCGCATGTGATTTTCATGGTCATGTTATTTAGTCAGTGGCTGATGGATGGGCAAAGTCTTTTCTGCGGTGGGTATTCCATATGCTTTGATTAAAACACTTTCTTTTACTGAATTTAATCAAAACACTTTAATTGAAACACTTGCCAATTTCATTCAATAGTTTGGGGGTGAAATTTGTGCATATGATCTGATTACTAGATATATTATAGATTTTTGTTGTATCCCCTTGTTTGGAGTATGGGCAAAAATTCCAATTGAGGAACTCTTTCATGAGGTCTGTTTTAGAAATTTTAACCTTTCGCTACAGGTTTCGCTGTATTGGTGCAGTGATTGCTGACTTTAGGTTCTGAGATTGTTGTATTCTACGGGTGCATTTGGGTAAGCTGTTGTGATGAAGTCAGAATTTTAGTAAGTGGAACTAAGTAAGATTCTATGGTCCTGATCAATTGTATTTTAGCTAGATTATGTGGATCTATGCTTGATTTTGTGAGCACAAACCAGATTTTAGTCCTAAACTGACAATTAATGTGCCTACCCAACTGCACTATCCATTTGCTGCCAAAAAGGATACAGGTTTATCCATGGGTACAATTTTAGACTTTGGGTGGGTACTTGCTAGGTGTTTGTGAGAATCACCTAATGTTGTCTTACCCTGTAATTCTACTTTACATGGTATTGTCCTGTAGCATAATTAATGATCCTGAATGTTCATCATCTGGAAAATTATCTTACATTTTTTTTCTTATATTTCTTAATTCTGCAGATGGTTTATGTCTTGTCCGTTTACAACAAGAAAGAGAAGAACCATAGAACTACGGTCTGTTGTTTCTTTCTTTCCTTTACTGAATTGTGAGTGAACTAGTGAATACATCTTTAATGCTAGTTTATTTCTCTGTAAACATGCATCTACTAATGATGACATGCTTTTAGCTTGCTGAGTTGCGGGTATCCATTTCCCACCAACCCATTTTGTTCACTGTCCTTTCTATAATGGTTTTTTTTTGGGCAAAAAATCTTAGTGACTTATACGTAGCTGTCACCGATAAATGTTGGTTTGTGCTTCCATCTATTCGAAAGGATTTTTTTTTTCAACCCTAGTATCTCGTAACTCATCTGCAATAAACTTTGGCCCGTTGACAAACTTTAACTGCTTGGTGCACCATGCTGTGTATCTGAATGCAATGTTGCTGTCTCAAAAAAGAATTCTCTGTATATCTATCTTTTCCTTTTTTTGTCTTTATAATTCCTTAGCTTTGTTTTTCAATCTGCTGCATATTTAAGTTCACTTGACAAAAAGGGATGGTAGAATTACGGAACTGATAAGTGCCTTCCTTTCAACACTTCAGAAGCTCCTTCATTTATACTATACACTGAGAAGCCTTTTTGATTGTCAGATCACCTCTCATCTTTTATAGAAAATTTTTGTGCTGTATCATTTTGCAGATGGCAGCATTTAACATCCAGGAAGCACTATTATGGAAGGAAAAAATTGAACTTGTCATTGATCTAGTACGTTTTTCACTTTTGTTCAAATTTTTTCACTTTTCAGTATGTTGTTACACTGCAAGATATTGGCGATATACTCCATTTCATTATCCTCTTCAGCTATTTTGAAACACTTTAGCTGGTTGAGTGAAAGCTCCTTTCCCATTGGTATAAGCTATAACATGTTTGGGTGCATGTCAGATTTACCCCTTAGATGCTGCATATATGTTTCACATGGCTTCTCCCTCTGTACTTTTGTGGTTTTTCATCTTTTGATTTTCATATACGTGGTCAACACTAAGGCTCCTAGGAACTATCGAGGACTAAGATATTTGTTGATGTATGCAGCATCAGGGTTCACAAATTCCTAATGGTAACAAATTTGTTTCTTTTGAATTCAAATCTGGGATGGATCATGTGAGGACTGCTTCGTCCTCGGACCATGAAAGTCAGTAAGTACTTTGGCTTATCTTTTCTCCTGCTTTATTCAATTGACCCTCTGCTCGTTAAATTAAAAAAAAGAAAAAAACAAAAAAAAAAAAGAACAGCAAAGTGCTTACTTGTGTATGATATGTTGATTCATGATTTTTTTATTTGTCATTATGTATGTATATCATTTGACATTCTTTTCTACGACATTTATAGATGTAGTTTCTGCTACTATAGCAAGCGTTATTGTCTATTATGTTTGTGTCCCTATTTTTATTTATTATGCACTCTCTTTGCTGATGTCAGTGAAATTAGGGATTGAACATGTGCTATTTTTGTTTTCTTGATTTTGTGTTATGCTGTCTCATTGTACTAGTGAAACTGCAGAAGCTGGTTGTGGCTCCTAGTATATTCAAGTTCTGTATTGCCTTTTGGAAAAATAGAGATTGTCTTTTTTTAAGCTTGGACTTAGAAAGCTTTTATTATTTCTGCATTTTCTATAGGTTTAGTGCGCAGGAAGATGAAGATGATTCTCATCCGAGCTTACTTCGGAGGACAACTATTGGGAATGGTCTGTATCTTTTTTTTTTTCTCTCTTCATCCCCATGTATTGGCTCTAGATTTGGGCTTGCCTTGTTTGAATATCTGCATGTGACTGGCAGGTCCTCCTGATTCTGTGTTGGACTGGACAAGAGAACTAGATTCAGAATTGTCAAATCAAAGTATCAACAATCAAGCATTTTCTAGGAAGCACTGGCGCCTTCTTCAATGCCAAAATGGTTGGATTCTTTTGTTTGTCCCGCTTAGATGTTAAGCACAAAAGAAATTGTTTATAAGTGATTAGACTGTCTGGAAAACTAAAACTGATGAAATTATTATTTGGTCGGTTGCTATATTGTAATGAAATTGATTATTACTACTTGGATATTTGCAGGACTTCGAATTTTTGAAGAACTTCTTGAAGTTGACTACCTTGTACGGAAACATCCCTTGTTTTTTTTTTTTTAAATACATGCATTAATAGATCACACGTTACAGACTACAGTATCAATTCTAGGTCATGATTACGAATTAAAATGTTTGATGCAGCCAAGGAGTTGTAGTAGAGCAATGAAGGCTGTTGGTGTTGTGGAGGCTACCTGTGAAAAAGTATTTGAGCTTGTGATGAGCATGGATGGAACACGGTTTGAGTAGGTGTTTTCAGTTACATATTCTTACAATAAAGAATAACATCTCTTTTCCCTTCTTATTCTCTGTACCTTTCTATTTAGAGTTACTTACCTTCTTATTCTCTATGTGTAGTTTGTAAACCTGTGATCACAACTAGTTTGTCTTTCTTTGATTTGGGTATCTCACACTGTACCTAGTTGTCACTTGCCTAGCATTATGAATAAAAATTGATCAAACCAGTATGAAATGTCTCATTATTAAGTATGTAGGATCTGAGTTTCCTGTGCTACATCAAAAGGCTCTGAGTGGAGAAATTGATATTCACCTTATAATCCTGGATTTTATTGGTTGAAGGAGTACTTTGTTACCAGTTTATTCTTGATTTTCTCCTCACGTTTGTTTCATACTTCTTCAGGTGGGATTGCAGTTTCCAGTATGGTAGCTTGGTGGAGGAGGTAGATGGACATACAGCAATACTCTATCACAGGCTCCAGCTGGACTGGTTACCAATGTAATACTCTTTCTAGATACAGTGACTTATTGTTATAAATCGATTTATTTTGTTAATCTACCCTTCAGGTTGTCTAAGTTCTTTAGGTGATTTTCCAATATATATAACTTCTAGAATTTCATATATGAAAAAGGTATGGTGTTTTATAGGGTATATTAGCATGCATTCAGTCATGAGCGAGACTGCATGTTCATCTTGTCCAATTTTCATTTTAAAGGTTATCAACTGCACAGGTTATCATGAAAAGGGATTCACTTGAAGAGCTTACAGCTTCTTAAGTGGTGGCCTTTTCGAGCATTATACTTCATGGATCCTTTGTCCAATAAGTGAAGATACTCCTACAGATCAGTTCACTTGCTTTGGGACGTTTATGAACTATTTATGTTTTGGGCCAGGTTGGGGTATGGGGTTAACTAAAGCTCTAAAGGTCTGAGAGGTCCAGTGCCTTTAATCAGGATTGCTGATATGAAAAGGAAAAATGTGACAAGAGTCAGAAAGGTCGTCCACAGATCTTGTTGAGATCTCTTCCATATTGGTCTAGATTGTCAAATATGACATGACTTTCCAGTTTTGTTAGATAATTCAGCAATGCTATTTATTCAAGTCATGGTGTCCAGGCATTTAGGGTTTGACATATAATGGAATATGAATTACATTACTTAGAAAACGTTACAATTTTCTATTGTCTTGTGTTAGTTTATTTTCTTTCTAGTCACTAAGCACCCTGGGTTCTTACAGGGTGGTGTGGCCTCGTGACCTTTGCTATGTACGTTACTGGCGTCGCAATGACGATGGAAGTTATGGTTGGTATCCAGAATCCAATTGTTTATGATTTCATCTTTAGTTTGGTAAAAAATAAACGGTGTTTTATTTGCTGGTATGCAGTTGTGTTATTTCGTTCTAGGGAGCATGAGAGCTGTGGTCCTCAACCAGGTTATGTGCGGGCACACATGGAGAGTGAGTTCCAAAGTCTTTTCCCTAACCAGATTTTGAGGTGCAAGAACTGTTTGATTGTTAAGTACATCTTTCCTAATCAAGTCACATTGACCTCTAATTTTTTCAGGTGGAGGATTCAACATTTCTCCTCTTAAATCTCGAAATGGAAGACCCAGAACACAAGTGCAGCATCTTATGCAGATTGATCTGAAAGGATGGGGTGTGGGTTATATACCATCCTTTCAGCAACATTGTCTCCTCCAGATGTTAAATAGTGTTGCTGGTGCGGTTGTCTAGCTACTCTTAATTTGTGATTAATTTTTTGAGTATTAGACGATTTCAGTTTTTTTTTGTGGTTTTATTTACCCTTTTAACCTCCTCCCCCCCCCCCCCCTCTCTCTCTCTCTCCCTCTCTCCAAACACACACCAAACATGGTTTTTTTTTTCTTTTAATTCTTTTAATTCTTTTCATTTCTTTTTCACTTTACTTTTTTTTTGGCCAAAATTTTCACTTTGGAGAAGTACAATAAAGCACCTGCTTTTGGGTGAAAACAAAACTGTAACTATCTAGGCTTGTCAGAAACTGTGCAACACTCACATTCTCGACAGCAACCTCACATTGCAATACTTCAAAAAAATTTCCTTTTTTTTTTCCCATTAAATCAACATTAATATCAGTCAGTTGTTTGGTTGGCATTACAAACATCTTTTGGTTTACTAAAATCTGTGGATGTAAAATATGAAGACTGGACAGTGGGATGGTGGTAGGTCATAGGTGTATCCAACCTGTATCATTCTACTTGATTCAGAGTCTATGTAATTTTTTGTTTACTCTATTCTGACTGCAGATTTATCATTATGCTACCAATTTTTATGGATTTTACTCAATTTTATTGATGATGACAGGATTGCGTGAATGGTTCTCACAAACAGACGAAACAAATGCTCCTCCAAGGATTCCTGTTATGGTCAATATGCAATCAGCTTCTGTTTCATCACAAAGGAGTCATAAGTTGCATGATTCCTATACAAGCAGAGTTGACCAAATGAATGCTGGGAGTAGAAATTCTGTAATGATGGACGAAGAGTCTGATGAAGATGAAGAATTTCAAATTGCTGAGGCTGAGGAAGAGGTACTGGTAACCATTTTCTCTAATGAATTTTTACTATTTATTTAACACAACTCATAAAAGGAAATATTTTCAGGCGTACCAAACTGGGCTTGAGAATGATCTCAGGAAAGCAGGTACTTCTCGCTACAAGACTAATCTCTTGTGTGTGGTTGTGTTCATATACATTTCTTAATGCTTCTAAATCCATGTACTAAAGTCCTGGAAGAAGAACCAGTGGATCAAATTGACTTATCCTGTTTTTCGGGTAATCTACGTCGTGATGAGCGTGATATTGCTCGTGACTGCTGGAAAATTTCTGAGGGCAATAACTTCAGAGTCCGAAGCAAGAATTTTTGTTTTGACAAATCAAAGGTTCTCTTATCTTTTCTGGTTGAATGAAATTGTAATGATTATTTCCTTTGTTGCCTCACCTATTTTCTATTTCTTTTTTGTGTCTGAAGATCCCTGCAGGAAAACATCTCATGGATCTTGTTGCTGTTGATTGGTTCAAGGACACAAAGAGAATGGACCATGTTTCTAGGCGTCAAGGATGTGCAGCCCAAGTGAGTCATGGCGACAAAGTTCTTTTATGTTTTTGGAATGATTTTGATTTTGATTTCCTTATATTTTTCTCTAGATCTCTGAAAGTCTTAGTGCCTTTTAGAGGCTGTTAGTTCTTACATGTTCAAATATGGGTTCAGCAAGACACCTCTAATTTTCCACATCAATTTTGAGTGGACTCAATTTTTCAATGAGGAACTGACAGAGCACACCTGGGAAATCCAATTATGCTTGTTTTTTTAAAAATAAAAAAAAAAAATTTCATAAAATGGAATTGAAAAAATCTTGTAGTCAAGTGTCTTACATCTTTTTAATGGAAGATATGGATTCTTGTAATATGCCCAATAGTGAATAAGAAGAGAACTAGTTAGGTTGTTTTATATTGGCTTACTAGTTTTTGTCAACTTTTTTCAGTTATGCAGAACTACTATATATACACACAGCTTATCACTTATTCTTATTAATTCTCCTCAGTTCTCTGGTTCATATGTTTCTCTGTAGGTTGCCTCGGAAAAAGGACTTTTCTCACTGGTCGTGAATTTGCAAGTAAGTTCCATTCTTGTTTCTCATTTGGATTGACACAGAAACCTTAAACGTTCCAGATTTCACTGGTAAAATGTGCTACCTTTTAGGTACCTGGCTCAACACACTATAGTATGGTGTTTTATTTTGTGACAAAGCAATTAGTTAATGGATCCCTCTTGCAACGATTTGTTGATGGTGACGATGAATTCCGTAATAGTAGGCTGAAGCTGATCCCATCTGTACCCAAGGTATATGTCCTTTGAAGCTCATATTTATATTTACTCGTAACAAAGAGTCTTCTGTGTAACCCCAAAATAGCTGGAGGACAAAATGTCCAGTTATTTTATTTTATTTCCTTTGGTCTAAAAGGCAAAATGTCAGTTCAGTTATTAAATTATATGCTTGGAGTAAAACAGTCTAGTGTGTCTTCTTTATATTTTTTTTTTAAGCGGTGCTTTCATAATCATGTCCTCTGCAAGTGAAATCCACCAGTCGGGATTAAATCTTTACATTTTTTTTTGACCAACATGGTTTCTGCTTATCTTTTAAGTACAAGGTAAATGGTAGAAAAGAAACATAGATCTATATTAATTAATCATGACTGAAAGAAATGCAGGGTTCATGGATTGTTCGCCAGAGTGTTGGAAGCACTCCTTGCTTACTAGGAAAAGCAGTTGATTGCAACTATATCCGTGGCCCCAAGTACTTAGAAGTAAGGATCACTAGAACATTAACTTCTCTTCAATTCCTTTTCTTTTCCCACAGAGAAAATGGCCTCTTTAATATTATTATTATTATTATTATTATTACTTAATGTACTTAAGATTTCTCCACAGATTGATGTTGATATTGGTTCTTCTACGGTTGCTAATGGAGTCTTGGGACTTGTAATTGGCGTAATTACAACCTTAGTTGTTGACATGGCTTTTCTTGTACAGGTTTGTCAACCAATGCTTCCCAGTCTGTCTTGTTTAGCTAAAATTTCTTCTTGCCAATATTATTTTTTGGAGGAGGTTAAAAGAGGTGTAGTTCTTAAGTATTAAGTCTTAACTACTGTATGATGTTTTCTTGCCTATACCTCTAGTTCCTATAAGAGAAACAACCACCTTAACTTGTGCGTACAAGCATTTTCTCTCCACAGCTCCATTTGGTTAAACATGGTCCACTTATGGGACCTATTCCTATTCAGATTAGAATCTAGAGTTAGTTTTTAATTGTTATGCGAGCTATTCTATTACGTCTAAAATCTAATTTTACTGCAGAAATAGAAGTTAGTTTTTTAATGGCTCACCCGAAATGAAAATTCAGTTCCCGGTTCTAAACTGAATGCACCTTAATGATGCTTTGTCGAGTTGATTTGCTAAGAACGATTGCTTGCTTGATTAGTATTACATTTTTACATTACAGGCAAACAGTACTGATGAATTGCCCGAGCGGCTGATTGGTGCCGTGCGTGTGTCTCATATAGAGCTCAAATCTGCTATAGTTCCTAAGCTGGAGCAAGATCCATCTTGACTCGCAATCCAATTTACCTTTCGTTTAGTTGATTTCATACAAAATCCTATATAATACTAAAAAAATGTATGTTCCATATATACATATACTCATTTCCACCGCTAATTCTCATTCTCATTCTCATTTTACTTGCATGTAGCCGTTAGTTTTTTTCTTTTCTTTTTCTTTTCGGATGAAATTTTCTAACTTTATTTAATTTAATTTTTTCTTTTTGGGCATAGATATATGACAGTCACTTTTCTTGATGATGTTTCTACGACTAACGAAACAAAAAGGAAAATGAATTGTTAGTATGATTTACTCTTTGCTGTTTAATTTGATTTTTTTCTTCTCTTTCACCCCTTTTTTAGTTACTTACTGATATTTTTGTTGTTTGATTTGGTAAGATCATGCATTATATTTATTTATTTTTTTTTTTAATTTAACACTTCAGCAGGCCATGTGAAATTTCGGAAACACAATATCCTTTCTCATTGTTTAGGGCTCAACTTTGGAAAAATCCTTTCTTCGATTAAACCTGTGAAGAAGATTACAAAATAAGTTGACTTCTTAGAAGAACATCTGGGATATTTTGCGCTTGTGAGTTTAAGCATTGTCTTTAATCTTTACAGCAGCTTCAGGAGAGTCCCGGAAGAGACTCATTATTATTATCATCAAAGTGAGATCACATTACATTTTATTACACTCGTAATAAGCCTAATATTAGCCAAGGTATTCCAACATGGCACTTAGATATCAAACAGCTTTCTGTCTAATAAACTCACTAAAAGCATCTAAAGAAGATAACGAGCTTGTCGGAAATCCATTCGCAAACTTGTCCTTGAACCCTAAAGCCCGACTTCTAATGCCGTCATCACTCAAAACACCCTCTATCCCTTTCACCACATCGTCCTTCTCAACACACTTTTCAGGATACCCCTCTGAAACCATGACCCCTATTCTCAGATAACTCACGACCAACTTGGCATTATAGTACTGGTCCCCCCTAATGGGCCATGCCAAAAGTGGGACCCCTCGTACAATCGCCTCCGTTGTAGAATTCCACCCACAATGCGATACAAATACACCCGTCGATTCGTGGCTCAGTATCAACAGCTGTGGCGCCCATCCGTGTATTATCAGACCCCTATCGCCTACTTTTGCACTCAGCCCGTGTGGAAAATAACCCTCCGGTGGGTTGTTTAAGCCCGTTGGGCCTGGCCCGGAGGGTAACCCCGTTTTACCCGACTTACGCTGGATGACCCATATGAACGGCCGGGTAGACTCTTCCATTGCTTTGGCGAGCTCCTGGTTCTCTTCGTCCGTTGGATTTACTTCACTACCGAACGAAACCAAGATCGCCGCCCCACGTGGCTTTGAATCCAACCAATGGATTATCTCATCTTCCGTGTAATTGGATTCTTGTTTGGGCCGGATATCTCTATCTCTGAGAATCGAGTCCGTCGGCTTCCAGTACAGATCCGGAAGAAGCGGGCCCACTCCCCAAACGGGCTTGCGGGTCAAATCAGAAACGTAATCCAAAAACACACGCTCCAGCTCATCGCACGTGTTAAATAGTATTGCTTCCGAGTTTTGCACTTCTACAACCCATGGAGCAGGTTGACCCGGTAAGGGTGGGCCACGTGGCAGTTTCATACCGGCTTCTGAAGCACCGCCAGGATGAACTTCCCCACCGGACGGCGTTGGTGAGCCCGGAGGAAGCCAAGGACGTCTCTGCTTAATATCCGAGTAGGAAAGTACCATACTCTGTGGTAAACCCGGTAAGGGTGTTTCTTGACCCGGTTTCAAATCTCCAGCTCGGGCCACCCATGCGGCGTGTTGTACGGCGGCCCAGCAAGCGCCGGAGGTGATGAATGTAACGGTCGGGATGTTGAATTTCCAAAAGATTTCCTGGGTCTTATTCATGATGTGGTCGATCACGGCACAAACGGGTCGTGGAGTTGATCCGGACTCAGGCCGGGCCGTTATGAGGGATTCGATTCCGTGAAGTAGTTGGTTGTGGGAGCGGCTGAACGGGTCGGATCCCGAAGCAATCGGATGCGATGGAGAGGAGGAGAGTGTGGTGAGATGGAAAAGAGGGGAGTGGATGAGAGAGGATGGAACAGAGGAGGAGATATTGGAATCGAGAAGGAGGTTGATTTTGTGGTTAAGGAGGATGAGTTTTTTGCAGAGCTCCATAGTTGGTAATAGATGCCCCTGCCCGTTTCTGGGTACTACCCAAATCTCACCTGACATCGTTTTTTCCTTTTTTCTTCTTTTGATCGAAGAAACTCTGGTAAATGAGTGAGCAGAAGAAAAGTGAAGAAGAAATGGAGGAGACCTTTAGTGTTGAAAGTTAGGTGGGGGCAATGGTAGATGCTAACTTGAAATCAGATTTCGGCAAAAAGAAAAAAAAAGAAGGGTGCGTTGGAAGATTTACTACAAAATAATATTCGCTGATGGCGAAAAAAATTTCCAACATTTAATTGAAATTAGGGTTATTGGTTAAAAGGCTTTTTAAGATAAAGTTTTTAACATATTAAGTCATAAAAAAGTTTTATTAAGATAATGATCCTCGGTTTTACTACAAAAATGATTTGTCAATATAATCTTAACTAGCCTCACCTCCTTAAAAGTGATCTTCTTTACCTGTCGATCTATAATGTCCAACGGTTTCTCGACATAGGATAAATTTGGTTAAGTTGATCTAGTTGTGTTTGTAAGACATTGGACGGATCCAACATATATTTCCAAAGTATGGATACATGGAAAACTGGGTATATACTTGACATATTTGGTGAAAGTACTAAACGGTAAGCTACGGCCGCAATCTGATAAAGGACTTCAAACGGGCCAACCTCGGGCAAAACTTCTCTCTATTGCCAAATCTCATAACTCACTTAAAAGGAGAAATCTGCAAGAAAATATAATCACCAATATGAAATTCTAACTCTCTCCGCCTATGATCAACATAAGCTTATTGCCTACTTTGTGCCGCTAGAATTCTTTCTCGAATCAAGTATCAATTACCTCTTGAACAATATCTGGTTCGAAGAGTTGTTTCTCACTAACTTCAAACCAACCAATAGGAGACCTACAATGACGGCCATATAATGCCTCAAATAGTGCCATTTAGATACTAGCTTGATAGCTATTGTTGTTGGCAAATTCTACTAACGGTAATGATTGATCCAACTATCACCAAAATCAATAATTGATACTCGAAACATATCTTCAAATGTATTAATTGTTCTTTGTGATTGTCCATCGGTTTGTGGATAAAAAGTAGTACTTAGATTCAAATAAGTACCTAAGGCTTCTTGAAATGCTCTCCAAAACTAAGAAGTAAATTGTGGCCCTCTATTCGAAATAATAGAAACTGGTACACCATGTAGTTAATAACCCTATCTAGATAAAGTTGTGCATATTATGCAACTGTATAGGAAGTCTTCACTAGAAGAAAGTGGGCACATTTTGTGAACCTATTTACAATCACCCATATAGAATTATACACTTTGCTAGCCCTAGGTAACCCTATTACAAAATTCATCGTGATGTGTTCCCATTTCCATTCCGATAGTTAAAGGCCTTGATGCATTCTTACTAGTTCTTAATGTTCTAACCATCTACATCAAGAACACAAATATGTAAGCCTAAGTGAAGAATACCATCTTCCCCAATTACAAATTCTGCAGTCGCCTCCCTTCGACCTTCTCTAATCATCCTGCTTAACTTTTCATCCTTTGGTTTAGCTTCTTGGATACAGTCTAACAAGGTCGGATGTATCCGAATATGAGCTAAAAATGATCAGATTTTGTTAATTTGGAAACAAATTCCGTTGCTTTCAAGTTAATGAATTTCAACAATCAAAAGCTCTTTTCTGATGAGATGTGAGCTAAACTCCCAACTGGCTTTCTGCTCAGAGCATCAGCCACCACATTGGCTTTTCCCATATGATATAAGATAGTATAATCATAGTTATTAAGTAACTTCATCAAAAAATGTTTCTAAAGATTAAGATCCCTTTGCTCGAAAATATACTTCAAGCTTTTATGATCGGTATATATCTCGGTGGTTTCACCATACAAATAGTGCCTCCAAATCTTTAGTGTGAACATTATCGCTTCCATTTCGAGATCATGAGTAGGATAATTTTGTTCATACTTCTTAAGTTAATGAGAAGCATAACCAATAACTCGATAATTATGCATCAAAACATAATCCAAACCAAATTTTGAAGTATCACAATAACCAGTGTAGTCTTCAGATCCCGCAGGCAATGCTAGAATAGGTGCACTTAGTAAATAAGTCTTTATTTTCTGAAAACTCTCTTCACAAGCTTTTGACCATTGAAACTTCACATCCGTCTGAGTTAACTTAGTCAATGAAGAGACAATCTAGGAGAAATCCATAACAAAGCGTTGATAGTAACCTGCTAGCCCTAAAAAGCTACGAATTTTTATTACCGAAGTCAATCTTGGCCGAGCCTACTCGAAGGTCATCCTTCGAGATTACATTTTCTAGAAAAGCCACATGGTTCATCGAGAATTCACATTTAGAGAATTTGGCATACAAATGATGTTCTCTCGAAGCGTGCAACATTATCTTTAAATGAGGTGCATGTTCTTCCTTACTCTTTGAATAGACCAATATGTCATCAATAAACATAATCATAAATTGGTATAAGTACTGCTTAAAGACACGATTCATTAATTCCATGAAGCTGCCGGAGCATTAGTCAAGCCGGAAGACATCACTAGAAAATCATAATAGCTATAATGTTTATGAAAAGTTGTTTTAGAAATATCTTCGCCTTTAACCTTTAACTGATGATAACCCAAACGAATATCAATCTTCAAAAACCATCTTGTACCTTGAAGTTGGTCAAAAAAATCATCAATGCGAGGAAAGAGGTATTTATTATAATTAGTCACCTTATTAAGTAACCTGTAATTGATACACAAACATAGAGTCTCATCTTTCTTTTTCACAAATAAAATCGGTGCACTCCAAGGTGAAACACTGAGATGAATAAACTCTTTCTCTAGTAGTTCGTTGAATTGCTCCTTCAACTCTTTAAGTTCCACTAGAGCCATCTGATATGGTGGTGTAGATATGGGACTATAACCGATAATAACATCAATGTATATCCCCCTTTCGGGAGGTAATTTTGGAAATTCTTCTGGGACCACATCCTCAAGTTCACATATTATTGGAACATATTTGGCACTCGCTTGCATATTACGAGTGTATCCTACCATAGCTAAATATCCTTGACACCTCTTCTTTATAGTTTTCTAGTTTTTTCTTCTGATATCAAATTAAGTGATGATATATTACCTTCCCTGGTTATGTAAAAAATGGATTCTTTAGGTAGCTCAAACTTAACTACTTTATAATGGAAATCTAAAGTTGCATGATAAGAGGCTAACAAATCCATGACTAATATCACATCAAAGTCAGACATATCGAGCAGGATCAAATCTGTTACAAACTCTCATTCCTTGACAATAATGACACAAGACTTATAATACCAAGTTAACATCAATAAATTCCCTTACTTATCTAGCGACTGAAAATACTGGTCTAATAAAGTTGGTTCCCTATTAAACCATCTAGAAAAGTATGATGACATAAACGAGTGTGTGGATCCAAGATTAAATAATGTACGAGCATCAAAAGTGTTAACTCGAAGTGTACATACTACCACTACATTAGATGCATGTGCATCTTGTTGAGTCAAAGAATACACTTTGCTTTCCCCCTCTTCGAAGATGATGCACCTTTACCACCAGAACATCTCCTTCCTTGCGAACTTCCTAAACCATAACCCCATACAGTTAGTTAAATTGTGTAACACTCGATAGAGAAGAGATCAGCGATCGAGTGGAATCCTTTAGAGTATTAAGACAATCTCTTTTAAAATGCCTCATCTGACTAGAGCCGAAATAAGCTCCAATATGTTGGCAACATGGTTCAGAATGTCTACTCCCATAACTAGAACATACACCCTTTCTCTAAAATGGTAGGGTTGACCCCTGTGAACCAGCTGGTGTAGTATGTACTATTGTCTGATGACTAATAGAACCCGTAACAGAAGTTTGAGTTATGCATGGCGGAGTCCTATGAGAATTCATAAATCTCTGTGTACTAAACCCTAACTTCTTACTAAAATCCCCTCTAAATTTGTTGCTCTAATTATCAGTCTTGAGGCATTTATTAATCTCACGTTCGACCTTATCCCATATTCACGGTCTTCAATTCTTTATGCAGCATCCACTACATCATTATATGAGCAGTGCCTTTGGGCACCCACTACATTGAACAATGGAGTCATAAGGTTATCTAGAAATCTCTTAATCTTCATCCCTTGCGTCGCAACTAGATGAAGAGCATACTTTAATAACCGGGTAAATTGGGTGTTGTACTCTGATACCGTCATATTCGGAGTCTATCTCAAATTTTCAAATTCTCTCGCCAATTTAACTCTTTTCTTGCTATGAAGAAAATTTTCCATGAAAGAATCATGGAATTCATTCCAAGTCAGTTTCAAAGATCCCATTGGCCTACTCTGTAGGAAGGTTGTATACCAATCCCGTGCTATATCTTCTAACCTGTAAGCTACCAACTCAACGGATCGGGTATTGGAAACCCCCCCCCCCCTCTATATCCTTACAAGCCTTAGCCGATCTCTCTAGAAATCGTAGAGATTTTTATGTCGTATCAAAACTTATGAACATGGGAGGCTTTACTTTCAGAAACTTATATATAAACACATACGGGGTCGTTATCACCTTCCTATAGCCTCGCAAAAATAGGTTGTCGATGAATTGTTTCTCTAGGTGGTCCTTCATATGTCATGTCCTAGTATACCAATTTCCCTTCCCCTTGTTCCCCATCCAAGAACATCTAATTGAGATGTAGCAGATATTTCATCAGGTACATCATTTGTTCGCCTCATGCCTTCCCTCATCCTAGGATCCATATTGCCTAAATAAACAACTTTCAACATTTAGGATACGGTATAATGAATATGAATGAATGACAACTGAAGGCAAGAAAATTGCAAGAAGGTTACACATTAAATAACCTATTAGGAATCAACTAATATTTTGAGTGTAAATATGCTCGGGGATATACAACAACTAAGATACTACCAAATACATTGCTCCATTGACATATGATTTTGGACCTACAACCTAAGCTCTAATATCAAGTTAATCATAAGCCAAATCTAATGTGATGATCATGTTAGGTTTGAGTCGTGATAGCCGGAATCATCACCATGTATACTATGTTCACAAGAACTTGGAAATAAAAATGAAGATGATAGTCATGTTATCCCTATTACTTCCCAGTCCTCCTCATGCGTTGAAAGTATTTCAGTTTCGGTTATTTCTTCCCAATCAAGCGGAGGAGAGTTTTACATGAAATAATACTTTACCTCAAAGAATGAACTAAAGGCAAGTCTACATATGCATGCGATTCAACAAATATTTGTGTTCAAGGTTAAAAAGTCGAACAATACGACATTGAATTGGAAACAAGTGTATGCAGAAGGTAAAAAAGTCTAACAAGACGACATTGAATTGGAAACAAGTGTATGCAGACTCGATCTATCTTATACCATCGTCTGATGGTTGGGATTTTTTGAAAATCTACCATCCATTATCATTCTACCCCCTGTTATGCGTAAACAAAGTAAGAGACCTAAAAACAGACATATATCTTTGAGGGAAAACAACTACGAAAGAGAAATAAATAAGTATAGTAAATGTGGTGTTCTTGGACATAATAAGGCAACATGTCAAAACCCAATTTCAATATGATGATTATTGTATTGTACAATTTGATGTAGGAACATTTTTTTATTTGATGTAATTCTGATGATTTGATGATTGATTAGTTGATGTAATGTTAATAAGTTGATGTAATGTTGATAAGTTGATGTAATCTTTTTATATTGTATGATTTTGATTTTATAAAGCTACCCATTTTTCTGATCACATTTTCTTCTTTTTAGTTCTTGAAAGTGCCTAGTTCCAAGTCTCTGTGACCTCATTTTGAGGGTTCGATGAGCACTTCACTGACTCCATTGAGCATCGAGATGAGGTCAGAAAGACTTCTAAGTCTATATGACCCAATCTCGAGGATTTGATGGGTCCTTCAAAGTCCCCATCGAGCATCCAGATGAGGTCATTTATTCAATGTTAACATTTATGGTTTAAGTTTTAGTATTTAAGGTGAAAGGTTTGACCTTTAAGTTTTAAGTTGTAGTCTTTAAGGCGAGTCTTTAAGGTGAAAGGTTTAAGATGAAAGATTAAACACTTAGGGTTTAAGAGGAAAGTCTAAACTAGGAAGGTGAAATGTTTACCCTTTAAGGTTAAAGGTGAAAGGTTTAAGATTTAACCTTTATAGTTAAATTGAAAGGTTTAGGGTTCAAGATGAAAGATCAAACACTTAGGGTTTAAAAGGAAAGATCAAACGCTTAAGATTTAAATATAAAAGATGAAATGCTTAACATTTAAGGTTTAAGACTTAAGATGAGAGGTCTGAAAGAAAAGTCTAAATAAAGAATCTCGATGGTGATTTGAAAGGGTCCATTGAACCCTCAAGATGAGGTCTAATAGACCTATAAGTCTTTGTGCCTTCATCTTGATAGCTCAATGGGGACTTTCATACACCTATCAGGCATCGAAATGATGTCATAAAGCAAATTATAACTTGAGTTTTCATGTTTAACACTTGTTTGAGACTTTTTCTTATATGTTATTATAACGAAATAATGGTCAAATGATTAAGAATACATATAGCATAACAACTAAAATAGAGTCTCAATTCCTACTAGCAAATAGAACCCAATATGCAAACAACAAAACCTGATTAATTTATATATACCAATAGTGTTTCAAACAAGTGTTAAATTAACTGCAAAGTGGTAGTAAATCAAAACCAAAATAAAGTAAATAATTACAAGTCTAGATATCTCTGATACATGGCCACAACAATCTGCCATCGGAATAACAACCTTTCAGGGTTTTTCACTATTTAGGGCTGGGCCCAGCTTGGCCCGAAAAAAAAAAGGTCGGGCTAGGCTTAGCCCGTTTTGAAAAATGTATGTCCGAGCCCGGGCCGGAAAGCCTGGCCCGAAAAGCTCTTTGGGTTTATCCCGGGTCCATCCGGACTTAAAATAGGCCGGGTTCGACCGGGCCTTATCGGGCCTAAAATTGGCCAGGCCCAAAAAGCCCTTTAAGTTTATCCCGAGCCCATCCGGGCTTAAAATGGGCCGGGTTCGACCGAGCCTTACCATGCCTAAAATAAGTCTGACTCTTTTTAAATAAAATATTCATAATAAATTATTATTAAAATAAGAGAGATTATTTGTGATTAAGGAATAAAGATAAGAGAGATAACAAGGAATGAAGATAAGAGATTGAGATTAATGATAAGAAAACTAGGGATTATAGGAGAATGAAGATTAATTATAAATTAGACTATTAGAAGATTAGATAAGAGATTGAGAGAGAGAGTGTGTGTGAGAAAATGTGAGGAAAAATTATAATGAAAAGTGAAAATTTATAGGAAAAATTCAGGTGGAGGGAAATTTTAAAAATTATTTTTATGAGGGAGGTAAAATTAAAAAAAAAATTAAGAATTTTTTTTTTTTAATTTCTTAAGGCAGGGCCCAACCGGACCAGGCCTAGCAAGGCCCAACCGGGTCAGGCCTAGCAAGGCCCAACTGGCCTTGGCCCAGCAAGGCCCAACCAGGCTTATATGCCTGGCTGGGCTGGGCCGACCCTCTAGGCTTGGAAATTTATCCAAGCCCGGGCCCGTATCTAGGCTGGGCCAAGCTTAGGGCTGGGTTTTTCCCCCGAGCTATTGGTCGGGCCAAAAAACCCGGCCCATTTTGATACCTCTAAACCAAACATAGAAAAAAAAAAGAAAAAAAAAACATTTCAAATAGAAATAATTTTTCAAAATGTTGACTTTGCATCAATTAAGGGTTTAAATGGTTACAAAAAATTCTAGCCACTCTACATGTTTCAGTATCCTTTTCAAAAACTCTTAACCGTGTTTATGGCCTTCAAACCTACAACCTCAGTCCTATTAGGGAAAACCAATATAAATAACGTTATAGTTAAACAACATAACCATTCGAAGAAAAAAAATATATATTATGAATGAAGTACCCTAAACAAATGAATACTTACGTGTCCATTGCGGTATTCAGCCACCAAGACATTGCCCTCTAGTTATTCAGATTTAGAGGAAGAAATGGGTCTGCCTTTAATCTTGCTTTCTTCTTTTATGTTTTTCTCTCATGTCTATAAATGGAAACGTGATGACCGTAGCATGAAACTTCATCCTCTTACCATGTCTGTCCTCATGCTCTACTATGGTCGGGGTCACATATAACTCTACATCATCTTCCTCAGACTAGGGGACCTAAATCACTATCTCTTTTTTGAATTCCGAAGCTAATGATGGAAGGGGAGCCAATCAAAGAGGGACCGATTTATTTCTTGAAGTAGGGGAAGCTGTAATGTAATATAGCGGATAACTTGGTTCTTGATGTAGGGGAAGCAAATTTAGAACATTATACACCAGATGCACAAGGATGTGGTGGTGGAGTAGGTGCCATTGACGAAGTCGCTACACCGAATGTAAGAGGATGTGGTAGTGGTGACTACTATACACTAGATGTTGAATATGGTGGAGATGGTTGGGGGCTCAGGATTATAGGGGATGTGGCGGATGATGGTGAATAAGGTATCGAACTTGTAGTATTACCCATCTCCACATTTCTTTTATCTCTCTCAAAGTCTTTTCAGTACCTCCAAACTTGTTATTGAGCTCTTTAAACATCGTCATCATTCTGATGATCCTCTCCTCAGAAATATGAAGTAGATATTCAATTCTCCACCTCTTCTCACGGTCCCTAAATTCTTCATCTTCTTTTCTTTTTTCTTCTTCCTCTTCTTCCTCTTCTACCACTTCTTCTTCTTCTTCTTCTTCATCATCATGATCTTCTTTCTCTTATTCTTTCTCTTATAATAAAAATTCTTCTTCTTCTTTAGCCTCCTCCAATTCCCTTGTCAACCGCTCCATAACTTCATCTTCCTCAGCTGAAAAAGGTTCCAAATCCTTGTTGATATCAAAATTATCATTTTGAAAAGTGTCAAATGACATGGAAAAAGTTTGAAAGAAAATACCAAAATTAGCCAAGAAAAAGGCAGTATAGGATGGAATTAGCCGAGTTTCGACCAATTCTCAAGTCAGCCCACCAAGGTCGGCCGACCACGAAACATGGTCGGTTAACTAAGATTGGCCGACTAAGAAACATTGGTGGCCGACCCTTGGCCAACCATTTGTATGGTTTACTAAACTTTGTGGTTGCGCAACCGATTTCTCTTTGTTTTATGTCTTTCTTTATTTGATTTTGTGGGCATTTCTATAAATTTGGAGAGAATGTTTGTCAAATCCAGGGGTTTTCCAACAAAAGTCAAAGATTGACTCACAAACTATGAGAGATATTTGACCAATTTCAAGGGCTTTTAAAAGTAAATCTGAGGATCTATTTGTAAATGGAGAGTATTAGTTGACTAATATAAGGGATCCATCACCAAAGAAGCATTTTTTCAAGGACTAAACGGTAAAATCCAAACTTGAGAGGATCTTCTCAGGAAATTTGAGTCGCTTGCTGCCCAAGTTACTCTATCCTTATAAATAAGAGACTCCACTAAGGCCAAAAATATAACACAACACAACAACCACTAAAACTATCCCAAAGGTGCAATGCCATCGGCCCAAAGCCTTGAAGCAATCCTTCAATGGAGTTTTTATCGCTCCAAAGGTACTGTGCTTAAATAATTTACCGAGTATTCGTGATATTCGAAGCCCCACCATTCATAAGTAGCTTAGCAATCGTCATTTTATTCATTGTTCAATAGATTTAGTATTCAAGTCCAGTATAACTAGTAATCATTCTATCCTGCTTCTTTCACTCTGTAATCAAGTCAGATCCATTTCCGTTATGGTACATGTTATTTTAATACAATTTATCATTTATTTTAGTCTTTAATTGAATGCACATTTAATTTATGCACTTTACTATGCATTGCTTTTAATTTAATGCACACTTTATTTATTTTGCCTTTAATATATCTGTACTTTATTTTATCGTATTTAATTTACCCGTAATTTATATTACCACAATTTAAATTATTGTTCTTTCAAAGTATCTTTACTTCTAGCACGCTCGCATACTATAATATATTTTAGGATAGATCGAGTAATTTCATGAACATTGCACATTCGCAGGATTTGAACGAAACAAATTCGCATGCCAAGTGAGAACCGGGTTCGATGATGTCTCACGTTGTTTGTGAAGCCACATCCTTGGAAAATACCGAATTGATAGTGATCTGTTAGAGACTCCCAATTTTTGGCCACCTAGTCCTACCCAGTATGAGGAGTGGAATGCTATCAAAGTTGTCGAAAATCCTCAACAAATGAGCCAACAAGTAAAGGAATTGGCCGATAAAGCCAACTTCACCCTAGGTCCATGTTGTATTCGGCCAGCTCGAGTAGTTTATCATGGCAGCTCGTGTCAATGGATTTTCGATGTTTTGAAGGTCCAACTTCTTCAGAGAATGGATGAATTAAAATGCTCGAATGACTGAAAGTTTGGCCTATTAGCTTAATGTCTCAACATGTTGGGATAAAAACATATCGAGTTCCCAGAGCTATCCTAATGGAAAGAGCATCGTGAGAGCAAATGGAAAAACCCTACATCGTTCAAGATAATGGTAGCACGATTGAAAATCAACCAACAACCAATATATGGTCAGTTGTATTATTGCCACCAGCTATTGACCCGTAAATGACCACTGATTTACCTTAGCAAGTCGCCAATCGGCCCTAATTGATTGATAGGCTAACCCCAATTTTTAGACCTAATCGAGATTCCATGTGAGAGGCTAACCCATATCTGCCGCATAGGCCCAGTGACAGGTTGAGGCACGACGAAAAATTGGCTGTTATCGGCATGCCTCCCAATCTAAGGATTGGCGAGTGGCGGATGGACATCCCACTCTACCGACTAATGTAAGCTCCTCAGCCGCTAAGACAAGCCTCTCATATGCAGGAAACACTCGATTGAGATCAATTATATAACATTATATAGGATATCTATCGCCCGTCATCCAACAACTGCCCCAACTCATGAACCATAAGCCATATTCTGAAGAGATCGATCATGAACCTTTCCTCCGAAGATACTGGGTTATGAACTTCACCCTATTCTCTAGGGATGATCGAGATCAGTCAACCGTAGAGCACATTAACCACTTTACCACTTAATGTGGCATGGCTGATCAAAATAACAGTTCATAGACTGTTTGCCAACTTCTTAACCAGGTAGGCTTTCGCTTGGTATACCAAGTTTTTGCCAACTCGAGAAGGATTTGGAAAGACATAAAACATCATTTCCATACCCATTTCTACCACAACCAGCCATGTGTTATGATGGTCGACTTATCCCAATTATCCCAACGAATGGGTAAGTTGGATGTGGCTTTCTTTTCTCCATTCAAACAATTAAGGAACTAGTGCTATGTGGCTCTGCCATAATAAGAATTCATTCAGGACTTCTTTTAGTTGTCCATAAAGGTAGCCAAATTTAAATGACTACTGAAGGAAAAGGCCTTTAGAAAAGAACCATCAGTCGAAACCTACTAGAAGGAACCCAACTACAATATGGACATTGTCAAAATAATCAATGACAAACTAGTCATAATCTCGGCTCCTAACAAGTCTACAAGTTGTGAGAGGATCATAGGTAGCCTCACAAAAATAATAAGGTCTACTTTTAAACTAAATAAGACAAGTGAGATCTTTGACATATTGTTAAAGAATAAGAAGCTGAAGATTATGCCTGACCATAAGCAGTTGTTGGCTGAAGAGGTGTGAGGTAAGGATTGTTGTAAGTATCACAATTATTACTATCATCAGACAAACAATTTTATGGTATTTCAGTAGCACATCTAGGAAAGAATTGACAAATGGCATATGAGTTTAAGAGGGTCACCACTATAGGAGTCGATTCCAATCCATTCCTTACTACGGCTAATGTCATTGTGACTTATTTAAGGCCTCTCACCAATTGGCAGTCTAGATGGGACGATCGCCACCAACATTTAGCCAACCATTCAAGGACCAGTAAAGTCAAGAAACGAAACAAAATGTCACCCTTTGGATGAACATCCTACTTAAGCAGCAGCTATCAATTGAGGCGTTCATATGATCAGTCACCCTTAGGCTCCCGTTTCCAATCATTCCTCCCTCAGGTTGACGTATATGGTCAAGATAACAAGGAAGATAGGGAACACAATCAATTGGCCAGATGATTATCTTTCTAATCTGCCAAATAGCCGAACAATCAGCGTATCAGTTAAAGACATGGCAACTACCCAAAAGTAACCAAGGATGATTATCCCTTCAAGGCTGACCCAAGCAATTTGGAATGGCTGGAACATCCTAAATTTCTGAGAGAAAATCAACACACTCATAAATGTTATGAATAGAGGTTGAGGCAGGCTGCTCGGAGTGAACAAGCCAGGAAGGATAGCCACAACAACAAATGGCCAAAGAGCGGGTCATCCTCTTCACTCGAGACCTTGAAAATCGTCCTATGCGACCTTCCAAAAATCAAGTTGAAAATTATGGCGGCTGATCGACCAAAAGGAAACGATCCTATGACCTAACTGCTCGGATAGCCAATCTGATGGGTTCCCCAGCTCTTGAAACCAATGCCGATTTTCACATCGGTGTATTGGAAGAACTTTTAAACAACTTTAACTCCTCGTACGATGAGGAAGAAGGTGAGAAGATTCAGAATGGCCTATTGAGGGAAATTCTTAAGATGGAACTTTGGAAGCTCCCACACCGACTACTGAAAATGAGGTGTTAATTAGAACCATACCAACTCAGCTGGATTGTGGCATAGTCACCTTACCGATGACCTTTCAAGATGATTTACAAATCTCTAATGAGACTAGCTCAAATAAGGACAAGTCTGTTAACCTCGAGCTGCCAATATAGCCACGACCATCTGAAACTATGAGGTCGGTCACGGTCGCAGTCTATCATCATTTGAGAAATCGACCGATCAAATGTTATGCCAAATTAAAAACCTCTACATCAAGGTTTACATTGAAGAGGTACCAATTAACCAAACTTTGATTGATAATGGTGTAGTAGTCAACATCGTCCTTAATGCTCAAAGTCTTGAAAAAGTCAGCCAGAGTCTTATTCCTGACCAAAGTGATCATCGTTGATTTCTCTGGTGTCGTGTTAAAGTACGAGGTGTTCTTCCCTTAGAGATGATAGTTGGAACAAAGTCATCTTTAGCTACATTCTTTGTAGTTGATACGACTGCTTCTTATAATGTCTAACTCGAAAGAGACTGGATTCACTCCAATTCTTGCGTATCATCTTCCCTACACTAAGCTCTATTATTTTGGAATGGGGATAAGGTTGAGACAATCAAGGCTGAAGCAAGACCCTTCATAGCCACTTCACATGTAATAGAAGTCATTTTCTATGATGAGAGTGTCGGCCCCATCAAATTGGTGAAGGTGAATGAAAAAGCAGTTGACATCATCTCAACATTTGAGTAGACGTCTGAATCAACTTACGACAAGTCATCTAACTAAGCACTAAAACTTTGCCCGTTTTGGCTAAATCCAGACGAACCAAGAATCAAAGAGGTGCCATGATAGGTTGTGACCAACGGCTAGACCCGGCGGACGCTATAGCAGCCGTAGAAAATAGATATTCAGCCTAGCAAATAGAGGAATACCTCAACGGGTGAATAGAAGAATCAGATGAAGGCCTAACCATGGATCAGTTAGACCTTGCCCTAACTATGCTAGACAGCCTTAAATCCGATGTAGAAGATCCACTAATAGAAATAAATGTAGGATTAACTGAGAATCCTCGGCTTGTTTATATTACTAGCATTATGTCTAAAGAAATGGAAGGTGAAATGATAAAATTGTTATTAGCTTACTCTAATTGTTTTGCCTAGAATTACCATGAGATGCTTAGACTTGGTCAATCACTTGTTGATAATTAATTTTAGATCAAAACTAGGTGCAGACCTTTCCAGCAACCACGTTGACAAATATCTACCAAGGTAAACTTGAAACCCTAGGAGGTAGTGGAACGAATGCATAAGGCCGGTTTCATCCAAACTTCAAGGTACTCCAAGTGGATGTCCAACATCGTACCTGTCATCAAAAAGAATGGCAAACTGAGGATATGCATAGACTTTTGAACATCCTATTTCGGTAGCTGATTAATTAGTTGACAACATGAAATCCAATCATTCATAGACCAGCATTCCGGATACAATCAGATCTTCATAGTTAAAGAAGATGTCAATAAGGCTGCATTCTAATGCCATAGTGCGATTGAAGTATTCGAGTGGAAAGTTATGCCCTTCAGATTGAAGAATGTTGGGACAACTTATTAAAGGGTGATGAATGCTACCTTTCATGATTTTATCGGTACTATCATGGAAGTCTATATTGACATATGACGTAGTTGTAAAGTTTATTAAGGCTACTGATTACTTGGCCGATTTGAAGAAGATATTGGACCAGATGTGTCTTCACAAGTTAAAGATGAATATGCTAAAATGTACTTTGGACGTTTCGGTCAGAAATTTTCTTCGATTGCTAGTCCACCAAAGGATCAGCCATTAGGCCGACCCAACAATAAAAGTGGCAAAAACCATGAAGGATCGGCTTCTCAACTGATCTAGAAAAGCTAACAAGTCATACAAAATCTATTGAAGCAATAAAAGCTAAAAAGATGCTAATCCCTATGAAATGTGGACATTTGAATAAATTGTGTCCTTCATCAACCTGATCTGCCTACTCAATGTCTATAGCCCATCTCAAAGCTTGAATGAACAATCTCATAAAGCAGGTTCGACCATAACTGTTAGGATTGGCCAAAGAAAGGAGGAGGGGACCGAATGTATAGAGGTGTCGTGTCCTTTATCTCTCATATTTCATATTATTCAATAAAAGGGTTATATGGGGCATTTGTTTATACCAAGATTATCATTTTGGCAAGTGTCAAATGACATGGAAAAAGTCCTAAAAGAAAATAACAAAATCAGCTAAGAAAAAGGTAGAATAAGTCGGAATCAACTGAGTTTTGGCCAATTCTTAGGTCAGCCCACCAAGGTTGGCCAACCATTTGTGTGGGTTGGCCGAACTTTGTGGCTGCGCAGCCAAGTTTTCTTCATCAAAACCATTTCTATCTTCTTCTTTTTTCTGTTGATTTTGAGGGCATTTTTGCAAATTTGGAGGGAACTGTTGACTCGCAAAAGTCAAGGATTAACTCGCAAATTAAGAGAGATCTTTGACAAATTCTAAGGGTTTTTAAGCAAATCTAAGGATCTATTTGTGATTGGAGAGTCATAGTAGACTAATTTAAGGGATCCATCACCAAAGAAGTAATTTTTGAAGGACTAAATGGTAAAGCAACAATAACACCATAAAACAACTAAAACCACCATAATAGTGCAACGTCATTCTCTAGGTCTTTAGCCTTGAAGAAATCCTTCAATGGTTTTTTTTATCGTTCTATAAGGTATTCTACTTACGTGATTCACTAAGTATTCGTGATACTCGAAACCAGCACCATCCACAAATAACTTAGTAGTCGTCATTTTATTCAGCGTTTAGTAGATTTAGTGTCCAAATCTAGTGTAACAAGTTAAACATTCTATCATGTTTCTTTTGCTCTGTAATCAAGTCAGATCCATTTTCGTTATGGTATATGTCGTTAATTTAATACAATGTCTCATTTATTTTATATCTTTAATTTAATACACATTTAATTTATACACTGTACTTTATATTACTTTTTATTTAATATATACTTTATTTATCTTGCATTTAATATACCTGCCCTTTATTTTATCGTCTTTAATTTACTCGCAATTTATATTATTGCAATTTAAATTACAGTTCTTTCAAATTATTTTTACTTCTAGCATGTCCACGTACTACATTATATTTGGGGATTTATCGATTAATTTCTTGAGCACTGTTCACAAAATTTGAATGAAAACAGTCCTACATATATTAATGTTGTTCTTCATCCTTGGTTGGCTTTAATATTCAACGGATGACAATCAGTAAAAGGCAATGACTTTAAATCATAGTTTCTAATATGAAGAAATAAAATAGATTAGTTAAATAATGAATGATATGCTTACCCCTTTGGTGCCTATCCACTTTTCAACTTTATCATGTGACACCAACAGCTCATTGAATTTTCAATTCAAAATTTGAGGCATAAGATTACCATCCACCGACACTCCAACATGAAATCCGAGATACAGAATTGATTTGTAAGTCTATACCTGCTCAGTTAAATAAAAAATCAAACTCATAAATCACAAATCAATATTTCAAGAAAAAAAAAATGAAGTGAAAAACCTATGCATGTGTATGTTTCTTCCTCATTCGTCACCCGTGCTCGATTTGCAGCTGCTTTCACCACTATATCTTTATTCAATGATTTAATTATTTTCTCAAAAGAAACTCTCCCCCAAGGGTAGCTATTAAACCTTGCCAAGTTACTTGCTATGGCGAAGGTAGAGGGCCGAATATTAATCTTCTTCTCTTGAGCACAAAAGACTGCCTCGATAAAGTATACAAGAGCTATCTTAACAATATCATCATCCTTATTACTCCATTCATCGCTTTTGAACCTCTCTGATAGCTCTAAAGCTTAGACACTTTTCCCACCAAGATACTTCTTAAACAATCAATCGTCTTTTGTTAACCGATTGGCCATCAAGTCGGGTGGATAAGCATGACACTTCAACCTCATCACTAGAGTCCACTTCCTTAAAATGAACTGCATTAGCTTCCTTTGGAAAATAAACCACTACTCATTCTTCTTCATGTGCTCGGCTTGTCAAATAATGAAATAGTTAACAACTTGGTCGGAATTCTTGAGAGGGACATTCACTGAAATGAAGTGTCCCAAGCAAGTACTCTTAAACATCTCCCATTGTCATGTGGTGAGCTTTTTATTGATATCAGCAACCATCATGTCCTAGTTAGCTATCATAGATTAATATACATCATGTTCTTGAAGGATGGCGATGGATTACAACTTCTTTACCCTGAAATAAACAAATTACAATCAAAACAAAGATTAACATAGACAATCAATTAATGAATATATATATATATATAAACATACAAAAATCAAAGATATTTGAAATTTAAACCTAACCATTAATGCTCAATGTCTTAAAGGTTCTAACTCTTTCAAACCCATCAGGCATGGAGCATTAAGAACAAAGACTTCGAAGACTTTGATCTCTTATCTTGATAACTCGATGGGTACTTTCTTATAAACCCATCACGAATCGAGCATTGAAGATAAAAAATTGGAAGTCTCTGATCTCTGATATTGATGTCTCGATGGGCCTTTAACGTACCTATTGAGCATCGAGATAAGAGATCATAGAATTAAGTCTATGTTCTCATTGCTCAATGCTCGAGGATTCTAGTCTTACTAACCCATTGGGCATTGATCATCGATAACAAAGACCGAATTCTCTAATCACTCATCTTAATGCTTGATGGGTACATTCAGGTACCATCGAGTATCGAGATCATATAATAAAGATCTTGAAATCTCTAAGATTCAGAACTTGAGCTATCGGGAACTTCATAGACATGGCATTTTCTTATCGTTCTCACCAATATTTCACTCCAAACCTAGATTACTCAATCAGTAAAATATATTTTAGTTCAAAACACACACAAAACACTAATTTTTACAAAAGAAAAAATCTTAGTTTTCAAGTATTTGAAAGTTACCTTCGGTGGTGAAGTTTTCTCCTTTTCGGCCATTAATTCCAGTGCCAACTTTGGTTGCTTGCCATCATTAATAGATTTCTCCGGCAAATCTTCTTTCTGCCGCTTCTTTAACCCCTGAAAATTTGAATTTTTTGTTTGAACCATTGTTGGGTAGAGGTTCGGTTTGTTTTGAAGAAGTAGATGGGTTACCTTGTTGGGATGAAAATGATGATAATAAGATAAAGAAGATAAATAACAAGATGACGAAGATGAAGAAGATGAAGAACAACAAGAAGATGGTGAACATAGTGCGAAAATGGAGGGAGGGAAGCTGAGCTATTTTGTTTTTATTTTATTTTTTCCTACTTTTTATTTTTCCTTTTAAAAATCAATTGAATGGGATACTAATGTAATTATAATTTTCTTTTAATTTTTATTTAGAAAGTTAATCAAAGTCAAAATATGAGGTCATTTGTGTAACAAAATTTTTGTTGAGTCATAGTTTTTCAATAAAGTATTAATTGGGGTTAACTTTATAAATACTATCTTAAAATTATAATGCATTCTTAGGGGCGAGCACGGGTCGGGTTATAAGCCTTGACCCAACATTTGACGGATATTAAAAATGGGTTAGGACTCCAATTCCCAATTGAACCGGGTTAAACTCCTGACCATCCTTCCTCGGCATATTTTAGAGTGGGGTCAGGAAACTGTTGGACTTTTTCATAACAATGGTTAAAGAGTGTAAATGAGTTAAAGGCCCACGCCCAAAAATTGTCTCATAAATGCAATTAAATGCATCTTACATTGGAAAGGGAGAAAGTTCTTAAAACATTTATAAATGATTGTAAATAATAAGTGTTTGTAACAATAAATCAAGGTTGGGGTATGACTAGGACTTGCACTCGCACGCGTGCGCGTGGATGTTAGGTGCTTTTAGCGCTTATTAGGCGCACTTAGCACTTTCACGTTTACGACGTGGCAGCCGGCCGCCATGCACAGTGGTTAACCGATTTAATTTTACCATTTTATTTAAATGGTTGACAATTAAAAATGGTTAGTTACCGTTGGAGTTTGAATTCCGAGAATTCAAATATATGACCGTTAAAAACAGTTTAACTATTTCTTATAAGGAGTGCACATGTTCATGAAATAGTACACTGTTTCACGAACAAGTACCAATTTTGCATATAAATATAAGAAATCTATACTATCAGAAATATATAAAATGATACCGATATTTCAAAACGAAGTTTCACTATTGCTTGTGAGACTTTGTAAAAGGCTTGTCATATCCCAAAAACTATTTTCATAGTAACTTACAAGCAATCCGGGAGGGTGAAAATATCATTTTTTGGAAAACGTATCCATTATGTGTTTCAAGTTTCCATCCACAAAATTACCAACAATCAAAAAATGATATTCTACAATGGAGACCGAGACTACTGTTTCAACCATAAAGTTGATGAACCAGGATCTCGTGAGACTTGATCAGTTTGATGGATCAAACTTCACACGTTGGCAAGACAAACTGAAGTTCTTACTCACTACCTTGAAGATTTATTACATTCTCGATCCTAAACCTTCAACCACTTCCAGAATCCTCTCCAGATGATACTAAAAAGGGACGAAGATGCAATTATGTGCCATGGACACATTCTGAATGTACTATCAGACTGACTGTTCGATCTCTATATAAATACAAAGTCTGCAAAGGAAATCTTGAATGCATTGGATAACACGTACAAGGCAGAAAAGGAAGGTACTAAGAAATTCTTAATATCTGAGTATTTTAACTTTAAAATGTTTGATGGAAAACCTCTCTTAGATCAGATTCATGATTTACTGTCAATAAAATTATTGTTGTAAAAGTCATACTTCCCGAAAATTTTCAAGTTGGTACTATAATTGCTAAGTCGCCATCTAGTTAGAAAAGTTACTAGAAGAAGACTCTTTACAATAATGAAGATTACTCTTTGGAAGAGGTTAAAAAGCATCTACGTATTGAGGAAGAATCTCAGACTAGAGACAAGAAAGTAGAGGAAACCAATATTGGTACCTCAAAGGCCAATGCTGTAGAAAGGCCTAGCCATTCCAAGGGGAAAAAAAAAAATCAGAAAACGAATTTTCTTGGTCCGACGAGGGATCAAGGAAAATTCAAAACTAACAAGAAAAAGGGTGCTTGTTTTGTTTGTGGCAAATCTAGGCATTATGCTCGTAATTGCAGATTCTGAAAGAAACAAAATGAGAATGGAAAAGTGAATGCCATACCGGAGGAGATCATCGCTACTGTGAGCGAGATCAATGTTGTCCAAGGAAAGGTTCAAGGATGGTGGTACGATACTTGTGCAATTGTGCACGTTTCCTATGACAAATCATTGTTTAAGACTTTTGATGAAGTCGGAAATGGACAAGAGATTCAAATGGGAAATGAAGGTTGTTCCAAGGTTCTTGGCAAAGGAAGCATTGAAGTTGTCTTCACTTATAGTAGAAAAATCATTTTAGGAAATGTCATGTATGTTCCTGATATGAATAAGAACCTTGTTAGTGGTGATTTGTTAGGCAAACCCGGAATCAAATCTGTTTATGAATCCGAGAAGTTGATTTTATCAAAAAATGGCTCTTTGATTGGAAATGGCTATTCTAGTGATGAGATTGTGAAACTATGTACTATTTGACAATAACTAGTACTTTTGCTTATATGATTGATTCAAATTATGTTTCATTATGTTATGGTAGGCTTTCACATATAGGCATTAATACCATTAACAAAATTATTAAATGTGACCTAATAGCATGTGACACTAGCAAATTCGAAAGATGTGAAATATGCACTAAATCAAAGATGGTTAAAAAGTCTTTTCATAGTGTTGAAAGGTCATCTAAACTATTAGATTTAGTACATAGTAATTTATGTGAATTGAATGACATCTTAACAAGAGGAGGTAAAAGATACTTTGTAAATTTTATAGATGATTGTTGTAAATATACTTATGTTTATTTGCTTAAACATACAGATGAAACATTCAATGCATTTAAAAGTTAAAGGCTGAAGTTGAAAATCAATTAGGAAGAAAAATTAAAATCTTAAGAAGTGATATGGGTAGAGAATATTTCTCAAATGAATTTTATGCATTTTGTGAAGGGCATGTTATAATACACTAATGCTCTACCCCCTTCACACCTCAACAAAATGGCTTAGTCGAGAGGAAAAACATAACGTTTCTTGAAATGACTAATGATATGTTGTTGAATGAAAAATTACCTAACAATCTATGAGGACAAGCTATTTTAGGTGCATGTCACATTCTTAATAGGATTCATTTGAAGAAGAGTAAAATTTCCTCAAATGAAATGTAGAAAGGAAGAAAACCAAACATCGGTTATTTCAAAGTATGGGGGTGCCTTGCTTATTGCAAGAACACAGACCCTAAAATGACTAAATTGGGTCTGAGAGCCATAAAGTGTGTATTTATTGGTTATGCAACAAATAACAAGGCTTCTAGGCTCTTAGACTTAGAGTCAATATAATAATTGAATATAGAGAAGTTGAGTTTTTTGAAAAATTATTGTCTTTGGATAATAATTCACAAAACACTACCAACAGTATTGCTTGTGAGAACTTATGGTGTCTTGCTTTGCCAATAAATATGAGAAATTTGTACTGTCAGAAATATATAGAATAATACTAATATTACAGAATAAAGTTTTATTATTACTTATGAGATTTTGTAAAACGTTTGTCATATTTTGAAAATTATTTTCACAGTAACTTACAAGTAATCCGAGAGAATAAAAATATCATATATTTTTTTTTAAATGTATCAATTACATATTTTAAGTCTCCATTCACAAAATTACAAACAGAAACATACTATTTTTTTAGAAAAAAAATTATAGAGATGGAACAAAGAAAACCCTTTATATCAAAACAAGGAAAGACAAGATTTGACTGTGAGGCATAAATGAATAAAGAAAACCCAGATGCTACTACTCTCAATCATATGAACATCTAAATGTTAGATCTAGACGTCAAACTTCAATTTGCTACGTGTCAGGAGCACAAAGCTGTGGCTTGAAGATTTTCACCAGAAAAATTGAATCCTTCAATTGGAGGTGGACGATTAAGGTCGAATGTTAAGACTTTAAGGCAAGAAGTAAGCACACAATCCTCGTTATCATCAACAACAGATGAGGAAGAATCACAGTCGCTATGACAATCATCGGGTTGGTTCCAGGCAGAGACAGCGGCGAAGTGAAATGATGAGAAGAAGAAGGTGACCGTTATCACGAGGGTGACAGCAGGAGGGATGAGAGAAAGAAGTGTGGGGTTTTTGTTTTCTTTTTTACCGCATATTTTTGGTGCCCCATTTCCAACCTAAAATTTAGGCCTCACTCGGTACCGATATTAATTTTAGGTACTACTAATATACCGATACCGCTAGTGGTACAGCTATTGAGGATGAGGATCGAGATCGATTTTAATTATAATCCTGTCCCGATTCCAAATAATACTAAAAAAAAGAAATTTATGTTTATAAGTGGGAGTGAAAATTTCCCAGCCCATTAATCTCGTCCCAGCCTAGGTCTCATTTCCCCCCCTCTCTCTCTCTACAACTCAATATGGAAAGAAAGTTAGAAACCTTATCTCTTTCCCTAGCAAGGCTGAAGACCCTCCACCTTCTACTTCCCCCTCCCCCCCGCTCGCCGGTTGATACAATTGCTTAGTTGGATTCTTCCTGTAAGGATTTGCAATTATAAGATTATTCTTCTTCTTGCTTTGCCATCTTCTGATGCCATCTCTGTAGGTTGGTTTGCCAAAAGTTAGCTGATGCCATCCATGCTCCGTTCTCTTCATTGCATCCCCACTTCCTAATTTATATCTAAAAATTTCTTAATGATATGATATGTTATCATAAAATAAACAGTTAAGACAAAATGTAAACTGTTTTGTCAAGACGCTGTTTTAGAATTCAATTTACCTAAATGTTATCTTAACAAATTAAAACAAAAGAAGCTTTAAGTAAACTTCTGTTTTTATTCTCTTAAAACACCTAATAGAGGTTTGGAGCACTAAATTATTCAATGATTTCTAATGTTTTTAGTAAAAATAGCTCGACTGACAATCTTATCTAGATCATTAATTTCAAATCTGCTTAATTACACTCTTATTAGTGTGCACCTTGTTCTTCTTGATAAAAAAATATATTCAAAATATTGATAAAATATTAAGGAAAATAAAAACAAGAAAATGAGAGAAACAACATAGTCAATGCAGAGGAACGATAGCTTAATAATCTACAAGAGAAAAACTTGATAGTGATTTACAGCACGAACAATACTTATATCTAATTAGTAATAGATCATGGATAATTTCATCCAGAAAAAGCAAACACTATAATGTTCAGTAAGGAATAATAGATTCTATCAGCTCTTGAAGTGGGGCCAGCTCCTTCTTGTCAATAAGCCCAAATTCCTGCCGGAATCAAAACGAAACATATTTAGGAACATACTAATAAAACATGTTCTACGCAAATGATAACTGATTTGTTGTAGTTTCTTGTCTATTATGCATATGGATTCCTTTTAAGTCGTATTTCTAACCATCCAGTTTATATTAATAAATTCTATGCAAATCCACTACCACAACCCAGAAATAAAAAAGTAGAAAAATCTATTTCTAGGCCAACTTAAAATTAGACAAGACTCTTGAACCGAGAGAAATTGTATTAACTTTTAGATAAGATACTTACACAGGTAAATAGTATGAAATGCTTGAAGCATGTATTTAGATGGGCCTCTTCCTTCAAGCTGACAATTTTCTGAAAGTGAGAATGATAAATGTGGGCATATACACGAAACAACCGTTTGAATATCGTCTTCACAACCTCCCTGAAATTGGGAGGAAATGGTGCCCCTACAAAATCAGAATGACTTAGTAAGAAACAATTGGAAGTTTTCAAAAGGAAAATTAATATTTTGCACTGCTTTCTCGGCCCATGGGTATTGCTGAAGGTGGTGTGAGCTGTAACATTTATTTAAAAAAAAAAAAAAAGAGAATAATGAGTAATCCAATGACATGTATGCATTACCCAGCTTTTGAGGAAATATGGATTCATCATCAAGCTGTGATTCAATCCAATCCATTAAATATTCGACGTATTTTGGAGCAGACACCTCAATAGGTTTCTTGATTTGTACACCATCAGCCCATCTATATTCGTACCTGTAAGATTTTATCTGGCATTAACTTAGGAACTCTATAACGTTTTCATCATTCAAACAAATAAGAGAAAAATGATGTGAAATGATCTTGGGAAGTCAGTTATTTGGTTAGAAGTTATCCATGATGTTAACTATATGATGCAGTCAATAAAGTCTTTGAGTCACAGGGAGAAGATACAAAGGAAATCAGTGAGAATAGCTGAAACTGCATGAAGCCAGTATAGTACCATATTATTACTACGTCGCATAAATGGAATCAAAGATATGTTACAGAAAATGGGACAAAAGATACGAAAAGAAGAAGACTTGTGCTAAATTAAATTCATATACTATATTTAACTTTTGGTAGGTTCTTTATAAAGCATGCAGATTCTAGTTCACCTTTCACAATTCTTTACGGTTTCCAAAATTCATAGAAAAATTAATAACTCAGATGTAAATGCTTCAAAGGAAATTCAAAGAGACACAAACTTAAACAGTTGACAAGATCATAAGAATGAAAGAATTTCAACAGGCTAAGTTGAATTTTAATTTAAGAAAATAAAAAAAAGCAATAATCTTTTTTTTTATCTGTCCCATACTTGGGGCCTGCCGTCATTGTAGGACAACTCTCAGCAGTACAGAACTCTGTAAGGGTACCATATAGCAAATTCACCTGGTTGAAGAAATCCACAGCTGAAAAGAAAATTATAAAACAAAACCAGGCGTCAGATACGTAGTTTTATCACTCACAAATGATACAGAAAAAAAAAATTTATACGTCAACTAAAAAAAGATAACCTAATTTTGCAGTAACTCAATTAGAGAGGCGAATATTACTGTTCACTGCGAGCCATTCATTCAAATCCTCCCCAGTTGGAAGTCTCACTGCTTCCCTCAGGTTTCCACTGCCTAATGTGGCATCAATGTGCTTTCTAAGTTGAGCACCCTGTATGAACATAGTGATACAACTGTAAACTTCATTGAGTAATGGGAAATGATGAATAAACTCATATATGAAGGAAATTTCTAGTATCCATAATACTACTATACTATCAATTCGATTTTACTAAAACAAATCTATCTATGAATACAATAGAGTCCTGTATAGTTAACTCTTAACAAGGTTCTAGCACAAATATAGTTATATATTTAGAACTCTTAATACAACAATTTACAAGAGCCTGTTTGGGAGAGCTTTTTTGAAAATAAGTGCTTATCTTAGAGTTTTGAAAGAAAAATGCTCTCAAGACCATTTAAAGAAAAAGGCTCCTTCTTAAGCTTTTTCCTTTTGATATGAAGGGAAAATGAAATATTTTCAAGAAGCCTATTCATCAATATGGCACAAAGGAACTAAACTACAATAAAGAGTCGAATTATCAAAACAAACCATTAGAGGAATTTAAATATAACACCATATCATATTTGAACGACAGGTCCAAGTAATCAGGATTCAAGGAAAACAGACCTTGCTCCCTGAGGGCACACTCTTTTTGGGACGGAATGTTCTTTGGTTTCTACTGCAGAAATATTTCAAAGGCACAACATTTAATGGAAAGGACAACATTCTTGAAAGCACAAACCATAAACTGAACGAAAACTTTAAAAGCAAGCAGACCCTCAAATATACCAATTTTCTTATGCTACTGATAAAAACTAACCAACGCTAGAGGAGAAGCCTATATACACAAGAAGTGCACACATAGGCAAACAAGCTCGTAGTGTTTCAGTCCTCAAACTCTTTATCTTACATATGATACAATTCATTCTCTAACCAGCACAACTTGCCCTCCACATACATAGTTACTACATAGTAATTGCTTTTATTAATACCTCTTCAATAAGCATTCAACTTTAATGCACAAACTTAAGTGCTAAGATCTACACAGTCCCCTATATAAATGAGTTTTCCCAGCAGACATACTCATTCTTGATTCATTCTCGTGTTATTTATTTAAGGTTCCTATAGCCTCTCAAAAATAAATAAATAAATAACCCCAGAACATTTCATTACCACAAAATCCCAATTAGTGAATCAACTTCAATTCGAATTTGGCAATTAGGATTCTTGTTTAATACCAAGTGGTACTAAAAACCGGCAAAGAAGACAGACAAGAACAGAATTCCCAAACAAAAATGAATAAGTTTACCCGCCCTTGCATACATATCAATCAAACAAACAAAAAATGAAATACGCCAAAATTGAGATGCAAAGCAAAGAGTCCTAAATCCGTTCAAATCTCCGATCGAGAACAGAATGCCTAAAAACGGAGATCGGACATGATTGAATTCAACAATTGGCGAAAATCGACAAAACGCACATAAAGAGAGGATATTAAGAGGAGAAATGTTTGCAAATATTTCATGGAGGAATAAGATTTCGTTCCGAACTTACCTGCCTAGCCCGAAGAGACTCATAGCTTGATTGAGAGATGGAGGAGAAAGAGAGAGAAGAGAGAAGAGAGAGCTCTAGACGAGAGAGGTCGAGCCAATGCAAACTTTTGGGTCTGTGTTTGTTTCGCTTGGAAACAGAACACTTTCTCTGTCCCTTTGCTTTTCAAAAACAATAAAAAAAAAAAAAATTATCTCACCTTAATTATTAGGCAATGAATAACTTTGCTGGCCAAGTCTCAACTACAATGGACACGGGCAGTCCGGGCAGATGCCCATGGTCGTTCGGATCGATTCTGGGCAGCGTTTATCAGAAGCAATAGGCTACTCAAAAGTGACAAATGGATCATGCAATGTCAGTAGTAATCTCAATTCTTTTATTTCCTTTTTTCCTCTTTCTAAAAAAGAGAGAATATATCGTAAATAAAATTAAACAATTCATATTATATTATATTATATATATAAATCATAATATGTTATATTATAATTTATAGTCAAATTTTTTAAAATATAATAATTTTATATTTAAAATTATTTAATTTTATCATAATTTTATCATAATTTATTATCATAATAAATAAAATCATTTCATAATAAATTTTATCATAATTTTATTATTAATTTTTGTTTGATAAGATTGTAAATGAATTTGAATTTTAAAATACATGATAAATACAAAATATTACGATAATTAAAAAAAATTATATTATAATATTTACATTAGAATTTTTTCTTTTTTTTTTTATAGGAAAAATAATCATCTATAAATAAATAATTTAATTTTCTTGTCTCGCTTTTAGAGTTCGCTTCACTCATTATATAGTTTAATTTCACATTTTTCTCATATTTCAATTTTTATATTTTTTTAATATAATTTTTATATTTTCAATATTATTAATTTCTAATAGAAAGTCAAAATTATAATAATTAAGATAAGCTGAATTCTGAAAAGGTTACCGATATATATCTATGTATGGATATATATATATATATATATTTTTTTTTTTTTTTTTTTTTTTTTTTTAAATTTTTTTTTGCTGGTTCCGCTCTTCTGCTCCAACTTATGATTAGATATCGTGAAAAACTCTTCTTCAATCTGTGTTCATCTTAAAGCATGAATCAAAGATCTTACATAGATTCGGTCTAGTAGATGGATCTTTTCCACATGTTTTCCAAAAAGCTAACGGGGGCCACAAATTTCAGAGCTACTTTAGCATTTGAAAACCGAGAAGCTTAACAACTCTATTTAGTGTTTGTCTTTAAAGATTGAGAGTAATAGTTAGACTTGATAGGTAGGGTTTTGTTAGCTTTTAATATGCCTCGTATTCGTTCTGTCTCTCATTTTTTGAGCTTGGCAATCAGCAACTATCAATTCCTAATTTATTCAGTTCAATATAATATAGCAAATTAATTGATGATGTATAGAATAATACAAAGAACAATGATTGAATTATACATAAAATCTAAATCCGATAACTCTAATTCCTACCTACAGTATCTAAACCCCAAACTGTTCAAGATGATGACAATAGACAGTCGATAACGTATTCCAGTTTTTGGATTTGAAAAATAAAAAATTAGTAGTTATTAGAGGACATTTTCACTTCCGCGTACCCATTTGGTAATTATTCTGCAGGGAAAGTGGGAAAAATGGCAATCCTTATAAATCTACTCCTCCACATTATAAACATACAAGAGGATTAAACAAGGATGTACTTACACATATTGTATATGACAAACCAACACCTTGGTTTTCCTATTCTTCCTTCTTAACTGAGTGAGAGCTCTTGATATTTTGATCCTCTCCACCTGCAAGTAATTAGAAGGCTCGTATAAGTTACCAGTAGTTGTTTCACTTGATGCTAGGATATTTAATGGAAAGACAAATGCCACTTCAATGTTTAATAAATCCATTGCACAAAATAAAAATTTTGGATCCCCCTTTGAAAAAGAAAGATTGAGACATTAATCCAATTAGTGAATGATCAATCAATTGTGAATTTGGATTTTTAAGAGCTACTAATGAAATACATCTTTGAAATTAGACTCAGCAGCACATTACTTTTGGCTTCTAAATCTGGAAACATTCAGTCAATGAACTCCTATCGTTTCTACAGTTTCCATTTGCTTTATGTCAATAAGTATCAACACCTAATAATTGAATAACGTAGCAAGTATATCAGACACATTTTACACAATCCAATTTTTTCTTTTACGCAAGCCTTGAAGCAGCATCAAAATATTTTAGCTTAACAGAAAGCCCTCCACATTTCTGCAGATAATTAAATCGAGAGTTCTTAAAGAATACCAACACCTAAAGTAGCCAATAGAAACCAAAAGCTATATATATTTATGTTGGTCTAGTTCTATTTTTGTATTCTATTTTCTTCTTGCTCATTGTGAGGCATTTTACACTCAAAACCAGCAAAAAGTATAAACTAACTTTCTGATTTGAAAATTTATTGACTACCCATTTATCCATTATAATTATAATGTTTGTTACCACAGATGTAATATTCCAAAATAAAAATGCTGAAATAGATGATTAACCAAATTGAACCAGGTAGCAACGATTTCCAGTTTATAAGGGTCCAGTAAAATATTTGCATTTTAGAAAGTTGAAAGAATGAATGGCTTACCTTTATTAGGGGTGAAGAATGGATGACCTAGTGTTCCTAAATCCTCCCAAATGGATCTAGCAGCTGCAACCAAATCAACCTTCTGATCCAAGTACTCTTTCAGTTTAAGAGTAGAGAATCTTCTACTTGCTTCTCTTTGCAGGCCACTAATGTGAGGAGTAACATTTTTCAATCCATATCTCCCACCATTATTTAGGGAAAACAGATCATTGGTTCGTATTAGTTCCATTGCACCTCTTCTAGTACCCACCATAGCTGGAATTATAGGGGGGGGGGGGGGGGGGGGAAAGGGAAAGATCAACTTCGAAGAAAACTAGATGGTTGAATCTAGATAAGATTGTTGGGCCTGAATTGGATTTAAGAGTCCAAATTGGATTTTAATCCCTAACTAGATTTTAAATTTCGTCCCAAATGAAGCATGTAGTGTAGCATATAGATTGTGAGGTATGCTACATTTTGCATTTAGATCAGCATTTGAGATAAACTGGAGTTTTGTAGGTTCAAAAAGGGAGTTTCAAACGTTAAACCAAATGGACCCTCAAGTGATAGAAATATCATACCGTTGTAAGGAATTTGAAGGATCCAATTCGCAGGGAGACCGACTCCAAAACCAGCAAAAGTGAAACCAACACAAAATCCGATACCACAGCCTGCACCAACATAACCAATCACTTCAGGCCCAAAACCGGGTCCCCATCCAACCCCACAGCCCGTGCCTATTCCCATCCCCCAAAATGCTCCGCTTGTTGGATGAACAGGGTTCCATCTTTCATATCTTCTAAACAAACCTTTTATGATCATATGAACCTGAGATTTAAAAAGTTTGGTATTACGTCATTATCTTGCTGATGCTCTTTTAAGAGGCCATAGTGTTGCACCATTCCGAAAGAGATTACAACTCTATTGGGTATACTATTAAACTGATGTTTAGTGAAACCGACATTTAGAATAGCAGATTGTATTTATATCTTATGAGCTCAAACTGGAATTCTGGGTCCAAGCTGAACAAAAATAAGTGCTTCCAAATGAACGCTGAGAGAAGTGTTCTAAGGAGGAGCATCTTGTCAAACTTTGACTTTCTCAACCCTCAACTCTCAATTTCTGAAACTAAACTATATTTTCCTCAAGGGATGAGCGTTTTGATACTCCAGTTTGGACACACAAAACTACGGTTTTTCTCACATGCTGATCCATATGCAAAATCTCATTTACTTCACAAAGTAAGACACGATTTGCACAAACTTCAATTCTAAAGCGTTGAAAAAAATGCATTTTAAGTTAGTTAAGGAAAAGTATGGTCACCTTTAGAAGGCTAAGCCTCAAAATATAAAGAGGCATGTCCATACTAAGAACTGAATATCACAATCCTTTTTGAGACTTTAGAAGGTGAACATCCTCACAAAGAGTACAGGTAGTTTCTTCTTCTCACTGAGATGAATTACTTTAGATTAATACAATTAAGGATCTAAATGAAAACATGGATAATTCTAACCGTTTTTCCTAAGATTAGGCCAAACGAAATATCCAATAGTTGATTTATTGAAAGTGTCGCGTGTCTACAACTTTTTGCAGCCTCAACTGCAAAGTTCTAATTACTAATGTTTACCAAGAAAAAAAAAAAAACATTCACATCCAAATGGTTGTCTGCGAATTCATTCTGAAAAGCAATTTACTGATGTAATAATTTTTTTTCTCAATCAAATTGTCTCACATGACTAGCATTCTCTCACTAATGAACAGCCAACATAAAAAACAGTTACCTTCCAACATATTCCATAATAGAAGCATAAACTTTATATGATCAAAATAAGTAGTTTCAAATCTGACAGCTCCATTGATCAATTTGTCCTGCAAGACCTATTCTCAAAATGTCCCCTGTTGTTCCTTTAACATAAATTCAATCATGCATGTAAAATGCATGCTTTGTATGTTCTAGTGTTGACCGAACATTAAAATGCTTCCAATTCTTTTCGACAAGTTGGGAAGCTAAAACTCCAAATATGCGACGCTTGTATTGCCTTCTAGTCAGTTTAGGCATTTGCCTCTTAGTTTGTCAAAACCATATTCCCCAAACTCCAGTTTGAGTCCAATTTTACAAACAGTTTATCATGTTTACCACAAGCAAAACCAAGCACATATTTACATATAACTTACCCATAATTCAGTTTTAAACTCCATTTAGAAAAAGCTAAAGCAAACAACCATTATAAGACATTTGGTAACACAGTCTTTAAAACCCCACTTTGGGTTTGAAATCCAGAAGTGCAACAAATTTTAGTTTTCTAAAACTGTCAACCAGATGCAAATCCCATTAACATCAAAGCTTCAGTTTATCTAATTTCCAATTTTAAGCTCTACAAGGAATACACTATTGATCAGTTAAAATTCTACTAGTATATAAAAAAAGATTCAGTGGTTAAACTTTGATTTCCATTATGATCCTTCCAATATGAAACTATAACCCAGTACAAAAGGTATCAGCCATAAAGGTACTATGGACAACCCAGTGACGCACACTTAAAGAAGAATTTATTGGAATCTTGACAAGCTTTAAATAATATCCATTACACTATGAATTTGCAACCTAGAATAGTCTATGTAAGCGAAAAGCTGAAACCTTTTCCTATTTTTTTCCTATTTCTAATTAGGCTATAAGACAGCCATAACACAAGCTATTAAATTTAAGTGTCATTCCATATGCTGTTTATTTTCTAGAGATTGTTCATATCCATATTTAATTTAATTATTTAATTATTTAATTAGTTATTATTATTATTATTTTATCAATCGCACCATATATCTTGATCTAGAAACCCAATAGTCATCATCATAAGGAAAAACACATGGACCGGTCGTTCTTTATACCAAAATCATAGGACTTGAACATTTCTTCTAATTTCCAGAGTTTTCTAGGAAAGTAAAAACCCGATTAAATCTATAACCAGAAAAATTTTAAAAATTTAAAAAAAAAAAGAAACAGATAGTCAGCAAAATTCAAGCATGTGGAGCTATTTCTATGTAAGCAATTGGAATCTGAAGCTTAATGAGAGCGTTGTAAAAGTAATCTAATAAAAGCCTTGTAAGGATATCAAGTTGAGCATTTTGAATTTGAATTACCAGAAATGAAGAAGAAGACGAAGAGGAGGAACTTTCTGGTTTCTTGACCTCCTTTTTCTTTTGAAATCGAGGAGTAAGCGAGCTATCGCGTCTTACTTGAGAGAAGAGCAGCAAAAACCCCCCCAATGTAGTTATGTAGATAATACAATTTCTTTCCAAATTCTTTTTAATTTCAGTGCATAATAAGTATTCTCTACACAATTTTCTTTTTAGATAAATCGATAATATTTTTTGCTAATATTTTATTTAATTAAATAAGAGAATTTTTTTTTTAATTAATCGAATTATTAGTAATTAGGAGTAGTTAAAAATTATGAATAATAAATTATTAGTAGTTTATATTTTTAAGATTGTTCGGTAAAAAAAATGTTGAAAATAATTATAAGCAGAAAAATGTCTCGTAGAAAAATTTAAGTCAAATGACTTATTATATAGTTTAAATGACTTCAAAACATCACATAATGTATAGGTAAAAGAAATTATATATATATATATATATATATATATATATATTATGTAATATATAAGAATATGAATATGATGTTTTTATAAATAATATGATTAATTAAGCTGATTTAATAACTAAAATAAATAGTAGAGTCATATTTTAATTAAATGTAATTATATCGAGATTAATAAATTTATTATTTGTTTTGAGATTAAGAATATTTAAATTTTTGTAATTTTTATTTTTATGCGATAATTTTTATTTTAATCATAGTGATTACCGACTTAATTATAACTTTAACTTTCCACTATATTATAAAGTATTAATATTGGAAATATGTAGATTATATGAAAAGATGTAAAATCGAAATATGAAAGAGATGAGAAATTGAAATATATATGGACGAGGCAAAATGCTAAAAATAATACGAGAAAGATGTTACATGTTTATAGATGTTTTTTTTATTATTAGTAAAAAAATTATTGTAAATAATTATTTCCTTTTTTTATTAATATAATATTTTGTATTTATCATAGATTTTCAAACTCAAATTCATTTATATAAGATTTTAATTTTATCAAACAAAAATTATGATAACAAGTGATTATCAAAACAAAATTTATAGTAAGATTAAAAAAAATATTTAATATAAATAATAATAGTAATTTTTTTTTTCATTAATATAATATTTTGTATTTGTTATAGATTTTCAAATTCAAATTTATTTACATAAGACCGTAATCTTATAAAATAAAAATTATAATAAGAGTAGTAAACATAATAATTATTAAAATAAAGATTATGATAAAATTTAATTAAAATATGAAATTTATTATGGAATGAAAGTATATTATGAAATTTATTATGGAATGTTAAGATATGGAATAAGGGTAGAAGTTTGGTGACAAAATTGCTGCATAATAATATATTGCAAAATGCACATGGCATAATTTTATATCTAAGCTCAACTTTTATTATATATTATATGATACATATAATGAATTTTTCACCCATGGCTCATAAACTGAACCAGAACTTCGATTCTAATTTGTATTAATACACATCACAAAAACATGAGTAACTTAATAAATTACAACAACAATTAAAATTAAGAGTCTATTTAAATTTTAGTTAGATTTATTATTATTTTATTATAATCTATCTTTATTTTTATAAGTAGATTAGGAAAAACTCATTTTTTATAGTGAATAAAGGACCCTACATCAATATTGCAGTCCCATATGTTCGTAGCCAATCACAATAATCATACAAGGTAACATAGTAACTTTTTTAGTTATATCTCATATAACTCTTTTTTTTTTGCCTCTAGAAGAATATGGTCATATGTGTCCGTAGTCAACCATATATTTTAGTTAAGCTTAATCCAAAATGAATCCTATGATATAGTAACTACTCGAACTAATATCCCTTATGTGTCATTAGTCAGATATAGTTTTAATATTATGATCACATGCATCTAATATATGTAATAAACACACAAACTCACATATTAATTAATCACGAACCCTTATATGTCCATGGCTGATTAAATAAATGATTAGTATCAAATTCATTGTAATGTTTTGGTAGGCACTATGTAAGACTTTCTTATATAGCTTACAAGTTTAATTTAATCATAGAATGGATTTTTATTTGTATGGTCTCATCAAGATATATCTATGTATTTATGAATCTACTTAGTTTTTCAATGGAATGAGAATCAACATTTGAAACATTTATGCACACATCATACAGTCATGCATGTTTACTTTAAAAACTTGATCAAACATGCATGTTAATCCATCAAACATCTACTTAATGCGACAAAGAAATGAATTATAGAAAACTCTTTTCATACCATACTATTTTGCGCAAATATTTTCTTCATTTCATAAGTTATATGATTAATAAAACAATGTCTTAAATATAAAGGTGATGAATCTCATCTTATCACCCAACTGATTGCACATACTCAAACACATGTCCAATGGTTTATGCTTTTAATGGCCTTTGGCTAAGACCATGTGGGGCAATATCAAAGTATGATATCTTATATGCTAGTGTTGTGGTGATCTCAAGTCTGATCATCACAAGTATCATAGTCACCGACAAAACTTATTAATAGTTAATAGTTAATATAATTACCAATGAAATTTTTTCAAGCGATCATGTTCATTATTTAAGTCTATACTAATCACCTATATGTTTATCTCAGTATATACCAATACTGATGATTATGAGAACATCAGCCTTTTTTCAAAAATAATAATGCGTGTAATAGTTTCTTCGGATCGTCATTATCCCATCATGACAATTCTATGACTATGAACAATTTGGATCTTAGACTTGAGCAAACTTGAATCTCACCAAGTATGACCTCTATCATGACTACACATGGATGTCTAAGATTTGAGAATATATCAAATATGCAAGCAATTAATAATGCGTGCAAGTTGCTATTTCAAACCTACTAACATCATGAGAGACTATTATATGTTATATTAAATGCAATGCTTTCAATTATGTTGATGATTTATACAATTCAATATTTATTTTCATAAGTATTTGACCATATTGGGTCATACTCAATTGGCTTGACAGGAACATTACTTTTATGTAAGTCTTGGAAGGATGTAGGCAATCTTCTATGAAACCTTATGCTCTTATCCTATGTAATACGCCACAGAATTTTAGCTATGTTAAATTGATATAAAGTAAACTATACTCGGTTAATTAGGAAATTATGGATTTACTTAAGTCATATCGTTTAGAGGTACAACACAACTTTCAGGTAATCATCCCCCTAGAATGCTAGATCACAAGTTGGCATAAAAAGGCTAACCAAATAGTCAAGGTCAAAAGACTTAGAATGATTAGATTAATTAGGATCGGTCAAGATAAGCATGGACCGGTTAGGTTGACTAGGATCGATTAAGATTAGCTTAGACTGATTAGTATAAGCGTGTTACATGCACATTGGTCACACACACATGGCTCACTTTAGTTTCTTAATTTATTTGTATAGCTTAGATCAGGTAGCTATTATTTCCTTGTTTTCTTATTTCTCTGTATAGCTTACAATCCTTGTATAGCACATATTTTTAGCTTACAATCCTTTTGTTCTATACATTACTTGTACAATGTATTTTCAATTGCAGTGCAGAAGCTTTCTTCTTCATTCAAAGTACAACTCTTTTGTTTTCTACTATGGTATCAAAGCAAACGACTTTTATACTAGATTCTTCATTGCCATCGCACTCTTCTACTTCTCAAACTCAACCAAGACTCTTGCAAGCAATAAGCGATGTGGCATCCCCTTATTTAATTCACTTGGATTGATCACTAGAGTGTTATTCTCGTCTCCGCCTTCCTCATAGGCGACAACCATTCTACCTGGCTTCGCTCCATGAAAATGGATCTTAAACGCCAAAAATTAAGTGTCGCCTTCCCCTTATTTAATGCATTACCCTTTTATATTAGGCCTCTTTGGCTTTTATATCTAGTCAAGGCTGGAAAACTCTAGACAGCTTTACAAGTGTCGTGTTCTTATTGCTTAGCGTTCTGATGACTTTCTCTACCGACGAGGGAGTTTCAACGCCCCCCATCGTGTGACGTCTAACACGCTAGGGCCGCCTCAGTATGTAACAATGCCACCTCTATCTGACACGCTGAGAGCGTATTCTCCACTTAGGTGTCAGTCACTTTCCACCTATCCACTCTTTCGGCATCTCCCTGCCAATGTCTTGAGTGAGCGATGAAATAGCTAGCTCAACCTTAGTGTCATTCGGCGTCTTCTTATTTCGCTCAGCCACCGTTAGGCCGACTGATGCCCTTATTAGTCCTATCGGACCTCAACTTCAGCTATCATCCTTCCTCAGCACTCAATTTCCTTAGGCTCTGTTGACCCCACCTCAACTTTAGCATCCCTTATTCAAACTGAGGCGGTAGAGTTGAGGCCCTCCTAAAAACGGGCCCAATATACACTACTGTCTCATAAGGATCTCTCTTACCTATACTAAGCACGGTTTCATACACCCCAGGTAATTTAAAGTTTCAAAAATTAATTCTAATTGTTGGGGCAACCTACGAGCAAATGAACTGAACAAGAAAACATTAAACAGTTGGAAGAACTTTCAAAGCAAAATTTTCATATCAAAAAGGTGAAATTTTGAAAAAAATTGAAAAGGCGCAAAGGAATAATGAAGAACATTAAAAGAATCTTTTGATCTTCTTAAGGATGAGATTGCCATATCTATTGAGAAGAGAATTAGGGAAGCAGTTAAGGAAGAGAAAGATTCAAGATGGTGTTTATGGAGACAATCATAAAATGATAGAGAAATATAGATGATGGGTTTAAATATCCTAGAGGTTGTCTAATGGTGTTTATGGAGACAATCATGAAAATGATAGAGAAATATAGATGATGGGTTTAAATATCCTAGAGGTTGTCCAATGGCATGGAGCCACATTTTTTTTTTTAGTAAAACAATATATATATATATATATATATATATATATATATATAATCAAAAGAAAACAAAGAAAGAAAAGGGGGAGAAGTAATAATCATCACTCCACATTGGCAAAGAGAAGGTAAAAAATTGTAATGTGATTGGAGATGTTCAAGAAGAGATGGGGGAGGGCTTCCAATCAGTCTAAGGTTGACAAGTGTTATAGAGAGTAGAACCTCCTTGAACTATGTCTAGAAAAGGTACTAAGGGGCTAACTGTTATAATGAAATTTTTGCTCTTGTCTGGCCATATGGTTGGAGAGGAGGTCGATGCCAGATGCGCTAAGCAGGAATTGAGTTCTGATGAAGCAAGACCCATTTGTGAAAGGGAGAGTCCATGAGTAGGGATGTCAACCAGGTCAGCTCGGCACTATGTTGTAACCTGGTTGGGCATTCTAGTTTCAAATGATTGAATCAAAAGTTGTTGGAGCAGGCCGACCTGTGTGATCGGACCACTATACCGCATTACATTAAGGGTTGGAGTAAAGAAGATAAGAATCACCTGATACTGGTAGTAGGGAGTAATAAATCACTAACAATGTTAAGGTACCTACGAGAAAATGATAGAAGCACTAGACAACTACAAACAAGCCAACCAAATATTGCCACTTGTAACGGCACACTAAGGGGTTTGTCTCCATAAAATAGTATAAAAATGAAAAACTCGTCAAAGGTTATACATTTTTTGAAAGGCCTACATGTTCTTCTAAGGAAACAACTTATCCCCCAAACTAACCTAACCATCCTTCTAAGGAAACAACTTATTCCCCAAACTAACCTAACTATCGGAGGAGGGGTACGTCGAACACAACCCCGGCTCTTCCTTGTTTTTCTTGTGTAGGAGCAGATTCCTAACTGGGTGAACATATTATTTTTGTTCGAAATAGATTTGGGCATCAGCAATAATAAACCAACATCTAGAGCGAATTATAATGTAATCCTTGTCATTAATACACATGATTTTCATTTCTCTATACATAAACAATTGCATTAATTAAATGCAAATTGTGAATACATAAAGCTAGAACTCCATTGCTAGCAATAAAACTTGTTTGTTCATGCCGAATTCAAAAGAACGTAAATTTTCTGTTCTGTACATTGTTGTTCTATCTTAAACATGATTACATTTGGTTTTGAACTTTTACATACATCATGTTGGGAAATAAACAGATCGAGAGGGCATCGATATGTCGTTTTAACAAAATGTCATTCTAATAAATTGAACCAAATAGACTCTTAAACATTCTCTTAACAGATGATCATAACGCAACTTGGGTGGATTTTTCCACAAATGGTTATAATAATAAAAAATATAAAAAAAAACACCTTGTTAGAGCTTCTTCAATCGATGAACTAAGTTAGGACCAGGATCCCAATCCAATCGTGTTTCGAAAAAGGAAATACACTATTTTCCTTATCCATGTGGATCTAACCCAATTCAATCGTGTTTTGAAAAAGGAAATACACTATTTTCTTATCCATGTGGATCTAGTAATAGAATCTGAATCACGTTAGAGAAAAACACCAGTATAAGGGCCAAGCCATGTATTGAGGAGTCATATTGACATTTGTCTATATACATATCCTTAATGCTAAAGCATTGTTCCTGAAAATGAAAATAAAAATTGGATAACTGATAACTTGTTTCCACCATAGAAACCTATGGGTAACATTAACATTTTCAGGTGGTAGGATAAGAAAAATTATGCATGACATGTTCACCTTGAGAACTAAGCTCCAGAACAAACAAAAAGTTTGAAGAGAATGAATTTCCTTGCATTGTGATTCATATATGTAGCAGTCATTCCTCTGTTTTCTCAGTACCAGAGCTAGGTTGATGCAATCCCGAATCGGCAACGGACAGCATCTATTTTTTTTCTCAATCGAATTTGAAAGCTCAATCAATGATGTCTAACGTACTGCAAATATGATTGAGAGAATATAGGATTTCTAGAAGAATTCAAATTACAATTTTATAAATCAAAATAAGGGGGAATAATAAAAAAAGAGGTCATATACTTCAAATGGTCTATAAAAGTTTCCTTTAACACTGCAAGACTACCATACCACGAGATGCACTGGACTGTTCGTGGGCTATAAATTCTTCACATGAAGCCCAAATTTGAAGGGGGGAAAATCAAGTTAGATTAATAGGACAAGAATACAACTTATGCAGGAGCCTTAGAAGGAAATTGGTGAGTGAAAAACACCTTCATAGTGTTCTGACTTTCAATTATCCGTTTGGATATCTTTTTGTACTCCTTCTCCTCATCATCCATCAATTGCTGGCATGCTTGAGTATGAATCTGCTGTATTACAATTTAAGTGTGGAAAGTAATGAGTCCACGACACTATTGCCTTCTTGTGATAATGTAGCACAGAATTTCCAATAAATATAGCTTAATCATATAGACAATCACCACTTAGGCATTGAAATCATCTAAAGGAAGGTCCGATAACTTTCCAATTAAAGAGGACAGCTAATTTATCCCTTAAAGTTAGAATGATCTTTGTACGTCGTATTACTTATCTCGATAGTTTTAGCTGAGAAAGAAATATGTAAAGGGAAAAAGGTCCTCTGTAACGAAGAATGCCTAGCTAAATTTGGGAGAACATCAAATTGCAAAAAGATGATTGTACTAACTTGATTTCATAATTGCAAACTGGCATCAGTGTTTCCGCAAACACTTTTTACTAGCGATTTAGTTAATCAAATACACAGAGACTGCTCTGGCTCAAAGAGAAAAATGAGTCATCACAGTATACGACTATATGTAATGTATCCATGAGCGATCAAGTTTAACATTCAGTTCACCTACGATAAAATGCAAGAATATAACATACTTTCGATGTCAAGTTACTAAAATATGAGGCATTTCAAAATTTCAAAGAAAACGATAGGTGATCAACGAAGATGAGATCTCATACATTACGCCTATAATGCAGCCTTCCCTTGCTTTAATTATTTTCCCCAAACTAAAAAGAAACCAAAATTCATGTGAGAGAGAGAAAGAGAGAGGCAGGAAGACCTTTAAGCGCTTGCTGAGGCGAGTCTGACAAACCTCAAATTCCTTGAAGATCTGAGAGTGAGAATGATCGATGTAGCTCTTGAGATCGTGAAGACGCGAGGAGGAAAAATCCTTGAGCTCAGAGATGGAGCTTAGGGTTTTATCATAAGGCGAATTGATTCGAATAGAGGCGTAAGGAGCTAAAGTGGAAGGAGCTAAACCAGTGATGCCTCTGTTCCAGGCAATGCGATCGATCTTAGGAGATAAAGAGAACTTCGAGTTGATTTTGGTGCTCTTATTGCTGTTCAAGACAAACGATGAAGGAGAATCGAAGACTGGTGGAGAATCCATCGGCAATGATGTTTCCAGAAGGTTCGTTGCAGCAGCTCTACGAGTTCGAGTCCCTTTCTTCTTCATTTTCGTCTGATCTTCGCGGGTTTTGATCTCAGCAGGTTAGTTAGATTTTTTAAATTCGAGAAGTACTTACATTTGTACTGGTCGGTTTTGTGGGGATCTTGAAAAATGAAAAGGCCAAGGAGAAATGGACTATCGACGGCCCGGTCCATAAGCCCGCCAACATGTTTCTAGTGGGCTATGTATATATATGGGCTTGGATTTGGGCTCTATAACAAATTGGGCAACGATTTCCTCTTCACTTTTGTTAAAATTGAACTACATCGGTTTGGTTTCGAAATATAATTACTAAAACAAAATAGGTAATTATTAGGAAATCAATTCTGACATAATTTTTGTATTTTAATAATATGTATTTTTAACAATTATTTATACATTTCTTTACCTTTTCTATCCGTTTCGGAATTATTTTTAAATTTAAAATATAAAAATATGTTTTGAAATGTAAAAAATGTATTTTTAAGATCATGGCCAAACAGTAATTAATCTTTCTTTTTTTTTTTTTACTTTTTTTTTTTTTTTTTGGTTTCCTTTCTTTATCATCTCAAATTCCTTCTAATATATTAAAATTGTAAAATACTTTTTTTTTTTTTAATCAAAAGCATTACGACCAATTAAGATGGTAAGTTAAAAGGTTTTGAAACTCTATTTTGGCTCTAAAAATCTATAATGGCCCTACAAAATCCTTAAGTTCGATTTTGACCATCACTAAACTCTAAATATCATTTTACCTCCTTCATCTTCATGAAACTATAAACTGCACTTTAATTGTTAGGAATTTCGATTTAAGTTATTTCACGTGATCTTAGTTTTCTAGGTTTGTGTGAAGATTGTGCAAAGTATTATAGGAATAGTATATAGGAGGACTTCATGGTTAAGCAAAGATATTTACCAGCTCAATTTAAAAAACCTACATCTTAGGGTTCGTTCAGTTTCACCTATTCAAGGAAAAGGAAAACCCTAACACGAGGTAAGCTTCACTTGTAATTAAGCTTTTGATTTAATCATTAACTTATGATTTAGGGATTGCACATGACATGAGTGTTGAAAAAAAATAAAAACCCACATGGAAAATGAGTAATATTCCCCCCTACTATTTGGATACGAAGATCAATTTTGTGTCATAACAACTAAAAAATGATCTTGATTTCAAAATAAATTTTAATTATAAACCATATACATATTACAATAATCTCTCTATAATTAATTGGAATATACATATTTTGAGTATTCGAGTATCTCTCCATTTTTCTAATGATCCGTGGAGAGATGGGTCAAATAAGAAATTTGAAACCTTAAAGACTTAATGGAAATATAAGTGCTTCCAATTTCTAAATCAAACCTAATTAAAATGAAGCAACAAGTATGTTTTTTCTTGCGTTACTTTCGTGATACTTACTCATCCTCAAGCAAACTCCTTTTTATATCAGTGCTCTCCGGCTGAGCAATTGAATAATGTATTCTTACCTGTTAAAGAAGAAAGTACGGATTTGTGTTCTCTTCTTTTAACAATCAGACTAGTTAATTATTTTTTGTGTGTTGTTATTTGAATGCGAAACAAGAAATCAAAAAAAGGAACAGAGCCACCCCGACCCATACGGTAATAACAGTTGAATCTAAACCTCGGTAAAAGGGAAAGACTTGTTTGGTTTTGATAGATTTATGGAGAATGAGATGGATATCTACTTTAGGGGTGGATCGCTAGCTGAATGGGCTTTTTATTGACCACTTTTCAAATTCTTACCATATATTATTAATCTATTTGGGTTTAGTTTACAGTTTGAATATGGAACATTCCTAACGTTAAAAGTAGTCTATTCTCCAAACCATGCCTTTCGTGTTTTCTTGCTTGCTTGCTTGCCTCCTTGCATGTCTTAAATTCACATTCCCACCCTTCTCCACTTTTTCTACGTTTTGAATCCAATTGTAATTTTAATTCTCATATGCATTATTAACCAATGACATTAATGTCTAGTTCGTTGTTATTGGCCTGATTTAGAGAGTGAGCCCAGAAAATATCTTACGTATCATAATTAAATATGAAATTGATATGACATAAATTTTTAAAAATTAATTTATAAATTAATAAATAAGCGATTCATATAAATAAGTTATTAATTTATAAATTAATAAATATATAAAATAATAAATAAATAAATTTTAGACGTGATATAATGTATAAAAATTATATTTTAATTTGTGATGTGATTTGATTTGTAACGTCCTGTAATTGGACTTATCTTTTTCTGCCAAACAAAATCACATTTATCAGTTGATGGGAGAGGAAGGTTGCTTTGGACCTTGACTATGCTTTTTTGTTAGTAAGGAAGATCTCGTGGGAAGGGAAAAAAAAAAAAACCTCTTTAGCTAAAGCTAATTACCCGCATGGGTGTTCCATAAGAGTGCCACGTGGCATACCCAGTGTTTAGAGAGAGAGAGAGAGAGAGAGAGAGAGAATGGGTAAAAATGTTTTAGCCTCAAAAGAGGAGTGAGAGTATGTTTGGTGGCAGAGAAGGGAGAGATAGAGAGAAGGGCAGGAATACGAGTTTATTGGTTTGGTTGTCCCTATATTGCAAGCATTCTTTGGTTAAAGAGAGATTAGGTTATAGCCCCATCGCCCATGGAATAAAGCCAGGCAGATCAACAGAAAGAGACGAGTGTGCGGTTTTTTTTTCTGAAGCACCCGCCAACTGACAACCGACAATCGCCAGTAACAATTAACGTTAGCATTTCTTTATTTATTACGGTTGTTGTTGGTTTTTTTTTTAGTTTTTTAATTGAAATAACAATATTAATTCTTCGTTCTGGTTTTGGTTTTGGTTTTGGTTTAAGAGCGAAGTTAGGAAGTTTCCATGGAAATTACTTAAAAATAAATTTAATATATAAATTATAAAAAATTTCAAAATACATATATTCAAATCATAATTCCATAATTACATATAAAGTTATAATCGATCGATAAAAATACTTACAAAATATTATAATTTACAAAAGTAAAATAAGTGGTAATATAAACATATTTATGCTAAAATAAAAATATTAATATTTATAATGTTTCTTTATGGGTATGTATATTTTTAAACTATTGTAAGATATATTCGCTTCAATCGTTATAAATACATCTTTCTCAATAAAAGTAACTAAGCAATCATCTATCCAATTATCTTTTATTCGATTACACAAATGATTGTTCATAATCTTCATAACATAAGATGCTCTTTCTTCGGTTGTAGTTGCCACAAGTAATACCAAAACTAGTTTAACCAATTGATAAATATACGAAAATATAACACTTTTTGTAGTCTCAACAGTTTAGCCAATTATCAATCTCATTCAAGTTAGAGAACCTATCATCAAAATGCACATCTATAATATAATTCTCAAGTGCCTACTTAAAAACATAAGGTTCACATTTGAGAAATTATGTGGATAAAATTCAGTTAAACGAGCCAATCTATGCTTATCAAATGATGCAGAAATATCACTTGGATTCAAGCAATTCATTAACAAAAGTAACTCAATGTTCACCTCATTGAAACTGTTGTTAAGCTATTGAAGTTGCCTATCAATCACATAATAAAACAAATCAGCGTGATAATGATGTAGATTTGTTAGTGATTGAAATCTACGTCTTGGTGTTTATCTTCCATGTTACAAATGATAATGCACTGCTTATTACAAAATATAAAAACCTCATTAAATAAGAGTCCATCCATCATCTATTATTATTTGTAGACCGTTGTTTGGATATTTTAACCAAATACATGACATTTAAAAGGCTAATGAACAGGATGATAATATGAAATTTTCAGTCGTAAACTAGAATCAAACAAATCATCCAACTCTATGCCATTTTTAATTATTGAATGTTCAATAACATCTTGAGTATTCGTCTCTTGAGAATAAGAGATTTGCTTCAAAATTGATTTTCTCTTGAAATACTTTTCCATCACTAATCACTACAGATCACACAAAACACATTCACAAATTCAATTTCAAATTTCTAATAACAATTACGAGTCAATTTCAATTTCAATGCATACAAAATACTAAGCATTTTTCTTATTCCAAATCATTTCTAAAAAGATAATTAAATCCAATTATCTAACAAATAAATAAAAGGGAAACAAATGCACTCACTGTCCATAAAAGAGTAAACAAACAGTAAAATCTAAGTCACGAAAGATAAAACATATCCTATATTTTAATGAGTTCCAATTCCAAGTCACAAATTCTAAGTCAAAACACAAAAGATGAGTTCACCTACTGCTACTTCTAAGATTAGAAAATTTTCAGCATTGGACAAGAAGTTATATAATTTCAAAGTTAATGGTAATTAGATAATTAATTTAAAAAATAAGAACCAAAATTGAAAGTTTGGTCAACTATAATTTTCGTTCTACTATGTCCAATTGAGCAAAAAATATATCAAATTAAAGATTGAGAAGTTAACGTTGAAATGAAAATGATCTTGGAATATTTTAAAGCACCTATGTCAAGATATAGGTAAAGGAATGAAACCAGTTAGGTTTTCTTTTATTTTCAGACAGTCTTAATTTAAATAAGTATTGAAGAAGAAAATATATGAATCTCGTGCTGTAACTTTTACGGTATCTTAATAAGTTGTTGGTAGAAATATTTTCAAAATTTCAGAATTTTATAGGATCTTGGGTACTAGAAACAGAGCTTAAACCTAGACAATTGAAAATAGAAAATCAAACAGAAGAAAAACTGAAATTGTACAGTTGAGATGAATTAATTAAAAGATGTGGTAAATGATTGAATTTTGAACTAAACTTTTTATGGACTTCACATAAGATGCATAAATAAGTGTGAACAAAATTTCAAATCAAGGGGAGTTATGGTTTATGAGATACAAAGATCCAAACATCTACTATATACTTTAGAAAGGGTTGGCCTAGACATTATGTTTTCAAAAGTTAACTATAATGGCCTGAATTATTAGGTAAGAATAATAATATACAAAGAAACATTTTGGAAAAAGTTACTCATTTAATCAAGCAAGTTATAATAAGAAAAGATTTGGAACTGGATTCCTAAAAATAAATAAGAAATAAATAGTAAAATAAGTTAACTAAATAGAAAAGCTTATGAAAAGTTAACTTTTATTAAGCTAAGTTAAATTCTTGATTGGATAGGCGAACAATTGACCAGTATTTGTGAAGTAGTCAATCCTTCAGAGAAAGCATATATAATCCAGGTAAGTACAAATTTTATCTATATCATGGAATCCATTTTGAAACTTGTATGCCATTGTTGATGAATGTTGCGTTGTTCACATTGGCTGGTGTGATTTGGAAAATCCTGAATTAAATTGTGGTTATATGTGATGTGTATCTATTATGGTTATTACTTCCATGAATTATTAAAATACATACATATAGCTATCAAGACAATAGTACTTCATATTTCATAATAGGAAATTAAGAGATATATAGGAAAATAATGAAACGAGATAGATAATTAAGTGTTGTACCAACGTCTCGAAGGGTCGAGACCTAATGAAGAAAATGATCATGAAAAGTTATTTAAGTATATGCCCATGCATTCAAAGATTGTGGCAAGTTCGGATCGGGTTGCTCTCCCGTCTTTTCATCGGTCGAGTGCTGATCTAGTACATACACAAGGTCCAATAAAAAAAAGTAAGAAAGTATAAGAAATAGTAAGATAGAAAATATGTAATAACTTTTACGAAAAATATGAGATTTTAAAATTATTACATATTACATGTTTCATATATCATATACATTTATAACTGTTTTGTGAGTTATATTTGTATTTGTTGAGCGAAATCTCAGGTCTTAATTTTTATGTTGTGGGCACTAAAGATAAACAACTAATCTAGTTACTCTAACAAACTTATTGAGAGGGTCTAAGCTATATTGTAAACTTCCGCATTAATATTATAAATAATGATAGTTATAAATATTTTGATACATTGTAAACTCGATCAATATTTTGAAATCCTTTTTATAAAACATTTTGAAAATAACTTATTTATATGTTCATATTTTATATTATTATAAATTATTTTATATTATTATACGTTATAACATATTTTTGGCTGTTTAATAAATATGTTTTAGAGTATAACAAGCTTTTGATGACAATAATCTTTAAAAAAATCTTTTTAAAGAAAAAATTATTCTAAAAAAAATTTCAGAAAATAATAATTTAAACAGCACATTACAAAATGTCATTAATATATAATATAATATATAATATAATATAATATTAAATGAGTATAATTTTCAATATACTCGTAAGTCATTTCTATCTGAGTAAAAAAAAAAAAAAAAAAATTTTAATGGAAACTCAAACCTTGATTCAGCCGATGAGAATAAAGAAAAGAAAAATAATAACTAAAACCGTTGATGGGATTGTTCCTGAATCCTCCCTGCTGTTCTGTCAGCCGCCAAACATAATTTAATAAAAAAGAGAAAAAGACAAAAAATATATATTTTTTTCGAACACGAACCAATCAAAAAACGTACTAACCAATAAAAATCCGCCACGTATACAACTTACTATCTACGTAAGAGATCCCTCTCTCCCTTTACATCACCTCGACATGTGGGCCCTCATGTCTTCCCTATCCTAGACCAATTGTATACTCCTCCCCCTTAACGCTCTCTCTCTCTCCTTCCCCACATTTTCCGTTAACTTAACGGTAAAGTTTAAACGCCGTCACTTCTGAAACCTGTGGTATATATATAGAAGGATCCCAGTTTGTTTTCTTCTGCCCTCTCTGATTTTGCCAAATCTTGAGCCCCCAACGTAAAACCCGGAGCTCTCTTAAAACATTCCGATACTTATTTCTCTTCTTTGCGCGTTTCGGGCCGAAACAGAATCACCTTCCCGATATTTCGATATATCTGGGTTTTTATTCCGAAATCTGCTGGAGAAATCAGTGCTGTGATGTTTCTGTGATTTGATGCTCTTTAGCGAAATTTAAGAGATAGATAGAGAGAGAAGAAGAGAGGGAAAGAGGGTTTGATTTCTCTGATTGGTAAGAAAAAACAGGGGGAAGAAGGATTTGAAGAGCTTTTCAGAGTGATTGAAGAAGGTAAGTATAACAGCTACGAACATGGTTTTTTCTGGTCGTTGTTTGATTTTTCATAGAAACCAACCAAACAGAGGATTATTAGTTTTCAAACACTTTCTAAAGATTTCTATCAGCTCTGTTTTGTAATGTAGTTTTATTGCTTTTCCTGCATTTTAGGTGTGAGGGAGTGAGAGTGGTGGGTGGGTTTTTTTTTTTTTCTTTTATTTTTTTCAATAAATAAATTTATAAATCACAGCTGGGTTTTTCTATTAAGTCATTTTCGAATATTAATTAAATATTGGAATTAACTTTCACACGAGAAATACTGACATTATTATTGTTGTTATTATAATTAGTATATTAGGGTTCTTCTTCTGGGTTCTCTCTTCTCCCTCATTCTTGTCTTACTGATTGATTCATTGATTCGATTTTTTCAAAGAAAAAAGTTAAAAGAAAGTAGAAAATAGTAATATGTTTGCTATGTTGGTCTGGTTTTCTCTACAGCCCATTTTTGGCTTTTAGATTTCTTGGAGGAAGAAAACTGTTGAGTGATCTGATTCCTTTTCCCCCCAAATCGAAGAAGGAGAAAAAAAGAAGATAAAGAAAGATTTTTTTTTTCTTTTTTAATAAAAAATTAATTAATTATATTTTTAATTCTGAGATGTAGAAGGGGAAAAAGAAACTTGGGCTATTAATAATAAACAAATCTTTCATTTTTTTTCTTTTACTTTTTTAGTCAGCTTTCTTAAAATGAAGAACACTTGGTCTCTTTCGTTCAACTACTTTTATGTTTCAAATCCCATGCCTCTCTCTCTCTTACCCTGTTTTTTTTGTTTGGTTAGTAATTTCAATTATTTGATTCCCCTCATCATCTGTCTCTCTCTACCAAATCTTTACCAGTCATAGACTCTGATCCCGAGCAGCTCTTTTCCTCTTTTTTTTTTTTTTTTTTTTTCTCTTTCACTTTCTCTAGGACCCATTTATTTCGCCCGATAAACTCAAATAAATAAAATAAAAAAAATAATAACAAAATACATTATACATATACATTGAGTTTGTCATTTTGTAGGCAACAAACACGTCCACATTTTTTGGTTCGATTTGAATTATGGATGGAATAGTAAATGTGTGTTGTGTGCAGGGGTAAAATTTACATAAAAGAGCAAGTGGGAGAGGAGAGAGAGGAAAAGGAGAGGAAAAAAAAGATGTTTACATGCATGACAGCATGTACGAAGCAAACACAGGAGGATGGTGGAGACGACGAACATGGAGGAGCGCGTGGCGGTGGCAGCGGCACACCAAGTACGAAGGAAGCTGTCAAAAGTCTGACGGCGCAGGTTTTCCCACTCCTCTCTCTCCTCTCTCTCCTCTCTCTCATGCTCCATTGTTCACTTCCTTCGTCTACAATCTTTGCTTTTTCAGTTTCTTTTCTTCCGCATCTTTTTTTTTTTGCCAATTTCTATTTCTATAATATATATCTAGGGAGGACCATCAATCAGAGTATTTGGCATCTTTCACTTATTATTATCGTTATTATTCACAGCATGTAGTATATAAATAAATGTGCTATTATCTTCTTAATTATTACAATCTTATATATATATATATATCCCTAAAAATTGCTGTGTGGGCCCCACACGTTTATTTTATTTAATTATTGAGATTACTTCTGTTTTTTTTTTCTCATAAATTTGGTCGGAAACTAAGCTTCTATGTTGTCGGCTTATCAATTTTGTTCATCTGTATAGGTAGAACTTGGTTGAGCCTAACTTGTCGATTTTCATTATAAAAAAAATTTTCGTCGATAGGGGGTTTATAAATCGAACTTTAGGTAAATTGGAATATATGCACTTACCGGCTCCAACTAGATAAATACTTATATTTTATGGGATCCCAATCAAATTTTAGTTTCGAATTGACATTTGAAACTTAAAAAGAAAGCTCTAAACGTCAGTTTACCTGAATGCCATTTTTGAAACTGGATTGAACCCACTTAGAGAAAGCTCTAAAAATCAGTAACTAGACTCAAAACAAGAGTGATTTGAGTAGATTGACAAAGAAGTCTCTTCTATTTCCAGAAAATTTCTTTTATCACTTTCCTCAAAATGTCATTTCCAATAACATAGTGACATTGTCATTAATTTTTTTCACATTTCTGTTCCCATTCACGATAAAGACAACAGAAGGGTGTGTTTGGTTTTTCAGTCTTCATTGGAAAAAATAATTGCATAACCAAAAATGGGGACAGCATCTTCCACATAACAAGGCCTAGTGGTTTTTTTTTTTTCTTTAGAATTAGACAAGACGAATATATTAGGCACAAGACAACAATAGATACGAAATCATGCCCCCTTTTGAGAGCGACCCACCATTTTGAATTCTTGTCCCAGTATTGTTTGCGCAAAAGAAAGCATTCCATCTCCATCTAAGGAAAATCCTTTTTATGGCAACTTGAAGATGACTTGCATTCATGTTAGTGATCCCCCACACAATAAACAGTATCACTAGGTAGGTGAAGAAAAAAATTAGTTACTTAATCATCATCTCCTTGTTCATTAATCTTAAACCTCATAACCCTTTTCATAATTCGTTACTAAGTACGAATTCTTTATCGGAACAGCAGTTCTGTCCAAAAAATTATAGTTTTTGTTAAAGATAATAAATGCTTATGTCAATATCATTGAGTTGTCTCATTGTGTTACCTAAGTAAACCTATTCTATATCACTGATAGTGTATTTTCACAAATGCAGATAAAGGACATGGCTTTGAAAGTTTCGGGTACTTATCGACAATGCAAACCTTGTACGGGGTCCACAAGCTACAAGAAAGGACATAGGCCCTACCCGGATTTTGATACAGCTTCTGAGGGGGTCCCATATCCCTTCATTGGAGGTGCAAGCTCAAGTTCTACACCTGCATGGGATTTTCCAAGTGCTAATCATCACCAAAATACAAGGTCGGAATCTAGATTTGCCGCAGACCGCACCCCTGGAGGGGGATTTGAGTCTTTTGATGTAGTGCTTGATGATGAGCCTAAAGAATGGATGGCTCAGGTTGAGCCTGGAGTTCATATCACTTTTGTTTCTCTTCCAAATGGTGGAAACGACCTTAAACGAATTCGTTTTAGGTACGATTAAGTAATGTACTTCAAATTTTTTATGATATGTGTTATATGAATTGACTGAAAACTTATTTGATTTTTTTGCATTTATGTTTGAATTAAAGCCGAGAAATGTTTAATAAATGGCAAGCTCAAAGATGGTGGGGCGAGAACTATGACCGGATTATGGAGCTTTATAATGTTCAGAGATTCAATCGACAAGCCCTTCAGACTCCGCCAAGGTCCGAAGATGGGGTAAGAAGCCGGTTGCTATTACTTTAACAATAGTATTAATAAGGTGGAATTTTGTGGACACAAAGAGCAAAGATAGTAATTTGTTGCTGACATTAGGTGACATCTTCCCTTTAGCCCGAGTGTATGTAGCTATCTACATAATAGTGCAAGGAACTAGTTCATGTAATAGTTTTACATATTACTTTTTCAAACTACTAACCGCTGCTACTATAGTATGTTACAATATCACAATATGTAACCATAATTTTATCGCATTGTTTTTTGGTGGCAGAGAGACTCTTCCTACTCGAGGATGGGATCAGCAATGGAGAGTCCAATGGGTTCTTCTTTACACAAGGATTGGACTCCAAGGAGCCACTACAAACCATCATTTTCTGGGAACAACAAAGGCTATTTCCCTTCTGATTCTATGGACCAAGGTGGGACACACCATTATAATGCTGCTGGCTCAAGTGCTTATGCTGGTGGGCCCAGGGGGATCGAAACACCGTCTCTCGAGGCTTCCCGGACAACAACCTCGTCTCGAGATGAGGCTTCGGTCTCTGTCAGCAATGCAAGTGATCTTGACTCGGAGTGGGTCGAGGAAGACGAGCCCGGAGTTTATATTACGATTAGACAGCTGTCTGATGGCAGTAGAGAGCTCCGCCGTGTTAGATTTAGGTAACCTCCACCATCATTTCTTAAATACCTATAAATTAAAATTTTTTGGGTAAACTAGCTTTCTTGCAAAGCTGAATTTCTATATTTTGTGGCGTAGACTGAATTTTCATTTAGATACTTGTATACTTAACAATTGGGTGTTATATGTTAATATTATTCGATTTGCAGCCGTGAAAGATTTGGTGAAGTACATGCAAAGATGTGGTGGGAAGACAACAGAGAGAGAATACAAGCACAATACCTTTAAAACATTCTTGCTTATGCAACTTCATAAACTACATTTCAAGGACTTCATCAATGGCAGATGGAAGGATGTTACGAACATGATGAAAATGGGTGCACATTCGAGAATGACCCGATACAAGCCGGAAAATTTCTACAATTTTTGTCAACAGAGTTTCTGCAGAAACTGAAATAGTTTATATACGTTAAATTCACATTCTTTTTTTTTGTTCTCTTTTATTTAACGGGACATTTTTCTTACTTCATTTGGGTTAACATATATATTTTTTCTATTGTCAAAACTATATTTAGTGAAATTTTTGGACCCATTTTTTCAGAATTGTTTTGGATCCTGAATCCCTGTTTTTCACATCATACGGATTGATTAATTCCTTTTTACATAGTAATTAGTTTAATAGCTAACAATGCAGGTTGGTGTTGGTTGTGTGTAGTTTTTTTTCCTTTTACCAAGCTTAGAAATGCTTTTCTGCTTAGGTGATGATCACTAATCCTATATAGAGCAAATCTAACACAACTGAACCAATCAATATATTAGAAATTTGGAACATTTAAAAGGAACTGGAGAGTGGAGACTATCTCCTTTTTCTTAGTTAACCTGTTTAGTTATTCAACTGCCTTATGATCCTGTTAAAATCTAACAGGATTATGTTCGATCTGTTTTTGGGTATTTCAAGAATAGTTTTTATTTGAATTTATGCATTCCATATTCATCACATTGATTTAAGCATATGACTTGTTTTATGCATTACGTACATATCATCTTAAAATAATGTAGTTAAATTGCTTTAATATTTATTCAATGCATGTTGAATCGTCGATAAGCATTCGTTGTATTCGTTTTGACATGATGATTCTGGTTGTTTTAAAATCGGCTTTACTTTATACAAACTTTGGTCATTTTGTAGTGAACAATCGATTGGAATATCCCCTCGTTAGAAAAAACTAATCACATTATATCGCAGAGTTCTATATCCATGCAAAAGGAGCATTGCCAAGATGTCTATCTTGTGCTTTATTAGCAACAAACAGCAAAGAGTGATTACACAAACTGAATCCTTGTTAACTACATCCAAGAGTAAGGCCCAACCAGGTTCAGAGACAAAGATACCATTATCTATTCTCGCAACTACGGAAAAAAAAAACAAACACACGAGTCATTTTTATTAAACACTCATCAAAGTTCATAATGGAAACTACATGAAGATGCAGTATCTGACTCCGTCGTCACATAGAAAAGAAAAACATAATCGATCATACCAATCAAAAGGCATCTGCTTCTGACCGAGTAGAAGGTAAGGTAAATCTGCAGGACGCCTTAGGTTTAGGTAGAAAACTTGTTTACTATTTCCAAGCAGCCGATTCTCTTATATATATAGCCTATCTCAGATCATAGCCCATTTTTCCATCCCACAGCCTTCCGGCCAAAAGTTCTGCCGGGTTCAATCTCTTGGGCAGGCTTGAGAAACAAATCTCTAGATTCACTGATCCACTGGACCCCAGCCCTCATGGGAGGTGGACGAGGCTGGCCCGTAATAGATTTCCGGTAATTTCCAATCGTCACATTCGCCAACTTATCTGCTGTGTCTGAAACTACACGTGTATTTGTGCCATTGTTAACAGGGTGGGCTGATACAAGTAGATTTTTAGTTAGAAAGGAAAGAAGGATAATAATATAATACAAAAAGGGGACATATGGGTAGTAAGAGCTCTCACTCAGACTGCCTTTTACTGGTGATCGGTACTTCGGTTGTCTGACAGAAGAACTCTTCAGAAACTTGTCACTCTTATTAGTAGCATCCTATTGAGAAGATAGAAAATAGGGTGAAAATTTTCACTTTGATTCCAATTTATACAAATAACCATCAATACATTGACACCGAGGTCCAAGCTAGACCCAAGCAATATGTATATACTACGTTTTTTTATGAATAAGCTAAGGCCCAGGGAGTAAGAATATTTCATGCGAGCACATGACGACCTAATTAAAAAAAAAAGGATAATCTCCACAAAAAAGAGAGAAGAAAGCAGCATACCTTGTTCTGCATATCTAGCTTCCTTTGCACACCTGTATTAACATTCCGCAAATATAAGAATATCAGATATTGACAATAGGATACATATAAGACACTGAAAACTAGGCTGCAAAAGCTTTTTCTCCTAGAGTACTCTAATTTTTCTATTAACGTTTTTCTTTTTCTCTTACTATATGGTATTACATGAGCTCCCCTATTCACATCATAGATTTGTATATACAAAGTCAAATGAACAGCAATACTGCTCTCAACACTGAAAATATTTGACGACTGTGATATGGCAAAATAAAAATTTAGCATCCACAGCTTTCTTTAAGCAAAAGCTAAAAAACTGAACCCTCCCTTGGGACAGAAGATTTACAGTAGACGGAAGGAATATTTAAGGACTACACACCAATAGCTATGAGGCATCAGAAAATAAAAATGAGGCATGAGAATGTTGACATCATCAACTGAACCTGTGTTTAATGAGGCATGTGTCTTGGGAGAAGAGAAATTGGCTGTGAATTTAGGATTAGATAGAGCCCCAGAAAATCTTCTACCACTTTGCTGATCCAATGGTCCCCTTGTTCTTGCTGTTCCATAAGATTTCAACAAAAAGGAATCGGATTCCACATTAGAGAAAAAAACTCGAAAGAGCTTAGGACTTCTTTTCTTTATTAGATTGCTCAAGAAAAACAAATTTCTTGAGATGAAGCATATACCAGAGGGAGGAGTTCTAGCAACAGCTGCTTTTGGTCTGAGAGATGGAGGAACATAATAGCAACTCTGCAGCATAAAATGAGATCACTAAGAAATTCCAGTACTTTGAAACAACTTTGTCAAAATCAACTACATAAGAATATGAATCCTAGAGTGCTACCTGAAAGAAAGGATGCTGAAGAGCCTCCACAGCAGTTGGCCTCTTAGAAGGATCCCAAGAACAAAGTGACTACAAGTTCAGGAAAAAATAAGTTCTTAATAGATAAGATTCATGAACAAAAGCCCAAAAAAAACAAAAAATATAAAATATGTAGCTGATATAGCCAGTTTTTTACTGATCACATTGCACTTACTGTAATAAGATTAATTGCATCCACACTAGCAGACGGTATCACTACAGAGAGATGGACCCCTGCAAGCTGCACAATATTAAAATGAAATTAATTCAGTATCTGAGATGCCCACTCATTTTCTACAGTGATGAAAAACTAGCCATATTCATACTGTTTAAATTCAAGAATGAGATATATCCAATAGTTTGTCTATATAGGGAAGTACAAGTATGGTCCAATAATTCATGCATAAAATTGAAACTTCAATGCCTCCCAGTCAGAAAATCACAGGGGCAATGAAGTTACCATTTGCCACGAAGGGCCAACACCTACTTACTACCCAAGGAAATTTGTCTATGCATCCACAAAACACAAGCTAGCACCTAACCGAAGATGCATAAAATTGAAACTTCAATGCCTCCCAGTCAGAAAATCACAGGGGCAATGAAGTTACCATTTGCCACGAAGGGCCAACACCTACTTACTACCCAAGGAAATTTGTCTATGCATCCACAAAACACAAGCTAGCACCTAACCGAAGACTAACCTGTGGGAATTGGTAATTGATATTCCTGGCAAGACAAAGTCCATCAGCCCAGGAATCCATTGTTGGGCTGCCAATAACACTGCATATTTTGTAGATTTCATCTGCTTCACTGCATAACGGCAATAAAAAGAAAATTAAAGTAGACAATCAAGAGTCTGTCAGATGCAACCAAAAGTCAGCTGCAACAGGATCTTTACTGTAAATATAATCAGGTCATATTAGGTAAACTCAGACAAGATTCACGGAAATGCAAATTGACTAATAACCCTTCGAAGAAAAAGGTTATGTCTCCAATCAATTTAGGCCTTTTTTTTTCTTGCAACTTGGCAGATTAAAACAGGATTCATTATCAATCTAAGAAAAGGCAGATGCATATGTTCGCAATTACTTGACATTAGCATTTCCAGTGAGATACAGATACCGAAATCATACCTTGCACCAGGAAATAGAGGACGTAGTGTAAACAACTCGGCCATAATAGCACCCATTGCCCACAAATCTGGAATCAGAGTATATAAATAAGCCTTGTAAGGATCTACAGAACTGGACACGTGGAAATAAAAATATGGAAGTTTATTTGACTCCACTGCTAAACATTTCTTACCAACTTTAGAGGTGTAAAGATAGGACTGAAGCAACACTTCAGGAGCTCGATACCTACATCCAGATATAAAGTTCACATCACTGCAATTTTTGAGCTCAGAGTAGAAGCCAAAAATAGAACACAAGAATTAAACGAAATGAACAAATGCGCGGAAAAAGAAACATACCAGCGGGTAGAGACATATTCAGTGAATGGTGGTTGTGAATTAACTTCCCGGGCAAGACCAAAATCAGCAATCTTTATTACTTCTTTCGTAACCAAAAAGTTTTCTGCCCAATAACATGCAGCAATATGTTTAATACAAACAGGAAAGCAAATCTTTAAGACACAACGATAAGACGAGATACTTGTAAGAACATTAACAAAAACTACAATAAAACCTACAGATAAAAAAGGCTAGAAGGAGGGAAGAAAAAAGCATCTAGAAGGAAAATATCCAAGACTAAGAATTAGATAATACTATATCAGATATGAAAAACAAGAAAATCGAGAGTTACCATGTCCTGAATCCAGATACAAAAACACACAAAACTACCATTATCCCTTTCCATTAAAAATCTGTTACACATCAACATCATGGGATAAATAATGTATCATCCACTTCATAATGGTTGTCACACTTCGGAGAATCAGAAAGGACTGGGGAAAGAAGACTTAGCTAGGAACCATGTTATATTTCTATCCCACACTATTTGAACTTGTTTCTAGTTTTCATACGAATACCTGGCTTTAGATCACGATGAAAATATCCACGCTGATGCATGTAGGCAAGACCTTGAAAAACTTGGAAGCACCAGTTTCTTATTTCAGCTTCTGAGAAAAGTTTCTCTCTATCCTTCATTAGTTGATAAAGACTGCATTCCTACAACATAGAAAGTGTAGTATTAAGTAAGCACCACCCATCTCTCATATAAAAAGCAACAGCCGCTAACTAAACCAACAATGCAACCTACCATGTACTCAAACACAAAGAACAAGATATCACTCTCCCTGATAACTTCCTTAAGTTTCACAATATTTGGATGATTCATCCTACGCAATGACTGCAAAAAATATAGAAATATCCAAATGGAATGTTATAGCAGATTTAAGCATATGAAGGATCCAAATTCAAATGGAAACTACTTAAATCAGGGCGGTACCTTCACTTCTCTTAGATTAACACACTCCTCCCATGAGTAATACTTCTTCTTCATCTGCTTAATAGCAACCTGCAAAATGAAATAGTAAATCCGAAAAAGTATTCTACAGATTATATTTGAAACATTTTCTTCAAGACACAAAACTCCAAAGTACTCACAACTTCACCAGTGTCCTTATTAATAGCTCTCCAGACACTTCCGAATGTTCCATCGCCAACTTCCTTAATTAACGTGTACCTAGAGAATCCCAAAAAAGTTAAATATCCCAAAAATTAGAAATGGCAAAGTGATAACAAGTACTAAGCACAGAGAATCAACTTACCTCTCCATTATTGTCATGCAAGACAATGGAGCGCCTTTATTCAAGAGAAGTATAAAACAGACAGAAAATAATGGGCAATTATCTTCCGTCAACAGACTTTAGAGAAAACTACAAAAGATATCTAACTTCCTTGCAGATACAGCTACTCTGCCATTAATTTTCTGTGGCAGTATGCAAAAGCACAAAACCAGAAATATTCTGTTGGACACGCTGCACAGCCTTATTCATTACTAAAACCAGAAAATAGGATGATGACAAGGACGTAAATGTAGACCAGGCATTGCAGAACATTTTGACGCAAGTCAGGAACCAACCCGAATGATTTAACTGGCAAGCAAGAAGGATCCCATAGCAATAAGGCAATCACCAAAGGGATTGAATACTTCACCATTCGCTACCTCATCTATACTAACACAGAAATTATTGCGGAATCTTCATGTAGAAGAAGTTGCATCTACCGAAAGTCTACCCATCAGAAACAGAGATGAAGTGATGACCAAGTTGACACGATAGCTTATTGTAGACTAACTGTTAAACAATCTTCAATGATTGATGACAAGCAGAACTTAACCCCCTGAAACTTGATTCCAAACCTCTGGATTTTGTATCAGCAATGCTTTGAACAGCTGCACGAAAGATCCAACACCTATCTTCACAAAATACTTGCATTCCGCCTCTGGTGCTGATCATTTAAGAAAACTGACCACTAAGTGCAATTAACAAAGGAAACCAGAAGAAAATATCCAAGGACAAGGAACCGCCAGTCAAGCACTTCCTGGAATGAAAGAACATGATGCTGGAAGCAATTTGACCAGGAGCAAACAAGGTCCATGTCTTAAGGAAGTGAACAAAGTCCTTTATATCCAAGCCCTTCACTACCTATAGTTTAAGTAACAACCACAGACAATAATCAGAATACCAACCATAGAAACTATTAAGAAAGAAAAAAAATCAGTAACCAATAATGCTATATGCCTTTTGAAGAAATATAATATGAAATAGAACATGGAATTTTTAATGCTCTATTATTTCACAGAAGAATCAGCAATGAATATATTACAGTTAAATATAAAGAGTTAGTATACCTACAGTAATTAAATCACATTTGGCATCAGGTTCCTAGAAGCTCTTCATTGATTTTATTTAATCACTTAACTTGCAAACCAATCCATAACTATTCATGAACGCGAGTATAGAAACCCAATTTCAATTTAACATCAACAATCACAACCAATACTGCCAAACATGTTCCAACAATTAATAGTATCTTCACAAAAAGAAAGTTATCAAAAAATCAAAGTTATGGTAATTAAAATTTGTAAGAACAAATAAGTATTCGATAAGCATATCAAAAGGGGCCTTCATTAACCCAATAGACTGGATAGATTGAAAGCTTAAAATTCTCATATTAAAAACACAAATCTGACGATACAAAACAAAACGGCCAATACTGTTCAGCATATTTCAAATCTATATATAACATGGGAAAAATCCCTCGTCCTCATTCACAGAATCAAACAGATTTTCAAAGCAGGGCATTAAAAGCCATGCTAATTTATTTTTTTTAAAATGTTTCAAACAACGCAACTGGTTTTACAAATCAATTCCAACTGAATTCTTTCACGGATCCCAGACGATGCAAATAAGTTTTTCCTGATTTGTAATCTCCTTTGCAGCCCAATTACTCAATAATCCCAATCAAATTTCTACCAACACATATTACGATCCGTCCAAATTACGAAATCTGAGGACCCTAACCCCTAAACAGAGAAATCATTATCCAATTCAAATACGAAGCATCACAATCATAAAGAAACCTATCAGATCTGGCTGATTCAACCTCAACCAAAAACAAACACAAAGAAATCTATAGAAAAGATCTCTTCGAGCGGGAGCAGAGAGAATAATACCTGAAAGCCGAGAAGCATAACCTCCGTCGCCACGGACGGGAAGGGGTTGAATCCAGAGCTACCCTTCTCTCTTCCTCTTCTCTCTCCGTCTCTCCTTCTGTTTCTCTCCCCGCGTTCTCTCTCTACCGCTCCGTATGAGAAACCGATTAGATGCCCTCAAATATACCGAAAAGAAAAAAACACCACCAAATATGTCGACCTGCCTGCGTGGAAACCAAGGCAATTTCAATACCTAACTCAAATACGACAACCCACGCTCCGGTATATAGTTCTAGGTAGTAATCGCCTACGACGCGTTCTACTGTTTTCAAGTTTTCAAGGACTTGATATTGCCACGTGTGCAGTGGTCCTTATTTGAAAAAATCTCATAATCATTAATTTGATCTTAACGATGATGTTTATATATATACAAGGTCCTTATTGTGATATCATGAATGATTTGCATTATTTTATTGGTGCCGTTCAAAAATATGTAATATGTAATATATATATATTTTGTTTTTTATTTTTTATTTTAATAAAATTTATATTGATAATCTTTGTATTGAAATTTTGGGAAATTTAAAAGTTATATTAAACAAATCTTTTTTTGTGTGTGTAATTTAACGAAGTTGAGGTGGCAGAGAATAAAGTGAACAAAAATAATTAATATAAAAAATGAATATTTTGGTGGGTGCTGAGTTGTCAAGATTGACTCGTTGGGTGCTGCCAAGCTTTTAACGTTGTTATTAGGTGTCTAAGTAGCAGAGGACGTACGTAGTACAGACTTGCAGCCTTTTCCGAATGGTCGTATTTCACGGCACGAGATTTCGAGAAGCCCAAATTATGTATCTAATTCATCCATGGATCGATCACATGGATGGCATATGAGCCGGAGCCGGAGCCTGTTCGTAAGCGGCTCCAGAATTTGATATAATAAAACCGTCCAAAATTTTAGTAATAATTTTAATATCGGGAGTGTGATAATAATGCGCTTTTTCTTTCTTTCTTTTTCCTTAAATTTAAATTACTTCATCAATGGTCATATATGAATCAAAATCAGATCTTTTAACATAGTAATATGGCAACTAAATAAATAAATAAAATTTAGTCAAATTACTTTTTCAAATTCAAGGGAAAATGAAAACCAAACTATGAAGAAAGTAACAAAGCAGCAATCCCAACTAAATGCAATTTTTTATTTTAAATTATATTTAACTCTTACAAATTTTTACCTTATTTGAAATTTTTTTTCTTAAATTATCATGTTGTATTAAAATTTCATTAAATTATAAAAAATTTAAATTTTACTCTCTTCACATGTTTTTTATTTATTTTTTAAATATTTTTAGCACCATATTTTTTATTGTCACACTCTTTTAAAGGTATTAAAATAGGTTAGGTTTTTTGACTCAGTCCATAGCTGGGAGAAAAACTCGGCCCTAAGTCCGGCCTAGATACGAGCTCGGGTTTGGATAAATTATCAAGTCTGAGTTGCTTTCAAAGCCCTCTTTGAAGAAATTAAAAAAAAAATTCTTACATTTTTTTTTCTTTTATTTTACTACTTTCTCAAAAATAATTTTTAAATTTTTTCCCCATCCGAACTTTTCCTATAAATATTCACTCTTTCATTCTAATTTTTCACCACATTTTCTCACACATACTCTCTTTCTTAATCTCTTATCTAATCTTCTAATAGTCTAATTTATAATTAATTTTCATTATTCTATAATTTCTAGTTTTCTTATCATTAATCTCAATCTCTTATCTTTATTCCTTACTATCTCTCTTCCTTATTCCATAATCTCAATCCCTAATCCTCTATTTTTCATAAATTAAACCGAAGTCCAAGGTAATTAAACTTATTGTTATTGTTTATTGTTTATTATTTATTATTATAACATAATATTTAATGTTTTATTATTTTACTTTAATTTTTATTTATTTATATTTTTTATGATTAATTATTTACTCTTAAATTCTTTATAGGAAATGGATCATCATCAATATGACTTTAACTCTCTAAATGAGTATGAGCAAAATCTTTATGTACAAATCGGTTCAAATTCACCGCCGATACCATCAGTTCCTGCACAATCTAATATACTACCAGGTGGTCTAGGTCTACCACCACCATCATATTCACCAAATACTGATATTGGTATTGTCACAAGTATAATGCCCACAAAGAGACATAATAAGCGAACATCCGGAATTTGGAATACATTCGACATAGTTCCACACAAAAATAAGAAATGTGTGTACATTGATGGTGCAATGTGTAAGTATTGCAAAAGTATTTTAGTCGCAGGTTCAAATGATGGAACGAATCACTTGGAACGCCACAAAGACAAATGCATGGCTAAAGCTAGTGCATGTATGAATCAAACTGAACTGAATTTTAACACTGATCATACAGTTAGTACATAGACTTATGATTCAATGGCTGCTAGAGAATCTCTAATTAGACTTATTGCTGCTACTAATTTACCTATTAATTTTGGTGATAGTGTTTATTATGAATAACATATTAGAAGAGCACATACCCACCAATATAAGAGCACAAGTAGAAATACTACTAGATCTGATATATTTGCATATTTAAAAAAAAAACGTGATGAATTAAAATTAGAATGTGGTGATTTAAATTTAACTTTTGCGTTAACTTCTGATATTTGGAATGCATGTTCTAAAGATGACTATTTATGTATTGATATTCATTATTTAGATTTAGAATGGACTTTAAATAAAAAATTAATAGGATTTAGAGTTATAAATGAAGCACACACTGGTGAAAATATATGTGATTTAATAATAGAAGTTTTGAGTGAGTTTAATATCAAAAACCGTATAATATCCATGACCTTAGATAATGCTGCGGAAAACATAATGGTCATCTCTTATTTAAATCACCGTTTAGCCAATATAATGGTGAAGTCTTCCTACATCAACATTGCGTGTGTCACATCATAAACCTCATTATAAAATCATGTATGAAAAAACAACAGGTAAACAATTCTGTTGATAAAATTCGTATGGTATTATCTTGGATTACTAGTTCGAATTATGGGATAGCTAAGTTTAAAAGATACCGTAGGGCATTCAATATAAAGCCTCAAAAGTTTGGAACTGATATGCTAGTAAGGTGAAATTTCACATATTTAATGTTGAAAAATGTTATCCCACATAAAGAAATAATTAGTGGTTTTTATAATTCTTGTGATCCTCCTATTATGTTGAATAGTTCTAATTGGGATATATCTGAAAAATTTACATGTTTTTTAGAAATATTTTATGATTCTACTATTCGACTTTTAGGTATTTATTATCCTACATCTCCTCTTGTTTTGCATTCACTTGTTGAAATGACTAGCTTGTTTCAGATATATAAGAACGATGAAGTGTTTAAATCAATTATTCAGAAAATGGTCTCAAAATTTAAAAAATATTGGAGGAAATTTCTCTTTTATACCATTAGTTCACTAGTGAACGATCAATTTATAACTTGATTATAAATTTGAGCTCAAAACCATTCAGTTCTAGAATTAACCTTTAAGGGAAATAATATACAATCTTCTATAAAAAAAAGTTTGGATTTCATATCTGTAAATCATGTTCTCAACCACTTATCTTAATGAATCTCCAAAACAAAAGTCTTTAGCCTGTTTTATAAACAAACCGTGACGAGTGAATCAAAAGATCTCGCTGACATAAACAATAGTTCATGAATTAATAAAGAATTAATTCATACTGAGTCATATCCTATACAATATAATTATACACTTCCACTAAGACGTCTATTTATATCAGTGATCCGAATCTAAATCATATGTATTCATAATGCTAGAGAATCGTACTAGCAACCACTATATTAAAGATTCCATACTTTAATATATTGCAAATAATTTAATGCATTATCTATAATCTTAATTCTCTCGTACTAATACAAAATTATAGTCACATTAATGAATTTAGAATTTTCTGATATTTATTCATATTATTCGATAATAATACATTTATAATAATTATATATAGAAAAAATATCACTTTTATTAATTTTATTAAAACAATACTTATTACATGTTTTCGAGACACCATGCCCAACATGCACCCCCTAACTTGAGGAATCGTCAACTTCATCCTCTTTACCTTCATCCAAGTTCCCTTCCATATTTAGGCGAGACATGGCATCATCCTTTTCAAGTGTGCACCCCTTAACCTATTTGAGCCCTGATGGGCTCTTCTGAGGGGGAGGAGGGGGTTTCCTCATTCCTCAGATCTTGTTTTATGGCAAACTTACGCATCATTTTAGCTCTAATTTAGGCCATTCTTGCATCGATAGAATGATCTACCACTTGACCAGCTCGCTCCATAAAGACTCTCACCATCCATTGTATCGCTTGTAAGATATCCACCTCAATATTTGTTACAGTAGAAGTTAAACGTGGTATATCCTTCCTACGTCTGTACTAGTGGCTGATCTAGTTACCCTTCACTCTATCAGTAGGGGAAGAGGGGCCCTTCCTCTACCTCTTCTCCTCACAGGGAAGTTTTCTTCGTTCTCATCTACTTGCTCAATATCTACATTCTCCATTTCTTAGGCTCTATAAGTTCACTTTACCAATCCGTTAGAACTTTAGAAAATAAAGACTAAGTCCCTCGGTTGGCTTTAAACTATTAACGTAAATTTTCATTTTTGAGAAAGGGCTTCACAATGAACAATGTGCTCCAAGATCAACAATACTTAATACCAAGAAATAAGGAGTGGTTAGGGTTATGATCGGCCAACCCCCTCTGACCATTAAGTCAATAAGAAATACTTAGAGAAATATTGTAGGGAAAGTTGTAATGTGAGAGTTGGATTGCCTTTTTCTCCAATTAAAGTTTAGTTTTTATACTTTTGATATAGGTGCCGAACTCTAGCTACCCTTATGCATGTCCATCTTTTGTTGGGTAATACACTGATTGTCCTCTCGATATGTTCTCCCATTGGTGGTAGCACTTTCCTTTCCATGGTAGGGATTTGCTCCCTCTATGACATTAGAGTATGATTTTCTTTTTGTCTATTTATCTGTCATGGCATGGCACACCATCAGCTTTGGTGTCTCAGTCTTAATCACATTGCCTTAGCTTCTCAGCTCTTTGGATCATAATCACATTGCCTTAGCTTCTCAGCTCTTTGGATCATAATCACATTGAGCCTCTCCTTACACTTAGTTAGTTATCATACTGAGCTTGAGGCCCCTTTCGTCTCCTTAGCTCAATCATGTCTTATCATTCTCCCCAAGCCTTGGTGCCCTGCTCCTATTCTTGGTTTGACTCTAGGCTCAGGATATCCAAATCTTAGGCCTCGGGTTATGGCTTGAAGATTTCCATTTTTTTTTAATTTTAAGCTAGGAGGCTTTTTTGCCTACCAAAATTTTTTTCGGGGTTCGAATCTTAAAAATAAATAAAAATTATGAGGTCTTTTATAGTAAGGGCCCTCGTACAAAGGCCTAGTCCCCTAAATGGTTGGGCCAGCCTTGCTCAAAATTCAGTCTTCCCATAGCATATTTTTAAATTGTCCTAACTATAATCTATAGTTATAGCGAGAGGTGATATACCTTCTTTTGAGTGAGGGGTATTTATAGCGAGAGGTGATATTTATAGTTAGTAATTTAGGATAGACATGATGACAGTGTTATTAATCCTTCTTAATTGCTTTATGAGTCAATGCATATTTTACCAGTTATATCGCAAGATTTATTGTTTCTTAAAAATATTTCGGATCAACCACTATAATACTCCTAATCTATGTTTTTATTACGTCAGACTCGTCGGAGAAGATGCACTCTACTGCTAAGGATAGAGTCAGCGGAACCAGACTTTGAGATGCACCTGGGCATTCGATCTGAGCCTGTATATAAACAACTCCTAAGATGCATCTCGGCTCAATCTATGTCGAGACTGATCAACCTGAGCAGATCCTTTTTAATAACTTTCCCATTTTTGCTCCGGTGTAACGACCCCAAGTTAGAATTTCGGTAGCTTAAGATTTCTAGCCCAGACAAAGGGAACAAGGTACCATATAAATTTCAAGCACTTGCAGCCGTTTTTTCCTTTAGTCGGTGTCTCAAATGTCCAGTCCTGGAATGCATCCGCGTCTCTCTCTATCTCTCCGAGGTTCAAAATTTTGACAATCCTGGACAAAAACGCTATCGGGTTACTCCAAATCCATGTCACATGAACTAAGGATCCATTGTTTGTCCTATATGCCTCTTTGTGCTCATGAGTATCAACTGTTTATCCAAATTGGTAACTGTTTCATCTCATTCCGAATCTCTCTTTCTTTTGTCACCTCCTGTGAAAGCTATCAGATACGACATCCCTCTCTCTCTCCACATGTACAAATATCCGTGACCCATACATTGATTATTTTTCTTTTTTAATAATTAATTTCTTTTACCAATCAAATACTCACCTTCGCCTTAGATTATGGAAGGTAATTAATTAGTATATATAATTAATTCCTTCTTTTCTTCACGTGAATTACGCATTTATTAAACTTAACTAATTTCCCTCTGCGACGAAATACCTTCTTGCGCCTCTGATTATGGAATCTAATTAGTTCCCTCATTTACTCACGTGAAATACGCATCTATTAAGCGTAATGAATTATTCTTACACCGTACCGTAGCCCAAAAAAAAAGAACCAACTCAAAAACGACTTCACATTGATAATCAGAATTCTTATCTTCAATGTAAATCGGTTGCTTTGTCCCATGCTAGATATAAAAGTCGTTTTGCCCCCACGACATAACTTCCCAATTTGGTGCAGTTGGTCCCGTGACTGCGCCAATTTCATTACTTGCAGCAATCTTCTCTATAAATTAATGCAACCGTTCATCAAGCACCCTTACAAAAAATAAACCACGACGCATATTCAAAATTAATTATATAGCGATGAAGCTTGTGTGCTTACTTCTGATCTGCTGCTCTCTATTTACCACATCTTGCTTTGCTTTCACTTCTCAGGATTATGCGGATGCTCTTGAGAAATCCATCCTTTTCTTCGAGGGGCAGCGGTCCGGAAAGTTACCGGCAAACCAGCGAATGATATGGCGGGGTGATTCCGGTTTATCTGATGGCTCTTCTTATCATGTACAAATTAGTTAATTTAGTAGGTTCATTGGAATATTTTGTTTTGCTATTAGAGCCCAAAATGTCTACTACTCCAAAATAGCAAATCCAAAGTACATGGATTTGCTATTGCTACAGTACTACAAAAGGCGTTTTCTCTTTTCTTCAAAGCTGAAAAATGCCACAAAAAAAAAAGGACCTTCATTTGACTTTTTTTTTTAAACTTCATTTCAAAGTTATTATTTACTATTTTTTTTAATATCTTTTTTAAATAATTTTGTTATGAGGATCCCATTTCAAGAGTTTAACTAAATAATATCAGTTTCGCGAAACGTGGTTTTACCCATTACCCTTTCACCGAAATGTCAGTTTCGAAAAACTCCAGTTCAAATAGCAACACCAAATAAAGCCTTAGGCTAATAACTTAATTGCATGTTAACTTTGATTCACACGTGTGTTTTCTGGACCTCTAAGAGTTGAGATGCCAAAGTGTAGTTTGCCATTTATATTATTTGGGTATATTACAATGGGAATGGTTGAATGTCAGGTTAAGTTGGTTGGTGGGTACTACGATGCTGGAGATAATGTGAAGTTCGGTTTGCCGATGGCATTCACAACTACTCTGTTGGCTTGGAGTGTGATTGAGTTTGGAGAGTTAATGCAGAACCAGATTGACAATGCTAGAGCAGCTATTCGTTGGGGCACTGATTATCTTCTAAAAGCTTCCTCTTTGACTCCTAACACCTTATACGTGCAAGTGAGTACAACTCAAGTAAATATTCAATTCAATTCGATTAGGTTCAGTTCGAATATAATTTGTGGTTAAGATTTTTATCACAAATTGCACCAAAATATATCGAACCAAATTGCACCGAATATTTTATTGTACAATTCTATACTTTCGTTTTTGAAGAAATTAACGAAACAATAGTTCTTGCGGTTCTTATGTTTGTGAAGGTGGGAGATCCAAATCTTGATCATAGATGCTGGGAGAGGCCAGAAGATATGGACACGCCACGTAATCTTTACAAGGTCTCTACCCAAAATCCAGGATCTGATGTGGCAGCAGAGACTGCAGCCGCATTGGCTGCAGCTTCGATTGTTTTCAAAGATTCTGACCCTTCTTATTCCGCTAAATTGCTCCAAACCGCAATGGAGGTAATGAATGCTATTTACTACTACCGACGTCACTTTTTGTTTTTAAAGATAAGTTTCAGGCCTTAACTCGTCATGTGATTGAATATACAGGTTTTCGATTTTGCAGACAAATATAGAGGTTCATACAGCGATTCTCTTAGTTCGGTTGTCTGTCCGTTTTATTGTTCTTATTCTGGATACCATGTAAGATACGTACATACCCATGATACAAATCTTATTTTGTAGAGTTTATCAATGTTTTAAGAAATTCTTAAGTAAACTCGATTTATAGTAAACCGATTAATTACAATTGTAAACATCAGTCTCCTATATTATATCACGATCATCTCCCATCACATCAGTTTCTGTTTGCAGTTGTGATTGATTATGCATTTTTTTACTAAGTTTTAGATATCATGCTCAAAGAAGTACATGATGTAACGGCTATATATTTTTATCTACTTCTTACATAGTTACATTCATGAAAAGAGGGCTCGTACAATAACGAGAGTAAAAATTTATTTTATTCTTTAATAGTTTAGTAACTGATCATTAGGATGAGCTTCTGTGGGGGGCATCATGGATATATAAAGCGTCCGAAGAAAATTCATATTTGGATTACATCCAGTCCAATGGACACACACTCGGTGCAGATGATGATTCCTACTCCTTCAGTTGGGATGACAAGCGCCCTGGAACAAAGATCCTCCTTTCCAAGGTTTTTTATTATTATTATTTATTTATTTTGTTAGTTTATTTTTAATTTCTTCACTTAATATACCATAATATACTTCTAATTAAATTAAAACCTTAAATTTGTTGGGTATTTGCACAGGGATTTCTCGAGGAAAATAGTGAAGAATTCCATTTGTACAAAGCACATTCAGACAATTACATTTGCTCCCTGATTCCAGGAACATCAAAATTTCAAGCTCAATATACTCCTGGTTTGTAATTTTCTTTCTTCTTCCTCTGTTTCTTAGGGTTTGAAACTGTCCCGAGTCCCGTAGAAAAAGATAACTACATACTGGCTTCTCAAGACTTACGTTCCTGAGTGGAATGATATACTTAACAAAAGTACCTCAACTATAGAACCGCGTATATAAAACAATGGTGGATATTTGTTCATTGTAACAATCTATGTTTAACACACCTCAGTCAGTAAATATAGTTTCCTGATTAATAAAACGGTGAATTTTCATTACAGGAGGACTATTCTATAAAGGAAGTGAGAGCAATCTACAGTATGTTACGTCCACATCTTTCCTCCTCTTAGCCTATGCTAAGTATTTAAGCTCTAATGGGGAAGCAATTACTTGTGGCACCTCAATCATCACAGCGGAAACCCTAATCTCCACAGCAAAGAAGCAAGTGGACTACATATTAGGAGACAACCCTGCAAAAATGTCATACATGGTAGGGTTTGGAAACAGATTCCCACAACACATCCATCATAGAGGCTCATCCCTACCGTCCATTCATGAGCATCAAGATCGCATTGGTTGCAGTAAAGGCTTTGATTATCTGTCCTCTAGCTCGCCCAATCCGAACTTGCTTATTGGAGCCCTTGTTGGTGGCCCAGATAGCCAAGACAAGTTCGCTGATGATAGGAACAATTACCAGCAGTCTGAGCCTGCTACATACATCAATGCCCCATTTGTTGGTGTCGTTGCATTCTTCTCGGCAAATCCTGCCGCAAAATATTGATTTTCCTGAATGTATTGAGTATTGATGATTGTCCCATGTAATTGGACGACAAAACGTGTAATAGATCCGTTGGAGACCATAAAAAGTAGTGGATTTTAAGTGAATGATAAACAAGAAAAAATTGATGAAATTTTTGGAGACTGCATAACTACGACACTTTGCATATATAGGACTCTTTCAATTTTCAATTGATGATTTGCTTGAATGAATTATTTACAACCCACAATATCTTACATATTTATGAAGCGCTAAATAATTTACACCCAATATCAAACTTAAAGTGTAATTTAGTAGCAAAAATTTTATAAAATATAATTTTAAAAAAACTGTTAAAAAAAAATATAAATAATACATGAAATTAAACTTGATGTCTTAACCTAAATAAAATAATTCTTTTTATTTCTATCTCAAAATTTTAATTTTATTTATTTAATATATTTATTATTTTAAATATATATATTTTTTCTCTATATTCATTTAATACTACTTCACTGACCACTTTTCCGTCGCTATTGATCACCCATGCTGGCCACCACCGTCATTGTTGTACACCACCATCGACCACCACCACCGCAAGCAACCAGCAATACCGACCCCATCCTGCCGACCACTACTACCACTATTACCGCCAACCGCCACCCTGACCACTGCCACCACAAACCACCATCATCACTGACCACCACCGCCACCACCATTGTCAACCCCCCAACATTGATAGTAATGGTTGACGGTGGTAGTGTATGGCAGTGGTAGTTGGCGGTGGTGGTCCGTGGCAATGGTCGGCGACGAAAGTGGTAGTCGGCGGTGGTACATAATGACAAGTATCCATGATGTTAGGTCTATTACATTGTTGGAATTTCAAAAATTGCTAGAATGAAAATATATAACTATGGCTTTATTAGAATAAAAAGAAAGGGAGTTTTCGAACTTGCAAAGGGGTAACATGACAATGGAAGAGTTGCTGCGAAAGTTCAATGAATTATCAAGTATGCGCCTTATCTAATGACTATGAATACTTTTAAGGTGAAGCATTTTAAAAAAGTTCTTAATCTTAATACTCGTAAGAACTTAGAGGTATGAAATTTGAATGATGTATCTTTTTCAAAGATAGTTGTTAACGCTATGATAATTGATCATGCATGAATGATTCAGGGACAAGAATAGAGAGAAGTTGCAGAAAAAGAAAAAAAAAGTGGAATTACTTTTGAAGTACAAAGTAGTGTCCAATTCTCTACACCAACATTTAGTGGTCAACGGAATTTTAATCCATGATGGAATGACAGGATGAGGTCTAGAAGTTCAAATAAAGGACTTAAGAATCAAAATTGAAATTAGAACAAGGATCATAATAAGAAGAATAAGGTTCAAAACCCATAATTTCAAGGAAAACTGTCTGGTCAGTGCAACAAGTGTGGAAGAACTACTTTGGAGAATGTAAAGCATGAAGTATAAGATGCTATAATTGTGGGCAATAAGGACATTTTGCTGGGACCTGTAATAATCCAAGGAAGAATGAAGCAAAACAAGAGAAGTCCAATGCTAGAGTCTTAAGATGAAGTAGAAGCAAGTCCATCCAATGTCATATCATGTCAGATTCTCATTTTCTCGGATTCCTGCTTTTGTTTTGATGGACTCAAGTACAACGCATTCTTTTGTTGTACCAAAGTTTGTTAGTAAAATTGAACACCCTATAGATCAATTAGTTGAGGAATTTAATATGAGATTACCTTTAGGAGACATATTGATATCAACTCATTGTTTACGAGCCATATTAATGAAATTAGACAATAAAGAGTAGTTTGCAAATCTTGTGGTCCTAGATATGTAAGATTTTGATATTATATTAGGAATGAACTGACTCTCAAAATACAACATTACGATAGATTTTCGAAAGAATAAGGTGGTAATCGACTTGCTAGGAGAAGAAAAGTTTGAGTTTATCAGTGATTTAAAGAGAAGGCAAATCCCATTAGTATCCACTATCAAAGCGACAAGACTATTTAAGAGTGGTTGTGACGAATATTTTGCTAGCATATTGGATACTACAAAGGAACAACAATAGAATTCCGAAGACGTTCCTGTGGTCCGCGACTTTCTTGAAATCTTTTCTAAAGAATGAACATGACTTCTCCTAATCATGAGATTGAATTCGAAATAGACTTATTACTAGGGACAACACCAATTTCAAAAGCTCCATATCAAATGATGCAGACAAAATAGAAAGAACTCAAGATACAATTGCAAGATTCACTCGACAAAAAACATATTTGTCCTAGTTTTTTAACTTGGGGAGCTCCCGTACCATTCGTGAAAAAGAAATATGGGTCAATGTGAATGTGCATAGAATAAAGAGAGCTTAGCAAGGTTACCATAAGAATAAATACCCTTTTTGAGAGTAGATGATTTGTTTTTCCAAGTTTAAGAAAAGTTAGTGTTTTCCAAGATTGAGTTAAGATCGAGATATCATTAACTAAAAATTCGAGAAAGCAATATCTCAAATACGGCTTTTGGATGCGATATGACCATTATGAATTTTTAGTTATGCCATTCGATCTTACCAATGCCCAAACTGCCTTTATGGATTTGATGAATCAAATATTTAAAGATTATTTAAACAAATTTGTTACTGTATTTATAGATGATATTCTTGTTTACTCAAAGTCTAAGAAGGATCATGCAAAGCATGTAGATGTGATTTTGCGAACCTTAAAAAATCATCAGCTCAGTGCCAAATTTAAGAAGTGTAAATTTTGGCTCGATCAAGTTACTTTTATTAAGCATGTATTTTCTATAGATGCCATTTCTGTAGATCTAAAGTGGAAGCAGTAAGAAATTGGTTAGGACCAAAAAATGGTTATGAAGTGCAAAGTTTTCTAGGCTGGTTAGATAGTATAGGTGATTTTGTAGATGAATTTTTTAGAATCACCATACCACTCACCAGACTTACTCACAAAAATAAAAAATTTGAGTGGACTAAATCATGTGAGAAAAGTTTCTAGGAGTTGAAAGAAAAATGAATCTGTGCATTTATTCTTAGGATTCCAGATGGTGAAGATGGATTCGTAATATATAATGATGCATCCAACTTAGGATTAAGAGCAGTATTGATGTAGAATGGGAAAATGATTGCTTATGTTTCATGTCTGCTTAAAGTTTATGAAAAGAACTACCTAACTTATGACATGAAATTGGCTGTTATAGTATGAAGGTTTAGAGACACTACCTCTATGGAGTATGGTGTGGAACTTACACCGAACGTAAGAGTCTGAAATATTTATTTATGTAGAAAGCATTGAATATGAGGTAGACACGATGCTTAGAACTAGTAAGGGATTATGATTGCAAAATATGATATTATTCGAGAAAGGCAAATAAAGTGGCTTATGCTTTAAGTCGAAAATGTTTTATGAGCCACGCTACACTACATGCATTACGAACACCACTACAAAAGGAAATGTGTGAAGCAGAGATAGAATTGGGAACGGGATAATTATCAGCTTTGATCCTTCAACCAATTGTTCTTAAAGATATCAAATGTACAAAGACTTGAAGGAACACTTCCGGTGGACAAGCATGAAGAAGTACGTTGCTTAGTTTGTGGAAAAATGTCTATCATGCTAGTGAGTCAAGGCTGAACATCAACGCCTAGCAGAAAAGTTGCAAGCAATCAAGATTCAAGAATTGAAATGAGAGCAAATCACTATAGATTTTATAGTAGGGCTTCCTAAAAAGACTAATGAACACAACACTATTTGGGTAATTATTGACATATTAAAAAAATTGGTGCATTTCTTACCCATACAAGTATGTAAGAACTAGAGCAGTTAGCAGAACTATATGGAGTGCCATTGTTGAGAATTTCATATCGAAATAGTAGATTTACTTCAATTTTTTGTAAAGGTGTGAAATTCCCAATAGGAATGAAGCTTAAATTTAGCATAACATTTCACTCACAAACGGATGGTAAATTAGAAAGAACCATCCAGACCATGGAAAATATGCTACGGGTATGTGTCTTAGACTCTAGGGAGCTCGAAATTAGTACATGTCATTGATAGAGTTCTCCTACAATAATAGTTCCAAGTGACTATCGAAATAACGCCATATGAAGCTTTATATGGGCGGAAGTGCAGATCGCTGGTTCATTGGTACGAAATGGGAGAAGGGAAGTTAACAACCCTGTCTTCATTGAAACTTCCACTCAACCATTCAAGAAGATAAAACAAAGAATCAAAACTATTCTTAGCCGACATAAGAATTACATAGATAAAAGATGAAGACCTCTCGTGTTCTAGGTCGGAGACATGGTATTTTTAAGAGTTTCACCTATAAAAGGTCTGATGCGACTTGGCAAGAAGGGAAAATTGAGCACAAGATAGATCAGACCTTTCGAAATACTTGAATGCATCGGAAAAGTTGCATACAAGCTCACATTGCCGCTAGAAATGTCCTCAATACACAACATGTTTCACGTATCTATATTGAAGAAATATGTATCTGATTCCTCACACTTACTAGAAATCGAATCTGTTCAACTATATGAAGATCAAACCTATAAAGAGAGACCAATGCAAATTCTGGATTGTAAGGAAAATATACTTAGGAATAAAGTCATACCCCAAGTTAAGGTACTATAGCAGAGTAATAAGATGGAAGAACCAACATGGGAAATGGAAGATAAAATAAGGGAAAAAGAACTAAGATTATTTTAATTCCAAGAATGTGTGCGTAGTCGTAGATTACATGCTAGCGTAAATCTTTGAAAGATTGCATCTATTGCCGATGTGCAATATATGACACGTGGAGTGTGGAGCATTGTATGAATATTCGATATATAGCCATTAAGTGCAATCTATAAAATGAAAGTTAAGAAGTTAGTATAAGTAAAATCCAGTATTATGAGGATATTCTTTCAACATAAATTACAGAAAAATAATACTATAGAGAAGATGATAAGTGGTCTTAGACCATTTACAAGGAGTGTTGGTGAAACATCAAACGCAATTAAATTTTGAAAACCAAATTTTTATGAGGGAAAAATGTAAACCTTCCCCTCCCAAAAAAAAAAAAAAAAACTATGCATAATAGTAGTAAAGGAAATAGAAGGGAGCTTTTGAGCAATTCTTAAATCTCCTAACTCTGCATAATAAAAGAAATAAAATGGGCCTTTTAGCAATTTTTAAAATTTAAAAGACTTTATTTAATTTATTTATATATATAAGAATACAACAACACACATTGCCATGCAATACCCATATGTTAACACTCTTTCCCACTTGTCCCAAAAATAAACCCTCTCCCTTCACTATATAAACCCTACCAAAGCAAGCATTTGGCCAAAAAGAAAGGAAAGAGAGAAAAGAGAAAAGAAATTGAGGAAGAGAAAAGAGAGATGGAAAAGGAGAGGAAAAGAGAGGGAAAGAGAAAAAGAAAAATAAGAGAGAAAGAGATAGGGAAAGAAAGAAAATGAGGGAGGACAATTAGGAAACCCAATTTCACGGTATGATCACAAATTAACTTGAAACTCACTGTAAGTAAAGCCTCACAAACTTGGCGACTAGGTTGATTGACACTCTTTTAGGCTCGTCTTGCATACAAATTTTGGGGGTCCTAAGTCCTACACCAAGAACATTTCTTCGCTTAAGCCACACAATTCTTAAAGAATGTCAACCTATCTTCAATTGCTTCAATCAGTATTGGAATACTCTTTTTCGTGCTCCACAAATACAATTGGAGTCTTCCTTCACCAGCTAAAAATACTTGTAAGAACCACCAAAGTAACTCCACTCTGAACGGTCCAAATATGAAGATATTTGGAATATTCTGAACCCTTCATGAACATCACACCAAATAAGGAGTTGCACAACAGCTACAAAAGGGGTAGCTTGCTTCCCAACTTTGCATTATATAATAGTTGTTGCTACAGCTCGAAGGAGCCTTCCTTAAGCACTTGTACAATGGAAAAGTAAAGCTACACCAAAAGTGTATTGTTTGTTTGTTGTGTGTTATGTTGGGATTGTTGAAATTGATATGAATGCAATGTAGCATATAAAACATTGAGTTGATGAAAATATAGTTATTGTTTGTTGCTATGCTTTTATATAATCTCATTCTCATATTGTCAAGATGGCAATCAAATTTTTCTTGGAAAGAGCCTTAATCATTGGATCAATTATGTTGTTATTAGTTTCAATCTAATCTCTGTTCGCATCACCTATTCAAACTAGCATTCAAATTTAGGTGATATGTTACATCATATGTTTGGATTTCTAATAAGACTTAGGTTCCTTAGCTTGCGCCATCGCATCACTTTTATCGTAGTTTAATACTATGAAATCAATAATGCTAGTTACCAAGTTGAATTATGAGTTTTTTCTTTCTCCACTTCAGAAGCCATAAGATATTCGCTCTCTATGGTGGAATCTGTTGATATTTCTTGCCTGGAATGCTTTCCAACTTCATCACTCTGCCATTGAATACAAAAACAAATCCCAAAACTAATATATTATCGTCGATATCCACTTGAAATTTAAGTCTCTAAAACACTTAATTTTAAATTCATATACTATATGAATTAAAAATACATCATTAGTTCTTCTTAAATACTTAAAAATACAATTGCTTCTTAAATCCTATTAGCAAATCTTAGGGTATCTTATTCATGCATTCTCTCCTCTCATGTATTAGGTGACATCCCCTTTGTGAGTGAGATTCTATGACTTGATGCTAAGAGTTCTCTTTTGGAACATACCATGCTAAACCCACTTAATATCTTACAATTCTTTCTCTATAGATCTAAATAACTAAGCCAAAAGATTCTTCATTCAAAACTGTCATGGAGTAATAGTTTGACGACTACAACTTTATTAACTATAATATATCTATATCATCCCTATGAGTAGTATGTCATCATCACAAAGTGTTATAAACTTTGTTGTACTCCTAACTAATCTTTTGTACACATAAGAACCATTCTCGCTCGCAATGAAATGAATGGTTTGATAAATTCGTCAAAATGAATGTTGCATAATCAAGAAACTCGTTTCAATTCATAAATTTGACCTATATAGCTTAAATAACATCTTTGTGTATTTAAAAATCCATACAAATCTCATATGCACCCTTTCCTGAGTTTTGATGAGGCGATTTCACATTCTTCAACCCGATCTCGTCATGGTAGGCTATAATCGCAATAAAAATCCAAATAAGCTTTCAACCTATCCACATGCATTAGTCTTTCTCTAAAAGCACATTTATACTGTATAGAAACTATTCCTTTAAAGTGCATCTACCAAGGCTACATTTGGTTGGCATATGTGGGATATATCTTAGGTTTCATAACTTCAAACTATTTCTCAAAATTCAAGCTATTCATGGACTTAGAATGTGTTGTATGGTTAGAATCTAGGACTTGGACTATTGCTAAGATTTTCTACTAGAAATCCAACCATTTGGACCCTCTAAATACTCTACTAGTTATAGGCTCACGTGGTGTACCATGAGGTATCATAGTCGCCTTTTGTGAAGGCACATCACTCAAAGGTAGTTAGGTAATAGAATACTCATTTTGATGTGTATTTTGTATTTCTTGAATTTCTTCAAATTCAGTCTTATTTCTAATGTTTCTTTATAAAAGAATATTCATTCTCCAAGAAGGTAGTGTTCCTAGCAACAAACGTTTTTCGTTCTATTGTTGATAGAAATAGTATCCTACATTTCTTAGGATACCGCAAGAAATATAATATTATAAACCTCATTTTTCACATAAGCAGAACATCACCATATCCTAGTATGGTTAAATGATATTCTTCCTCTCTTTGCATCTCTCTTTTGGGAAGAGAATACAACATGCTATAGTTCCACCTTATCGTGAAGCTAACTAATTATTGTTCTTAACGTTTGAAAAGTCTATCCCTTTTGGATAGATAAACCCTCTAGGCCAGTGTACTTCATACTCGTATGCTTCACAAAGCTTTCAATTCGAATACATAATAAACACCTTTGGGCAAGCGATTGTATGCACTAACTCAAACATATTGAGCGTACTGGAATTCTCCATCGATTACAGAACGACTCCATATCTAAACTCATCCAACAAATTACTCGGATCTAAACCTTCCTCTTTGCCTTGGAAAAATATTATATGACAGTTCTTAATGGGACGAGATGTTAAGCTCAATCAAAAAAATTCTATCGCTTCCGTCAGTCCAAAAGTAGGTTGCGTGATAAGTTGTATGAAACCTTAAAGTCTAAACACTAACAAACGCTAAACGAATGGAGTGATACTAATTTTTGAATCAGTGGTAGCCCGAAACCCTTACTAGGATCCAGCTGTAGAGCCAGAAAATACACGATAGGAGAGGGGGATATTAGTCTACAGATGACCAAACATGCAGCGGAAATGAGTTTCAAAATTTTATTTTAGATTATCCATAGACCAATCCACTTCGAAGACTAAAATTATGCAATTATATACTATATTTAAAAAATATTCTTGTCCGGAAAAAATTGCATAATTTAATGAAACAAATCCCGAATAAGTTACTTTCTAATGAAGAACTTACAAAATCAAACAAAGCTTCAATCCTCTAAATTTTTTCCGCTATCATGATTCCTTTTCGAAGATAGATGCCATCCAAATGTTTGGCCTCTAATCTCCATATGAACAAATTTCGTGCATGCTTAATTTCTAGTCTCAAACGTTAAACCCATAAACTATAGAGATTGCACTTGGAAATGATGAAGATCTAGAGCTCTTTGTCATGGACTGCCTTCCTTGTTAGAAAAGATGGAGGAGGCTTTATGGAAGAGTCTAGAAACTTCTAGACTTCTCTAGCATTCTCTAGGGTTTCCTACACTTTTGTAGAATTCTCTAGAATCTTGTACATTCTTCTAGTCCCTTGTAGAATAGTATGGAAGTCTCTAGAAGATAGATTGTAGCCAATAAATCAAATTGATCTTGACCATCCATTCCAAGGTGGGGGTCTATATAAGGAGTCCTCCTCCTCATTGTAAATCATCCTAAAAAATACTAGCATTCTAGCAATACAAAGAGTTCTTTGTTCTCTAGGTTGAGTGTTCTTCTAAAGTTTTCAAACAAACCTCTTGGTAAGGTTCGGTTAGGCTGACTTGGTTACTCAGAGGAGTGTCAAGTGCCGCACGGAGCATCTAAGTTCCGGGCGAAACTTTATGCACGTGACAGTTGGTATCAGAGCCAAGGTCGTACGAGAGGGTGCGAAGTGGTTCAAATCTTGCCAAAGCTTTATGTATGTGAAGATCTTGTGGAAGAAATGGCTAGCGGCGGTTCCAACGTTTTCGATCCAATTGAAGGAGAGACAAGGCGAGATAATGTTAAGGGTGGAGGAAGGCAGAAGCAATGAGAGCCATCTCGAGACATGCTTGCATCATTAGAGAACCGTGTTCTCAAGTTGGAGAATACTGTGGTGAGGCAAGGCAATGTGATGGAGAAGACGGTGGAACAAGTAGCGGATTTGGCGATGGCTAACCAAGGAGGTGGACTTCAAGAGGGATTCCAAGCATCATTGGATAGGATTGTCGCCACAATCCAAGTAGAGATGAGGGCTCTCCAAGCCAACATGGATGCTTCTCTAGCATAAGTGCATGAGAGGATGCAGATCATCGAGACGGATGTGTCACTCTGTAAATATAGGGTGTCTAGAGACATAATCAATGCTCCTCTCGCACCAAAGGGGGATGTGCCTCGACCCAATACCTATGCAGGAGCTAGGAAGGGAAAGGAAGTAGAGAACTTTCTATGGAGCTTGGAACTCTACTTCAGGAAAATGAGGATCACGGATGATGAAGAGAAGATAGACATGGTACATCTCTATCTTACCGACACCGCGGCACTATGGTGGAGGAGATTGAGCAGTGACATTGAGCGAGGACTCTTCGAGATGACAAGGTGGGACGAGTTCAAAGAGGCATTTAGAGCACAATTTTGCCCAAGGAATCTCGAAGATGAAGCACGAGGTAAACTTCGTCACCTCACTCATAAATCTAGTATTTCTGATTATGTGAATGAGTTTTTAGAAATATTGTTGGAGATCCCGGACTTCCCGGAAAAGGAAGCCAAATTTGCCTTCATAGAGGGGTTACAGCCATGGGCCAAGCAAGAGTTGAAGAAGAGAAACATTCAAACTCTTAAAGCCGCAATTGAGGAGGCGGAAAGCTTGACCGAGTATAGGTGGGAGGATAAGCCTAAGAGTAGTCACTGGGGTGACAAAGGCAAAGGTGGGGGAGCCACCAAGAGTAGCTTCAACAACCGCAATGAGGGAGCGGGTAAGCCCTTTGGAGGGAAGGGTTTTGGCAAGGGTGTGGGGGATACATCCAAGGTCAAGATGTTGAAGTGCTTCTTGTGCGAGGGACCGCACATGGTTCGAGATTGCCCGAAGAAGGCGAAGCTCGCCGCACTCGAAAGAGACGAGGAGTTGGAAGAAGAGTCGAGGATGGGGTCACTCCGACTTCTTAGTGCACTCAAGGCCAAGGTCGTCGAAGGACCTAAAGCGCCCAAGAAGGGATCCATGTATGTCCCTGACAACCATCGCGCGCGCGCGGCGCCTTCCTAACAGCCATCGCGGCCCAAAATCGGTTGTCAAAATTTTATTGGCTCCTTAGCCTTTTTGATGTCCACCCCTGCCAGAGGGCAAAATGTGAAATATTCTATTATAGGGGGGGTATGGTGCCTGCTTGGGTGCCACCCGGGGCTCCCCCCGCCGTGCGCGCCCACATGCTGCCCATGGGGCATGTCCGCACGCACGGGGCACCGCCGGTCCGCCGCCGCTGCCGGCGGCCGTCAAGTCGGAGTTGCGGGATTTTGGCTAGCCTTGCGCACTGCGTGATTCCAGCCGAATGAGCGCAATGCTTCGATGCGATGGCCCTCGGCGGCGGCGAAGGGCGGGGGCGGAGGGTTCGTATGCGCGGGTGCTTCCGCGGCTGGGTTGATGGCGTGTGAGGCGTTGCTTGCGCTTGCCCTCGGTGGGTGTGAGCTTCGCAGTAGCATCGATTCGATCTCGTCGCGGGGGTGCCGTACGTGTCGCCCCGCCGCGGATGTCTCCCGGTTCGTTCCGTAAGAGTGGTTTTTTGCATTCCACAATTCTGCCACCACAAGTGGTGTTGAGTGTCCCGCATTACGCAGCTTGATGTCCCGGTTATTACGATGAGCTCAATGATGGCATGGGCCGACTCCCTCGGGAGAGTCGTCTCCTTGTCTAGATCCCTCGTCATTGCTTCTTGGATCGGTGCGAGCCGTCCCCTCCCGGGAATGCGCGACCTAGCGAATCTATCCTGTTCCCCCTGCGATTCTTCCTCAAAGCTCTAGTGGATTCAGGAGCAACTGACAATTTCATCAAGGGCGACATTGCATAAAAGCTTGGTCTCAAGTTAGCTAAGTCGACTGGCTTTATCAAGGCAGTCAACTCGAAGGCATTGCCAATCACGGGGATAGCCGATGCAAAGACCAAGGTGGGACAATGGTCAGGAGTCGTAAAGTTCACAGCCATTCCGATGGATGACTACGACGTGGTGCTTGGGCTAGATTGGCAAGATCAGGTAAAGGCTTGTGTTATGCCTTATGCTAATTCGATTATGATTATGGATGCGGGTTCTCCTTGCACGGTCCCGGTCTCGAGAGAGACACGGCTAGGGACTAAGGTTTTGTCTGCGATGCAGCTATGCAAGGGATTGAAGCGGGAGGAAGAGACCTACCTTGCTGCTTTAAAGGTGGACGAGGGCGAGCCATCTAAGGAAAGAGATATTCTGAAAGAAGTGCAAAGGGTACTTTAGGAGTTCCTAGATGTCATGCCACCGGAACTCCTAAAGAAGTTTCCACCTAGGAGGGAGGTGGATCACAAACTAGAGTTGGTGGAAGGAGCAAAGCCGCCAGCCATGGCACCTTATCGCATGGCACCACCCGAGTTAGAAGAGTTGAGGAAGCAACTCAAAGAGATGCTCGAAGCGGGGTTCATTCGACCATCTAAAGCCCCATATGGTGCACCTGTACTTTTCCAAAAGAAGGCGGATGGGTCTTTAAGGTTATGCATTAACTACCGAGCACTCAACAAGCTCACGGTGAAGAACAAATATCTGATTCCTCTCATAGCAGATTTGTTCGATCAACTTGGGAATGCAAGATACTTCTCTAAGCTAGACTTGCGATCGGGGTATTGGCAAGTTAGGATAGCGGAAGGGGATGAAGATAAGACTGCTTGTGTGATGCGGTATGGTTCTTATGAATTCCTAGTGATGCCTTTCGGCCTCACTAATGCACCGGCCACATTTTGTACACTAATGAACAAGGTACTTGCTCCATTCCTTGACAAGGTTGTGGTTGTTTATCTTGACGATATTGTTGTGTATAGCCACATCTTGGTGGACCATATTGGCCATTTGAGGAAGGTCTTCCAAGCCTTGAAGGAGAATGAGCTCTATGTCAAGAGGGAGAAGTGTTCATTTGCACAAGAGGAGGTGCATTTCCTTGGCCATAAGATCCGAGGAGGGCGGATCATGATGGATGTAGCCAAGATTCGAGCCATACAAGAGTGGGAACCTCCGACAAGGGTGACGGAGTTGCGGTCTTTCTTGAGCCTCACTAAATACTATAGACGGTTCATCAAGGGGTATTCTGATTGCATACGAGAGTCGAAAGCTTAATGATACCGAGAGACGGTATACGGTGCAAGAGAAAGAGATGACGGCGGTCATTCATTGCCTTCGGACATGGCGACATTACTTGTTGGGGTCAAAGTTCGTAGTGAAGACGGACAATGTTGCCACAAGTTACTTTCAAACCCAAAAGAAGTTGTCACCTAAGCAAGCACGGTGGCAAGATTTTCTTGCGGAGTTTGACTATGTATTGGAGTATAAACCAGGGAAGGCCAACCTAGTCGCAGATGCTTTGAGCCGTAGAGCGGAGTTAGCGGCCATAAGTCGACCCGAGTGTCCGAGTTTGATAGGATCAAAGAGGGCATAGAGCAAGATCTGATGGCAAAGAATCTTATGGAGTACACTAAGGAGGGCAAGACTAGGCGATTTTGGCTCAAAGATGGTTTATTATACACCAAGGGTGAGTGGGTGTTCGTGCCAAGATGGGGAAATCTTCAGCGGGAAATCATTAAGGAATGCCATGATTCAAAATGGGCAGGACATCCGGGCATGCATCGTACAATGGCACTCATCGATGATGGGTATTATTGGCCACATATGCGAAACGATATAGAAGCCTATGTGAAGACTTGTCTGGTGCGCCAACAGGACAAGGTTGATCTACACCAACCGGCAGGATTGCTAGAGCCGCTTCCCATTCCGGAGCATGCTTGGGAGAGTATCTCCATGGATTTCATTACGTGTCTCCCGAGATCGGAAGGATACGAGACGATCATTGTGGTAGTGGATCGATTCTCTAAGTATGCGGTGTTCATGCCGGCTTCTCCTGATGTCACTGCCGATGAGACGGCTCGGTTATTCCTAAAGCATGTGGTGAAGCTTTGGGGTGTACCCCAAACCATTGTGAGCGACCGAGACCCAAGGTTTATTGGGAGATTTTGGACGAAGTTGTTCAAATTACTTGGGTCAGACTTGAACTTCTCCACGAGTTTTCATCCTCAAACCGATGGCCAAACAGAGAGGGTGAATGGGTTGTTGGAGCTTTACTTGAGACACTATGTGAGTGCCAACCAAAAGGATTGGACCAAGTTGTTAGACACAACGCAATTCTTCTACAACCTACATCGGAGTGAGTCAACAGGGAAGAGTCCTTTTGAGCTTGCCATAGGCCACCAATCGTTGACTCCAAATGTGGTAGCGTTGGGCTATACGGGAAAGAGTCCAGCGGCATACAAATTTGCCAAAGGACTACAAGAAGAAACAGACATGGCGCGTGCCCACTTGAGGAAGGCATCGAAGAAGATGAAGAAGTGGGCCGATCTTAAGCGAAGGGCAGTGGAATTCCAAGAAGGAGATCGTGTCATGGTCAAGCTCTTGCCTCAACAATTCAAGTCGTTGAGGGCGGTGCATAAAGGTTTGATCCGACGGTATGAGGGGCCATTCAAGATCATTCAACGAGTTGGCAAGGTCTCCTACAAGCTAGAGTTACCTTCAAAGTTGTGGATTCATCCGGTGTTTCATGTGAGTCTCTTGAAGCCTTATCATTAAGACAAGGATGAACCTAGTCGAGGGGTGTCCAAGCGGGCACCAACAACGGTGGTTACTTCTTATAACAAAGAAGTTGAGGAAATCCTCACGGATAGAATCATGAGGAAGCGAGGCGTGCCGAGCTACAAGGAATACCTCGTTCGATGGAAGGGCGTCCCGGAGAATGAGGCTAGTTGGGAGCACGAAGACTTGTTGTGGCAGTTCAAAGACCGCATTGAGCGATTCGAGCTTAAACGGACGCCGGGGGCATTGCCCGAATAGGTGGGGGAGCGTGTCACAGACTGCCTTCCTTGTTAGAAAAGATAGAGGAGGCTTCATGGAAGAGTCTAGAAACTTCTAGACTTCTCTAGCATTCTCTAGGGTTTCCTACACTTTTGTAGAATTCTCTAGAATCTTGTACATTCTTCTAGTCCCTTGTAGAATAGTATGGAAGTCTCTAGAAGATAGATTGTAGCCATTAGATCAAATTGATCTTGACCATCCATTCCAAGGTGGGGGTCTATATAAGGAGGAGTCCTCCTCATTTGTAAATCATCCTAAAAAATAGTAGCATTCTAGCAATACAAAGAGTTCTTTGTTCTCTAGCTTGAGTGTTCTTCTAAAGTCTTCAAACAAACCTCTTGGCAAGGTTCGGTTAGGCGGACTTGGTTACTCGGAGGAGTGTCAAGTGCCACACGGAGCGTCTAAGTTCGGGATGAAACTTTACGCACGTGACATCTTTCTCTATTTTCTCTCACAAAGAAAACGACAAGGGGGCTGAATCTTTAGGTTAACTTTGTGCCTCCTGTAAGTGTCCTTATAGAGGACTTTTTCCAACTGAGCTAATTCTAATGGGGTGTTTCCAGTAAATCGAATTAATAGTTAGTTAACTGAACTGAGCCTAATGAGAAAAAGACTTGACCAGTTTAGGCCCCATATTATCACATGACGAGTCATCGGGATGTGAGAGCTTCAAATTAGGATTCGTTAGAATTAGTCAATTAATCTAAGCTCAATAAACAAGTTTCAGTTTAGTCCACTAATTATTGGTGTCTTACTGGACCTTATAAACCTATATATATTAAAATATTTAACTAATTAATTATCATTTAATTAATCAATTAATTATATTAATAGCATTAATTAATTAATTACCAATTAAAATAATATCATTACCTAATTATGCTTGAAGACTACATGACATTAGATTCATCAAACTAATAACCTTACCTATGTTCATAATCCAATTATTTCTCTTTTAACTCTAAATCTAATTTAACTCTAAAAAAAAAAAAAATATATATATATATATATACACGTATATATTTACGAGTTCTATTGTCATCACAAAATTAGCATTTCAAAAGAATACTGACTTCCTCACAAGTTAAGTCCATATATACGGTACACAAAGTTGATAATACTTTATTCACTCGACCCTCAAGCTAATGTCATTCTTTTTTTATTTACCTACGGTACAAGCAAGCTTTTATGAGAAAAAACCTTATAAGGTAAGGCTCATATCTCATATTGCAGAGCAGTGACTGCACTCAGTTTTCCCCAATCTAAATACATGAGCTGAGATCAGCTACCTCTCTTAGTTTGCCCGGATCAAAATATATTTAGGATCATCGACTCCTCTAAATCTGTCCTAACCTATGAGCACCTCTCTATAATGTTACATGCAGGTCATGCAATATGCTTAACTAACTGTAATAACATTACATTATATATATGTTGTCTTTGAGCGATGTTGTTGGTGATTTCGATACATTCAGACATAATAGAAATATATACTATGCATTATCAGTTCTGCTTCCAACATTCTACTTTTAAATCGCAAAGCACAGTATAACATTTCATACTTTCATCAACTTAATATTCATCATGCTATGAGATATTTATAACAAATCACATCCCATGTAAATAAAGCATTACAAAAAAAAATAAAAATAGATTCCTTGTATTGTAGATGAGTGCTTTACTTACTTAAGATTCGTGCTATCTTGAAAGGATTTTTCAAAAATCCATCAAATAATGGGATAGCTACTAACCTATTTAAGTATGCATTTTAACTAAATCCTTTACTTTCTATAAATAAATAAATAAAATTTTAATTTTTAAAGAAATCTTACTATTTATGAATCTATCTAGATTGAATTATCTAACATTTATTCTAGCATCTTTGAGTTTTCACTTTGTAAAAATTCTCTCTTTATATAAGTATTATTTTCAATTCAAACTCTTACCACATCTTATTAAGGTTTTATAAATATCTTTTGTAAGGTTACAAATCAAAATCAACATTCTTACTGCATAGTTCATTACCTTATATACAATATTTGAAAGCAGAATCTTAGAGCTATTTTGTTTCTCCAGCTTTTTGCCAGGGTTTTGATAATTATATCTCATAAACCATAATTCTTATTGGTTCGAAATTTTGTACACTCTTAATTTTTCTATTAGGTATCTTCTATACAATTTTCAACTTAAGATTGTTGAGAAAATTAGCATATCAACATACTATGTTTATGCTCGATTTTGAGTGGGGTCCACTTCGTATAAATGAAGGTAAAAGTTGATTCAGCTTCTCCTCTATGAGAATTTTGAATTGGTATATGGTACGCTCAAAATAATTAATGGGTGAATGAGAAATTGAATTTCAAAGTGCAACCATTGAAATGGTTTGATAGAGAAAAAAATAGAGGAAAATTTTGTCTCCCATTGGAAAAGGGAACAAGTGAAAGAGTATTTATATAGAATTGCACATTTATTAATGAGTAGTAAAATATAAGCTAGAATGCTCTCTCTTGCACGCGCTCACAGGAGGGGTGCAAATCTGGATCGGATCAGGCTTGGCTCGTGTGCGCCTGCACCTGGGCGTGTCGAATGTCGGCCCTGGCTGTAATTTAATTTTAGATTAATTCTCAATAATCTCCTCTTCTCTCATGAACCTATAAATTGGCTTATTCCTTTCATTTGGAAACACACAATCAGAAACGAAATTCTCTGTTTTCCTTCCTCCCCTCAATAGTTTAAAGTTTCGTTTGAGCCACTGTTTGAGTTTGTCGGGAATAGTTCGGCGGTGCGCCGTTTCTATTCGTTTCCGTTGTATCCTGAGAGACAGATGTCGTTCAACCTTATGCATCGATGTAAGGGGGCGAATCTATTTTAAAGAAACTATTGTATAACAGGTATCGATTTGATTATCTATTGCTATTCTGTTGTTCCTGTTTTCTTCTATTTTTCCATATTCTATTCAGTTTTATTTTACTATTTTGTTCTAATTTTTACGGATTCTGTTCTATTATATTTTACTATTCTATTTTATTTTTACAGATTATATTCTGTTTTATTTTTTACAGATTCTGTTCTATTCTATTTTACTATTCTATTTTATTTTTAAAGATTATATTATGTTGTTTTATTTTTATTCTGTTCTGTTTCTTACAAATTCTTTTTTACATATTATTCTATTTTACAACATCACTGCTTTCATTTTTATTGTTCACATATTGTTGACTATATTCTGTTTATTTTATATACATAAAATTTCCAACAAAGATTTAATAAGTTACTATCTCGTTTAATTTAACTATCTTAAAATTGTAATTTAGGTTATTTTCTCAGTTCAATTTCTTTTTCACTAGCTGTATTCTAAACATCATATCTTACATTTGGTAATCATTCTTTCTCTGGGCTTTTATAGTATCTATGTTAACAAGTGCTCCAACAGATCCTGTTAAAATTTCAACTCAAAACACTCACGCCCATCAAACCTTATTCTTACAAAAATATGTAAATAGACAACCACCTTCAACCAACCTTATTCTTCTACCTATGTCTTATTGTAGAGAGACTCAAAATGTCGAAAAGTTCCAAAGGTATATCTTTTGAAAGTGTTAGTCTTAAGGTCTCATATTTGGTGCAATTCACTTAATTTGATTTAGTAGAACTCAAGTTACACTTTATCAAACTTCTTGTTTAAATCATCTTGTACCAGGTTAACTTACTAATATACACTAAATTTAAGATTAAACAACTATTTGTTCTAATCATAAAAAATTTCGAGCATTATATAATTTTTTAGATCTATCTCTAGTTTGTCCCTATAAAATTTCAGAATTGAATATTGTCATCTTCATAATCAAAAGGCTATGAGAACACATATTACTCACAGATCAAGCATTATCGTAATATAGACTATTATGTCAACTTCAAGAATTTATTTCTAAGCCTATATAACTTTGATTTAGGTGTTTTTGGACTTCCTGTGAATCAATAAGAGTCTGGTTTCAAATTAGAATTTTCTTAGATTTTATCGTTTTCGAAAATTCTCAAAATTCGTACTTACCATTAGACCATAGTTCTATTTTCTCATGTTCCAGTTTTAGTAGTTTAAACCATCAAGTAACCTTACTAATTTGAGTCAAATTAACCATTTAAAACCCTATAAACTTTAATTGCTAACTCTTCTAGCATTAATAGAGATGTACCCACAAGAGAATCGCAAAGCAATATGTTAGAGTTACCTATATGAAGAATTGGAATCAAGGTCGTGCTCCTAACTCACTTGAAAATGGAAGAATGTGGTTCCAACTTTGATTAAGATTATATGAGCTTATGTTGCAAAATTCTGGAAGTTTGGTAATTTGGTCATGGAGAAAGGAAGAAGCAGAAGGGAAGTGAGGGCAAAAATTGAAATGGAGTAATTTTCCTATTGAAAATTTAGTGCCTTCTTAAATTAACTAAGACTTGATAATTATTTCTTTTTTACCCCTCATCCTTTTGGACATGTCACTAATAACGTTCCACATATTGGCTTTTGAGACAAAAAGGGGTGGCGGGCACATTATTTTTACTTTATGTCCTTCTTAGTCCTTCTTAGTCCTTCTTGACCTTCTTAATCATTCTTTGTCCTTCTTGTTTTCTTAGTAATTCTTGGTCTTTTTTTTAATTCTTAGTCCTTCTTGGTCATTGCTAGTTACTATGGTCATTCTTGGTCCTTCTTGATCATTTTTTGTGATTCTCAATTATTCTTGTCATTTTAAGTCATTCTTGTAAATTACTTAGAAACTAATGATGGCCCTATAAATTACTAATTCTTCGTGTACCATACCTCTAATCTCTATTCTTATAGACTATACACCTCACTTAAATAACTATTAATTGTACATTTTGTAAAATTTAAGGTAAAAGGTTAACCTTTCTCTAGAAAGCAGGTAGTGAGGATATCACAATTTAAAACCTAAGAGAGCATTATAAATATATCTATTACCATTGTCGAAACTAATGATCATCATTTTGCCTCTTGGTTGAAATTCTACATAGAGAAAAGTGAAATTTTCTTCTTTTTCCTTGTATGAATTTCTCGATTTATGATTTGAATCTTAAAGTATAAAATAAAGTGAATTGAATAGTGTGGATTATGATTAGAGAATAAACACTTGAGCACCTCTTCTCCCTCTTCAATTTCAAATTTGGAGCAGGAGTTTAGATCGGTTTTGTATTAATTTTGGTAAGGTATCTTAAATCTAAATATGTTTTAGTTTCAAGGGAATGTTTCTGAGTTTTATGTAAAAAATATATTTAACATATATGCTTGTTGTAGAATTTAATCTTGATTTTGTTTATGTGTTTAGTCCTTCTTTTGGATTAAATACAAGATTTTTTTTTTTTAAATTTGTTCGTTTCCATTGTGAAATTATCCATGGACTTAACATGCAGCACTATCACAGTGTATAAAAATGGATGATATAGGTTTTGGCCATAATGGTATTTCAAATAATAAGTCTCACAGCCATTAAGCTTCTTTACTTGATGAAGCTAAAAGCTACAGATTCTACAACCATAATGGAATACATTATGCAATTATTTTTTTCTTGGAATCCTAAGAAATTGCACCTCTATCAAGCATAAATATTTACCCAATAGTTGATGTATTATCATCCTTATAAGTAATTAAACTAGCATTAGAATATCCTTTCAAAATAGAAGGATAACCTATATTACTTCTGCCATAATCCTCAATTTTCTTTAAGTACTTTAAGATTCTTCTTACACCATATCAATGCATATGTCACTTGGATTACTTGTATACCTACTCATTTTACCAATCGCAAAGCTATATCTAGCCTAATACATGACATTGTGTACATCAGCATCCTATTACTTTTGCATATTCAAATTATTATATAGGATTTCCAAAAATTTTAACAAAGTTCGTAGTTGGATCAAAAGGTGTTGAGGAATAAATACAATCATAATGATTTAATTTATTGTGAACTTCCTCAATATAATGTGATGAGAAAGTGTTATACTTTCTTGATCTCTCAAAATCCTAATATCAAGAATGATATTTGTCTCTCCCATGTCTTTCAGTATCAAAATTATTAGACAAAGGGCTTTGACTAACTTCAACTTATTTTATGTCAGTTCTAAAGAACAACATGTCATCCACATGCAAATAATGACATCATTTCCTTCATTGAACTTGCTATAAACACATTTGTGAGGTTCATTAATATTAAAACCATTAGCAAGTATAACCTGATCAAATTTTTTGTGTCATTATTTAGGTGCTTATTTTAGTCCATATAAAGACTTAACAAGTTTATACACCTTATTTTCTTCACCAGGTACTATATAACATTCAAGTTATTCCATATACACTTGTTCTGGAATTTTGTCCTTTTTTTCTTTAGGAATAGATTCGAATATGCGTTCCTCACTCCATCATAGTGAGTTATTATTGCAAGTATGCAATAGATTCGAATATATTATTTTTGTACATAAAAAACCTTAATAAGAGTTACTTCCAAAAGTAAATTTTAGTTCCGCACTACAATTCCAAAGACATGCACAGTGGTTGAATTTCTCATGAACAACACTCTTCCATCATCAACATATTTTATGGTTTTGAAGAAATTCTTATTTTTGCAAACATGTAGGGGTAGCACTAGAATCAGTCCACCAAGCATTGTCATCCTCAAGCACATTGACTTCAGAAATCAAGGTAAATATTATTATTTGTTGCACCTGGAGATCCATGTTTCTCTTTCTTCTTTTTATGAAATTTTCATTCGGACTTGTAATGTCCTTCCTTGTGCCAGAAAAAGTACTAGCTATTTTTCTTCTGCCTCTTATTTTCTAGGTTGTCATTGGACTCATTCTTCCTATTGTTTTAGGACTTGCTAGAATGTCCTTCAAAAATAAAACTCATGCACTTTAGAAACATGGGATTCTTTATTTTCATCTTGCATGCATAATTCCTCTTCAACACGAAGAGCATGTTTGGTTCAATTCCTTAAGGAAATTAGAACGAGAGTGATAATTTTTTTGTGTTTGTTTGATTGCACAAGGAATGAGAATGAGAATGAGAATGAGGAAAAAGAATAGATCAAAAAATAATATTCCTAAGTTGAAAAAGTTTTGAAAATCACTCTAAGTCACGGTAAAATTTTTAAAAAAATATATACATAAAATACCCATTCTTATAAATAGATGGTTATTCCCACTAAAAACACATATTTTGAAGAAAATGAAGGAATGATTTTTTCATTCCAATAGGAATAATTTTTTCATTCTCATTTTATCATTCTTTTAACCAAATAATAGAATAGAATGAAAAAGCATTCCATTCCAACTAAAGAACCGAATCAAACATGCCCAAAGTTAGTTACCAAGATTAACGATGTTAATATTTTCCTTTTTATGTTTAAGACTTTCTTGAAGTTTTTCCAAGAAGGGGGTAGTTTTTCAACTATTGAATGAATAATAATAGTCTCATTCATATGCAATTTGTATTGTGTAAAGTGATTTGAAATTCTTTCTATCTCAAAAAATTGCTCCATAATAATAGATCTTTTTCAACCATCATAAAATAATTAAATTTAGTGACGATAAATTTCATCTCCAATTTGTCATAAAGTTCTTTTGCAGTAGGAACATTGTGACGGACATATTAACCAACGAATCACTCATTGCATTCAAAATATGACACTTACAAATCTAGATCACCATCTCTCTCCCACTTCTGTCTTTTCCTTGTATTAGCAAGAGTAGCATTTTCAGATTCTACAAGCTTGGAGTTCGGAACATACACTACTTGTATCATCACCAACAGGAAACGAATTCTTTTCTGCCAGTACTATAAAGTTTCCTTCATCAAATCACTCCAATTTCATGAAATTAGAAGCAAAATCCTTCAACATTCCCGTTATTATTGCTTGAAAAAAAGAATTGCCTTAAGATTGTTAGAACGAGGAATTATAAGTAGGAAATAGACAATTTTGTTGGTTTAAAGTGAATGGATATGTTTGGATAATTGTGTCCAAATACTTTTAGTACACCCACATTACACTTTACTACACATTACAATCTTTTTGAATCTATCAACAAGCTCCACCTAGGTCAGAAAGTGCAATTTCCATATTTGCATAAAATTAACATTAACATCCTATATATGGATAAGAGATCCCTTACTTTTTTTCAATATGACAAATTTATCACATCTTTTCAAAATATCCAACAAGACCAATCCTCTAAGATCAAGATTATGCAAGTATACATTGTATTTATAGAATGTCAAACAGGAAATAATTACATGATTTAATCAAATAAGTTTTGAAGAACTTAATTACTTATTAATGAAGAACTTACAGAAGCGAACAAAACTTCCAATCTTCTAGATTGCTTCTGCTACCCTAATTCCTTTTGGAAGATATAAACCTTCTAAATGTTTGGTCTCTAACTTAGATCTAAACGAACAAAATTCGTATATGCTTAATTTATAAGTATGATGAAGGGAACTATAAGATTCCACTACCCACGAACAAAGATTCGAACAAAATTCGGCTACCCACGAACTATAAGATTCCAATAGAAAATGATGAAAGAGATTTTTTTCTCTATTTTCTCTGTCTAAGAAAACGACAAGGGGGGGGGGGGGGGGGGGTAATCTCCAAATTAATTTCGTGTCTCCTCTCCAATAAGTGTCCTTATAAAGGACTTTTTCCAGTTAAACTGATTCTAACGGGGCTCCAGTTCATCTAATTAACTGTTAATTAATTGAACTAGGCCTAATAAGAAAAAAAAAGACTCATGTTTAGGTCATATATCATCACATGATTGGTCATAGGGATGTGAGAGCTTCTAATCGGGCTTGTTAAATAAAGCTAGTCAATCAATTTAAGCCCAATAAACAAGTTTCAAACTCACTAATTACTAGTGTCTCATTGAGCCTTGTAGAACTATAGATATTAAAATAATTAATTAATTAATTAATTAACAATTAAAATAATATCTCTCCTTAGTTATGATAGCAATACTAGTTGACGACAAGACTTAACAAACTAATAAGCGTATCTTGTGTTCGATAACCCATAGTCAACATTTTTTATTTTAACTCTATAGATTCTAATTTCTCTTTAATTAATTTAGTGCTATACTAAATCAATTTCCAAATACAAATAAATCTAGTTCATTCATTTTCCAAGAAATACATTCTTAATTAATTACTTTTAATTCTTTTGTGTGCAACCAGTTAGGTTCTATATCATGTCGATATAAACGATTTACGACCTTTGCTATTTTGTCTAACTCATAATTAGAAATATTTAATTTTAAAATATATTTCAAGGCAGATAGTTAATTCAATCAATTCATCAATAATTAGCTTAAATCTTTCAGACTAAAATTGATTTCTAACAATATGTCAAAGTTATCTATAATATAAGAAGTATAAAATCTTTCACAAGAATCTATTTGATTGATAAAATAAAATTCAATTCTTCAATTTAGCTAATATACATTATTTTCAGGCATGGTTTAGCTACTACATCCTAACAGATAAATCGTATAAATCATTATGTCTTTATTCACTTTGCAATGATTTCAATGTTACATTAAAAGATATATAATTCATAAGATTTTCTCTCCTGAATACATGAGCTATTGATCCTATCTTGATCACTCACAACACCAATAGTTCACCCATCATAATTGTTGGCTTAGGTCTTTTTGAGTGATTTCAAATTATAGAATCTCATGCATTAGATTCTATGGTGATCTTAAGTTTGAGAATCACATGCTTTATAGTCATTAGATAATATTTATTAATAATTATTATTAATTACTATAGAGTACATATTGTTCATGTTCAATGAACTTAATCTCTAATAAGTACCTATATACTTATTTTGATGTTTTCTAATATTATTAGTTATGAGATCAACTATCTTTAATATTTTAGGAGATAACATGTATTATAATCTTATTGAATTCTCAATATTATTTCTTGCACTATCACATCATTGTTATCATAGTATAATATTATGAAATCAATAATATTAGGGACCAAGTTCAATTATGAATTTCTACATCCAAACTATTCGCCACTTTGAAAGCTATGATATATTTGCTCTCTACCGTGGAGTCTATTGTTGTTTACGCTTGGATCTCTTTCCAACTTCATCTCTCTACATTTGAGTATGAAAATAAACCCCAAAACTGATTATCACTATGAATATCGATTTGAAAACTTGAGTCTATTAAGCTCTCAATTTTCAATTCATATCCTATATAAATTGAGAATACACATTCTCAAGTACTTAAAGATATTCTTAAGAGCTATATAATTACTTCTTACCTGAATTACCTTGATGACTACTTCTAACACTTAAAGCAGAGTCTATATTTGCTCTCCTACATAACATGACATACTTGATAAATCCTTGTTGAATCATAGGTATCCTACTTACGCATTATCTCCCCCCCCCCCCCCTGTGGGACAATGATATTCCATGATTCATTCACAGATCTAGGAACCTTCCATGTTAGACCTTTTAATATTTTGTTAATGTACGTGAGTTGGATTCAAGCCAAGTAATCTTTTGCAAATCTATCTCTATACATCTAAATGCCTAAGACAAAAAATTCTTTAGTCAAAACCTTCATGGAGTAATATTTGGACTACTACAACTTAATTGACTATAACATACCTACATCATTCTTATGAGTAGTATATCATCATCATAAAGTGTTATGAACTTTGTTGCAATCTCACTAACTTTTTGTAAACATAAGAACCATCTTCATTTTTAACGAAATAAATTGTTTGATCTTTTCATCGAAATGGATGTTCCATGATCAAGAAGCTTGGTTCAATTCTTAAATTTAACATATGCAGCTTATAGAATTTCTTTGTCAATTTATTATCCACGAAAACCTTATGATTGTATCATAAACACCCTTCCTTGAGGTTGCCGTTTAAAGAGGCGGTTTTCACATTCTTCTATCAGATTTCATAAATACAGTAGGCTGCTGATGAGACCTTGAGAAAACGTGATGTATAGCATCCGACAGAACCTTGAGATTTTCTACCGAATATTCCAACCTCAAGCTCAGCCACAATGTAGACTGCTATCTACCAAGCTTCCTCTTGCTCGACCTCCGTTTCACTCAAAACGAATTCTAGGGTTTCTCACGTTATTCATACGGCTGAAATATGAATAAGAGGCATGTATATTACTCCTACAATGTCCACTTATACTTAAAATTAAGTTTTTAGTACACTATTACTCTCACCATGCACATGGCGAGTTTTTCCTGCAATTATCTGCTAGGTGGGCCCTTTGGCTATAACTGATTTCTTGGTTTCTTACATAAGAACATCCTCCCCTGAGTTTCGCCACCAGAAGATCCTTGAGATCGAGGAACTCCAAGCTCGAGCTGGCCTTGTAGAGATGCGAACAATCCCTTTAGGACGACTGAGTTCCTCTTACAGGATCTTTGGGAAAAATATGTTTAGAATCATCAAAACTAAAATAAGTTGAATTAGCTCCCTTCTCTAACTGTACTAACTGTTACGATTAATTCGACAATTTATAGATGCCCATGGATCCACAACAGAGAGACAAGAAGTGCAGGCCCCCAGGTTTTTCAAACCCTTGCAATAATATTATCAGACCAATAATTACTTATTAATTCCAACACATACAATGAGGATAACAAAAATGAAACTTGAAAAAGAGTAACAGACATTTAAAAGAAAACAGTATGTTTCCTTACAAAGAATAATATATATCTATATGGGAAGAAAAAAATAACAATAACAAGTCTGTAAAACTGAAACAACTAAGAGCCCATTTTTTGGCAACTAATTCTTCAATTTCTGACAAATTCTGAATCTGGCCATCTCTCCTTTTAATGGGGGAGTGTTTTTGTTTAGTTCCTGCTTCTTCTTTTTTTTTTTCTTTTCTTTATATGCTTCTAAAACTCTTTGGAAGAACTCACCTTTTCACTTTTGTGTTCTATTCGTCCTTCATCTTGAACTCTGGTTAGAAGAATACCAGAGCTTTTTCTGGCAAATCAATACCTTCTCCTTTTCAAGCTTATATTCAGTGTCTTCTTTATGACAAGTCCATTTCATGCCCTTTGCAATGGTAGCCAAGGCATCCACAAAGTAACTGGATTCTCGGATAATTGCATACCCATTAGGGCGGAGGATCCGGTCCATCTCCAAGAGCACAAACTTCATATCACATCTGCACAGAAATAGAGCCATCAGGCAGTCTCATGATCACAAGTACTAAATATCTTGATTAGAAACTTATCATCATTTGCTTCTAAACTAACTAGAAGTCAAGAATCTACTTAAGCTCTGTCCCGAATACAAATCCAGTTTATCTCACTATGTAACCATATACGGTTTGCCAAAACTACATGGTATCCAAATTACGGTCTAAAAAATACGTAAACCAAATCCACCTGCACTTTCATATGCTCTTTCAAATACAATCCAAGGAAACTGCCTAATTCTCTACCCTAGAGGAATAAATTAATGAAATATCATGAAACTGAATCTCATGTTCTTACCTTTGGCCTTCTGCAGTGAAAAGTCCATCAAGATGGAGAAGATCATAAGTTCTAGGATAGGTTGAAAAAGCTTCGCACCTGCCAAAATATCCAATAAAAATGTCAACTTTTGGTAACTTTCATATTGTAGAGAAAAAATCACCATTCCAAAAAATTACGGTTCTACCAACATCTAAAACTATTTTAGGATAAACCCATCCAAGGAAATATATATATATATATGCATGAATATATAAACCAAAGCCTTTTCATAATTACCAGTCCTGATAAGTTCCAATAAGACCCCGATCATAGACCACGGGAAGTGTGTTAGCAGCATAAGATGAAACAACATTCATGACCCACAAAGGATCATTGATCAAAGCAGCAGCAAAACCTCCATAAACCGTATTCATATCCATAACATTCCTAATCTTATCAGTCCCAATGGCTGGAAGCAACTTCTTGTAGTGCTTCACCCTGCTCTTCCACTTACTATCATCATGATTGAAAGCACTAGCACTCCCACCGTGAATACCTGAGATTCTCTCGGGTGTAACATGCAACCGCTCCGGCCATTTTGGCACGGCCAGTAATGCAGTTTTCTTGAGCTTGGTGCTTGGAGCAACCACACAAGCTCTAAGGGGAGTATACCAAGCTGAGTCGGATTCTATGCTATCATCACATTTGGGAGGGTAGGCATCTGGGGTGGAGAGCTTTTCATAGCAACTGTTATCGGAAGTCTTTTGCCAGATGGAAATATCGTCCTTTTTGTTGTATAGTTTGAAGCACATTGAGGTTAGGAGATCTTGTAGCTTTTCGTAGTCCAACTTTTGTTCTTCAACGGTTGTGTTCCATCCACGCCAGCGGTTCTCGTAGTTGACGGGTGGGCCTGAGAGGACCCAGAAGCCTCCCGGACGGAGTATACGGTTGATTTCTAGTAGGTATATTCCTCCTGAAAATACAATATTGAAAAACAGCGAAGTATTAGAAAATACAACATTCTCTAGTAAGGCTACTTTACAGGGAATTTCATAAAGTGAGTAAAAGTGATAAAGTCACACGATATCTCATGTTGGAATTGGATGGTACACATGAACTTATCAAAGGTACAAGAAATTTAATTCTACCAAAAATATTTAGTATCACTTTCAAATTCGTTGAAAAGGAAGAAAACAGAGAAACTAAATGAGAAGATCCTAGCTATGAACCAGAAAGCTAACAAAAAATTCTATTGGATTCTGTAGCTAAAGGGATATAAATGTCTCTAAGATCCTTAAGGTAGTAATTAAGAGTAGATTTCAAAACAGTTAACCAGGTACAGCTTACAAGGAGCCCCCATAAAGACTATTCAGTCAAGTAATTGAAAATCAGAAACTATTCACAAACTTGAAAGGGAACTTACCGAACTCAGTCCAGGGAATAAGGCATCTTGAGCAGTGAGCCATGTCAAAGGAGCTCGATGGAAAAGGAAGCCTTTGTGTTGAAATGATGCCAAGGATTGCCGGAATGCCACGTTCCAATGCAAACTGGACCTGAGCTTCATGGTTATCTCTTGGGGCAAGAGAAAGCGTTAAAATTCCCCGATCTAGCATATCACCTCCCCAACTTGCAACCTAGAAATAAGTAAAAACTATACATACTAAGAAACAATATTCAGTATATCTACAATGATGCAACTTGAATAATCATGATGAAAAGATGAACCTATAAAATTCTCACGAGATACAAGAAAGCATGAAAAAAATAAATAAATAAATAAGACTCACCCCACAACCAGTATCAATGGCAGTCCGAACAGTACCATCTTTCATTTCTGGTATAAGATCTTGCATCAAGTCAACATAATCGCCCACACCCCTGGGAAACATAGTACCACCACCAGGGAAGAGAAACTTATCTCCTTCTTTCCTCAGCCAATTTTGATTAGACTTCTGCTTGTTAATCCAGTCATATGGCACATTCCTGTACCAACATTCATCCCTACTCTTAGGCCACTTAATGGGTACTTTATATCCATCTGGGGGTGGAACTAGGCATTCCTTCCTCTCAAAAACTGGAGGGCAATGGCGTTCCATGAAAGTAAGCCTATGAAGACCATACTTCCTCCACCTCTGCACAAAAGACAAGTGCACACTGTAAAATGCCAGCTTAATAGCATAAAACTGTCTCAGAATCCAAAACAGAGAATAAAATACCTTTGGATCTGTGCAAGGGGTATAGTCTTGATAGTCATTGCTACATTCAGGGAAGGTAACGGATTCAATCTGCAGAGGAGTAACAGAGGACCCCATAGGAGATTGGACCGAGTTTTTGCCCTTGACCAAGTTTTTCATGTGGAATGTATCCCTCTTGGAACAAAAGATTCCACCAAGGTAGAATGAAAATCCACATAGCAAAACGAATAGAATGCTTATAGAGACGATCTTTGAACTTTTCTCTGGATGAGTTCCTGGTTTATGATCTTTATGCTTCATGATGGAAAGAAGAGAATGCTATTGATGGTCTGTACAAAAGGAAGCAAAAGTGGTTATTGTGGATTCAGAATTTCTACAATGCTAAACAATAAGTAGCTCCAAAACGGAAAAATCTGTATATTTATAATATAAATGAAGCATATCCCGATGCATTGGGCCCACAAAACTCCAGTTTATCCAAAATGTGGAGCCAAAACTCAATATCTAGCTATGTTAAAGAAACTTCTATATGAACTGCAGTTTGCTATTAAAACTACAGTTTACTACATACTGAATCAGATTGGCATCAAGTCAATACAAAATCACAGATTTTTATTATATATCCAGCAATTGCATTGGGCCCACAAAACTCCAGTTTGCTATATGAACTGCACGAAAAAAAAATGTTTAAAAACATTTGATTTCAGACAACCATTATTCAACACAGAAACTATCCCGAATGGATAAGAAGAGGAAAAGTAATAGTAACCAATCCATTAAAAGAAAAATTAAAAATAAAATATCAATGAAGCTGTAAATTGATAAGATCTGAAAGAAATTGCCGACATGTTCCAATGAGGGCCCACCCCTAATCAAATCTGTTTTTTCCTATGAGGGCTGGATCTTACAGATAAATTGTGAAAAGGAAAAAAGATTGAAAAAGGGAAAAGAGTGTTCGAGTAGTGTAAGCATTCCTTGAAACCTAAGTAAAGGGTGCAATTATTCCATTTTTTCACTGTTTCTCAATCAGATGTCTTTCTTCCACACCCAATTTTGGAACAACTAGGGGGAGAAAAAAAATATTAACAAAGATCTGCATCTCATGAAACATGAAATTCACCCAAATTTTACCCAAAAACAGATACAACAATGTATAGATTTGTCATATAAAGAAAATCAAGAAAGTAAAAAACAAATGTACCCAAAAGTAAACATATTTCTTAAATTTTTCTAATATGACAATCAAACCAATGTAAAACCTGAAACAAGGAATCGAAAGCAAGAAACAAAATGGGAAAGATGCATATAATCAAATACAGAAAACGATTAAAAAGAAAAAAAAGAAAAGAAAAGAAAAGAATAGAATAGACAAGAAAACAGAGAATGAAGCAACGATCCGTGAGAGAAGAGATCTGATCCAAAAAGATGTTTGATTTAGAAACAGAGAGAGAGAGAGAGAGACGACGATCTGGCAAGGAATTACCTCTGTCCTCTGTTCGTTGCAGTGTCTCTCTAACTCAAGGCTCTAATCCGTCATGAAAAGGAAAGAAGAAAATCGAAAAATGGAAAAATCCTTCTCTTTCTCTCACTCGGACCCAGAAAAGAAAGAGAAACAGAGAGAGAATTTGAAAGTACAGGGAAGAATTTTTAGTTAAGATAAGAAAATCGCGAAGAGTGAGATCTCTACCTCAACCTCAAATTCCTCTTTCTGGCGAATTATATATAAGTCCAGAGCTTCACTTCTGCCCCTTCAGCTTCGCTGTCCCCACGTACTTCACCGCGTTTTCTTAACTGTCACCCCTCTCTCCTTCTTCTTCTTCTTCTTCTCTCTCTCTCTGTTTTACTTTTTTTCCTTCTTTTTTTTTTCTTTTTTTTTTTTTCTTCATTTTATATCTATAGTTTTTTTCTTCATTTATTTAATTGAAATAAAGTATTATTGGGTAAATGATTGGAATATGTTGATGATGCCTTATAAGTTTTTACCTTAACCAAAGTTTACAAATAATAATACTAAAAATAATTTAGGCATATAAAAAGGATATAACTATTTATATATATTAGAATCTTAAAAAATTTATATTATTAATTAAATAATATTTTTTTTATTAATATAATAATAATATTTAAAATTTATTATAAAAAAAATTATATTTATCTTTTATGTAAATAATAATATTTTAAATAATATTTTACTTATGAAAAATCAACTCATTAAAATGATATTTATTTAAATTTATGATTTATATTATTATTTTAAGGCATAATTAATTTTTAAAGTTAATTTTGATATCTAATTCACTTCTAAATTAAATTAATCCCTATATTAATGTATTTTTAGTTCAAATATTTATATGAGTATTTAAATATATATATTGAGAAGTGAAAACACAATAATTGTTCTTTTCTTCAAGCAAGAGCAAAAAGTTGTCTGAATCATTTTCCTCTTGTCGTTTTGATACTATTTGCACTCCTTCTTCAATATTCCTTTTTCTATTTTAGTTTTTCTTATTTATTTATTTATTTATTTATTTATTTATTTATTTATTTATTTATTTATTTATTTATTTTCTTTCTTAAATATACTTAAAAATAAGAAGAGTGTAAGAAGTTAGTCAACACATAACATAATATATTCGTTACATTAAAATTGGGAAACCTTATACTTACGTTACCGTGCTGTCACTTATCTTGTCTAAAAACCTTGATCAACCAAAACAATGTCGGGTGAGACACAAGCGACGAAAATAGAAGGATTAAACTTTACTAAATCATGATTAGATTAAAATATTAATTTAATTTATTCTTGTTGTTGATTAGATTAAAATAAACAAAAATCTTTATATATATATATATATTATGCCTCTGTTTGGCAAGTGAGAAAGTTTTGGGAACACAGAGTCAGAAAATCACGGTGTTTAATTGATTGTTTTATAGTTACTACAGATTGCACTTCAGGATTAATTTTTTTTTTTTTTTCTTAATTGATGGAAATAAGTACTTTTCACACAATTTTTTTGGAATTTGATTATAAATTAAGAGTAAGGGGAGTATGATTTGAATTATATTATAATTTTATTTGATTGATGTGATATATTAATTATATAAATTTTATTATCAATAAATATAAATATATATTTTTAATAAAATATTTATCTAAAAATGACATTGATATAAATATTTAATTTATATTTAAATTTTTTAAAAAATTATAAATTATATCTTATTTCATCATTTTTTAAATCAATTTAAAATTCTGAAATTTATCAATTAAAAATTATATATATTTTTAATAATTTTTTATTTTTTATTTTTTTCAATACAATTTTCTTTACCCTTCTCCTTCAATATTATCATAACCCTCCACCGCAAGAATAAAATCTTTCATCTTTCCACCTCTCACGGTTGCTACTCTTCCCCACGGAGGAACGGGAAGAAGCGGATAGAGCAAATGGCCTCCTCTTTCCGTCCACTCTTCCCGAAGTTGAGCTACAGTCGATGCTGCCCCAATCGGCCAAATGATAAGCAACATTGCATGCACGTCTTTGTCCCCCTCTGCCCCTTACATGCACTCCATTCATAATTATTAATGTTACTCAATTTTGTAATAATATATCGTAAATCCATCAATAATTAGTAATAGGAATTTTTAATTTATATATTTTTTATTTCTCTTAAGTAACCTAAATCACCGACATATTTCTGAAATCTGAACCTACCTTTTTTTTATTTTCTGCTTTTGGGTTTGTCAAGTTACCATACCTGTACTATGTAGTATGTTTAAATTTAGAATAATAGCAATAGAAAATAATAATGCATCAAAAATAATAAGTTAAAAAATTAGAATATAGTAATATTAAATTATAAAATAATTTATTTATTAAAATATGTAATCACAAAATAGAATATTAAATAAAATAAAATAATAATATTTAAATATAAATAAAAATGAAAATATTGTAAAACAAAATGAAATTATAAGAAATATAGATTCACAAACTAAATTGATGAAAAGAGAATTATGAGGCATGTGAGCTTTCACAGTATCTTTAAAGCAAATTAGGCTCGTATATCATCTATCTCCCATAATACAACGAAATGAGAAATACTCGGTTAGAATATCAAATATTTCTGACGAATTCTCAAGCTACCGAACACTATTACTCTAAAGATTAAAACTTTAGAGAGGGTTTGAAAAAGAAATCACAAATGAGTCTTTCCTGCTATAATTGAGTTCTCACTATTATGTTCATTTTGGCCTTGAACATCTGCCTAGTTCTACAAGAGTTAGAAAGAATTAAGCCCACGTTAATTTCCTTAGAAGCGGCCCCATTTCTCTATCATATAGGTGATTCTTAATCAAGAATAACTCGTTTTACTCAACTCGGATTTCCCAACACCTAAGAATCATTAAAGGCATAATTTATTATTTCTCTTACAGGCATCATTGTTTCATCATAGGAATGGATAAGAGGAGAACCCCTACCATGATTTAATTAAGTCTTTATACAAATAGGTTATCCCTTTAAACCTAGATCTTGGGACCTCCAGTCAATTAGATTGGGTTTCCATTATATTGACTTATTCTTTCATGGGCTTTAGTCTCATTCCCTTTGATGATTTTTCAACTAACTCTCTATTTAACTTTTTAGTTAGCAATTCCACAACTTTATCCATAGATAATTCTAATTGAGAGTAACTTACTAAAACTTTTCCAGATAGCTTCTTTGAAGTTTTAATATCATCTTCTAACAAGAAAATTTTGGACCATAAGATTTTATATCCTAACTATTTTATCAAGTCGAGATTTAATCTTCTTATTTATTTTCTTGTTCTTGAGTATGATAAACACTCAAGTTCGTTTATACTTAGTTCATTTTGAACCTTCTCATAAATATATGTTCAAGAAGAACATATCGCTTCTTATAGATTAAACCAAGAAATTTGACATTCATTTTAAACAATGATCTTGTTTATTTTCTCATGTGAAAGTTTAGTATATGATCTATATTAATTATTCTAGAATCATAATTAACATATTATAATCTAGCATGCTATATTTTAAAGACACAAACAACTAATAAAATAACTAGCTTTATTTTATTAATTTCTCAAAAAACTATTACATTTCATTTACTAAATTAATTATTAAAGAAACTGAAAATTTAATTTTCCAACATACTAAACATTAGAAAAACAAGACGTGAACGGTTGCATTATATCTTTCACTCAAGTAAGCATTGAAATTTCAGCACGACTATAGATAGAGCTTTTAACAATTATTATTGGAGAGATAGACGTTATAGCGCTCACAATAGCTTCAAAGAATCAAGAATAGTTAAACAATTAGTTAAGAAAACAATAGATATATTTTAGGGTAAATTATAGTTTAAGAAAAAAAAAACATAGGAAAAGCAATATCCAATTTCCAAAGCTAGATTAGAAAAATTGTTATTATACATGGATCATTTGATTTTTATAAATTATAATGGATCATTTTATATGTATCTTAAATTTTAAATGAATTCCTTACAATTTTAGAATATCATGCAGATCATTTAATATTGCCCATTTATAAGTAAGTCTAATTATTAATCAGTAGAACTCAAGTTCTAACTCCATCAAGAATGAGTTTCGGATCTAGGCGACTTCAAACTCGACCAGATCTGGAACTTGAGATCGAGTTTTAACTCGATTGGGAATGAGTTTCATATTTTGGTGACTTCAAACATGATTTGGAACTCAAGTTCCTGATATAGTAAGAGTTCTAACTCAATCTCAAGTTCCTGATTAGGTACTAGAGTTCGAGATCTTGTTGAATTCAAACTCGATCTAGAACTCAAGTTCTTGATCAAGTGCAAACTCAATCTCCATATATGATCGAGTTTGAGCTGGATTTGGAACTCGAGTTCTTTCCGACATGGCTGTGCAACGGAGTTGTGGAAGAACATGAAAAATGAAGTTGGGGTAAATTTATTATAATAAGAGAAATTTAGGAGGAAATAAAAATATAATATAGATAACAAATCAAATGATATTAAAATGAAAGGGGTAAACTACAAAATATAACTTCAAAGTTAATTTGGTCGAGGTATGACTGAACAAGATAAGTCAATATTTATTTTAAAAAAATAAGAAAATAAAAATAAAATAAACACTATGACCTACATCAAATATATGGAAAATTTATGAAAAATGTGTTAAATTGTTTAAACTATTTAAACGAGAGTTTTAGATCTAGTTGTTTAAAAGTTAAGAGGGCCTTAAATGTGGACTACTCTTCACATTTTACATATAGAATCGGGACTTTTTTTTCTAGCTCTCTCTTGAAATCAACTACTATGTATGCTCGAGTACTTTGTACAGTCAATAAGACGGTAAGGTACTTAGCCAAGAGAAAGAAGAAAAAAAAAAAAGACTAGGTCAATCTTCACCGATTGTTAGACAGCAATTTTATACGTAAAGCTTTATAAACGATTTGAGGTAAAAATTACATGTAGTCATTACTAGCACAGAGACGGATATGACTATTGTATATATATAATATAGTGATACAATAAATTTCAAAATTTTATGATACAATATAATATAGATACATTTTTTTTAAAATTTATTGTTATTATTATCTTTTTATTTGTAATTTTTAAATTTTAAATAAAAATAATATATAATTCTTAAATCTATTTAATCTCTATTAAAAATAATGACACACATTAATAAAATGTATATGAATATAAACACTATCGTATGACACATATTTAAATATTCTCCAAAAATTATATATTTATATATAATTATTCTAGTTTCTCTAAAAGACTATCAAAATAAATTATAATATCATATGAAAAATATCTATATGTGAAATCGAGTGGAAGCTAGATAAAGAAAAGGTAAAAAAAAAAGATAAATAAAATTGAATAAGAAAATTATAGATTAGAACATGGAAGATAAGGAGATACATGAAAAAAAAAAGGTTGATTTTTTTAATTTTTGGATTAGTTATTAGGTGGACTAAAGTTTTAAAAACATATATTTTTTTATTTTTAGAAGTATAATAAAATATCGAAATATATCGAATATTATTTACGAAATATTTTTAAAATATCAGAAATTATTTTATATTTTACTTTTTTTTTGATATGTAACGTGACGTGACGTATCAAGTATATATTAAGTAAATATAGATAAATGGAAATATTAAATATGAATATGAGATATAGATACATAAGCTATTTTGAAGTCGATAGATCACATATGTAGCGTATAGCTTAAGATGTTCACTTAAGAACCATCTAAACTTTAATTATTAAGAATCTGAGAAGGTTCTATTCTATCTTAATTACTTTACCCTTAAAACTTATAATGCAAGGTTTTGTTATATATCATTAGTCTCTACATTTCATTTTAAAGTGCAAGGCTGCTCCAAATGGCACTTACCTCTCTTCAGTCACCGTCTAAAAATACAATTATGGAGGCTTGAAAACGCGTAAAAATTTAAAAAAAAGAAATTAAAAAATTAAAAAATTAAAAAAAATTGAAAGTTAAGAGAATGAATCCAATAACATCACATGCACAATGGGCCCCACACAAAAATATGTTAGTCACAGAAAGAGATGAGAAAGGGGTCCACAATTACAAAACAAAAAAGAACAAAAAAAATTAAGAGGGAGAGAGAGAGAGAGAGAGAGTAGGATATCAATGAATGAGGACGGCGATGAGGTGTCGCATGAAGATTGACAGGAGATCGTGAGAGAACGATGAAAGAGCTTTAAGGCAATAAAGAAAGCTAGCTATCAAAGTATTAAGGAGACGTGCATAAACAAATATTGCACGTAGCATGTGCTTGTCAAAAATGTCAATTGTGGCCTTTCTCATATGCATATCATGCACATCCCCATGTGGTTTATGTAATGAAAAAATCCAAAAGGCAAGCCTCAATCCATCACGTACTCTTTTCTTATGTAAAATACCCAAACAGTGCATGTGTCTTGGATCCTTTTCTCGTATTCAACTTAGAAAGGGATGGGAGATGCAGATACATACTTGTATCCCTCCTGACTCTAACGTGTAACTGTAAACTGTCCCTGTAGCTTCTCCTTTAATATAGTATTAAATCTCTTCTTCTTCTTCATCTCTTCTTCTATTCTTCTATTCTTCTATTCTTCATCTCTTCGTTAAGAATTTTACCCACCGCTAGTCATTTTTTAGAAGCAATTTGTGTGGCGTCTTTTGGGCATGAAATCTGACATATGGTTTAATGAGTAGTGAGATAAAGTAAGAATAAACAATAAAAATAAAAATAAAATATTATTAACCCATAGATTAACAATTACTCCCCCAAAAGTAGTCTTACTTAAATTCAGATTTATTCTTTCCACCTCCCTCTAGAACCTCTCTGTTTAGACACCCAACTGCCACCCATCTCTGCTCCTAATGATGTCACACCTCGGTGTCGTGCTCACCTCTATCTACACCCCCAGCCACAATTGCACGCATCTAATCTCCCAAATCGGCGTGTCATTATTGAACTCAGTTGTATGTAAAACCATGTGTCATTATGAAAAACTCACCGTTAACACACGAAAACGTAGTTTAATTTACATTTAATGGCACATTTTAAGGGCACTATCACGATTCACAATTGGACATCTAGCTGCACTAAAAATTGCACTGTGAATTTTTATTTTATTTTTACCAATACTATTTTGTTGGACCTAAATATCAAGATTGTATCTTAGCTTGTTATGCCACTGAACTTGGCAATAAAATTTTGTCACGACTAAGTGCATCTAAAATATACAACTAATTCTACCATGAATATGTGTTGCTAATATGTATAACTAATTACGTCACGAATAATTACACGAATATATATAGCTAATTATGCCACTAAAACATATAACTAATTATGCCATAAATAAGTGCTAAAATATTAAGCTAATATGCTTTTGTCATTGCTATGGTTGAGTACCACTAGATTATAGCTAAAAAAATTCTTTTGTTCCTAATTAGTTATTTCTGATTCACGGCATTACCTTATATTAGATGATCTTAGCTCTTTCTAGATGGTCATACAAATTAATTGATCAATTAGAACTAGAGGAAAGAAACAATAATGAAATTATGGCGGAGGATCATGAAATTTATTCATTAAAAGTATACTGACGCTCATTTGAGATAGCCTTGTCATTATCTTGTACCGTTACTTTATCTTTCACACAGAGGACTCCTTCCTCTTCCTAGACTAAGACCTAATATAATATTTTTCGGTTCGAGTTCCCGATCCATACCAAGGACTCCTTCCTCTTCCCAGATTGAGACCTAAGATAATTTTTCTTGGTCTGAGTTCTCGATCCATTTTGGATTTTCTGTTTTCAATTGTCTAGATTTAGCTTTTATTTCTAGCATTTAGCATCTTAATACATTCTGAAAATTTTAAGGTATTCTTCATTTATATCTTATTAAGGTGTTCTAAAAGTTTTAGCTCAAGATTCATAAGTTTGCCCATTTAAATTTCATTTCGGTTTTTAGTTTCCGCTATAGTAGAAGTTGACTTTCCTATAGACCCGTCGAGTATGTTAAACTTTTTACATGTTGAGGGTGTCGACCCTTCATCCATTCATGTACTGAAGGCGTTGACCCTATCGGCCTTTCTTAAAAACTGAAGTGTTAACCCCATCGACCCTTTGCGTATTGAAGGTGTTGTTGACCTTTCACATATTGAAAGCATCATCCCCATCGACCTTTCACGTTTTGAAAGCATCGACCCCGTTGACCCCTTCAACCCCTTCACAATTTAAAGGCATCGACTCCATCGACCCTTTATGTATTTGAAGGCGTCGACCCTATCGACCCCTTCACATTTTGTTCCGAACTTCATGCTTTATCGTTCTAAGATAATAAAATTTGTTTCTTCTTAGTTTTATATCTATTCTAAGGATACGATCTCTTATGTTTTTCTGTAATGTTTCAAGGTTTGTTATGACCCTTCCTATGGCCAAACACATATTCTTATGCGAACCTATAGGTCTCTGTTTTAGCGTTTCTTTTTCTAAGTTCGGTTTCAACAAGTCATTTCAGTTTAGAGCTCTGTTTTTTTTTTTTCGTTTCCTGCTTAGATTACGACTTAAACCCAGTAACCTCAACTAGTTATACTTAACCTTAATATTCTACTTATTAGTTTCATTTCTTTGTTAATCTCCTACTATTGCGAAACTCTTTAGCAGTCCTTATAGTGTACACTCATGCATGATGTAAGTAAATCATGTCCAGAACTTAAGGAGGTAGATGTTAACTACTTACTTAATTCTTAAATGCTTGTCACGCTTGATTATGATCTAGCTTCGTAGTTGACTTCTTTCGGCTTGAGAACAGAGACTGGAAGAGAGGGGCATGTTTTCTGTTTTTTGTTGTGAGCGAAGAGTGTCTACATGAATGCCTTCAACTGGATTCCAAATGGTTATTAACGTGATATTAATTTTTTCTTAACTTTGGAACGTAATACTTTTATTTGGTTGGATGTTTTCTTAAGCTAGAAGGGTATATGCCAGGTAAGAGGTTATTAAATGCAGGTCAAATCTTTGTTTGTCTGGTATTTTTTTCTTAGCAGGCATATATATGTATCTAAATATATATATATATATATATATGTATATGTATATTTGTATAACACATAAAATAAAGCCAAGTGACTCGAATAATCATCAAGAATAATTTAAAAATAATGAGCATAACTATGAGAAGGTGTGCGATGACCATCCCAAATGTCACAATAAATACACTAAAAAATAACAGTATTCTTATTGCAATTTGAATTGAAGGGGAGTCTAATATGCTTGCCACGAGCACGAACATCAGAATGATCGATCTTATTGGAATGACTTAGCTAAATATTTAGGTAAACAGAATTAGAGGGATGACCAAGATGTTGATGCCAAAGAGTTGAAGATGACGAGCGGGTCGAATGAAGAGCTTAAATAGGGACAGACTTGTAGTAGTAGTGCCCTATTATCAATAACCCAATCAACAAAATAAATAGAAACCTAAGAACACATGGGAACTTCAGAAGTACCGACAAAATTGGTTGCTGGGGGTTTAATAAGTTTAGTTGCATGTACTGCTCATTGGTTTCAGATTGAGAGACAATCAAAATAGGGGACCAGGGACACTTGATTTGCAACAGGTTATTAGCTTGATTCCAAACGTTGGTTTGATTTATTTTAATTCCAATGAGATGGACAACCAATGATACGACAACATGACTCGTCATAATGACCAGGTTTACCACAATAATCACATTTGGGTCTCTCACAGTCGCTTATTTGAAATAAGTGGAACAAGATGGTTGGTGATTCTCTACCATGGCTTTAATATTCAGTGTCGGTAAGGGAAGATGAAGGTTCATTTGAGTTTCTTTTTTATGGAGAATGGAATATACCTTTCGAATTGGAGGGAGTAGATCCATGGCCAAAATCTGACTACGAATAGATATATATGAGTTATTTAGGCCTATTGGGAATTGAAAAACCCTCTCTGTAGCCTGGAGTGCAACAAGTTCCTTAAGTCCGCCACAAGTGCAAGTAGGTGATTTTTGCAAAGCGATCCATTCATCCCAATATGTTTTTATTTTATTACAGTATTTAGCAAGAGATACAGTATCTTGAAGAAGAGTTGCAATGTCACATTTACGAGACAAAAAAAATGCGTGGATTATCTTTGAGAAAATCTGACCTTGAGATCAACCCATACTTCATATGAGGTGCTGCAATATATTAAACTACCAGTTAGAGACTTATAAATCTTGAATCGCTCCCGCACTTGAATTGAAGCACTATCACCCAGTTGGTTTTTGAAGTGACCCATCGACGAAACCTAGCTTATGTACTACTATTGAAAATTGTCTGTACAAGTAATATATAGAACTAGGATTGCATGATTCTAGGGTAAATGTGTGCGCCATACAAGGAATGCATAAACTATACAGAGAAATAAGATAATAACAATAGCTAGTTGATTTGAGCTATACAAAGAAATTAGGAAACAAAAGTTGGTTATGTGTGTGACTTATTCGTGTGTATCATGCTAATACTTTGTTCATGTACATTGTGTAACACGCCTAGTGAACTAGTCAGCCAAGATCCAAGTTCTTTGGAAACTTGCAGCTTAAGTCTCTATTCTTTAGCCATTTTCCTATTTTCTTGGCCATTATCCCCATTTTATAGTTAAATATCCATTTCCTTTAGCTAGTCGGTTGAACTACCCTTAAAATCAAGCACTCTCACCTCTTTAACCGATTTAAACTTAATTTGGGGAACAAAAATAAATAAATATATATATATATTTTTTTTTTATCTGTTTAATTGAATAAGAAATGAGAACAAAAAAAAAAAAAAAACAGAAATAATAATGAATCAAAATATAATATTTGAGAAAATTTTGAAAATTATTTCAAGTAAAATTAAAAAAATATGTCAGATATTTCATATAAATAAATGATTAAATTAATTTATATCAAAAATATATATTTTAGTGAAAATAATAAAAAAAAATTATTTATAATTTTTATTTCACTATTTTAAAAATAAAAAATAAAAAATAAAATAAAAATTAATTTAATTCCGACCGTAATATTGAATCACACGTACCCTAAAAAACTAAGAAGGCGACGTAGCATACAAATTGACTCTCATCAACTTTGATAAAATAAAATGTATCCAAACATCTGCCCGCCCACCCCCTCATTTATTATGACACTATTTCAACAACTTCCCATGTTATATGTCCCCCCCTCTTGGGCTTTTGGCTCTTTCTCTTTGGACTTTATATCAATTTTTTTTTTTTTAATTTTTATTTATTTTTATTATTATTATTTTCTTTTTGGGGTTCAAACTAAAATTGTATAGAACTTTAGCCTGAGAGAAGAAAAAGAGGGGGTTTTTTTATAAAAACTTTTTCGGCCCAGTAACTATGGGCCACTGCCATGACAAAAACTTTTTCGGCCCAGTAACTATGGGCCACTTCCATGACAAAGGCGACTCTTTTTGCAATGCCACAATTTATCCTTGAAACCTTTTATCATTGCCTCAGGATGCACTGGCACAACTGCACAAGCCACAGTGGAGCAATCTTGTCTTGAAAATAAAATGCTAAATTATTATTTTTATTATTTATGTATTTTTTATTCATAATTTTTTAGACCGTTTAATTTTATTTTTAAAAATATTTTATTTTAATTATTTTGATCATATTATAAATATAGATTTAAAAATATTAAAATTAAACATCTCAAATTATTTAAATAATGTTAATATATTTAAAATTAATATATTTTTATAAATTAATTCATAATTTTAATTAAATTCTAATTTTCTACTAATTATTTTTCATTTTTTATCACGTTAAATTTCAATAACAATTTTATTGATTTTATTGATATTTTTTATATGTTATGTACTAATTTTAATAGTTATAAAATTTTAAAAATTATTTTTAAATCTTACATTTATAAATTTAAATCTAAGGACAAAAATAAATTATTGTAAAATTTTAAGGATGAAATTAAATAATTTTAAATAATAATAAAAATTTAGGGATAAAGATATTTTCAGCCAACGAATTACAAAACGACACATTACACCACAAATCGTACTTTGGGCCACGACTTGGCCCACCATAACAACTCCCTCGACGAAATGTCGTTGATTGAAGAGCAGAGGCAGCAAATTATTTGTCACCTTTGGAATTCGTTGGCTAAACCAACAGTCATTTGTCACGTGTGAAATTATGATCAGCACGTGCGAGATTATCAGCTTTGTATTTTCTAAAAGAAGAAGAAGAGGAGTACTGTGCCCTCCACAAGTCTAATTTTTCAGCAATTTTCCTGGAGATTCTGATTCCTTTGGGTGTTTACCTGCTGATCCTTTTTCTTTCCTTTTTTTTTTTTTTTTTTCTTTTTTGATACAATCTTTTTCTCTTCCGTTTTCGTTTGCCAATTACGCCCCGTGCATGCTTTCGAATTTAAAAAAAAGAAGGATTTCTAGGGTTTCGCATTTGAATGGATTTTTGATTTTCGATTGGCGTTTCTGTGAATTTCGTACTGAATGAGCTTCTGATTGACTTTTCAGAGTTTGGATTACCGTCCCGTCTTCTTGAAATCCAGTATATGTATTCTGCTAATGATGATGATTCATAATATCGATCCCTCTTTTGATTTGATTTATAAATTACTTACTGGTAATATTGTTACTTTGGACTTGCTTTTTTGTTTTTTCCAGTACGTTAAAAACAAAAAAAACAAAAAAACAAAGAAGGCCTTATGGTGATTTTGATGGATTGGATATCAAGTTGCATTGGATAAACTTAGCTTCATGCGATTTACTTTTCCAATTTCTCATTTTAATCTTTGAACAAAGAGAAAAAGGCATGATTATTTGAAGTAATAGAACATCATTTCCTCTTTCTCTCTATTACTCTATCCTCTAAGTTTGCTTTTATTTTAAAAAATGTCGTTTTTGCAGGTGACAATGGATTTTTTGTTCAAGGGAATGGGTGAGGAGGTATCTGAGTGCCCTGTTGATGTGAAGGACATTCAGAGATGTCCATTTTTAAGGAACATCAACAAACCAACGTGTTTTTCCTTCTCTTCTGTGAATTTCCCCATCCCTGTAAGTCATCTTTCTCAATTACTTGTTCCCTGTTAATCTATACTCTTACATATATATGTACTTTGCAATAAATAACAACAAGCTTGACTGCTTGTCCAAACTAGCATTGCTTATTCTTCATTGCCCTTCCAATTGTTTGTCGATCACTTGTACAATTTGGTTACTTATTGATATGGCCTGATATTTGGTTTTGCTTGTTTTCTACCATCGTTTATTTAGGTAAGAGGAGATAAAGGTCCCATTTTTGAGGATGGTCCAAGTTTTGACAATGCATTTAAGATTTTTCACGGAAAGAATGGGGTTGTCCCACTCTCAGAAAGATTTAATTTTCATCATGAGCTTCCAGAACACGATCCTGCACCTCAATTCAACCCATTGGCAGCAAAATCTGCCACTATAAGCCTATCTGCATTTGGACCAGGCGGCCCTTTCAACTTTGGCAACTTCTCTGAGAAATGGAAGAGGCAGAAGTCGGAGTCGTCCAGCAAGAGAGATCCCTCTTCTCAGGTGCATTTACATTTTAATACATTACTGGAATCCAACTCCTAACTCAGAGATTGAGGACCAATTTTCTTTAGAAATTTCCAAATTGGGTTTTTCTAATTACTTGGGGCCAGTTTTCTGCTTTACCTTACCAGTTTTAGAAATGGATTTATTAAACTGAATTTTTAGTATAAGTGATATATATATAATTGTCTTAAGTGTTTGGAGATTGATTAAATTAATTCAAATAGAATTTTTATGACTGCTTAAGCAAGCTTGCCCTTATTGTGCTTTAGAAATGGAATCACACAATTTCTCTTTGTCCCAGTGTTTTGATAACTGGCTTATTGTATATTACCTTGCATTCATACTCAGCTTAAATATTATTAACTGACTCATCATTGGTATACCAGAAAGGAAGCTCATCCAAACACGAGGCAATGGGAGACGAGTGGTTAAAGACTGGAAACTGCCCAATAGCCAAGTCTTATAGAGCTGTGAGCCGAGTCATACCCCTAGTTGCAACCGCCCTTCAACCACCACCTGGCATGAAACTTAATTGTCCACCGGCGATAGTTGCAGCCAGGGCGTCCCTTGCCCGAACCGCCCTTGTGAAAAACCTCCGCCCTCAGCCGCTACCCAACAAAATGCTTGTAATTGCTGCCTTAGGGATGGCCGTTAATATCCCTCTTGGTGTTTGGAGAGAACACACTAGGAAATTTTCTTTCTCATGGTTTACGGCGGTTCATGCTGCTGTTCCTTTTATTGCCATGCTTCGGAAATCAGTAATGATGCCCAAAACTGCTATGGCCTTGACAATTGCAGCTTCAATTTTAGGGCAGGTGATTGGGTCTAGAGCCGAGCGTCTTCGCATGAAAGCAGTTATTGAGAGGGGAGAAAGGGTAAAGGAAGTTGGAAGTCCAAGTGTGGGCTTGGTCTTGAGCCCAGGCTCAGTTGAGGGTATAGGTGTTGGTGGTGGTGGTTGTTGTGGGGTGGAGGGAATGATGTTTGATCCGCTTCTGGTCAAGGATGGGAAGGGAACTTCATCAAGGGCAAATGTGTGTTTTTGAGATTGTTCGATTAAGTGAAATGAATATGTTTTGATTGAAGGATAGAAGATAAGAACTTCGACAAGATTAGTAATTCAGTGTAATTGTGAGCCCAACCAAACCATGTAACAAACTGTAGTCATTATCGTGTTGATCTAATTACTAATTAAGTCTCGTGTTTAGTCAATATTTACTGGGAAAATGCCCAGAAACTGTTCAGAGTGAAAAATTTGAGAATGATCACAAAGAATGTTTGTCATTTTATGTACCTACTAACGTAACAGTGTACGAGGTTTAAAAGCTTGCTATATTCGTGTAGTACGCAACTCAAGATATTGCATTCTACCACTCAAAACCTTGTGAACTTTCTTCATTTGGTTTCTAACTTGTTATTGAGTCAACGTATGAATAATCTTTTTACATCAATTTAGCCTAACGAAAAGAATGATAAACTTATGGTATAAGAAAAAAACGTAAATCTAAGGCCGGTTTAATTTTATTAAGCGTGTCCAAACATACCAATCTATCAACAATCATTCATTAATTGCTGTTGAAATCTAAGTTTTGGAAATTTACTAGATTACGAGAATAGTTAATGAAACTTGTCCAAATTTTGACTGAATCAACTTTCCTTAAGTCTCTTCCTTACACAAAACGGAATCATTTTTAGGAGAGAAATTGGGAGGATCACATACTGGGTGAGAACCGATTAACATTTTCAGAAACCAGAATCAGAACTTTTAAAGTAAAATTAGGACTAAACAAATAATAAACTAGCAAGTTTTTTTGGTCAAGTGCATTCTCATGAGATAATTCCAGGCTTCCAGCAAAGGAATAAGAGGCAAGCAAAAGCAAAACACAATGTTATTCACACAGTTATGCCCCAGTCAATTTCAGAGAATAGAAGTTAAAAACAACACACAAGGAGAAACTCTTCACTCCTGCATATTCCTAGTATTCATGTGTACTAAATAATATCTCCCACCAAAAATTATTCTAAGAATGATCAGTGTAAAACTTGTATCATCAAATTTATGTGATGAAATTCTATTGGTCAAAAATATATGTACTGTAATTTCCTGATATATGCAAGAACTCAATACCAACAGTTCTACTACTTACAGCAAAAGCCCAGTTCCAATCTCAAATATAACTTCATTGTAACGAAGAATATGAAAATAGATCATATTTTACCTACTAAATTTCACTTCCAAACATGGGGACTGATCTGAGGCCGGAAACTCAGACAAACTGTCAAAAAAGTTTTATATACAAGGAAAACACAAAATCCCAAATGGAATAATAGGGGGGGGGAAAAATAATCTTGTCATCAAGGAAATGAAATGGATAAAACTACCATCATTTTGTACAACTTTGCCAGCATCGTACGGAATTTTCTTTTATCTCCTAGCAGCATATCCACCACTACCACCACCATAAGCTGGAGGAACAGTGCCTCCTAAACCCGGACAATCTCTAGCCCAATGTCCAGGTTGATGACATTTATAGCATTCGCCAGACCCACCACTATGACCACCATAAGTTGGAGGAACAGTGCCTCCTAAACCCGGACAATCTCTAGCCCAATGTCCAGGTTGGTTGCATTTATAGCATTCACCGGACCCACCACTGGAAGGACCAGAAAATGTATTCGAAGAATTCCCTCCCACAGGCTGCTGTACAGGACTATTCATTATACTCGGGCAGTTGACCGAGCTGTGACCACTACCCCCACAGCTGTTACAGTACATATAGGAATTAGTAGGACCAGTTGAAGGACCAATCGAACTATTATACTGGTTTCCATAGTGACCCATTTGATTAGATGAGCTGTGTTCTCTTCCAGGGTTGCTGTTGCTATTCCCAGAAAAGTTTCCGGCCACTATAGGTGGTCTAGTTCCAATACTTCCAACTGTTATAGGGAGTCTATTAGTGAGGTTTCCAACTGCAGCTTGGTACATTCCAGGGTCATTTTGGGTAGTTTCTGCTCTTGAGGGGAAAGAACCCGAGTTCTCAACTTTGAGCTTATCCATCAATTCTAATAGATATCTGGACTCGGCTGAAAAATTTACCCTTTCTGATTTGACAACTGTGGACTTTATCCTCTGCTCATCACTGTATGTCTCTTCCTTCACTTTCAGCTTAAAGTTGTATTTAGTGAATAGAACCTTACGGATAATCTCTGCGAATTTCTCATCATCTTGCTCTTCATATTTCAGATAATATAAACTCTTGGCCGGCACACCCATGATTTCTTCACCACTTTCCTGAAATGCAGTAACCCAAGTTAAACCAGAATGGTCCTGTATTTGGAGCTGGAGTAAATACCTGTAGTCACACTCATCAATGGATTGATCGCATCTATCGCACCTCCATTTTCCATCTCCATTGTTTGCAACTTTTTTGTTGCATTGACGGTCTCCTATCATGAGGGGACATGCTGTGTAGCAGAAATTGTCCACCTTAATAAATGAAACAGTTGCATTTACTATTATCCAATCCGGCTTTTCAGAAGTCCCCAGCTTCTCATCCTTAATCTGCGATATTGTCTTTCGAACATCTGTCTTACCAACACCAGAGCTTTCCCTGGAAATGGATATAGACGGGATGTTCCTTCCTTCCTTCTCAAACCAATCCTTTAGTCTGTGGGCTTCAGGAAAATCTGGCTCTATGAAAAGCTGACTTGTAGAAATAGTGCCCACGGCTTTCCCATTGAATTCACTGACTCTACCAGATTTCACAGCAAGAACAGGGAATGCACCAGAATCACACATGGTTTGCAGCCTTTGCCCATCTACATTGCAGAAATTTCCCCATAAAGTCAACTCAACACTTCGGCCAGACATGTCTTTTAGTTGGAGAGATCTCTTCTGAGTCTCAGTGCCATTTTTTCTCATTATAGAAGTTGAAGGACTGATAAATGAGACTACACCAATTACATCCACAACACTGTTGTTATCCAGGCCCTCAACATCACTTATGGGACGGAAATGAAACTGCTGTTGGGGAATGCACTTGTCATCCTCAAAGCATGGTTGTACTGTAGATGTAGTCTCCAAATAAATCTCCAGATCATTTGAGAGATTATTAAAATCCTTTCGAGCAGGTTTCAAGCTACCCTTGGATATCAAATATACCTTACCCATTTCAATCTGGTCATAAAACTGATCAGCAACAGCATTGAAGCAGGTTACCCGAATTTCTCCACCATCAGAATCAAGAAGGTCAAAAGAGAACACTTTCCCATCACCTCGAGTATTATTATAGCGTCTGAGTTCTGCTTTTGCAGTCACTCGAGCCTTGATTGTCCATCTTCCCTGGTAAGGATTAAGAGCAGAAATTGGTATTATCCTTGGTGGAGCTTCATTTCTTGCTACTGGTCCCTTATTGACATACATTGGAGGTGGCTGATTATATGGCTGAGGAGATTGACGACCATAATTATTCAGCAGTGGTTGTGGAACATCCATTCTTGGGTTATTAACACTCAAATTCTGATCATTAGATGACACACTTAAAGGTGTTGGGCCATGAAACCGAGTTGCATTCTCCGTTTTAGGGTAGAGAGGAGGAGCATTTGACACACCAAATCTTCCAGAATCAGAATTGTTCAATGAACTACCCAGTTGGTTCATTCTAGATTGCCGAGGAGCGGCTCCAGAAATATTTGGTTTACTAATCAGCCCAGAGGCTGATGGAACACCACTCTCACTTCCACTTATCAATTTTGGTGCTGCTACTGGTTCACCAATGATATCACATTTTTCCAGAATTAGATCCATTTCAATTACAATTATTATCCTGCCAGCCACACTAGATCAATATCTTCTCAACATAATATCAGATGGATGCCAAAAGAACGATCATAAATCATGAGATCAATAACACATTTGAGTTCCTATTAGTCGAAAGAAAAGCTTAAAATAACGAGAAAAAAGACAGATGGTTTAAAGTACAATATAATGACAACTATTACGTATCCATAGATGGTTCATATAAGAATATTATCAAAAAACATCACCAATGCTTGTCTCTGTGTAATTTCAAGTGTTTGAATGCAAAGAGCAGAAAGTCGTACAAAAATAAGTTTTTTTTACCACATTAAAGCAGTAGTTTCTATTTGTAATAAGGGCAATCATCTCCATAAAACACATTCCAGAAAAATAACTTCTCCATTCAATAAGATTGTTGTTACGTACTGGGTCCGCAGATAATAAAACACGCACGATGCATACAAATTTGACAAATTTTAGTCTTGGCAACTAATCGAGTAGCTAAGGTAAAATGCAACAACAGAAAAGTGGCACAAATCGATTATAAATTTTGAAATTACCCAAGAAAAAAACACTTTATGCACAGAAATCAGTTAAAATGGAAAACGCTGTAGCGAAAAAGAAACTTACAGTCGATCTTGAATGGGATTACAAACATATTCTCTCAGCTGAACAACAGAGCCTTTCTGCAACTTCCCGCTCTTCACCAATCCATTCAACTGTGTGCCGAGCATTCCTTGCTGGTAATGCGTCCCATCGGAAAGCAAAAGCCTGAACCTTTCGGTGCTACTGTGATGCGCCTGAGTGTTCACCGCCTTGAGGTCCACTACTTGTACCACCGGCTGGTACTTCTCCGCCGTAGAATCGCCCTTGCATATCACCATTACCGCCCCATCCGTCAGTTCCACCCCCGCCGCTGCCATTCCAGGGTTTAGATACAGCGGACCGAATTTGAGTCTTGTGAGAATATCAAGCGTTTGGATGGTGAGAAAGTGCAGAGAAAATCGGGATTATTCACACTGAGAACGAGACAGAAAGGAAAAGAGACTAGGGTTACGATTGGAGTTTAAAACCCTAGAGAGGTGCGGGAAAGTTAAGTGCCAAATTTGAGAGGGAAACGGGAAAAAAAAAAAAAAAAAACATTGATTTTTTATTCAATTACTTAATTTCTCTTTTAAGAATGTATGTGGGCGTTTTTGTAATTTAAAAAATTATAAATATCATTTTTTTTCCTTCTCAAAAAAAGAATAAACCGATAAATGATCATTTTACATTTTTACTACAAGAATTAATGAAATATTACTTTGTATTATTAATCTCAAATCTTTTTTTTAAAAAAATAACATTCTAAAATTCGAAAAAAAATCAACTTAAAGGGCCGCAAACTATTTTTTATTTATTTTAATATTAATTTATTTTTTGGGGTTGGCATCGAAAGTAACATTAATAGCAGTGGATTCAGGATTATGAAATTATAGAGACAAATTACTTATAAAATTATTAGAATTTGAAATATTGAAATTATATAATTACCTTAAAATTTTTAAAATTCAAATTTTTTCTTCATAAGTTTTAAAAAAAAAAATTATTTAAGCAATGGGGTAGTTGCCCAAACCGTAAAAAGAAAATATATATATATATATATATATAAAAGAATTAGTTCAATCCCAAATAAAAGCTCTTAATAATTTTTTTCTGAAAATACACCATCAGTCAAACAATCTGAAAATGTAAAAGAATTAGAAGAAAAAATTCATACAATAGAGCAAGATAAGGGTAATACTCAAATAGATTCACAAAGTTACCCCATAAGTTTTAGATACACAAAGTTTTTAATATCTATGACCTAGTGCATTGGAAGGATTGTACTGTCAAATTTAGAGATTTGATGGTGGAAAATGATCCATAAAATGATTGTATAGATTTTTTTAAAATATGAAAATAATATGTATTTTTCTATTATGTATATTACATCCAAAAATTTCCAAATGAAAGAAATATATAATCGAAGATGGCTTGTATGCACAAATTTGGTTTGGTTAAAAAGCAATAGCTTTTGCTACAAATTATTTAGTTAAAAAGATAGTCAGTTGACTAATGAAGAGACTCGAGATTGGAATCTCTTAGTAAAAAATTTATGAGCTAGAAATTAGTAATGATCATATTTTCAATGGTGGATAGAATTAGAAATGTGATTTTCTAAATATAAAACACAGTCCAAATCGGACTTTTAAATCAATCCTTCATTTTTCAGATAACTGATGCTAATATGGTAAAGTTTTAACTCATCGACACCGATTATATTAAAACACATATAAATTCATATTTTTAATTCTATCATATCAGTAATAAAAAATTTAAAATTTTAAAGTGGCCTAAATTAATTATTTTCTTTAAAATTTTATCCCAATATTTTTATAATTCTTATTTTCTACCCTTACCTTTTTTTCCCTTTTTATCCATGGAGCTTGAACTCCGTTGATGAACCTCAAGCTCCATATCTCCATCAATGGAGATCGAGGTAGATCCCATTAGAGATCCAGCTAAATCTTCATCGAAGATGCAGTTCTTGAGCTAGAACTAGATCTCTATTGATGGAGATTTGTAGCTCGAGCTCCATCAATGAAGTTTGAATGAAAAGGGGAAAACAATAAAGTATGGGTAGAAAATAAGAATTAGAAAAATATTTAGGATAAAATTAAATAGAAAAGAACTATCAAGTTTGTAATTTTAATTTTGTTGATGCAAAAAATATTTCTCGGATCATGTTGGTTGACTCATAGGTTTGAGACGGCTGACTAGCAACATAAGAAAATGCAAGTAACTGGTATGTTCTGGTAAGCGCACATTGATGTGCTATTGTGAAATGCGGACGTACCAAAAGCATAAAATACTTTGAATTAAGTTAGAAATACTCCTAAAAAAAGCATGTAAATAATAATAAAATCAAGGACGATAAAATAACTGACATGAAGTTCAAAGGAAAGCCAGAGTAAAGGCAAATGAAATATATAAATGACAAAAAGTTAAAAAGTTTCTAGATTCTTAGAAACTGGATCTACTTCGCTATAACGGTAAAAATATATTAAAGACAGCTCATATGATGAAATTAATGCTAAACATAAAATGAGCATTCAACTCAAATCATGTAAGCTTGAGTCGACAGAGCGATAGTGAGACAAACCAGTTTTATGCGGGCTGATACTTGAGGTGTGGCTGAACTAAAGGATATTGACCAGTTTTGTGTGGGTTGAAGTTTGAAATAAAGTAGAGAAGAACTGTTTTTGTGGGTTATTTTCTTCCCTAGCGGTGACTAAAGCCGGTTTCTTATAAGCTCTTTGTCGTTATTTAGAGAAGAAATGTCACTGAGGAGAGTAGACATGATTTCTTACAGGTTCCACATCATACTTTTTCTCTTCGGTGGAGGACGTTATTTATAGAGAAAATGGGACCTCTCATGTTTGAAATTCAAGCAAAAATAATTTTCAAGCAAATATACTTAGTGAGCAAGTTTATGAGCAATTTTAGGAAATTGGACCAAGTTAACTGCTTGTGAGCAAGGCAAAGAAGATTTCGGAATTTTCCTCTTCAAATTTGAAATTTACCCTTTTGTCCCTGAAGAATATCTATATTGGTGGAATGTCTCAAACAAAGTTAAACAAGCATTTCCTTTTGCTAAACGATCTTCAAATTTGCTAAAAGCCCCTAGAATTGGTCAAAGTACCTTCATAATTTATTGGAAAGTCCTTGAAATTTGCAAAAATGGACTGAAAGGTAAGAAGGAATGTGGTCGCTCAATCAATTAGGCTATGCAGCCACTTGACCGATCAATCACCCTTTGGCCGGCCATGCCAATTGGACTATAGGAAGCTAATTTAGGCTTATTTTGACTTTTTCTCAACTAATTTAAGCAATTTATTTTAGGAATTTTCTCTTATCATCTACCACGTGTCAAAATAATAATTTTGGTAGTTAACAAATTTTATTGCTAATGTGGCATGATTAAAAATCCAAATTTACATAGGTCTTAAAATGATTGATGTTGACGTGTTAAAATTTTTTCACATCAATATAAATTATCTTAAAAATAATATGAGAGACTAAAAAGTCCGATTTAGACTACATAGGGATTACAAAGTTGGTTGAAGACTACATAGCAACAAACTCATAAAAATTGAATTAGAGAAAGAGCAAAAAGTAAATTGACCCTAAAATTAATAAGGAAAGAAACCATTGGAAGAAAGTTTTAATAAGAATAATTGTTGTAGTAAGAAATCTAGCTAAGAACAATTTTGCTATTCAACGAGACTTTTTTATCCAAAGATTTATAAAAATAACAATAAGACTTTTTTTTTTTGTATAATTAAGATGATAGCATAGTTTCGTAATCCAAGACACTTTCAGAGGATTCAATGGAAAGAAATTGGGTACAATTATTTAGGAAATATCATTCAAAATGAATTAATTGAGCCATTGGCATGTAAAGTTAGGAGCTCAATTCTTAAAAGGAAATTTTTTTTGTTAGTAGTACTTTTTAATCCTAGTCACAAGAACAATTATTATTATTTTATAATGTGTAGATATTTCTGGGACAAGCTTGTGAGTATAAGGAATAAATACAAGCTTGTTTTTTATATAAGGGGACAATGATATGATGATATATCTAATATGAAGGGAAATAAATATGGAGTCTAAAAAGGCTTTTAGAAAAAAATCTACGAGCATTTTAAATATCATGTAGTTGCGATAGTTTAAACTTAGTTTTTTGTAAAATGGTCAATTCGTGAGAGAAAGTCATATATTTTTAGCAGGATAATACAACACATATAAACTTATTTTTTTCTTCTATAAAAAGATGGACAATTTTGCAAGATCATGTGACTTTTGTAGTAACACTATTATCACAAACACGTTCAAGAAGTTAAGAGTGTTTAAGCCATAAAATTTCAAACTCCACAAATTAGAGATGCTTTAAGTGACTTAGTTGAAGTGAGTAAAAATCCCAAAATAAGGAGTGAGGCAAGATGCTTAAAACATGTGAGATAGAAAACTTTGAATTTTTGTTGAGGTTGACTATTCGATGTATTACTTGTTGCGAATCAAGTTAAAAAAGGCTTGCCATCTAATGACATGCATATTTATTTTGCCATCTAGTGTCTTATTCTTTTTTTATAAAGTTATAGGCATAATGGATTTGTATTTGCTTTAGGTTCAACCAATAAATTTGCAATGGAAATTGAGGTAGAGCCAATTATTAGCATGTTAGTATATCCGAAGATAACAAACATGTCTGATTAAGAACTTTGATATGTATTTAGGTTTAGTTTGACTCTAATTATATGTTTATCTTAAAGCATTAATGTATTAGTGTCTCTTACAATTTTGCAGTATCTATTTATGTTTCTCTTCATTCGCATGAATCATCCGTTCTATTATTTAATTGATTGAATTTCTCCAATTGGTGTGAACAAGTCCAATTTCACTTAGGTGTTGTGGATCTTGATTTGGCACTCCAAGAGAATGGACCTATTGCTATAACTGATACTAGCAGTGATGAGGAGAAAACTTTCTAGAAAATATGGGAAAGGTCGAGCATATAACGTTTTATGTTTATGCGAATGACAGTAGCAAATAGTATTAAGACTACTCTTTCCAAGACTAACAGTCATAAGAAGTTTATGAAACTTGTGGAAGAGCTCTCTTAAACTGCTGAGAAGTCTTTTACTAGTATATTAATGAGTAAATTGACCAACATGAAATTTGATGGTTCTTGTACCATGCATGAGCATATCCTTGAAATGATAAACATAGTAGCAAAATTAAAGTCTTTGGGGATGACTATGGATGAGTTCTTTCTAGTACAGTTTATATTAAACCCCTAGTCTTCTGAACTACATGATCCATTCTAGATGGAACAATAAACAAATTAAGGACAAATGAAATATTTATGAGTTGTCCAGTATGCTTATGTAGTAAGTTGACGAACTTCCTTGAATCCAAGTAGAAGCAATATTTAAATTTAAATTTTTGAGTTTTCGATTCAGATTACCCAAAATCACGGGTTATGCATTTGATGAATATTCATCAAACCGGAAACCCCAGTTACACATCTAATCCAAGAAAACATTAGATCTATTAAAGAGAACAAGAGGGAAGGGAGATGAGAGTTATATCAAGCCCCCCAACTTCTCAAAGGTCAGTTGAATGCCTGAACCACCGTTGTCACCGTCACCACTACCGATTCTTTGTTGATTCCAACAGTCGTCACTTGATAACTTAGTTTGGATTCATATGAAAACTTTAGACAATCTAATTTTCGATATACCCAATCATTTTAGCAGATGTTCTTTAACGGATGTACCTTCGATCATGTTCATACGAAATTATACACTTGAATTATGCTTCTCATATTAATTATCTTTATCCCAAATCATATTTGGTAATTGATAATGTCAATGAAATATTTATGTTTGTATTACTCTTGAGGCCTTCTGATATAGACACAAGCATAATGCATTGTGACTAATCACCTCCGAACAACATTTTGTCCTAAGTGACTTTTCTTCGGCAGTCGCTCTTTCTAAAAAGTGATCACGACCCCTTAATTCTAGATACTTACAAGGTGTTTATGTCTGAGAATAATTTTCAACTATCTTTCTTGATTCTTGAAATTAGTCTCTACTATCTTGTATGTTCAAGAATCGAGCTCAATGAACTATTCGCCATTGCATGCTTTCATAAGAGAATAAAAAATAATAACATATGTAATTTTGTAAATTATATTAACTACTAAAATTCATATTCTTTTTATAACTTAGTTAAGTACCCATAATTTTTATTACAATTCATAATACTCTTTTATGTGAAGTGAGAAGTAACTCTTTTCTCCTAGTGGGTAAAAAATCTCAACATCGAATATTATGATCTCATATGTCTATAACCAACTTAAACATGTAAGGTAATGAAACAACTTTTACAATTATATCACATATAACTCCTGTACTTGCTTCTAGGAGACAATAGTCTTATGTGTCTGTAGCCAACCATGTCTCCAATTTAAGCTTAAACCCAAAATGTTATTGTGACCTAACAACTACTCAACTAATATTCTTTATATATCCACAACAGAATATAGTTGGAATATTACAATCACATGCATCTTATGCACTTAATTAACAAATTAACCTATAGATTAATTATTCATTAATTCTTATATGTCCATAGCTAATTAAATAACATTAATCCTAAAATCATTGTAACATTTAGAAGACACTCTTACATAATTTATAAGCTTAATATAATCAAGAATGGATTTTAGTATTTATTGGTCTTATCATGATATTTTCATACATATACAATCAATATGCTTTTAATATAATGAGATTCTACATTCAAACTATTGTGCATGTCTCATGTCAATCATACACATTTAAATAAAACAATTTCATTTAACATGTATCGTATCCATCAATTATATTCAATATCTTATGATGCCCATTATATATTTAGCTAAACATACTTTAGATATTACTTGTATGATTAACTATTAATCAAACAAGTCATGTCCATCGACCATCGATTAAACTGATAACTTAAATATTTCAATAACAAATTAAAGAATATGTATCAAGTTATATTAATTTTCAAGTTTGTACTCCTTCAAAACAAGAAAATGTTTAGTGTCGAAAAAAATTCCCTTAATTTGGAACTCATTCTAATTCAAGAGAGTCAATCATATAAGAAAATTTTGATTCCAAGAACACTTTCATGAATGAAATATTCTTATATATTTCTAAATCGGTAATCTTTTTAATATTTTAAAAGCTTGTTGCCTGCTGCTGTCGTTGCACGGCTGTCCGGGCAGCGTGTGTTGTCTGCAGTCGGTGCTGCACATGCTGCCCGGCAACTATGAAGCCTACTTCTGATGACGTTCTGCCAGTTCTTTAACTCTTTGGTATGGGTCCTGAAAGAGTTCATGTGTTTCATAATACAACTAACAAATCAAAACTCTAACTTGAAATAAACTAGGTTGTTTCAAAACTTACCGAACCTACTGCGTATTATAAATTTCAAATCATTTAAATATCATATCGTTAACCAAAATTCTTGAAAGTTTGATCACATGTAGCCTGACATGTATACAAATCTTAAGGTATAATTTTTAACTTAATATAAGGTCGGATTACAGTTTAACTAGTTAATTTCTAATTCAAGTTCCAGATTTAAGTAGTGCAGGCTTAGAAGTGCACCAAAAATAGAATACTTAAACTATGGACTTGAAGTTTAAACCAAAAGTAATAGACTTATAGTGGCTCAACATAGTCCAATATCAGAATATTTGGAGCTCATTTGGTCCCCTAAATAGTACTAAGAATTTGAAACACAAACCGTTTCTTCCCACATTGTTCACAATTCATCATCAAAATTTGAGACGTCATAACTTCTTAAGTTATAGAATATTTTCACTGGAAAGTTCTACCATATCTTAATACATTTCTAAAGTATCTCCTATTAAAATTTCAGCTCAAAAACGTAATTGTGAGATAGAAAATAACATTGTTTCCACAAGTAGTTAGATTGTCACTTATCAGGTTCTTCAAAATTTATCAACTAACTTTGAAAAATTATAACTCATGAATCAAAAAACCAATCAATAAGTTTCCAATTGGAAGCTATCACTTAGCAAGTCTTTTAGTTTAAAAAATTATCACAAGAAAATTGAAAGCTAAAATTAGAGTTTACCTTAAGTTTTTCTCCTTCCTTCATACTAAAGAGTTGGAGAAACTTTTGTAGCTCTTACTTAACCTCACTCTCTCCCTCTCCTCCGTTGGTTGCTAGCAAAGTGAACTAAATGAGTTCATTTGTTCCGTTTATTGGACGATTTTTGGTAATGAAAAACACTTGTTGCTTCTTAGCACAACCGATGGCTTCTTATCATGCTTCACCTGGCATGAATGCCACGAAATCCCTAAATTTATAATCTTAATCCACTTAACAATCCACTAAACCATCTTAATCCCCTTCAAATTGCTAATTTTTTAATTTTATACCCCTAATAATCAACTTAATTGTCTTAATCCACTCGAGAGTCAAGATATTAAATAAGACAACTTAATCCTCTACTGGTTTTCTGGAAAATTTTGAACTAATTCTGAAGGCACATACTCTTTATCCCTTATAATTACAAACTTGTATTTTAGATAACTAGGTTTATATTTATACTACTAAATTAATGATTATTCGGGGAATACTTTTTTGGAATTTTTATTACATCTTTACGTAACAAAATTTTTGACATTTCCAGAATTTCATACTTATACCTTCATTAATCATCAACAGAATGTCTTTTTCTCAAAGTTACAAGTAGTCAAAACTGTATGGAGTAGGGTAATTCCATAAAGTTACTAATTCACCCCTTGCAAAAATTTCCTCCCCAAAGTTTAAAATAGAGTTGGGTAATTCCCTTTGTCTGTTTTTGCTTCCTCGTTACCCAACATAACTTTCACTGAAGCTATATATTTAGTTCTAAGCTATACACCATACGGAGCCCAATTTTACCGAGGTATCAGTACCGAGAATGAAACATTCAGTCCCAATTTGATACTGATTAGGATTGTGCAAATGACAGATATAGATATCTATTATCCGTTATCCGCCTTTGCACTAACGAGCGGTTATCTGTCCGTTTAAAAAATTTCTTCATTAGTATCCGTCCGCTCAACCCCTCAATGGAGCGGGTGGATATCCGCCACCGCCATGACGAGCGGGGGTTATCCTCCCGTCCGCTGTTTTTTTTTTAAATTTATATATTTATTTTGTTTTCGATTTCTTATTTTGGTTTTAAGAACATAAAATATTTTCAAGCAACCGTGAACATATAAATTAAGAATTTGACTTCTTTTAGTCAAGTATTATAATCTTCACTGATTAAAGGAGAAATATTAATACATTAAATAATTATTATACATTAAATAAGTTAAGACTAGCAGTTATAACTTATTAGTATACTAGCAGTTATGACTTATGAGTAAACTAGCAATTATGCTAGTCATAACTGTGGTGGTCCGTTCAGCAGCAATAGTTGTCGCCGATCTTAAATGGTGGATGGCGAGGAGGTTGCGCCGCTGCTGTCTAAAGGCGAAAATAGATCAAATTTGCTTCTAAATCGCATATACTTAGGTCTAAAGGCGAAAAAGGTAAACGCCTTACGTTTTTCTTTTAACATTAAAATGGCCGAATATCAGTTTTCTACCAAACATTCATGGCATGGTAGATATCCACTTGTCTAAAAAAATTGAAAAAATATTTGATATTTCCGCTTCGCCAGTAGATAGATTGGGCGGATACAGATATCGGTTACGACGGATACATATATTTTTATACAACCCTAATATCAATATATTCAATACTAGGGTCTAGTCATAGGTAAAATTAATTATTATTATTAATTAGTTTTTAAAATATAATGTTAAACCCACAATAATAATAATAAGAATAATAAGAAAACAAGAGAAAAAAAAAAGTAAATATATATACTTTTCATTTCTCTTTAAAATTAACCAATATCAAGATGATCCCAATCCTAATCTTAATCACCATTATCTTAATCGGTACTTAAAATCAGTGTTGGGTTAGAAATCAGGACTCCCATTGGAACCGGTACTTTTGTCACCCTACCAGACTTTATCTCAAATCTAAAATTTCCATTCTTCTAAAAAAAAAAAGAAAAAAAGAAAAAAAAAAAAAGAAAGGGGATGTAATGACTCGTTCCAAATTTCTTCGCTACAGTTCTTTTTTTTTTTTTTCCCCCTTTTTACTATTCTATTTGTGATTATCTCTAATTCTCAATTTCAACCATACAACTTAAAATTACAATCCGATTCTAATTCTTTCCAACTCCATATTTCAATTCCATTCTACCCCAAACATACCATATATACTTTCCGTTCTTCTGGATAACAATATTCAATATCTCTCACAAAATCATTGGTACAAAATAACAGTAGGGACCTATTGACTAGTATTGAGCACAACGGAACCAATTAAAGTCCTACGGCCAAAAGCTTAGTTGAAAGCCATGTCTTATGCTAAAAGCTAAAAGAGATGAGTAAATAAATAAAAAAGCACTGTGCCCATTTCAATTTCAACCCGGAAAGGACGCACCACCATCTTACACAAATCTGAAAAACTTTGCTTCTGCTTTGGAGCTCAACAAGCAGCTCATAGGAGCAATTTCTTGTTCTCTAAGTTACAATGCCATAAAAAAAAAGGCAAATAAATCAAAAACTTCATAGCTGAAGTACCTAACCTTTTAATAAAAAGAGCTTAGTATATCTCATCATCCGGAACATCTGGAGTCAAGAATTTCCGGGGATCCTTACTAATCTCTTCATAATTCAACCTCGATTTGACTTTATCAGGCACGGGTACTAAAGGAATAATGCTATCTCTATCAATAACTCCATCAATTATTCCATACTCAACAGCCTCTATTGGGGCCATATACCTGTCTCGATCAATATCCTTTTGGACTTGCTCAAAGGATCGGCCCGTGAAATCAGAAATGATTCTTGTTACGTTGTTCTTGTTGTGCATTATTTCTCGGGCTTGAATTTCAACGTCTATTGCTTGCCCACTAGCCCCTCCTAGAGGTTGGTGCATCATAATCCTTGTATTGGGCATTGCAAGACGCTTACCCTTGGTCCCACTTCCTAATATTATGGAAGCTGTTGAGGCAGCAATTCCTAAAGCCACCGTGGAAACATCTGCCCTTACAAGCTTTACAATGTCATATATAGCCATTGTAGCACTAAGACGAACGATAACAGCAGAAGATAATTAGAAGATCGGAGAATAATAATGGAGACAATAATTGAGGATTTAAGAAATGATATGCCCAGTTTAAATTCTGTAAATATTTTATTTTCTAAGTTTCAATTTGATGAAGACTGAGCATACGCTTCCTCCCACAGTACAAAGACAAGAAAAAGGGGAAAAACAAAGTTTCGTATAAGCACTATGGATACTCATTTATTGAGAGAATATAAGTTGCATGATCAAAATAGTGAAAGTATGAAATATTAGCATGGTCCATCTGAAATGCAAGGAAAGCAAAGAAAAATATAGACAGGATGTTTCTGAAGACAAAACTCCAAATATCAAGTAGATGTCACGTGTGGGTTGAGTTGAGCTGCACACAAGAATAATTATAGGCGAAGGTTAGAGATTGTCATTAAATGAAGCCACAAGGGTAAGAGGTGTAGAAGCTGACTGTAATGTTCATGCACGGTCACATCTACGCTAGAGATGTGATGGCACAAGCCATACTCTCTTATTGTAGCCCAAGGTTATGGAAAAAAGGAGCCAAAGTGTCAATACCTTGGATCCTATTCATAAGATAATAAGTGAAGTACGGCTCTAGTACCCTAATGAGGTCAGCATTTTGGTGAATTCATAAGTCAGTGTATGTTGGGACTAGGTGTCATCCTTACAAAGTCAGGTATGACCATGGAAATGATTGATGTAGGAATTTGGAAAGAAAACTGGAGAACATTGATAATTTGATTCCAGGAAGAGAGTGATGGAATATAAATCTTTGGGGAGCTCAAGGAACATTAAATATGACAAATAAAGCTTGCCTGAAACAAAAACTATACATGGAGCAAAGATTCAGGTGCTTGGTATAACATTGTAACCTATGCCGAGGTTATGATAATGTTTCATCAACAGAAGGATCTAGTGTTATAATTACTCTGCTAGCTTTTAGAAACATTTTATGATAAAACGTAAGACAAACCTTTGTTTCTAATTCGAATCTGCCTGAAATATTTAAAGTCAACAAGTCCTAGACATCTAAGTGACCTGTAAGTTTTATTTGATGAGCCTGCAAGTAGCTAATACCTCTTTTTGTAAGGCTACTGTTTCATACTATAACAGTATTGTGGTGGAATAATGGTGTAATCTATTTAGATATATATATATATATATATATATATATGTTATAATCAAAGAGCTTTACAAATAGGTGATTAATTCACAACGATTAAAAAATAAATAATAAAAAAAAAATCTAAAGGAAAATAACATACTTATAACTTCTAACAGGTAATTATACTTAGAAACAGACTAAAATACTCTAGTCAAGCAAAATAAGCGCAACTTCATTTACCTGAGAGACCCACCAGTTGAATTAATAAAGAGCCTGATATCTTTGGAAGGGTCTTGAGCATCTAAGAGCAAGAGCTGACTGATGATAGCATCGGCCACAAAGTCATCAATGCTACTTCCCAAGAAGATGATCCTCTCCTTCAGAAGCAGTCCCATGGCGTCGGTCTCTGCGCCTCTCATGGCAGTGGCCGGACTCTGAGGAGATGATAGGAGGACGGAAGATTGGGAAGAAACTAGGGTTTTAGAAGGTTTTAAAAAGGGGGATTTTAGTGGTGAGGAAATCGATAGGAATGAGGATTGGGATTTGAGGCGAGAACTTGAGAGATTGAGAGAGGGTGATTGAGCGTATAGCGCTGAGCATTGGGATAGAAGCTCCATACTTACTCAACTCAGGGACAGAGAGAGTGAGGAGGGAGGAGATGGAAAAATTGTACAGATAAAAAGAGAATTTTTCTCTAGTTCGATACTTCTTAAGGGAGGAAGCATTTTGGGCTTTTTATTTGGGCCTCAGGCTGATGGCGTTTTAAGCCGAAGCCTATAGCCGAAAGCCATGAAGCCCTGTTTTATTATTTGGGGTGGAATATGATCCTTTTTCTAATTGGGCCATATTCAAAAGCAGATTATGAATTTTTTAAAGAGTCATCACTTTAGGCCCATGAGTCCTCTTTATTTTTGTTCCCAAACAGACTCGAAAGTCACTATACTACGTAGAGGGACACGTACAAAACATGCTTTGGAAATCATCTCCACCGAATCTGAACCCTACATCGTATTATTATTATTTTTTTATTATTATTTTTTATTATTTTAATTATTTTTATTTTTATTATTATTATTTTTTATCTTATTAAATATTTATTTAATTGTTTGTGGGGTTTTCATTTTCTTATAATTGATGGTCTTTGGAATGGCGTTTTGGTAAATAGAGATGATGGTGCGAGGACGTGCGAGTGAAAGAGGCACAAGTTCCATAGTGCATGCACGAGCCAGCACAACTGCGGTTCGGTGTGCAGGAACGAGGGTTTCATAGGTGGCAAGTGCCGTGGGTTTCGCCGCCGCTGTTTCTGCACTCGGAATAGCTAGCTTAAATTAGCACCTGACCAAAATCACTCTACGTACCTATCTCTATAAGTTTAATAAATAGTTGAATTTTAAGTAACTAGCGTCACTTAAGTTTAGCTTGTCTGTATGTGTCAGTGTTTCACTCTAGTGAAATTTATGTAGTAGATTTCTATTACTTTCGCGGTTATAAGCCTTTTCACTTTTGGGCCAACGCCAACAAGGTAACGCCATCCAAAATGGGCCCAGACGCTGGAGATGACCCAGTTTTCGTTTTACGCCTTATTTATACCCGTTATTCATAGAAAAGCAGATATTGGATTCGAAAGAGCTAAGAGCTCGTTTTGCGCAAAAGTGTCAGGAATCCTGACACGCCTAATCCTTTACTGAGCTATTTTGGTTTTTTGTTTGACACGTGTGAAAAATGTATTGGAGCTTCAGCTACAATACCATCGAATCTGGGCCCTACGTTATAAAAGAATCCAACTATCCAAATGAATTCTTACCGACACTAAGAAACATGCAGACTATGCAGTATTGGCAGCGCCTTTTTCCCCTCTTCTTTATTTATTTACAAATTCTATCAGAGAAGTAGAATTTATTACATAATTAAATAAATTTAAAATATGATCCCATATATATCTATATATTATAATAATTCTATATTTATTAATGAATAAGTTAAATAAAGTATATATAGAATTTGTAGTGATATATATTCTAAGAAATAACTTGCTCGTCGATAACGCTTGCACGTGACACGAGGCTGCGACTCCTGACGCAACAAAAGCTAAGAGATATTTGCATAATGATATAACTTTTTTTTCTTTTTCTTTTTTTTTTGGTCCAAGAGGGAACAGTGAACACGTGACGAAAATTAATTATGCTTTTTCTTGTATAAAATGCAAACGCTATAGAAGAAGAAAGATGTATACAAATTGCTACTTTACTTACTAAGTTCTCTCTCATGGCAGCAAGGAATTTCTTTTTATTTCTGGTTCTATTTCTCTTGTCCTCTCGTAAGTCATGATCTTAGATCTACAATGCATTCTCTCTGTCTTATAATTTTATTTTATTTTTAATAAATATTATTAGTCTGACTCATTATGGTTTTTTGTTTCGATTGCATGGTGGTAATTAAAATGAAGAAATGATGGTGCAAATAAGTGAGGCGAGGACGTGCGAGTCACAGAGCCATGGGTTCAAGGGTCCATGCGGGAGCGACCATAACTGCGGTATGGTGTGCAGGAACGAGGGTTTCTCAGGTGGCAACTGCCGTGGATTTCGCCGCCGCTGTTTTTGCACTCGCATCTGCTAGATCAACAAACGTTTCAGCAGCAATTCTACGTTGCTAGCTTAACGTTGTGAGTTGTAATAATATAATAATGCATGTTTGGTATGCTTGTTCCTCAGGCCTAGACTAATTATGAACCTTAATTAAGTTATCTTGTTTGTATGATGTGTCGGCATTTCACCTTCGTGAAATTTATGTAGTAATTTTCTATTATTTCTGTGATTATAGCTTGTTCGGCTTTTGAACGCTCGTTTTAAGAAGCAGGTTTTATTAAAAAGATGTGGCCTTATGGGTGCCCAATGCAGCCCAACGCCATCCAAACCTTCTTGTAATGTTTCTTGGGCTTCAATTATTATTAGACCCTGTTTTTGGTAAAAGAGTTCTTGATGAGGACGAAATTATACACCCCTTCAACTTGGGCTCGGATCCATCAATTGAAGGGGATACGGCTCACGAATAAGGGTGGATATTGCCTAGAGGGCCTAATGCCCATCGGCCTAAAGTTGCTGCAAAGCATATTGCTCGAAGAGCCCATAATGGGTAAGGCTCCGGACTGCCTCATAAGATGATGACTGTAACGTCCTTTCTACTAATTATTTAATTTATTGAAAAACTTTTAAAAGGAAATAAACATAACTAATAAGATCGTTACCCTAGTTTAGCTTTAAAATCCTCTTGATAAAAATAATAAAAAAATTTTGAAATTTTATAAAATATTCAAATATAACTTAAATTTGTATTATAAGAAATTAATACCAAAACTTTTAAACAATAAATATTTTTTTCAAAATATATATAAGTTTTTCTAAGAGTCATATGAATTTTCAAGTCGTTTTGTCTTTCTATAGGTCATGTCTAATATGTACACTCTCACAAGACCAATCTCACTCATTCGCCTGACTTTGAATACAACTTTACCTTCATAATTTCATATAACATAAGGAAAAACTTTTATAAACAAGACCTACTCACATGCATCAATTTTATTTTTTTAAAATTGATGCATTTATGACTAATATCTTCAATTCATCATGCTTATTAACAATTATACTATCCTCAAATTAATATAATAATCATTCTAACAATTTTAGCATCACAACAACAACAAAAATAAGCAATATATTTATATTGTAGTAAGACTTAATTGTAAGAGTCTAGCGATATATGTAGATTTCACTAACATAAACAAAGTGTGTACTAAAGATGGCTTCGCTCTCCCAAGCATAGATCAGCTTGTAGACACCACCTTAGGTCATCACTTGCTCAGCTTTATATATGCATATTCCGGATATAATCAAATGAAATTGTGGGAGATGGATAAAAAGAAGGCATCCATCATTGATCGAGGAATGTATTGTTATTAGGTGATGCCCTTCAAGTTAAAAAATGTCTGAGCGATTTTTCAACGAGTAGTGAATGGAATGTTCAAGGAAAAATTTGGAAAAATAATGAAGATTGATGACGATGGCATCCTCGTCAAGAGCGTCGACCATAGCTCCCATTTGAGAAGCACTTTCGAAATGATGCGTCGATTCGGAATTAAGTTGAATCCAGAAAAGTGCACTTTTGGAGTGGAAAATTCTTAGGATATATAGTACAAAATGTAAAAAGGAGCTCCTAAAAGTTCAGGTGAATTCAAAAAAAGTTCTTGCGATCTTGAACTTGAAGGCGCCAAAATGTAAGAAGGAACTCCAAGGTTTAATAGGGAGGATTGCAATCAGTTGCTTTATAAGCAGATCGATAGACAAGTGCCTTCTTTTTCTTCAAAGTGCTGAGGACTGGAGCAAGTTGGGGTGGACTGTGTAGTGTGACTGATCGTTTGGAGAGCTAAAGGTATTTGACTGAGGTGCTAAGGTTGACGATACCCATTTTAGGGAAGAGTTAATAGTATACCTCGATGTGTCAGGTGTTGCGGTTAGTTCGATACTAGTTCACAATGAGGGGAAGAAGTAGGTCCTCGTGTATTATTCTAGCATGGTGATGAATGCGCCTGAAAATAGATATTTGAGAGTAGACAAGGAAGCCTTATGTCACGTGCGTAAAGTTTCACCCCGAACTTAGACGCTCCGTGCGGCACTTGACACTCCTCCGAGTAACCAAGTCAGCCTAACCGAACCTTGCCAAGAGGTTTGTTTGAAGACTTTAGAAGAACACTCAAGCTAGAGACTAAAGAACTCTTTGTATTGCTAGAAGGCTAGTATTCTTTTGGATGATTTACAAATGAGGAGGACTCCTCCTTATATAGACCCCCACTTTGGAATGGATGGTCAAGATCAATTTGATCTAATGGCTACAATCTATCTTCTAGAGACTTCCATACTATTCTACAAGGGACTAGAAGAATGTATAAGATTCTAGAGAATTCTACAAAAGTGTAGGAAACCCTAGAGAATGCTAGAGAAGTCTAGAAGTTTCTAGACTCTTCTATGAAGCCTCCTCCATATTTTCTAATAAGAAAGGCAGTCTGTGACACGCTCCCCCACCTATTCGGGCGACGCCCCCGTCGTCCGTTCAAGCTCGAATCGCTCAATGCGGTCTTTGAACTGCCACAACAAGTCTTCGTGCTCCCAACTAGCCTCATTCTCCGGGACGCCCTTCCATCGAACGAGGTATTCCTTATAGCTCGGCACGCCTCGCTTCCTCATGATTCTATCCGCGAGGATTTCCTCAACTTCTTTGTCATAAGAAGTAACCACCGCTGTTGGTGCCCGCTTGGACACCCCTCGACTAGGTTCATCCTTGTCTTCATGATAAGGCTTCAAGAGACTCACATGAAACACCGGATGAATCCTCAACTTCGAAGGTAACTCTAGCTTGTAGGAGACCTTGCCAACTCGTTGAATGATCTTGAACGGCCCCTCATACCGCCGGATCAAACCTTTATGCACCGCCCTCAACGACTTGAATTGTTGCGGCAAGAGTTTAACCATGACACGATCTCCTTCCTGGAATTCCACTGCTCTTCGCTTAAGATCGGCCCACTTCTTCATCTTCTTCGATGCCTTCCTCAAGTGGGCACGAGCCATGTCTGTCTCTTCTTGTAGTCCTTTGGCAAATTTGTATGCCGCTGGACTCTTTCCCGTATAGCCTAACGCTACCGCATTTGGAGTCAACGGTTGGTGGCCTATGGCAAGCTCAAAAGGACTCTTCCCTGTTGACTCACTCCGATGTAGGTTGTAAGAGAATTGCGCTGTGTCTAACAACTTGGCCCAATCCTTTTGGTTGGCACTCACGTAGTGTCTCAAGTAGAGCTCCAACAACCCATTCACCCTTTCTGTTTGGCCATCGGTTTGAGGATGAAAACTCGTGGAGAAGTTCAAGTCTGACCCAAGTAATTTGAACAACTCCATCCAAAATCTCCCAGTAAACCGTGGGTCTCGGTCACTCACAATGGTTTGGGGTACACCCCAAAGCTTCACCACATGCTTTAGGAATAAACGAGCCGTCTCATCGGCAGTGACATCAGGAGAAGCTGGCACGAACACCGCATACTTAGCGAATCGATCCACCACCACAATGATCGTCCCGTATCCTTCCGATCTCGGGAGACACGTAATGAAATCCATGGAGACACTCTTCCAAGCATGCTCCGGAATGGGAAGTGGCTCTAGCAATCCTGCCGGTTGGTGTAGATCAACCTTGTCCTGCTGGCACACCAGACAAGTCTTCACATAGGCTTCTATATCGTTTCGCATATGTGGCCAATAATAACCATTATCGATGAGTGCCATTGTACGATGCATGCCCGGATGTCCTGCCCATTTTGAATCATGGCATTCCTTAATGATTTCCCGCCGAAGATTTCCCCATCTTGGCACGAACACCCGCTCACCCTTAGTGTATAATAAATCATCTTTGAGCCAAAATCGCCTGGTCTTGCCCTCCTTAGCGTACTCCATAAGATTCTTTGCCATCGGATCTTGCTCTATGCCCTCCTTGATCCTAGCAAGCATCGGACACTCGGGTCGACTTATGGCCGCTAACTCCGCTCTACGGCTCAAAGCATCTGCGACTAGGTTGGCCTTCCCTGGTTTATACTCTAATACATAGTCAAACTCCACAAGAAAATCTTGCCACCGTGTTTGCTTAGGTGACAACTTCTTTTGGGTTTGAAAGTAACTCGTGGCAACATTATCCGTCTTCACTACGAACTTTGACCCCAACAAGTAATGTCGCCACGTCCGAAGGCAATGAATGACCGCCGTCATCTCTTTCTCTTGCACTGTATACCGTCTCTCGGTATCATTAAGCTTTCGACTCTCGTATGCAATCAGATGTCCTTCTTGCATCAAGACTCCCCCAATGGCAAAGTCTGATGCATCGGTCTGCACCTCATATGGCTTGGTGTAGTCAGGAAGGGCTAGGACGGGTTCCTCCACGATTGCCTTCTTTAATCGATCGAATGCCTTCTGGCACTTGGGCCCCCACTCCCATGTCCTCATTTTCTTCAGCATGTCCGTCAAGGGAGTAGTGATGTTGGAATACCCCTTGATGAACCGTCTATAGTAATTAGTGAGGCCCAAGAAAGACCGCAACTCCGTCACCCTTGTCGGAGGTTCCCACTCTTGTATGGCTCGAATCTTGGCTACATCCATCATGATCCGCCCTCCTCGGATCTTATGGCCAAGGAATTTCACCTCATCTTGTGCAAATGAACACTTCTCCCTCTTGACATAGAGCTCATTCTCCTTCAAGGCTTGGAAGACCTTCCTCAAATGGCCAATATGGTCCGCCAAGGTGTGGCTATACACAACAATATCGTCAAGATAAACAACCACAAACTTGTCAAGGAATGGAGCAAGTACCTTGTTCATTAGTGTACAAAATGTAGCCGAGGCATTAGTGAGGCCGAAAGGCATCACTAGGAATTCGTAGGAACCATACCGCGTCACACAAGCGGTCTTATCCTCATCCCCTTCCGCTATCCTAACTTGCCAATACCCCGATCGCAAGTCTAGCTTCGAAAAGTATCTTGCACTCCCAAGTTGATCGAACAAATCCGCTATGAGAGGAATCGGATATTTGTTCTTCACCGTGAGCTTGTTGAGTGCTCGGTAGTCAATGCATAACCTCAAAGACCCATCCGCCTTCTTTTGGAAAAGTACAGGTGCACCATATGGGGCTTTAGATGGTCGAATGAACCCCGCTTCGAGCATCTCTTTGAGTTGCTTCCTCAACTCTTCTAACTCAGGTGGTGCCATGCGATAAGGTGCCATGGCTGGCGGCTTTGCTCCTTCCACCAACTCTAGTTTGTGATCCACCTCCCTCCTAGGTGGAAGCTTCTTTGGGAGTTCCGGTGGCATAACATCTAGGAACTCCTTAAGTACCTCTCGCACTTCTTTCGGAATCTCCCTTTCCTTAGATGGCTCGCCCTCGTCCACCTTTAAAGCTGCAAGGTAGGTCTCTTCCTCCCGCTTTAATCCCTTGCATAGCTGCATCGCAGACAACACCTTGGTCCCCAGCCGTGTCTCCCTCGAGACCGGGACCGTGCAAGGAGAACTAGCATCCATAATCATAATTGAATTAGCATAAGGCATAAGACAAGCCTTTACCTGATCTTGCCAATCTAGCCCAAGCACCACGTCGTAGTCATCCATCGGAATGGCTGTGAACTTTACGACTCCTGACCATTGTCCCACCTTGATCTTTGCATTGGCTATCCCCGTGATTGGCAATGCCTTCGAGTTGACTGCCTTGATGAAGCCAGTCGACTGGGCTAGCTTGAGACCGAGCTTTTCTGCAACGTCGGCCTTGATGAAATTTTCCGTTGCTCCTGAATCCACTAGGGCTTTGAGTTGCCTCCCCACAACGTCTATCCCAACATACATGGATCCCTTCTTTGGCAACTTAGGTCCTTCAACGACCTTGGCCTTGAGTGCACCAAGGAGTCGGAGTGACCCCATCCTCGCCTCTTCTTCCAACTCCCCGTCTCTTTCGAGTGCGGCGATCTTCGCCTTCTTCGGGCAATCCCGAACCATGTGCGGTCCCTCGCACAGGAAGCACTTCAACATCTTGGCCTTGGATGTCTCCCCCACACCCTTGCCAAAACCCTTCCCTCTAAAGGGCTTACCCGCTCCCTCATTGCGGTTGTTGAAGCTACTCTTGGTGGCTCCCCCACCTTTGCCTTTGTCACCCCAGTGACTACTCTTAGGTTTATCCTCCCGCCTATACTCGGTCAAGCTTTCCGCCTCCTCAATTGCGACCTTGAGAGTTTGAATGTTTCTCCTCTTCAACTCTTGCTTGGCCCAAGGCTGTAACCCTTCTATGAAGGCAAATTTGGCTTCCTTTTCTGGGAAGTCCGGGATCTCCAACAATATTTCTGAAAACTCGTTCACGTAATCAGAAATACTAGATTTATGAGTAAGGTGACGAAGTTTACCTCGTGCTTCATCTTCGAGATTCCTTGGGCAAAATTGTGCTCTGAATGCCTCTTTGAACTCGTCCCACCTTGTCATCTCAAAGAGTCCTCGCTCAATGTCACCGCTCAATCTCCTCCACCATAATGCCGCGGTGTCGGTAAGATAGAGAGGTACCGTGTCTATCTTTTCTTCATCATCCGTGATTCTCATTTTCCTGAAGTAGAGTTCCAAGCTCCATAGAAAGTTCTCTACTTCCTTTCCCTTCCTAGCTCCTGCATAGGTCTTGGGTCGAGGCACGTCCACTTTTGGTGCGAGAGGAGCATCGATTATGTCCCTAGACACCCTGTATTTACAGAGTGACACATCCGTCTCGATGATCTGCATCCTCTCATGCACTTCTGCTAGAGAAGCATCCATGTTGGCTTGGAGAGCCCTCATCTCCTCTTGAATTGTGGCGACAATCCTATCCAATGATGCTTGGAATCCCTCTTGAAGTCCACCTCCTTGGTTAGCCATCGCCAAATCCGCTACTTGTTCCACCGTCTTCTCCATCACATTGCCTTGCCTCACCACTGTATTCTCCAACTTGAGAACACGGTTCTCTAATGATGCAAGCATGTCTCGAGATGGCTCTCGTTGCTTCTGTCTTCCTCCACCCTTAACATTATCTCGCCTTGTCTCTCCTTCAATTGGATCGACAACGTTGGAACCACCGCTAGCCATTTCTTCCACAAGATCTTCACCTACACAAAGCTTTGGCAAGAATTGAACCACTTCGCACCCTCCCGTACAACTTGGCTCTGATACTAACTGTCACGTGCGTAAAGTTTCACCCCGAACTTAGACGCTCCGTGCGGCACTTGACACTCCTCCGAGTAACCAAGTCAGCCTAACCGAACCTTGCCAAGAGGTTTGTTTGAAGACTTTAGAAGAACACTCAAGCTAGAGACTAAAGAACTCTTTGTATTGCAAGAAGGCTAGTATTCTTTTGGATGATTTACAAATGAGGAGGACTCCTCCTTATATAGACCCCCACTTTGGAATGGATGGTCAAGATCGATTTGATCTAATGGCTACAATCTATCTTCTAGAGACTTCCATACTATTCTACAAGGGACTAGAAGAATGTACAAGATTCTAGAGAATTCTACAAAAGTGTAGGAAACCCTAGAGAATGCTAGAGAAGTCTAGAAATTTCTAGACTCTTCTATGAAGCCTCCTCCATATTTTCTAATAAGAAAGGCAGTCTGTGACACTTGGCTCTAGTCGTTGCCACTCGCAAACTTCGACCTTACTTCCAAGCGCACCCCATAGTGGTGCATACGAACTTACCCCGGAAAAGCATTTTACAAAACCAGGATATAGCTGGAAGGCTTCTTAAATGGTTAGTGGAGTTGGTGAATTTGACATGTATAACAAATCTCGCACTGCCATAAATGCGTAGATCCTGGAAAATTTCATCTATGAATTCACTAGCTTGGAGCCGAACAACCAACCAAAAGTTACCGCTATGATGAGGAGTGCGGCACCATCGTCCTCCTCCAGACTCTAGAAACCCTTTTGGATACTCCAGATTGACGAGGCAGCAAATAAGAAGGGATGCAAAGTCGGGTTGATTTTAACATCCCCAGAAGGATTGAAGGTAGAATATGCATTATATTTTGGATCTTAGGCCTCGAATAACGAAACTAAGTATAAGGCCTTCTTAGCGGGGTTATGCCTGGCAAGAGGGATCATGGTATAAAGGATCTAGATTATGAGTGATTCTCAGCTGGTAGTATTGCAGGTAAAAGAAGACTATCATTTGAGATCGGAGGCTATGGTGGCATACATAACGAAGGTTGAGGTTATCTTGAGATTTTTTATATAATCTACTGATTTCTCTACCGAAAATTGCTACAATTCTCTTTGATAACCGACTCTTCTATCAAGTAATACTTCTTCTATGGATTTCTTTCTTAGTTATATGATTTCTTTTCTTCTTCTATGAATTATTTTTCTTCCTTTTGATTATCTAATTGTTTATATCGCTTTTTTGGTGTTTGATAAACGATTATTTAAATAGAAAGCCAATAAGATGCAACAATGAGAGTAGAGAAGAAGATTGGAGAGATACCGATTATTTTCATCAAGTTGATACATGTATAACAGTTAGAGATAACGATTATTTTCATCAAGTTGATACATGTATAATAGTTGGAATTCAGAGGCAGAAAGAATAGTTATCCATTGAGATACATTATCAGTTGTTGTAGATTCTTTTAAGTTGTTGTTGTATATTTTTTTAAGTTCAAGATTGAAATACCATTTTTATTTAGTTGTTTTCTTTTGCCGATTAGCAAAATCGATGCAAGCATCATGTTAGATTATGAGAGAATGTTCGTACAAGTGAGGAGAAGTGTCAACTCTCATATATTTTTCTCTCTATTTAGATACTACTTAGATTACGTAGGTTCAATATTCTAACTTTCATCCTACAAAATGATTAAACAACACTTTTAACTCACAGAAGCAACACAACGCATATGTGATTCTAACTTTCATCCTACAAAATGATTAAACAACACTTTTAACTCACAGAAGCAACACAACGCATATGTGTGTATATATATATATATATATAAACTGAAGTGGAAATGACAATTTTTGAAAACCCAGGTCAATCCCCTTACATAGATCATCACTCCATCAAAGAACTAGTCCCCCGATTAATCTCATGGAAATCCGGAAGCTCAGAACTAACCGAAAACTTTATCCACCTCTTCTTCTCAACATATTTCAAACCAGGTTCCATTACTAACCCAATGACAACAGCAACTAAACTTATCCCCATTACCTTAAGTGAAGCAAGAGCCAAAACCACACATATCAATATAGTTGGAGGAACACACATAAGGATCGATCCGACATTCCCTAGAGGTATCTTATAAGGCCGAGATGCATTTGGGTATTTAAGCCTCAACCGAATAAATGCAATAAATTCTAGAATCATTCCGAAACAGTACAAGAAGTTTTCCGCCTCTACAATCTCTTGAAAACTCAACCATGATAATAAAAGCACCCCAGAAGCTGAGAATAGAATCCCAAGAAGCGGGGTCCCATGCCGTGACCGCTTCCCAAAAATCTCGGGCAGCATTCCTCTCTCCGCCATACCCAAAAGTTGGAAAGAGTCGCTACTCATTTCTGCTACAAACATTCCCATGTTTGACATGGCGGCTGCCCCTTGGACCCACCAACTTAACCATACCCCGCCTAAAATTTTAGCTACATCTGAAAAATAACCATCGGACCATGATGCTTGGTCAAGCGGAATAGCTCCAGTCCCCATTAAAAGAGGAAAGAAATACCCAAAAACGACCAAGATTAGAGCATAAAGTAAGGCCTTAGGGAGGGTTCTTTTCGGATTTTTCACTTCCCCAGCAAGTGTACTTATAGAATCCCAATAGTTTAAATTCCAAAAGAGTGTGTTTAAGTACAAGCCCCAATCAACGGTATCCAAGTTAACCACTAGCCATCTAGCGGGATCCAATTTGGGAATTGCTACAAGGCCCATAACCAAAAATGGGAGGAGCGAGAAAACCCCTAAAACCACAGCAACCCATCCAACGATCGTTAAGCCTCGATAGTTCATGAAAGTGAGGATTGCAGTTAAAGCCACAACCGAAACAACTCTAGGAACACCACCGCCTAGAGCTGGGATCCCAGATTTTAAATAATCTAGAAATAAAACAGGGTATAAGGCATTATCTATAACCCCACTAAGCCATTTCATCCAACCTTGTTGAAATCCCCAATACGGGCCTAAAGCCGAAGAAACCCAAACCACATAACCACCATTTTCGGGGAACATTGTGCCCATTTCGGCTGTGATTAAAGCCTCTGGGATACTCCATATGAATGGAAAGAGTAGGAACCCGAGAATGGCTAGAAGTGGGCCTGCTGCCCCGACACTATCCTCGACCCCAAATGGGCCCCCAGATACCTCGTAGAAAATCAAGAATATTAAGGGTAGAACTGAAACTGTTCTAAATTTGTTGTTATCAACTCTTGGGGAAGGTAATTCACCAACGGAAACATAGTCAACTCCATTGTACTCTCCCATTGCAGCAGATTGTTGTTGTTGTTGTACATTCAAAGTGGTTCTCAACTTCTGCATTCGGTACAAATGTTTTTCATTTTTTGGTTTTTTCTAACATAGAAACAAAGAGGCAGGATAGAAGTATGATAGAGCATAAAGTAGAAAATCGGTGTCCATATTCAATCACAAATTATGAAAGTAAATAGTGGGTTTTTTTTATGTGCCTAGAAAATGGAGTAAAACTGATCAATTTCTGGAAAATTAAAAGTGGGTTTAATAATATAGTATGACCTAAATAAGTAAACGAGTGTTTTAGGGCGAACTAACAAATGGGTATTTGTTAGATAGCTTCAAATTGCATCTTTTGGTACAAATCAAAGAGTATACCAAATCAAAACGAGAAAAAAAAAAAACAAACAAAATGAAGCTCAAAACAATACAGACCTATAGAATAAAATGCACAAAAAGAGAAAAATATTAACATGAGTAATAGGGTTTAACGCAAATAAATCAGGCGAGGGCATATGGTCAATCACAAAAAGATCTAACGATACTCTAATCTAATTGAAGAAATTAAAAGGGGGAGAATAAAGATAACTGAAATCAAAGACAGACCCATATACAACCGCCTTTGCTACGGTGGTGACAAGATCCTCCGCCATTGTTAGAACCGAAAGCTTTTCGTAGGGGTCAGAAAGGTATAAGTCCAGATAAAAGAGGGAGAGAGAATAGTCGAGCCAATTCATTCTTATCAAGGCCAGATTGTGGCTGTTTTTAAAATTAAACTCTGTCTACAAATTTGGGTGCTTGCACTGACACTTGCACTACAAGAATCATCAACAAAATTCTTTTTTTTTTCCACCGCGTCGTTAATTTTTATACTTATTCATCTGCTTTTTCCACGTGCAACCAGGTTTGTGCCACGTTAGTGGAATACCAAGTCAGAAAAATGACAAGTATATAACCGACCCACACATTTGAGTCGAGAACAAAATCATTTTTTCTATTTTTTAAAATTGAAAATGAAACGGTTAGGAAATTTTCGGTAAGAAAATTAAATTTAGGTGACGTTTTGTGTCTCAATTTAAATTCAAATTATGACTCGACAGGTTTGATTCGAAGATTGAAGTCTAAAGTCATAAAACCAGACATATAAGGATAATATTCATATGCATCATCATACAACTCTAAGATCACTTCATTGATTTACTACCTCGCCGGCACTTTTTTTTTTTTCCCCTCCAACCTTTTGTCTTGTTCTTTAAACTATACGGCCGCTTGTTTGGTTACTTAGAAAGTTTTACTTTCGAGGAAAAACATATGCTTTTTATTTTTTAAATAATTTTCAGCTCTTCTTGTTGCATATCTTATTCGTTTTGAAAATTATTTCTTATGCAATTTAATTTACGCTTTGGCAAATGGTTTTAAAACTTTAATTTCAGAATACTATAGAGTATAAGAATTGAAAATTTATTTTTTGATATGTCTTAATTTTGTATATAAATAGATGGTATTTATATTAGATAAAAAAAATTTAGAAATTAGTATTTGATAGATATACTTTAAGAAAGTCTTAAAATTTTAAGATATATAATCCTAATATATATATTTCGTCCTTTTTTAAATTTATTTTAAAAAATTTAGTACAACCATGAAGTCAAAATGTTTAAATGAAATTTCTCTTCATTAAATGTTTTTTTTTTTCTTTTTTCTTTTTTTAAGGCGAAAAACAGTATATATTCGATTGAGCACTAGACTTTTGAATGTAAACTTTGTTTTGGCAGCTTCTATGGTATGATGAATATCATATATAACTAAACTCTCTATAAAGGAGGAGGTAGAAAGTAAGATAGAAAAGTCAAAATGATAATGACAGCCTTATGAGTTATGATGACGGACGTACCCATAAAGGCAATGCATATTAATACATGATGCCATAACAAAAGGAAGAAGAAAGCAAATGCATATTAAAAGGACTTATGTATTGTTTAGAATAGAAATGCTAAAAGACTCTATTATCCTTTCTTTTTATTTAAAATTTAGAAAATTTCTTCATTTATTAAATTCTAAGAAAAATATTTAAATTCATAATATTATTAAATAAGTTTATAATATATTCTCAAATATTATATAAAATATTTAAACTTAAATCAAATTTAAAAAATCATTCTTATCCAACCCTTTCTATACTCACTCATCCCTCTCTCGCCTAAGCCGCATGACAAAGAGATGAGAATCTATACTTTTAGGAGTTAGGGGACCATATTAAGAAATTTAGTTGGGACCATATTACTATGGGAGCCACATACTTGAAATACAATTTTCTCTAACACCCATTTTTGACTTAGAAACTCGTAAGCTCATCAACTCTGACTTGGACATACGCCATACATTTTCAATTTTTCATAAGCAATATTATCAGTTAAAGAATAAGTTATCAAGAAAAATCTAAATTATTGTTGCATACTATATTTTCGGAGATGCATGTCATATCATATCATATATAAATATATTATATACCATAAACAAAATAATAATGATGGGGAGAATATCATGATCTAAACTTCAGGGCAACACTTTGAGGAGTTAGTTAAAAAGTGGAGAAAAAAGAGAGACTAGAATAATAATGTTCGCAAATTTAGTTTATTACCTGGTGATCATGATCATTAGCTTCGCCGCTAGTAATGGACGGAGCAGATGTCTTCTGAGTATCCGACAGCTTATTCTCTATGACCGCCACTTCCTCTATCTTGTTTGAACTCCTTCTCGTCTCTCCTCCTTCCAAATCTCCCATCAGACCCTTCGCAAGGTCACACAGCAAGTCTTGTTCATATATGATCTGTTTCTAAGGACTGAAAAGAGAGAGGTTTAAAGAAATGAAGGATAAGGAATTAAGTATAGAGAGGGTAAGGATGTCAAATTGGGTGTTTGATTGGTGTATTCCTTTTGCGAATATTTTGAGTGACTAAATACAAAAATACAAAAATTATCAACACGAATTCAAAGGAGTGGGGCAGCTCTAGTTTTTTACTTCATTTTGTTTTGTTGATATTTAGCCAGGCAATTAAATCATATGATGTCAAATAATGGCGTAGCTTTGTTATGGTTTTGAGAAACTTTTAAATATATAGTTATATATTATATTAATTTTATATGTAATTTAAATAAATTTTATATTATATTAATTTTATATATAATTTATTTAAATTAATTTATTATAAATATAATCTATCTAATTACATTATCATAATACATTATTAGCTTTGCTACGGTATTTTAATTATCTCTCTAATTAAAAATTTTCTTCAAAACACTTTCTCTATCCAAAATTAAGTTAAGAAAATAAAGGTAAATGAAATAATTTCTTTCTTATTGTTTTCTAGGAATAAAGAAAGTGGAGTTTGGTTGAAAATACAAGTTTCTAGGAATAACTGAAATATGATCAATTTAGAAAAATAATTGAGAATATCGGAGTAAAGTTTTCGGGAAATATATATAATTAAAGATAGAAGTGCAAAATTATTTGGATTTAGTTGAAAATTTGAAATTACTAATATTAATTTGGAAGATTAAAATATTTGTAGATAAAATAATTGAATAATATGTATTAGTTATAAAAGATTATATAAACTTATCAATCTTATAGATAATATTAATTTAGAAGATTTAAGTTAAACTAATTATGAGATATTAAGCTTAATTAGTTATTTTAAAGTGAAATATATATATAATTATGAATAAAATAAAATTATGTAATATTATAAATTATTCATGTTATCGAGATATAAAATTTAACTGATCAAATACATAAATAATTAAAGTAAGTCAAGGTTACTTTTGTAATTAGAGAAATGATAAGAATAATATCATTAGAACTCAATTAATATTTTACCTAATATATTTAATTCAAAATTAAATATATTATTATTTAATATATGAATTTCAAAATTTATAATTGAAAATACATATATTAATTAATTAATATTAATTATCTTATAATTATAAATTTATCCAAAAAATTATTTTCTTGCAAGTAAGTCATTTTTTCAATATTTGTCATTTTTACCTTATATAATATTTTATAGAGGTGACAGAGGGATTATAGACCTATAATTTCAAACACCAATAAATTATATTATTAATTAAACCATTTAATCTAATAAATCTAATTTATTAATCATAATATTATTCCACTAAAAATATGAGATTGCACTCTTACAATTATAGAACATATTACTGAGCAATATCTAGTAGTACTTTGAGATTATCATTACATGTAATCTAATCCTCCAAAAATTGATTCATAATTAAAGCTGGTCAAAATTATCATTTTACCATTCTAATTTTTTTTTATCCTTAAGTGTCATTAATCCACTAGTGAACGGTCAATTTATAACTTAATTATAAATTTGAGCTCAAAATCATTCAGTTCCAAAATTAACCCTTAAAGGAACCAATATACAATTTTCTATGAAAAAGATTTGGATTTTATATTTGTAAAACACGTTCTCAACCACTTATCCCAATGAATCTCCTTAACAAAAATTTTTAGCCTGTTTTACAAACATACCGTGATGAATAAATTAAAAGATCAAGTTAACATAAATAGGAGTTCATGATTACTTAGGATTCAAATTGATCTTCATATGATCATCTATTGATATGAATACATTTTTTATGGCAAAGGAATTTTAATAAATAATTAATCTAATTATATAAATTACCTCCACTAAGATGTCTATCTACATCAGTGATTCAGATATAATCCATTGCATTCATAATGTTAGTGAACCGTACCAACAACCATCAATTAAAGATTTCATACTTTTATATGTTGTTGCAATTTAATTCATTATCTAATATTAATCCTCTCGTACCAATACAAGATTATAGTCACATAAATGAATTTATTTTCTAATATTTATACACATTATTAAATAATAATACATTCACAATAATTATATAGAAAAATATCGCTTTTATTTTTACAAAACAATACTCATCACATACTTTCAGGGCACCATGCTCAACAATTCTAACACTAATGGCATAAATAAACAAGATGGAACTAAAGGACTTTGAAGATTAAAGTAGAGAGAAAAATAACATATTGTTTGTAAATGATAAAATAAGACTATTTAGGTGAGAACTCAAAGGACTAATACTATTCTTAAGAATGGATCTAATTAAAAAAGAAAAATATTAATATTTTGAGAAATCGAAAAAAAGAGATAAGAGTCAGACAAACCAAAAATTAAACTATTGTATATTTAACTAATTGATGATTCATTGAGTGATATTTTTTTATCCAACTCAAGCTTTCTATTTATAGGTAATTAGAATAGAAAAATGGTCTTCAAATTTCGCCTAAATCTTGGCTTCCACACCCAACCTAAATTAGAGCCACATTCCCTTTTTTTTCTTAAGGAAAATTTAACCTCCAACGTTAATAAAATCAACCGTATATAGTCCATATGTCATTCAGATTCATCCTAATTTTTTTTCTCCCCACTCACCTATTAATTCGGTTGACTTCTCTCTATTTTCAGCCAAGTTAGCTCTATTTTAGGCCAACCCCTTTCTTTAGCCGAAAATGCAGCTAAAAAAGTTATTTTCATGTACTTTTTGGGGAAAAGTGGGACTCGTTTCAAACTTCTTCTGCTTGGCCAAATTTTGTCTTTTATTGGCTGATTTTTCCCTTGCTTGTGTTTTTGGATGACCTTCATATGCTTGAAGACAAAATTAAATTCCTTATTAATTGAGATCTTGATTTGCTTTTTCTCTGGACGGTTGAAATTGAAATTTAAGTGATCCTTATATAAGCAATCTAAGGGTCGATTTGATGCCACCTCATCAATCTATGAGAACTTTCACACTCTTTGAAGTGAAAATCCACTTTTGGCTGAATTATTTGAGGCCAAATGCATTATTCGACCAAATTTATGTTTAATTTCCGATTTGATTAGTTGGTCGACCGATATCTTCGGCCGTCTCTCGTTGGCCGATTTTGATTATTTTTGAATTTTTACCCAATCACATTCCTCCACGTATCTGTAAAATTCTATTATCAATAAAATAATAAGTAACATATAAGTAAAAATGTGCTTATAAATAAAAGTCAACTTAGATATTTAAAATGTACTTATTTCAGTAAATATCTATTTATTTTTTAAAAATAAATAAGTTTGACCGTTTATAAATACTCCCAAACAAGCTCTTATTTACTTATTTACTTTTTTTTTTCCAATTACATCCTGTGGGTTCATTCGTGTTGGAAATTTATCCTTGTAGATTTAAATTCAATTTAAAAGTATAGTATGATACCAAAAATACATATGCATACGCAGCACAATTGAAATGCTAGTATGATATTTTATACTATGAGCCAATAATATAGTATAGAAGTATAAAATCTTATGAAAATGATTGAAAAAAGAAAAACCACAAGGGCATAATTGAAAATATATGAACCTATAATATCAATACTAAAAGGAAAAAGATTAAATAATATTAATTAAATAGTCTTATGTCAAATAAATTGTTGAATGATATATGGAATTTGAATTTTTTTATTAGTTCATATTTTCAAAATTTAAATAGATAAAATATCAATTTATTTTTATTTTTAATTTTGATTTTAGATCTCGTTTTAAAATATCGATTTAAGATCTTAGTCTAAGATCTCGATTCAAGATTTTCGTCTAAGGAAACAAAGAGAGAGATCATAAGAGAGGGGGTGAGGAAAAGAAAAATGAGAAAAAAGTGAGAATAATATTTTAAAATTTAAAATTTTCATTTAAAAAAAAAGTGTTATTTAATATAATTTATAAATTTTAACTTATATATCAAAATAATTATTAAAATAGAATGGTCCACTTAAATTAACTCTTATCTATATCTGTGTAATAAAATAATATTATTTTTTTTTATAAGAATAAGATTAAATAAAAATAAAAATAATAAAGAAATAAATTTAAGTGATTCATATTAAATTTAATTTATCACTTAAAATATACTATATTATTTGAATTGTTATATGTTTATTTAAATTGTTAAAAAAAAAAGGAACTTTTTAAGGACCAAATGGAAAAGTTGAGTAAAGTGTGAAGATTATAAATTTATATTATTTTATATGTATTTATTATTTATTCATAACTTCACTATAAATAAAACCATCACAAACACGGCAGTGACGGCACTACCAATGTACGCTGTTTCATTTCCCTAAATAACACAAAGATATCTGGATCGACCGAGCAAGGGCAATCGCAAAATGGGTTTGAATGTTTGTTTTCTCACTTTCTCAGTCTTTCTAGATTTTTTTTTTTTTTTTTTTAATATTTCTTTTCATTTACTATTTGGATCTGTAAATTTGTTCGTTGCCGGTATCTGGACTTCTATTACTACTCATGTGTTCGAAGGATAGGATCGTGCTAATGTTAATCAGTCTTTGTGGTTAGATCTGCATGTATAGTTTCATTTGATCAATTTTCCCTTGCATTCAAATAATTTGTTACAATTTTTCTCTTATTGTTTTCTCAGATCTTTAGTTCTTAATGGGTTATGGACTTTGTTATCGGATCTGATAAGATCTGCTACCGATGGATTCATTTAAAATTTTCTCATCTTTTCTGTCAAGCGGAAATTAACTTTTAGAGGAATTTTCTAGATAAATGAATTTTCTGTATTGATCTTTTGGATGAAGAATTCCTCTATAAAGTATCCTCCTTAACCATACAAGAACCGGATAAAGTATTCCGTTTCGAAAATCCGATTGATATCGGGTGGTTCCCACCTGGAAAGCATCTTCATAAATCTCACTTCAAATTCTTGCGTGAATTTAAGTCTCTAAGATTGATATTGAAAAGAATCATGCCCCCTTTTTAATGGAAATTTCATTTGGGTTTTGGATTTCGTAGGAAGAGTTTGAAGAGTATGCTGAGAAAGCAAAGACACTGCCAGCGAATACAAGCAACGAAAACAAGCTTATTCTCTATGGGCTGTACAAGCAGGCCACCGTGGGACCAGTGGACACTAGTTAGTAATCTTTCTTAGAATCTACGTTAGGCTTTTTTAGCTATAGTTGATGTGGTTTTTCGGATGGGCTAAGTTATAGGTGACCTCATTATGTATTTGCTAAATGACTGATTTTCAGGCCGTCCCGGAATCTTCAACTTGAGGGACAGAGCCAAATGGGATGCATGGAAGGCTGTTGAAGGTAATAGACTAAATAGTTTTTCTTTCTTCTTCTTCTTTTCATTTTTAAAACTTATTTTTCTATCGGAATAGAAATTTGATTAAGAACTAGGATTTGGTACTACAAAAGAGTTTCACACTGTCACATATTATTTGCTCAAAACCCATTTTGGGCCCATAAATTGTAGTTACTCTTTAAAGTGTTGACTAAAATTCGATTTATTTTAGTAAAGAATTTGAATATTATGTGCAGGGAAATCACAGGATGAAGCAAAGAGTGACTATATCACCAAGGTAAAACAGTTGCTTGAAGAAGCTGCAGCTTCTGCTTGATTGATCTGATCTTTTCCATGATCTGATCTAAATCTGCCTATTAATTAACTTTCTCTGTTTGGAAAACTGTCAAAACAAAAGAAAAAAAAAAAAGAAAAATGAGTATACTTGTTCTACTTCTTGTATTGCTATTTAATTTAGTCTTTGTTGTGCGAGGATGATTTAGGTATTTTAAATGAATGTGTTGTTGGAAAAAGACTCCTCTTTTTATAAGAATTGCAGATCACTTCTAGTTTTTTCTAAAGATATTTGATTGTCTACTATTAAGAGGATGGGATGAGTTGTAGTTTTCTCTCTTTTCTTTGGTCTTAAAAGAAAGAGGGCAAATTAGGATTTACTCTTCCAAATGCTGTCAAATTAGGATATGGTCTCTATAGTTGTGGTAACTAGAATGCATCTTCAATTATTTGTTTTTAAACTAGAATAATGCCTCCGTTTTTATCTGGGGAAATTACGATTATTCGTAGAATTTCATATAAATTATAATCAACCTCTAAAAATATTATAAATACTTAAAAACTAACTTTAAATCAGAATGACAGTCAAAATTTTTTATCACAATAATGAATATTCAAAATTCAAACAAAAATTATAATTAAATTAGTTTCAAATCATTAACTTAACCAATAAGTTAAATAATAAATTTTAATTTTCAAAATAACTCCTTAATTTAATTTGTTTTCAAAATAATCTAATCTGTTTATTTCCAATTCTTTATGTGAAAAAACTATATTAGATTCCTTCCGGTTTCTTCATGCAAAGAAACAAGGTTGACTTGATTGGTTTTCCACAAATATATTAGACCAATTAGATTGATTTTTTTTTTTGGCGAGAAATTTGATCGATTCAATCGATTTCTCACGATAATTGAACCGATTCAATCGTTCTATTCACGAGAAATTGAATCAATTTTTCAGTTTTTTGAATGAAATTAGTTTAATTTTCATTTTTCTTTCCTTCAAGAAATCATATTGTTTTTGCTGCAGCGTTTGGTGGTGGCAGTCGGAAATCATGCGATTGTTTAGGAAAAAATTAGGAAAAAAAAATTATTTAGAAAAATAAATGAAATTAATTTAGATAAGTTATGAGATTGTTCTAAACGAAAAATTTACCACAATTTTTTTTTTAATCTTATGGACCGAATCATGTCATATTGGGTAGGTTACTTAATGATTTGGAATCGATCTAATTAAAAAATTGGAGGTTCATTATAATTTTGGTTTGAGTTTTTGTATTTATTATAATTATAAAAATTTTAGGTGTTTATTATTATTTAAAAGTTTGATTTTTTAGTGGTTACTATAATTTTATGGGGGGGTTTATTATAATTTATACATAGTTTTGTTGTTAATCATAATTTCCCAAATAAAAATGGAGGCCTTATTCTAACTTTTTTAAAAATTAGAGGACGTATTCTTATTATTAAAACTATAGAGACTTTATCATAATTTTAAAGTACTTGAGAAGGTAAATCCTAATTTACCTTCAAATAAAATTTAACAAAGAGAAAACAGAGGGACAATTCACTAAAAAGGAAAGGGAAAGCTTAGGTGACATGCCCCTTGGAACGTTATATATGTATCATGGACAAAATTTTAGCAATAGAGATTATGGCAGAAATTGAAGGGGATATACAGATACATAAGGCACTTACTCTACCTCTTCGTAGTTTTAACTTTCAAGACTTCTGGACCCAGTAATTCACTAGTGTAGATATGATATTCATTCATGGAAACATGTAGGCTCCTACCCCAACAATAATTAAGATTTAGTAATAACTTTTTTTCCTCGGCATGTAATCTATCAGACATAAATAATGGAAGGTGTAGCCACATAGAAGTATAGAAAGTAACTCTCCATCTCTAAAGTCCTCAGTACCGAAATAGTAACCCGAATCGAATGAGACTTTTTATGAATAAGATCAGTGATAATAAAAAAAATCCTTTTTCTTGAGGACTAGGTGCTGAATACCTCTTATTGAAGCTAATGAGCGCATGAACAATTGGATCTACCTGAATCTGAACTTAAGGGGCAGCTTGTAGTTTGACCTCTACTGCTTCTGCCTGGTCGTTCCCTCCGTTATTTTTCTTCAAGTAGCTATGGTTACTAAAATAGCCACACTAAGAGCCACTATCCATGTAGCAAGTGGCCTCTCCGTGTTGGAATTCGTCTCACATCACTTAGAGAGAAGATTTTCAGTTAGTTTATAAGTTAAGAGTTTTGTATTCCTCTACAAGACCTTTTAGGGGAATAAACTATTGAACTCATCAATTTATCATTGTATCAGAGCTATACCATAAGCAGATGTGTACACACTTTATTGTCATGTGCCACTTACCTATCGTATCACTTGTTGGGCTTTCGAAATGACTATCCTATAAGTGAGGGTGTTGAAATTTATTCCACATCGCTTAGGGAGAAGATCTTCCATTAGTTTATAAGATAAAAGTTTCATCTTCCTCTAAAAATATACGATAGAAGCCCAAATTTTTACATGGTATCATAGTTAGATCCAACACATATTGGATTTAACCACCACACGTGCTTCATATCACCCATATAAAAAAATCCATATCTAAGCTCAAAATAATGCCACACATGAGGGGGCATGTTGAGAATATATATATCCCACATCTGAAAGGGAATTCTTGGAAAACTAATATATAAGAAATATGTGCTAACCTCTCTTATAGCCAATTAGTTTTGAGATGGAAGCCCAAATTTCTTCATGGTACCATAGCTAAACCCTAAGCGGATGTGTCCACACTTTATTGTCAAGTGCCCCTCACATATTATGTCATTTGTTGGGCTTTCAAAATGACCAACCCATAAGTGAGGATGAGTGTTGGAATTCGTCTCACATCACTTAGGAAGAAGATCTCTAGTTGGTTTATAAATCAAGAGTTTTGTCTTTCTCTACAAGGCCTTTTAAGGGAAAAAACTATTAGACTCGTCCATTTATCACTCTCTGAACAAACAAACTCTAGTTTAATATGACAACACATATAGACGAGGAAAATTGTCTCTTAAACAATGATATGTCATGCAATGAATATCTATATGTGAGTGTTCATTTTGAAGAGTGGTCTGCCTATTCCCTTAGAGCTAAAGGTAGAAGACATCTTTTATATCGATAAAAGATTTGAGGAGCCTAGTTGAGGCTCTCTTTCGATCAAAAAGTTATAAGGAAGAGGAAACTATAACAGAGTATTAAAGCGACTAATAATGACTAATCATCCTCAATGTTTAAAGGTGTCAAACCTTGTTGGGTGTGATTTTCAAAAGAAGAAAGGAAGAGACAATTCCACTATAAAAAGGAAAAAATATCTCAACAATCTTCTGAGTTGATATAAGTAGGGGTGGTGGGCTAGCCCAACCCAATCCGATCCACAAGGGGCCTGAACCATTTAGAGTTGGGTCGGGCTAGGCACATTTTACATGGATCAGGCTCTGGCAGGGCCATAAACCTTAGCCCGACCTGTGCTCGAATTGAAGTAGGGTCTAAAACAGGCTTTTTCTATTTATTTTTTTTTTGGTATAAATAGTCATATTACACACTAAATAAGTTTTATGGTTCAATAAACATATTTTATTGCACAAAAGAACTTTATTATGATTAATAACTGCAAATTGAAAGGGATATATGCTTTCGTTTATTTAATAACAGTAACCACGATATTATTTAGTTACATTGTTCTGGTGAAGCAGACGAACCTATAGTTAATGGGTGTTTTAGGAAATATCGGCGCAAACGGTCACTTCCATTTCAAAGACTTACATAAAAAAAAACTTTAGTGCATACGAGACATTGTGTTAGTTGTCATGTCACTTCAGCCTCCTAGGTAGTCATATACAATTCAATAAAGTGGTATCAAATAGCATCTCTTGAACGTTGAGGACTAGTATCATTCATTTCCTATATTAAATGTAACAAGTTAGAACACTAAACATATTAAATGTAAGATATTAAATGTAAAAAGTTATAAATAAATAAATAAATAAATAAAATTACCTAAAGAAAAGCTAAATGAATATGTGATCGTGGGGTGAATTTAGAAGTGATCATCATTCGGATCGAGTTGGATTTCATCCGATCCGGCACCGTATCCAACTTGTAGATCATTCGATGATTCCAGTTTTATATCCGATAGATCCGACCGAAGAAGTCGGTCGGATCAGTCGGAATTTGGATCGGATCGGATGATCCTTTTTTTTTTCTTTTTCCATATATATTTACCTTTTTATTTCTTGTTGGATGTCATTTTTCATGTATATTTTTGTTTTTCAATAGGAAATGATATTTTGATATTATTAGCAATATCATCAATAATATTCATTAGCCTATACGAATCAATTGTCGAGACTCATATCACAATCTTTCAGATTGATCCTCAACACAATAGGACGTGTGTGGGAACGTAGAGATGACAATATTTTCTTTTTTTTTTTCTCTTAGAAAAATCTTTAAAAAAAACCTTTATTGAATTATTAGAATGAGATGTATCTATAGGATTATATTAGGATTTTCATTTAATATTATTTTAAATTTAAACTATTTAAATTATTTGAATTGATAATTCAACCATAATATTAAATGATAAGATAATCATTAAATGATATATTTCATATGATCAAATCTTATTTAAAATAAAGTTTTATCTATTTTAAATCATATTATATTTTTAATGATATATTTGATATGATTAAATCTTTTCAAATCTTGTTTAAAATAGAATCTCATCTATTTTAAATTAGATCATATCTTATTTGAATTTTAAATTAGATCATATCTTATTTGAATTTTAAATTTGTTTATCAAATTAATTTAAATTTGACTTACCCCATCTTAATATTAAATCAATATATCATATCAATTTAATATTATGTATAACATATCTCATTCAAAATCAAATATATTATTATTTAATAAATGAATTTCTAAATTCATGATTTAAATACATCTTTTAATTAACTATTTTTTAATGAATTAATTAACACTAATTATTTCATAATTATAAATTTGTCCAGAAAACTATTTTCTTGCAAATAAATCATTTTTCAATCTTTGTCATTCTTACCCTATACAATGTTTTATAATGGCGACCTGGGGACCATGTACCTACAATTCCAAACTTCAATAAATTAGATTATTAATTAAAATCTTTAATTCCAATATTATTTTACTAAAAATATGAGATTGCACTCTTACAACTATAGAACATATTATTACTTAGCAATATCTAGTAATCTATTGATATTTTCATTACATGTAATCTAATCCTCCAATAATTATTCATAATTAGAGGTGGTTAAAATTATTGTTCTACCCCTCTAATTATCTTCTATAAAGAATATTTGGATTCAATATTTGTAAATCACGTTTTTAGTCACTTATAGAGATGAATCTCCAAAATAGAAATCTTTGACCTATTTTATAAACAATCTGTGACGAGTGAATCAAAAGATTCAGTTGACATAAATATGAGTTCATGAATACTCTGGATTCAGATTGATCTGCATATGATCATCTATTGATATGAATAAAATTCTTCATGCCGAACGTTTTAATAAAAAATGAATTCACATCGGGACTTGTCCTATATAATCCAATTATGTAAAATACTTCCACTAAGATGTCTATCTACATCATTAATCCGGATTTAGATCACTCGCATTCATAATACTAGCAGACCGTATTATCAACCATTAATTACAGATTATATATTTTAATATGTTACAGATAATTTAATTCATTAGTTATAATCTTAATCTTATCATACCAATACAAGACTATAGTTATATGAATAAATTTTGAATTTTCTGATATTTATACATATTATTCAATTATAATATATTCAAAACAATTATATAAAAAAATATTATTTTTTATTAATTTCATTAAAACAATACTCATCACATACTTTTAAGACACCATGTCTAACATCTAGATCTTGGAGGATTGGTCTATAGACAATCCATAAGCTTTATAATCAGTTTCCTCTACCAGGTCATCCGTAGACTAAGAGAAACAAACCTCCATGATTTATTTGTAAAATTTTAAAATCAGATTAGATCTAATTTGGAGTTTGGAGTTTGAGTTTTAGATTGGGGTTGGTGAAAAAAAATTACATAAATTGAAATAAAACTAAGAACGAAAATAGAAAATATTAACCATTTGAAATAATTGTAAAGAAAAAAAATTAATTGAATTAATAATTTTAATTTTTTTTGGTGATGTGATATTATTAAAAATTCATATTACATGTGTGATCACATTATACGTACAAATGTATTAAATATTATTACGTTAGCATCGTCACTTTGAAGAATGACTGGAGGGACTAGAAAATCCGATCTTAACAACGCATGAATTAAAAAATTAAACGAAGATTATATATGAACAAATTCATAAAATTCAAAAATACATAAGGATTAAAAATAAAATTTAACCCTAAAATAGTAATAGCAAGCACAACACAAACATATTTTGTGTTGAGAGGTTGTGCCCAAGCATATTTTGAGAGACTATGAGCAATCACAACACAACCCACTTATTGGGCTCAACTAAGTTGACCTACCTTCCGCTCCTCTTAGCCTTTTCAAATTTTTAGGATGGTAGATGGTATTTTGACTCTCTATTAATTTTTAAATCCTACCTATATTTGTTTCAAGATAGTAAGTTCGACTAAGCCTACATATATATATATATATATATATATATTTAATTTTGAAGTTTCTCATCTTCATATTTTCTCTCTTTTATTTTCCGTATTAATCTTTAAATCTCCTCCCGACTCTCTTCAACTTTTCCCATAAATACCCTCTCATGCTAAATTCTTCTTCATAAATTTCCTCACTCTCTAATCACTATTATCTATATTCTCTAATATTAAAATCTCTAATACTCTAAAGCCTTTGTTTGACCAAAAAATATTATTATTATTATTTTCATTATTTCTAAATTAAAATTTTAATTAACCTAAATTATAATTACTAATTTGTTAATATTTAATTTGGTAATTAGACATTAGTCTCAATTCTCCAAAATTAAAATAGTTAACCATTAAAAACTAAAACACATTATAATTAATATTATATATTCAATTAAAAAAAAAAAAGTCAAAAGTCACACTTACACTCAATTAAAAATAATATAAAAAAGTAACAAGGTCGTGGGCTAGGCTCATTTTGAGCTCGCACCACTAGCATGATGGGCCGACATGGGCACGATCCATTTTTTTGCAAAAGTTGTGCGGCCCATTTTAATATCTGTACTCTCTTGAGAACAAATAGTTCTAATGAAGAAAAAACTATAACATAATATTAAAGTCAGCCACTAGTGATGAGGTATCCTCAGTGGTCAAAGGTGCCAAACCTTTTGGTACTAAAAAGGAAAGTTTTAGTGACGTGGTTAGTTGTGTGAAGGAGTTTCTTGGGCTTCGGTCCGAACACTACAAATCTAAACTCATCCAAATATACATCATTTTAAGATTCGACCAAACCATTTAATATCATTTAACGAATAATATTTATATTATTTGATGAAAGATCTGAAAGCTTTATTAAACGCTTTTCATTAAATGACATGATATATTATGAATGATTTGATCTGAGTTTTCGGACGAGTTTTGCCCTTGTGGTAGTGTCGTAGTAGCATATGGCATTAGATGTAATATATTAATTAGTGCTTATAGGCAGACTGATTGGCTTAACTCTTAAAAAAGTATGTTTAGTTCGATTTTTTGGTGGATGAATTTACTTGATTCAAATAAATGATCAAGCGAATGATTTTTTTATTTTAACTCAAATGAAAAATTCATTCTTTCATTCATATTTAAATTGATAAGAATCAAAATAAATATATATTTATATAATATATTTTTTAATATATATTATAATTTTTATAACTTTTTTTTTAAATGGCTATAAAAAAATTAATATTTTTATTTTTATTCATTACATATTTATTATATAATTAAATAAATATAAAAAAATTATTATTTTTATTCTCATTCTCATTTTTATTTGTATAAGAATGAGCTCTTAATTATTTATGAATAAAATCTTAAGTATCGTTTAAGTTTTTTTTTTTTTTTTTTTTGTAACAAAGATTTTGCTGACAAACTGAATAACAACTGTTTAGAAGTTGGAAGCGACACCATCCAATGGATTTAATGGGAGTGAGAGAGAAAGGTCCGGTGGCTAATGAGTGACAACCAAGGACTTGCTGCTTAAGTCATAGTAAAATCCTCCACCACCTTTGTATAACCTTTTTAGTGTTTTTAGATGATCCAAAAGTACACCGGGAAATAGCAAAGATGCTCATAACTCATTTGATAATGTATTATTATGGATCAGAATCAATCATCATTCCATTTTCTTTACCCACCACCTCCACATGGGTTCATGAGGGAGGCTCATCCCGGCACCGTATTTGTTATCAATCGTCCGATTTCATTAAAGAAAATAGGACGATTTTCTTTCAAAAATGAATTTGAATTTTTACGGATATCTTATGAACATTTCAAAAAAAAAAAAAGACCTCATTAAAAGAAAATGAATAACAAGCATCAGATTTTCGTTTTCCTTAATAAAATTGGACGAGTGATGACAAAAGCGAATCCATCCGGTCCCCTCTCTCCCTTCTCTTAAAATGAGTCTCGAGAAATTTTTGTACACATTATTATAATTATTGTTATGGAATATAATATATATAGTTTTAATTATAAATATTATTTTTTATATGATGTATGAAAATAATATTTATGATTTAAATTATATTTATTATAATACACATGATATTTAGCAAAAAAATAATTAGATTTAAAGTTCTAACTAGCTTACAAAATTGTATAAATTATATAGAACAAGTATTCAAAATGTAACCCAATCATCTTCATTTATCTCAAAATCTTGCTAGATTCAATACCGTTAGTAAGGATATGCATAAAACCAATCATCCGATTCACCTTATTAAAAACTAAATCACTCACTCGAAACCCGTCAATTTATTATGTATTGGGTTAGTTATAAGTTTAGTCTAAACCCAATTAAAAAAATTTAGGCCGAAAATAAATTTTAAAAAAACCAGTCGAACTCGGCCAAATAAAACTGATAAAAAAATAAATATATAAAAACAAAAATAAACTATGTATATATAAGTTAAGCAAAGTTATATATGATCATAAGTAATGAGTTAAGCAATATATATATATATATATATATATATACACTTATATATTTTTTACTGTATTACTTAATTTTTTTCAAAATAATATTAACTTAAGTATGCTCTTATCTCTTATATCTTATATTTTCAGTATATATTCTTATATTTATTATTATTTTTAATGAAAAAACATGTACTTAAAGTGTTTATTGCTTTGACTTTTTTTGAATAAATAACATGTGAAAATATTCGGCTTATGCTATTTGAATTTTATTCCTTTATATATTTTACCTATTGTTTAGAATTTATTTTCAAAACTCATTTGACATTTTGTTTTATTTTGCCTTATAGAAGATATCAAGCCTAAGAAAAACAAAAGATAAAAATAAATAATATCGAATTTAATCGTTTCTTATTTAATTGAATTTATTGATTAATGACTTGATTTTTAATTTTCATTTTGAAAATAATTTAAATTTTAAAATTATAGAATTTATATTATTATTAATTTTAGCGAGATATTAAGTTTTTTCTTTTTTTAATTTATGAAAAAAGCGGTCATCCACGGATTTATGCCTAATCCAACTCGAAGATTCAATTGGATTTCTAAAATATTTAGATTAGCTACAGATAAAGAATTCAAAATCCAATCATATTTGGATTGACGATAAAAATCTTCCAAACCCAAACAACCCGGCCTAATGCACACCCGTAACTGCCAGAACTCAACCTCTGCCAAATTGGATGCCAAATTCCAATTTACAAGTTTTGGAAAATATTGATATTTGATACAATTATACGAGATCTTGCACTCTTCAGCCAAATATGAGTTTTTGTATAATTGATATAAGTGACTACACCATGCCGTTTCTAACCGTACATTCCCAAAAAAAAAAAGTGATTTTTTTATTTATTGATATTTATTTCCACATCAGCCCAGCTTCTTTCATGGCCTGATCAGTATACATCACACGCACAGAGAAAAGAACTGTTATAATACATTAGTTAGATCCAAATCCTAATTACCATTGTTTTCTAGCCCTTCTCCTATTGGACAAAGGGATATCGCGAAACGTAATATTCCCTCACACGGGAAGCGCCATCTCTTGCAAGAATCCCTTCCAGATCTCCAATAATTCTAGCCAACCATATCTCTAAGTTCCTCTGGATTTCTTTCAAGTTGTTTCTAATGGAGTCTAAACACCTTCTTGTGGTCGATTTGGCATGGCTTCCTTGCTCATCTCTGTAGTAACAACCTATCTCAGTTTGTAATGCCATCAACTTGTGTCCAGTATCTGATGCTCTTTGCTGAAGCCGGAATGCTTCAATTAAGAACTCAGTCTGCCTTTGTGTTTGAAATTCCGGGTTCAGCACCGGTTCACAGGGATCACTTGATTGCTGCAAAGTAAGCAAAAGAATATGTGAAGCGCCAAAATTAAACAAACAACTTGGCAAAACTAGAGTTTCAGACTGTAATTTATTGTTTCCTTTTTTTCCTTTTTTTTTTCTGGGTGAGTACACTGAATTTTCTATCTGGAGTGATTGGAGGTAACGGACATTTTTGTGGGCTCAAGCTGGACTATAGATGGTACAAAACATTTTTCTAATAGATAAATATCAGGGAAATGAGATATAGCCAAAAAATCTAACAAACGGAACATGGAAAAAAGTATTAAGAAATGGTTAGAAAAACTGTTTACTGGCTTATATAAGACAATAAGATTGGTAACATATGCAATTTCAATTTCTAAGGAATTCAGAATTCTAATTAACCAGAGGCCTAAAAAAATATTTTCTGTGATATTATCAGAAGAAATCATCAAAATATAATTTCTAGTCCTTGAAATCTCAATATGGCATCTTGATCATATGAAAGAGTCTCTAAATCAGTAGCAATGAAAAAGATAACATCGACGCAATGGGGGTCCAAAATCCAAGTAAGTTGGCTACATCACAAACTGGAGGAAACTATATTTTTTGTAATCATAATTCATCCAACCATATTGAAAACCAATATAGATGAAAATCTGCCAACTACATGAACGATAAGATAACAAACAGGAAACAAAAGATGGGTTTATAAGCATTACCATTTTGCTGCAGAGATCGTCAATTTTTCCAGTAAGTGTCTGATATCTCTTTGCCTGCTTTCTCATTAGAGATGGAACCTTCAATAGATCATCTTTACCAACTTTTTCCAAATTCAGGAGCTCCTGTTCAAGTAACTTTAGTTTAGAGGAAACCCCACTTGATTCTCCATTTACTTTCCAAGGCGATTCACTCCTGACCAAGAGAAGAATTGGGGGAAAAATGTCCTAAGTTTGTGTGGTTCAATGACATACTTCAACAACTGTTATTACTTAACATCTAAACAATTCATTTTACCTTGGTACGAAAGACTTCATGTGGTATAGTGATTCAAGGGATTCATACTGGACATCCTGCAAGGAAAAAATAAAAATAAAAAAAATCTGAAATGGAAGTCTCTTTGCACACAAAGAAGGTCAGGGTGGGCGACCCGACCAAAAAAAGCCAAAGGACTAGATCCCAAAGGAGTTAATAATCCTCAATGAGAAATTTGTGTAGGTACTGAGTTGACTAATGTGAGTTGAGAATGTCAGAGTCAAATGGATTTGGTCAACTGAAGCAGAGGTAGGTGTTTCGGAACTAAGGGATCTTTAGGTCCAAAGCATTTTCTTTTTCTTTTTCAACTGGAGCAAAACCATTAGATTTCAAACTAATAACAAAGCTGCCAAAAAGTAAAGAATTGACCTTAAAGGGCAAAAGCTATCATGGAAAACATCTATAGGACACAAACCTCATGAAACGATTTGAAGAGGAAAATATAAGTCCACAATTTCTCTTCTAGCTGGAGATCGTAAGACACTTCGGGGTCTGGAAAAAAATAAAGTACAGGAAGTCTTATATACCAGGTTGGAGGAGCTATACAATTGTTTTACTGTCATTGGTTTACCACTGCTAAAGAAGATTATGTGCTACTTTACCAACTTGCTTAGTTTGCTAATAGTTTTATAGAGCCATACCAAAGACCTCTGATCAATTCTCGTTCTAGACAGTACAGGAATGCCTAAAGGCACTACCCCTTTTTGTAGTATCAGGTCAGGTACCTCTGATCAACTACCAATAAGTTATAAAAACCTACTTCATAAAACAACACTAAAGAGTAGTACTAATACATTAAAGTTTAGACTCAAATCTTATCACGACCACAAGCCCCGATGTTACATTTTCCTTGGATAAGCTTTGTCAGCTGTATTGTCAAACTAGATGCTCAGCAAGAGGATACCATAACACTTGGAATCAGTTGTTAGTGGACCCAGATAGGATCAATATATCTTCAAGTTATGGTTATAGACAATGCGCATCAAGATAAGACAAAGGACCAGACAAATAAATAATTATTATGAGCCTGCAAGTGCAAAGATCATTTTTCCCTCGCACAAACATGAAGGTAATCAGAATTGAAAACAACCTACACTATGTCACTACCATAGAAACAAATTAACGCGAAACCATTGTATCACCTACAATAGAGCAAGTAATCAACAAAAGAAAAAAATAAACGTTTGAAAAAAACAATTTCGAGTAGAACCTGCCAGAGACTTGCTCTCTCTGCCCAGAATTTTGAGGCCGAAGAAGCCAAGAACTCAGAACTAAACCCGTTTCCATGTTGAACTTGATGTTCATGTCGATACTGATGCCTACAGAAAGCATTATCCACCTCTGCATTCACGTTCACGTTCACACTTCCACATTCCTCTGTTGAATCCTTCTGAAACCACTCCGCACTCTCACTCCTACCGCATCCACTCACACCCACACCATCCACCTCTACCTCCCCCTCCTCTTCATCTTCCTCTCGCTCTTCACGCTCCTCCTCCCGGTCCAACTCTTCGGACTGAAACTCAACCCTCTGCGACATAAAGCTGAGCATCTCGTCTCTCTCGCGGAGCTCCCTCTCCAACTCCAGAATGCGAGCCTCTGACTGAGCCTGAGCCTGCTCGAAATCGGAAATCCTAGAGGTGAGATGCGAAATGTGTTGGTTAGCAGCGTCGATCTGGAGCACAAGCCGCTTCTCTTCCGCCTGCCAGGCGTTGCGATGGGAAGCGAAGATCTCCACTACTCTTGCGTTAGCCTTTGAGTCCTCCTTCCTCCTCGATTTCATCTGCTTCAGAAGCTCCTCCACCTGAGATAACCTCAATTTCAGCTCCATAATCTGCGTCTGAAGCTTTGCTACTAGTGGAATGGAATTCTTTGGAAGCAGGGCCAAGAGCACTGAGAAGCTTACGCCCAAGTAATTCCGCACCACATTCTTCAGCTCGTCTACCTCTTCACCTTCCTCTTCCTCTCTCATTCCTTCTTCTTCCTGTTTTGAATTTTGCTTCTGTTCTTCGTCCTGAGCTGCCATTTGCCACTTGCCACAGAGAGACGGGGATAGAGAAACGGAGACAGAGAGAGAGATAAGAGAAGCGAAAGAATTGGTTTCGTATGGTTCTGTGTGGCAGTGGGGGGTTCGAGGTTGGCTTTCTGAAACGATTTGAGGTGATAAAATGAGCGGATCGGTATGAGCACGCAAAATACAATATAATAAAAATATGGTATGAGAATGGGTATGATATAAGTATCGGGTCATGTTTTATTTAATTATATAGATACGTGGGTTGGCATGATATAATATAGATTTTATCCGCTGGTTCGGAGGAGTACGGCATTATCTTTGTAGGTCTGTATGAGTTACGAGTCTAAAACTATTTTCTAACTTTCAAAGTTTTTTTTTTTTTAAATTATTTTGTGTATTAAAAATATTTTAATTAATATAAAATTTTGTTTGACTAAATAATATTTATTATAATTTATTTATAATTTTAATTAATAATAATACTAATTTTTAATTTACTAAATAATAATTATTAAGAATGATTAATATTATATAACATATATTTTACCTTATTAGTATTTTATTAATTTATTTAAAACTTTTCTTTTATTTTTATTTTTTAAATAAGCGTTCGGGCTCACTGGCTGGTACGACACGTTCATGGCTCGTTAATATATTTGTGACGTGTTGTGCTTTTATTTTTAAGTGCAATCACAGGTCAATCCATATCGAGCACGACACGACACAATCTATATGGCATGAATGGCCAGACTCTAAAAACGATTGGAAATTCACGGAAAAAAGGTCTTTCTAGCTTTGTAAATTACTTAGACAAAATCACGTCAAAAAGAGGAGTGCCATTTTAACCTCTTAAGTGCGTGCTGTTACAGGCTTTTATGATCCCTTGTAAGTTATACCCCTGGTGTACGCAGAGGGAGCGAATGTTGTGCTTTATCAGTCATCATTTATTTCAAATGAAGTGTAGAAGGGATAATGTTCAATGTGAAAAGAAAAGAAAGGTATAAAAGAGGATATTAGATTGTTAATGAGGTGGTTTGGTAATAAAAGGATGAACAAACTAGTATTTGTTCTCCCAAACAGTTAAAATAATTTCTCATAAGTTTTTTTATAATCATAAAGAGTTGAGAATTAGGATTGATTCAACCTCACAAGTTAATAATGGCTCGTTTGATTGCATTATATGAGAATCATAAAATAAAAATAGTTTTCATTCTGTTGTTTAGTCAGACATAGAATATGAGATAGAATGAAAGAGGCTAACAAAATCGATTCTCCAAAAGGCTGAAAACTCATTCTATTTCTACGATCCGTTTAACATGGGGAGAGTTGAAATCAGATAACAACAATAGAGAATCATTTTTTTGTTTTTCTTATGAAAATACAGAGATTTGATACTGAATTATGAAATTTAAAAAAATTACCTCTTCATTCCATTTCTCATTCAAACATTCTCATTTGAGTCATTCTTATTCCAACTAGTCTACATATTCTCATTCCACCCATGAATCGAAACCAAACGAACCGTAAGGGTCCTTCAATGTAAAGCCGCATAAATATTTAATCATGTATAATCAATGGAAGCATGAACTTTACTCGGTAAATTAAGGAATACCAAAATTATGAAAATTATATTGTTTAGAGGTATAATAAACTTTCAAATGATGGACCACTAAAAGGGTGAAATTGGTTTGATTTCCTAATAGGAATTAGAATGAAAATGTGAATATAATGACCATCCCTTTGTTATTTGTTTAGTTATATAAAGAATGAATATTAGTCAATGATTTTGATTCTGCATTTTAATGATTCATTTATTTGATTAGATAAATAAATTTTACAATAATCAGAGGGTTAAATTTATAATATATTATTAACATCTAAATTTATCCCTACAAATCGGATATATTATCATTACAATTCACTTTGTGAGATTTTCAAAAATGATCCAATAGACAAAGAAGGTGTTGAGGATGTAGTAGAAGTTGAAGAAAATGACCTTCTAGACATAGAAAATGTATATCCATCAAATGACACAGATGTGCCATCCCCCATAAGTGTGAATTGTCAAGGCGATCCCACTTCTAGCAAGATGAAGAGGAAGAGAAGTGTTGTCGATAATATTATGAAAAACTTGGCTCATTCTTTAACTGAGACTAGAGTGAAAATTACCAAAACATTACAAGTAATGGTGAGGGAGGTTTTGATTGATCGTCAATGAAGGGACAAAGAGATGGAGGAGATTTGAAATATGCCACGATCGCCAAGGATGCAAGAAGGGCATCTGTTTTATTGACGGTAGATGATAGAAAGATGGACTTTTTTTTTAGTACTCTGGAGGATGAAAAACTACAGTTTGTCATGGATCTTTTAGAGGGGTTGTTCTGATTAGTAGGATGTTTAATTTTATGCACTTAGTCATTCTGATGTTTTAAATGATTTATGGATATATAGGATGTTTAGGATGAGTATGTTTTAGATGTTAGGATTGATAAGCGAGACCAACATGATGATATCACTCCTTTAGATGTGTTTATGATACGTTGACATTTGGATTTTTTTAAATGTGAATCTTCATTTTCATTATTTAATTTGACATTATATTAGTATGTTCATTGAACTTTCTAATTCAAATCATTATAATAGAAAGGTTAGGTATAGATTCTAGGAATACAAGTGTGCTTCATTATAATAGAAAGGTTATAGATAGATTCTATGATACAAGTGTGCTTCAGAATAAGAAATAAAAATAAAAAAGTTGTAAGAAATGTATATACTATAAAAAGTAGACAACAATTTCTTGAATTAAATAACCATATTTATGTGAAGACGTTTCAAATTGAGCTTCTTCAAGGGCTCAACTCTCATGATTTTCGGAGAGGTCTAAAAATGGAGCTAGACGTTTTAAGAGGTATTGTTTCATATCTACCAGTTCTTTAAGTTGAGTGAGGAACTATTTATTGATGAAAATGAGTTCATGAATATCTTCTATTTTCATTCCCTTTTTAATTGCAGTATAAACAACATGGATTCCCAATCCCAATCGAACTCTTTCATATCAATTTAAATCTACTTCTTCTAAAGTTTAACCCAAATATTAATGAACTCTAGTTTCTCATAAATATCATTATCTATCATCAACTAGTATGAAACATTTCTTCTGCCATTGCATTCATCTTTGCACTCCAGAAAGCTCAACATTTGTAATGACATCTTCACTATAATCATCTTCATTAGGATCAACTCCATTATGATTATGAACTCTCTCTTGGTTTTGTTCTTCCCGATCAAATTCCTCTTCAACAGGGTCCCTAGCCATCGCTCGACGGATGAAGTTATGTAAAAGACAACATACCATGATAATGCGGTTATGAGTCTTTACTGGATACGAAGATCGAACTCTTAATATGACCCATTGCATTTTATGAATTATAAAACAATGTTTAATGACATTCCTAGCATGAATGGTGAAGGTTGAAAAGCTCCTTTGGAGTGTAAGGTTGGGGTCCATTAATCCATTCCCATAAGTGATGGCGTTGTTTTCTGTATGGTGCTAGAAACCCTTCTCTGTTGGTATACTCCGACATCACATAAGTAGTACATTCAACATGGAACTTTGAAACCAGGTGTACGATGGAGTGAACTTATAAGGACTCTAATGTCAACGATCAAACCTTCATAACCAGTCAATACGTAAATGAATTGCAGTTTCAAAGTGCATACACTTTGATGGGAATATGAGTCCCATCTAATACACTGAGATAGTGCTGCAGGGACAAAATTTAAGTGTGTATTCATACACATCTAACAGTAAAATGTAAATTCAAAAATAATATTTCATATATGTTACCTTAAACCACTTCAATCTATTATCTTGGGAATTCAAATTAATTGGTTCTAGTCTTTTAAAAAACTTCTCTCGTAGACTGTTAATTACTCGAAGGACTATATTGATGTAACAACTAATTGGTTCCCAAAACAGTTAAACTTGTGCCTGATTATCCTAGTCTTAGTATCCTGTGCTATGACAAAAAAGATTATTGCTACTTGCTCGTCAATCCGCAAATTTTTGTGCATGTCTCAATCCACCCTTGGTACTAAGCATCTCGCATAGTTTTGAAAATGTACACCTACCCAGTCTAGTGTGATTATGACATACTTCATCTCCAGCATATATCATCCTTTCCATGATTAACCTGCTATGATTTATGTCTAAGACATATCTAGTTCCTAGTTGGAGTTGGCTTTTTCATGCAGTGGTCTAGAGCTAGTGGTCTAGAGCTCCATATATTTTGAAGTTTCAAATAATTGTTTAAATTTGAAAATATACTTAAAAGATCTTTTACCATGTTTATGGAAAATATGAAAAAATTTAAAAAAGATAAAATAATTAATAGATCATTTTAATATGTTTTATTAGAATAATTTTTTCGTAAAAAAAGATGACATGATATATATATATATATATATAATTATTTTTAAAATATATTTTGTAACAAAAGGAGCTGCCTCTATTCCTATAGTGACCTATGTCTAGCAACTATATTTGTTCTTTCCACTTTTTACCATAACAAAAATCCAACAACAAGATCCACAAATATTTTAGTAATAAGGACTCTTATTTGTCTTCTTCTTTGCACATTTAGATGAGCCATATCTATACCGTAAAAGCAATAGCCAAGGATGCTCCAGGATCTTAATACTCTTCTTTCACGTTTATCATCACAATTGCAATGCAAAATAATATTAAGTATTATTTTGGGTTAGCAAACAGATGCATTAAATCAACAGAATGAATACAAAACGTGATATGCATATAATGAAAGCCTCTGCCACATTGTATATATTTTTCATCATGTTCCCTTAGATCCATCCATAAACTTAATAGACTAAACATATATATACATATATATATATATATATATATGTTTATTATTCTTTTTAAATGTATTTTGGTTCATTATAAATAAGATAACATCACTACATTTAACGTAAAAATGTTCTCATCAATTACGTATTTCTCATGAGTTAAATCTACGTATATCTGCCATCCTGGTTTCTCATCGGTAGCCTCTAACGGCTTATGTTTGGTTTCCTGCTTTGCACACCTCTTCCATCTTTCGATTCATGAGATTATGTAACGTGTGGGGAAGACATGCATGCAATGTCGTAAGGAATTTTCTCTCTAGGTTTAATGGTTGAACCTAAGAATCAATCTTCTTCTCCAGATTATTCTCCTGGTGATTAGATTCAACCTTCGTAGAATGATAAGAATGAGGTTCCAAATCCTAGATTTGTAAGATCGTACGTAGCCTCATTATTAAGTTCATCCTCGTTGCCTAATTTTGAGGTAGAACATATGCCGAAGATGACAATCCAGCTGTTTCTTTCTCTTTTTCTACTTTTAGCACAATCTCAAGATATCTTTGAAAAGGGGATAGTACTTAAATTCCAATCAAGCTGACCCTCTTTAAAGGATATTCAAATTGCTATTAAGAGTTCTTGGGGTCTGCAAGGCTAGTTTTCCATTGGGCTTCTGGACTCGAGGTCTTTACAAAATTGTATCCAACAAGCGTCCATGGTTGAACCTCAGTTTTTACGGGCTCATTATTTACTTTTTGCAATAATAGGGATGGTTTGGCGTGTCAATATTCTATACTTGATCGTATCTTGGTTTCTCAAGAATTATGTTCTTTTGCGAGGGAATCATATGATCATCGACTCCTTCTTTTTACTTCATCAACGTTGACTTATAATAAACATAGACTTCAAAGATTTCAGCGCATATGGTGGAATCACGTTTCTCTCCTAGGTGTTGTGAGATGCGACAAACCCTCAAGATAAGCTTTGTATTAATTTGTAGCAAACAAGATTATCTCTAAAGTCTTGAATAAGAATGCCTTTGAGAATATATCTCCAGTTAACTTGATATGTGGCGGGATAAAATGGAGTTGCTTGATGCAGAGCTGCAAAATAATTAGTTTGAAGAGACTCTCATCACTTGAAAAAAGCTCAACTTAGGTTTTCTACTTATTTATTAAACGAAGAAATATATTGGAAACAGAAGTCTAAGGAATGTTGGTTAAATGAAGGGGACAAAAATTCCATTTTTTCCATGCCTCGGTTAGAGAAAGAAATAAACCTTTCAATCTCTCAACATTCTTGATTCTTCTAGTGATTGAATAGTTGACCCTCACCGGATTCATATGGCAGCCATTGCTTTTTACAAAGATTTATATTCTGCTGCCCCAATTAATATTTTAGATGAAATTCTGTCTATTATTCCTTCATTACTTACATGCATGGAAAATGAGTTTCTGATGCAGAAGTTCTCGTTGGAGGAGATTAAATGAGCGGTGTGGTCTATGGATGTGAAATAGTGCTCCGAGTTTTAACTATTTTTCGCCTGCTTTCTTACAGGGTTCTTGGGATATTATTAAAGAGGATTTGTTGGCTACAACTAATAGTTTGCTTTTGAGAGCTCATCTTACAGATTCTTATACCAGCACTCTGCTAGTGTTGATCCCTAAAAAGACCATTCACGCTTCTCTTAGTGGCTTCAGGCCCATAAGCCTTTGGAATGTCACTTATAAGATTTTTACTAAGGCTTTAGCTACCTGGTTTGCTTTTTTATTGCCTTATTTGATCTCTTTACTACAACATGGTTTTGGAAAAGAGCGGTTTATTATGGAGGCAGTGGGACTAGCTCAAGAATCGACTAAAGATTTGGGTAAGAAAGTTAGAGGGCAAAATGTTATTTTCAAACTTGATATGATGAAGGCCTATGATCAGTTGAAGTGGTGTTTTTTGCTTGAAGTCCTACAATTGTTTGGGTTGTGTGAGGGTTTGATTCAACTTATCAACAAATGCATTTTAACGTGTAATTCTCATTGATGTTCCGGGGTTTATAAGGGTAGATTAAATGGTGAGAGGGGTTTGCGTCAAGGTGATCCCATCTCTTCTCTTTTATTTATTCTCGCTGAGGAGGCTTTGAACAAGTTGATTACGAGTTATGTTGAACAAAGTTTCATCCTTCCTTTTGTTTCTCGTAATGGTTGCCCTATTATATCCCCTTTGTTATTTGTAGATGATACTTTGATTTTTTGTAATTGGGGGGTTTCCAGCCTTCGTAATCTCATGCATGCTATTAGGATCTACCGAGATGCTTCTGGCCAATTGGATAGTCCTCATATATTTATTTAGGGCTCCCTATATCTTATGGTCTTGTTAAAATTTCACATTATGATGGATTAGTTAATAAGGTGGATATTCATTTGGAAGGTTGGAAATTGAAGCTTTTGTCTTACGGGGGTAGGCTCATTCTTTTAAAGCATGTTGTAGCTTCTTTGTCACTCTAAATTTTAGCTGTTGCTTTAGTTCCTAACAAGGTTTTGGAGTCCATCCACGGTTTAATGGCCTACCTTTCAAGGGTGGGTCTAGCTCTCCAAAAAGGGTTATTGGGTTTCTTGGAAGAAGCTATGTACTCTGACAGAATCAGGTTATCTTGGCTTGCGTAACCTAATTGATATGCAGGGGGCTTTTATTCTTAAGAAGATTTGGAACTTACTTAAAGGTTCCTCTTTGTGGCGTAATTTCTTGCGAGCTAGATATACTCGTTTTCTTTCTATTGCTCTTTAGCGCAATGGTCATGGTGATTCTAAGTCTTGGAAATATATTATGGCTTATAAATATATTTTCATAGATTTATCACAATGGGTTGTGGGCAATGGTTTGTCTATTAATTATTGGTATGATAACTAAGAATATGACTCGCTTGCTGATTTGCTCCAAGAGGATTTCCCTCAGTACACTATGGCAAAAATTGTTAACAAGAAAAAGGGGGAAAAATGATATTTTTTTATAAAAGAATCTGAATTTTTGGACAAGATTGCTCCTTCCTTCTCTTCTGAGTAACTTCCTAGTAAGGACATGTCTTCTCTATTAAAATATGCATGGCATGGATAAGAATAAATACGCAACTTGTGACTCATTTTCGTGATTTGTGGAGGCTGAAATTCCCTAGGAAATTAAGCTATTTACGTGGAAATTGTTTCAGTGTCCTAAGATCGTTAAGAAGATTTTAACGTTAAGTTAGCAATTAACCTACTAGTCATATTTACTTTATTAAAGTATTTTGATAAACTAAATACTAGTAAGGTCGGCGTTGGAAGGTGGTATTAGAGTATAAGCCAAGTTATAATGGTTACGAAGACAACCCTATATATATAAACTATGAAGGTGATTACTTCATTCACTATAAGTATGCTAACTCAATATTATTATTAAATTTTCTTTTGATAAGTTAATACTACCTTTAAATATATATAAATGAAATATTATAATACCAATTGATATTTATTCCTTTAGCTTATGGATGAATACAATAGTGCTTTATTTGCCGCATGCGTTGAAATATTTAGAGAATTTATAAATAGCCAACATGGTATAAACTTAGTTGCGGCTTTCCATATAGCTGCACAATCCACTTTCGATGGATTTTAAGGATGGGAACACCTACTGTATTCAGTATATGAAATTGAGGCCATATGCATAGAGGCTGATGTATTTAATGAGATGTGGGCTAGACTGGCCATACGCCAACTAGAACATGAGGCTAGAAATTGGTGGGCGGGCAAGACTTTGGATGCCAAAAATGTCACTTAGGTTGGCTTTACGGCAATGCTATTAACCTATTTCATGCCCAATATCCCTATGTAACCAGTGGAAGCCCTAGAAGAAGGTCCAAACCAAACGTAATAATTATATACCCATGAAAGTAAAATAATTGACTTATGAAACTAAGTCTAACCGAATAGCTTTGGATGATATGTTTTTTTTTTGTAAAGTCCAACTAATATAGACTATAATCCCTAGTAACAATAAGAGTACTTTAGTTGTAATATTTTGATATGTACATAATTGGTTTGGTTAGCTTTGTGTGACTAATGATCAAAATTTGTACCGTAGGTATTGATTAATGAATGTAGATAAATATGAGATATGTTTTCTAGTTAAACTTGTTTCATTATTAAGAAAATTAATACCTTATGTTTATATAAAGAATAAAATATCCTATGCTTAAGTAGAAATATGACAAGATGATGTACTGCTAGTGTATCATCTATTGGAAGTCATGCTAGTCTAGCTAACGACCCAAATCAACAATGACAAGATGATGTACTGCTAGTGTATCATCTATTGGAAGTCATGCTAGTCTAGCTAACGACCCAAATCAACAAGAGTTTAATGAGTTATAGAATTTTACATAAAGTTAAGGGGAGATGATAAACATCTTGCTTCAACAACAACAACAACTTTAGGAATGTTGCTATTACAACAACCAGTACCTCATCGAGAGAAAAATTCAAATTTTACCGCCAAAATATTTATGAAGTATAAACCACTTGAGTTTTCAAGTGGCCATGATCTAAAAACAGCTGAGAATTAGATCAGAACCATGGAGAAATTTTTCAACTGTGCAAAAGTTCTTGACATCGAAAAAGTGTATTGTGCTTCATCTCTATTGTTAAGTATCTAATCGTGGCCTTAATAGAAGAAAAAGATAGAGAATTTTTAAACTTACGTAGAGGTAATATGACGATGGAAGAAATACTACGAAAGTTTGATGAATTATCTAGATATGCGCTACACTTAGTGGCTACAAATACCTTGAAAGTGAAACATTTCAAGAAGGTTATTGACCTTGACAGTCATAAGGATTTAGTAGCAGATTTAGATAATGCACATTTTTCAAAGATAGTTGATAAAACAATAAGAATTGATCGAGCACGAGCAACTCGAGAGTAAGAAAAGAAGGAAGTTGCAAAGAAAAAGAACATAGAGGGAGCAACTTCTAGATCTTATGGTCTTGTTAAAATTTCACATTATGATGGATTAGTTAATAAGGTGGATAGTCATTTGGAAGGTTGGAAATCGAAGCTTTTGTCTTACGGGGGTAGGCTCATTCTTTTAAAGCATGTTGTAGCTTCTTTATCACTCTAATTTTAGCTGTTGCTTTAGTTCCTAACAAGGTTTTGGAGTCCATCCACAGTTTAATGGCCTGCCTTTTCAAGGGTGGGTCTAGCTCTCCAAAAAGGGTTATTGGGTTTCTTGGAAGAAGTTATGTACTCTGACTGAATCAGGTTATCTTGGCTTGCGTAACCTAATTGATATGAAGGGGGCTTTTATTCTTAAGAAGATTTGGAACTTACTTAAAGGTTCCTCTTTGTGGCGTAATTTCTTTGCGAGATAGATATACTCGTTTTCTTTCTATAGCTCTTTAGCGCAATGGTCATGGTGATTCTAAGTCTTGGAAATATATTATGGCTTATAAATATATTTTCATAGATTTATCACAATGGGTTGTGGGCATGGTTTGTATATTAATTATTGGTATGATAACTAAGAATATGACTCGCTTGCTGATTTGCTCCAAGAGGATTTCCCTCAGTACACTATGGCATAAATTGTTAACAAGAAAAATGGGGATAAATGATACTTTTTTATAAAGGAATCTGAATTTTTGGACAAGATTGCTCCTTCCTTCTCTTCTGAGTAACTTCCTAGTAAGGACATGTCTTCTCTATTAAAATATGCATGGCATGGATAAGGATAAATACGCAACTTGTGGCTCATTTTCATGATTTGTGGAAGTTGAAATTCCCCAGGAAATTAAGCTATTTATGTGGAAATTGTTTCAGTGTCCTAAGATCGTTAAGAAGATTTTAACGTTAAGTTAGCAATTAACCTACTAGTCATATTTACTTTATTAAAGTATTTTGATAAACTAAATACTAGTAAGGTCGGCGTTGGAAGGTGGTATTAGAGTATAAGCCAAGTTATAATGGTTACGAAGACAACCCTATATATATAAACTATGAAGGTGATTACTTCATTCACTATAAGTATGCTAACTCAATATTATTATTAAATTTTCTTTTGATAGTTAATACTACCTTTAAATATATATAAATGAAATATTATAATACCAATTGAGATTTATTCCTTTATGGATGAATACAAGAGTGCTTTATTTGCCGCATGCGTTGAAATATTTAGAGAATTTATAAATAGCCAACATGGTATAAACTTAGTTGCGGCTTTCCATTTAGCTGCACAACCCACTTTCGATGGATTTTAAGGATGGGAACACCTACTGTATTCAGTATATGAAATTGAGGCCATATGCATAGAGGCTGATGTATTTAATGAGATGTGGGCTAGACTGGCCATACGCCAACTAGAACATGAGGCTAGAAATTGGTGGGCGGGCAAGACTTTGGATGCCAAAAATGTCACTTAGGTTGGCTTTATGGCAATGCTATTAACCTATTTCATGCCCAATATCCCTATGTAACTAGTGGAAGCCCTAGAAGAAGGTCAAAACGTAATAATTATATACCCATGAAAGTAAAATAATTGACTTATGAAACTAAGTTTAACCAAATAGCTTTGGATGATATGTTTTTTTTTTGTAAAGTCCAACTAAAATAGACTATATAATCCCTAGTAACAATAAGAGTACTTTTGTTGTAATATTTTGATATGTACATAATTGGTTTGGTTAGCTTTGTGTGACTAATGATCAAAATTTGTACTGTAGGTATTGATTAATGAATGTAGATAAATATGAGATATGTTTTCTAGTTAAACTTGTTTCATTATTAAGAAAATTAATACCTTATGTTTATATAAAGAATAAAATATCCTATGCTTAGGTAGAAATATGATAAGATGATGTACTACTAGTGTATCATCTATTGGAAGTCATGCTAGTCTAGCTAATGACCCAAATCAACAAAAGTTGAATGAGTTATAGAATTTTACATAAAGGTAAGGGGAGATGATAAACATCTTGCTTCAATAACAACAACAACTTTAGGAATGTTGCTACTACAACAACCAGTACCTCATCGAGAGAAAAATTCAAATTTTACCGCCAAAATATTTATGAAGTATAAACCACCTGAGTTTTCAAGTGGCCATGATCTAAAAACAGCTGGGAATTAGATCAGAACCATGGAGAAATTTTTCAACTGTGCAAAAGTTCTTGACATCGAAAAAGTGTATTGTGCTTCATCTCTATTGTTAAGTATCTAATCGTGGCCTTAATAGAAGAAAAAGATAGAGAATTTTTAAACTTACGTAGAGGTAATATGACGATGGAAGAAATACTACGAAAGTTTGATGAATTATCTAGATATGCGCCACACTTAGTGGTTACAAATACCTTGAAAGTGAAACATTTCACGAAGGTTATTGACCTTGACAGTCATAAGGATTTAGTAGCAGATTTAGATAATGCACATTTTTCAAAGATAGTTGATAAAACAATAAGAATTGATCGAGCACGAGCAACTCGGGAGTAAGAAAAGAAGGAAGTTGCAAAGAAAAAGAACATAGAGGGAGCAACTTCTAGACTCTAGAGTAATGTCCAATCTTTTACACCAATAATTTGTGAAAATCAATGAAATTTTAAACCACGATGAAATAATAAGAAGATGTCTAGGAGTGTAGGTAATGAGAAGAATAAGAAAGAATAAGATTTAAGGCTCGCAAATATAAGAAATACCTTTTAACCAATATAGTAAATGTGCCAAATATTATATTGGAGAATATAGAATCGGAAGTAAGGAATAATATAACTATGAATAATAAGGACATATTGCTATGTTCTGTAATAATCCAAGGAAGGATAGGTAAAACATGCCAATTAAAAGAGTTAGTAATAACATTTGTCGCGAACTTGTCACAAGATAGTGACTTGGTTTTACCATAAATAACAAGTGTCAACCATTGCCAAAACATGAAGAAAACGACAAAGGAGGGATACACGTGAGGGAGAGAGGGAGAGAAAAGAGAAGGGAAGGGAGGGAGGGAGAAAAAAAAAAGGAAATTAGGATCTTCAATTTTTTTATATAAATTCAAGTATATTTTTATTATAACATAAGGGTATTATTTGATTTTGTGATGGTGGGTTATAGAATTAATATTATTAAGTATGTTAAATTGAGAATATAATGATTTTTATTTAACATGCAAAGGTTAAGGTTATTGCTAGGGTTGTTAATATGAATATATATAATATGTTGATTTGAGGATAATATGATTTTAACATGTTAAAGTTGAGGTTATTGTATTAATATTCATATTTTTGAAATAAAAAAAATTAATATTATGCCGGTAATAATATAAATGCATAAATATGTATATACATAATATTAAAATAAAGTATTGTCATATCATAATATGATCGTTTGTCGATTATAATAAATTTCATATTATTTTTTTAAAAATATTATAGTAAATCATTACAGCAATTATGATGAACTACTGATATTTTATTAGTTCAATTTTTAATAGTAACAATTTTAGAATCTAAAAAAAAAAATAGATATAGAAGGATAAAGAAGAAAAACATGTTAGTTATAAATCATTAAATCATCGATTTTAAAATAAAATATTAAAGTTTTATTTATATGAGTATTATTATATACTTATTGAATTTTTAAGTCATAATAATTTTTCTTGTATTGTAAGAAAATATAACGGTTATACTATAGCATTAGGATTGGTGAATGAAAGAGATTTATTTTATGAAAAATACATATAAATATGACTTGTATAAAGATGCAAAACTTATAAATAAAATGTCTTTTATATATTTTTTAAAAATTTAATAAATAAATAAATAAATAAATAAATAAATATGTATATATATATATATATTTTTTTTTTTTAAAATACTTATAATATTTTAAAAAATAGTTATATAATAATATATTATGATTTTGTGGATAAGAAGGGAGAGAGACCGTCTTCTATTCGAAATATGAATATGAGTAGAGGGAGGAGAGAAGAAGATGGAGATGAATTGAATTTATGTTTTACTTTCTCACGTTTTAATATTAGGGTATATTAGTATTTTCGGTTTTTTTTATTTTTCTTATTCATTTTATTTTATTTATATATTTTTATAGTTATATATAAAAAAAATTAGAAAAGGCGGTTATTTGGTGAAATAACTCTCCTTTAACAAGAGATTAATTTCTCAAATTCTTAAAAAAAAAAAAAAAAAAAATAATAATAATAATAGAAGAGAGAAAGAGAGAGAAGATGTGAATCGTCTCCATCTTCTCAAAAATTGAAAATTCAAACGAACTTGAAAAATACACACAGTGGGAACGAACTCCTCCATTGAACTTCAAGAGTTCATCTACCTCTCTCTCGACTACTTTCGCCTGCGTTCTAAGACCTCCTAATTTCCCCCTTACTCAGGTTCGTAACCAAACCTAAGCTCACTAAGTCCAACTCTTCTTCTTCTTTGTCTCTGTCTTGTATCTTAGTAATGAAAATTTCTATGGCTTTCGAATTCTTCGATTTCTTGTTTTTGGATTTTCCAAAACTCGCTTTGATCTGCACCGATTTCAGGCCTATTGTGCTTCTTAGTAGCTCAAGAGAATGAAAATGGTGGTTTAATTTTCTTCGTTTCTTTTGTTCTGAAAGTTGGGGACAATGAAATTTATATTTGGGGTCAACTCGGTCCCTAAGATGTTGTGATTTATAGAGGAAAATTCGAAAATTGGAAGTTAGGATTATTTGTTTTTCAATACATTTCCCAGGAATAATAGGAATCATACTGTGCACTGTTAAATTTTTGATATCCTCCTTTACAAATGTTAAATGTAAAGAAAATAATGCAGAAAAGAAGTGATTGTTTGAACTCATTCTATTAATCCTTTACCTGAAGCTTTTACTGAACTCATTCTGTTAATGCTTTGTGTGCAGCGTTTAGCTTGAGGAATATCACCCACATGTCCCTTCTCAGTAGATTTTTTCACAAAAGACCTCCGGATGGGTTGCTTGAATTTGTTGAACGAGTATATAGTGAGTATAGAAAAATAGTCTATTCTCTATCCTAACGTGTTGTTATCATTACACGTTTTGCCAGTAGCGGAATTGTTGCATAGTATAATCTTCCTGTTACTTATTTACTTGATGAATTGTGCAGTTTTTGATTCATGTTTCTCCACTGAAGTTTTGCCTGATGGCATGTATCAAATTTATCTACACGAAATTGTAAACGAGTTACACGAAGATTTCCCAGAATCATCCTTCCTTGCATTTAATTTTCGTGAGGGAGAGAAAAGGAGCCAATTTGCAGAAATTCTGTGTGAATATGATGTTATTGTCTTGGACTATCCACGACAATATGAAGGTTGCCCCCTTCTCCCGTTGTCTTTAATACAACATTTCCTCCGTGTCTCTGAGAGTTGGCTTTCACATGGGAATCAACAGAACGTCATTCTTCTCCATTGTGAGAGGGGGGGTTGGCCCCTCTTGGCTTTCCTGCTAGCTAGCTTTTTTATTTTTAAAAAATTGCAAACTGGTGAGCGCAAGACTCTTGAAATTGTTCATCGGGAAGCTCCTAAAGGGTTTTTGCAGCTCTTGTCTCCTCTAAATCCATTGCCTTCTCAGCTTCGATATCTACAGTATGTTTCAAGAAGGAATATAGCTCCAGAGTGGCCCCCTCCAGAGAGAGCTCTTTCTTTAGATTGTGTAATTCTTCGGGCCATTCCGAGCTATGATGCACAAAATGGATGCAGACCTTATATACGTATTTTTGGAAGAAATCTTCTTAGTAAGGGTGGCCTTTCTACCCAGATGCTTTTTTCCATGCCCAAGAAGAAAAATTCTCTGCGGTGCTACCGTCAGGTTAGATTTCCAAATTCTTTTTTTTTTTAATGTTTGTTATTCCTCTCATATTTCAGTTTTTTCTATTTCCTATTGCAACATGGAAGTTTTCTTACTGCAGGCGGACTGTGATGTGATTAAAATAGATATCCAGTGTATGGTTCAAGGGGATGTTGTGTTGGAGTGTGTACATTTGGAAATGGAACCAGAAAGGGAAGTCATGATGTTTCGTATAATGTTCAATACTGCATTTATTCGATCAAACATACTAATGCTCAACTCTGATAACCTGGACATTCTTTGGGATTCAAAGGAACGGTATCCAAAAAGCTTTAGAGCTGAGGTGAGTCTATTTATTTTATTTGTGTAATAACAAAGGTAAGCTTATAGATCTTTCTTTTAACGTTGTCTATATGTATCTATGTATATATTGAGCTACCATTTTTTTTGGAATACATTTTATTTACTCATCTATCTAATAGAAATAAATTTCTAAATTAGGTTTTATTTGGGGATGTTGAAAGTGCTTCCCCTCCAAGGGCTCCCACCAGAATTTTAAATGGTGAGGAGAAAGGTGGATTGCCCATTGAAGCGTTTTCAAGAGTTCAAGAACTTTTTAGTGGAGCTGAGTGGATTGAAAATAGTGATGATGCTGCCTTGTGGTTAATAAAAAACCTTTCTATGTTTACTGATGTGAAAGAAGTGTCAAGATTCCAAAATAAACCAAGTTCATATTACTCAACACCTGACTCTGAAGATGAAAACAATACATCTAGTGCTGCTGATAGTTCAGATGAAGCAATAGATATTCTTCCGAAGCCTTTGATGGAAAAATCAACCATTTTGAATACAGATGATCAAGTTCCCATCTATTCTAGCAATGGTGTTGCACGTGATGTGAATCTTGCCTCAGGACCACTTGATCAAGCACCTGTTCAATGTGTTCAGTCATCTGCTCATCAACATGCTTTATTTCTGACTAACGAATCCTTACCTTCAGAACAACCATCGCTTCTCCCTCCCTCAGTTACTACCACCGAAAGTTTGACACCTCCTCTGCCCCCTTTATTCGGTATGTCCCATGAAGTTTCTTCAAATACTTCACTTCGATCTCCACTTTTGAACCCATCAAATGTTGTTTTGTCCTCACACTCTATTAACAGTTACTCTGGACCACCTCATCCCCCTCCACCTCCACCTCCTTTTATTTCTTGTAAAGGCCCCAAATCAACTTCATCACTCCCGTCTACTTCTGAATCTTATCAAGAAACTTTGTTGCAAACTCCACCTTCATCCCTTCTGTCCTCTTTGAATTCTACATCTAGTGCTAGTACAAAGTGTGGTGCACCTCCACCTCCCCCTCCTCCTCCCACTTTAATGCCTTCCATAAGTAATAACTCTAGTAATGTCTCTACACTGCCTTTGGATCCACCTCCAATGGGATGCATGAGTCCAAGTTTGATTCCACCACCTCCACCCCCTCCGCCAACGCTCAAGCCATCCGCTACTCCTCCCCCACTTCCACCTCCACCTCCTCTACCTACGTCAAAACCTTCTAGTACTAATGCTCCACCACCTCCACCCCCTCCGCCAACGCTCAAGCCATCCGCTACTCCTCCCCCACCTCCTCCTCCACCTCCTCCACCTACGTCAAAACCTTCTAGTACTAATGCTCCACCACCTCCACCACCTCCACCTCCTTCACTTACATCAAAGCCTCCTATTGCTCCTCCTCCACCACCCCAACCTCCACCCCTTGCAGCAAAGCTTCCTAGTTCTGCTCCTACACCACCTCCACCTCCACCAAAGCCTTCTAGTACTCCTCCTCCACCACCTCCACCTACAACAAGGCCTTCTAATACTCCTCCTCCACCACCTCCACCTCCCACAAAGCCTCCTACTACTCCTCCTCCACCACCAACAAAGCCTCCCGGTGCTCCTCCTCCACCACCTCCACCTGCACTCAAGCCTCCCAATGCTCCACCACCACCTCCACCTCAAACAAGGCGTCCTGGTGCCCCGCCTCCTCCTCCATTTCCAAGTTGCGGTGCCACCCCACCACCCCCACCACCACCGAAGCCTCCTTGTGCTCCTTCACTACCTAATCATGGTGCTACACCAGCTCCACCCCCTCCTCCTGGAGGAAAGGGTTTGAATGCGCCACCACCGCCTCCTCCATCTATCGGAAGAGGGAGGGTTTCTTCAATGTCGACAGGTCAAGCACGGGGACGAGTTGCTGGGGGAGTTGCAATTGCTCCAAAGAAAAATTCATTAAAGCCGCTGCATTGGGTCAAAGTTACAAGAGCAATGCAAGGGAGTTTATGGGCTGATTCTCAAAAGCAGGAAAATAAATCAAGGTGCACTCATGTTGCAAATTTATATGAGGTTATTTGGTCCATGTTACAGTTCCTGCAAACTTTCTGCATTTTTCTAGACTGGACATTTTCTGCATGTACAGAAGTTTTTCAGTCTGAACTTAGAATGATCATTTATGACTCAGCGTAGTTCTGGTTGAATGTAAACCGACTTCTATGTCTTGGTCTTGTCAATGGTGTTTTCTCCCTTTTGTGTTGTTCGTGCCATTTCTTTGATTTATTATTAATGTTTGTGTGTTACCCTAATGTCTGGTTTATTTATTTATTTTTTTGGAGGGAGTTTGGGGCTAACAATTTTTATATCACGTTATTCTCTTAGGGCCCCTGAAATAGACATATCAGAACTAGAAAGTCTCTTCTCAGCAGCTACCGCTTCAGATGCGAGTGGTAATAAAGGTGTTGGTCGACGTGGTTCCAACATTAACAAACCTGAGAAAGTACAACTGGTGAGCTATTCCTCAGTCAGCTCTCCCTTTTTCCCTCCGAAGAATTCCTTCATATTTACATTGTTGGAATATTCATTTGGAACGATGTTATTTATATTTGTGAAAGTTGAGTGTGCTGAAAAAAGGGTTACATTACCACTGCACAAACAATTCCCTTCCTCCCCACCACCCCCCCTTCTCCCCCTTTTTTAAGACAATTCTTTTCTTGATTGAAGATAACACTGGTATAAGGAGAGGGGATTGGAGTGAAGGTAATAGCGTTGACTTCAAACTAAAATCTGAACTTTAAATAATATTCTTTTGTTTGATTAACAGATATTAGACAAGCCCTATGGATGATTTGAATTCTTCAATACTACAATAACTTGAGATTGTGCCCAAATTGGTGATTTTTAATCAGTATTTTTAAGTATTATTGTACAGACTGTTGCATTTACTTTTGGTGTCGAGCGTTCCCTTATATCATGTGAATATTTACCTATACAGTTGGTGAGAAGGGACAGTGGTTTCCTCTGTGTGTGTACGAATTTTTAGTCTTTTTGGTGGGTTCTAAAATTGTTACACTTCTAGTGATGCAAATTTGAGTTATTTTGGACCAATCAAGTTTCATTTACTATTGTACTGTTTATTTTGATAGGTTGACTTGCGGCGAGCATATAACTGTGAAATAATGCTCTCAAAAATAAAAATTCCCTTGTCAGATATGATTGTAAGTTTATCTTTCTTCTTACAAATGCTATATCTTAGCTCCTACTTATCAAAATTGACTACCCTAATTCGATAAAGGTGCTGATTTCTGTTTTTTAGTTTCTTTTGGCATTCATCCCCATAGCAATTGATGCTAGACTTGTTTTGGTTTATGCCTTTTGCATTGTGTTGGTATGGAGTCATTGTCTACAAAGGAGATGCTCCAAGAACAGATATCATTCAAAAAGACTAAAAATGATGGGAATTGATTTGAAGCTTTCATGTTCCTGGCCATATATGGGTGTGTAAAACATTAAGAGAAACAAGTATGGTACAGGGTACAATGTTAGAGGGTCACATAGTTAGTGCTATAGGTTCAGGAAGTTTCAGTGGCCAGATAATTTTCTTTTGCTGCTTTATGAGTTCTCATCACACTGGCTACTGTAGTTGTCTAACTAGCATGTAGGAAGCACCTGCTCTCTTCTTTTGAGTGCTGAAGTTAATCTGTTTATTTGTATGACATAATGTGAAAGAGAATTGGCAATTTCAGTACCATACAATCAAATTGTTCGTCATTTCATATCTTGTATGCTTCTTCCTGTATCTGATCATTAATCATCTCATATCTTATATACAATTGTCTCATTTGTGCCTTTATTTTCGCATGTTGTTTTGATTATTTTGTTGACGACTTGTAGGTTTTATAGACATCTTTTATCTTTTGTTTTGAAAACTTATTTCTTTCTGGGAAACTTGTGTACTTGATGATCATGATTTTAGCTTTTAGCGTCCATGTATCAGTGTCCTTTAACTTTTAAGAGAGAATGTGTATAAAACCTCTGCTTTCAGTATGCAGTTCTCGCACTGGATTCTTCTGCCCTTGACATTGACCAGGTTGAGAATCTCATCAAATTTTGTCCCACAAAGGAAGAGATGGAGACATTGAAGGTCCTCTCTCTTTCTCTCTTCAAAACTAGGATATATATATATATATAATATAGTTCATTCTAATGGGTTATGGTGTTACCACTTTCAGAACTATACAGGTGACAAGGGAATGCTCGGGAAATGTGAACAGGTTCTTCCCTTTCCATGATCTACTTTGCATTTACAACAAATAATTTGATTTCTCATAAGCTTTATTTGGTGAAATATTTCAGTTTTTCATGGAGTTAATGAAGGTTCCTCGAGTAGAGTCCAAGTTACGAGTATTTGCTTTTAAATTAACATTTTCAAGTCAGGTATATTATTCATTAATTTGATATTTATTATATACAAATATTTATAACTATTTGAGCATTAGTAATTGTAACCTTTCTTTGGTTCAGGTGAATGATTTGAGAAATAATTTAAGTACAATTAACGATGCTACTAGAGAGGTACTCTCAAGATCATTGGATTTAACGACGTTATAATATGCAAATCTATGCAAGTTCTTATGTATGTAGGACAAATGCACAGGTGAAGGAATCTGCAAAATTACGTCAGATAATGCAGACAATTCTTACATTGGGAAATGCCTTGAATCAGGGCACTGCACGAGGTATGAGTTGCTTCCCTTACTGTCCTTAAGTTTTTTGTTCTATGAATACTTAATATAGCTGAAAAAACAAACAACCCTCATTTTGCAAGAATCTTGAACTTGTCAATGGAAGACGTTATTTTGTTTGTTTATTTTAGTAGCACATGCTTACATTTGGAGGCTTGTTGATAAACAATTCAAGCTTGAGCGGGATGATTTTCTCAAACAGCAGCGCCTTAGATCTAGCAATTAGTCTTCCTTAGATGGACTTGTTTAGATATATAGATACAAATGCACATATCTGTATATCTATATGTAGACATTTCTATCCATCGGGGACATTTACTTTGTTTTAAAAGTTAGGGAAAACCACTGCTTCAATTCAGCAAGCAGTTTAAGCTAATCTTAGCCCACCACAAGCTTTGCTTCTGAGACTTGTTTTCTGCTCTTTTATGCTTCATGAAGTTTTACCTTTTCCTATTGCAGGCTCTGCTATAGGATTCAAATTGGACAGCCTTCTTAAATTATCTGATACTCGTGCAAAAAACAACAAAATGACTTTAATGCATTACTTGTGCAAGGTAGGAATCCTTGTCCAGTATTGATTGTTGAGGATACTGTCTCTAACACATGTGATGTATATCCTTAAAAGGTAAATTCCTTGATCTAAAAAATTGGAAGTGAAATTATCCATTTGCTTGGAATACAATATTTTTCTCCGCAAAGAATATATGTCCCAGTCAAGGGACAGAGGAATGCATATGTAGGAATTGAGTTTCTTGCATTCAAGCTTTAAATTGATAAATGCTACTTCATGAGGTATCTGGAATTCACCGATTATAGGATTGGAATTAAGCTGACCTGCTCATGAGTGACTCAAAGTTTGGGGCAAGTAAATCTTCTTGTCATGATTAATGACTCAAGCTTGAGTCTAGTCAATTAAGCCCATTTCCTTCTTGTTTCTGGTGCATTTTTCAGATTAGCAGTGGTAGCCATTAGTAAAATCCCAAACATGTTACAGATCCATTAACTTTCTGTGTCCCATTGGCTACCACACTTGTTGTTTCCAAATTTTTTTTGTCTGCACTAGCATTTATTGCATTATCAATTTTATTGTAATTCAATTCCAAGCATGATGATAGTATCATATTCATCTTTGCTTTTGGAAATTTGTTCTTCAATTAATTTTTCTTCTTTATATATATATATATGTTTTTTTGTGTGCCTTCATTAGCTCCTTGCTGAGAAAATGCCAGAGTTGTTGGATTTTGACAAGGATCTTCTTCATTTAGAAGCTGCCTCTAAGGTCTGTTTCCTGTCAGAGTTATTTTCTACTTGTCAGGCTTAGTACTTGTTGTATGATGCCTTTTGACATTGGACTGCTTTGTTTGATTCATGTTGCTTTAAATTCAAACAATTAGATTCAATTGAAAGCGTTGGCTGAAGAAATGCAGGCTGTGAGTAAAGGTCTTGAAAAGGTTGAGCAAGAACTTGCTGCTTCAGTAAATGATGGTGCTATCTCTTTAGGTTTCCAAAAGGTGTGGATAGACATTTGTACTTTATTTCCCTTTCTATTGCACTTGTTTACAGATAGTTTATATGATTTAGTTTGTGTTTATGTCCTGTTCTCTGAAGAGGTTTATCCATCTCAATAGTTAAGATATTCTGATTTAGCCATTAGTAAAATGATTGCAAGTATGGTCATCTTGGTATCATCATGCATGAAAGGACAGTTAGGGACTAGTCCGTTGAACTTTTTTCTCGTGATATATTGGACTATACTACAGGTGGCTATATGATTATCCTTTTAACTTCCTTGGCAAATTCTTTTTTGGCGTAAAAAGAATCTTTATTACCAAATTTCAATTATTAGTGAAGAAACTAATTACGTGTGATTTGTACTTTACTGTTACATGTAGCGATTCTACCATAATGTTTAGTAGTTTGAAATTTGAAATCATAATATATAATTTCAAATGTGGTTGCACTTATGGACGAGAGGATTTGCTTATAAGAAAAGAGTCTTTGGGTAACTTCCTTTGCAAGGGGTGTCTTAGAATTTTTGTCCTACATTCATGGATCAGACTCTTCATTTTTCTCCTGATCAGAAGGCCTCCTCAAAACAGAATAAAAGGGTAAAAGCAATGGGGGGAGAGAGGGTTCTATGGATTTTGCTAGGGGCCATACTTCGGTGGCTGGGAAGTAGACAATCTTTATAATCTGATTATCTTTGCACGCCCTTAATCATGTCATCAGGTTTTCTACATGAATTTCCTTTTGTTAATGGTAGTAGATACTTACTCTGGTTCAGGTGTTGAAGACTTTTCTTGATACTGCTGAAGCTGAAGTTAGGACACTCATCTCCTTGTATACTGAAGTGGTTAGTCATCTCTGGTCCATTGGTAGCTTATTACTCTTTTTTGGAGCTAACACACTATCTTTTTTTAGGGTAGAAATGCCGACTCCTTGTCCCAGTACTTTGGGGAGGACCCTGCACGATGTCCCTTTGAGCAAGGTTCCAGTACTCTCCCTCTCTCCCTCTCTTCTGGTTCTTTAATGTGTGCACATTCATATACGTCAAAAAGATAATTTGTTTTATCTTCTTACTCTTATCCTAAGATGCCATGTTCCTGTATATCTTAGATAATGTGTGCACATTCTCCTTGTTCCGGTTTCAAGTTATCCTATGTTATTATACTCCCAATATGTTTGACAGTTATTTCTCTTTTATGCTTTGTTTTATCTGTATATACCCAAGTATGGAGTTCTGTAAAATATGGCTGGTAGTAAGGGAAGCCAATTCGGTCTTTAATTTTGGTGTATTACTAGTGTTCTTATCCAGAAGAAATGTCAGAATGTCATCAAATGAATAATGTCGGCTGTGATGGTAAATCTGAATAAATAAATTTGGATTTCATCAGACAGATAGATAGAAAGACCTTAGCTATATATTCTAAAAATGTGTAAAATCATTATCCTCCGTCATTTTCTTTCTTCCACCCTTCACTTAGGATTTACCATATCAAAAAGATTACATCGATACTCTGATATAATCTTTTCATGCATTTGCAGTGACTCAAATCTTGATCGTCTTTGTCAAGATGTTCAAGAAATCAAAAGAGGAAAATGAAAGGCTGGCTGATGCTGAAAGGAAAAAGTTGGAGAAGGAATTAGCCGTGAAAGAAGGGAGTGCTGCTAGAGCATGGTGAAACAAACCTGTAAATGGGTTTTATTTTATTTTATTTCTTTATTTTTTTCTTCTGCGAGATGCTGGTGAAAAGAAGGGTATTTTTTTCATATCCGCCCCTGATTCACCTATTATCCAGCGTTAGGGAAAAAGGGCTTCTTCAGAATGCTGTATGTCATCCCATTTTTGTTCCTTTTTGTCTGGATCAGTAACTCTCAATTATCTTTAAAGTAGAAGATGTATGAAAAGAATGCTTGTAGACTAGTACCCCTTCACCGTTTTTATATCATTTTATGGAAAAATGGAGTACGTGTATAGAAATCTATTGTTGAGTAAGGTAGGAGAAAGATATCATTGTACAACGATTATATATATGATTACAGATTCTCGTGTTAATCATATATATGATTGTGATTGTACCCGTTGCCTTGCAGCATATGGGCAATCCGATTTTGTTTAAATTGGATAGTTCTAAATGTTGTTATGTCACGGTCGCAAAATTTATTTAAATATTAAATGAATTGAAATTGTAAATATAAATATACATTTTAGTATTAATTGTAAATTTTGAATTAAATTTTAAATTTATATTTTTTTAGATTTATTTTAATTTTTTTTTAAATTATTGTATGAGTTGTGTAATTTGATTATATCTAAAATAATTTAAATTAATATAATTTAACTAGTAATTAGGTTGAACTTATATCATAATGAATTTAAAACATGATCATTTATATATTTATAGTCATATAAATTAGTATAAATTAACACAAATAAAATTAACTAATATCAATTCATAACATAAATACAATTTCTTAATACCCATTGCTTTCATTCCTACCTTGTCCGAAAAAAGAATCCTCATGTTATCTCAACTCTCAACTGAGAGTAATATGTATGATAGACATTTATACTATCATCATATTCAATTTATGAGTAATTATATTCCTCATTTGTCGGTTGTTGTCAAGGAATATAACACTATAAATAAATAATATAAAAGTTATAGAAGTTATGGAATAATAATAAATGAAAGTGTTAATTCATTAATAATAATAAATATATATATATATGAAAACATTATTGAAGGTACCTCTTGGTTGTCATGTAAGTGAAGTTTTCGAGTGACTGGTTGGGAAGACGAGCCTTCATCACGACGTGAAAACGACCCACGGCCATCCTTCTATCTACTACGTGAAGGTCTTCTTGTATGTTCGAGGGAAATCTGAATTCGTTTGTTGGAATGTCTTCTTGCCTCTCTTTTTAAATCTTACTGTAACTATTGCCATAGAAGGATCATTCAATGTCTTTGAAGTATACATACCTTGCTCTCCATTCAATGTCAGGTTGATTATTGTTAATTGCTCTATCATCATTTTGTGAGCGTTCATGACCACATGAAATGTTTGTGATCAACTGCGAGCCTTTCTAATGTCGATGTGAACATATTGATATGTTTCATTCGAGTTACAACGCCCTCAATATTTTGGATCTTCTTGTGATGATGATGCGAGCATCTCTGTATACCTTATTACATTCCTCGTCCATCTGCTTAATATGTATTCTTTTAGTATGTGGTAGAATCGGTTTTCTCTAAGTTTCCAAATAATATTAACCCATGGATTGCTTATATACTCGAATGCTCTACACGTGCACATTTGAAATCTATTTTCATGAGTTATCACATTATATTGCTTCGTTAATGAACAATCGTGATTCAGGTTAGTGTTATGATAGTGTAGCAATACTTTTTCATGACCACCAGCTATACTATACCCATCAATGTGTAACCAGTTCAATATGTATACTTTTGCTACAAAATAGGTGTACATATTTGGTGTATAGACATTATAAGCGTGGATGTGGAAATTGTCATTTTCTTTCAGAATTGGCATATTATTCCTCATTCAAAGTCTGAATTCGGCTCCCTATATAAAAGGGCATCAATATCTTATTGAAATTTTTTTAGGAACTTGTTTATATCCATGTCCATCTTCAAGAAACTATAAAAACGTGAGTTGAAACTTTCATTGACTTAAGTGCTCATTCGTCAAGCACAGAAAACATTCCCAAGAAATTCTTTGATTTCTTTTAAGACTTTAGCTGGTGGATGAGATAATTTGCACTACACTCATATGGACTACAAAACTTTTATATCTGGTCGAAGGAGTAAAACCATGGAACAGGGAATAAAACCATACAACTGGTTTGGAATTGAGCAAAAAAATGACTCATAATTTTTGTCATGATTTAGACGAATGAGGACGAGCTGGTAATCAATCTCTTTTGGGCCGATCACTCTATGCACTGCGACTATGTAATCTTTGGAGACATCATCTTGTTTGATACAACATACCAGATGAACGATCGATACCAACTGTTAGGCACATTTATGAGTTTGAACCACCACAAGGAGTATTTTTTGGGGCCCGTATATTGTTTGATGAGATGGTTGAGACATTTTAGTGGTTGTTCCGCACATTTATCGAGTGTATGGGAGGCAAGGCACCGGTCTCTCCATTCACAGATCAAGACGCTGCTATGTCCGTTGCAATCTTTATCATCATTCCAAACACACATCACTTCCTTTGTGTATGACATATATCTCAAAATGCCTTGAAGAATAGGTAACGAGTTGTAGAACAAAGGTTTCACGAATGTCTGGAGTAGGCTTCTTTTTCAATGCCGAGGTGGAAGAGTTTTGAGATCAAATGGTATCGGGTATCTTTTTCACTCCCACTTATGTGATTTATTCTTTGGACTTTCCTTTCTCTTCCTTGTTACAAACAAACTTCTTACTGGTCATGATTGAGGTACCCCGGTGTAGACGTCCATCATAAACTTGGACATTAAACCCAACTTTATTAGCATAATAATTGTACCAATCAAATGCATGGTCGATTGAGCTAAAACGTAGTTCGTGTACATTAACCAACATGTCATCATATGCTTTTACGGCCGAATCCTCTGGTATGTGTTGGGATGATAATGAATAGCCAACATTATGATAAATAGCTTCCATTTGTAGTGATATAACGAAATCTGGGTTGAAGAAATGTGAATTCAAGCTGAAATGACTATGTTTATCGATCAAGTAAAAAGAATTCTAGGAAGGGTCTTTATATAAGGAAATATGATTTCTCAAATATGGTATAGTTGAATAGTGAGTGGTAGAGTGTGGCTTCTCAAGTACAGCTTCCTGTGTAGTCACATGTGATTTCTCAAGTGCAACTTTATGTGTAGTCACATGTGAGGATTATTTCTCAAGTTCAACTTTCTATGTGGGATGATTTCTCAATTACAGCTTCCCGTGTAGTCACATATGAGGATAATTTCTCAAATGCAACTTCTTATGTAGTCACATGTTAAGATAATTTATAAATGCTTCGTGTGCAAGCACATGAACCATCCAATAAAATCAGATGGTTCTAAATGTTGTCACATCAAAAGGTAAATGGGTATGAGTGAGTTTATATGGATGATATATGAATTCGTATGCGGCTCATTTTGAGTCGTATTTTCTTACTTAAATGTACGGCTCAGAGAGTTTATATCACTCTCTCTCTTTCTCATTTATTTGTAATTATTATTTAAATTACTCTTTAAATTCATCATATGTAATTATTATTATTATTTTACTAATTTTGAATGTAGAATTACTAACTGAATGATACTCTTTGACAGTATATTCACAAGTACAATTTTTTTCCAATGGGCCGATGTTGGTACGGGGCTATCGGAAATGAACTTAAAACATGATCATCTACATGTTTATAGTCATATAAATCAACATAAAATAACACAAACAAAATAAACCAACATCAATCCACAATTAGGACATGATGATAGTATGAATTTCTATCATACATACTACTCTTAATTGGGACAACATGAGAATTCTATTTTCAGATAAAGTGAAAATGAAGGCGATGACTATTAAAAAATTATGTTTATATTATGGATTAATGTTGGTTAATTTTATTTATATTAATTTATGTTAGTTTATATAGTTATATATATATCGGTCATATTTTAAGTTTATTATGTTGTATATTCAACCAAATTATTTATTAAGTGTAATAAAAAAATAAAACAAAATGAAATAAAAATACACTAATTTAAGATTTAATTTATAATTAATAATTAATACTAAAAATAAAATTTATTTTAACAACTTCAACTCATTTTATAAAATATACAATGGATATAATAACATTTAGAACTCTCTTTATATAATTTGGTTCCTTTTGAGACTTACTTGTACTACCCGTTTACCTTTTTTATATCATTTTATGGAAAAATGAAATATGTGAATAGAGAAATCTATTGCTGAATAAGGAAGGAGAAAGATATCATTGTACAACGGTTCTATATATGATTACAGATTCTGATGTCAATTATCGATTCGATTGATCCGCTCACTTCCACCAAAATTGATAAGATATTATAAAATTGACTCAGTTTTTGATTTGATACATTACGTGAGTTACACGTCATTTACCAAAACCTTTTATTTATAAAATGATAAACATTATAATATAACAAAATTTCAACCAGCTTCACAATATTAATAAACGAATCATTGGAAAAAAAAAAAAAAAGATGATCCATCAAATTTTTAACATACAGGTTAATAAAAAAGTATACACATCAAGACAAAAAGACAGTACTAACCAGTTTTTATTCATGATCCGTATATTTAAGTAATCTGTGTCTAGGTTTAACAAAACATCGCATCCTTTTGGCTTTAATTTCAATGGTAACCAAGTGGGGCAGGTGATTCCCTCAGTTCACGCCCTTGATAGTGTATGTCCTGAATCAACAAAGCAAATGATAATTAAGAAACCGGTTGTTAAGCATGAAAATTGTTATTTAATAAAAGAAAATTAATTAATTAGCAGTACTACTTACAGATGCAAAGTGGTTGACGTCGCGGTGGTGGGCCTCGTCGGCTCGGACAACCATGACGACATCCCGGAGGGTGGACCCCGGCGGCAAACGCCAGTAATCAACAGCAATGGCCGGAGCAGGTACATTTTCGATATTACCCTTGTCCAACTCCTTCAAAAACTCGGTGTAGGAATGGATTGCTTCTTCCTCCAAATAGCCCACCATTCTATGAGCAAACTTGGGGGAAATAAGGTATCCCAAAAAGTAGGCATTAAAGAAAACTCCTTGAACCGTAAAAACCAACGCACGTTCGTACCATTTCGGTTTCGCCACTTCCATGAAGGTCATTAGATGCATTCGCTCGTTTTCGGCTTCTTCTAAAAGCGCTTTTATCCAACCGCCGCTGTGCTCGAACCGTCTTAGAGACTTGCAGTGTAATAGCATCCCTCCGACCATTCCTGGAACGGCTGCCACGGTTTCTAGCATCATTGCCCGGCACCCGTATCGTCTCTGTTAATTTAATTTTTGCAAAAATTAATGGTTCTAAATAGCAATTAGTTTATCCCTGGCCGAAAAATTTGGCCAAAAAAAAAAATAATAGAACTGTAAGAATTAATACCTGGAAGAACAAGTCGGTCGGAAGCCGGAGAGACTTGACAGTCCAGTAAGCCAATTTGTCCATCCACGTCGTCGGCGCGTGGTGCTTCTCCAAATCTATCGATGCATCCGCTTTATATGTCTCCCATGGCTTCATATTTATATAATTCAATATCAGTAAAAACAAAAAGAGAAATTAAAGAAATGAAGTCGTAATAGATTTCGTAACTAACTTACCCTGAAGCAGTTCCACTTCCATTCAGTACCATCTTCTCTCGTCACTTTCGCCGGAGCGACGCCCCAATAGCTACTCACTACCATCCTCTTCTCATCCTCACCACCATCGCCGGGCTTATTTCCACCATCGATCTGAATATTATTCGCCGGAAGATCCTTCTCGTCACTTTGACGATGATCTCCGACGGCTATGCTACTCTTTGTCCTGATGCCGACGGCCGCCGGGAGCCTCGACACCGTCGTCGTCCAGTAACACTCCTTCATGACATTGGCAGGACTCGAGAAGGTGGTGGCGGCGGTGGAGAAGAACCGCGCGCCACCCGCCACGGAGGCGAACCTTCTTCCGCTGCGGCCGATCATCATCGTCAGCGTCGCCATTGCAGTGTGTTTTTCCAACTTTCTTGGAGCTTTTCAGTTTAGGGTTTAACGGAAAGAAGAAATATGTAATTAACGAAAATATGAAATGACCTTTTTTGTGTGTGGACGTATTGTTAAATGAAAGGGGTTTCTTTTATAGTCTCCAGACTGTAATGGTCACCGACTTATACATGTTGTGTATGGTTCTTAATACAGATGCGTTTCTTTTGTTTTTGACCTGTTCTTTCCCCCCCTCCCCTTTTTTTTCTTCTCTTTCTTAAATAATTACCAATTTAACCTTTTTACTCTAATTTAGGCAACTTTTTTTTTTGTAATAATAAAAAGATTAAGTTTAGACAAATATTAAATTAATAATTATTTATATTAATCATTTAATTTTTAATTTTTTAAAAATTTTATTTAAATTTAATTCCCATATATATATATTCTTTTAATACGAGATACTTGTGAGAAAATGTTTTTTCAACACATACTCGACGTATTTTTAGGTCATTGTCATTTTGGTTTGGTAGTGACGACTAGGGGCATTTTAGACCATTCGATTATGATAACTTAGAAAATTCTTGGTGGACAAGTAGAGAAAGGCGGCGTCGTTTGAGAAGTCTTGGGGAACAAGTAGAAATGTTATATAAATAGAAGAGAAATTGGAGTTCAATTCTATTCTTTGAAGCCAAGTTTTGAACGTTACGTAATATTTATGTTTTGCTTTCATGCACGCTTGATGGCTGACGCTCCTTTTTTTTTTATTATTTTTTTTATGGAGCCTTTAACGACTTGCCTTTCTTGCATGCATTAGGGTTTGTTTTTTTTTTTTTTTCGTGAAATTTACAAATAGGTCAAAGTGATTTTGACTCAAATCCCTTTGCCTTTCTCTACCTATTTATAACTTATAGCTATATAACAAGGATACCAAACTAGGTGCTTTTACAATACCTGCTCTTCAGTAGGTTGTGTGGTTGCTTAATTCATTTTACTTTCTTTGTTTATTTTGCAACTTGCATGAATGTTTTAGATATATCTTCCTTTCGTTTTGTTAGGCAACAGTTTTTCTTTATTTGAATTCTTTGATGTGAAAAATGATCCACCAATATTATATGTCCACCATTGTCGACTTGTGCATCAAGAAACAAACAGAGTGATATCGAGATTGATAATAGAGTAAGAGTATCATATGTTCATGAAAATATGTATCCATGATAATTTCAACTAATTTGATAATAAAAGCAAATGCGAGATATTTTATAGAAGCAATTAAATGATTAGGTGTCAATATTTAATTAAAATCAAATTCATTTGTTGGGAAAAATATCCTTAGTTGGAGTGGAGTGGAGTGTTTCAAAAGCACTGGTTTAGAAAGATGCCGTGGTTAATGTGGAAACCAAAATCATATGGAATATAATCTCATTCGATTATATTTACAGGTCATGAATACTCTGACCTGTTAATCCTTGTCATATTTACAGGAAGCTCATCCTAATTGATTCACAATTGACAATGAAGCCACCTTTGTTGATTTGTTCAGTCGTCTTAACGATAGGAGAATTTGTCATTTTCTTAATATGTTCATGGGTTTTTTTGAAATTACTCATCTCTTTTGATTTTTAATTCGAATTCTGGAATTTTATACAGAATGCGAGATGTAATGCAAGATTGTTATATTATTATGAAATGTAAATGAAATAATAAGAATCAAATTTAAGTATTGGATTTAGCTTAAGATTGGCATAATATTAATGAAAAAATGCTAAAGAATTTGTTTCAAAAAATAAAAAATTAGGATTCTCGATCCTTGTACCAGCTCAGTACTGTACTGGAATTGATAATATTAGGACAATATCAAAATTGAAGGTTTTAGTTCTAGTATCAGAACCAGAAACTTCGGTCCAGCACCAGTACCGCCAAGTAACGTCCTTGGCAAGACTTTTGCTTGGCCCTAGAATAAAGAAAAGAAAATTGAGGGGAAAGAAAAAGAAACGATTGAGCTCAATAAAACATCATTATTTTTTCTTGACAATGTCTGTTTGGCTGAAATTTTGAAATATGTTTCATATTTTAAAATGTATTTTGATGACGTATCGCAATTTAAAGAGAAGACAAACATATCCAATCATATCGGATTTTTATCGTTTGATTAACTTTTAATAATAATAAAAATACTCTTAAAAATTTTAAAATTATATTTTCAATTTCTTTTATAATTTCTTGTCGCCACGGAAAAAAAAAAATCAAGCTCCATCCAAGGAGGTCGATGCTTTTTTTTTTCGGTGGCGATCACAAGAAACCATACAATAAACTGAAAATATAAATTTTGAATTTATAGAATATCAAATTCTGTCTACCAAAAAGGTGTTTTTTTCAAAACACGTTTTAAAATATGTTATAAAATCTCTATCCAAACAAGACATTATTTTTTGGTGTCCTCGGAACACATATGAAATAAGATGTCAATATTAACAAAGTGTGTCATTTTGATAGATAAAAGAATAAATGAAAGTAATAAAGTAATGATATAGAAAAATAAATTAAAGGGACCCTTATTAGAAGGGAAATGAAATAAGAAAGTACAATATTCTTTCATTTGGTTCAATTATATCAAAATCATAGAATCGTTTTCATTTATTTAAAATTCATTATAAGAAATGATCAATTCTTTTTAAAATAAATATCTTTTAGGAGGAATCAAATCATCCATCCATTAAAGTGAGATATTTCATGTAATATTTAAATTTTAATAAGTTTATCAGATATTTCTCGTAAAATTTAATTTTTATTGTGTTTATCAAGTAATTGTGTAAACTTTTTCTTTAGATAGCTTAAATGAGGAAAATCATTCTTTATTACTCATTTTCTTGTATAGCCAAATATACACACATAGGGATGGATTCAACCCTATCCTAGCCCAGACGGCTGGCTGCCTAAGGGTGCCCAAAAAAAAAAAAAAAAAAAAAAAAAAATATATATATATATATATATATATATTAGTGAAAAGATACATAATATATGACTTGAATTTGTAAAAAGAAATGTAATATAGTTCAGTGGTCTTTCTTGTTAGATTCAACATTAAAAATAGATTAAATGACACTTTATTACCCTATGATATGAAGAATGAGTCAAATACTACCATATATTATGAAAATTCATATTTTACTACCTTAAATTATTATCAATAACCCCTTATTGATCCATAATTCAAAATTTAATTACTTTTTCACCCATTAACACTTATACAAAAAAAAATAAAAATTTAACCACAATAAATTTTAACCATTTTTATTTTAACCTAACTTACCATTTCATTTATCACAACCATTACGCCCACCACCACTAGTGTTGTCACCTCCACTTCAACCACTGCTGACACTCCTCAAAAAACAAATCTTAAAGTTCTTTAAAAAAATTCAAAAATTCAAAAATTCAAAAATTCAAAAATTCAAAAAAAAACTATTTTTTTCCTATTTTTAAAATTTAAAATTTATTTTTTGGAGCAGTGGCAGTGGCAGAAATGATGAGGGTGATGGTTGTGGTAGATAAAAAGATGAGTTGGGTGAAGATTAATTGATTTAAATTTATTATGGGAAAAAAATATAATAAATTAAATATTAATGTGTGAAAAAGTAACTAAATTCTAACTTAGGGATCAATTTATAGTTTAAATTTGATTATAAGGGAGTTGTTGACCCAAAGGTAGTAGTTTAAGGTAGTAAAATATGAGTTTTTATAGCGAATGATAGTATTCGCCTAATTCTTCATAGTATAAGGTAGTAAATTATCATTTACCCTAAAAAATATGAAAGCTAATCCACTTCTTCTTTTGGCCAAAAAAAAAAATCCTCTTTTATCTATTTTTTTTTTGCACTTATCAGTATTTGAAAATTTTCATTATTTTTCTATCTAATTAACCAAAGTTTAATTCGGTATATGATTTTACTCAATTTAAAGAATACTATTTATATTTATTATCAATTAAATTTCATCTCAGCTTAATTTTGCTATAGTTTTTCCACCGTAGTTGAAGTCATTAATTCATTCACCTTTGTTGTCATTCCTTAATCCACTCCATTCATACTAAAAGAGTGAAATGAAGTGCCCCCTAAATATATAATTTAATACCTTCAAATAGAGTTGTGCAGAAAAAATTATATTGACCGAAGTTGCTCTGCACCAACCCTATTTGGTCGGTTTCGGTTGGTGCTACCCCTTTAAAATTTGGTCCAAGTGAGACTTTTTGGTCCCTCTGATGATTTTGTAGACCAACAACGATGATGTGCCACGTTGTGTCAGCATGCCATGTCATAAAAAAAATTCATTTATTATGCTTATATCCCCACTCTTTCATTATTTATAATTTTCCTTTATTAATTTCTTTTATACTCTAATTTTCTTTTAAGGAAAATGAAAAAATTAGTGGGAAAAAGAAAATCAATTGAAATAATGCGATTTCTTTGCTAGATATCCAAATTGAATCGATCCGATTGTTTGTGAATAATCTGATTGGATTAATCTAACACTTCACGAAGAATGGTATCCTACTAATTTGATTTTTTCTCATGAAAATCCGGATGAATCCCATCCATCTTATTCTTCATGAAGAATAAGGAAGATAAACTTGAGACCAAAAAAAAAAAAAAAAGGAACAACAAAACCTGATCTCCAACAATGGAGGTCTGGTTTCGCACGAGACCTCCATTGTTGGAGGTTAGGTTCTACATTATATATATTTTTCAAAGTTCATCTTCCTCAATCCTCATGAAGAAGAAGAAGAATTAGATCGACTCGATATTTTATGAGGAAAAGCTGAATCGGTCGGATACAATTTTTCGTGAAATATTGGATCAATCTAATTAGATTATTCATGAAGAACTATAACCATTCTATTTGGATATTTCACGAATAAATCAGATCGTTTCGATCGTTTTTTTTTTTAAAATCAAATTATTTTGATCTATTTTTTCTTGAGAAACCAAACTGAATTTCCTTTTTGTTCTTATCCCTTAATTGTTTCTTATTTTTTTTTCTAGAAAAAAAAATGGAGTATGTAAGAAAAAAATAAATTAATAGGAAAGAAAAGTGGAGACGATAAAAGATTAAGGATGAAAAATAATAATTTTTGTAATAGCTTGGCATACTGACACGTCCTTTTTCTTACTTCGCGCCTTTTGCATTGAAAGAACATATTAAAAAAAAATGATTCATGCTCAAAGTCATTTGAATATAGCAAATAACAGTGCCACGCGGATAAATAACATGTTATGTTATTATTAGTGGTCTGAAAATCATCATAGAGAAAAAAAAAACTCTTTTAAACTTAAAGGTGTCAAAATAGGTCGGACTTGTTGAGTCGGCCCATGATTTTGGTCTGAGCCTTATTTCAATTATTTATTTTTTTATAATTTTAATTCTTATACTTTTTTCTTATTTTTTTTTGCATTAGTGTACTAATTTTTAAACGTTGCCCGCCTCTTTCTCAGTTTTTTCTATAAATACACTATTTTACTCTAATTCTTCCAGACAATTTTCCTTACACTCTCTCTAATCTTTATTCTCTAATTTTCTAATTCTTAATATTCTTATTAATTACTATAATCTTTAATACTCTATAATCTAATTACTATACTTATTCTCTTAAATCCTTTTAAATTATAATTAATCTTTCATAATCTCTAAGTTATCTCATATCTTTTATTTATTAATATTTAATTAACAAATTACTCAATATTTCAAAATTTTAAATCTTCAATAATCAAAGAGTGAAACTAAATCACATATTAATTTTTATTATATATTCAATTTTAAAAGTTAAATCTCACTTTAAAATTTAATTATAAGAAAACAATTTATGGCCCATAGCCAGGCCAGTTTTCAGCTCTTCTTTTGTACGAGCTGGCCTAGCTTGACCTGTTGAGAATAGTGTAAAGCCGAGCATGAGCAAAGGCCGGCCAGGTCATTTTAACACATCTGATTGAACTATTAAAGATTAAGAAATTAGTCGGAAATTATATATAGCTAAATTTATAAAAATTAGAATTTAACTATTTTTATTTTTATATCTTCTATGAAACAGAAAGTGTAAAGTGAAGTGTATGTTAACAATTTTTCAATCCATATCTAAGTTAAAAGAATCTCATGAAACAGAAAACGTGCAGTAATAAATGAAATTTTTTTTTGGTTAGCTGGGTCTCAAACCTGCCACCCGAACTAAATATCCAATTTTAGCAAAATTAAACTTTGGTCCAAATCAAAATAAACTTTGATTTTTGGACGGATTTAACTTAGCCCTTGCTACAAATGATCCCTCTCAAAAGACTCTTAGTCGCGCACTTACCCGTTTTCCATTTTTGGATGTGGGCTACGAAGTTGGGCCGAGAAAGCCCACTTACATACTAAGGCCGGGCTCGGGCCACAACAGAAAACGAATACAAAACAAAAAAGGGAGACCAATGGTTCGTTTCTCTCGCCAGGGAGTGGAAAAGGAGAAGAAAATTCTTAAATTGGCTATGCATGCGCTAAGCAGAGGTTTAGGGTTTAACAAAAATCTCTTCTTCTCCTTCGAGAGGCATCTCCTATCCCGTCCTCTAATGGATGCTCCAGGAGTTTCTACTTATTCTACTGGTTCGCCTGCTAATATTTCGGTCAAGCGAGTCGGCACTCACAATGGAAGCTTTCACTGCGATGAAGCTCTTGGTTGCTTCATGATTCGCCTCACGGATAAGTTCTCTAACGCAGAAATCGTACGGACTCGCGATCAACAGGTTAGGCATCTTTGATTCCAGTAGTCATTTCTGTCTAATTTCTTTAAAATCGCGTGAAGATAAATGAAATGAAGGTTTATTGAGGTGAATGGAATTCATATATGCACTCATATTACCATTTCAAATGCTGAATGAGGAGGATATTTTTCTTTTTTCTTTGAATAGAAGAGGACATTCTGTTAGCAGTTTTTGTTTTCTGAGATAGTAAGATGCCATTTTTTCCTAAGATTTTAATCGTCTTCCTATTTCACTATATCAGCTCTAAGTCTTGCTTAAAAACTGTGGAATTTCCATAATGTGTTACGTCTTTTGTTATTATGTGGGGGACATCCTTTGAGAAAAAGAAGTGAAGTGAAGTAAAGTACTTGGTAGCACAAATTGACCTAACACATCGGAGTTCTGGTTTTTATGTTGTATTTCCTATTCATTTTTTCCGTGGAATGGAGATTGTAGGTGTTAGAGGGTCTTGACGCTGTTCTTGATGTGGGAGGTGTATATGATCCAAGCCATGATCGGTATGATCATCACCAAAAAGGTTTTACTGAGGTCTTTGGTCATGGCTTCTCTACTAAGCTCAGCAGTGCTGGTCTTGTTTATAAGGTAATGATCATCTGTTCAGAACTACCAATCGACATTTTTTTACAACTTCGTAACACTTAGTTTTGTAATTTCCTAAAGAATATGATTCTCACGTAGTGACACAGACTGATAATTGATTATTTTTTTCTCAGCATTTTGGTAAGGAGATTATTGCCAAAGAGCTTCAGGTTGATGAAGGGCACCCAGATGTGCATAGACTGTTTCTAGGTGTTTACAAAAGTTTCATGGAGGTACCAAATTTTCATGTTTCTTTCTGGTTCTTACCCAAAAATAGCCTTGTGGAGTTTTCTTTTAGTAAATGTTGGGGGGAGGAGAATCTGTGAACGGATGCCTAATTTCAGTAAAGTGTTGGTCTTCAAAAATATTTGTTGAAATTTTCATGTCCTACTGTACGAGAGTGGTGTTCAAAATGTTTTAAAGATACACAAGCTCCTAACTTTGAACAATCATTAAGAGAGGATTTCGTGTAACTCAGAAATTGCACTATTTGGAAAACACAATTCTCTAGGGAAATACAATCTGTAGGCTTAACTCCTTCGGATTGAACATGTTTTAACCTGGTTTCTGATATATATTGTGTGTATTTTTTTCTATTAGTCATATGATAAAATGAGTTACTCATATATGAGTTGAACATGAGAGAGATTCCATATGAAGCCCCAAAAATAGCAGGTTCTTGAGAATTATGGTAGTTATTTACTCTCAGAGTTTTGTGGACTTGGAGGACCATCTCACTATCGACCTTTTTCTTTGCTCTCTCTACGAAATCTAGATCCTGCTTATTCTTTTTTCTAATTGAACTTTGAAGTGCGCTGGTAGTCAAATGTTTGGTACTCAGTTTCATAGTACTTAGAGTTTTAATCTACTACGTCATGCATTTGTGATAATAATATGCATTATTATCTACACACACATATGCAGCCTTCATCTGTTTCTATAAATGCACTGATATTACAATACACCCATCTGTTCTTGTCATCATGCTTTGCCTTCTGTATGTCAATTTTATGAACTGTGGAGATATCAATTGACAACATAGGGTTGTTCCCATAACTTTCAGCAGTTGTTGATTTGAAGATTGCTTTGTTGTTTCAATGGGACCAAGAATGCTGCATAATGTCTAGATATCAATATGATTGAAGTAATCTTTTTCATTTTTATACATAACCCTTTTGGTCTAGCCAATGTTGGTAGATTGTGGGCTTCCACATTTTTCCCATTAAGTTTTGATTGTTGCAGGCAATTGATGCTGTCGACAATGGTATCAATCAATATGATACAGATCAGCCTCCAAGATATGTGAATAACACGCACTTGTCTTCAAGAGTGGGAAGATTAAATTTGGACTGGATAGATCCGGATCAATCATCTGAGAAGGAGAATGAGGCATTTCAAAGAGCCATGACTCTTGCTGGCAGTGAGTTCTTAGATGTGAGGCCTTCTTAAGATTGATGAACTTAGGCTAACCCATGACTTATTAATGACACTTGTTTAATAGAATGGATTTAAACCCAAATATCTTAAAAGAAACTAATTTAAGGTTTTTGTTAGAGTTGGTTTTTACTCTAGTACATTTAATCAGTTTAGCTATTTTATGCAGGACTTCCCCTACGTTTTTACTCTAGTACATTTACTCATATAAAGTGACCACAATTTTCAGAATGTTAGGTATCATGCAAAATCTTGGTTACCAGCAAGATCAATTGTATTGGGCTACCTTGCTACAAGACAGGATATTGATCCCAGTGGAGAAATTATGGTCTTGATGAAATTTTGCCCTGTAAGTACACATGCTTATCCATCCACTATGTAATATTGTTTGTCCTTGGCTGTAGTTTACCACCACTAAGCATGGTCGACGGGCGAATCGGTTCGGATCCTAATATATCCGAAGCTTTCGGATCCGTTAAGATCTATCTGAAAGGAACTGGATTCGTTTGGATACTCTGTCCGTTCGGATCCAGTTTCGAACCGGAACCATAATCTTTTGTTTTATTTTATTTTTATTTTAAATTTTTATAATTAAATTAATTAATTAGACTCGTTATCAAGCCCCTATTTTTGTATTGCTTTTTAGATCTCAGTATTTCCTCAAGTTTGGCCCCAAAAAAGTCTTTGCTAAAGAATTACAAGTATAGATCTAGAGGTAAAAGTCCAATCACCACTATACAAATTCAGGAATCTAGCCTCAACTCCATTAAGCTTGCAAGTATCATGACACACATACATTGATAGAAAACCCTTCTGAGAAAGTTGGCAGTAATTCTTATCGAGTAAACTCTCCCATGGCAGAAACATTGGAACTATGTGCCTCCTAAAAATCAACTAGTTTTAGGGGTTTGGAGATGGGTTGAAGGGTTAGAGCCACAGACTGGTAGTCGGCTTTGGAGAGGATGTGGGTAGCTTTTGAGAGAGATGGTGATAATGTGGAGAAGGGAGGGAGGGAGGGAGAGAGAGAGAGCCCAGATCTGCAGTGGAGAGAGACAACCCAGATCCATCATGATAGTGGAGAAAGACAGAGAGATAGATAGAGAGCCTAGATCGAAACCCATATGTGAATTATGGTTCTTGGAGCCGAGATCTGCCATGGTATGGGGGAGAGAGAGAGCCAGATTTGCCTTGGTAGGGGAGATATAGAGAGAGAGAGCCTAGATCCGCCATGGCAGGGGAGAAAGAGAGATAAGAGAGCCCAAATCCGCCGTGGTAGGGGAGAGGGAGGGGGGAGAGAGAGATTGTGAGAAGTCCGGATCCATGTTTTTGGTTTTTTAATATTAAGTAAATTCGGATACTATACGGATCCGATCAAGGTAATCATTGATATTTTGGATATATCCGAATCCAAAATGAATTAAGTATTTATTAAATGGGATCCGATCCGAAATATCCAAATCCAATCGGGTCATTCAGATATTTCAGATCTGGATTCGTCTGCACATGCTTAACCACCACCATATTCTATGATTGCTATAAAGTCTAGGAAATGTTCCATCCTATAAATTTCCAATTTAAAGTGACTTGCTATGTAATAAAACATGATTCGTATCGGTCATTAGACAGTACTAGCTTATTAATCGGGGTTTTGGGGGGAATGTGAATATCTGGGCTTACTGCCTTTCAAGTTATATTAAAGATCGCTAAATCTCCTTATAACTTTTTATTTAAGTCAAGGCCTACTGGACAATGTCATCAACCCTTGGGAATTTTACTCGAGTTCCCCCTTTTTGGTTTTCTTTCCTTGAATATAATTGCATGTTAGCATCTGATTTATAATTTCACAAATTGCTATATATATATATAATTGCATACCTCCTTTCCAAAGGACTATGTTTAGAGTACTATAGAACTGGAATGAGGGGCACCAAGGCTAGTAATTAACTACAAGCCATTGAATCAAGCGCTGCACTAGATTCGATACCTCATTCCAAACAAAAGGGACATGTTAAACATATTATTTGCCGCCAGAATATTTTCAAAGTTTGATATAAAATTTGGATATTGGCAAATCCAAATTGTAGAAAAGGAACGATACAAGATGACCTTCACAACTCTTTTTGGCTATTACGAATGGAACATAATGTAATGTCATTCGGCCTGAAGAATGCTCCGTCTTAATATCAAAATATTATGAATGAAATTTTCAATTCATTCGGATTTTTTATCATCTTCTACATCGATGATGTGTTGGTACTTTCACAATCCATTAACCAACACTTTAAACATTTAGGAATTTTCCTTAAATGTAATGAAAAAGGTGGGTTCAGCAGCATCGCTCAGGAAAATGAAGAAATTCCAAATTGAGATCAGGTTCTTATGCCACAATATAAAGAAGAATAATACTATTGTCCCAATATAGCGAGCAATAGAATTTGTTGATAAGTTCCTTGATGTCATCCTTGATAAAACCCAATTGTAAAGGTTTCTAGGAAGTCTAAATTATATCTCGGACTTTACAAGGATTGAGCAAGGGATAGCGGACCTTTGTATGCTAAGCTGCGTAAAAATGCTTCTAATTGGACCGAGGAATGTATAGTAGTAGTCCGTAAAATCAAATTATGGGCCAAGGAATTGCCATGTCTTAATTTGGCCCATCCCAAGGCCTTTAAGATAATAGAGATAGATGCCTTTGAATTGGGTTTGGAGAAATTCTAAAGCAGTGACTGGATAATAAAGTACAGTTGATCCAGTTTGCTTCAGGAGTTCGGAAAGGGGCTTAACAGAATTATTCCTCAGTAAAAAAAGAAAATCTGTACATAGTACTGTGCGTCAAAAATTTCGAGTCGGACCTTATCAACAGGAGATTCATGATAAGGGTGGACTGTAAAGCGGTCAAAGACATTCTATTTAAGGGTGTGAAGGTCTTAGTCTCGAAGCAAATCTTTGCTCGTTGGCAAGAAATACTCTCAGTCTTCGACTTTGATATTGAGTACATTAAAGGAGAAAACTCTCTCGAATTTTCTTACTTGAGAATTTCTACAGTCTAATAGAGAAAGGAAAGCACTCCTACAATCCGATGGAAAAGGGAAAGGCCCCTTTTAATAGAGGATCCAATGATTCGAAAAACTCTTGGATCAAAGAAGAGATCTGAGGAATCCGCCTCAGAATTGCCGGTAAAAAGGAGTGATCAATACCACTCCAAATAAGTTTTTTAGACAACTCGGAGTGATCAATACCACTCCAAAGAAGTTCTTTGGACAACTCATCCCCTGTCTTTAGAAAGCGAGAAAGACCATCCGTACTTTCCTTTGTATGATGATCTACCGTGTATACAAAAAGAGGAGGATATACTAGAATCTCGGACTAAAGGAGAAAATGATTAGATCTGGGATTTAGCATGTAAAAATCTACTCGAACACCTTCAACTAGGGTTATTTCCTGAATTCAGGTTTGGTATATTTCAATTCTTGAAGAATCAGGGTCAATTTCTATTTAAGTTCAAGAATAATCAAGTGGCTTTCAAGTTGAGAATTCTCAAGGTCATTTTGCCTTCCTTCTTGGTTTAGGGAATGATTTAATAAATTTAGTATTTAACCTAAATACTATCCTTTCTATATCAAAGATGGCTTCGTCAAGAATTATGTAGGCTCAACCTTAAAGTTTAAAGTTGTATGCCGGATCCCATGGATTATCAAATGGGGATATACTATCTGGTTTGATGAAGACGCTCCTGATGATTTATCACTAGAAACCTGCTGGTTGGTTAGGAGATATTTCGTCAAATGGTGGGATAAATACAATTTAGAAAACTCACAAAGCGTATATCATGCAAAGGGAATTTTGGTCATCCCTCGAAACTTTCCTGAACTTCCCATGGCGTCCAGAATTTGTTTAACACTTGATGGTAATTTTGGGGATGTTCTTTCCCAATTTTCAAAGAGAGACATCAGGAAATTTCTAGACGAAGGAGTAATCTCTTCTTCTGCTACGAAAATTGATTCTGATGTTCAGATCTTTCAAGACTCTCAAGATCTATACGAGGATTACATACCTCTAAGGAAGGAATCTCTAGCCAAGAAACAAGACAAAGGGAAGGGGAAAAAGCTGGCCCTTTGATCATTGGCTTGTCGGCCACCTGTTGCAGGACCATTCAACTCCACTAACTGTAGGACACGCATGCCTGACAGCAGGAACCTGCTTTGAGGACATCTTTTCCTCATTTTTAAAAGGAGCTTTGTTTTATTTGGAAAATTTATCCGATCGCATTAGCTTTTGTATAGTAGCTTTAAAATTATGTTTGCTAGCAAAAGAAAAGATTCTTCACGCAACCTAATTTAGTATTTAAACTTGTAAAAACCTCAAAGAGAAGCATTGAAATAGAGATAAGATCTGAAAGTACTAAATCGTATGAATAAGTTTGATTTCTTTGTTTGGTCATCAAAGGGTTTTACTTTCAAGAATTTAGCTATCCTGATCTAAAGAAGAACCAAGATAAGATCTTGGAAATAATCCAACATCCAGAAAAGTAAGGTTTCTTGTCAAAATTCCAAGCCCCTGACATCTCACTAGCATTGAATTTAGAAGTACCACTTGATGAAAAGGCATCAGTTTTAGCAAAGGAGAAGGGATAGATCTCGTGAAAGGTTTTAATGAGGTAGTAACTTAGAATAACTACACTAATCTGTTTATTCAAACTCTAGGTGATCAACTCACTAGAGTGGAAACTTCTGCTAATAACATAACAATATCGAAAACTATTCCTTAACAGATTGAGAAAGTTGCGAAGGATTTTTCCCTTTGCAAAACCTCCTCCAAGAGTAGAAATGAATTAGTCATCTAAGAAAGTGACCACTGATATGATTGAGGAATTGTCTGCTAGGTTAAAGGGATTAGAAATTAAAGAATCCTAGATCCGGGCCTTAGAGGAAGGTGTGGTAAAATATGACAGTCTATTCCAGAAAAATGCTCCGAGACTCTTCCTTAAATAGCTAAAGTGAGATGGAAAAGGCAAGGACAACTGTCCACTTCTAAGGCCTATTACCATTGTCTTTCACTAGTAGATACTACCTATGAAGAACAATGTAAATTTGATCCAGTAGCTTTTGATGGAAAGTCGATCAGTGAATGGAACATAGATGATATGTCAGAATATCAAATTTGGCAAAAGACTACCCATATGATGATGTATGCAGAAATTGTCTTCATCAAAAGGGAGTTTCAAATTTTGCTATAGCACAAAACAGTACTTGTGGCTTTGTTGGACAACTCAAAGGCCTAATAGAGGTCGATAGGCAGAGATAATGTCCGCCTCGAAAGTGGAAGTAAAGGTGGAAGGGAATATACAAGTTCAGGCTATGGTTTCTGATGCGGTCAATACCCTAATTTATTCATTCACCTTTTTTTCTGTGGCAGCATTGCTAACAAAATAAGTAAGGCATATGTGCAGTTAATTAGGCTTAGGTGTTCAGACCTTTCACATTACAAATGGTACAAGGATGTCTTCCTTCCTAAAGTCCTGCAGAGATCAGACTACAATGTTGAATATTGGAAGCAACAAGAGTTCTAGATAAGTTGAAAGTTAATGGTACTGCCCCCTGGGCAGACTATACTTATGGAGAACTCTCTCAAGTTGTTGAAGAAGAAGCTATTCAACTTTGCAACGACATAAAGCTAAGCCCAAAATTAGCCAGGCAAGGCTAAGAAGGAAAGAAGGCGCTTGGCGATTGTTGTGAGCAAATGGGATTGAACCCATTATAAAAGGAGTATAAGAAGAGGAAATATGCCTAAAAAAGGAGATCTTCTCGCTTTCTCTTGGGAAGAAAGGAGAGATTCTTACAAAAGGGAAAAATCTAAGAAATTTACTCCAAAGAAGTATGAAGCTAAATCTTCTAAGGGAAATGAGATCCATGTCTCCTATAAATTCGGAAAATCAGGACACTATCAGAACAAATGCATGATGAAGATGAAGATAAATGACTTGGCTTTAGACAAAGGATTAGAAAGATCTCTTTGCCAGATTCTTCTGAATGAATCAGAAGATGAAGAAGTATGCTAATTCTCCAGAAAGATGAGGAATTTTCTTCCCAATCTTCTACCTCCTCAAGAAGGGAACAAGACTGTCAATGTGGAGAAGTCTATCAATATTACTCTATTGACGCTTTAATGGGCATAAATGGACTTTGAATAAACATTCTGAGTTAAGAAAAGGGAGAAATGCTTGAAATTCTTGATAATATTCCTGATCAAGAAATTAAGATCAAGCTAATTAATTAAGGCCTTGATGATAGTTGATAATAGGTCCAAAAGCAAAAAAACTCTGGAAGAAAAGATTGAGCTGGTTGTACCAAGGTATTCTATTACTGAGATTCAGCAAAAACACACTGAAAGGGAGAAAGGGGAAAAAGGAGTCATCCTTAGAAGATCTAAAATTTGAAGTTGATATGCTTAAGAAAGAAATTCAAAGTTTGAAAGCGAGAGTTTCTGACTTGGAAACAATCGATAACTTGAGAAATTTTGATAGTACTTCAAGTTCTCCTAAAGAAGAGTTACTCCAATGGGCTAACATGGAGGCATGCCCATCAAATTTGCCCCTAGAACCTAAAGATGTTGCGGTCTTGAGTCTGCAGACGCAACCCAAGCTAAAATGGGTGAACTTGGTGGAAAGGGTAATTTCCATAAAGTATTTTTGCCCTTAAGACGACAGTATTTTTGAAGGTTTTTTTTTTTTTCTTTTGAAAAACTTGGAAGGCCCGGACACACCCATAAAGTCTGGGTATATAACAAAATATTCTTTTAACGATACAATATGAAGAAAAAAAAAATCTCTTTTCTTGGATCGATGCATGTATATATATATATGTAGTTGAAGATCTTTCTGTCATTTTCTGTTTAATCCCACATAACAGCCTTCTTTATGCTCATAATTGCACTTTCTATTGAGGATCTTTCTGTCATTTTGTTCAACAGTGGAAGCTTCATCTATTTGAACTGGAGCAAGAGATGAAGATCGAGCCTTTGACCAAATATGTCCTCTATCAGGTAGTTGATACTTCTCCAATATTGTGTGTCCCAAATATGCACCCTAATGGTTAGAATGTAAGTTAAAACTGAATTTTCATTTTGAGGGTCATAAATAAAAAATAGAATTTTTTTTTTTTCTTTTTTTAAAATGATGCAAATACAAGCTTATTACATAATGATGTTTGCAGGATGATAGGAGTAAACATTGGCGTGTACATGCAGTTGCAGTTGCTCCTGACAGATTTGAAAGCCGGAAGGCTCTTCCTGCTCAATGGCGAGGTTTAAGAGACGCAGAACTGTCCAAGGAGGCTGCGATTCCTGGCTGTGTTTTTGTCCATATGAGCGGGTTTATTGGCGGGAATCAAAGCTATGATGGTGCTCTTGCCATGGCCAAAGCTGCTTTGAAGCTATGATAATGTCTCAATCATCTTTCAAACAGAATTTGTGATTGATTATATTATCATTTATATGCTGTTTAAAACTGGTAACAGAAGTTCGGATGGTTTTAATTTTATTTCAATTTATGAACCTCGGTTGAGTTAATTACAGTTCTACTACTGTAAGGCATTTTTTATGCTGTTGCCAAGATTTTACTTGGTAGGCTCTCCATAGAAATTTGTTCAAGATTGCATGTCATGACTCATGGTTACTATGTTCGTTCAACTTCTTGAACTTATGGCAAGCGTGGGAAGACTGTATCGACTCATAGCATTCAGCGCGTTGGTATTTTGTTTTTCTCGTCATTCGGTTATTGTTATAGTTCTCGGGTTCAATGTCTCTCCATTTTATTTTTTATCCTATTGCATTTGAGAGCAAATTTCATGCACATTAACGTGAGCATCACGAAGTATGTATGCGTGAATCAATAGTTGAGATCTTATCAAAATCTTATGAAAGGAAAAAGGCGAATATGAAATATAATCACAGATGCACTGGATGAGAGTGTCATGATATTATTATCTCTTTCTGAAACTAGAATTTCTTGTTTTAGAGTACTCAAACGTAATTAACAATTAATGAGTAATCCTAATGTAGGTGGATTTGGTCAGGGGGATGCAGAAATAGTACTTCAAGATCCATTACGTGTCCAAGGCCTTTTGTTCTTTTTGGCATCTGTTATTTTGGCACAAATCTTTTTGGTTCTTAAAAAGAAACAGTTTGAGAAGGTTCAATTGTCCGAAATGAATTTCTAGATCTGCGGATTTATCAAATCAAGTTTGTAAAAAGAATTCAATTCTTATATTTGAAAGAAGAAAGAAATGAAGAGGAGTTTTATCCATATCAATAATATATCTGTTTCGTATATAATTATGATAATATTTTATAGGATAAATTATATGTGAATTTCTTGTAATTTAATAATATTATAGATGAATTCTCTTGAGATTTTATGATTTATAAGTATATCACCTCAAATTTACTTTAAATTATAAATAATTTCATTTATCAACGGTCAACGTCAAAATTGAGAGTCAACTATTTTTGGTTGTTGGAAAGATCTTTATGCATTTCAATTATTTTATGAGAATAAAAATTACAATTTCCCCTAAGATTGATTGAAATTACAAATAAGATTCCCGAAGTTTATTAATATACTACAAGAGAATCCCTTAAATTATAAAAAAAAAAAAATTACAAGTGAATTCCAATGATGGATCTTTGAGATATATCCAATATTATATGTATATGTATACTTTATGATTGTAATACATGCCTCATCCGCTAACAAAATAATTTGAAATTAGATTTAGCGAAGTGAAGTAGAGATCTATGTGATTGTAATATCCTATTCACCATCCTAACAAGATAATTTAAAATTAGATATACCAAAGTTAATAAATTTTTTTTTTTAACTCTATTTCACATATTAATTAATAGAATTGATTCATATACAATTAATAGATATTTATCTTCAAACGGTTAATATATAAAAATATAGATTTTATTTTTTTTTGTTTTGTTTTGTTTTTTTACTTCACATATTTAAATCTAATTTTAAATTATTTTGTTACCATGATGAATCATATTACATATATATATTTTTTTTTCTTTTTTTTTTTTTGTATATATCTCTAAGATCTATTATTGGAATTCACTTGTATTTTTTAAAATTTATAAGGGATTCACATGTAGTATTAATAAACCTCCATAGATCCACTTGTAAATTTGAAGTGATCTACTTGTAATTTTATTTATTTTTTCTCATAAAATAATTGAAGGGTATAAAGGTCTTTTAAACAAAAAAATAGTTGATTTTCAACTTTAATTTGTAATTTAAGGCAAACTTAAAAGGATACACTTATGATTTGTAAAAAGAATCCATTGTAATATCACTAAAATTTTAAGGGATCTATATATAATTAACCCAATTTTATAATATTATATATGATAAAAGTTAAACTTCTATAAGGTTTAAATTAGGGTTAATAACTTTTTAGTCTCTTTGTAGTTTGGTTTTTATAATTTTATCCCTGTGTAGTCTTCGTCTGACTTGTTTGTTTATGTGTAGTTTAAATGAAACTTTTTAATTCATATAATTAGATTTCAAACAATGCTGACGTGGCCCACTAATATAGCATGCCACATCATTTCATTATTTACATTTTTTCCTATGAATTTAATTTATTATTTTATTTTATAATCTAACTTTTTTTTAAAAGAAAAAATTAGGGGACAAAAATATGAAATTTGATCTGATTTATCAGGAAAATGAATTAAAATACTTTAGATTTTTCTTGAGAAAAATCGATCGAAACAACTCAATTTCTATATGAGATATTCAATTCGAATCAAATTTTCATGATAAGCTAATCATATCGATTCCTTTCTCCCTCGGAAAGATGAATTAAATTATTGAAAAAAAAAATGAAGAGAAGAAGTCTACTCCGAGCATGACCAATAAATATCATGCATTAAGTTTATTATGAAATGTATAAAGAGAAGGGCTCATTAAAAAAAATCCCTCCAAGCCACGATAGGACAAAAAATGAGTATATCATATATTACATGACATTTCGCTCAATCTCTATCACCTTAGCAAACACAATTATTAAAATAATTGTCAATACAAGCACTAGAGGAGCAAATACAAGAATGAGAGGCAAAAATAGAGGTATAATCTTGATGACAATCATGTTCCAAAATAAAAGCTAAAGGGGATGGAGATATGTCCATCCAACCAACCGGACACATCCGCTCTTTAGATTGAAAAACAACCCAAACACAATTCACTAACCTCTTAATCCAAGAGAACCGTATCTCATTAAAGAACCTCTTGTACGAATTAAGTTCCTCAAGCAATAACTCGATATGCCAATCTTGGGCTACATCACAAGAAATCAAATAGGCAATAAGCATTTTACAATCACCCTAAAAAATTACCCTTTTTAGAGCTCTTGCTAGCCATCAACTTCAAAGCATCTAGCGAAGCACAAGCTTCCACCTCTAAGTCTTAACCCAAAGTAAGAGATTTCCCCGAGCCATCATTTAGTAAACCGTTATCATCCCTGCCTACAACCCCCAAACCCATCTCTCCCATCTTTAAGGTTCTTGGATTTATTGAAATTGATTTTAATCTACTCTTTTGGAGGGAGAACGCAACCAGGAAAACCCAACATCTCGTAAGGATCAATGTTTATCAAATTAACCTTCCAGTATCGCTTAAAATTTTCAAAACACAACCAAAACTTTTGCACATACCACATCAACATCAACCTCAATCCCTTGAATAACTACATCACACTTGCCTTTCCAAATATACAAACGGAAGAAAGCCACTCTAGAACCTATCCACACCAAAATCTATTAACATAGCTTAGCTAACAGGAAAGGTCTCAACCAATCCACCACGAAGGCATGAACCTCCACACTGAACATCTCACTTATACCCGAATTTAACCACACAACACTAGCCCAACCACAAATGAATAAGCAGTGTTTAACATCCTCAACATCGGCATTACATATAGAGCAACAAGCATTAGATCTAAATTTCCTTCTATGTAAGTTCATATTCACAACAATACATTAATACAAATGCACCAAAGAAAGTTTAAGATTCTAAGTGGGGCTTGTACCTTCCAAATTCTCCTTTAAATTGGCTGCCTACCGAAGACAAAAACCTCCTCTTGAAAGCATGAAAACCTGCTTTGACTGAAGAGCACCCATTCCTGTCAAGGACCAAAATGACCTTATCCTCATACTTGCACAAGCTCATTGGAGTTTCTCGTATAGCGTTAATAGTTTGAAGTGCATATTCTTATAATGTAAGTGGCAGGGATGAGTAGCTTAACATTAACCTAACTATATCTAATAAGGTCTTATTTCTCCTTTCTACAACACCATTATATTGTGGTGTTTTAGTTGATGTGAGTTGGGATAGAATATCATTCTCCAACAAATGATCATTGAACTCAAAGTCAAAGAATTCATCTCCTCGATCTGATCAAAGTGTTTTAAGTGATTTTCCTAATTGCTTTTCAGCTTATGCTTGAAATTCTTTGAACTTTCCAAGAGTTTCGGATTTCCTTTGCATTATCTATATAATATCTTTATCTAGAATAATCATTAATGAAATATTTATAACCTCCTCTTACTTGTACATTTATAGGACCGTAGATATTGCTATGTACTAACTAAAGTGGTTCTTTGGCTCTTTGACCTTTTGCAAAGAAATATCTCTTAGTCACCTTTCTTCTAGACATGATTCACAAACCAGAAGAGTGCCAACAGTTAGCTCTCTTAAAGGATCATCGTTTACTAACCTGTTTATTCTATCAAGATTGATATGTCCTAACCTAAGATGTGAAAGATACATATCATCACTTTGAGAAACTTTTTATCCTTTGTTAGATTTAGGATTTGTTACTTTAAATAATTATGAACTATTTAATGATCGTTCATTTGGTTTAATAGATAGAGTCTGTTAGTTTATTTTGCATGACAAATATCAACACTTTTCTTAGAAATAATAATCTCATTATTAATAAAAGAAATATCAAAATTTTGTTCATGCAACATAGATAAAGAAATCAAAGTTCTACAAAATCTAGGAAAAAAATAAATATTGTTCAAAACAAGATAATTATTACTAAAAACTAAACGGACTACTCCCCTAACTCTTATCGTCACCTCCCCAATAGCAAGCTCCCTCAAAGAAATAAGTATTTGTAAAGAAGAATAAACATGATTAGTGGTTCCGGAATCTACTATCTAAGATGACAAATCATCTTCCACTAAACATACTTCTAAAATAAGTAAATCAAATTTATCTTTTTTTTTCTCCTTTAGCTCGGAGAGATACTTGTTATAGTTTGTCTTCCAATGGCCATAAACTCTGCAATGAAACACTTTCCCTTGGGTTCCATTTGCTTGGAGTTGGCATTCTTCTTGTTCTCCTTGCTTTTAAATGACTTTTTTGATTTCTTTCCCTTATTGTCCTTACCCAATGTGTACGTCCTCATATTGTTCTTAGCATAAAAGGAAAGTCGCTTTTGTTCAGCAATATTTGTTTCACCCTCTTTAGATCTAGCCTCATTAAGTGTCTCAAAAGTCTACAATTCATTTAACAGTCGAGTCATGTTGTATTGCATGTTGTTCATAACATAGTTGGTAGTGAATGCAACAAAATTCGGTAAGAGTGACTCAAGTATGATGCTAACTTGAGTGTGCTCATCAATGGTAGCCCTATGTATTTTTGTCTCATGCATCGTGTTGATCATGTTCAAAACATGATCTCTGAGAGAAACCCTTTTCTTCATCTTGGCATTCATGTAAGTACTAGTAGCCTTATGATAACTTTGGTCAGATTCCTCCCTAAACAAGAGGTTGGAAAGACTCCAACATCTCATATGCAGTCTCCATATTTTCATGTTTCTTCTAAAGAACATCACTCATGTTCATCAACATGTAGCATTTGGCTTTGTTATTGGATTAGATCCAATGATCATACTTTTCCCGTACATTACAAGCAACGGGATTCTTGAGCTCTTCGGGATATTCCTTGGTCAAGTCAAATTTATGGTTTTCACAAATTAATATCATATTTAAGTTTGATTTCCATCTCATAAAATTATCATCAATTAATTTGTATTCATTGAGTAAAGAGGTAACGGGATTCTTGATTGAAAACATGATGATTGCTGAAATTAAATAAAACATACATGATTCATTATAATTGAAATAAATATCAAAGTTTCAGAATAGTAAATATGATGCATGAATGCAACAAATAAAACATATAAAATTATTTTTTACTAAACTATGATAAATTCATTCAACAATTAATATGCCGCCTTAGGGTCGGTAGTACTAATTTCAAATCAATTTTAAGATATTCCCAAATCTACAAGTAAAACCTAAAATATCTCATATTTTATCTTCTACTCACAAGTTACCGTTTATTTGGTAAAGACAAAATTGATCGCTTAAAGCTTAATTATGTTTTTGTGAGGGTAACTCATTATTTCAGAATTCATGACTTAACTCGAAGGTTTTCCATCTTAGGGTCAGTCAAGTTCGAAATACATCACTTTTCCATATCTTCTCAAGAAGCCAACTTTGGTATTGATATAGTCCAAAACCTTCCTTAGGGTGACAAAAACAAAGCCATATCGAGGCTCTTGTCATATCTCATAGTGTTGTACTAATAATGGAGATCATAAATTATATTTTCATATCAACCTTCTCCCATTCACTATTTAAAAAAATATGTTTTCATAAAACATCCTATGTTTTCAAATAAAACTAATTACTTAATTCTAAATCAATTACTAGTTAATTAACCAGTGAATGTAATCCTATGAATTATAATTGCCAATCATATTGTGCCTAGGTTCAATTTAAATCTTTTTAATTCAAATCTTAAATATGAGCCTAATCTTATTAGGTGAACCTAATTTATAACTAATAACCCAATTTCTTTCATACAACTTTAATAAAACTAATTTTTAACAAAGTTGGTCAACCAAGTCGTAACGTAAACGTTTGACTATATAAGGTGTGATTACTAAGTTTAACTCCTTAAAACTTAATACACTTATGTAATTAACTCATTAAAAATTAATACATTTATCCTAATAAATCATGTTTCTACTTATGAGATGCATGATTTAAAAACACAACTGAGTGCGCATTTATGTGTGGCATGTAATCGACTAATACATGAATATCCATACAGTTTTATCTTTAAATCATGCATCTCATAAGTAAAAATAGTTATCAATCAAATCAATCAATATAAATAAATACACATTATGGACCAGCTAATTTTGGGTATTTCTAAAATTTACAACTTTTGCAAAAATACAAATAAATAAAGAAATAAAAATTAAATAAGGGCTTCGATTGTTACAATATTTCCTAAGCTTGCTCCATTTCGAATTTGAGCCTAACTGTAATTCTTTAAATTCAAACCCAATTCCATTATTAGGAGAAAAATAATTTTTCAAACCCTAATTATACATTTAACTTAATTATTTCCAATTGGGCATAAACTCTTTTAGGCCTATTGGACTTCTTCGGTCAAACCTAATAAGATACTTGGTTTTTCATAAAATCCTTTATTAAGTTAATGAGCTTTAAAATATAATATTTTGGGCAACAAAATAAATGGATCAAACCTATTTATTAAGCGGGTCATGAGTCGAACTCATGACCCGATCCGCTAGAGCATCATGGGCCAAAGCCAGTGGAAACCCTAGGGTAACCGCCTGGGCACACCGCAGGCGCTTGCGGTTTGGGATAGCTATCATCATCTACAGCTGCGCACGCTAGCCATAGTCAGTGGTTGGGATAGCTGCTGGTCCGGCCATCATCTTCTGGTTGCGGGATGGTTCTTGCGACAGTCTCGCGGCCTATGACAGCCACGCCGCAGGATAGCCCCATGGCATACAACATCAGCTGCACTGCGGGACAATCCCGAGGCCTCTTGCCTACAGCGGCATGCCACCGCCGGTTGCCGTCTTTGGAGCCCCACTGTGGGTTTCTTCTTCCTCCATGTCGCGTAGAATTTTACTACAAAAAAATTTGTACAAAAATTGCTATGCCCTTTAATGGCTTACACAAAATCTAGAGAAAGAAAGTTAAAGAAATTCCTAACCCAAAATCACCATATAATTAACGATCCATTATATCATCCATACATTAAAAAAATATAAACATCCATTCAACATACATATCACATATATATGATAATGCATGAATCCTACACAGAGATTAATCTAAATATCTGTCAAGATTGTTCTGATACCAATTGTTGGAAAACAGGTTTAACATTTGCAGTGCAAGTGATTGTTCGTCCCATTACATAACAAATTTTTTTTATAAAAGCTTTCAGCAATCCTTTAGATAAATATAGATTAATTCCATACACAAGATGAAGAATTCATACTTGAGTCTACGCAAGTTGATCGTTGAGACTCATACCATGACTTTCCAAGTCGATCCTCAATACACTAGGATGTGTGTGGGCACCTAGAGATGACTAGGTTTTCTTTCTTAGTATTTTCTTAAAAATTAATTTGAATTAAATAATTCAAATATAATGTCAAATAATAAAATACTGAAATGATAGAAAACTTGTACCATAATTACAAAATACGGCTATTTCTCTACCTCTTGGCCGGCTACTATCACTATGCTTGCACAGTGATAGGCTTGTGACACATGTCATAATGTGATCATGTTATCTATTTATTTTATTCTGTCAAATTTTTTTCAAATCAATTTCAAATATAATTTAAAATAGAATCTTATCTATTTTAAATCAAATCATATCTTACTTGAATTTTAAATTAGTTTCTCAAATCAATTTAAATTTTATTTGCTTCATCTTAATACTAAATTGATATCTTATCCCAACTTAATATTAGATAACACATTTAATTATAAATTAAATATTATTATTATTTAACTAAAGTGAATTTCAAAATTCACTATTTAAATACATTTTTTATTAATTAATTCTTTAATTAACTAATTACTTCTAATTATCTTATAATTATATATTTATCCCAGAAAACTATTTTCTTTACAAGTAAGTCATTTTTCAATCTTTGTCATTCTTACCCTATACATTCTTTTATAGAGGCGACCTGTAGATCATGAACCTATAATTCCAAGCTTCAATAAATCAAATCATTAATGAAAGTCTTTAATATAATAAATCTTATTTATTAATCTTAATATTATTCTCTTAGAAATATGGGATTGCACTCTAGCAATTATAAAACAAATTATTGAGTAATGTGTTGTAGTCTATTAATATTATCATTACATACAATTCAATCCTCCAATAATTGATTCATAATTAGAGTTGGTCATAATTACAATTTTACCCCTCCAATTATCTCTTTATCCTTAAATACCATTAATCCACTAGTAAATGGTCAATTTATAACTTAATTATAACATTGAGCTCAAAATCATTTAGTTCCAAAATTAACCTATAAGGGAATCAATATATAATCTTCTATGAAAAAGTTTTGAATTCCATATTTGTAAATAATGTTCCCAGCCGCTTATCCCAATGAATCTCCAATATAAGAGTCTTTAGCCTATTTTACAAACAAACTGTGACGAGTGAATAAAAAGATCTAGTTGACATAAACGGAAATTCATGACTACTCATGATTTAGATTGATCTGCATATGATCATCTATTGATATGAAAAAAATTATTTATGGCAAACTGTATATTGATAAAGAATTAATTCATATCGGGTCTTGTTCTATATAATCTAATTATAGTGGACCGTACTAGCAATTACTAATTAAAGATTTCATATTTTAATATGTTACAGACAATTTAATTCAATATCTATAATATTAATCATATTGTACTAATGCAATATTATAGTTACATAAATGAATTTAGAATTTTATGATATTTATACACATTATTCAATAATAATACATTCGAACAATTATATAGAAAAAATGTCACTTTTATCAATTTCATAAAATTGTACTTATTACATGCTTTTAGGGCACCATACCCAACATCATCTTTTATGAACAAATACGGTATGCGTATACCTAAAAAGTAAAAAAATGAGAGTAAATGAGAACATGTACCTCCGAAATCTTTATTTTTTTTACTGGTCAAAACGACAACGCTTCTACTTTTTTGACGAATGATAAATCATTCTTCTTCAATGAAGGATCGAGCAAAAAGTAGACTAATGAGAGCAAATCGGAACAATGGGTGCAAGGCATCACTTTTTTTAGTTAAGGTTGGTAGAAAGAGAACGATGTTGGTTTTGGTAGCATCTTGTGGGTCTAGTAGTTAACATCATTCTTTAGGTCTAGTATTTATTTATTAAATATAAATATATAATAGAAAAAATAAAGTTATCTACCTAAAATAATCCTAAGAGTGATTTGACAAAAAATATTTGACGTAAAGTCAATATGTTAAAGCTCTTAAAAATAGAAGCTATATTGTTCGCACAGTACTTCAGGTACCCCAACTGACCATTATAAATTATGGAATGAACCCTAGATCATGAAATATTACCAATTTAGTCCGTAAAATATTATTGTGCCCTTATTAATCTATTAGTAATTATGAAATGATCCCTACATTCTAAAATATGAATTACAAAGTCCGGTAGTAATTTAGATAAGACTATCATAGAATCTGAAACTACTAGATGACCCCAAAATAAAAAATAAAAATTTTGATTAAAGAATCAATAAAGAGAATTATGAATGGATGTAGTTTTTATTTCTTACCTTTATGTTTCCTTCACTATTATTGTGAGCAAACTATTATAGCTTGATCACATCGATCAATATACATGCATGAGCAAGATAAATATATCTCCAATTGTTTGATTACTTTTTAGTTACGCAAAACAAGTTGATTGTCTAAGCTTAGCTAGATCATAGTCTTTCAATATCATCTATTCACAATACATCTATTCAATCCTTATATATTGTCATACTCATATGACTACGCATGACTCTTGAGAACTTAAGAATATTTCATGCTAACTCACTATGTTCAAGGAGAAAGATATTTTCTTAAGGAATATTGTAGGATTGCAAGCAAGACCATCGACCCTAAAAGGGTCCTCAGTTCATTAGTAGTCCCACGAGACCACTAACCCCATTAAGGTCATCAGTTCCTCTATGGTCTCACGAGACCATCGACCCCACAAGGGTTATCACTTCCTTAATGGTCCCACGAAACCACCAACCCTACGAGGGTTGTCAGTTCATCAGTGGTTCCACAAGACCATCAACCCCCAAAAGGGTCCTCACTTCCTCAGTGGTCCCATGAGATACCAACCCCCGAGAGGATCATCACTTCCTCAGTGGTCCCACGAGACCAATAACCCTATGGAGGGTCTTCACTTCATCAATAGTCCCATGAGATCCCCGACACCCAAGAGGGTCATCACTTCCTTAGTGGTCCAACGCGATAAGCGACCCCATGAAGGCCATCACTTCATTAGTAGTCCCACAAGGCCATTGGCCTTAAAAGGGTATTCACTTCATCACTAGTCCTATGAGACCACCGACCCTAAGAGGGTTCTCACTTTATTAGTGGTCCTACTAGATTACCGACCTCATGAGGGTCGTCACTTCATTAGTGGTCTGACAAAACTTTCATCCGTAGTAGTTGAACTAAAATTTCTAAAGGAGATGGCTCAATTCAACCCTATTAATCCACACTAAGTGAATTTTCGAGTGAGATGACATAATATTAAAATAAATTGAAGCCACCCTCATATGAGATGACTTGACTTGAATTCATATGTTCATAGAGTAAAGACTAAAATATTTCATATCCGATTTGGGGGCTTAGTTTAAGTCCATGATTTGGGGGCTATAAAACCTTTTTTCATCAAATCTTATATGCTTCTAAGGGAGCTTCACGCATCACCAGACTACTTCTATGGAGATAGAGAGAGCCTCAATGCCTATTTATCTTAGGGAAAAAAACATTGAGATATGTATAATTACTGATATGATGTTGTCACATCTAACCAAACATTTCTTAGGAAAAGATGTTTAATGGAAAGTGATGATTGCCACGCCCTTTGGATTCATATAAAGGTTGCGGTAGCGGGCTTGTTGATGGAGGAAAATTTAGATTGGATCCTATGGGTCAAACCGATAGCGTCATAACCGTTGGACTATTATGTAGACAAAGATGACAGTATAATTTGGACATAATTTTCCTTGGGGGTTACTTCATCAATTAAGATTTGATAAGAAAGATTTGGTTGTAAGATTACATGTATAAGCTTAACTTGTATACTATATACTATATGAGGTGTAAGGGTAAATTAACTTTTTTTCTCTTATATAGTTTGACTTTTATGAATTCATTCTTATATCAATTTCGGCCAATATTTTAGTTCATAATTGTCAAATCAAATTTTCAATCATTCCGCTCATTTTCGTGGATATCATGCTAACATGGTATTTTTAAGTATATTGACACCTATTATATGACACTTTAAGTATATTGACACCTATTATATGACACTTGTAAAATATGAATTTTTAATATTACCAAATTAGAAAAAAAGATTTCAAATTATAAATTCAACCTATTTAATTTTTTTTTTCTTTATAAGTTTGCCCCAAAATTCATATATTATACTCTTTTTTTTCAAGGACTAAAAAGTTCGTCGGAGCTGATAGAGGGAAGATTCATACAAATCTAACTACATAGGGACGAAAAAGGGAATTAACCCTAAAATAAAATAGTTGCAAATGTTGGATTGAACCTATTCATCCGGGAAATTCTAGCTTACTCCGTAGATATATACACTTTAGACAATTTTGATCTAAGCCACATCAAAATATTCAAAACTTGATCATAGAAAGTGATGACATGGCTTGAAGTGAATAGTTCGAGTATTTTAGTCTGAAGTAGACAATAATGCATCTCACATTCTTAACACTATAGGGCTATTTGGGTACGTGTTTTGAAATATATTTCATGTTTTAAAACATATTCTGATGATGTATCACGATTTAAGAAGTGGGACAAACATATCAAATCATATTGGATTTTTATCTTTGATTAACTTTATAAAAAATGCCCTTAAAATTTAAAAATAATATTTTTCAATTTTTTCTCCAATTTCTTATTGCCACCTTTACCGCCGGATAAATAAAATAGAACTCCATCAATAGAGCCCGAAGTTCCATATCTGGAACTCGGAGCTTCATTGCTAAAAGGTCTTCTTGCTCCTTTTGCTAAAAGGTCTTAATGGAGGCCCCTATGATGGCTGAGGTGACTTGACAGTGAAGATATAAATGAAAATGAGTTAGTCAGAATTTTGGGATAATCAAGAAATAACAAGAGAAAGTACACTTCCTATAGCATGGTTAAAGCTTAAAATCTTCTGAACGATAGAAAGAGGAAGTCTCGTCAGCCTTAGGTTTCTAGCACCAGATGAATGTTTGAGGTCTCCCTTAAGTATTCTCTAAGGGAGCCCTCACTTCTCCGAGACTCCAGTAAGGAACCTGACCTAGACTGCTATGTCAGGAACTCCAGAATTGAGGTGCACTAGGACAAGGGAGGTGTAGGTGGAGTAACCCTGTTAGGGGATGACATTTCCCTAAACTAGGGTGGCAGGCGAGGAGGGTGTTGAGCTTGATATGTCTATCCTCAGCTGGCCTAAAAGTGGTTGCTCCCCAACTCTGGACCTCATAGCTTGACTAGGGGTGCTCCGAGAGGATTTTTGCCTCTTTCGTGCCCATTTGGCTATAGTTTTGGCCTCCTACCTCTTCTTCTGCTACATATATTTCTGGTCAGTTAAGGCTTCGACCTCAGCTCTAGATATTTTCCTTGCATGACATAGAAGGGTTAGCAAGTGTATATATATATATACACTTAATGCAAAAATACATAGAAAGGCTACCTCAAGGAAGAACCCTTGATTCATCTTAAAGGATAGTACTTAAAGGGTCAACAGCTATAGGGGATCAATACAGATTAGACCGCAGCATGTTAGACGGTCCGTGGTCAGAACCGCTTTAAAGTTCTTTCCTCCCCAGACTTATTCATAATAGCCCCCCCCCCCCCCCACACACACACAGCCTCATCCATCTCAAAGAGTAGTAGCTCTGCCTTTGGCACACACTTCTCTTAGTACTCAGTGCAAATGGAGTAACGGGAAGCTAGGCACTACCAATTCTCGCCATAATAAACCACTTCTCCTTCCACAATTTATTGGCTTAAGGGAGTTCAGTTATAGGTTTTCCCTTCTCCAGTGCAGTATAGTACCACCCCTGATTGCTCTAGCTCAGACTGATCAAGGAGTGGAAGAAATTGCTTCGGCGATCGTACCCAGTCTCCTCATAATACAGCATGAACAACCCCAATACAGTTCTCCACCCATTAGAAACTAATTAACCTAGAAGTAGCCTCCATGTGTATAACAGGGATTGGTGATTAGGTGATGGGGTACCCTAAAGCCCCGAGTGAACATGTCAATGTAGACGGCAGTCTCTGTTAACCTGTCTGTGTCCACTGAAGATATTCGCTCGTGCTCCTCAAGCACTCGAATGTTGATGCACGATGGCACGCTCTATTCAGTAAGGATATGGAAGCAGTCATCATCATCAAAGGTGGAAACAACCTCTTTATAGTGGCTAGGTCGAGGTCGAGCCGTCTCCTTCGTCTTTCTCTTCGGCTCATGCTTAATTTTTTTAGTCTATCCGCCTCAAATGTACCTGACCACCAAAAAGGAATAGGTCAACCTCACGTCGGATGTTCACATTCACTAAATGCCTAGTCCAAACGACTAAGGATGATTCTAAAGTTAGTCAACAAGATGAAAATCGCCTAAGTGTTGATGAGATGCTAAGGAAGAGAAGGACTGAGGTTTTATGCATCAAAAAGAGGAAAATATCATGCGTTCAATCCTTAGGGTTTATTTCTGATCAAAACACATTTTTCCAAAGAAAAATAAAGGCGGAAAAAGATTCATGAGAAGAACATTTATAGAAAATGAAGAATATTCAAAGAAACTGGAAAATGCAAATAGATAAAAGGAGGAACTTACTTTCTCTATCAAACATGATCAAGAGCGTAGTGGAGAATGTTGGTGCTTCATGGCGAAGAAAACAACAATGGGGGGCGTCAGATCTCGAAAGAACAAAGAGAAGAAGAGGAAGTGGGCATCAAAGTTGAGAAGAGAAGAAAGCTTGAGATGGCTCGAATGGTGCGAGAAGGCTTATAAAGGAATGAGAGAGAAAAGGAAGGGGAAAAAATGAAACAGTTGTGTGTGGAAGTTAGCAGGAGACATGTGTTACCATCATAGAGGCGATCATGCATAATGAGAAAGGTCGATTCATGGGCATTTAAGATGTCGTCATGCATCTTTTCGCATCCCTCAGTACTAATAGGGGTCAGTAACGACTGTAAAAGCCTGTCAGCTTGAGAAGAGGTCAGAATGCCACGTAACTCTTATAAAATGAGGTTGTGTGCCAAATGACTAATTATTGAGCTCGATATCGGGATAGCCTCAGATTTATATCTTTGGTCTAAATAGGGGAAGCCGAGACTAAGGTAGGGTCGGCAGATGTCAATATAATTGAATACAAAGAGAATATGATGGTTGAGACTGAGAAAGGTATCAGTTGATAGGACAATAAGCAGAGTCTGATAATAGGATATCATAAGACACTCAGGCTGAGCCAAATATTTCCTCGATTACCTTAGACTTGAGCACAAATACGGTGAAGGGGGGACATGTAGAAAACAATTGACACCTGAGTGGAGGACGCACCCCCGACATGTCAGATTAGAGCGGTGTTGTTGCACACTAAGACGTTTTTTAGTGAGGAGTAGATCTTTGTTGTATCAGATAGTGCTGACACCTATCATGCAGTAGTGAGTAATTAGAATATTGAGTAATGAGAACAAAACATGTGTAAAGCTGTATGAGATCACCCAATCTTATCTAGATATAAAAGTCAAATGATATAACAATAAAATATAATGCATATTTTTTAAGAGAATAACTAATCTAAACATCTACAATACTTATCATTCTAGAAATTGACTAAAACGTCAGAATGAGGTTAACCACCACCTCAACCATAATTTGTTAATGAATATAGATATTAATCTTGGAGCACAGTCAACGAAGGAACCCATGAAAATTCACGTCAACAAAGCTTAAATGGGTAAAATGTAAAATATAAAAGCTAATTCAATTACATCAGGAAGAGCGTGAATAACAAATTAACCAACTTCAGTTACTACGTTTAACTGACTTGGAGCTGACGTGGAAGATAAGCTGGCATTTGGACTTGATCGTATATTAGCTTCCCTGGTAACATATATTAATAGTAAACATTGTATAATGTCATTATATCCTATTCCGTATCGTCAGCAACTTGAATCTTACTTATTAACTTATTATTGATGCAGTGAAATTAGTGTTATCTCATCATCAAGTCAACAAAATATTTGTTAGTTTATTGGTTGAGTGATGGACATGACGGTATCATATACGAGGCTAAGTTTTTGGGCTATGCTAGTTACCCAATGGGCCGTTGCTCAAATCCAGCTCCAACTGGTCGATACCGGGAAAAACCGGCCCAAATCTTCCGGCACCAGCAAGTAGCACTCCCTATTCAGATTTATGACTGTTACTCCCATTCTTTCCAAATTGAATCCATTCCATCCATGTTCTATGGCTTCCTCCATAACCAACACTCTACCATCGATCCGAACTTCCGTCTTCTTCAACTTCCGTCCCTCCAAATCCCTAAACTCTCGCCCACTTCCGAAATCTTCCATTTCAACCTTAAACGCTCTGTCCTCCTACACTTTCTCAACAATTTCTCCTCTCAAATCCACCTCCCGCCGGTCCTCCGACCACTCTCACCTTGATCCTCCCTCCTCCATTGTCTCAGCCTCTTCTTCCTCCCTCAAATACCGCCTCCACAATGGCGAGACTCTCTACGGAATCTTTCTTCTCAGCTTCTCGCCTACAATCGCCGAGATCGCCGGCCTTTCCGGCTATGATTTCGTCGTTGTCGACATGGAACACGGCCCAGGCGGAATCTCCGAAGCTCTTTCCTGTCTCCGCGCTCTCGCGGCCACTCAAACCCCTGCGATCCTCCGTCTGCCTGAGAGCTCCGCCGTATGGGCCAAGAAGGCTCTAGATCTCGGTCCCCAAGGTATCATGTTTCCGATGGTCGAATCCGCCACTGATGCCGAGAAAGCCGTGTCATATTGCCGGTTTCCTCCCGCCGGCGTCCGTGGATCGGCGCATACGGTAGTTAGGGCTTCGAAGTACGGCATCGACGATGGCTATTTGAGTAGCTACGAGGACGAGTTGCTCATCATGTGCCAGGTGGAATCATCAGAGGGCGTCAGTAACATTGAAGAGATCTCAGCCGTTGATGGTGTTGACTGTATTCAAATGGGGCCGTTGGATCTGAGTGCCAGCATGGGTTACCTGTGGGACCCAGGTAACAGGAAGGTTAGAGAGAAACTGAGAGCTGCGGAGAAAGCGGTGGTGGGGGCCAGAGAAAAAAGTGGGTCCAAAAGCGGTGGGCCATATCTGGGTGCGTTTGCTATGCCGCATGATGGTCCCAGTGATTTACTGACGCGAGGATATAATATGGTGTCTGGAACCGTTGATGTGGGGTTGTTTCGCATTGCTGCGGTGGAGGATGTGAAGAGGTTTAGGGCGGCGCTGATGAGCGGCTCTGATGAAGAGGTGGACGAAGGTGGAGATTCTGAGAAGTATTGGAGCGAGTGAGGAGTTGTTATGCGTCTTTGTCCCGATGTACCTTTTTTCATATAACAAATTTCTTGTTGAAAGTTTCATCAGAATTCCTTACACCCACTTCAGCTTTTGACATCTTTCTTAATATATATGCTATATAAAAGTAACAAACACTGCATCTCTGAGCTTTTCTAGATTTGGATTCGGATTGGATTTGTTCCGATTTAAATTATAGTTGAGATTAATGTTTTGACACGATTTTTAACATATATTAAATGGCGTAGTAATGTGTATGGACTTTAGTCGGATAAATTTAAGATAAAATAATAAAAATTGGCATTATTTATATCATAATTTATTTAAGTTAATAATATAAATAATTCTAACTTTGGTTCATATATTATATTTCTTAAATTACTTGTTTTACTTTAATCTTTTTATAAAATGATTAGATGATATAATAAAAAGTTAATTGTTGAGATTAATTTTTATTTTATCAAACAATTCCCAATTATGGCTCTAGATATGTTCGGCTCCGTACGATTTGGAGTGAATCCACATTTTTTTCTAATGTAGAAAATTTTTTGCTTTGCTCTCTTTCTTTCTAATCGAATATGCTTTTGCTTGTGAACTTCATCAAGCTTAAAGAAAAAAAATATATATATATCTATGAGCTGGATTAAAGGTTGTGATTCGTGCCAGCACGGTCAAGCCCGGCTTGGCATAGCTTGGGTATGGTACGGACTGTGTCGTGTCGTGCCCAACATGGATTAGCCCATGTCGTGTTTGTACCAAAAAATAAAATCACGATACGGCACGGACATAATAACAAGCCATAAACATGTTGTGCCGGCCCATTTCGACCTATGTACTTATTTTGGCATGTGTGCCTATTTCGACCTGTAAGCTTAAAATCTTGTTTTTTTTAAAAATTACTTTCAAATCAAAGAAGAGTTTTAAATTGATTAGTAAAATAGTAATATTGTAATACATGTTTTATATATTATAAATTGTTTCCAATATTTATTATTTGGCCAAACAAGATCTTGTAATAATCGAAAGGTTTTTAACATACAAATGATTTCTGGATAAAAAATGCCTAAGATTAATAGGCGTTTTTGGACTCATGCCTCGAATGGGCCCAAAAGGGTTGTGTCATGCCTCGGGCCGGCACTAAAAATCTGTGTTGTGACGTGCCAGCCCACGTGCCTGCATAGTTAGGAACTGCATGACTAACTCATGTCGTGTCCGTGCTCGTCTGTACTGTTGTTGTGATGTGTCGTGCGTGCTTGTACCGGCCTGGCCCATTTTGCCACCTCTAAACTGGACTAGTAAAACTGCAAAAAGTCAAGACAAACTTTGAAACCTTACTTGGTCCCTTGCATGCCAAGTCATGGACCAAAGCTCTAGTTCCTCTAATAGCTCTGATCAAGAAATTCATGGAAAGGTAAGGGATATTCAGGCTGCATGGTGAAAATAAGGGCATAGGCCATCAAAGGAAGATCACTTAATGAAGCCCAGGAGGAAGCAACCATATAAAAGTTGGGCTAATGAGCAAAGGTCCATATCGTTATAAGTCAAAGAGGGAAAGCAGGTCACCCACGTCCAATGTTTTAAGGGAAATGCTATAACTATCTTCTCCTAACCTCCTTCATTACGATAGTGGGCACCAAACATGCCTAAAAATAACGAAGGTCAGGTCAACAAAAAGGTAATGACTCTCTCTCAACTATACAACAAAAATACTATAAACATAAACTAACTTAATCTTCAGAGGAGGTCCTTAGCTTTTCACCCTTAAAGACCTTCGTGTTTTTTATCTTTTTTAGGTTGATTAATGGAGTAAAACAAATTATTCGAGTTTTATACAGAACTATTTAACGTCGTATATGGGAAACAAAAGCTTTATTCTCACTATTCTGCCTTAGTAAGAAATCCGAATGGAGGTCAACGAAGATCGAAATAAGGAGACATTTATTCCACTTGAGGAACAACTGCTCGACCAAGGAGAAAACATAACGGAAATGGGACTAACCACCAAAGGAAGGGGATGTCTGCCCCAAAGAAGAGCGATCCTAAATCCAGTTCTCAACACAGGGCAACCTTTACATCAAGCTAAGTCGTCACAGAGGGCGAGACAAAATGGAACACCAACGACTTATAGGTCAAGCGCGTGCAGAGATACAAAAAATGAAGAGGGCAATGGAAAACCATATCGGATAGCTCTTTGGTCAGTTAGGTTCTGATCTTATCGCCGCTAAAAACGTAGTGCCAATGCTAGTTAATAAAGGGGAAGAACATTTTGAGTCCTTAGAGCCAACAACCCATGTAAATGGGATGGCTGGAATATGTTGAGTTCTCACAGCCAACAACCAATGATTGAGCCAACCTCCTACCCGAATCTGCCTTAGGTGACTCGTATAGCCTGCCTCATCTTAAAGAACCAAAGCTTTAAAAGCAGATCCAAGAGTTGAATGACAGACTCGACCAAAAATTAGGTATGCGAAAAGGAGAAAGCAAGTACAAGCCCTTTCACTTGGAGAATCCTGGATGTGGAGATTCAATAAAAATTTAGGGCCCCTCAGATTCCTCAGTATGATAGAACTAAAGATCCTATAAATCACACTAAGGCCCATGTGACAACCATGAAAGTTTTTCGGGTAAGCGAAGAGGTAATGTGCCAAGCTTTTCAAATAACATTATTAGGTTTAGAAAAGGATTGGTACAGAGGTTTGACCCTTACCTCCATTAATTCCTTTAAATAGTTAGAAACCATGTTCATAGCAAACTTCTCCAGAGTGACCACAACTCGCCTCCCACTTAACAGTTTGAGATCAGTAAAGCATAAGGTAGGCAAGAGCTTGTTGGATTACGTGGAGCGGTTCAATAAAGCAGGCGGAACGATGAATCGTTTGAATGATCAAGGCATCATGTACACATTTCTAGGTAATACCATAAATGAGAAGTTCATATGTGCCACCACCAAGGCCTACCCGGAGTCATATGCTAAGGCAATTGCTGTCGTCCAGCAAGTAGGCATCGTGGATAAAGTCTTTGAAAGTCGGATAAAGGCTGCTACTAAGGTGAGTGAGTCCTTTAAGGCAGCCTCAAATGACCCATATGTAGTGGTACCGATCTTTGACCCCTAGGCTGATAGATTCCTTTACTGACCTGAGAACCCAATTCATAGCCAAGCTCATGGGATGAATGACCACAAGGATGCATGTGATCAACCTTAACACTATCAAGCAATATCTGAGATAGCCTCGACTTGATTATGCAGATAGGTTCCATGTTGCGGCCAAGAAGATGAAATCGTCTGGAGATATTGGAGTCATGCATGCCTTCTTGAGAGGAACAAATGACAAATAACTCATCAGCTAGTCTAGAAACTTATGCTTCAAATCTTTCTCTTAGGCTCTTCTCGTGGCTAGGACTATAGTGACTGATGAGACGGTGGATAAACAAGTGAGATCCTAATCGGGGTAGGCTAAGGAGGGCAAGGGAGGCAGTGATCACAAGAGGAAAAAGGATGAGCTAAGGGGAAGATCTGATTAAGAGGAGGACAAGAGTAAGAAGAGTGAGGAGAAGACGCACATATAGAAGAAAAACAAGACCACACCCTCAGGATTCACACCCTTAGTAGCTAGCACGAATGTCATATATACTCTGTACTAGAACCATAATCTATTTAAAGCAGCTGAACCAATGAAGAATGCCTATCTCAGTGCAATTGAAGACTGTTGCCTATCTCATTGCAATAGAAGTCTTACAATTTACAAATATAGCAAGTTATGCATTTGTTGAAGTCAAAGAAAAATCTTGATTGAAGAAGTGTGACCAATGGTTCATTTGTTCTGCAATGGGTTTTGAAATAAGCCATTTTGGATTCCATGTTGCCAAAAATTTCGTTCACAATCTTGAATGGCTATCAAATGATGAAAGAAATAATGAAAGAGTTCTTTAAAATTAAATCATAAGAAATGACTTATATAATTTGATCAACATAGAATAAGACCCAAAAAAAGGATAGAAAAAGTCATCTACATATGTAGCATAACTTCTTTTTTAATTTTTCAATACATATACTTAGACGATAGGATACAAGCAACAAAGCTAAATATATTGTCAAATACAAATCCAATGCAAACCAAGTACAAATAATCATTACTTAAAATTAGAAATCAGCCAAGTACAAATCAAATGCAAACCACAAAAGAAGACTAACATCATAGCTTTTGTTTTCCATATTCATCTACATTCACAACTAATGACTACTACATCTATTTTTTTGTTTTTGTTTTAGGGCAATTACAATACATAGAACGAGTACAATGACTAATATTCATTTATGTTGGTAGAACCGCTTCCATCTGCGCCATTTTCCATTGCATTATCAATAACATTGGTGGACGAGCTCGATTCATCATCTTCGGATGCGCTCAACAACTCTAGCCAAGTAAATAAATCGCAATTGTTCTGCAATATCATGCAAGTTAGGGAGAAATCAAGTTATAACAGTAAATTTAATTAGTAAGAGTAGCAAAGAGTGTATACCATATGCCATTGATGAAATATGTGATCATAATTTCCATTGCTTCTTTGTTGGGTTCTAAATATTGAAGTTATACGACCACAAATACACCGTCTCGGTTTAATCCTGACTTAATCAGAATTTGTCATTGATATGAAAATGTAACTCATCAAAGAAACAAGCATTATTTCTTTCTAAGCGTTAGAAATTATAGTTAATTTTTCCCTAATCTTTAATCTCATTTTAATCTATCCCTAAAAATATAAACTATACTTAATCTCTCTGTAATCTCTTCTTGATCTCTTCCTAATCAGTCTGTAGCTCCTAAAAATATAAACTATAGGCCATGCTGTGTCATGTGACCCTTATTTATACTACTAATCGTGTCTATAATAGATTATATTACATTATATATTAATGTGACCCATATTTACATTACTAATTAATTCATCTTAGTCGCACATATTTTTTACACAATTACATTATATATTATATCAATTTTATATATAATTAAGATTGATCAATCCACTATAAATATAATTTAAGAAAACTTCTCAAATTCATATAATAAAAGTTAAGAGGTAAATGCCAAATAATAATTTATACAATATTTACTTATAGATCTATTAAAATGAGCTGAGCTTTTCGGCCAGACCTGTAGCCCAACGAAAAAACCCAGCCTGAAGCTCGCCCAACCCATTATGAATAGGCCAGGCTTAGCTCATCCCTTATATACAAGCCGGACTTAGTCATACTTCAAAGTCCGCACGAAAGGGCCAACCCACCCGATGTTTGGGCTCAACCCAATCAAACCCATTTAGACCCTCTCAATTTCAATTTTTTTTTCTTTTCATTTGTACAAGTCCCCAAAGTATTTCAATTTTTTTTTTCATTCAAAATAAAATCTTTTTTTTCATCCATAATAAAATCTCACATAATAATATTTCAAGCTCTCCCCTACTCAAATTTAAATATTTATATATTATTTACTAATACATAATAAAATTCTTATTTAACTAAAAATTACTTCTATGTTTATTATATTTTTATTTTTTTTAAAAAGCGGGCTTATAAGCTCAGCCAATTTTGAGCCCATCCCCATAAGCCCAACTCGAGATAAAACCCAACTAACTTTCCGAGCCAAACTAGTCTTGAGTAGTAACACCCCTGGTGCAAGCCAGGCCATTTTGACCGGTCAAGTAACTCATCACTAATGTTACATATAAACAGTCCATACAAATTAAGGCGTTTAGAAAAACAAAACCCCATCTTCAGCAAAATTGTTCTGTAGCCAAAAACTGAAAGAAAAAAGGCTCACAAGTTAAAACTAACCACCATAAGCTAACCATATGAGGACTGAATTCATATCATATACAATATACATTACTTAAGGACATAGAAATAGATTAGAAGGCAATAATCAACTGGTGACATCAATGTCGATAGCCATTGGTTTCTCTTCAGAAGCTACAAATGGTGTCTCAGAAGCTAAGGGCTCTGCAAATGGAGTCCTGAGAGGGGCAGCAGCATTAGTAGAGTCTACCTCCATGGCAGAAGCTCTAGGAGGAGATGCTGGCTGAACCTCCACTTCTGGATAAGCAGCTTTAAATCTCGCTCGTAGGCCTTCGTCAACTAATCGTACTCCTTGTAATTGATTTCCAAGTGACATCCACCTGATAAAAGGACAGTTCTAGATAAATAATCAAGCCATATTAATACTTGATAGTAAAAAATGTTGACAGTTGCTTGATCAGATTGGCTCGAGTATTTTACTCTAAGAGTAGAAGACATTCTTGTTTTATCATGTTTTCAATTCTCTCCCAAATGCCTGTTTGGCACATCTAAGTTTTACTTTGGCTTTATTTGGGTAGAATTATTAAAACAAGCATTTAGCAAAACTGATGATTAGAATATTATTATTTTTAACTATATGCTATGGGTCTAAACTGGATATTTCGGGGCTGCACTAGACTTTGGGCCTAGACTGGAAAACAATAACTGTAACTGTTCTCAAATGGAGCCTTTAGGTCCGAAGTATCAACCTAGATTCCAGTTTGACCCCAAATATAATAAACAAAAGTACTTACATGTACCCTAATCGAAGACACAATCATGGAAATCTAACATAGATTTCAGTTAGGACCCAATCTTACATGGATTTCAGTTCACCTAGGTCAAAGTGACAACCCAAACCCTATATCTCGGCCCTTGCAACTGCTAAGATTTGAAGTTCTTCCAACTCTTTATCTCATTTTTATCTTTTCTATGTACCCTTTCACTTTATGAACGTTAAGTGGAAGAAAGGTTAAGAGGTTTCACGGTGGAGTTAGGGTAGATTTTTTCCAAACTCGGAGCTCAAGGATAGGTTTTGAATGCTACCAAAATACTCCACCGTGCTTTCACATTACTCATATTCCAGTTAACCTTCGTGATTCCAGTTTCAAAATAGTAAAACATATAAATAAATAAAGAGGCAATTACAACCAAGAAGGCTTACCCTGAATGAGTATTGTGCATGCGAGCAAATAGTTCTAGCTTCCTTGTCCTTGGACTTATCCTCTCGAGTAAAGGGTACATCTGCACAAAGCATTAAAAATTAATTTTAACTCAAATTGTGTGGAGGGCAGCAAAGAGAGATGAAAACCACCCAAAAAAAAAAAAAGGAAACACTAACCTCATCTGGCTTACGGCTTGTTTCTCTAACCTCAGCAACAATAACATCAGTATCAATATTCCGATTTACTTCTGGATTCCCCTTTATCCCAACAAGGCAATGCTCCTTACTGTGATTGAGCCAATGGCCAGTTCTCCCTGTTCTGATAATCCTCTGTAGTTGATTAGTCTTCACCCATATGATTTCCTCGACCCGCTTGTAGCCCCAAAGTTCTAAACTGCAAAGGAAAATAGAAATGAGCTTTTACCAAGGAACTACAAGTGAGGCATCTTCACATGCTTTGGAGCTAAAATACTCTAAGCGTACCTCAGTTCAATGTTTGAAATTGTAATTTATTTCGAGGCAACTAATTTTGTGTTTAGAAAAATATGTAAGACGAAGGGAATTTTTGTGGGCCCATACAGGATTTTAGGAACCAAACTCGGTTATAAACACTAAACTAAAGACCTATTTGGAAAAATTACCTGAAAAATGCTAAGCTAAAGACCTATTTGGAAAATTATCTCCCCCATTCAGGTCCATAAAATATAACCGAAGGTGCTCACCAAATCTGGTTGAACACACTAACACTTCATTTGGAAGGACTTACTTCTGTCCACATTGGACTCAAAGTCCAATTTAAGCCCATATAACTAAAAGTCGAAAATATACTATTTGAAATGTCTGTTTAGTTTAATAAGTCTACCCAAATGGAGCCTTAGTTAGGAGCTTTGTAATATAAGGTCCATATTCCATTTTCAACTGCTAGCTAAATGCACCTTAAGTGAACTCCAATCAATGGATAAGTATATTAGAGACCACTACATCTGAAAGAAGGAAAACTAATGCACATACCATTCACGTCCAAGTTCCATTGCACGTCCAGTGACCCAAAGAAAGATCAAACCATCTGTTTGAAGAGCAGGAACATTAAGATTACGCATTTCATCATCAGCCATTGTTCCGTAAGGCAATTCCATATGAATGTCCCAAGGTGGATCTGCCATTATGACTCCAAATTGTCCCAAAATGTCCATTCTAAATGAACGGATATCACAATTGATCCATTGTGGTTCACCAAGTTCTACCTGTGAACAATACTCGGCTCTTTGAGGCTTTAATGATTTTTGGGGAGCAAGATTCGTGGCTCCCATTAAGATGGGGTGCACATCTTGAACTGGATCAAGCTCATAGTGAACATATTTGCATGTCTGCCAATAGAATAAGAGTATAGGTGAGTACTATATGACCCTTTTTACTGGTATTAGGTGTGCGCATTTGGATGAAAGTTAATAAAATAATAATAATAAAATTTAGTTTAATATAAAGTTCAGTTTCACAAAACTGCAGCATCCAAAATCCCAAATGTAATCCAAATTGATCACACAATCTAACTAATACGCTTTGCCTAAACTCAAATTCATCCAAACTCTTAAGTTAAGTGGATTTAATTATAATTGATACAACTGCAGTTGTTATAATTGTAAAACAAAAGGGAAAAAGATCAACCTTCATGTGACGGCAGGTATCTAGGAATGAGCAGTCTCCTAAATTGAAGTCAGTGTGTAGAGCAATTATTCTCCGAAAATGGACCTGTAAAAGAGAGTTTCTGTCTATATTGTAAAGCGGTTGAAATGAATATGCCAATAAATCATGATGTAATAAGGAATAGGAAAGTGATAGATAAAATGGTAGATTAGGAGATTTATACTCAATTGACTCTTACTTAATATGAACAACCATGCACACATAGAAGTCATATATCATGTAAATTACACTAATCTCTTAAAATAAATTGATAATACAGAGGAAAACAAAGAAGCTATCTATCTTACTTTTCCATGGACAAAGCATACCTATTTTGTAACAACAATTGTAACCTAAAACCTACTATCCACAATAGGAAACACTGGAATGCTTATTAATCATCCCTGTAACAATTTGGTATCAGCAAATCCTGTTTCTTCAGACCAAAAGCTTGTATAAGCACAACTTGCTATGAGCAAGGGAACCCATAAACGGGCAAAATTTCTTACAGTTACTCTATCAAAAGGTCATGCATTATGAGAAATTTATACAAAATGTCTTCTTTTTGACTTCTTAAAAGAAGACAGAATGTTGTGGGAGAATGAAGAAGAAAGGATAGAAGATCAAGAAGAAGGAGAACATATCCGCTTAATTGGCAAGGAGGTATCAAGTATTATATCATAAAGTTAGTGCAAAAGAAGTAAGAGAAGCTTTGGAAGCCTGAGAAGACAGTTGGATCGGATGATATACCAATTGAGGTGTAGAAGAGTGTGAGAGAAGTTGGAATCCAATGGCTAAATGGGCTCTTTAATAGGAAAATGCCAGAATCATGGAAACATAGCATTGTATATATAAGAATACAGGTGATGTACAAGATTGCTCAAACTATAGAGGTATAAAGCTTATAAGTCATATAATGAAACTTTAGGATCATAGAGTAGAGTCGTAGGAGTCTCACCGTTGTGCCGAAGAATCAACTTGGTTTTATAGTAGGAACTTAGGAAGAAGAATGTGTCTCAATGTTATATCGATACCATTAAGGATATCTATGAAGGGGCTATGACTAGTGTTCAAAAGCAGGTGGGATGTCTAGAGAATTCCCTGTTACGGTAAGACTTTATCAAGAGTCGGCTTTAAATCCATCTCTTTACTTTGATTATGGATGACCTGACAAAACACCTCTAAGATGAGGTACCCTAGTGCACATTATTCAAATGATATCGTCCTAATTGATGGAACTAAAGGTGTTAGTCGAAAATTAGATAGGTGGCATGAGACTCTAGAGTGTTAAGGGTTTTAAAATTAGTCACTCAAAGACATAATATCTTGCTTGTAACTTTGCTCCTGAATCTAGGAGCGGTAATCCAATTGAGATAGACGGTACTGAGGTCCCAGAGTGTGAAGTTTTTAGATATTTAGGATCTATAACCTAAAAAAATGGAGATAGTAGAGATGATATAGACTATGGGATTAAAGTAAGATTGATGACAAGGAGGATGACATTAGGAATCTTATATGATAGAAGGATATCTAGAAGGTTGAAAGAAAAGTGTTACAAGACAATCGTGCAACCGGCTATGCTTTATGGTTCCGAGTGTTGGGCTACTACGGAACAATATATGCATAAGATGGCGGTAGCTGAAATGCGTATGTTAAGTTGGATGTGTGGTAAAACTCACAAAGATAAAATTAAGAATGAAAATATTATGAATTATCTAGGTGTAACCCCCATAGAGGTCAAATTAGAGAGAGACGTCTAACATGATTTGGTAAATGTGAAGAGGGGACCAAACACAGTCCTAATTTGACATAGTCTAGATCGGCAGGTAAGTGATGAGCATAAAGGGAGGGATGTGCCGTTGAAAATTTGGATGAATGCAATGAAGGAAGTAATCTTAGATCTTGGATTTGGTAACAATATGTGAGAAGACTGTATATATTTGAGAACCAATATCCATGTAGCCAATCCTGAAAATATCGGGAATGGGCTTAAATGATGATGATGATGATGAAGTTATTGTTGGAAATAAAAAAAGATAATGTTAGGATTTGGTTAGAGAAATCTTAGGAGAAATATTAGGAAGAGATATCTTAGAATATTTTCCTAAAAATATGAGATTGTAAATTAGTTGTTAAGATTTTACCATAACTAGTCTAGGGTTTCTAGTGTATACCTTATGTATGTAATCTGTAAATTACTAGAGCAAATTATTGAAGTTTTCAGTTATGTATGAGAACTATAGAATCTAGGACATTGCAACATCAGATAAACTAACAATTAGGAAGGCGTGAATGAGAGAGTTCAAATCCAGCAGGTGTAATTCAAAGTCATTCTAGCAGTAAGAAGTTAAACAAGCAGAATTCTTTACTGCTATACAGAAGAGTTTAAACAAGTAAAATCCGTATTAAGATACCTTGGCTTATGGGCTGTGAACTAACCAAAAAGATGCTGTATTTGTGTTTTTTGAAAAGCAATTAGGCTCTAGATATGATGTTTAGTGCAATCTAGGCAAGTCCTAGAGCATCCATTTTTTTCCTTCCATTTTCAAAATTTTTCTTTTATTACTAAAAGGAATTTACCGTTACCACAGGTCTGTTCATTATCCTAGTTTATTCAGTGTGCTCCACATATGCTTCAATGAATCTGCTCAACTCTTAGGGCATGTTTGGTTCGATTCTTTGATGGGAATGGAATGAAAATTTCATTTCATTCCACTATTTGGTTCAAATGAATGATAAAGTAGAAATGATTTTTATTCTCAATGGAATGAAAAAGTCGCTCTTTCATTCTTGCTTAGATAGGAGTCTTCGGTGTGAATCAAAATAAACATCCATTTACACGGAGTTTTCGTAGTACTTGGGTAACTTTTAAAACTCTCTTCAAACGGACAAGAAAAAATCACCCTTCTCATTCTTATTCCTACTCATTCACAAAAATCATCATTCCCATTCCCACAAAAAAATTGAACCAAACGTGCCCTTAGTTGATTTTATACGGTTAATATGATTATATCTATTTCAGAAGCACTAATTAAAGCTGGAAGAAGGCCGTAACTACCCGTCTAGACCCATATTGAGCTCAATCCTTGCTTTCTAGGCGTACCTACTATAACATAATGGATTTCAATTTGTACAAATCAATTAAGTACTGAAATTTATCTGTAAGAAACAGATTACTAAATAATTATCAATCTTTGCCAAGTAATAATAACGTTATTAATCTTATATCTGGTTTTGCTATTTTGTATTTAAAAAAACAAAAAAGCAGAGAACACCACTAACCTTTTCACATGCTATAAAGGAACCCGATTGACGCCGGCAATCCTCCTTTGTTAGGGATGAACAGTATTCCTTCAATTGTGAGCCACCTTTGGTCTTGAACTGAAACAAATTTTGTAATGAAATATCAATTACATTATCCATTGTAAGCAAAACAGTAGAAGAGAATAGAAAGCAAAAATATCTGCATATTTACATAGAGTTTACACACGAGAGATTTGTAGTGATTTGGACAGCTTCTAAAGGTAGTGGTGACCTAACCACACGACCCAAATGCTTAAAAGCACTGGTCCTTTTATTTTCTGTATGGGATCACACCTCAACTTAAATGGTGATGTCTTCATCACTAATGGATCCAAGACCATATAGATCTTGAGAAGAGCCTCCCATTTAAGCAATTAGACCAAATAATTTATAATGACTTAACAGTCCCGCAATAGTTAAACTTGGCTTAGTTACACGGCAGACTACAAAAGCCAAGTTTCCATCAAACTCCCAAGTCCCAAAGCTAATTCAAGAAGCATTTTTACACTATATAAGAAATCACACCGAATTTGGAGCTGACACTATAATAAAAATCTACAAACTCAACAAAGAGCAGCCTTTTGAGTCTCGAGACCATGCAAATTTGGTATGTCAATAAAAAACGTGAGGAAAGGAAATTTATATTTTACAAACAATTTATCATTACATATTGATCTTTTTAATGCTTGATTGTCAAGAAGTTCAATACCCACAAATTACACACATTTACTTGGAACATAGATAGTGCTTCTTCATTTACTCTCATGCTCTGTTACGTTTGATTGTTCATAAAAGATGAAAACTGCAAGGTAGATATACAAATAAAAGCATAGATAGTTATACTCCAAAGCCAATATTTAAGAAAAACCTTAGCAGCAACAGCAGTTTCCTTTGCAGTAGGCCGGTGAATAAGGTCCAAAAGTTCCTCTCCCGTCTTTGACTTCTGCATCTCTCTAAACGACTTCTTACTCAACAATGCTTCAAGATACTTAAACTCATCCTCCTCACTTCTACCCTTCTGTTGTGGGCATGCATTCAAATCTCCCATTTGTTGCACATTAACCCCCAATACTGGAGGTCTATGCATAGGAGGAACACTCATCCCTCTACCCATCCCCATCATCCCCAAACCTCTTGGCCCTCCTCCTATGGGCCCCACCAACCTGCCACCCGGAAATATAGGTGGAAGTCCTGCTGCATATGGGTCACCTGGCCCCACCCACAAAGGCCCACCTCCTCCTGCTCCCATCGCAAAAACTCCACCACCACTACCACTACCATTACCACCAACCCCACTACTAGTACCTACTTGTTGACTTTGACTTTGACTTGTACTCGACTCGTAATGCGCACTTTCTGGCAAATATTTCATGAGCCGGGTCCGGTCGATCCCCAAGATCATAACCCTAGACTTTCCACTCACCACAAACTCCTCCAATTCAACCCCACCATTATCTTCCTCCATAGATCTCAAAGCCATCTCCACTGCTAATATTGCACCAGACTCTCCACCCAAATCTCTTAGCGCCGCTTTTTCAGCAGCAGTCGCCTTCTGATCATTCTCTAACTTCCTCAACACAGTAGAAGAATCGATTGCCGTAAAGGGCACCCTTTCCAGCAAGCAAACAGCCACCATGGATCGCAACACTGGTAAGGGGTTTCCACCATCGTCAAGGTCAGAGGAGGGTTTGCATTTATGGGTAATGGTATTCGAGGGTTTTGTTAAAGGGGTTAAGGGGCGAGAAAGTTCGAGAGGTGGTTTAGTGGGTTTTTTGGGCTTAGGGTCAGGTAGATGAGGGGTGGGAAGAAAAGGGCGGCGATTGATAGAGGAGATGGCTTTAAGAGAGAGATCGATAGAGGAGACTATATTTGGGACCAGTGATTGAAGAGAAGCAAGGAGGTCTAGTTGAGTCAAATGGTGAGAGGCTATACGAGCTTCCAGACGTTGGCGCATGTCTTTGATGCTTGCTATGATTTCTTCATTGCCGTCTGCCTGGATTTCCATTGTTATCTCTCTCTTTCTTCCTCCACAAGGGATTTCAGAAGGTATTCGATGGAGGCAGTGCTATGTCTTCGTAAGGTGACAAGCAACAGAAATACTTGGAGTAGGGTAGAGATGCGAAGGAGAGTGATAAATCCACTTGAGATTTCTAAAGAAGAAGAAAAATCTATTAAACAATAAACAATATATTTCTTTCTCAAATCCATAAAACAAAATAACTATGAACTAACTTGCAGAAGACATGGGATGAGAACAATGTCTATACTAACTCCTCTGATTGTATATAAGAACAATCAGCTTACTAAAAAAACCAGCTTTCGAAGGATAAGCATTTAATAAAGAGATAAAATAAAGCTAGAAGTTGATTGTACATAAACTGCTTCAAAAAATAAAAGCCTGAGGATTCATAATCAGCATTTGAATGAGACAGAAGAGAACAATATTTTAACATAGAATCATGTACACAAATTCAGAATGACCACAATAGAGCCCCCATACACATCAATATATGGAAATCAGTAAGATATCTTCAATTTTCCATTTACCAGAATTCCTTGGAAGAATGAGAGCTCCGGAAAAGTTATTTTACTTTAACAAAGAAAAAAAAAACATTTTAGACTATTCATGATTTCTCCTTTTGATGTGTGTGGGTAGTTTGACTGAATTGATGTAAGCAAAAGTTAGAATTCTTTATATTGCAAATATAAACCTTCATCATGTATTCAGCTTATTGACTGGGATGCAGTAAATTCTTTTCACATATAATGCGTTTTTCTAGTGTGTTTTTGCTCAATTTCCTTTTAAAGGGAGAAAAGTGACTCACAGAAAAATTCAGAGTTGGAACAGCAAGCTAATGGATAAGAAAGACTATCAATTGCAAAGGCACTAAACTAAAATCTCACAAAGGAGTAAGAACATATTAAAGCAGGATTAAACAAAACCTTTATATAGGAACTTTTTAGTTCAAAAAAGAAAAAGAAAAAAAAGGCCCAATTCCTGAGAGTACAAAAAGATTATGAATATTCTTCAAATGGAATACAAGGAAGTAACCTTAGTGAAACTCTTTTCTGCGTCTACACTCCCTTCTAAGTTTCACCTCTTCACTTTCTCTCAACTAAGCTTCATTTCTCTGACTTTTCAGTAGCAAGTTCAACTATCAACCTCCCTGCAACTTCACTCCTCAACATTCATACTACGATAGCCATAGAAGAACACAATCTAGCTTCCCCCACTAATTTACAAACCAGCCCCTCCAAACATCTCATTTCATCATGAAACTTCAGATTCAAAACCAACACAGTAAAATCCTCGTCCAAAATCAACCCCTATACACTTCACAACATCTTCTAACAGATTCAATAGAACAAATCGGGGTGAGATTAATCACACAAAAAATATACTCTAAACCCAGATAACCTAATCTAATAGATTCAATAAGAACTTAAAGTGCTTCATTCAACTATATTGTTCATAAGAACAAAATCCTACCCAAATATAAACAGTAAAAAAATAACTAACCCTTTCTCAACTCGCAGCTGGACAGCCAGAGGATGATCTGAGCCGGAGGAAACCCGAAGCTGGACGGCCGGAGCTGCGTCGCGAAGAGAGAGAAGGAAGGGGGCTGGGCGTCTCGAAGAGAGACAAGTAGGGGGGGCAGTAGGCTGCCGGCTGCCGGCTTCGTGCAGGGGAGGATGGAGGAGCGAGGACGAAACAAAAGAGAAAGAAGGTTCGGGGGGGAGGGCGCAGTTTTGTGTCGGAGTTTTTAGATGTCAGATCTTTCGGTCGGCATATGGTCCGGAATACGTGCCCGTCTGAGTTAACTGTCCATCGGTCGGATGGGCCGACCGTTCTGCATTTTCAGCCCACAATCGAATCGATCATGTCAATCCGGTCCAGTTTTGCTCAGCCCTGGAACCGTGGGGAAGGGCAAAATAAAAGGGGGGGTTTAGTTAGATGGGATTAAGTCAAATACTCTTTTGAAAGATAGATCTATTTTGAAAATTTTTCTTATACGATCTTCTCTCTATTTTTTACTTAATATAAAATATATATATATATATATGAATTTATTATTATGTCTTTCATCTTTATTATTATGTTCTTCTTTCATCCAAAATCGAACTAAAAGATAATCATTTCAAATTTCATCTTTAAGATTTGATTTTTGCTCCATCTTTTATCAGAGAAGAAGGAAGTCTTTTTCATCCTTTGCCCGGTCTTTACTCGTCCTTCAACACACGAATCATCGTCGTAACACACAAGCACCACCATTCAGTTCGGTAGGTGTTCTACTTTACCTAACTTTTTAGCGTTTATAATATCTTTAATGGAGTTTAAAATTATACATTTTATCGAGTTTATTCTTTAGATTTTGGTCACGAATGGGCCACGATTTGGTAATCAGACAAGCATTTAACGTGATGGTCGGACTAAGATTGGACCTTGATCTTGGACAGTTACCATGGACCATAATTAACTTCGGTTCAAGATTTATACTTATTTTTATTTCCAAGATTTTGGTCCAATTTACTCAGGGTCCAATATTTAGGTTCAAGATTTTGGTCTAATACCCCAGTCCATATTTTCAATCTATTTTTTCAGTTCATGCATTTTGTTTCCATTCTGAATTAGAATTTAGTGCAAAAATTATAAACTTTATTTGAATTTGATCAAGATATTGATTTATAAAAAAAAATCAAGAATGGCGTCATTTATATTCATAGCCATATATTTTGATGGAGAATGGAAGGAAGATATGAGACCTCAAAACTATCGAAATATCAAATTCTGAAAAGCTTACAAGGATGGAAGGGTGTTGCAGTTAAAATAAGTATAAGCTTTAGTCAGCTGTTAGAAGTTGTCTACAATATTATTCATATTGATCATAATAAATTTGGTATGAGAATAGCGTACAAGCCGCTATTCTCATCAATTATTCATCCAATATTTATAAAAAGTAATGTAGATGTGAAGCTATTTTTAGTCCAATCATGTTCTAGAGATCTATGGCCACTGCATGTGACGTTGATCCCGAAAGGGAGAAGTGGTATAAATGTTTAAGAGCAATGTCAATTACCTAATCTTAGTAATGATAAAAATGATAATTTTATTAATCATGATGGTAGTAGTGATGGATATCTAAATGAGTCTGAGATTGATGTTGAGGATGATGAAGAGAATGAGGATGAGAACGAGGAGGTTAAAAATTAGATCAAGGATGAGGTTGACAATGAGAATGAAAATGATGGAGATGAAAGAACGGAGGAAGAATGTGGAAATCATCACAATAATCAAAATAAATTCCAATTAATATTTGTTCGAGGATGACTACTTTGGGGGAGTAATACTTACCTCTCACATACCGAATATTTTATCTGCTCCAGAGAATCAAGATCCAATAACCTCTTATTCATGACTTGCAGCCACTATTTTTACCACAATCCCAAAATGAAATTGAAAAAGAGGGCGATGATAATTATGCCAATATTTTTCCTATTATTATTCAGTCTTGGGTTTTAAGCACTGATTTTTCTAACATTTGAAGTAATTTACTACAAATTATTTCTTCCCAATCAAGTAGAGATTAGTTTTATTGCACTCAGTTCTTTTCTTCAAAGAACAACTTAAAGGTAAATCTACAAATGTATGCCATTCGACGAAATTTTGATTTTAAGATACAAAAGTTGAATAAGACTACATATGTTGCCGCTTTTATAGATCTAAATTGCAAGTGGATGTTTTGTGCTACAAGAAAGAAAGATTCTTCAAAAAGACTTCATGTCGAACTTCGAATAGATTATGGCCTTGAAGGCGATTCAAAATGTCACTCTTGTTGGGGATGGGATATCTAATCCATCTTAATGCATGATTAAGAGGTTTATAATTTATCATTAACCTCCGCGCTCCTCTTTTTATCTATGCGGCATTCTACATGTAGAATGTCGTGCAACTCCAAGGGATATAGCTTTTCTTGATCAACCCTTTCTTTAGGAGGTCAGCTATCTCCTTTCTACACACTTCTACCAAATCGGCATTCATGGCTGCTGGCCTGGCCTTGGTAGGGATGTCCTTTTCTTGAAATTCTGGCTCTTAGGGCAATCCTACTACATGTTGCTTTCGGTCCCATAAGGTATTTGGGGCCTTTATGCAGATCTCCTTTAATAATCTTTTTTCCAAATTGCGTATCTTTTCTTGAACTTGGGGAGACTTGATATGCCGCTCTACTTCCTTGGAGATAATCTCCTCTTGAAGTGATAGGAGGAATTTCTCCTTCTTATGAATCTAGGTCTTTACCAGATTCACTCGACGATATTTCGGCCTTTGAGAAAATTTAAAATTTAACTTGTGACCCTGGACTTCAACCAAAATCCCTTGATCATTGATCTGACGTATGGGGTATAACAAATGTAGAAATGGATTTCCTAGTATGACTTCCTAAGATAGATTCTTGACTATGATGAATGGCATCTGCAAATAAATACCACTATTGCAAATTGTTGCCTTAGGCAGCTTGTATTCAATCATTAGCTTAGCCACATTGACCATATTCAGAATCTCAGTATTCTTAGCAAAATATTTTGACGGGATTAACCCTTCATTAATTCAATTCATGTCAGCTCCAGAATAATAAGAGCTTTAGTTTTTAATGAAAATTCCCTATGTATTACTATTGTTATAGGGGAGTACCATTTTTGGCTAATGACCTTATCCATTTGATTATCCATATCAAATCGGATTTAGTTTGAAGGGACAGATGGGCATAACCCTATCAGCTTGGGCCGATGTTTCTTCCGTTGGCTGAGTTCTGGGAGGCTGTGCCTATTGAATAGCCTCTCTAGTAGGGGACGAAGGGGTGCTATCGTATTCTCTAAGATTTTCGATAGCCTCTAGATCAGAAACTCTTCATTTCAGATCTTTGACTTCTCTCTTTAGCGAGTTGACTTCTCGTCTTAGGTCATCAAGGGATGTTTCCCTCTTTGTTAACTTATTACTATTTTCCTCATGTCTTTTCTGGATCTTAGTAATAAAGTAGCGATTGATTGAAGTGTTTTCTTCAATCCTTTGCTCTAACAGGGGATTTTCCCGTTTGCTATCTTGCTTCATTAAAGTCTTTATTAACTTTAACTTAGCCTCATTGCTAGGAATACCATATATAATTTCCAGAATATCCTCTTCCTCTTAAGTCAGAACGTTGATGGATAGGCCATTGATGCTCATCATGGTGTTCACCGCGCAATCTCTGCACAAACCACCACAGCTACATTCTGATTCATTTTATGAGGTCGAGGCTGACTCCAAGGATGAGCTTTTCTCGACTTAGAGGATCATATATTACTCTTCTTCCGATTCTGATTCATTTACTAGAATTCTGTAGAGACTTTTCTTCAGTCCTTCATCCAATGAAAGCTCGCTAATTTTATCCTTCATTTTACATTGGCTTTAATAGTGTCCTGACTTCCCACATTTAAAGCAGACATGCACTCCTTTTTTCTTGGATGACGACGCTTCCATATCCTTAGGGAGTCTTTTCCTGAAGAACTTTCTTCTCTAGGGAACATACTTCCCTTCTTTTGTCTAGGCCTTTTCTCGTAGATACCTTGAGTATTTTAGCCCTATCTTTGAGAATCTTCTTTTCCTCTTAATTTTGGCTCAGATGGTGTTTAATCCCATTTGCTCACAGAAATCTCTTAGGGCCCTTTTACCCTTCTATTTTCTGCTTGGCTAGTTTGAATCGAAGCTTCATGTCATTACACAGTTGAACTACCTCGTCCTATATTGTCTGAGATAGCTTGCCATAGGTATAGTTGTTCCATGGAACTATTCCATTAACCTTTAGCCTCTTTATCACCATTGCAACAACCAGTTGGGGGAGACCTGCAAGAAAATGTTGCTTCCAGTATTCTACATTACAGTCTGGTCTCTGCAACACTTTTGTTAGGAACACATCCTTATACCATTTATAATGAGAGAGGTCTGGACATTTCAGCATCATCAGTTGTTCATAAGTCTTAGCAATACGATTATAATTATTGCAACAGAAAAACAATGTCATTGCATAGACTAAGGTATTGATAGTGTCAGAAATAGTTAATTGTGTCTATATCTGAACTTCTATTTTGACAATATCTTTGGTGGCCGACATGATTAGAGGTGGAAAAATGGGCCAACACGACAAAAGCACGACACGAGCACGGGCATGACACTAGCACGGGCACGGCACGACTTGTGTCGTGGCGCACCTAGGCCCGGCACGGGTGCAGGGCCATGTCGTGCCTAAGATAAGAGGCCCGCGTGCCGGCACGACACATAATTTTCATACCGGCACGCGCTCTAATAAAACATGCTCCCTGATTGGCTCACGACGTCCTAACTATTCTAGTTTCAACAATTTCTTCAGAAGCGGCTTTTAGCATAGGTGAGTGAATTATTAATGATCGAATAACATCATTAACACCAGATATGGTGAAATTATTATTATGCCTACGAGATTGGGAATGTGCTCATAAAAGAGATCAACGTCGCATGGAAAGTGAGGACTTAGTCAGAGTTTTTGATTCTTTAAACCTCGAATACGAAAATTCTAGTTCTAGTCAAGGAGTAGGAGATAGTTATGAAATTTAGAGAATTGGATCTATAATTATAAATTTGTGATTATTTTTTTTTTTTCAGTTTTAGATCTTGTATCATAGGTTGATGACCGATTTTTCCCCTATCGTGGCTGCTGGGAAGGGTTTTTTCACTGGAAATCATTTTGTATATTGAAACCTTTCGATTAATGCAAATTTTTTTTTGGGTCAAATAATACTTTTTAATGCAAGATCTTTATTAATAATGTATGAACTACCTTGTTTCTTCTTGAGACTTGAGGTGTTCAAACTCTAAACCCTCTTATTTTTCCTGGATTTCTTCTCTGGTTCGACGTCCACATTCTCCATATGATATAACATAAATAAGAAAACATATAAACGTTTGAATATAAGAAAAATATATAATAGTTATCGACATTCCGGCACAGCACGGACCGGGCCCATTACTGTTTTTATGCCATGCCATACCCTTATTTTCAGGCACTGGCACAACACGGGACACAACACGGGTCATTCCGTGCCTACGGGTAGTGTAGCAAAAACAAAATTTTCGACACCTTAAGTAAATTATGTGTTTTAAAGTAGAATTGAGAATGAAGTTATTACTAAGATGAAAACACATGTTTGGCTAGGTTTGTATCTGGCCAGGGTCAGAAGGATTGCAGTAAGCTCCTACCAATTCTAGACATACAACATGTAAGTAAAGTCTCACGTTCAACACAAGTCTTTTCACTATTTATTCAGTATGAGATTTATGATATTGTTATGAATGCAACATAGCATGCTGAATATAGAATTGATTGTGTGGTGCTACATTTTTATAAATCATGTTGGAATTGAGATTATATTAGTTAAATATAAACCATTTTCAAAAGTATAGAATGCACCTTCAGTTTTTACACAAAAATAGTAAAGAAAAATATTATGCTTTTATTGATGAGTGTGATACTTGACAAGCATAACATTATAGTGCGGCACTGTCTGGTAACCGTGGACTGAGCGGAATCGCTGACCTTAGAGATTTACTCGATTAGGTCTGAGTGAGAGAGGTCGTTGATCTGAGTTGTGATCTGATCAGGGCGGACTGAGCAAAGTCGTTGATCTCTGATATTTTTTGTTATAGAGGATCATAGATCACAATAGTGATAACGACAGCATCATCAGGGTCCATGGTAGAATGAGCATCTCATTTGCATAAAAAGTTTTAGAAGAGTTTACAAAATTATTCAATCGAGTTTTAAAATGTATTTAAATATATTTTGTGCATGTGAGATAAAATATTTACTTACTGGCTTTTTAGCTCATAACAGTTGCTTGTATTTGTAAGTGAGTATAAGAAAAAAAAAACTGTAGTTCCAGAACAGGGTGAATGAAGTATGCTCAACTTGGTGTGGAGTACATATGGGCCTGACCTGTAGGGAGACAGAAAAGTCAAAGATGTAAAGTTTTGAAAAGCCTTCTTCTAACGCATTTTAAGAAGTTTCAAAAAGTAGGACTTTGTTTTGATAACAGAGTTGTAAAGATTATAAAAAAATTATATAGATAATCTTACGTTTTATGTGTATACTGCTGCTGAGATTTATTGAAACAAAGTTTTAAGAAAGTTCAAATTTCTCCGTAATTTTATCAAAGGGTTTCTGAGTTAGTAGGTAACTCAGAAATAACTGTTCTCTACTGGTTATACTTAAGTTAATAATAGAAATAACCGTTCTCTCAAATGTACTTTGATAAGAAATATAGCCAGTATGAGGGGTGCTACATCTGCAGTCCACCAATGACCAACCAGTATTAATAAATAGATAATATTCAATAGATCATAGATTATATATTAAATTTAATTAACGAAATTTTATTATTTAGTTATTTTTCTTTATTTATGTTTTTATTGTAAGGTCATTTTTTTCTTTTTTAAAGCTAGAGGTTTTTTTGACGAAACTATAATAGTTAAACCACAATAGTTTAATATCTATATATTATTTACTGATCAAAAGTTTTTTTTTTAATTTATTAATTTATTTTTTTAGGGCTCAGCCTAGCTCGGTCTTAAATAATGAAAAGCTCGACATGAGCCGGGCTGAGCCGGGTGACCCGTTTTTATAATTTTACTTAAGACTGATCTCATTATTTTGTTTTTGAGACCGATCTCATCATTTTGTTTCCTTTTATAATTTCTTGCTTTCCTTGTGGATTTGTATCTAAAATCTCTGACCTATTTCTAAAAAAATTCCTACTGAGCTCCGATTCAACAAAGCCATCTCAAAACAATCAAAAGTTCATAAAAATACAGAAAGTGGAGGAGTGGAGGAACAACATAACAAGAAAAAAATGAAAAAGCTTGTCCAGATCTGGAAAACCAAGTATGTGAAAATGCAGTAAAGATGTGGTTGATAAAAAAACAAATGGTAATCGTTAATCTGAAGTATTTTAAAAACAACTCTTCATTTTATTATCACTATGTTCATCTCCTCTTAAGTGGTGATGTATTTTATTTGTTTGATGGTATTTTGATTTCGCATCATGCAGGAAGATTCTAAAGACTTTTTTCTTTTGCCAACAGGAATCGAAAGACTTGGAATATTTGCTTTTAGTGAGAAATTGTAAATTGAGAGATTGTAAAGTAGACTTGGAATACAATTGTCCAGTTGAATGAGATAGTGAGAGATTGCTTCTTGGTGTAAATGATTGAGATAGTGAGAGATTGCTTCTTGGTGTAAATGACTGATCAGATTACATGAACATAAAATCTAATGTTTCAATCATATCATTAACTATCTTTCTTTGTTCTTCATATTTGTTTGAGGTAAGATAAAGAATAAACTGTCATATTATAAGAGATTAAACTGTCACATTATAAGAGATTTTATTTTCTTTAGTATTGTGAGGGAGTAAATGAAATGTTCCAATGAAAGGGGCAAATTGAAAAATAAACTAGTATTTGTGACGAGCAAAAGAACGTTATTGCTGCTATCCTTTTTCGTTGCGACTTATGAAATCACAATAAAGTAATACGTACAAACTAGAAGAGTAACTAAACCTATTCTGAACTTGAATTACAATCAAATGGTATTCAAATGCCACAAATCAAATTCAACTATATTCAAAGAACCTGTCAATAATTCAAGTGAAAACGGGGCAACCTTCAACAACAACATCTTTAGCCGTAGGGCAAGAAGCAAGAGAGCAACCATCAAGATCATTCCCCCACCAACTCAAACTAATATCTTCCAACCCTAAGCAGAAATACAAAAGCACACCCATAAAAGCCAGTCCGGCATCCAATGCCCCCGAAAGCACATAGTTATGTCGTCGCCACCACTCGGGCTTGTACCTATACGCAACATATCCCGACAAAAATCCAACAATGACCCAAGTCGTGTAATTTACTGCCGTGGCTGGTGGCATCATGCCAGTGGCTCCGATTAAAACCGGCATGTTGATTAGTCGTATCCACTCTTGCTCGGGAAATGCTCTTGCAGCAAACCAGACAATGATAGGGGCAATGGCCCCACCTAAGAAGAACCAATTGATCGCATAATAATAACCTAAATCTCCGAATATTCTACGTGGACCGATTAGTCCCCAAATGACGGATGCATCGTAGAAGACCGTGTCTGTTGGGCATGTCCAGACGGATGAGGTTGATTCACAGATGTCGGGAATTGTTTCCATTAGCCACCATGCAGTGCTTAAGTACACAATGCTTGCAATGAAGGTTCCAACAACCTAATTGCATTAAGCCACATTAATAGGAATTCTTATCTTGGAAAATTTTAAACAAAAAAATTATCGAATTCTAGAGGGGTGAAAGGAATTATGTATAAAATTGACCTGAGCCATGAACATTGTTCTAGGAGGGATTTTCATATAGTGGCCAAGCTTGAAGTCTTGTAAGAAGGTAATGGCTTGTGTCATGCTAATGTACCCATAAACCTTGAAGCACATGTTTGCTACAGGATACCCTGGGTATATATACCCAATTATATATTCGGTTATGATATTCAAACCTGGTGTCTGTAACAAATTATTGAGGGAAAAAAAAGTAGTGTTCGTTATGAATATATTATATGAAATGTGTGACAGTATATTTACTGAATTGACATTTAACAAAAATGACTTATAGAATAGTACCTGATTAGTGATGGCTGTGATGATCCCAATTGGAAGAGTGAAGAAAATGGCGATGCCGCAAGCTAATAGAACACCCCACCATGGAAGCTGGAGCTGGTCATTGTAATACTGACAGGCAAAAACAGTAAGTGCAATGTTTGCTGCTAGAATGCATAGAAACCACCACTCTGGAACTTGATTGTACTTCCTCATTAGTTTTGTGTGAATGTCCATCGTTTTCTCCCCAAAACTTGACTTGCTTTGTTGCCAGATTTCCCTACATTTCAAACCCACATGCTAAGTTTTAGGCTTAAGGACGTTCATTTCTTTTACCCTTGCATTATGTATAACACATAAGCGCTTTACCCTCATTAATCATTAATAACCCAATTTTTGTCACATAACTTGAAAACTTCGGTCATTTTACATCTGCATTGGACAAAAGTGTTAAGTATTTGAAAAACAATACATAAATTATTTATTCGACTATTACTATCAGCTCAAGCTTTTAAGATTAGTGATAATTCAATATGATACGAAAGTAGACGTCTCAAATTCAAACTATACTTCTCTTATAATTAATTTCACATTTAAGACTTTTGACTATCACTTCACTGTATATTAGTAGCAAATCAACAAAAGGTCTTCTAAAATTGTATCATTGTCATAATGTCTAACTGACCAATTAAAGCGTAAAATTAATGAAACAATATGATATGAGAATGATGAAAAGCTCTTAGTAAATAAATTTCACACCTTCCATGAAATAGAGCAACATGCACAATCGTAGCGGTAAGTGCAGCAAAACCGACGCCATAAGTCATCGCAAAAAAAGTGCTAAGGTAAAGCTCCCCTTCTTCTTCATAAGCTTGGAGGTCAAGGTGGAAGTTGGAATCAATAATGGCTGAGATATTGTAAATTTCACCCGTCGAGGTAAAAAGGTCGTCTGAAAATATTGGAAACGTTTTAGCTTTGTATACGTTGAGCCAATAGCAAATGGGAGTCAAAATGTACATGACAAAAACGAATCCAACGGCGACGTTTGCTGTAGCAAACCATGGGCTTGCAAGTGGGCTTCCAAGGTAGGAAGAGATTGTGGACCAGTCAAGCCCAACGGTTGCAATTCCAAGCCCGTAAAGCCCAGATCCGAGTTGTTGGGCTAAAATGGAATTAGGAAAAATCCAACAAATCCAAGAGAGGGAAGTTAACATTTCAAAGAGATAGCCAGGGAAGACGTAATAAGCGAAGCTGCAAATGAAGGCTATTAGGAAGAATTGGGTTCGGGTCAAACCGCCCTTGGCCCTTTTTTCTTTCTCGTGTAGAGCTCTGAAAAAACAGAAGGGAAAAAATAAAAATAAAAATAACTTTTGCTTAGTAATTCAAGAAGGATAAATAGATGATATAAATGACACAAAAGCGAAGAAACGGAAAAATAAAATAAAATAAAATTTAGGTTTATAATTTAAAATTAATTAATAATGAACGGAGAAGTTTTATCTTTTTATTAAATATTATTTTATTAATCTTTTTTTATTTCTAACATGATATTATATTTAAAAATATGGATGACATGAAATATGTATATCGAGTAATCCAATCCGCTAAACATATATTCACATATCCGGTTCTGGTCTTGCAATCCCATTATCCACAATGAAACTTTCATTCCTTTTGTTCCCGGTATCATGGATTGAGATTCCCAATAAAATTTTTAATTTATTTATTTATTTATATAATGATAAACTTTGAATTTATAATTCACATAATTGTCATAATTTTTAAATATTATAATAAAAAAATAAATTAATAATAAAAGTTTATATAAACTTTATTAGTAAAATTAATTCAACATTTATAATTATATTATTATTAAAAATAATTTTTTTTAATCTAGTCGGGCTGGGCTTTTTACCGGGTTATTGGCCGGGCTAAAAAAATCAGACTCATTTTAAGAGCTTCGGTTGAACATTAATGAAAAATTGAAAGAGAAAAAAAAAAGAGGAAATGAATGAGATTGATGGCATGAAACGTACGAAAATATTATAACCGTATTTTGTTTTTAAATTTATTTAATGACTACATAATATCATATAATAATAAAAAAAATGTTTGATAATTAAATTGATCTGAATGAGAAAATACTATACCCGGATTTAGAAAAAAAAAATTATTTTATTTTATTTATTTATGAATTATTCTAATTATGGGATATTTTTCCTTTAAACCTTTATAAATAAAATGGTCCATACATAATTGATATTAAATGAGAAAAATGCTTTAATTAATATTAAATGTTTAAATTGGGCCACTTGATATCAGCCGGAAATAAATTTAATATTTTATTATTTGTGGTCACTACGTTTATGGGAAGTATTTTTATCATTTTTTTAGAGCTCATATATTATGGATTCTTGAAAATTTGAAGTATTTTGTTATTTTTGTGAATTGATAAAAATTTTAGAGGCAATAAAAATAAGCTTTTTTTATTTTTTTTTTCTTAATAAAGTAAAGTTTAATTTAGTTAAGGTTAAAAAAAAATTCATTAACTTTAACAATTTTTTATTATTAATTTTTAATCGGATTTGATCGGTTTTTCTAAATTCAGACCGAAATCCGATCAGGGGAGTCCGACCCCAATGCCCAGAATTTCCTGAAACCCGACTGGCCAGTCGGATTTCAAAGGGTCGGATCATGCTGCTCAGCCTAGTTTAAAATTGAAAAGAATTCATTTAAAACTGTAAAATAGTAGTATGGTCGTAGCAGATATAGACTTTCATAAGTCTAAATTGCATATGAAACCATGCATAACTAAGAAAACATATGGATTAATACGAACGTACCTGAATAATGAAACTTGAACCAAATTAGCTGGCCACCACATGGCTGCTGGCTCAACCAGGTACCTCCTAAATATACCAGCCCATCCGAAACCCAACACCTACCACTCAAACCCTCCCATCAAACCCAACATTGTTTTCCCGACAGGAAAAAAATAAAAAATAAAAAATAAAAAGGAGAAAATAATTAAAACAAAATATTTAAATTATATACTAACCTGAGTGGTGATGACAACAAGAAAGGAGACGAAGAAGGAGATGTATTTCTTATAGAAAACCTTGACCACAGTTACAACGTGGATCGCATACACAGAACCCGCACCCGAATTGGCGAAGATCGTGATAAGTACGTGCTCCTTTACATTGAAAGGGCCAGGATTAAGAGTGAATTCCCAGCGTGTGCCCTTGAAGAAAACACGGCTTGTGATTTTGGCAGCCATGAGCTGACCGAGGGGCACCACCGCGATTTGGGCGGATATAGCCGTGATTGAGAGCGGCTCCGTTCGGTACCAGAAGAATTGGTTCAGAAATGATAAGAGCACGCACGAGATTGTTCCCAGTACCCACATTCGGAATGTTAGTACCGGGAGAGACGGATCGTCTGTGGTCGGTACCGTTAGCGCTACCTGCTCCACCGGCGAGTTTTCTTCAGTATCAACTGTCTGATGCAGGGGCGTTGATTCCCAGCCGTCTGATGATGTTGGTATGCCGTCATCCTTACGGCCAACTGCTCAGGAACACGCAGGGAAAAAAAAAAATAAATCCTAACACATTATAAAAAAAATTCAAAATAACTTGCAATATTAATTACTAACGAATTATGAAATTAAAGAGAGAAAGAGGGAGAAAATTAAAAGATTAATATTTTTTAATTACTTAGAGGAGTTGTGATTTCTCCTGAGGATTCTTCTTCCATGGATTCTCTTTCTCTGTCTCTCTCTTAGTATGAAAGTCGAAGAAGAGAATCCAAAATATAAGAGGCCTCTGGTTAATACGTTATTTTGGTGGGAGGTTTAGAAGTTCAGAAGTATTAGGAAAGAAACTAATATTAGGAATTAATTAGGTGAGCGTTGGAACTTGGAACCATGCATGCTGACCCACGTGCTTACGCTGCTAGTAGTAATTCAACATTTCAACTTTGAATGGACGTTAGTCAGTTAGTAGTAGTATATATTGAAGTTCGTATTCCTGAGGGAAAGGAAATTCAGTCCGTTCCAACATAATGTCATCTGAATATATATATAGATTAATATTTTGTAATATGATACCATTTTTTAAAATATTAATTACTTTTTGATTTATTTAAAAATATTAATTATATAAATAATTATTAAATTAATTTATTTTATCTAAATTTTATTTAAATTTAATCTCGATTATTATGTAGCGTGACAATTATTGCTCGGTATAATTTTATCATTAGCATGTTATATAGTGCCATAAATAAATTTATCTTATAATTACAAACCATTTAATATATTCAAAATTACTGATATAATATTTTAAATAGATTAAATATTTTGCAACCGTTGGATTAAAAAAAGAAAATACAAAAAAAAAAAAAAAGTTATATGAAAAGAAAATACATATTTTGCATTATATTTGTATGATACCATTTTTATTCATCCTTCGTTGACATGCAATTTCATTTCATATAATGCATTGAGTCCAATGATATAATTTCATATACTTTATGATTAAGAATTTATTACATACATAAAAAACTTTATTTTATGATTGTAATTTATTTAATATATTTAATTTAATTAATTATGATGTGGTATTTAAATAAATTGAATATTTTATAACTATTTCTTTTTATATTAACATAACAAAATTTTGACTATTAAACTAAATTATATAGAATTATACGGATATTTACTAATCAAATAATTCCTTCCTTTTTATGGAAGACGTATAATATTTGTAACGCTCTAACTATAGATATTTTAATCCTATTAGGAATCTAGAATTATGGAAGGTGTGAAAACTCACTTGCACCGAATCCAAGCAGATCTGGATTCCAGATTCATATTCGAATAAGAATGAATAAGATAAGATAAAAAACACGTGGGAGTTGGGATAGCCGTTTAAATGTGTGCGGTGTAGATTCAATTAGTTGGTGAAGCCAATTGCTCAGATGATTGTTGGATTTTTGCAAGGTTTTCGCAGTCGTAGAAACCTCAGTTTTGTCGTCAACTTCATAAATATCCTCACTCAAAATTTCGCAGTCGTAGAAACTTCAGTTTTGTCGTCGACTTCATAAATATCGTTTGCTTTTATGCGGCACCTTTAATGAACTCGACCATTCTTCCTCCGATTATAGTTTGAGTCCAGATCATATACCAAAGATGGATTCCCAGCCCTTTCATTTTCTCCATCAACGTTTGCTCAATCTGAAGCTCTTTTCGAGAAAGCGGTGGTTTTGAGGTTTATTAATGGTAGACCATCCCTTGAGGAGATAAATTCTAGTATCAAGAATCAATGGGGGCCGGAGGGTACCTTCATTCTAGGGTTATTAGACTCAAAGATCCCTGTTAGTTAGATTCATCCTAGAGAAAGACATGCTCACAGCAATGACAAGAGAAGTTCCTTCCATCAAATGTTTTAACTATAAAATTCAGTGATAGAATAAAGCATATAATACTACGCAAGACGCCTCTATTACTCAAACATGGGTGCAATTCTCTACGCTGCCAATCAACTATTATTCTCCAGAGACGTTGCAAGCCATAGCGAGTATGGTGGGTAATATCCTTTCCATAGATTTGACCACTTTAACACTCACAAGGTTGAACACGGTGCGAGTTTGCATCGAGGTGGATTTATCTAAACCATTACCAACAAATATTTGGTTAGGAAAACAAGACAGATTCTTCTAAGATATAGTTTACGAACGGATGCCTTCATTCTGTACACATTGCAATATACAGGGACATGTGGAAACCGACTGTAGGCTTAAGTCAGCTTCTATGCAGGTGGTTGTGGACTCGGTGAATGTGGAAAACAATCAACAAATATCTACTCTTTCTAAGTCTGCAAAGCGGCGGTTGAGTAGGTCTGCTTCTCAAAATGTGCACAAGGCAGGCATCTCTTCGGTTCCATATAAACGAGTAAATGGCCCAGTTTAACCCGTGCAGGAGAAGACAAAGGAAGGGCTACAATTAAAGAATCCCATAGATTTAAATGAGTTTGTGGAAGAGGTCTCAATTCATTATAGTCCAAGTTCATTATAGTTCAGTTTATATTTAACTCATAATAATAAAAGTATAAAATCTTAATATATAAGAGTTCAATTCATAAATATATAGCAATAAAAATATACAATTACATATAATTGGTGTGTCATATTTAATGACAAATATAATAAATGACTAGATAAACCGGATAAATTACATTTTCAAAATGCTAGAAATATACATCATTCATCAATACCATTTTCAACCAACCTCAACTTCCAAATGTTGACCTACAAAAAAAAAAGTATAAATAACTAAGACTTTAATTTAACACATTTAATTAAAAGAAATTATTACTTTATATAATATATTTAATGAATGACTTCCTTAAATGGTATATAGCACTCTAATTTGATATAGAGCATCTTTAGCTTTCTAATTCAAGTTTCAACTAATATGGGGCATCCTAATAACCTCACAAATAATGTTTTCAGAAAATTACGATTAAAACTCATTAAAATTAGTGGTTTATGAAGAAGATGTTTGAAAGTCTTTTACCTGATTATATGCAAGTGCCATATATACAGCCCCACACACAAGACTGCCTCACCAAATTGTAGCATCTATAGAAAATATCCATAGAGCGAGTTCTCAAATCAAGCAAGCAGATTCTCAAATAGATTCTGATCATAACAAAAAAAAATTCTCAAATCAGATCCAAAATATTAAACAAATTAACTAAACAATATGTTTTCATATTCACTAACTGTCATAAAATAGATTAAATATATTCTGAAGCAAAATCATCATAAAACAATAGAAAAACTAACCATCTGGTATCTGATACAAAATAAGCAAAATAGGGCTTAGCTGGGCTGGGCTGGGCTGGGCCGACCCTCCGGGCTTAGAATTTTGTCCAAGCTCGAGTTTGTATTTGGGCCGAGCTTAGGGCCAGATTTTTTCTCAGATTAGGGGTCGGGCCAAAAAACCCGGCCCATTTTGACACCTCTACTTCTTAATAATCATAACTGAAAATGGCAAGTTAAGTAAATTACGTGATATCAAATATGAACACAAAGTCTCAACGTAACTTGTCATATTTCCTAACCAGAACCCCCCGAAGTTCAACTCACACACAACACTCAACCATCTTAGAACCCTAAAACTCTCTCTCTCCCCAACACCGAACTACTTGGACATATTTATCGCATTGGGGCGAGGTTCGTCTAAGAAACCCCTCAAATTATTTTCAATTTTCCTTTCTAATTCTCTGCCTTTTTTATTTAATGATCTGATTTAGTAATTATTTCAACAACTATTTATAACCTTCAACGTAGCCTAGTATAACCGATCAGTTTGATTCGAACCCCAGTTTCAAGTACTGGGTTTTTCTTTTTTTTTCCCTTGAATAATTTCTTCAAATTAGGGGTCTTTTTTTTTTTTGGTAAATCTTTAATTAGGCGTGTCTAATTAGTGCAATGAATTTCTTTAACCTTACCGTATAATTGTTTAAACATGGAGTCTAATCATTGTCAAAGTATTACTAACTTTGTCTCGCTCTGAAAATAGATTCTGGGGTTTGCAGTTAGTTGATAATAACAAGTCATTAACTATATTCAGGTAATAATCGTGTATCTTACACTTCTCAATTATATTAACTAATTCTTGAACTTATGATTGTTTTTTAATCACATGCTTTTGAAAAGATTGTTGATATCAGAATTGTATTGAGTTAATTGAAGTTGTGACTATCTTCTGGAAAAATGTTAATTGAAGTTGAATTTGATGAAATTCAAGATACATAAAATGATATTCGGATCGATGATCTTGTTACCCCATTAGATTCGGTTGAGTTGCCTTCAAAAGAGGATGTTGTGATACCTCATAGTACATAAACAATTTTTAGATCTAGTAAAGTATCTAGTGAGCTAGAGAATGCAAATTTCTTATAGAAAGTCCAAGTAATGGGTCAATTATAAAAGATGATCCTACTTATTCTGAGGCTATTAGTAGCTCAGATTTCCTAAGATAGCTAGATATAATGAGATCCAAGATGGATTTCATGTATGCTAACCAAATATGGGACTTGGTGGATGCACCTAAAAGAATACTTCATATAGGAGGATCTGACTTGAAAATTGAGGGTTTCACAAACTCTGGTTTCTAGTCAAATATTAATGATAGTAAATAAATCTTAGGATTCGTCTTCACACTAAATGGTAGAGCGGTTAGTTAGAAGAGTTCCAAACAGGAAATGACGGCGGATTCCACTATTGAAGCTGAATACATTACAGTTTCAGAAGCAACAAATGAGGTGATTTGGATGAAAAAGTTCATAACTAAACTTGGTGTGGTTCTGAGCATCGTTGATCACGTAGTAGTGTACTATGATAATAACGGTGATAAGCACAAATGTAGGAACTTAGGTCTCATCAGAAATCGAAACATGTGCTGCAACGTTATCACCTCATCCGAAAAAAAAAGTGGAAGAGGATACATCAACATAGAAAAGGTCGACACAAATGACAACATATTAGATCCATTCACTAAGACGTTTTCCCAACAGTAGTTTGATCGCCATATTGACAAGATGTGAATTAGATTCAGAAACAATTCGTTTTAGTGCAAGTGGGAGATTGAAAGTATATGCTCGTCAAGCCAATCAGATTTTGACTCGATAGGAAATTACTTTATTTGATACTATCCTTATACGGATATTAGCAAGATATTATTTATTATTATTAATGAAAGTCTGTTACTATTTATAATGTTTATTGATTTTGTCAGAATTAATATTATATATTCTATATATGCATATCATGATAAAGTTCAGTATCTTGAGTATATGCAAAATTTTGATCGTTAGTCCTAAAGTTTCCAATAAGAAAAAAAGAGATTAACTAGCAAGAGATCACCCGTATGACCATTCTTAACAAAATCTCCATGAAAACAAAATCCAAATAGGGCACAATTCTTGGAAATATACCATCGGATAGATGATCGGGCAACTGCTTCACACCCTAAACCCCTCCAAAACCCAACAAAAGAATGAAAAATGCAAACATACATTGTCGTCTTGGATTAACCATTTGTCCCAGGTGACTTTCTCTTCGACACAAGCTCCCTCCACGAGAGTTGTCATGACCTCTTGGGTAACAATATCATCAAGTTTTTAATGCCTGATAACTATTCTCAATTTCTATGCAAATCCCAATTGTTAGATCTAACTAACTTGTTCTGTTCCAGAATTGAACGCAATAAACTATTCGCCATGGCTGCTTTTATGAGAATAAACAAAAATTTCATAACATAAATATTTAGTAAATTTTATCAACAACTAAAATTAAGATAATATTTAATCTTAGTATAGTTGCCACTATTTTATTAATCCATATGTGTCCATAGCCGATTAAATGAATTATTAATCTCAAATTCATGGTAACATTTATAAGGCACCATGTGAGACTTTTCTCATATAGTTTACAAGCTTAATGTCATCAAGAAGTGATTTTAATATTATTGGTCATATCATGACAATTTCATACATACATGATCAATATTCTTTTCCATATGATGAGATTCTATATTGAAACAATTATGCATGTATCATATCATTCATACATGTTTTAAACTATTCAATAAATGTGTAGTTATCCATCAATTATTTTCAAGTCCAATGATGCTCATCATGTGTTTATCTAAACAAACTTCAATCCAACTTGTATGATTAACAATTAATCAAGCAAGTCATATCCAAAGATTATTGATCAAACTAGTAAGATAATCAAATTAAATATTTCAATAACACTTTTTAGAATATCCTCCAAGTTGTCATCCCTTTTCAAGTTTGAACTCTTTCAAAACAAGAAAAAGATTAGTTATTGGAAAACTTCCCTCAACTTTGAACACTTTCTAATTCAAGAGAACAAATCTAAAAGAACATTTTAATTCCAAGAACTCTTTCTCAAAATTTAAAAAATTCGTGTACATCTTCTACCTAGTAGGAGTGACCCTTGCTAGGGCCACAATAGCTGTCGCGTTTGAAATAACACTTCCGCTCTGGGTTTGAGAAGGTTCATTGACTTATAGTGGTATCAAAGCTAAGTTAATATCAATGAACGTACAGTTCATCTGGAAATACATAATCCATTATTCTAATGCAAGAATAAATAGAATAATTAAGAAGAGAAGAAGTATGGAAGGAGAGGATGGATACCTAGCCCTTAAGTCCACAAAAAATCATATGATTTTTCACCCAAGCTCTGGCCGTCGTCCACCACCGTGTGTCGCTGCCTCTCTGACGGTTCTCAGCCATTACCCGACCTCTAACACTAGTCAACACGAACATCAATTTATGGTTGAATTTTTGGAGAAGAAGAAATGAGTTTGAGAAAGTTGTTAATTACAATAGATTCTTTTAAAAGATGCTTACTTCTCATCTCTGAGGTAGTCTTGATACTTTTCTAAAAGTCAATATTGACTTGGATGTTTAAGTTAATTAATTATGAGATGATTGAATTAATTATTTGGTTCAAAAAGTGTTTTGAAGCTAAAATAATCTAATTATTAATTAAATAAAATCATAAAATATTATGAGATCCTTCAACTAGTGTGATGTATAACCTAATCGGTCATATACATTAAAGTTCAAATGTAACTCAATTAAGTTTTCTACGAGAATAAGAAAAACAAACAATTTTATTTTAGGGATAAAATCGTAATTTATCTTATATTATGATAATAAAAAAATGATAAATTACTAATTTATTAAATTTAATATCATAAAGCTCTATTAATAATTAAGAATGATATTAATTTAATCAGAAATTAATAATTTATATAAAGACTATTTATTTAAATTATCAAGTACTAAAACATTAGTCGGAATCTCATTATAAATATCTGTAAAAAAAACTAACTACATATAAACCACAAAGTGAATTAACTTATAAAAAACTATCTAAATATAAAAAATAAATTTTAGGATCTATTCCCTTCCATTCTGTTTCCCTATTACTCCTCCGACCAAATATACTCTCTTAGATTTACTATTTAGATGCTTATTAGATAATGAAATAATGAAATATTAAAGTACTTATTGTAATTTAAACTTATTTTTTAAATATTTATTATAATTATAATTTTAGAGATTCATTATAATATATGCAAAATTTTGATCGTTAGTCCTAAATTTTCCAATAAGAAAAAAAGAGATGTCCTAAATTTTCCAATAAGAAAAAAAGTAATTTACCAGCGAGAGATCGCCCGACCATTCTTAACAAGGCAAAAAGAATAAACCTTTTTAATTATTGATGTAATAAAATCTCCATGAAAACAAAATCCAAATAAGGTACAATTCTTGGAATTATACCATCGGATAGATGATCAGGCAACTGCTTCACACCCTAAACCCCTCCAAAACTCAACAAAAGAATGAAAAATGCAAACAGACCCCCCCCCCCCCCCCCCAAAAAAAAATTCTTATAACTCAACTGACAGATATTCTCTTCCTAACTATCCACCTCTTCTTAGCATCTTTAATTGCCTCCTCTCTCATTCTCAAGAGTTCACGAAAACACTGGTGATACTGTGAGTCAATCGCATCAATCTCTGACTTGAGCTCATCATCTTGATCTTTTCCTTCAAGCCTCAGAGAAAAGATGCTTGACAAGCTTAGGTTCTCTACACAAGACGAGATATTAGTGTGCTTCACAGAATCATTTATCACCATAGATTCATGAACATTATTTTTACCTTGGTATGTTTCTCCATCAGCATTATTTTTGTTATTCTCGTAAAAGGCATTATGTTCATTAGAGAAGGTTGTATGAGCTTCTTCCTCTAGCGATATATTTGAGATCATTGATTGGAGATTTTCTCGATCTTCCACATTGGCTACCTCATTAGAAGGAATTGCAGCTGACTCAGAAGAAGAGCATGAGAGGATTGAGATTTCATCTGGCTGAGATTCTACACAGTCCTTCTGTGGAGAAGAAATATTTACTCCACAAGAACATGTTTCAACAGCAGAGGGTTTCCAGGTGGGTATAAGGGTTAAAATCAAGTTGTCAATCAACTCTGCTATGATAGCTACATCTTTTTGAAGCAGACCAACTTGTTCAACCATCTCAGTGGATATTGACATTGCAGTATCAGAGTCTAGATAAAATGAGAAATGAATGTACATATTCTTTGCTATACCTGCAAGGAACGAGCCAACTTATTTTCAGTTCCAGTTTTTGGAAGAGTCAAAGAAATAGATAATATGTCATAAGGAAAAATTTTCTCACCATTAGGATCAGAAATTGTCAAGTATAATGATATTGTGCTATCATCAATTTTCTCTCCTTTCAACCTGAACTCGTGATTCTCAGTGAGCCGCTTGAGTTCTAGAGTCAAGAAGTGAGAATTATTATCAATACTAGAAGCACTGAAAGAGAGATTCCTGGAGAGTGGATAAATGTCCATAGGATGAGAATCAGCTTGCTGGGGTTTTGGTGCTTTAACCAAAACACTGAATGACTTATCGGTTTGATCCTTAAATTTTTCCCCATCAAGGAATGGATCTTTTAAGAGCTCAATAGCACGCAATCTCTCAGATGCTGGACCTATACACTTCTCTATGAACTGCTTAACTTGGGGGTCCATCACCTTATTAAGGGTAGCAGGCTTGATTCCCTAAAAAGAAGAGAGAACAGATATTAATATGGTCATTTAAAAGTAAAATATGACAAGCTTTCTGAGTACGGGTTATCATTAACTTACCGAGGTCACTTTCTTGAATATTTGTGCAGGATTTTTGCATTCACTATATGGGTAGTCACAAGTGACCATTTCTAAAATGCACATGCCAAAAGAGTAGATGTCGACAAGTTCATTGTATTCCTCGTCATAAAGCTCCGGAGCCATGAACTCAGGAGTGCCTGTGAAATTTTGCATTTACATGTTTAATGGCTGCTCTTATTCAAAGGCAAGACTTCACGAGGAGAGAACAAAATAATGCAAGAATCGTTACCGATAACACTTCGGGCAGTAGGTTGCTGCATGACAATTGCCAAGCCAAGATCTCCAATTTTAACTTCTCCACTATTTCCATTAACAAAAATATTATCACACTTCAAATCCCTATGAATAATAGGAGCATTTTGGCTGTGAAGATAGTTTAAGCCTCGTAAAATCTGTCTAGCCCAGTTCTTGATCGCTTTCATGTTGACGTGCCTGTGTTTCTTTCGGTATCTAAATGGGACCAAAAATAAATAAACTAGTTCAACGACAGAGTAAAACAACCAAAGAAGAGAAATAAAATTCAAGAAACGCACTGCCTCAAACTGCCAGAAGTGAACAACTCCGTTATCATGTTAATAGTCCTCTTCTCATCATCCACCCAGTAGTGATAAAACTTCATAATATTTTCATGCTTCAGTGCCTTCAGAAGATGAACCTCTGAATATAATCTTTCGAGCAGTGCAGGTGACTGCAATAAATCCTCAATATTCACACGGTTCCAAGCGACTTCTAAACCATTGACTTCGTCAAATGCCTTATATCTGAAGGGCACGATAAGTGATGCCAAGGTTGTAATATTTTACAATATTTTAATAAGGATTCAAATTTTCAAATTGACTTATGGGCAAGCGTGAGAAAACAATATGAACCATATAAATATAGAAGATGAGTGGCAGAAGAATACACAGTCTTGAATGCTCCTTTCCCCAGGATTTCAGCATACTGAAGAATAAAAAAAAAATGAAGATTACGTTAAAACACCCAATGTCTCTCAACACAACCATAAAGCATGGAAGATTGATAAGGAAGGAAACAAACAATTATTGGGCCCTTAAATTGCAAAATCAAAGATAAGTGGTAGCTACTTTATGCATGACAGCCAAAAGAAAATAGACCCACCGTTCCACAAACTAAAACCTTCCAAATTTACTCGGTCTATCTAATAATTGGTTCATCAGAGACCGAGCAACGCAAGATAAGACACTTTTCCCTCTTATGAGTAGCTAGCCATAAAATGAGATATAAAAGAATCTAACCACAATACGTTCATCTCAACTTTAAAAAGGATCATTAACTAAAAACTGATTCTTCAATATCTAAAGAAGAAGAAAAACAATAGAAGCAATTTCTAGCGAATTCAAATAGGATTACTTGAAAAGAAAAATAAAATAGAAAAATCATGCTTGTAGGTATCCTAATACATTACCGTAGCTAAACAGCAATTAATTCTGCATTGTTAGAAAACAGAGTTTCACAAAAATCAGAACTTCAATAAGACCTATTATAATCCAAGTAACCACAAATCCAAACGAAGAAAGAAGTAATAACATTCAGATCAGAATTACATTTTCCTGACTCCAATTAAAATCAAACAATAATGATTCTGAATTCATACCCGCAAGTAACGTCCATTTGGATCTCTCTCCAAAATATCATCTCTAACTTCCGATTTTCCATTCATCAAATCTGTAAGAGAATTCATCGCGACAAACAAAAATCCAAGGAGACGCCAGAAAACAGACAAGAAAAAAATCGCAAACGATACTAGAGAAGCTTGATTATGATCGCTGTCGAAGCCAAAAAGAAACTCTGGTGCTCAGAAAACGCCTCAGAAGCGACTGAATAAGAATCAAAAGCCGATCTGAAGTGAAATCGGCACCCAACTAGCAACATCTTCAATTTCTCCGATTCCAGGCCGGAGCAAGGATCAGCAATTGAGGTCCACAGTTTTACTATACCAATCCCAGATGCAGCCATATCGCAATCTGCATCTTACTTCGAAACGTAATTGACATACAGAGAAACCTAAGGTCAGGAGGAATCGGAGTCCCGCGAATCGAAATTCGAAACCCTAGAATCCGAGGAGGAAGGAGATATGGTTTTTCGGGGGGAGAATAAAATGATTGTGCTCCAACCGCTCTGTAAACAAGAATAAACAAACCACCAACTAAACAATATTTATATAAACAATGACAAATTAGACCTCTATATTTTCATTTAAATTTATATATATATTTTTAACTTTCATAAATAAATAAATAAATAAATTAATAAATTAAATTAAATTTACAATGGAATATAAAAATTAAAAACCTAAATCAAATTTATATAAATAAAAAATAAATCAAATTATAAATTTGAAGAAACTAAATTTAATAAAAGAAATTAGTATTTTAATTGATATTTAAATATTAATTGGAATTATATATTGTGAGAATTGAAATTATGTTATTAAAAAATATAATTTTTATCTTCTAAGATTTGGTGGTATACATTCCTTTCAACAAAATCGTATCACAAACAATTCTAAATTTTCAATTCGTTAAAATAGAATTTGATAATCTCAAACTAAGAGTTTTTGAGTTTGAACTGAAGATAGAGATAAGTTCCGAATTAAAAGTTTTATCTCATCCTAAAGCTTCCGTTCAAAAGAATCTTAACAAACTAAAGCGTTTTTCAAAATGAGATCAAAAGGGGTTGACATTTGTGGAACTTAAGATGTTGGGTTATATCATCTATTAAGATGAGAAAAAATGATTGGGTGCATCAGATGCACCCTTAGATTTTGTGGACCAGCTGGATCTACCATTAATATTAATTTGAGATTATTATTATTATTATTATTATAAATGAAATCATTCAAAGATGAATTTCCTTTAGAAAAAGGCATCGTTGTCGGAGTGAAGAACTGTAGCATTCATTACTAAGATAACATGTGAGGGTGTATGAATTCAAATTGCAATTCTTTTTGGTTTGACTGTATGAACGAAATTTAAATTATAATTTTAAATTAAATTATAATTCCTTAATTCCATTAAAACCAAAGAATTATAATTCCTTTCATATCTCTTAAATTTTCACTCAAAATCTAATAAACGATACAAACGAAGGGTCCAAAACTGCAGTTTGGGAATTAGATTTGAATTTGAAATCAACAATTCTAATTTTAAAGCACATAGAATCAATTTTGAATCACAGAGAAGAAGAAAGCAATGACCTAAATGAATCAATACATCAAATTTCCAAAATACACTAAAAACAATAATTTGATTTCATTATTCCAAACCCATTTTCCACTTGATTGCAAACGGCAGACTGAATATGCATTGGGGAAAAATCAAGTATCCCCACAAGAGAGGAATGAAGAATATTATGTCCTCATTGTGACACCACTAATCAAGTTGTAATAAGATATTAATAAGATAATCAAGTGATGCTCTCATAGCTATCACTTTGAACTCTACCTTTAAGGCGTTCTACATTTGTTACTTTAGTTCACTTTTTAAACTCAAGAGTTGAGCTCCACAAAAAGGCTAGCTTGAGGATGCAAACCTGCTTCTTTCAGTGACAAGGAGAGCATTTCCGGGCCATAAACAACTCGAGGGAAATTGGACACGAGGCTATAGTTCTCAACCTCTAAACAATCCAATGAGTCGACGTAGTCATACACAGACTGTATTGTCACACTACTTTGAAACCTCCTTTCCTTTCTTTCACCAGATGGGAACCGCACTAACACCTGATTCATACCAGATTAACAATGACAGATCAGGTTTTGAGGATTTGGTTTTATTTTTAGCAAAAAATGAACAGAAAATTTGAAAAGATAAAACAAAGGCACACAATTCCCATTTTGTAGATGTTTATAAAGTTATGTGCCCTAGTAAATACCCCCTTAGAGGTGTGTATGATTCCACATTTGGAAACTCTACTTTAGGTATAAAATAAAGTTAGGGCCACAAGACGCAGTCTCCAACGTTGATCAAAATACAAAACTCCTCTTACGACTAAAATACAATTTGCACAAATTCTAGTTTACTCAAACTCCAATTTTATATGCTCAATATGATGCACATGAATGGAGACAAAAGCCAATGTTGTATGGAAAAAAAAAAAAGGCTTTCTGCAGCCACCACATTTCAAGATACAAATGGAAATCAAAACAAGGAAAATAATATGCTCAAAAGGTGAAGGAATTTACTTGTGTAACATTAGGTCCTTTCTCGGGTTCAACACCAAGTGACAAAGCTTTCTCCCGGCGCTTCTTAGCTAGAGCAGCCTCCCTTTCAGCAGCTTCACGTGCTGCTCTCTCACGGGCCTCTTCCTCCTCTTTCCTCTTCCTCTCAGCTTCATCAGTTTCCCTTTTAAGCCGTTCTTGCTCCTCTTTCCTCTGGCGTTCCCTTGCCTGAATGACCAAAACGAAAATGGAAAAGAAAAGGAATGAAAATGATATAAATAATGCAACAGAACATCCTTTCAAAGACATTTCCAATTGTTAGAGATAGCCACGATAGAGTGGTTGGAGTTTAAAAGAATGCGGTTTAGTTCTAAATTCAAGTTTGGGGCCAGTTGCACAAATGAATTCAAATTTTATCCAAATTCAGAAACCAATTTAACTCTCAACCGAACTAGAAAACAGTTTGTGCAAACTCTGGTTCAACCAATCTAAAATTTCAAATGTCGAACCAAATGCACACCAAATATGCCATCCATCAACAACTGACGGGGAAATCTAAGTTAAAGAGATATATCAAAACAACAAGCATACTTGATCCGCTTCAAGTGCTGCTCTGTATGCAGCATCTTGCTCCTCTCTCAAACGCATGTTATTTCTTCTTTCTTCAGCTTCAAGTCTTGCAGAAACAAGGACAGGGGAACTTTCTTCAAGTACTATCTGTAGAATTGCAAGCATTTCTTCAGCAGATTGTGGTCCCTCAACCTACAGACAAACAAAAGATACACGTGTAAGTCCATATGAAGAAAAAGATGATTCATTAATTAAAAAACATGTCCAGAAAAGGGTAACAAGAGTGTCGTCAACCTGCCTCCAAAACAATGGTCATGATTCCCAGAATTTTAATTGGCTATGAAGAACATATACTAATCAAGCGATATACTCCAAGAATTGTCATCTAAATCGAAATTTTAAGTAATGATTCTTCTACATAAGCAGCTAACATCATTCTCAAACACAAAGTTCCAAAATGCATGCACCATGTAACACAACTATATTATTTCAATACATAAGATAACCAATGTTGGACCAATAGTTCCTCATTCCTCATTATTACGCACAACTTTCATGCCCAATACAAAAAATATAATTAAATAAATAAATAAATAAAAACTTCAGTCTCTTCAACTCGTTACTCACTCTTCGCATCCAAAAAGCTCTTTAAGAAAATGCATTTTCCCCATGATACAAGTAATCCTTTTTGTTTTGTTTTGTTTTCTTTTTTGTTGGGTTTGCTTTTAATATTTCCAAGGTTGGAGGACCCATATAGTTGTCCCAAGTATTAGGATTAATAAATTATTAATGGGTTTTAAATCTTATGATATAAACTTCTTAGAATACATAGAACTTAAACCATCCATGAGTTGGACATTATTTTGAAAGAAGAGAAAAAAACACAAGGCAAAAGCTTAAACAAAAAAGCCTATAGAACATGAACATCTTGTTATTATTAAACAGAAAAGAAATACCAGAACATATTGTAAATACAACAGAGTAGAAATAGATCTATACTCAACGATGCTTTACAAGACCAATAACCTAAGGGCTTTGTGATCGCCAGGACTTAAAGAATCAACACATCAACAAGCACAAAAACACACAAATAGAGCTTGTAATTTCTAACATTTAATCACTGAGTATTAACCCCTAGATTCATGATGCAGCCGCCTCCAGTATTATACAAAAAGTCATTTACACAGTAACAGCCAGCAAAAGGAAGTTGAATACATCAGTTCATGTGTCTCCTTACCTCTGCCCTTTATAACTAACAACCTATTGATGGACGATCAAGCATATGTTAGGTCCATGGAAGATCAAGCATATGAGACGTTTAGTACATTCACATTCTAACCCCCCCGTACTTTTTATTTTTATTTTTATATCAATTAAAAAATGTTTCTCTTAGTAAAGGTAAAAGAAGCTCTAATTTATTGCTTCTAATGTCTACTCCAGATCACAATCTTCTTATAGATAACACTAATCTTTTCATCAAAAATAGAATTATCTTTCAGTTTCCCCAACCAAAAAAAAAAAAGTACTTTTGCTATTAGCATTACAAACATTAAGAATGGAATATATAAATTCCCCTTGGAAGGGAATATACTATGTTCTAATGTATGTATATGAAACAACATCTATAGCATGCTATGGTTCTAGTAGAAACAAGAAAAGCCAAACTAAGATTCATTAGCTTCTAATCTGAGGAACACACACTAATATTTCTTTAGCCTCAGAGGTAGTGGCAATCAAAAAAGGGGAAATGAATAAAGGGAAAAAAAAAAAACGATACCTGCTGAAGCAGTGCAATCCTCTGGTTCGCAGCAGCCATAACCACAGCACAAAACGGAAACCTCGACGCCTTAAAACTATTACTCATCTTGAAACCTTCGCTGGCTCTGATACTCCCTCCCCAAGCTACAAAATTTTCGTTCACAAATGCGGCAACCGTTTCCGAACAAAGAGTTCTCTCACAGAACAATGGCGTATCTGGATGATCCGGCGAGTGTAGATACACAAACAAAAGCTTAAACGCATTTTTCGACCTCTGCAACGCATCCATGAACCCCTCTCTCACAAAATTTGGTCCTATCGTTCCATAATCCCTCTCAAAAGCCGCCATGAAATCCATGGCCTCCGATGCTGCTGCAGAAACAGAAACCAGACGAGCGGAGGACTCACCGTTTCGATTAGAAGAGGCCAACCCGACCATTCCGAGGGAGTATGAGAGCACGCCGCCGGCAGCCCATAAACCCAGCCCAATTGCACCAGAAAGTAACCCTAAACTACCAGAAATCACAGATATTGGAAGCTTGATGATCTTCCATGCCAAACCAGGATTATTCTCCAGTGGTTCGGACTCCTGGAGGACTTGGCGTGATTCAAAACCGGAATTAGGGCCACCACCAGCGTCCTCGATACCAGTGTATGTGGATTCAGCGATGGAAGCTGCATGGTGGTCGGAATTAGGGCCAGTTATGGCGGATATGGCGAGTTCGAGGTCCCAATTATGAGCAGAAAGAACCTCTGTGCAGAATTCGGGATCTTCTATGCCCGTGATTGCTTGAAAATACGCTAATTTATCAGCTGCATCAACCATATCTGTACAAATTTTTCAAATGACAATCAATAATTTGGATGTATCTTTGTATTTTTCGAATCAGCCGATGGATTTTGACTTTCTCTCTCCGACTGGAATGTTCTTCGAAAAATATTTTCTCGAGGGTGTTTGGAACGCCGGAAAAGCAAGTGTAGAAAATTTGGCTAATACACCAAAAAAAAAAAAAAAAAAAAGGGGTAAAATGCCCATTTTGCCACTGTGAGAACCATATTAGGTAAATTGTATCCATATAAAATCGGTGCATTATTTTTATTATCTAACATCAGGTAATTATTCATCTCCCTCGAAAGAACGTAGAATAATTGGATGCAAGTACACATTGGCTAAGTACTGTTCCAAGTTCAGGTTCGGTTCCATGTTCTGCTCCAATATATCTTTGGCCATGGCTTCATATACAAGCAAAATGGTGGAATAAAAATAAAAGAGTTGGATACTTCAAATGCAAGTAAAAGCTATAGCTAATTACCCCATCTTTCATTTTTATTTTATTTTTTACCAGCTTTTTAGTTTTCAACAAGTAAGAGCAAACTTAAACTTGGAAAGATTGCAATATTGAAAGAGGACAGTAAACAGGAGAGTACACCATCCATGACAGAAATTACACCTCAATTGGCTGGAAGGAAGAGGGAGAAATTATACCTTATTTGGTTAGAAATTGGAAGAAGAAGAAGGAATGAAGTAATGCAGGAAGGGAGATGGCGAATCTGGTAAAGGAAGAAGAGGGTGAATGTAGAGGATGAATAGAATGGGCTTCTTTGGTATAAATCAAGTTGAAAAAAAAAAAAAAAAACACGGCCAAGTTCTAAAATCCAGGATAATGTTTTGAAAACAAGCGCGCATAAACTGTTACCAAACGGGAAAAGAAAGGTTGAAAAGTGGAAACATAACCGACACATTATTGACATAAGTCAAATTATCTAATAAAAAAGATGTGTTTTAAAATCACTTACCAAACAGACCCCTAACAACTTAAGATATGCTTTAAAATTTACTCTTCATAAGCTTATTGTAACTAAACCCCATTTTTTTGCCGTAAAAAGTTTGAACATTAAGACACAGTGAAAATAGATATTATATGCGTAAATTAGTACTTTTTAAGAAAGCGTCAGAACCTCACATTCTTGAGGAGGTGCGTCTCATTACTCTGACCCGATCTGACTCAGTCTCTCGGGGAGAGAGCCCAGTGTCCACTCTTCCTTGTTCTCCTTCTTCAACCTCTACTGCTCGAATTGTATACTACTGCATGATTGGACATAAAATTAAGCTGTGTTCAATATTATGAGGTCGCCATTGCAGTCCAGATCCAAATCAAGCTCCAAATCTTCCCGATCTTTGCAGCTAGCTCTGGTCAACAATGCAATCGACGACGAAGAACCGGCGCCGCTGAATATGTACGATCCATCCGTTTCGAGCGACGTTTCTTTGAGAAGGTCTCCGACATTCTCTCCGACTAAAAGAGGTTCGTCTTCTTCTTCTTTGTCGAAGCTCAGAGTGATGGACAGTCAATGCCTCAGGAGGTCGCCGCGACTATCGAAGGATCAGAATGGAGATAGTGGAGATTCTTCCGCATTGAAGAAATCGAGAGTGAAAATGTCGCATGCAGGGGGTTTGAGAAGGTCTCCGCGCTTAGCAGGGGTCGAAGTTGAACCTATTTCATGTGAACTATCGTCTCTTCAGTCTTATTTTTCTGGAGAAACGGCGTTGAAGAAGATGAAGATTGTCGATGAACGTCAACTGCGACGCTCTCCTCGATTTGCGCCGGATTTGGTTGGGGCTAAAATTGGTAAAACAGAATGTGGCGTAGTTGCTCAGGTTAGGTTCTCTCTCTCTTCATAGAATTATAGACTACTTTCAGATGGTCAATATATACACCTGACTTGCACGTGATTAACTTTAACGAGTTCTTAGCTAGTAAAGTGCAATCAACTTTAAATATTGCCTCCAAGAAATTGTACTCAGTGGCATAATCAGGTTTTGTCAGGAGGATTAGATAGTAAATGGGAATACTTTTGTGGATTCAAAATAGACAGCATTTATCTGGTCTGTCAGGTAGCCAAGGTGTAGGCTAGCAGAAAATTGCAATAAGCCAACTGCCCTGCTGCAATTTCCCACTTATAATTTTTCCAGTCTCCCTCAAACATAAATCAAAGAAGAATTTCTAGCCACTGTAAAACAACTTAACAACTTTCAATCATTGTCTGCAACTCAATAGAACCCTTGGTAAAGAAGTATTAATTAGGAAAGATGTAATATGGCCAAATAAGGGGAAAACAATATCTTTTTTTTTCCCGGCCTAATTCATTTCCATGTAATCTAATTTCTGGATAATATGAAAGGGCCTAATTCATTTCCAGGTACTTATGAAAGAAGTTTTACTGCTCAACTCATTTTCACATAATCTATTTTCCGGAGATTATGAAAGGCCATTGGGAATCTCATATAAATCTTGAACTCGATTTGATGCAGGAAGTTTAGATAGGTGGTGTGACACAGTAATTTGATGTCCTAAGATTCAGTGTGGTTAGTCTACCCAACAGGAAAATCAACAGTCTAATGCTTAAGCTTCCTTGGGCCAAAATAATAGCCCTCGTAAAGACAATTTTAATAATCATAGCTAAGCTCCATCATGTCCTGGAAAATGCATACAAATGCGACTTTGTATGACCATATAGTTGGTCCATTATTGCAGCATATTTTGGCCAAAGAAAATGCAAAATATTATGGTCTTTCTAATGACACACCTAAATAGTGGTGTTAGAAATAATGTTCTTAGACTTGATTGTTAAGGAAAGTAGACTACCAATTTCTTATTTAGGGTTTCAAATATTTTTATATTTTGTACTAACACTATCAAAAAGACTAATAGGCCCATTTAGCTAATTTAACTCCATATATTATTATCCTGTTGTTGGAATATAGAGATAAATTATGTATATTAGGAAAATTATCTTCTCCTCATTTGTAGGGTTAGATTAGCTAGATTATGGGCATGATTAACAGTGTCCTTAATTCGAGGGATTTCAATAGATTTCTTAGATTTGTATTTAGCCTATAAATAGGCCTCAATATATAGAATACAACATATGAAAAATTACCTTTTCTCCATTGTTTGTGACATGGTATCAGAGCCCTAGGCTATTAATTGGAAAATAAATTTTGCAATACCACGACCTTAAAGTCGTAGTGTATTCAGACCATCAAGATGTCATATGATTCGACGACTAGTAACCCTCCATTGGAGGAGTCTATAAGTCAACAGAGTTCTGGAGATCTGTAGAACATTCAAGCTACATACAGGCTGAATGGAAATAACTACCTGAAGTGGTCTCAGTTTGTGTAGACCTATCTAAAAGGGAAAGGTAAGATTAGTTAGCTCCTTGGAACAGGGCCTAAGAAGAAGGACCCGTGGTTCGTAATGTGAGATGAAGAAGATTCTATTGTCATGTCATGGCTTTGAAACTCTATGGTGCTGGAGATAGGTGATACACTGATGTTCTTGACCTATGCTCAAGAGATTTGGGAAGCTATCCAACAAACCTACTTAAAGGTAGCCGATGTTGCCCGAGTGTATGAAATTAAGGTGAAGTTAGCTGCTAAAAAATAAGGAAACAGAATGGTGACAGAATACTTCAACCGTTTGAAAAACCTATGGTATGAGTTGGATTATTATCAAGTTATTAGGAAGACTAATAGTGAGGATGCTGTTACCCTGCTTATATATCCTGACACCATTGGTGCCACCATATTGATCCCGTTAACACCACCTCCATCACCAAAACCAATTTTTCACAACCACCATTGCATTACCGTTGCCATTATCTTCATCACCCTCGGTCATTCCATAACGCCACCACCATGCATCTGTTGTATACCATACTGTTGGAATTGTCCCACATCACTTAGGGAGAAGATATCTGGTTGTTTTATAACTAAAGAGTTTCCTTTTTCTCTACAAGGCCTTTTAGGGGAAGAAATAGTTGGACTCTAAAAAATTTAATACATACTACTACCATACTCATAGCTTCTTGATACTTGGTGTGGTAAGTTGCTTTTTTGCTACTGGTTTACTAATTATTGCTGCTGTAATTGCTTCAGAAGTTACTTTCTCTTCGTGTGCATACTTTTAACTATATCAAGTTATCTACTATATTATTGAATTCCGATTCCTGGATTTTGTAGGGTAAGAAAAAGTCTCTGTCTCACAGCTTAATATCTGAGTGAGTACTCTACAAACATGTCTCCTTTGGTGGTTTCCATTTTCAGTGCAGCTTATATTCTAAATCCCATTGCTAACTTGAAGTATGCATGTTCATTGGTGCAGTGCTGATGGAAAAATAGTAGTTTCAGATGTGAAGTGCTTGGAAGAGAAGTCTTTAAGGGGATCTCCCAGACTGACCTCAATTGCTGTAACTGAAATCAGCTTCCCTAAATCATCATCTCAACAGTTTTCTGTGAAAACAGCAGGATCCAGTGTGTCATTGAAAACTTCCAATATGGAAATGAAATCATCACGTGGATTGGAAGCCAACACAATATCTTTCTCATGCCCAACTTCTGCGCCCTCTAATTCTGACTCGTTTATGCATTTAGATTGTGGTTTAGGACTCAAGGCTGATAATGACTTGAGAACATCACCGAGGATAGTAATAGATCTCAATGTGGCATTATCCAATGAAATAGAACCCAGACCTTTATCTTTATTATGGGACAAAGATGGTAATGAGGAACAGACTCCCAGCATTTGCAAATTAGACTTATATGCTGAGAAGCACATGAGAGGGTCTCCAAGGCTACTTTCAGCAACTGAAAATAGTGGTAGTTTTGAATTCTCAAGGGATATTGATATGGAATTATTTGATGAAGATATATTAAAAGGATCTTCTAGACAAATTTCATCTTTACCTGGTGCTGGAAACATCGGATTAGGCTCCATTTCTATTGCATTTTCTAAGTCATCAGATGAGAAGTCATCCAGAGTGGACAAACCTTCAAAAACATCCCATTTTAAAGTATTGGAGGCAAAATGTTTGAGCCATTCACCAACAGTAGCCGTGTCTGTTTTTGGGGATGACAAATTAAGGTGTCCTATGACTGAATTGTCAGAGAAAGAAGTAAAGCATCCCCCGAAGGCAATTAAAACTTCACATTCTTCTATTAAAAAGAGAAAAAAATGTGAAAGTACTTTCTTTATTGGAGATCCAGTTCCTTCTGACGAAGCGCGAGAAAGGTGGAAGTGGCGGTATGAAATGAAGGTAAATTTAAACCATCTCCCATGTTTGATCTTACTTTTTATCTCTTATGTTTTTTCTTTTTCTAAAACTGTTTTACTCAATTCCATGTTAATGCTATAATCCTCTCCCCCGCGCTAGGAATCCTACCTGTTTTGATATATAAACAAACACATGGAATGTATCCCTATCTATCTCTCCCTACCATCCAAGTGCACCCCTTCCACATGTATTCCCAGTGTAGATCTGTTTCTTCTTTAGTAATATACTTGATTCTTGCACTAATGAACAAGCCTTGTGAATCCACTGCTTCAAGCACTCTTTAGTTTACCTCTCACTTTAGTTTGTTGGTCTTTGCAGAGTCAAAGTAAGAAAGGCCAGAATAAGAAGGCGATGTGAGTAATAATTCTTTCCTTTTTTTTTTTTTTGGGTGGTGGTGGTGGGTGTTTGGGGGGGGGGGGGGGGGGGGTTGTTATGTTTTAACTCTTTCCTAGTTTAGATGTGTCTCTCAATTGTTTATTTATTTTTTTCCTCCTAATTTTCATTCCTTTTAGAGACGATGTAGAGGATGAGATAGTGTTGAATGTTGATTGCCATTATACTGAAGCTAATATTGGGAACTGCACTTTTAGTCTTGGAGACTGTGCATATATAAAGGTAAGTGCACATTATATTATGGATTTCCTTCTTTCCTTTTCTTTTTATATAGAGAACCTGAGGATCAGGCACAAAATTAAAGATCTGTATTAGTTTTTGATAAACCTTTTTGCAGGGCCAAGGAGGACAAAAGCATGTTGGGAGGATAGTAGAATTTTTTAGAACAACTGAAGGAGAAAATTATTTTAGAGTTCAGTGGTTTTACAGAGTTCAAGATACAGTAAGATAAAAATCTCGTTCAGTCTGTCTAATAATTATACCTCTTAACTTAGTCGCTCATGGTTTCCTTATGTAATTCTTTAACAGGTTATCAAGGACGAAGGTTCTTTTCATGACAAGAGGCGTTTATTCTACTCCACAGTAATGAATGACAATTTGATAGATTGTATTATTTCAAAAGTCAATATTGTTCAATTAAAACCTCTGGTATGAATGCTTAATTATTTTCCTAGCTCTTAAATTCAATCTTTGACACATGGCCAGTTCATGATCACTTTCAAATTTTAATCCTTTACTTTTTGTTACTTCTTTTAATCACTCTTGCACCTTCTTGTTTCAGAAAGGTGAAAAGCTGAGCTCAACGTCGGCATTTGATTTCTATTATGATATGGAATACTGTCTGGATTATTCAACATTTCGCATCAAGGTGGCTGGTACGTGACATATTATATGTTTTGGTCATCGTAGTATGGTAGGTAGGAAGAAGAGATCTAGCTATGGGGACATCATACCTTTGTATATCTAGCATAAAGTAGAAAGAGTCATAAATGTAAATAAATAAGAGGTCTACAAATTTGACAATCTTAGTACTTTACTTTCCTGGCCAATTAAATATCTTAGAGAAACATTTTCCATTGAGTACTTTGTCTCTTCCAGCAGATACTTCTCTTAAGTGCAACTCTTCGATCCTATCCAATGGTGCTGATGCTGTCAATCTAATGCCGGCTACAACTTCTTTGAAGAATACTTCAGGTCGTGAGTTTACGGAAAAGTTAGAGCTATTGGATCTATACTCTGGTTGTGGAGGAATGTCAACTGGACTATGTCTTGGTGCCAAACTTTCTTGTGTTGATCTTGTGACGGTACTGTCTCTTAATTGTTATTACTAACTGTGATACTGTGTAATCCATTATTTTCTTATGCTTTAATATGTTCTAACTAATTTCGGTAATTACCATTTTCTTAGAGATGGTCTGTTGATAGCAATAAGTCTGCATGTGAAAGCCTGAAACTAAACCATCCAGAAACATATGTGAGTACACATTTGCTGGATGTGTTGACACTTCAATCACTAGTGCTAGTCTAATAAAATGATTTGATATTTTTTTTATAGGTCAGAAATGAATCTGCTGAGAATTTTCTGAAGCTATTGAAGGAATGGGATAGACTAAGTAAACGTTATGGAGTCAATGACAGTGATATTACACGCTTATCCAGGTCAAAGGCCTTAAAAGTAGCAAACATTAAGCTAAACTCCAAAGATTCTGATGATGATGAATATGAAGTTGCAAGTCTAATCGACATTTGTTATGGTGATCCTAATGCTATGGGCAAGCATGCGCTACATTTTAAGGTATATGCATTTCTTTTCTCATCATCTTCATCTTACCTTTGAAATTTAAGATATTTAAATTTTTTACTTCTTAATTTCTGCTTTACTTGATATAGTAGTAACTTTACCCTCGTTTATTAAATGTATATATATTCTCTTAGATAGACATGTTAACAACCCAAATTGGAAATCAATTCATAATGAGTGCTCATCTCCTGTCTAGTCAACAATGTTAATAATTCTCAGGAATTAGGAATTATGTATATATATATATATGCTGACTCCGTTCTGTGGAGACTATTCACATGTATTTCTTCTTCTCTGCTATTGTATATTGGAAGATTATTTTCTACTTATGGGTATTTCCTTAGGTTCGTTGGAAAGGTTACAGTGCAGATGAAGATACATGGGAGCCCATTGAAGGTTTAAGGTATTACTAGCTGCTCTTATTATAAACGTAGTTGCAAACTACAGCACTACTTAATCCTTTTTTCTTTTCCTTGCAGAAATTGCCATGACAGTATAAAGGATTTTGTACATTACGGCTTGAAATCAAAGATTTTGCCACTTCCTGTAGGTACTTCTACTCATTTCGAGACGGGATGGTCTACTATAGTACTAGTTCTATATGAGTTCTTCTACCAACTGTAGTGATTACTTTATTCCAGGGTGATGCTGATGTTATATGTGGTGGACCCCCTTGTCAAGGAATCAGTGGCTATAATCGCTTTAGAAACGTTGAATCCCCCTTGGACGATGAACGGAATCATCAAATAGTTGTGTTTATGGACATAGTGAAATTTTTACAGCCTAAGTATGTGTTGATGGAAAATGTGGCCGACATTTTGAGATTTAATAAAGCTTCTCTTGGAAGATATGCATTGAGTCGTTTGGTCCATATGAATTACCAAGCTAGGTTCGGAACAATTGCAGCTGGCTGTTATGGTCTCCCACAATTTCGGTTGCGGGTTTTCCTCTGGGGTGCTCATCCAAGAGAGGTAAACTTTGATTATATCATTTAATTCCTTAATTTAAACTAGGGAGGGAATTTTGACAAAAAAAAAAAACTAGGGAGGGAAAAGTAAACCATCACTATATATATATTTTGTAAGACAAAATATGTCCAACCAAAAAAAAAATCACGCTAACTTTTTATTAAATTTAGTTTTTGTATTATCGTTGGTCTCAGAAACTACCCCAATTTCCACTTCCTACGCATGATGTGATTGTCAGATATTGGCCTCCACCAGAGTTTGAGGTAATAATTCATAAGCTTAATGGAATATATAATTTGAAATGTCTTCTATTTGTCCTTTTGTACTTGATGTTGTTTCTCTTTTGACGTCTTAGCGGAATACGGTTGCTTATGATGAAAACCAACACCCTGAGCTTGAAAAAGCTGTTCTTCTGCAAGATGCCATCTCGGATCTTCCACATGTATTCTCTCAACATTAATCTTCTCGGAATGTTGCTAATGTATCAATTAAAGAGATTCTAAACTTCTAATTGAATACTTACAGGTCACAAGCCAGGAGAGCCGGGAAGAAATGTCATATGGAAAGCCTCCAGAAACAGAATTCCAAAGATATATACGGTCGTCTCAACATGGTATTATTATCCTCTTTCAATTGCATGCATGATGAAAATTTTGAAATCCTTAATAACATTTGGATACAATGGTAATCGTTTTCATTGCTTTTATATGGATTTGGATCCTTAATTTAAATTTTCATCAGTTGAAATTTAACTAAAATCTCAAACTAGAAAATGTGAGTAAAATGTAAAGGGGTCAACATAACATCTAGTTGAAAACTTTATTTTTATTTCTTATTTTTAATGTTTCTTTTTATCTTACTGTTGCTTTTAATTGGATTTTATTTTTATTTTTATTTTTTCCTCTTCCTTTTCTTCTACTTAAATCCACTTGCTCTTCCACATTGATGCATCATAAAACACTTTTGGACATGGTCAAACTGTCTTAGAAAAACTTCCCTCGACTGTGTTTTCATATTAAGGCACACGGTTTTATGCTTTTCCTCCAAAGTGTTAGTGTTGTGTAGATTTTGACTTTTGAGACATCTTAGACCTGACCGCCGATGCCTCCATCCTAAAACTGATCTCCAACTTGGTTCTGACTCATATTTGAAGTTCCTTAACTTGAAGTGTTCTTTTAATACTGGACTATTTCAGGTTATTAGATTGCTTCCTACATTCTTGTGACTTGATTTATTTATTTACTATTTTAATATTTCAAACAGAGATGATAGGCTCTGCACTAAATTGCACAACAAAATCATCTAAACTATACGACCATCGGCCATACTCATTGTATGAAGATGACTACATTCGAGTTTGTAATATCCCGAAAAGAAAGGTATGTGCAAATTAAATTATGTGTCAAATATGACCTTTTGACTCATAATCTCTTACATTTCAGTTTGTACTAGGGAGCCAATTTTCGGGATCTCCCTGGTGTTATTGTAGGCAATGATAATGTTGCTCGGAGGGACATCAAAAACCAAATATTATTGCCATCTGGAAAGCCAATGGTTAGTGAGTGGCTTTCCTCTCTTTCTCGTAACTCTCTTTAAGTGAAATCCCTAACCAAAGTCACTTATGTAATAGATTAAGCAAGTAGACGTGTAAAAGTTAAGGCTATAATTTTATCACTGCCCAAAATTATTTCGTTTCCACGTGTGCTTTAAATTGATCTGCAATGATACTAAGACTTTTTTTTTTCTTTTTTCTTAATTTCTTTAGATACCAGATTATGCTTTAAATTTTGATCAAGGGAAGTCCAAAAGGTTAGTTAGATTCTGTTATTAACTGACTAGATTTATTTATTTATTTATTTTTCTCTCTATATATATTTAAGCTTTAATCCCTTCTCCCTGTTTTTATATTATTGGCTTTGGTTTATATAACTTTTGATTCCCTGGTTATATATGTCAGACCTTTTGGAAGGTTGTGGTGGGATGAGACGGTGCCTACTGTACTGACTTACCCAGATTGTCACAGCCAGGTCTCACCTTGTTCTATTTTCAATCCATAATGAGATCAAATCTGATGGGATATATCATATCATTATCCAGCCTTTCAACTTGTGTAGGCAGCATTGCATCCAGAGCAGGACCGGGTCATTACTATAAGGGAATGCGCAAGATTGCAAGGCTTCCCCGATTACTATAGATTCTGTGGGACGATTAAACAGAGGTACCACATCATTCTGCATAAGTACTTTTTCATAATTATACCGTCCATAATTGGCTGAAAGTAGTGCTAAATTACTACAAAGTACTAGAAAGTAAGACAACTGTTTCGTTAAAAGTACAGGCCCCCGAATGAGTTTCTAACCCAAGAAAAGCACAGAGACCTGATTAAAAGTACAGGCTGTGGAAGGTTGCTCAAATATCAGTAAATAAGCTTGAGCTTGAGTCAGGTCAAGCTTGGCTTGTAAGACTTACGGGCAGGCTTGGTTTTAAATGCGTATAATCTTAGAAGAGCCCACTGTTTGAGTATTAAGAGTTGGGTTTCAGGTACACTAGCCCACTAATTGATTAGAGAGAGCCCGTTTTAGTTTGACATGAATTAATTAGAGGGGAATGGGGATATTGGTAGCTTTATTGGTCTGACCAACAAAAAGAAAACTATAACATAAAGACATAAAATAAAAAACTTCCAAATCATAAGAAAAAATTACACGCTAACCTAGTTAGGGGCTTATATTAAGCTTTAAAATGACAAAAGCTCCATTGACCATTTGACCTTATGGAAAAATGCCTCTCAGGGCTTCAGTTTGGAAATTTAAGCTATAAGGCAAATTTTCGCCAAACTAATCAAGCAACTTATTTTGTAAACTACTGTCTTGACCAGAATTAAGCACTCCCAAACAGGCTCCAAGACTTTATAGGCACTGTTTCTTTTTCCTGATTTGTGGGTTCCTTATTTATACTACTTCTGTATTAAATTCTGGGTCCATATTCTTTGTGCCAGGTACTGTCAAATAGGAAATGCAGTTGCTGTTCCTGTTGCACGAACCTTGGGATACTCTCTGGGATTGGCTTTCCGGAAAATCAGCGATGATGAGCCGGTCTTCACTCTACCCCCTAAATTCTCTCTTTCGAATTATTTTCAACTGATAGAATCCTTCTCCCATGATATCAAGTAGTATCATCCCATTTCTGTCTCCCATTATTTCTTTCTCGACCCTCTAGGACATCATTGTCCATATGTACTATCTCAGATGTCTGTAGGAAACTGGGGCAAAAAGTTTGTTTTTATTTTTGTTTCAATTGCAGTTCCCATTTGATCAATTTTTCTGATGTTTGAAAAAGAGGAATTTCAAATTTTCCGAGCATCGGGAACTCTAGCCAATTTGAGCGATCCTTGTATCTGTGAAATTGCTTTACCAAATAAGCAAATATAAGCATGTACAGTGCTTGCGCATGAATAAATTACAATCTAGTTGTGACCCATGTATTGAGTGTAGTTTGTCTATTAGGCATGCTTAACATTTAAAGTGTTAAGGCAAGTATCGTTTTTGATTATTTGCTTGTGCTAATTAAAATGAATTTCATGAACATGAAACATTAAATAATGTGAATAATTAAAATTATTTTAACATGTTTATGTATTAGATATATGTAATTTAAGATGTTAAATATACATGCATCATGATATATATGTGCTTATTTACATTGTTATCATATCATATTTAAAGACTATGAGATAGAGCATGATATATATATATGTTATGAATGAACTGTTTAGTGAATTTTCCCCTTGATTATATTGCCTTCCAAATATTATAATATATGTGATATTTTCATGGATATAGAAAGACCACAGACACGCGATGACTTATATTTGTGTAAGTATGGGAACTCTATTACTTTCATAATTATATACGGGGATAACATTCTACTCATTGGGAATAATGTAGATATGATGTTACAGACTAAAGTTATGGCTATTAAATAATTTTTCCATAAAAGATTTATAGAGATAGATTTAGAAAGCTTCTAAGCATGACCCAATCGACACAAAATGTTAAATAGATTTAGAAGGTTGTTAAGCTTGACCTAGTTGACATACATAAACAAAGTGCTAAAGAGGTTTATCATGAAAGATTCCAAAAGATGATTCCTGCCAATGAGTCATGGAATCTACCTCTAAAAAAAATATTACCCAAGACATACTTGGAGAGGGATGAGATGAGTTGAATCTCTTATGCCTCGGTAATAGAATCCACCATGTATGCTATGTTATGTACAAGATTTGATGTTGCTTATGCTCTAAGTATTATGATCATGTTTCAAGGCGATAAAGCTTTGGACTGCTGTCAAGAATATTCTTAAGTTCTCAAGAAGGACTAAAGAAATGTTATTGGTTTATGGAGAATCTGACTTGATAATTGATGGTTTTACAAACTATGGTTTCCAGTGAGATGTTGTTGATAGTAAATAAATTTTAGGATTCATCTTAGCAGTTAGTTGGAAGAGTTTCAAACAGGAAACGACTGCGGGTTTAGAAGCATCAAATAAGATGATTTGGATGAAAAACCAACTATCATTGATCTCATAGTAGTGTACTACAATAATAATGGTGCACTAGCGCAAGCAAATGAACATAGGTCTCATCAGAAATTCAAATACGTGTTGCGATGTTATTACCTCATCCGAGCAATAATTAGAAGAGAAGACGTCAATATAAAAATGGTAGGCACAAATGACAACATAACAGATCCCTTTATTAAGGCGCTTTCCTAACAAATGTTCGATCACCATCTTGATAAGATGAGCATTAGATTTAGAAATGATACATTTTAGTGCAAATAAGAGATTGAAAGTGTATGCCCGTCAAGTTAATTAGATTTTGACCCGATGAAACAAATATTGTTGGGTATGATGCCCTAAAAGCATGTGATAAATATTATTTTGTAAAATTAATAAAAGTCACTTTTGTCTATATAATTGTTTTTAATGTATTATTATTGAATAATATGTATAAATATAATAAAATTTTAAATTCATTTATATGATTATAATCTTGTATTACGAGGGGATTAAGATTATAAATAATTAATTAAATTGTTTGCAACATATTAAAGTATAAAATCTTTAATTAATGGTTGCTAGTACGGTTTGTTAGCATTTTGAATGCAAGAGATCTAAATATGGATCTGATGTAGATAAATATATTAGTGAAGGTGATTTATATAATTGAATTATATAAGATATAACCCGATATGAATTAATTATTTATAAAAATATCATTTGGCATAAAAAAATATATTCATATCAATAAATGATCATATATAAATCAATTTAAATACTCAGTAATCTGAATTTCTCTTTTCAAGTTTATTAATACTCCTGCTGCTCGTGGTTGATTATACTTAATTTCGTGGTTGATTATACTTAATTTCTTCAGGCAAATACTTGACCAGTAGATATATTATGATACACTGAATAAGTTTTCCTCACCTATTTTAGGAAACATATGAAATAGTTTCCTAGGACTGAAAATAAAAAAATCCATTGATACAGTTATTATGTTGTAGCAATGAACACATGATGTGGAGTAAACAGTGACTCAAAATATATATTCGTGAATCGTATAGTACTATATATGCTCAGATCTTTACACATACTTGTATATGGACAATTGTATTCACAAATAAGAATCGTTGTTTCTGGTTTCTATGACTTTATTAATGTTTTCAATTTGTTTATTTTATTCAATCTTCTTTTACCTTTTCATCTAGGTGCTACCCAGGTCCTTGGAAAGTCCTCAGAAAATTTGGGTATACATACGTTTGCCTTCCACCGGCTTGAGATTTCAAAGTAATTACAAATTTTTGGAAACTATGGTTGGAGAAAGCACATAAGATTGTTTGCACAGTTAGTCTGTATACGAATTGCTGCAGAGATTGATAAGAGAGGAACAGTAGGGAGATAATAAGATAATTAATTGATAAGTTGCACAGATTTTGTTTGGAAGAAAATATTACGATCTCGGAAAAAAGATGATGAGCCAAGAGCTTGCAGTCATTTTTTTAAACAAGCTTAAAGGAACATAAGATCCTCTCTCGTAAAATAAGTTAAATTATCTTTACAAAGAAGATATTAAATATATTCTTTTTAAATTTTGATATACCCTTTATTAAATTTTTGATGCATTGTAATTTGTCGCTACCACCAAATGAGAGTAGCAAGCAGATTCTGAAATTCCACCTTAGACTGAGTTTAACTCATAATTTTAGTACCCCTATAATTTTATTATATTTTTACCCTAAATATTTGTTTTTCTTTCATTTTACCCCCCAATGATTTCGAAAATCGCAAAAATCGTCCAGATTCATATATCGACGGAGGTGGAGATATGTTCAGACTTACAGTGACTAAATTTGATTAATATATGGATGAGTGTGAAGTTGAAAATGTACTTGAGAAGTTTTAAAGTATAGCGACCGGATTGTAATACATTGCAAAGTTAAGGGACAACTTCCGAGTGTCATTTTTACTATCTCCACTCTCACCAAACAGTCAACATCAACTATCAGCCTACTTCCATATTTTCATCCATACCACCTTTTCATCGCAAGACTTTCTTTTTACCTTCTTCTACTTCCTCTCCAACTATTGCCGATCGCAGCCATGGCTGGTGAGATCCTCGTTCTCACAGGTCCAGGTCAGGGCCATCTCCACCCCTGCATGGAGCTCTGCACCCACCTCTCCACCCGTAATTACCTTACTACCCTCGTCATCCCATCTTATCTCTCTTCCTCCGTCCCCTCCTCCTTCATCCGAAACCCATCAACTCGCATCGTGCAAATAACCGGCCGTTCAGGCCCTCCCCAGCCCGGCCCAGACCCATCCCGCCACCAAGCGGCCCAAGATCTCGAAGCCCACCTCAAAACCCGGCTAGATTCTCGCCCTCTCTGTGCCATCATCGACTTTCAAGTGGGCTGGACCAAAGAGGTGTTCTGGAAATTCGATATTCCCGTCATCGGCTTCTTCACTTTCGGCGCGTGCGCTGCTTCCATGGAGTGGGCCGCGTGGAAGGTCCAAGCTGCTGATCTTAAACCCGGTGAGACCCGTCGAATTTCCGGGTTACCCGACGAGATGGCTCTCACGTTTTCTGATCTTAAACGCCGACCGGGCGGTCCGCCACGTGGAGTCACTCCACCCGGCTCCGGTTCGAATAAGCCTCCTCCACCCGGTCGAGGGGGCCCTCCTAAACCGGGAGACCAGCCTCCCTGGGTCCACGAAGTGGAGGGTTCAATCGCCTTAATGTTCAACACGTGTGACGATCTGGAGCGTGTCTTTATCGATTACATGGCTGATCAGATGAAAATCCCCGCTTGGGGTGTGGGCCCATTATTGCCAGCCCAATACTGGAAGTCGTGGTCGTCATCATCATCAGCCACGTTGATTCGTGATCGTGAGATCAGACAGCACAATCGCCCATCGAATCACACGGAAGAGGAGATCATCCAATGGTTAGATTCCAAGCCGCGTGGAACCGTACTGTACGCGGCGTTCGGTAGTGAAGTGGGCCCCACAGAAGAGGAATATCCTGAATTAGCTGCTGCTCTCGAACAGTCAACCCGATCCTTCATTTGGGTGATCCAATCTGGGTCGGGTATGTCGGAGGAAGGAGAAAAGGAATCTTTCCTCGATGGATTAGAGAACAAGGTAGGGGATAGAGGTCTGATAATATTAGGGTGGGCCCCGCAGTTGCTGATACTGAGTCACAGGTCGACGGGCGGATTTTTATCGCATTGTGGGTGGAACTCAACAGCGGAAGCGATCGGACGAGGGGTACCACTTTTGGCGTGGCCGATAAGAGGCGATCAGTATTTTAACGCGAAGTTGGTGGTGCAGCATCTTAAAGTAGGGTATAGTGTAGCGGAAGATTTATCCAGAACGGTGAAGAGAGATGATATATTGACCGGCGTGGAGAGGTTGATGGGTGACGAGCAGATGCACGAAAGGGCTGTGCAACTAGGGGAGAAGTTTCAGAATGGGTTTCCGGTGAGTTCAGGATCTGCATTGGACGCATTTGGTGATTTTATCAAGGCGAAGAAAAATTTTTGATATGCCTAAGAGGGTAAGAATTTTACTGCTATTTATTATTCGACTTGTATGAAATTCTTATTCACTTATAAGCCTTCAGTTTGTACTCTGTAATCGTCATATATAAACCCCAATCTACTTATGATCCCTGCAAACTCGATTTCTTATGTCCACCCAATAGAATCCAATATCAGTTGTACTAAAGTGACGTGGGTACTTAAATGTGATGTTGGCAAACTATTATATTAGTGTTAGTTAAATTCTTATAACATGATTTATATTAAATTTTAGACTCTTTTTTCCCTAAAATTTTTGTAAAAGAAAGACAAAATTTTTGAGTTATAAATTATATTGATATTTTTTTCAAATAATTCTAATACTCTCTCTTATTTATGATTTGATCATTTTGAGAAAAATCTAATAAGTGATATAATCCATAAAGAGTATTTTGTAAAATGAAGTATAGACATATTTAAATATAATTTTTAATATTACATTAAATTTTATAAAATTTAATTATTTATTCTTTTAAAAAATTTTATAGAGAAAAATAAAATTTTGTAATTATATATCAATTAGATGTTTTTTTTCTAATCACGTGCGATAATTCCAACGGCTTAAATTATTTAAATCTAAAAATTGGAATTTTCCTATATAGTTCTGTGTTTGAACTTTTAATTTTTTTTGTTATAATCATGTTATGTTATAATAACAAAACTATAAGGAACACGTATGAGCCTTCTTCATGTATAAAAACTAATCAAAATATCTTCCTATATCAATTAGTATATTATTACATATCAGTAAATAAAATAATGATAGTTTTATAGCTGCATTTAGAAATTTAATTCAATAATTTATTATTATTTATTAAATTAATTACTTTGCCATGTAATAATATAAAGAGGCTTAAAAAATAATTAATAGTAGTTCAAATTATTCCTCCAATTTTTATTTTTTTTAACAGAATTTAAAATATTTAAATTAAAAGTTCAAATTTCTCTTATATAACTATAATTATTACAAAAAAGTATGAATATGGAAAGTAAATTATTTGCCTGAGTATCAACACTACTTTAAATTATTACCCGTTTTACTCTTTAATTTTTGAGTCGAGTCGAGTCTACAATAAAAGCACAGCCTATCCACAATAACAGTAGTGTTATATATTAATGGATCCAACCATTCTTCTTTAGATTTATAACTCATTGCCAAAAGTACATTCAGGAGATTCTTGAATTTAAAAAAAAAACAAACACAACAATAACAGTAATTATAATAATAATAATAATATTAATGATAATAATTGAAATGATATTATAGTAATTATACATTTAGGTTTACACCGTAATTTAGTATATATATTGCCTTTGTTTTTCTATAACAATATAAGAGAGATATATAATAATACCTAGCTTCTGTTTTGTAGACATTTTTATGATATCAGAGTATCTCTTAGGCAAGAGCCTCTCTTAGCATTATATTCGACACCGAATCCGAATCAACCCTCGGATCAAACAAACCATGCACCAATACCATAGGACCACTTGCACCAACCATGGTAAATCCAACCGCACCTCCTGTTGCTCTCTTACCAATTTATCAAATAACAAATTTTGTCTTGATCTACCTCGACGGAACGAACTATCTAACATGGAAAAATCAACTGGAGTTTATTCTCATCTTCATTGATCTTACTCATCATATCGATGGGTTTCTTACACCACCACAACTTCTTGACCTAACTCATCCAATAATAGAGTTTTTAACTTGGAGAAAATTTAATCGATTTGTATGCTTAGTTATAAACGCAATTCTCTCTCCTAATATTACTCACCTTGCCCTTGAATGTGACACCGCTCACGTTCTCTGGCTCACCCTCTCTGAAGAACACATGTCTTAGTGCATGCCAAAAAATCTCTTCTCAGGCTCCAATTACTCATGATTAAATAAGGTAATTTACCCATCACTAATTTTCTTATTGCTACTAAGAAAATCACCGATTCGTTTGCGGCAATTGGTGATCGTGTTACTGACTCTGACCTTGTGACTCATGTCCTGAACAGTCTGCATCCCGACTACCATCACTTCATCACTATAATGGAAAATCATGATCCTTCTTCAACATTCTCTAAGTTGCGGTCCAAGCTTTTAGTTCATGAACAACATCTCAAGCAATATGCAATCCACACTGAAGCCACCATCACAAGCAACATGGCAATGCTCTTGCTATACTCTCAAAACTCCCTTCAATCCATCAAGGGTTGCAATTGTGGGGACAGTTTTGGTTGAGATCATAGCAGCGACAGTCATAGCTGTGGTGGAGGGGGGCATAACTTCTCATCATCATCCGACACCTATCAGATTTGTAAGCAAGAAGGTCACCTCGCGTCCCAATGTAAATATCAGTACTTAGAGTCCTAGAATAGTGGGTTCTCTTCTCACTCGCCCGCCTCGCACTAGCCACATCATCCTCAGCCCGTACACTTCTCGTCCCAAGTTATTGCCTCGCCTTTTTTCCCACCGCAAATCTACGATGCCGCTCCACCTATCGCGGGAACTCATACACTAGCAGGATTTTCCTACCTTTTACCATACGTGGGCCTTTCCTCTTTTTTCTCATGTGGATTCTCTAGCTCATGGGTCTCTTTTGGGCCAACCAACTCTAGTAAGCTTTTCCTCTCAACAAGGATCCTCACTGCCTTATGCCCACCAATAGGCCTATGCTGCTTATTACCCAAATCCAAGTTATGATTTCTTTTCCACCTTTAGTTATCTCTAATTGGTTGCCTAACAGTAGAGTTACGTCTCACATGATGCCAGACCTAAGCGTTCTTCAATATTCTCACCCTTATATTGGATTGGATAACGTCGTAATTGGCAATGGGAATTCTCTTCCCGAAACCCATATAGGTTCTACCATTCTACCCACCTCCTCTCGTCCTCTTTATCTCAATAATGTTCTTTTTGTTCCTGGTCTTTCTCGTAACTTACTTTTTATCGGTCAACTTATTGATGACACTTCTTGTTTAGTTGAGCTCTCATCCTCTCATTTTACTATGAAGGATCTTCAATCTAAAGCTCCCCTTCTATATATCCCAGCTATTAGCAACTTATTTTCACTTTCCACTATTGCAATCGCCCATCTCTCGTCCTGTGTTTCCACTTCCCTATGGCATCAACATCTTAGGCATCCTTCAAGTCTTATTCCTGGTCACATTAGGTTTTCGAGTTCACATTTATTTTCTAATTTCTTTCATGTAAACAAGTTATGTGACAGTTGTCACCAAAAGTTGTCGTCTTCCCTTTTGTCATCGTCTCACTCGTAGTACTTCACTTTTGTTTTTAATTCATTGTGATATTTGGGGTCCTTTCCTGGTTTTATCTTACTCTAGTTTCCATTATTTTATTACGTTCATAGATGATTATAGTCACTTCACATGGCTCTACCCCCTTCAAAACAAATAAGATGTTTTCTCTCGCTTTCAACACTTTAAATCTAGAGTCGAAACTTATTTCTCCACCTCCATTAAAATCTTTCAATGTGATGGGGCTCTTAAACTCACTAAAAGTCCTTTCCACAATTTTCTCACCTCGTCCGACATTACCTACTATATCTCATGTCCCCACACTCCCCAACAAAATGGGGTTGCCAAATATAAAAACCGTCACCTCTCCAAAATGGTCATATCTCTTCTTATTTCCTCTCACGCCCTTAAGTCCCTTTGGTTTGTTGACTTTTCCACCTCCTCCTTCATTATCAATCGGCTACCCTTTCCCATTCTCCACTCCAAGTCCCCTTTCGAATTGCTATTTCAATAAAAACCTCATTATTCCCTTTTTTCCGTTTTTGGCTGTAAATGTTTTCCCTTTCTTGGCTCTACCCCTTCGGATAAGTTAAGTCCAAAGTCCATCCTGTGTGTTTTCATCAGTTACTCTCCCACTCACAAAGGCTTTAAGTGTCTCGATCCTATTACTTTCAATGTCTATCTTTCCCATCATATTCGATTTGATGAGTCTTCTTTTAAGTGTCTCCTCTTTCCTTCCCTCTCTGCTTACTCCATCTCTCTCGCCCCACACGTCTCTTCTGTTACCTTTTAGTTCCATCCCTCATCTTCCCTCTCGCCCTCAGCCCATCACATCTCCTCTATAACATCTCCAGCATGCTCCTACCCATCACCACTCGGCCCACAACCAACTAACCACTCACCATCATTTTCCTCTAAGCCCACAAATAGCCTAATGCCCACTCACCTCCCTCACCTCCCTCCCCTCCACTTCGCTCCAATCTACTTCCACTCCACTGTAATAGCCCTCTCTAAATCCATTAAGCTACCTTTCCCATCGGGCCCACTCACCATTTGCACTTCCTACCCTACATGCTCCTTCCTCTTCCTCTCTTCTCATTTCCCTAGGGCGTTACCCATCCCCTCCTCCGAAGCCCCACTTTCTAGACCGCCTGCAACTTCCCCTCCACCCAATCACACTCACCTCATGGTCACACGTCTATTATCTAACTATCTCTGTCCCAAACACTTCCCAGACCACATCGCCCTTGCCTCTTTTACCACCTCTCCTAACTCTGAGCCTATTTCCTTTGCTATGGAGAACCATTTTCCTGTATGGTAAAAGGCTATGATTGATGAAATACATGCTTTTAACTCTAATGACACTTGGATACTCTATGATGTTCCACCCCGGGCTAATCTTGTTGGTTGTAAGTGGATTTATTGCATCAAACGACATTCAAACGGCTCCATTCTTGCTACAAAGCCCGACTTGTTGCTAAAGGCTACCATTAATCGGAAGGAATTGATTACTCTGACACATTCAACCTGATTGTTAAACCTACAATGGTACACACAGTTCTTTCTATTGCTATCTCTTCCAAGTGAAATGTCTGTTAAATAGATGTTGATAATGTGTTTATGCATAATACTCTTGAAGAAGAAGTGTATATGGCTCAACCACCTAGTTTTATCGATTCTCGACATCCTCATCGGGTTTGATGTCTTTGTAAAGCCCTATACGGGCTCAAGCAGGGACCCTATGCCTGGTTCTACCGGCTCACTCATTAACTTAATGAACTTGGTTTCATTGGCTCTCGATCTAACTCTTCTTTGTTCATTCATAAACGTAAGGATGAAATCATCTACATTCTCATCTATATGGATGATATCCTACTTACCGAGAGTGATTCACTCGCTGTCTCAAGCCTAATAAAAGACCTCATCTCTCATTTCACCTTACAGACTTGGGCTTCATCTACTACTTTTTGAGCATAGAGGCTATCCCTACACCATTCGGTCTACTTCTTTCCAATCCGATTATATTATGGATCTTCTTCACCACACTGAGCTCACGAACTTAAAGTCCCTTCCTACTCTGGCTATCATCAGCCAACTGCTCTCAAATTTCATGTATAACCCACTACCTGACCCATATCATATTGGTGTGGGTGCTCTATAATATACGACAATCACTCGCCCATACTAGACAACCGTGAAATGAATTCTTTGATACTTGAATGACACTTCCTCTTATCGCCTCCACTTAACTAAGTCGTCATCCCTCACTCTTGAGGCATTTTTTTGATGTGGATTGGGCAGGTTGTCATGATGATCACCGTTCAACACTAGGTATTGCATCTATCTTGGACACAACTTTGTTAGGTGGATCTCCAATAAATAGCAAACAATAACCCGATCGAGCACAAAGCTTGAATATCGTGCAGTCGCGCTAGTTGTGGTAGAACTCTATGTTCCCATTATCTCTACTTCTACTCTCTGATGTGACAATGTAGGTGCCACATATCTTACTGTAAATTTGGTTTTCCATGCCTGTACCAAACACATCGAAATCGATGTCCACTTTGTCCGAGATCTCATCTCCAACCATTTACTGGTTATTCGTCATCTTTTTACAGTTGAACAAGTTACCAGTGCTCTCACTAAAAATATGTCTCATGCAAGGTTTCAATTTCTATATTATAAGCTTACCATAGGTTCCCTAGTTTCACTTGAGGGAGGCTGAAAATATACTATAATAATTGTACATTTAGGTTTATACTGTAACCTAGTATATATATTGCCTTTATTTTCTGTAACAATATAAGAGATATATAATAATACCTAGCTACTGCTTTTTAGACATTTTCAATAATAATAATAAACATCATCATCATCATCATCCTAGTGAGGTTTTGGAGAATTTGGAAGCAATGTTGGCAAAGTTCTTTTGGGAATCTAAAGATGGAGTTAGGAAAAAACATTAGTTCTCTTAGGAGGAGACATGTCATGATAATGAGTTAGGTGGTTTGGGAAATAAAAAACTGCATGACATCAAGCTTGCTTTTACTTTTAAGAAAATTTGGAGCTTGTTGCATGATGATTCTCTTTGGTGTCGTTTTATGAATGCACGTTATACTCACCACTTACCTATCTGTAGATAGTGGCTCAAATAGTTCTTAGGTTAAGAAGATATGGTCAATATGATGCCTAACTTCATTCATTTCTTTCAATGAAATGTTGGGGATGAGGCTTCTATTAGTTTTTGGTATGATGATTAAGGAAAAGGCGTGCCTTCAGATTTATTCATGCAGATTTTCTTATGACTTCTGTTAAGGACGCCATGCAGATTGAGGAATGGTTGCATTATGATATTCCTCTCTCTCAATTGTCTATATTTAATACTCCATCTCCCTTCATGTCCTCTGAAAATGATTCCATGATTTAACTTCCTAGTAAAGATGGTTCTTTTTTTGTCAAATCCGCGTGGAAGGCTATTACTAGGGAAGAGGGTCAAATTCTTGGCTTCCAGCTTCTTTGGATAGTTTATTGTCCTTTGAAAGTTAAAAGTCTTTATTTGGAGGATGCTAAAAAAGGTCGTTGTTGTTGATGTTAATGTTAAGAAGATGGGTATTCACTTGGCTTCTTCTTGCCTTTCTTGTGTAAATTGTGTAGAGGAAACCATTCAACATCTTTTTATTGATAGCAAAGTTGTTGTGAATGTTTGGAATTTCTTTAGTGCCACATGCAGGATTGCCATGGTTGCTCAACCTTTGGTGGATCGGCTTGTTATTTGGTGGACAACTCCTAATATTAATGGTCAACTTAAAGATATTCTTATGCTTCTTCCAATCATTATTTATTGGGAGTTGTGGCTAGCATGGAATAATGCTTATCACAATGACACTTTCATTAATTCTACTTTTATTATATGGTGGATTTCTAGGTGGATTTAAGGGATTAATGCTACCTACTTGAAGTCGTGCTCTCATTTAAAAAATTAACGAGATATCCTGAAAGAGTTAGGTTATATAATTCATTTCCACCCTTATAAAGAACCAACCATTTGCTCATGTTTACCTCCTCTACTTGAAAGGTATAAGTTAAATGTGGATGATGCTTTCAAGGGTTCTTTGGGCTTTGCTAGGCATGGGGATGTTATTTGTGATTGGATGGGAAACATGAGTTGTGCTTTCAACCATGGCTTATGGGTGTTTAATAGTTTTCAAGTGGAACTTTAGGTTTATTCTATGACTTATAACTTGCTCTTCTTAATAGCTATACTCCTCTCATCATTAAATCTGATTCTCAGGCTCTAGTACAAGCAATTATAGGTACTTGCAACAACTGGACGTTAAGGGATTAGTATTAGCACATGATTAATTTTTTATTTAGATATTTAGATATTACTATTAAACTGTGTGTAAAGAATGTAATAGGGTTGTTGATTTTTTAGCCAATCTTTCATGGATTGATTTTTAATTTTTTCTATCATGAGAATTCCTTACCTAGGTATGTTAGAGTTTCTATATATGAGGATAGGACTGATATCCCTCATATTTGATTGTAACCATTTATTATTAATAATTCTTTTAGGAGTCTTTCCAAACCCCAACCTTATTTTCTTAGTTTGGGCTTTATGCTTGAGGTTGTCCTTATTGAAGGATTTGACTATTCTTTCCTAGACTAAATCACCTCAAGGGTAATTGTTGAAGTAATCAAAATATAAGACCATCGATAGATGTACCCTATCAATATTGTTCTTCTTCTATTTACCTAAGAGGATGGTTACCAAGAAGTATACATTTGACAATTTCACACAATCTATATCATTAAGATCCACATCATCCATATTTTTCACTCTCCTGGTACCAAGACGACTAAACACATAGCTAACTCGACTCATGTAACTTTTCTTCCTTTGTTAGGGAGATATTTCTTCTTCATAGCTTTATTCCGCTTAATCTCACGAGGGATCTTAGGTGGGGATCGATAATTCATGTCGGTAAACATAGCAAACTATCGTTGGGAGAAATATAGAGGTTGCTAATTATGTGAAGCCATCTTTCTTTATGTTTTACTATCAGCCTGACGAACTAAGAAAGCTGCTGCTAACTTAACGGAATATTGGAGTCCCGTATCTATTTCTAGGAAGTGCCCGAAGTATGATTCCATAAATTTGGCTTATGTGGCCCTCCCCCCGCACAAATGCTCTTTTGATTTCCTCCATTAAAATGTAGAATCTCGAGTGTGAGGTAGCCATAAGTTCAAAAAATTCATTAGGTCTCAAAATCTCAAGTATAACCTGAAAACATACAAAAATAATATTGAATTTTAAATCAGTAGTAGGAATTGTAAATCAAGGGTGAACAAAAAAAAAATAAAATTATATATATATACTGAACCTTTAAGCAAAAAAACTTGTTGAAAAACTAATTTAGTCTGCAAAACTGATCCATTGAGATGCTTAACGGGTCTGAAAAACAGACTAGTTGAGTAGGTCAACGAGTATGCAAAATAGACCGTTGGGCACCTTAATGGGACTAAAAAGGATCTATTATGCAAACTCGGTGCACTACTCAACGAGTCTATTCTTCATACTTGTTGAACTTCTCAATGGGTCTAAAAAATGGACCCATTATGCATCTTAACGAGACTGAAAAACAAACCCATTGAGAAACTCAACGGATCTAGAGAAAAAGACCTATTGCGTAACTAAACGAGATTGTTATGTAGACCAAAATTCATCAATCTCATTCTAAACAGGCATCCATTCAATTATTATTCTTTGTTTCTAACCATTTATCAAATATTTAGGAAATGAAATCAAGTAAAAAAAATTCTTAATTTCGCAAAATCATACCTTAATGGTTATGGGTTGAAGACTTTGTTCTTGATCTTCATTCTCGTGGTCTGCCCTATCGAAAATCGTCTACATATTCTCCATTTCAAGTGATGGAGAAAAAGAAGAGAGATATTGTTCGAATTGATGGAGCTCAACAAGTTGATGCCATGCGAGTTGATGGAAGAAGAAGATGGTCAGAAGAAATAAGAGAAGTAGTGTCAGGCAAAGAAGAAGAAAGGATGAGAAATAACATTAGATTTTTCCTCAACGCGCCATTAACGGTTTGTCATTAGATCCAACAAGTTCAATAGGTAAAGTTAAATTCGAAATTTCATTAAGAATTTTTAGAGTAAAATTATTTTAGATTTTTTAATTGTTTTTCTTTTAATTTAATTTAAATCTTATTTTTTTAGAGATATTTAATAAAAAAATATTCATTTGGGACATTTTAAAAAACAAGAAGCACTTACTCTCAAATTCTCACTCGGCTGAATGTCAGAGTTTGAACTCTCAAATTCATTTGTATTCATGTCTGTTTGGCTCTCGAAATTGTAATTATAGTGTTTGTTTCGCTAAAACGTTATAATATAAAAATTGTGATTTTAATACAACAGATAATATTAATATTATTTTTATATAATGGAAGGAGCAACTGCTCCCCTACTGAACAGTGACAGATTAATCGCTTTTGGGCTTCATCGGAGTTGTATCGGAAGCACATATTTCAACAACTGCCGGAAAAATTCTGGCGTCGGGGCAACCGGTTTTCGTCGTTCGAGATCATCCGTACCCAGCTTGAACCAGCTCGCTCCGATTTCTGCAAGGTTCTTGCTCGTTACTCTAATTAATTGATATTTATTTCTATAGAACAAATCACAACGAAATTATGGTTCCTAGGGTTCTAATCGGTCCATTTGATTGCAATTTATCAAAGGAAATAGATAATCTGATCTGATCAGTTCCTTACGGATTGGTCTTCGATGATTTGATGGGGGTAGAACCGTATATGGTTGAGGGTTAAATTCCGTTTAGAATCAAGAGAATTAGCTACGTGTACAATGTCCTACTGAATTTCTGTTATGTAAACAATTGCAACAACGGCTAACAGATTTGAACTCTCTTTTGCACTGCTCTTTTTAGTCTCTCTTTGCTGTGTAGCAATGGAGGACATATATATCTAGGACCTAGTGAGAAATCTGCCGCCCATATCTATGTAGAACTCCAAAATTTCATTGTGCTGTCTTAAAATGCATACAGGGGTACCCTTGTATTGACTATCTGCAAGTTTTATTATGCTCTAGAATTCCATTTTTGCTTTTAGTATTCTAGGCATCATAATGAAGTGTCTTTTCCTAACAACTCTTGTGCCGAGTAACTTAGTTATTCTTTCTCCAGATACAAATGTGGTGAACCATTTAATGTATTTACATTTATAGGTCAGTCATTTCTTGTGATTCTGGGAGAAATGGATTAGGAAACAAAAAAAAAGTTTTAGAACTAATAGAATGATTCCTGACATTCATTTTGCATGGGAAGAAAGAGATTGACAATAAGTTATTTACTGAAAGGTTCATATGTAAAATGGCCAACTTTGAGGAAAAGGAAAGCTTAGGAGAAGTCACTTCAGGGGATATGATTTTTGAGCCTGTATTAGAGGATGGAATCTTTCGATTTGATTGTTCTGCAAATGATAGAGCTGAAGCACGTCCAAGTTTGTCCTTTACAAGAAGCAAGGATAGAGACACACCATTCACAACTCACAAGACTCCCTTATACATTCCTACTTTTAATTGTCTTCTTGGGCAGCAGAATGTCAGAATTGAGGTCAGTTCTATCAATTTTTTCTCGTTTCTCTAGCAGTTTATGCTCAATCTTTTTTCTGTTTGCTGCATGACTCTTGCACAATATTCATCCTCTATTTAATTTGATGAAATATTTTTCTACACAGTTTCCAGTTGGTACCACTTTTTATGGAACTGGAGAAGTTAGTGGACAGCTCGAGCGTACAGGGAAAAGAGTAGGCCAATTTTGAGATCCTATCAGTGAAATTGTTTTTTCATTGCTTGATATCAGAAGTTTCAATTTTCATATATTTTGTTCTTAGGTTTTCACTTGGAATACAGATGCATGGGGATATGGCTCCTCAACGACATCTTTATATCAATCTCATCCTTGGGTACTAGTGGTTCTTCGAAATGGAGAATCATTGGGAGTTCTTGCTGACACAACCTTACGTTGTGAGGTGCTTTCGCTTTTGTTTTTTGTTTTCTTCCTTTATATACATATATATGTGTGTATCTGTGTTATTTATCCTTTTATAGTTTTATGTTTATACCTTACTGTAATGTCTGATTATCTGTATTTGCAAGCAGATTGATCTGAGAATGGAATCAATAATAGAATTTACTGCTCCTTCCTCTTATCCTGTCGTAACTTTTGGACCATTTGCTTCACCAGTTGCTGTTTTGGTGTCTTTTTCTCATGCAATTGGTAATCTCCTAAACAATCTAATCCAATTGGTAATCCCTAGAAGTCTCTTTATGATGCAAACTGATTGAGGTGCTTTTTATCAAACAAAAATGGAATGGAATGGAATAAATCATCCCTGAAAATCCAATCTCAGATATTTTATTTTTTTAATTATTATTTTCTTAAAAAAATCCTTCAAGTTTGTGATTAGTGGATGAGGAAAGTAATTCTATGCCATGCGAAAGTGCCGAAAATTTATGTACATAGATAAGTTTGTACATAATTTTGACCAAAAAAGAATAAATAATAAACTTGCAAGGCATCCAGTATAGCATAATATTAGTTTTAAAAAAATATATCAAAGGTTCTAAATGAAGTTATTCATAATATTATAGAATTTTGGCACTTTCTTATGTTATTGAATCCAAATCTCAAGAAAGTCAATATAAGGTTAGTTCTATTTGTAAGAGTTCTCTCCAATGCAGCACTGCCAGACATGGTAAATAATGTCTATCCATCCTGTTATAGTTAAAATGGTATCACATTATACTCACCTTAATAGTCCATTCAAAAACTTTTGATGGTATTGTTCTATTATTATCTCCATAATCTTGATCCTGATCATCATATGATTATCTTTGTAATAGTCATTTATTTTTTCACTTATAATGTACAACTGATGATATTCACATCAGGTACTGTGTTTATGCCACCAAAGTGGTCTTTAGGCTATCACCAATGTCGTTGGAGTTATGATTCTGCTGAGAGAGTCCGCGAGGTACTTACTCATAGAAACTTGCACTTTTAGTCACAATTATTTGTAGAGGCTCATGTTGAGATGTTAGCCCATTCAAGCTTGATATATATTGACTTTTAAATTGAATTAGCTCGATATATACTGACTTTTAAATTGCATTAATTAAAATTCTATTTTACCCTCTTGCATTCCTCACAAAGGGAAAAGCTGTGTCCTCAACTTTGTTATTCTTTACAACAATGTGATCAAGTTTGTTATATTTTGTTAACATTTCGCATCCTGTTTAACTGTTGATCTATGTAATATGTAGATTGCCAGCAAATTCAGAGAGAAGGGTATTCCCTGTGATGTCATATGGATGGATATTGATTACATGGATGGTTTTCGTTGTTTCACTTTTGACAAGGTATATTCTACCCTGAATAATTATTTGTTTATTTAGTTTATCTTCTTAATAGAGAGTCCAACCATTTGGATATACTTATTGTTCACTATGATCTTTCCATGTCCTCTCTATTAGGTTGTTTATATCTTTAAGCAGTATATATAAGCCTGCATGCTTATGTGCTCAAAACAATAGGTTCTTACTAGACGTTTCATTATTTTGATTTTTGTAATCAAGCATTAAGCTGTGAATTTCGTCAATGTAACAATTATCGAATAGTTGACTTGAATGAAGAAATTGATCATTGGTATGATTGGGAGAGTATCGATTGAGAGATGTTATTTCAGGAGCGTTTCCCTGATCCAAAATCCTTGGTAGAAAGTCTCCACGAAAATGGTTTCAAAGCTATATGGATGCTTGACCCAGGAATCAAACATGAAAAGGGTTACTTCATTTATGATAGTGGTTCTAAAAATGATGTCTGGATACAAAAGGCCGATGGAAGCCCTTTTGTTGGTATGCTACTTTATCTATTTTCATTTTTGGCACTTAAATATTTGATCTTTTAATATGTATAGATATTTCATACTACTTACAGGTGAGGTGTGGCCGGGCCCCTGTGTTTTCCCTGACTTTACACAAGCAAAAGCTCGTTCTTGGTGGGCCGATTTAGTTAAAGATTTCACTTCTCATGGTGTTGATGGTATATGGAATGATATGAATGAACCAGCCGTTTTTAAGGTAATTATGTGTTATTCTTGTTATTTATTTATATATTATTTTACTCTTTAAATCTGTCCTTGCATCCTCGGGCAGGTGTTTTATCTGATACTCTTTTCAGGCTGTAACAAAAACGATGCCCGAGAATAACATCCATAGAGGAGATGACGAACTTGGAGGTTGTCAGAATCACTCTTACTATCACAATGTATTATTCTTCAACTTTAATCATCAAACTGTACATGTTAGACTCATTTAATGTTTTCTTCAGCCAAGAAAAGATAGTGGATTGATCTGTACTTATGTCAAGGAGTAGTTGATAGAAATCCTAACGAATGGATCAGATTTGCCTACATTTATATTCATTTCACAAGTTGGTGCTGTGACGTATTCTTCCCAACTTGAGAAGCTTTGGCATGCAGGACCTTGTTTATCTCTTTCATTGTGATCCCAAGATGTATGTTGCAGAACATAAGCGAAATAAAATCTGTATATAGCATTAGGAATTATTCATTCCTTTAAATAGAATACAATAGGAAAATAAAGCTCCTAGAAGTTAGGCCTAGAAATCAGGGATATACGAGGAAATACAGCTAACAATCCTAACAACTATTTGCTTAAATGCATAGTTAATCAAATATAATCATAATTGATTTCATCCACACTCCCCCTCAAGTTTGGGATGTAGATATTGATGAGGCCAAGCTTGCCTATAAGAAATTCAAGAGTCTGTTCAGTTCGCCCCTTTGTAAGTATATCTGCTAGTTGATGTGATGTAGGCACATATTCAATTCTGATGATATCTCCATCAAACATCTCTTTGATAAAATGTCAATCCACTTTCACATGTTTGGTCCTGTCATGATGGACTGGATTATTATGGGCTATATTGATAGTTGACTGATTATCACAGTAGAGTCGCATAGGTTCTTCAAATTCAATCTTCAACTCTTTCATCACTCTCTTTATCCAAATAAGTTCACAAACTCCTCGAGCCATAGCTCTATACTCGGCTTCTGCACTTCTTGCAACAACATACTGTTTTTTACTTCGCCATGTCACCAAATTCCCCCATAGTAGTGTACAATATCTAGATGTTGACTTCCGATCATCTATGGATCCCGCCCAATCTGCATCAGTGAATGCCTTCACTCTTTTATCATTTGTTTTTGCAAAAAAAGTCCCCTTTCCAGGTGTTTGCTTTAGGTACCTCAAGACTCTATACACTGCATTGAGATGACCTTGACATGGTGCATGCATGTATTGACTTTCTAAACTCACTGCAAAAGCCATATCCGGTCCGGTCTTATATGTGAAAGATAGATGAGCTTTCTACAAGATGTTAATCATTTGCTTTACTGCCAAGTTCAATTGGATTTTTAATCGGCTTACATCCCAACATATCGGTTTCTTCTAAGAGATCTAAAATGTATTTCCTTTGAGAGACATAAATACTTTCTTCTTTACAAATTCCATTCCCAAAATGTATCTCAACACTCCAAGATCTTTAACTTCGAATTGTTTTGCCATCATCTGTTTGATTCTCTTCGCTTTTTCAACATCATTTCTAGTGACAATGATATCATCAACATACACGATCAAGATGGTTATCTTCCCTTTTTCAGAATGTTTGACAAATAGTGTATGATCTGCTTGTCCCTAGTTGTAGTTAAATTTTTTGATTACCTTCGAAAAACGGTCAAACCAGGCACGTCGGGATTGTTTCAAGCCATAGAGAGCCTTGTTGAGTTTACACATGGTCCGACTCCCCAATTTTTCTACGAAGTCCGGAGGCTGGCATATATAAACTTACTCCTCAAGCTCACCATTCAAAAAATCGCTTTTAATATCGAGTTGATGTAGAGGCCAGTTAAGATTAGCTGCCAATGATAGAAGAATTCAGATGCTATTAAGTTTGGCAACAGGAGCGAGCGTTTCAGTGTAGTCAATCCCATACGTTTGAGTGAAACCCTTTGCCACCAACAGTGCCTTGTGTCTTTCAACCAATTCATCAGGCTTGTACTTTATTGTGAACACCCATTTGCACTCGCACCCTACTGTGTGTTTTCCTTATAGTAACTCCACCAAGTTTCATGTGTTGTTCTATTTGAGAGCATGCATTTCTTCAAGCACCGCAGCTTTCCATTTAGGACTTGGTAATGCCTCCTCAATAGACCTAGGAATCATCAAACTAGACATATTTGAAGTTAAGGCACGAAATGAAAGTGATAAATTTGAGTAGGAGATGAATTTGGAAATATGATGTTTAGTGCAAGATCTCACACCCTTTCTAATTGCAATTGGAACATCTAGATCAATAATAGGACTAGATTTACCTGACTCATTTGGCAAGTGAGGATCTACTATCGGTTCAGCTTCTTGATTGTGAATAGGGTTCATGATTTCTTTTTTTTCTTGAGGGATTTTCCTTCTAGAGTAGACATGTCGCTCTTGTTGATTAGGCAATGCATTTCCCCCTGTTTCTGGAACTAGTACATGGTCAGGAAGATGCAGAGGCTGGGTATGGTTTTGTATACTCAACTCATTTGTTGGAATGTTGTCAATGTTGAGTAAAGGTGGGTTAAGAAGGTTCCAACAACAAGCTTCATCCGGTTTCTCCCCTTGAAGCAAAGTTGGAGGGAAGTAAGGAGTATCTTAAAAAAATGTGACATCATAGGAGACATGGGTCTTGTTGGAGGGACAGTAGCAACGGTAACCCCTTTGGGTTGGTGAGTAACCACTGAAGATAGTTTTGAGGGCATCAGGGTCAAGTTTTTATGTTGTGTGAATGAATGTGGACAAAGGCTGTACATCCAAAGGTTTTTAAGGGAAGGGCATTTAAGGTGGATACTTGTGGGTAGGCTTTGGTGAGGACAAAGAGAGGTGTTTTAAAGTTTGTTCAAGTAGATTTTTCCATCGAGCTTGTGGGCTGTAATATGAAGAGAGGAATTGTCGCTTCCGGAAAGAGATGTGACAAGGACGGGTTTCTCTCGGCTGGAGGTTAGCCGGAGCTTACATAACCGCCGTTAGTGTCGGATATGGCTGTTTCATTTTCAGCCATGGAGGATTAGTCTTTTGCCTGTGATACCATGCGGAATCACAATAAGCAAAATAAAATCTGTATATTAGGCATGATTCATTCCCTTAAATAGAATTCAATAGGATAATAAAGCTCCTAGAACTTAGGCCTAGAGATCAAGGATATACAGCTAACAATCCTAACAATAACTATTTTCTTAAATGCACAGTTGACTCAATCAAATATAATCATTTTTTTTTTCGTCCACATATGTGACTATGCAGTTCCAAAGTTTGTATGATTTATGGAATCTCAATAATCATCGGCCTAAATTATGTTGCTTTGATTACAAAATTATATATTCTAAGTAGCCCGATTTATGTGGTGATGACCCTATCGTGGCTCATACTCACTGCTGGCTAAAATCATATTTGACAGCAGTCAAGTTGATCTCCCATGTTCTTACTGGCCACTTTCCCTCATCTCTGTTCCAATTTAACCAACCCATGTGAACCTCAGTTGATTGGTACTGGTCATTATCTTTAGGTGTATGGCATGCTGATGGCAAGGTCAACATATGAGGGCATGAAGTCAGCTAATGTATATAGGCGTCCTTTTGTTCTCACTAGAGCTGGGTTTATTGGTAGCCAAAGGTATGCTGCGACATGGACAGGAGACAATCTTTCAAATTGGGAGCACCTCCATATGAGCATCTCCATGGTACTGCAATTGGTAAGTAATCTCGTAATTTAGTTTGTCGCTGTAACAATAAAGAAGTATTGTTATACAACATCATATGATTCAGGTGAAAATTCCTTTCAAAGGTAGATGAATGTTCCTACAGGGAGTGATTGAAGAATGCTGGTCTAATATAAATTTTACTCTGTATGTAGGGACTCAGTGGTCAACCACTTTCGGGGCCTGATATTGGTGGATTTGCTGGGAATGCAACGCCTAGGCTTTTTGGAAGGTGGATGGGAATTGGTTCTCTGTTTCCTTTTTGCCGTGGGCATTCTGAACAAGGCACCACTGACCATGAACCCTGGTCTTTTGGAGAAGAGGTCTATCTTGCTTCTAGATTATAATAGTTACCTAATGTATAGGATTCCAAGATTGATGTGAGTGATTGTCTTTTTTTTTTTTTTTTAAAGTATGAAATGGTGCTTGTGAGAGTTTGGGTAGATGATTGTATGTTTTGAAAGTTGCCTTGCTTGAGCAGTATATTTGTAGATCATGGTTTTATTGCTCTTTGTTGAGGAGGGTACTTTTAGACATTTGTTTTGGGTTAGTTAGCAACATTAATCTGAAATTTGAGTAGACCCATTTAAATAACGCTTTCTGTCATTCTTAATGTCCTTTATCACCATAACTTCATGCATTCTCATACTGGTACAATTGTATGTTCAGAGATCTGCGTTCTTTAAATATATATTACTCTTGCTATTCCATTGATTGTTTCCAACTAACTTAGTCCTTCACAATAGTGTGAAGAAGTCTGCCGTCTAGCATTGAGAAGACGCTACCGCCTCATACCTCACATATATACTCTTTTCTATCTCTCTCACACAACTGGTACACCGGTTGCAACTCCTATGTTCTTTGCTGGTCAGCTCTCATGCTATTCAATAATCTAAGTATGATTACATTTTATTTCATTATCCATGGGGCTAAAAACATATATGCATTTTCGGTGCAGATCCAAAAGATCCCAGCTTACGGAGGCATGAAAATTCATTCCTGTTGGGTCCACTTCTAATTTATTCAAGGTGATTGAAAGAATCAAAAACATTTTCTTATTAAGTTATTATTGTTGTTGTTGTTGTTGTTGTTGTTATTATTATTATTATTATTATTTTAATGGTTATGTTAAACTTTCTTGTTTCTCAGAAACTCACTTGGTTCATTATGATACTTATACACCATCCATTAGCATAATCAGTCAACTTTCACTGCTAGAACCTGGAAAGTCTAAAGATGTTAATGAAAATGGCTTCAGAAAAAAGACTAAAAAATGTATCAAAACTAGCCACTCACATCATAAAATGAAGGCAAATATAGGCAGAATTATCAGCCCCATGGTTTCGTTTGGTGGAATTGGGTAAAAATTAGGTCTGCATGTGAAATTTTGAATAGTTACCGTTAGAAAACTGTTCACAAGAGGTACTGTAGCAGGTCGGGATCATGGAAGCTTTTATATTTTTCTATTATTTTATTTGTGGCCCCAGTTATTAAAGGTTATAATTATCTCTTTGTGAGATTAGTAAGATTATCAATGGTTAGTGTTATTTCAAGGTTTGAGGTTAAATAAAACATAAGATCAAGTCTTTTGAACCTCATGATCTTTGTAATATCTTCTTGCTGAAGGAAAGGGCTTTCTACATGGCTACACGTTTTGAAATTTAGATTTATTCTTTTTTACTTTGGTTTCCTTCATCCTTAATGACCATAATCTTTCTTCTTCTAGCTGGCTACATGAATGTTCGGTCATAAAATATGGTTGAAACACTACACGTTAGACTATGGATATGCTACATTAATGTAAGCCATTAGTTAGACTCTTCAACTGAATTAGTCCAAAATTATTTAGATTCCAAGCGCACCCACAGTGTATAGCCCTAACTAGGAATATATATATATATATACATATTTATATATGTGTGTGTACATATACTTTATAATTTAAAGAAACTGGAAATTTTATTGAGATATATCAATTTACAATCTATTATGAGAGTACTGAATTTTTAATGTGTGCTTAAAATTCTTGTAACAGAGGAATTTATGTGTGTGTACACATTTTATAATTTAAAGAAACTGAATTTTTTTTTTTGAGATATATCAATTTACAATCTATTATAAGGGTACTGAATTTTATAATGTGTGCTTAAAATACTTGTAACATAGGAATCTGTATAACACATGCTTTCCTGCTTTACTACAAACATAGATTTTTGTTTTTTGGCTGAAAAAAGGTGGTTATTTAGTTACTGGTTTTTATCTTGCATGTTTCTTTATGCAGTATGTGCTAACACTCTTGTTTCTCTCTGTATTAGCACGTTGCCTGAGCAAGGGTTGGACAAATTGTGCTATACCTTGCCAAGGGGAATTTGGTCACGTTTTGACTTTGATGATTCCCATCCGGTATTTTTTGTTCCATCTTGCTTTACATAGTTCTTGGAGTCACTGGTTGCTGATATTAGGTTTTGTATATACTCTTCTGTTTTTTTTTCTTTCTGATTTCTCAGGATTTACCAGCTTTATTTCTGAAAGGTGGATCAATCGTTCCTCTAGGTCCTCCTCATCAGCATATTGGAGCAGCTAATCCTTCAGATGACTTATCCCTTCTTGTTGCTTTAGATGAACATGGTAACTCTAATGCTGCAATTTTATGATTGAAAGAGTTTTCATTCTTTTTCATTTTTAAAAACTTAGTAGACAAAGTGGTCCCTTAGGTAATTCTTAAGGAGTTATAGCCTGATTCAACAATTATGTCTTCTTACCCTATGAAACTGTGCTCAGCAGCCTGTGTTAGACCAATATAAGGTTTAGGGCTGTTTATGCACTTTTATGTGAAACTGTGAAGAGGAGTGCTACTTTGTTAATTTTTGGTACACTTTGTTTGGAATTTGGACTATTTCTGTATCATGTAAGCTTTTGTGAAATTTAATGATGGAACAATCATTTAAGAATCTTACGATATAAGTTTCCAGAAAAAGCATATACAAGTATACTGTAGATAAATTATGATATGTTCTCTCTTTCATCACGTGGAACTTCTCATTCAAGGATAAAATCAAACAAAAAAGATTTAATGAAATGCTTGATACCATTATCTCTTGGATACAAACATGTTTTGTTGAACTTATATATATATATAGTTATATAGGATTTTGTCATATGTCATGCCTGAGTAGTATTTTGAACAACCCTAGTTTTTTCTAAGGCTGGAAAGTAGTTTGAGTTTGTAAGTATTTCCTTTGTGGAAGAGTTGCAATCCTGCATCCTATTGGGTCGGTGATGGATTTGTCCATAGGAGGCTGTTTCTAATGTTGTTTCTGGAATCTTTCTATGGAAATATTTTGTAGGTTTTCTCAACTTCTCAAATGGCATTTTAAATCTTTAGGACGGTGTGTATAATGAGACTGATAGGATCCGGTCTAGATAAATACGAATAGGGCAAAACTTTATTCTGCGATAGTTGAAACAATCAAACTAACATAGGTTGGCCTACAATTCGAGAGGTAGACCGTCTCTCCCTAAGAGTCCTTGCTCTTCAAATTTCTCAATACCTAACCCTAACCCTTCTACTGCTTATTATCCTACTACAACCAATTACCAAAATACCCCTCATAATAATAATACTAATACTAATACTAATAGTAAGACTAATACTAATAATAACTATGTTATGCTAGGCTTTATTTCTCCTGACATAGGTATGAATAATTGGTGGTCTAACAGAGACCTTACTTTTTTACAGGAAAGGCTGAAGGTGTTCTTTTTGAAGATGACGGTGATGGATATGAATTCTGTAACGGTGGATATCTGTTGACATATTATGCCGCAAAACTCCAGGATTCTGTTCTTACTGTTAATGTTTCTAGAACTGAAGGATCATGGAAGAGGCCTAAACGCCGTCTTCATGTTCAATTACTGCTTGGTGGAGGTGCAAAGGTCATACTCTTTTCTTGATGAACACCATAACTGGTTCCAAATTATGTGGAAATGCTATATAAATAATTCTCCCTTCCTGTGACAGGTTGATTCATGGGGTATAGATGGAAAAAATCTGGAAGTTCAAATGCCTTCAGCTCAAGAAGTGACTAATCTGATATATATCAGTGAGCAGCAGCATAGGGACCTATTGGGTAATACTACTGCTTCTAGGCTCTCATTGTCTAATAATTTATGAAGACAAAATCACAATTAACTATATTTTGACGGATGTAGTCTTATGTTTTACCTGGATTTTTCCTTTATTCCAAAGTTTTATGATCTTATTTTTGTATGAATCAAAGCTCATCTAGGCATATATTCTAGGAGTTCATTTATCTTACATTTTATTACCTGAAAAGAACTTCGGTTATGTGATTCCAGATTGAGCTTTTAGATAAAAATTTGTTTGAATTTCTTTCCTAGTAGTCTTACGTTTTGACTTGAGCTGTTGGAACAATTTGAGACTTTTCTTTTTTCTTTTCTTTTTTTCCTTTTTCTGATGGAGACTTGTCCATTTTGTTGTCTTTGGTCCTCCATTTTCATGGAGCAAAGTGGGAAGTGCTAAGGACATTTTTATAACATAATTCAGTATTTAATTTTCACTAAGATCTTTCCTAACGAGAAAGTTGTTGCAGAAAATACTAACTACTTACCAGATGTGGGAGAGGATTCTGCGCACAAGGGAGCAGAACTTTCAAAGACACCTGTTGAATTGAAAGGTGGTGTTTGGTCTGTTAAAGTAGTGCCCTGGATTGGAGGTAGAATAATTTCCATGACGCACCTTCCTTCAGGTAATATCTTGAACATCAATATGAAATTATTTTCAAGATGTTAGGACTCAGTTGATTATCTTCTCTTCTTTTCTTACCTGTCATTTCCAACCTTCCTATTATTATTCTATGGTCCCGACTTTATTTATTTATTTTTTATTAACTAAGATGGAAAGATAATATTTTCTTATACAATATTGAAAAGTGAGGCATATATATATATAATTAGGAAATAAGAATTAAGGAAACTAGAATTAAGCTAATTGACAGCTATATACATATAATATACAACTAACACTCCCCCTCAAGTTGGAGCATAGATAATTAATCATGCCCAACTTGTTACAAAGATAATCAACCCGAACCCCATTTAAAGCTTCCGTGAAGATGTCCCCTAGATGTTCTCCAATCTTCACATATTCTGTAGAAATCAAGCCTTGTTGAATTTTCTCACGAACAAAATGACAATCAATTTCAATGTCCTTAGTTTGCTCATGAAACACTGAATTTGATGCAATATGAAGAGCAGCTTGGTTATCACACAACAATTTTGCTAGTACTGAAGTTTTAAGTCCTATTTCAGTCAAGAGCTTATATATCCACATTAACTCACACACAAACTGTGCCATAGCCCTATATTCTGACTCTGCACTGGATCGTGACACAATATTTTGCTTCTTCCATGAGACCAAAGTGCAATCTGCATTGGAACCTGAAGTGAATCTTTTATCCATTTTGGAACCTGGTCAATCTGCATTCGAAAAACATTCAATATGAGTGCCCATGATTTGCATATACGATACCTTGTCCGGGTGCTCCTTTCAAGTAACACAAAATTTGCTCTAACACTGCCCAATGATGTTGGGGATGTGACATAAACTGACTAACAACATTGACCGAATATGCAATATCTAGACGAGTCACGGTAAGGTAATTCAACTACCCAACCAACCTCTGATATTTCTCAGGGTCTTCAAATAGTTTCCCATCTCCTGTGAGGTGCATGTTTGGAGTCATTGGAGTACTACAAGGGGCTTTGCTCCCAATTTTCTTATCTTAGTTAATAGGTCAAGGACATATTTTCTCTAAGATAGAAAGATACTTTTGTAACTCCTTGTAACTTCAACACCCAAGATATACTTTAGCACCCCCAAGTCCTTCATGTGAAACTGAGTATGAATGAAAGACTTAAGAGATGAGATTCTCGTAGTATCACTTCCAATGATAACAGTGTCATCCACATACACAACTAACATAATGATACCAACTCCTAATTACTTGTAGAATACAGAATGGTCAGACTTGCTTTTCATCATACCAAATTTTTCAATAGCCTGACTAAATTTTCCAAGCCAAGCACGAGGACTCTATTTCAAACCATACAAAGATTTTCGAAGACGACAAACTCTCCCTAACTCCCCCTAAGCAACAAAACCAAGAGGTTGTTCCATATACACCTCGTCCTGAAGATCACCATGAAGAAAAGCATTCTTGATATCAAGTTGATGTAAAGGCCACTGATGAGTAGCTGCCATTGAAATAAACAATCGAACAAATGTCAATTTTGCAGTAGGAGAAAAAGTGTTAGAATAGTCCACTACATAGGTTTGAGCATAGCCCTTAGCAACAAGACAAGCTTTTAATCAGGAAACTGACCCATCCGAATTGACTTTAACTGTGAATACCCATTTGCATCTTATATCTTGTTTCCCTGAAGGTAAATCAACCAAGTCACAAGTGTCATTGTCATCTAAAGCATTCATCTCCTCTATCATTGCATCATGCCAACCAGGATTAGATATGGCTTCACGAACATTTTTAGGAATAGAGATAGAGGGAAGCAATAAAAGAACAAGAGGAAGACGACAAGTCGTTATAAGAAACAAAAGAAAAAATAGGATAAGTATACTGACATTTACCTTTGCGTAACGCAATAGGAAGATCATCGCTCGGGACTCGATCTAATGACGAAGGAGCAGGTGCAAGACATGAATCAAGAGGTTGATGCCTGGAGTAGACTTGAGTAATAAGAGGCTTGACATGAGCTGATTCTGAGATAGGGGCAGAGGATGTGATAGAATAGACCAACAAATCATCATCCTCCCCCTGACGAGCGGGAATAGGTGAAGACAGAAAATACAGTGTCTCTCATGAAGGTAACATCAATGGAAACAAGATATTTGTTAAGACTGGACAATAACACCTATAACCTTTATGAAGACGAGAATAACCAAGGAAGATACGCTTCAAAGATTTGGGATTTAATTTAGTGACGTGCGGATGAACATTTCGAACAAAACAAGTACTACCAAATATCTTAGGATCAACAGGGAATAATGACTTATTTGGAAAAAGGATTTTGTAAGGGATCTCACCGTGAAGAATAGAGGGTGGCATGCGGTTAATGGGAAAACATGCTATAGAAATTGCATCGGCCCAAAAAGTTTAGGAACATGCATTTGAAATATGAGAGTTCATGCAGTTTCAAGAACATGTCTATTTTTACGTTCTGCCACACCATTTTGGGATGGAGTATCGACATAAGAAGTTTCATGAAGCATGCCATTTTGAGTCATATAAGATTGAAATAAAATGGATGTATATTCTTTGGCATTATTACTTCGTAAAGTACGGATGAAAACATTAAATTGAGTTTTAATCTCAACATAAAACAGAGAACAACTCAGAACGATTTTTCATTAAATATAATCAAGTTACACGAGAATAATCATATCCACAAAAGTAACAAAATATCTAAATCCAAATTTAGAAAAAATCGGACAAGGACCCCAAACATCAGAATGAATTAATTCAAAAGGAACACTAGCATGTTTATTGACAATAGGACTCGAACTAAGACGATGATGTTTTGTAAACTGACACGACTAATGAAAACATCTTACTATATTGTGGACAAAGTTTCTTAAGCAAAGGGAGAGATGGATGACCCAACCTATAATGAGACTCGAAAGGAGAAGTAACACTCGAGCAGGCAATAGAAGTGGGGAGCGGCGTGTCAAGAATGTAGAGGCCTCCAGACTCATGTCTTTTACCAACAATCTTCTTCGTCATAAGTTCTTAAAATAAACAATGATAAGGGAAAAATGAGATGCAACAGTTAAATTACGAGTGAGTTAGCTGACAGAGAGCAAATTAAAGGATAAATTAGGTAAATGTAAGACAGATGATAGAGAAAGCAAAGGGATAGGAGTGATGGTGCCAAACCCACGAACACAAGATGGTGACCCATCAGTTAAAGTAACGGTAGAAGTGGAAGCGTGTGACTGAAAAGTAGAAAAGTGACTAGAATTACTTGTCATATGATCTGTGGCACCAAACTCAATGACCCATTTAGAGGATGATGAAAGAAGATATGTGTTGGGTTTACTTGAATCAACAATAGCGGTGATAGAAGGAGATGAAGACTTGAGTGATTCTTGATACTGTGAGAACTTGGACTTGTCAGAAATATCATTAGTGAACACAACATGAGCCGATTGTTTTTGCTGATTTTTGTACTGAAGCTTTCTACACTCAAACTTTGTATGGCCTAGCTTACGACAGTAGTTACACACAATGCCTCTAGAATCTGGCGTTTAAGTTTAAAATCCTTGTGAGCCACCTCCTTTGTTTTGATTGTGATTAGTTGATCTCCCAGGCGCATAATTATTAGTGCGACTTACCAAAGCACCACTGAGCGGAACGGGTGGAGTACTTTCCATGCGGAGAATGCAACTAAAAACATCTTGTAAAAATGAGACCTCAGAACCAGAGAGAACTTATGTCTTAGCAGACTCAAAGTCAGGAGAGAGGCCAGCGAGGAAACTCTTGATAGCCATATGCTCTCGTTGGCGTTGTTGAACCTTCACATCAGGGCTAAAGGGCAGCAACATATTAAGCTCCTATACGTCTTAAATGCCATAAAATAGTTTATAAGGGGTTGATCTTGTTTTTCCACACGATAAAATGCTTTGCAAACCTCGTACATGTGGGAGAGATTCCCTTTTCTAGAGTACAAAAATTCCAAATAATCCATCAATTCTTTAACGAATTCATAGTGATTAATCAAGCCAATTACCTCATTGTTAATAGAGTTCCAAATCTGAAGGAACAAGCGAGCATCCTCTCTGAGTTATGTCTGTTTCAAATCATCTTTCTTCTGCGAATCATTTTTAGGAGGATCATCAGTTAGATGATCATCTTTGTCAATACTCCGTAGATAAAGACGAACAGTTTTACTCCAATCCAAATAGTTTGAACCATTGAGCTTATGGTCCATGATCTTAAACATCATTGGCACCACATCCGTCACAATAGAAGACTTTTTTCAGCCATAATGCAGAGCACAGAACAACCACGGATGCAGAGGAGGACAACCGGAAGAGAAGCGACCGGCAGATGATGACGCACGCGCCCTCACGCGCCGACACGTGGGGAACGTCGCAGAAACTTCGGGCAGCTTGTGGGGCTTACACATGTGGATTCCAGCCACCAAACTCCGGGGAATAGTAAATTGGTGAGAACAAAAGATGACTCCAACTAGAGTTGCCGAAATGTAACCCTAAAATATACTTAAACCCTAGGAACAAAACCCTAATTTTGTAACAAAACTAGAATTTCGAAACCCTAATGCTTTGATACCATGTTAACTAAGATGGAAAGAGAATACTTTCTTATACAATATTGAAAAGTGAGGCACATATATATATACAACTAAGAAAGTAGAATTAAACTAATTGACAGCTATATATATATAATATACAGCTAACACTTTTGTTTATGTACTTGAAGGAACTCAGTGGCTCCATAGTAGGATCGACATTGATGGTTATGAAGAGTACAGTGGAACTGAATACCGTTCTGCTGGATGTACTGAGGAATACAATGTTGTAGAGTAAGTCTCTTGGCTAATGCTATTTTTCACCACGTTTCCTTTTTGAAAACAGGAAAAGAACATAACTGAGAAGAAACGAAAATAACTCCTGTTACTATATTTTGTTTTCTTGATGAGCCAGATGTTTGCATAAAATCTTGTCTGAATGCCAAGTGTAGGAACGCAGTGGCTAATTATTAAGAATGGTGATATATTTGAGGTCTCTATGCACTTTCTGTAAAGGACTTTTGTAGGATAGATGAGTACAAAATTGAATGTATAAATTTATTTCTTATTTTATTGAAAACCTGATTTATCTACATAGGTTTTTTTCCTACCCTTTTCGGTACCAGTGATAATTGATAACCAAATAACAGAAATGAAATTATTATGAGGTTTTGAGTACTTGTTACTAGTCAATTCATTTGTGCTGTGATGATGAATTAATGTACCATATGTCAGTATGGGTTTGAGCAATTACAAAAATTCTAAAATCCTGAATTTTATTTATTTATCTATTTATATTTTTGTGGCTTTAAAATTTCTTCCTTCTTGTTTATATATTTTCACTTAAAGTAAATAAGCCTTGCTTCTAGGCGGAATCTTGAGGATGCAGGGGAGGAAGAAACTCTCGAGTTAGAAGGTGATATTGGTGGAGGGTTGATTCTTAAACGGGGAATATATATTCCAAAAGATGATCCGAAGGTTTTCCGAATCAATTCCAGCATTATAGCCAGAAATGTTGGAGCTGGTTCTGGCGGCTTTTCAAGGTTTGCTAACCAAACTCCACTCGTACCTTCCCCAAAACAATAAAAGTATAAATAATGAATATCGTAATAATAATGCAGAGGATGAGAATGATGATGATAGCATTAATATATGTAATTGATTTTTAAAAGTTTCCATTTGCATATCAATTAGTTTACTTTGTTTTATGGTTCTATGAATGATCTTAATGCTGAAAGAGTGGGGACTCATTACTGCTCTGAGTTTCTAATTGAGGTCCTTTGTAGGGTAAATGCCATTTTTTAGTATTATCACTCCTTTCTATTGGCCATAGATTCCATAAGAATCTTATCTGAAAATATCAGATGCCAAGGTACTGGGCAGTTCACTGTTACCCACCATTTATGTTGTTGTCGTATTTTTCTGGTGTTTTAGGTTGGTATGCTTAAGGGTTCATCCTTCGTTCACCCTCTTGCACCCCACTGAATCTTTTGTTTCATTTACCTCCATTGATGGGACTAAGCATGAGATCTGGCCAGAGTCTGGGGAGCAGTTTTATCAAGGGAATCTTCTACCCAATGGTAATATTCCTTTCCATCAATTTATTTTAACTATTTATCATTAAGCAGACAAGTCGAAATTATTTCACTAAGATGAATGAAATATCGCAATGCTCTATACGAACTATTAAAGTGACAATTTCTCAAATGTATTTTGCTTGATTTATTTATTATATTTTTCTTAAAGGAATTCTTGTGTAGACCAAGAGTACGCTAACCAAGTAAAATCAAACCAATGTACGACTGTGCAGGAATGGAGTTGTTTTTTAGTATTTTCTAATTTGTCTTTCCTAAGTGGCGTCTCCTCATGGGTATGAGTAGGGTTGAGTAGAGGTGAGTACGAGTCTCCGCACCGCAATGCACCGCTCGGAACCGCTCATTTCGGTGCGGTGCAATCGGGGTGCACCAAGAAAAAAGGCTGCGGTGTGGGCCTAAATTTGCGTGTGGTTTGCGGGGCCCTGAAAAATAAAAAAGGAGGAAACAATTCATATACTCTCGGACTGTAAACCCTTACCATGTGATATATGAGTATGTTAGAAGTTTCTGAAGGGACTACTTCCTTTTACTTTGCAACTAGCTTTTTAACCTTAAACTTTTTTTTTTTGTTTTTGTTTCATTAAGATGTTAATTTAGTCTGAATCTTAAGTGATTGGCTGTTAGTGATGTATTTACAAAAAAAATGACTCCTCAGACTAGGGCTACTTGAATCAACTTGAGAGCAAACAAAATCCCATGAAATCCAGTGCTGCTTTTCCCATAATCATTAGGGCCCCAATTTGTTTTTTGCCATATTGCCATAATGGTCTCTATAGAGACTATTGTGCACACTGCACACAATAAGTAGCTAACAAATGAAAAGGAAAAGGCAGGAACATTTAAATAGGACTGATTCTTTATCGACAATACAAAATTTTTATGTTTATTTGTAGGCCAATAATATAACAAAAAATAATATAAAAAGAAAGTATATATTTAATGCATTTTCATGTGTTTTTAAAATATTATAAACTTATATCTCTAAATGTAGTTTGGAAAAAAAGATTATTGTTCAATGGAGGTGGTCTCTACTACAATAGATTACTTATAAACAAAAATAATAATAAAAAGACCCTGCCCTGCATCGCCACGGCCTCGAAATATACCGAACGGGTTTGATTGGGGTGGGGGGAAAAAATAAATTTGTGGTTGAGGGGCCCCAAAAATGGAATTTGTAGTGTGGTCGGGACCCCAAAATCGCACCGTGCTCGCCCCTAGATATGAGAATATGTAATTAGTCTTAATCCATGCAAGAATTCCTTATGTTTCTCTCTTTTTCCTCTTTTGCTAATGAGGTTGGTCTTGACTATGATTTAATATTTCAGGTGAATGGAAGCTTGTTGATAAATGTGCTGGTTTGGCCTTAGTCAACAGATTTGATGTTAACGAGGTTTTCAAGTGTCTTATCCATTGGGGAACCGGAACAGTGAACTTGGAGCTCTGGTCCGAAGACCGGCCGGTTTCTAAGCAGTCACCTCTTACAATTTCCCACGATTACGAGGTGGTAGAGATTGCTAGTCTCTTAAATACCTAGCATGTCACAAATGAGTATGCATTAATAATCTACTTAATCAGTATTACTTGGCTTTTAGTGATGATGGCCTTTTGTGTGTTGCCTCTTTCAAGTTTCATGTTTTTGTTTACTGACCCTTCACTTTGGGAGGTATGTGAATTTGAATTGAAGTTGATATTTACCGGAAATTAAAGAGCAAAGAACCTTGATGATTGTTTTAAGGACACGACATGATAATGTAGGGTCATTTTTACTCCTTTTGCCTCCCTAAGTTTCTGCTCTTTTTGCCTCACTTTCGTTAACCCATCTGTCATGCACAAATATACCACATTAAACGGCTAGAGAAGATCTTAATTCGATACTGGAATGCTTTACAAGTATGCAAAATATGGTGCAGAATATAGATTTATAGTCACTCTATTCTATTATATTCTACACATTGGATCCAATAATATACTTGTATGGTTCAGTAATTCATTCTACACATATTTTCAAACGGTCCAGCGGTTAAAGAAAAAGGGGTTGGTCTATGATCTAGTGGCTAAAGGTATACTATCTTTGTTAAGTTTTATTCTGAAGTCTTGCATTTGAAACTTACATTCTAGAATATTCCAACTTAACCTGAATACTTCAGGAATAGGAAAAAATTAAAAATTAAAAGAGGTAAAAAAAAAAAAAAATTTAAGTAAAGATTTCATATAATAACAAAAATGTATAAGGGGAATTGACAAAATATTTTTCCGTCAGTGATGTTTGGTAAGGTGTCTTAAATTTGAAAAACTTGGTGAATTACCCATTGTTTATAATTATAAATCAATAAATAACAAAAAAAGAAATAAAAGCGGCGAAATTATTAATTTTACTCCATTCACTTTCCTACCAAAATATGAAATTATTAATTTACCCTCTTCCCTACTGTTTAACTCATTCTCTCATTACAGTGCAAAAAAGGGGGGAAAGAAAGAGAAAATTAAAACAAGAAAGGAAGCGAAACTATCAAAGGCAATCACCAAAAGATTGAGGGATTGCTCGTAACCATCCATCATTTTCTCATCTACAGTTGGGAAATCAAATTCGATCATCCATTACTATTATATTTTTCTATCTATTATGTTCCTACAAGTTTTCAGATTTACTTTTAGTTATTTACAGATTTTCAAAACCACCCTAATGGATTATATACTTTGTGAAATTTATCATATGTTGCCTACATTTGCAAGCTCTAAGGTTGGCGAATCGATCCTCATCGTTCTTGAATAGGCGACAAAGTAATTTGGTACTCGCAAGACGATGGCTAATAATTGGTCGACATGATTGAATATATTATCGATTCGTCGGTTCACTCTTTATGAATGTCAATACACACTGATAGTTTGTGTCGATGACAATCAATCTTCAAAATTGATCAATAGCTTTTCTTTCTATCTTCTAGAATGTTGATCGTTGGCATGTGCTTTTCGAAGATCAACTTATATAGACAAATTATGTCGATATAGTCGATCACACTAGTCTTTTGAGGTTGAACTAAAATGACTACATGTCCAATAATAGAGTTAGTTGTATTGTACTTGTCATTCATAATCGATCGACATAGATTGACATTACTAGGCATTCATATTTGGTCCCAACATTCTAAAGGTTAACACATATCGATTTCATTACTCAGGTTTAACATCTGAGTTAGCTCGACTATGTCTTACCATACTAGTTTAGCTTTAATACATTCGGTGAAATCGGCATTCGCGTCGGTCTTTGCATCCTCGGGAATTACTCAGGCCGACAAATGAAGTCGATTATGAATCTATTCCAAAGATTGGAAAACTATTTTTCCTATCCTCGCATCTTGAACTTCGATTGTCATTTGCACTTTTTAAAGATTGACTTATACCAAGAAATTACGTCAATATAGTCTATTGCACTTGTCTTTATAGGTTGAGCTAAAACGCCTACGTGTTCATCAGTCGAGTTAGTTGTATTGTACTAGTCGTTCATAATTGATCAATATAGACCAACATTACTATAAGATCGATATAGATTGACATAACTATAAGATCGATATAGACCGACATTACTAGGCGTTCATAATTGGTCCCAACATTCTAAAGGTCAACACAAACCAACTTTTATATCAATTTTTTCATTCGGGTTTAACGTCCGAGCTAACTCGACTATGTCTTACCATACCATTTTAGCTTTAACACATCCGATGAAATCGAAATTCGTGTTGGTCCTCGCATCCTCATAATTGACTTAGGCTGAAAAATAAAGGCGATTCTAAATATATTCTAAAGATTGAACGACCGTTATTCCTATCTTCATATTCTGAATGTTGTTCATTAGTTTGCACTTTTTGAAGATCAAATTACATCGATATAGTCAGTCACACTAGTCATTTGAGGTCGAGCTAAACAACTATGTGTTCATCGGTTGAGTTAGATGTTCTATACTAGTCATTCATAATCAATCAACATAGACCAACATAACTAGTTGTTCATCATCGGTCCCATCTTTCTAGAGGTTGACACAAACTGACTGCCATATCAATTTTGTCATTCAGGTCTAATGTCTGAGCTAGCTTAACTATATCATATCATACTAATTAAGCTTTAATACATCGAAATCAACGTTCGCATCGGTCCTCGCATCCTTGGGATTGATGTAGGCCGATAAATGAAGTCGATTATGAATTTGTTCCAAATATTCGACGATCTTATTTTCTATCCTTGAATCCATAATTTTGATCGTTGGTCCACGCGTGTCAAAGATTAACTTATACCAATATACTATGTCAATATAGTTGATTGCACTAGTCTTTTAAGGTTTAGCTAAAACGACTACGTTTGATTAGTTGAGTTACCAGCTCTATACTAGTAGTACATAATCGATCAACATAAACCGATATAACTAGTCGTTCATCATTGGTCCCATCATTCTAAAGGTCGACATAGACTGACTATTATATTGATTTTATCATTCGGGTTTAACGTCCAAGCTAACTCGACTACCTCTTACCATAGTAGTGTAGCTTTAATATATCTGATGAAATCGACATTCGCGTTGGTCCTCACATCTTCGAGATTGACTCAAGTCGACAAATGAAGTCGATTCTCATATCGAGTTTGTCAATCGTATTTATTATTGACCGATCTAACTCGACCATGTGTTCTGAGTTCATTAGATCGTGTCCAATTATATCGACATGCAGGTTATCTAACAAAAAGAATTGATCTAAGTTGGTTCTCGACAACTGACGTCTCCTGTCGATTTTTTTATTATATTTATTATCTAAGTTTACTCAACACCCCAACCTTGTGTATCGTTAGAACTTTGTATTCGGGTAAACATTCGTCTACCGTTATTAATACCATTTGTCTGATCTAATGCAAAAACCAAATTTGCAGTGTTAGGGATCGAACCCTTTATTGACCCAAGAACCAAGTCCTTGATGCATCATTCTCTGTATTAAATATAGCCCATGTTATTTGATTAAGATGGTTGTTACTATCTTGAGTAGTTGTACACAGAAGCGTGCCTTTGTATTTTCACTTCAAAAAGTTTCCATCAATGCAAATAACTCGTCTAAAAAATCTAAACCCCTTGATTGATGCTCTAAAGGGCATGAAATAATACAAAAATCCATTATTTTTATCCATCGCAAGTGAAGCTACAAAATCCAAAATAATAGTGTCCATCATCCCAGTGTAAAATGGTAAATCTTTTAACTATCATCGGCCATACCCAAAATAAGGTTATGTGCGATAGATCTTGATTTTCATGCCTTCCAATAACTACTTTTTACTCTGAAAACATTACAGTCAATATCAACAAGAAGTCACACTTTAGGAGTCTCGTTATAATCTTGGTTCTTGACCTTCACATGTCGTTCAATCATATATGCTGATACTTTCCGATGATTTCCTTACCTGAATGTAAGATTATAGGTGATCTGATAAAGATAGGTTCAAATTTGGAAAAATGAAGAATTTTTCCTCCTCATTGAACAGATTCATCACTTCTAATTTAGATCTATACACACGATAATAAAGTTTGTTTTATTTGATTTCTTAACCTTGAACTCAAAATTATGTCGAATCGCATGTATATGTAAACTTGCCCTTAGTTCACTCTTTGAGGTAATGTACTTTTTAAGATAAAACTCCCTTGCACTAGATTGGGAAGAAACAAATGTAATTGAATTGCTTTCAAAACATGCAAAGGGCTGGGTAGTAATGGGGATAACAAGATTATCCTCTTCAATTTCATTTCCAGCTTGTGGTGAAAGTCAGATATATGGTGATGACTGCAGCACATCTTCATCAATTGGTCAATGAACTAAGTTATCTTGAGTGGATAAAGCATTGGGTAAATTCCCGATTAGTCTTAGTCTCATAAACAAGTCATCCTTGTAACCTCAATTATCAACATGGGATTCATTGTTGTGATTAGTGCAATGTTCTTCCTCCATTCTTTCAACATCAATATCAACATCTTCAACATAATTCACAATCTCATTCTCTTCATCATCAACACCAACATCACCGTCTTCATCCTCATCCTCATTAGAATGCTCGTCACTACCATGATTATAAGCATAAGAATCCTCATAATTATCATATGATTATTAGCAACATGATCGGGTATGTCACTCCTATATCCTCATGATTATTAGCAACAGGATTATGTATGTCTCTCCTAAAAAGATCATGAACATTAGGATGGTTAGGTAAGTGACGACGCTCTTCCCCACGTGAATCTCTCTATGTCTTTAGAATTAACTTCACATGTAGAGGATATTTTTCCTCTTTAGATTACAAATAGTGGAAAAACTCCTTCAAAATTTGATTATTTTTCATATATAGTGGGGAAGACAAAAATTTACCCTTTGACTTATATGACAGTTGCAATCCAAATTCATTATGATCAATGTCGATTAGGGATGAGTAGGTCGCTCAGAAACCCGATCAAACTGCACCAAACCGCACATTTTGGTGTTGTTCGGTTGATTTCCTCCCCCAAACAATTATATGGTGTGGGACCTCGCACTACACCTATGTGGTGCCTTACAGTGTGCGAGACCCTACAATATGAATTTTTTTTATGTTAACTTTATATAAATCCATGACCAATTCCTTCAAGGTAATGAATAAGGTGTTGAACCACTGTCAACGAGTGGATGTAGGAGCGACATGAATTGGGCGAGACAACTTACCGGAAAAGCAATATTAGGGAGTGTGAGAGTGAGGTATTGAAGAGCACAAATAACATGACGATAAGCGGTAACATCAGCAAGATCCGAGGTGTCAAGCTTAGAGAGTGAGTCTGCTAGGTGTGTGAAGTGGTTGAGCACCCTCCATCTTGTATTGAGGAAGTACATCAGAGATGTATTTTTACTGAGTGAGAAATAACCCTTCACGACAATAAATAGCTTTGATGCCAAGGAAGTAAGAGAGTGTACCAAGATCCTTGATATAGAAAACGCATATATAATTGCAGAATGATCAGAGAGACAAGAGAAGAGGATCATTGCCGGTGATAAGTAGATTATCCACATAAACCAGAAAATATATGTATGACAGACCATGTTGCATGATGAATAGAGACATGTCGAACCGAGCTTGTATGAAACCGAAGGAGATGAGAACAACACTGAGAGCTTGGTACCAAGCACGAGGTGCTTACTTGAGTCCACAGATCGACTTATGAAGATGGAAAACATGAGTCAGATGGGTTGAATTGATAAGTCCCGCCAGTTGAGCCATATAAATAATGTCGGTTAACATGTCATGAAGAAAGACATTGTTAACATCAAGTTGGCAAACTGCCAAACCATGCAGAACAACAATAGAAAGAAGCGCTCGAATCATAACAAGCTTGACAACGGGGCTGAAATTTTTGGCATAGTCCAGACCGAAATATTGATGAAACCCCTTTGCCACAAGGCGAGTTTTATACCAATCAATAGATCCACCGAATTTACGATTAATATGAAAAACCCATTTGTAGTCCACTACGTTGCGGACTTGAACAGTCAGAATGAGGTCCTGAGTCCTATGACGTTAAAGGGTGGTGAACTCATCAGACATGGCATGTCACCAATACAGATGCTTCAAGGCTTGGGAGACACAAGTTGGTTTGGCTTCAAGAGCAAGCAGATGTTTTGTGGCGAGGTAAAGAACCTTCAGCTTGAAAATGTTATTCATGGCACATATTGTCATTGAATGCGACCGAGAAGGTGGTGGTGGAGGTATGGCAGACGGTGGCAAAGAAGACAAAGATGGCGTGTTAGAACGCTCGGGAGAGAGACCTAGTGTGTGGGGCGAAGATAAATTTAATGCAGAAGAGAGAGACCCAGGGGCATATAATGAAGGCGATGAATCAGGATCCAACCCATGTGGTCCAGGTGGGGTAGACTGAGGTGTAGAGGATGACATGTCACTGTGCACTTGAGGGAGATGCAGTAACATGTTGTGAACTAAGGGAGAAGGTGGGCCTAGAGTGTTGCCAGACATTGGGCCATGAACTAGGGGAGGAGATGGAATAAACCCAATGACCTGAGGAAGGCATGCAAAACCTGTAGAAGGTGCAGATGGGACCGAACCAGCAAGAGAAAATGCATTGTGGTGAAATGGAAAGATAGAGTTCACAAAACCTGACATGGGGAGACTTAAAACCCCGTTTGGATTCAATGTCCAAGCGCTTGTATGCATTTTGTGAAGACAAATAACCAACGAAAATGCACGGATGGAAATTGGGCTCAAGTTTGTGTTACTTGTACAGCCATGGAAAACAAAGACAACAGATGACCCGAAGCATAAGATAGTTGGGCGGTTTTGCAAAGAGACATTCGAATGGACTCTTCCTAGCTAGAATTGGGGTGGGTGTTCTGTTGAGAAGATAAGTAGTCGTCTAAAATGCAAAAGGTCAGAAGGAAAGTCGAAGATGAGCTTGATAGAGGAGAGTAAGTCCAGAAATGACGATATTCAATGGTTCCATTTTTTTGAAGTGTGTGGGAAGCCGTTATAAACCAAATAATTCCATTTTTATTAAAACAATGCCAGAGGGCTTATAATTCGCCATCGTAGTCACTATAGTGATTTTCGACCAAAATTTTGGACTTTCCGACTTGATTTTCGACCAAAATTTTGAATTGAGGGAAGCTATCCGCAACTTGTGACTTTTAATGTAATGGATAAAATGATTCTTCTGGTAGACTTGCTACGTTGCGTCGATACTTTTATTATTGTAATCGATAATTTCTCATATATATATATATGAACAATGTCTCTGTAATCGTACGTACATAGTGTGTTCTCAATAAGTTTCCATACGTGTGTTCTCAAGAAGTTTCGTGGAAGATAAAATGCATGACGCATGCATGCACATTAGTGCATGTCTTCCATGTAACGTGTGTTTCATAAGTCTCTTGTTTTTGTTTTACCCTTGAATGCTTGTATTAAACGATCTGTTGTGTTCTTGACTTCTTCATGCAAGTGCTTTTAAAGCTATCTCACAAGTTTTTGTATAATATATATAGATGGTTTTTAAAAATGATCTCTAACTTTTAGACTCAACGATGTTCAAGTACTTTTTTTTTTTTTTCTCTTCGCAATCAAAACTTATTGTACAAGGTGGCAAATACCATAAAAGAATATATAATATGCAAAATTTGCGTTAAAGCTTGTCATGAGCTAAGAGAGAACCATTGTTCGATGAATTCCCCAACCGAATAAGGAAAATATACATCTTGACGCTCCTACCAGTTGATAATCTAACATTATAGAAGCTAGCCATGGACTATGGCATTGAAATTTGGACAAACAAAAAGAGTAAATGAGAAACAGGTTTGAATGTGAAAAATAGGGGTGGGGTGTGCATCGGTCGTTTGGATCTGGCTTTGACAAAACTGTGATGTACCCAAATATGGTCATGTATTGAATTGTTCAACTGCGGCCAAACCAGTGGCGAAATCAGAAATAAAAGTAAGCTCAGATGAAATTTAACTAACAATAAAGAGATAAGAATTTCGGTGTAATGAGTTCTATACTCAAACTATTATGATTAGATAAACATAGAAAAATAATTGGGATGTGGAACGAAATGTCGCCGTATGATAACTATATATTATCAAAGTTTTTCTTAATAAATAAATAAAATATATAGATTTTGATTTCCTAGAATATATATAATAATTTTGTCTTTGGTTACCTCGAGCAAGCAAAGTAGAACTTAAACTAATGAACTACATTACTTTTCTAACAACAAATTCAAATCACATAGAATATATATATATCCCTTTGCCTTTTGTTTGGTAATGTTTTTGCAAGACGTTTTGTATTTTGAAAGATAAAAGTCGGTTTTGGGAGGAGACACTTGTTTGACATTGATTTTGTGTTATAATTTCTCAAAATTGGTTTTATATAAATATGAAAATGGGTGAGAAAAATGGAAATGATAAAATGATTTTCTATATTTCAAAAAATAAATTTTATTACCAAATAAAGCCGTATTAATTAGGTTATCTCAGTATTGTAATCACAATCTTGAGTTAAGGTATCTGATTAAGACTTAAGAGTACATTAATTTAGATGCACTTATGTTGCATCTTAAACAGCGTTTTGGCTTTGCCGTTTAACAAGACACTTTTTCACATGTATATGCCAGCACCATGTTAATAAGTTCCTCCGTTTGTACCAAAAACTTCCAGTACTTTTGAAGGAACATAACTCAACACAACCTTGTTTTGTACGGGCAGAAATATCAACAGGCTTGTTGGTCTTTGATCGTAGTGATTACACAGAATTGTTCCAAGTAAGTTGTCTCTTGCAAGTTCCAATCAGACTTCTGAAACTAAATTCAGTAAAATAAATACTAGAGCTGTGGATCAGTGGATGGATGTTATCTTATTGCCTTCTGAAAGAACCAGACCGAAAGTAAAAGTAGTGGATGCATTTATTTTCCCCATTGAATTACGAGTAGTATATTAAAATTTTGATAAATTCGTAATTTTGATTAAATTTTTTTTTAGGTTCTAACAAAAATATTCTATTAATTTTTTTTAATAATTTAATAATTCACTAAATTAATATATTTTTTTATCTTAATAATATTAATTTATCGAGAATTTACATAAATAAAAACAAATTAAATATGGCTTTGTCAAACATACTCCTTTTATTTGTTAAAATAATAGTTCAACTTTCTTTTGACTTACCAACATGAATTGGGGGTCAAGAACATACTCGATCGAGCCATAGGCCCATGGAGCACACCTAAGGGAGCATTTAATACCATTTGTCCTTGAAATCCTCGTATACCCATCATTGGCCACAACTCCAAACCAAAACCATCTTATATACTTCTTCTTCTGATGAAACTACTCTAAATTAGGTTTTGCTCTATACAGTATAAGAGCATAAGAGCTAGTCCCAATTGGTTGAGTTGTACAATCAAATATTTTCACCATGGCTTCATCTTTCGAGGGCATTGTGTTCGTAGCTATGATATTCGCATTCACAGTGCTTTTGAGTGGCATCAAGACGGGCCTTCCTGGTCGGGCAGTCATCGATGCACCGGCTGATCCAAAGACTCCAGAAATGGACATGTTGAGTAAAGCATTTTTGGCAAAAACTCATTGCAAGTATAAGTCGAAAGAAGCCCAAGGCACCTCCAAATTAGATGAACCAGATGTTGTTTTCTTCAATAAACTTATGAGTTTCCACGTGGATCTTCTTAACTCTGTAGCAAAAGGTCATGTAAGATAGAGAAACATATAGAAGTAACTTTAGTTATTTTTAGTTTCTCTATTTTACAAGGCATCTTACTATGCCGGGTTTAGAATATATATCTACAATATTAGATGCTTTTTACGCTATATATTCTAGAATTTGTCATTCGAATGAACGATTGTACGTCTATTTATACGTACTCGGTTTGCAAATTTATGGTCTTTCCCTTCAATAAGTTTAATGGAAGATGAAATACATGAGGTGTGGTCTTTCCCTTGCAATTTATGGTCTATTGGTACGTCTGTGGTTGTATTCTTGTAATTGCTAGTAGAGCTAGCTTACAAGTAATTATTTAATATATATATATATATATCTATGCTATGCAATGATAATCAATAAGAGTCAAAGCGAAACTCTTGTAAATGTTGGACTTTACTTGTCAAGGTTAGTATTTAATCATACATAGCCAACTCTATGTTGCATTATCTAGAGTATCATCTCTAGATAACATCAACATTTTAACTGATAAAATGAAGAACACAGAGGGAGATTATACAAAATATATATATATATATATATATATATATATATATTATCCATGAAGAGGATTTTAACAACTTCACAAAAATTTTACCCAAGTCATTTAATTAATATTTTTGCCATTCTAAGATTCTACTGTATGTTTCTTATATTTTTTTTTTATTTTGTGTCTGTTTTTTAAATTTATTTCTAACAACTTTACAGTGCAAATTCATCAGAAATTTTGAGTAATTTGCTTACTAAAAGGCACTACATACAAACCTGTAACGAAAGTCCCAGCTGAAGTTCAATTTGTATGCGATGAAGCAGCCAATCCACCATGGTGTAGATATTATATGTCACTTCTTCATGCAAAAATTCTCTCAAACGTGCCTGAAATCCACTAAGAAAGCAACTTCCTAAGAAAACTCTCTTGAGAAAGAAATTATACATATTAATTTTAGTACATTTAATTTATAATAATTGAAGTACGCATTGTCACTTATTTATCTTATAGATTAGTTTTCTATTTATATATAATACATATTATTAATACATGAAATGATTTTATTTTATTTATAGTATTTTTTAAATGATATTATAACATAAATGTCATTGTTGACATTTGATAAACATTAACTTAATTATATTTTACGAAGTATATTTTTTTTAAAATTATTATTATTATTATATCTTCTTTAATTTTTCTATTTTATGTAATTAGATAAAGTTGTGGTCTAAATATAATAAAGTAACATTTTTCTTATGGCAAAGAGGTATTGAGAGAAATCCAAAGAAAAAATTTTAGTATTCAAATTCTTAAACTAATAAAAATTATAATATAATAGTAATGTTATATTATAATCACATGAGAGGAAAGCAAAGGCAGTGGGTTATCAGTCAATTTTCAGAAATCTCGTGCTATGAGATAAGCTTAAGGAGATATTAAATTCGGCCATTATGATAAGCCAACAACATAGTAAGCATAACTAAGAAGCTAAAACCCAACTGTCACTTCATAACTCCAAATTACAAACCCATAAGCTTCAATAATCAGAAAATTTCTCTCCTTTCCTTACCCCACGCGAAATCTCGAATTGAAATCTAAAATTTTCGTTCGTTCTTCATAATCAAGAATCAACAAAAAAGAAAGCATAAATTCCAAGCTTTCGGACCAAGACGTAGAGAAGTTTATCCAAAACAGAGCAGAGCAACCAAGAACATTTTCTGATAAGAATAATCATTACTCTTGTAACTAAGAACTTTAATTCTTGCATACTAGGTCAAAATTAAGAGTAGAATTGATAGAGTAAAAGAAATTAACCTGAAACTAAGAACTCAGTCATGCTCATGAGATAGAGAACTCGGTCTGGATCGGGAACTCATATTGAGAGAATTATATGGGGTCTCGGTCTAGATCATGAACTCAGATGGAGAGAAGTTTGTAAGATCTCAGTTTGGAAAAAAAAGGAAAGTTCTCGGTCTGGATCAGGAACTCAAACCGAGAGATGTATATCAAACCTTGATTTGGGAAAGTAGAAAAGACCTCGGTCTGCGAAAGTAGAAAAAACCTCGACCTGAAAAGGAAGAAGAGACCTCGGTCTGGGAAGAAAGAGTACTCGATCTAGGAAGAGTACTTGATGTGAAAGTGCTTTAGACACAGTCGACGAGGTCGACGCCTTCAAGATGAAAAATGGTTGATCGGGTCTACAGCTCAACACTTCAACGCCCTTAAGAGTGAGAAATACTCTACGGGGTCGAAGGGTTTGACCAGGTCTACGGGTCGACGGGGTCGATGGTTACCGTAGTAGAAATATAATTTTTGACTCCTTAAGTAAGTAAAGTCTCATCTACATTATAAGTTATTTCATTGTTTGTTTAGCTTGAGATTTATGTTATTTTTATGAATGCAACCTAGCATGCTAAACCTTGAGTTGATTGCGTAGTACTATGTTTTTAGAAAATATGTTGGAATTGTGGTTATATTAGATGTATATATAACTTTTTCCAAAAGTAGAGAATGCACCTTTAGTTTTTACGCAAAAGTAGTAAAGAGAAATGTTTGTTATGCTTTTAAAGCAATTAGTATGATAATTGACATTACATAAGAATAACATTTTAGTGAGACGATGTCTGGTCAGAGCAGGCTGAACGGAGTCGTTGACCTTAGAGAATTCTCGATTAGGTCTGATTGAGAGAGGTCGTTTATTCGAGTTGTGATCTGATCAGGGCGGAGTTACTGATCACAAATATTTTCTATCACAAAGTAGATCACAGTAGAGCTAGCGGCAACATCCTTAGGGCAAATAGTAGAAAGAGCATATCATTTGCATATAAAGTTTTATAAGAGTTTACAAGACTAGTCAATCGAGTTTTTAAAGTGTATTTAAATATGTTTTGTATATGTGAGAGAAAACCTTTACTTACTGAGCTTCTTAACTTATAGTAGTTACTTCTTAATAATAGTGAGTCTCATGCTGCTACTTATTTTGATTTAATTCATTATGATGTTTGAGGACCTTCTCCTGTTGCTAGTATGAGTGACTTACATTATTTTGTTATCTTTGTTAATGATTTCTCACGTTATACTTGGGTCTTTTTAATGAAATCACGTTCTGAATTATTGGATATTAATCGCACTTTTGTGAAAATGATTGAAACACAATTTTCAAAACCCATCAAAGCTTTTCGTTCTGATAATGCTTTAGAATATACTCAACATGAATTTTAAACCATCCTTAAGCATTATGGCATTGTTTCTCACTTGTCGTGTCTAAGGACCTCACAACAAAATGGTCGTGCATAACGCAAACTTAGGCACATTTTAGATAATGTTCATGCATTGCTTCTTTCCACATCTCTTCCCACCCCGTTTTGAGGTGAAGATACTCTCACGACTGTCTACATAATCAATAGGTTGTCTACCTTTATCCTTGATAATTGCACTCCTCACAAGAGGTTGTTTAGCTGTCCCCTCACATTATCATCTTCGTGTTTTTGGTTCTGCATATTTTGTCGTACTTTAATCAAATTAGCGCACCAAACTTGAGTCTCGCTCTCAGTTATGTTATTTTCTTGGATATAGAGTAGAACAAAGAGGCCACCGGTGTTATGATCATGTCTCTCATCGTCTTCACATCTCCCGTCATGTAGTTTTTTAGGAGCATCGACTATTCCACGAAGTCGGCAAATTCAACATGCTATCCTTCCCTCCCTTTACTACACTTCTTGAGATTCCTCTTTCTCTAACTTCCACTAGCAATGTCTTGCCATAGTATACCTTGCTTGAACAACAATCATCCGATGCTCCCGACACTGCTATTCCTGTGTCCCTAGATTATGTTCCATCCGAGGATCCGATCTACACTCCACCACATGACCTTCGCCGATCCATTTGAGTAAGATCCCTCACATCCCATTTACAGGATTTTTATTGCTTTCATGACTTATCTACCTTACATGAACCTCACTCCTTTCGTGAGGCCTCCACTAACTCTATTTGGTAGGTTGCGATGAAAGAAGAACTTGATGCTTTACATAAGAACAATATATGGGATCTAGTTGACTTACCTCCTAGAAAGTCTCTGGTTGGGTGTAAGTGGATTTACAAAATCAAGACTTGTTCTGATGGCACCATTGACAGGTACAAGGCTCGACTTGTGGCCTGAGGTTTTACAAGGCTTGACTTTACGAGGAGACTTTTGCTCCAGTTGCTCGCCTTTCCTTTGTGCGTGCTCTGCTAGCTGTTGCAGCCTCTCGACATTGGTTACTTTGTCAGATTGATGTTAAGAATGTCTTTCTTAATGTTGATTTAAGTTAAGAAGTCTATCCCCCTGGATTATCTCATCCTACAAACAAGGTTTGTCGTCTCCGTCGAGCTTTATATGGACTTAAACAGGCTCCTCAAGCATGGTTTGCTAAGTTTAGTGCTACTTTCTCTAACCTTGACTACTTTCTCAGTTCATATGATTCAACCTTATTTATTCGCCGCACATATTGGGGTACCATACTTCTTCTACTCTATGTTGATGACATAATCATCAGTGGAGATGATATTACTGGTATTCAGGAAGTTAAACAGTTCCTCAGTCAACACTTTGAGATGAAAGATCTTGGTCCTCTCATCTATTTTCTTAGTCTTGAGATCTCTTCTTCTTCTTATGGTTATTACTTGACACAAGCTAAGTATATCTCTGATCTACTTTCCTAGGCCAATCTCATAGACAACATTGTCAACACTTCAACTAAGCTTAATACTCATCTCACTCTTGATGATGGCAAGCCTTTTTGTGATTTTACCTTATACTGGCATTTAGTTGGCAGTCTTTGTCTATCTCACTATCATTCGGCCTAATATCTCTTATGTTGTTCATCAGGTGAGTTAGTTTATGGCTGCACCTCGCTCCACTCATTTCTCAGCTATCCTCCGCATTCTCCACTACCTGAAGGGAACATTATTCCATGGGATTTACTTCTCCTCTCAGTCTTCTCTTTAGCTGCATGCTTATACTGATGTATATTGGGCGGGTGATCCGATAGATCGTCGCTCTACCATTGGTTATTGTTTTCTACTTGGCACTTCAATTATCTCTTGGCGAAGTAAGAAACAAACTATGATTGTTTCTTCTAGCATCGAGGCAGAATATTGTTCTCTTACTGACACTACCTCAGAGTTTCTTTGGTTGCGATGGCTATTACAGGATATGAGTGTCTTTGTATCCTCTGCTACTCCTGTATATTGTGACAATAGAAGTATTATTCAGATTGCTCGTAATGATGTTTTTCATGAACGAACCAAACATATTGAGATTGATTGTCATTTTATCCATCATCATCTTCTTCAGGGCTCACTACAGCTTCATTCTGTCACGTCTCGTGATTAGCTCGCAGACATCTTCACAAAGTCACATTCTCCAAGTCGTTTTCGTGATCTTGTATCCAAACTTAAGTTGGTCTCTCATACTCCACCTTGAGTTTGAGGGGGCCTGTTAGTTCATATTTATAGTTTGTCTCATATCGGTTATATATATATTTTACATGTACTGTTAGCTTATATATATATAGATATTCTTTATATATCATAAATATGATTCAATATATAATATTATGTTTAACGACCTCTAAATACAAACATAATAAGAATAAAGAAAGAGGCACATACCTATGCAGTATATAACACAATGCCTCAGAATCATGAATCCAATATAAGTTGCAAATCTGAATTTCATCAACCCTAACTAACTTCTTATCCGAATGTTGAGATAAAACACCTTCCTTCTTTGGTATAAGCACCTTCCTTCCTTGATTGTTATCTCTATGCCACTTGGGTTTTTTAGTTAAGTCCATGAGCCAAAGATTTTCATCAAATCTGATGGGAATATTCTCATAATACTCCTCATCTTCATGCTCCATGTTTGAAAGGCCGAGATTGTACAAATCGCGTTGCTTCATCGTCATCACACCCATCAAATTAGGGGTTCGCTCTTCCACAACGTAATATACTTGGTTATGAGAAGATAATATAAATGGGTTATCCTTAGCTGCACTCAAGTATGTATTTGACAGGGTGTGTTTGGTTCAATTCTTAAAACAAATAAGAATGAGAAAATAAATAAAAATGAAATAAGAATATAAAAAATAATTTTATTTATTTATTTAGTTATATAAAAAAAATAAAGAATAAAAATAAATAAAAATATAATATTTTAAAATTAAATTTTTTTAAAAATTAATTTAATTATAATAAAATTTAAAAAATATATAAAATATCTCATTAAAAAAATAAAATAAAGTAATTTTTATCGAACACACTTATTCTGGTAGAATATTATTTTTTGAAGCAAACATGGAATTGAAGCGAACATGGAATAGAAGGGCACTAAAGATTGAAACAGTTAAGAAGTTTAAAATAAAATTGAATTAAAAATAATAATAATAATAATAAGACGCCCTCGAAACTTTCCCTGGTCAAATAAACTCCGACGCCGGATAAATGTTTCCGGTGGCCGGAGCATCGGTCGCAGCTGATCCTCAAATTCGAAGGTTCTTTACCTCAATATTCCCTAAATTAAACTTCCTAGGGTTCAATTTTCTTTAATGGAGTCAGACGGAAAGAGCGAGAGGAGGAAGGGTTCTCCCTCAACGATACTGCGATGTTGCATCCTTCTTCTGCTCTTTGTCGGTTCATTCGTTTCGATGTTGATTTTCATGGGGTTTGTGGCTGTTCTATTCACTGGTTCATGGATTATGAACCCCATTTCTGGCGCCTCACAGTGCCGGATTGTCTCTAGCAGTGAGTCTTCTTTTATTTCTTTTCTTATCTCTTCTTAAATTAGTTCGATTCTAAAATGATACGGGGCTGTTTGGCGGCCAAGAAGATCCAACTAAATACGAGAACTGAGGTTTCTATTACATACGAGTATTTGAGCTACTGTGTCTCTGATTAGAGAATTATGTACCACTTTGAAATAACTTTTTTCCAACTTCTGAGCTCTAATTATTTCTGGATTCGACTTGTTTTTTTTTTTGGTTAACATATTTAGGTTCTATTGGATGTGAGTTTGGAAAACTAGATTTCGGATTTGTTGTTAAATTGGATTTGAATGGATATTATGCATTTGGTCAATTTATTGGGAAGCTGAATAAATTGGAGGTAAAAAATAAATTCAACCGGAGCTTGATAAACTGGGTTTTGCTGATTTCCTTAATTTCTTGATTGCCAACTAAGGGCTCTGTTGACAGTGGTGGTCCTGGTTGAATTTCTGACTACATAGCTCAGGAGATGATAGATATTAGAAAGCCTGGGATATGAGGCATTGGGATATTATAAGATGGAAGATTACTTCAGGAGATTTTAGAAATATTGATGTTTCAGAGTTGGATTGTGGACCAAGGAGATATTGGACAAATAGGTTATATTAAGACCCATGAAAACGCAGAGTTATTCTGGGAAATGATCTCTATTGGATAGCTGTTCATATACCAGATATAACACTTATGGAATTTATTAGTATTTACTTAGCTTTGGAGCTGTGTGAGATGAGGAGCTCATGCACGATTTTGAATGAGAGAAAGGAGGTAGGAGTCCTTTTCATATTTGACTAACGTACTGCAGTCATTATTTTTCACTTTTGTTTCTGTCACTTTGAAAAGTTGTATATTGCTGAGAATGTCTAAGGATGCTATCAAATCCCAGTTAAGTTGGACCAGCAATTTCTGGGATTCCATACTTTGGAGCTCTTATGATAATGATGCCATGCTTGCCTTTGGTGATCCAAAGACACAAATCTTAACCAAAACCGAATCGGCGCAATGGATTACTGGTAGGGTCTTGAAATTTTGGCCTTGAAACTGTTTCTAATGGTGGAGGAAAGCGTTTAGTGTAAAAATTCATTTACTTCAAATAGTTTTGACGTTTGAAGTAGCATTGTTATTTACAGAAAGAATTCTACAATAGAATTAGGGGTTTGAAAGGTAAGAAATTGGGCATGAAAAAGATGAAAAGCTGTCGGAAAGATGGTCTTTTTTGAGCGCCTGCAAGATGATCATGAATGAGGAGAAAACTTTGTCTAGAAAAGAGAAGTAGAATATTTGGAGCTCACAACCTGCATTCATTGATCCATGATACCCACAGTATTTAATAAATACATGTTCTTAGTTTAAGGGTTTGAACATAGATGAGTGTAGTGATGCTTACAAACTCTTGAACATTCTGTCACTATTATTGTAAATTTGATGATAAATCCAATGAAAACTAATACCCATTTTATTCTGGACTATATTAACAAAATAAGATGTATAACTGGTAGTTGGTCCCATGTAAAAAAATCATAAGAATTGCGGATGTTCATAAGTAGTTACAGTTGAATATAAGACTTAGTTACCCCTTTTAACCATAACAGAATAGTTTTCAAGCTTGAATGAGACACATCTGTTCTTGTGGGGTCTGTTTCTCATCTCCAGGGATTAATGATTAAGTTACTATTCCTTTTATTGATCTTGTTTTCATATATTTATCATGTTTGTGAACATGGACTAGTGGGAATTTCTGGAATTAAATCTCATCTATAGACCCATTTGCAACTCTATTATCTTTTAAATGAGCTATTTCGGAGATAATTAGGTCATGATGTTGATGTGCAAATGAAGAGGGGTGGAAGGACATGATATCTGAATAATGTAATGTTAATCTCTTAAAACCATCTCTTCTTGTCCTGATTATGCAATGTTTGTTTTTTCTGTGAACGAATATTCCGTGACTGCTTCATGGTTGTTTAACTTTGCAATGGCACAATATGACTTTGGTGTACCTGCTTCTTTTCAGATGTTGATCTTAGATCATCTAAGATCTGTGAACTTGGGTTACTGAATTATAGAGCCAAGGATGTCTTCCACCCTTTTGAAAGAAATAAATATAGATGTCGATATGATTATTACTGGGCGTCGGTCTTCAAGGTTTTATTTCTTCAAACTACATTTCCTTTGAGTTTTTCTCTTTCCTGCAAGCAAGTTCTCACTAATCATGGATGGATAAATGTAAAACTGTATATGTGAGTAAAAGTAAAACCGTTTATGCACTTGATGTCACTTCTATCCATACTGTTTTCATGAAATATGTGTCTATCCATACTGTTTTCATGAAATATGTGAGCTTTTTTCTAAGACATGTTTCCTCAATTATATGCATCATATCCGAGACATAGAAACATGGCAGTTTTGAGTTTTCAAAACTGCAATAAGGAAGGGAAAAGCTTTGAAAGAGTAGATGGACTAGCCAGTATTGCTAGTTTAAGTTGTTAAAAACTGAGCCCTGTCTCACCCATCACATTGTTTGTAATATGATTATGTGATCCAGTGAACTTTCTACAGTCTAAGCTACGAAATGCGAGCAGCTTTTCTAATTGATTACCGTTCATATTAGATCTTTATGATATTTACACATTCTGTTCATCACATTCATAAATGTTATTATGTAGATGATAACATGCAAGTGCTGTTACTCTTGTATATTCTACTGCTAGCTACATGCGCCTGTTGATGGTCATGGGCATTGTCTATAATTCAATATTAACTATTCCTTGTAAAAGTTTCAGGTGGAATACAAGGATCAACTTTCTGGTCAAACTAGGACTGCTTTAGCGGAGGCTCCAAATGAGGCCCTTCCTCTTAGTTGCAGGCCTAATTTTGGAGTTGCATGGTTGACTAAAGACAAATTTAAGGTAAGGTGTTGCAAAGCCCTGTCATGATTACTAAAGCTTTTACTAATTTAATTTTGAGCTAAATTGTTGTTTCAGTCCCTCTACTTTACTTTTCTCAAATTTTCATCCCTCAACCTTTTTCTGCCTCAGTTTGGTTCTTGAAAGAATTAAAGTGTCCTATTTAGTCCCTCCCCAGTTTTCCATCGAAAACTCTTTTGTTTGGCACACATGGCATATTAAGCCAACATGGCAGCGAACCCTCCATTTTCAAACTCTTTATCACCTGCCATATCAATGAAACCCATGTCTTATCTATATATGACAATTATAACCATTTCCCATTGAACAGATGGTTAATAATTTTTAATTTCCATCCGTATTTTTGCTGCTCTGGACTAGGTGAATGAAACATATGACTGTTGGTACTCTGGCATTTCCAAAGTGAGCTTATATCACGATGGATTATTTAGTTGCAAAGCTGAAGACCTGTCAGCATTTGAGATGATAAGAAGATATTATTTCTTGTGAGTATTTAAGTCTTCTAATATAGATCATGTCATTTTTGGCTACTTCGACATGCTAAGAGAGAATTAAGTTTTACAGATAAACTAGTTTTTGGGCTTTCCCTGATAATCTTTGCTAGCTATGGATCTCATCCTCTTACAAATAAAATCAAACAATTGAAACTTTAATCTGATAACTTAACATCTTCAATTTATCTACCAAGCAGCTTGCTAGAAACGAAGAAGGATTCAACTGCATTATTTACATCAGTTCTCACTATGCTCCAGCACCTATAGAAGAAAGTAAGCTCAACAATTTATCTACTAAGCTCTTCTTGTAGCTCTTTGCTTCTTTTTTTTTTTTTTTTTTCTCTTTTTTGCCAACTACTTGTAGCTCTTGATTTACTTGATTGCGGCAAGGTTTGTCAGATAAACTCCGCATCAGTGAGGTTATCTTACTCAAGTAGTTGCATTCAGATTCTTAATGTTTGTACTATTAAAATTTCCTAACAATATTGGTCTTCCCTTTTTTCATTCCAATGTGAATCTTTCTAGAAATCATCAAGTATCCCTAAAATTTAGAAATTTCTTGTATGAACTTAGTCTAGGGTGAGAAGCCTGGGCCCTAGACCAAACCACTTGAAAAGCACCAAGTGGAAAGAAAAGAAAAGTGTAATTATTTCTTTACACCCTTTCCGCTTGTACGTTCTTAATAATCTAGTCTCAAGTCTTGCTCTATACCAAGTCTATGCAAGAATTTCACATAAATTTATTACTCCTTTACCTCGAAAGTCGTAATCTGTCCTACTATTGCAATAACACGAGTTTTTTGTAGGGGATTCTTGGATTGATAGTCTATGCTAGTTTGGGAACCTAGTTCTGAATTGTGATATCCGGATTCCCATGAGAAAAGTTAATGTCCGGCAACAGGGCTAGCAAGAATAAGGAACATGAGGTTTATGCATCGGAATTGATTGATCCATCAGTCACTGTAGTGGGCTTTTTTTAACATTGCATAAAACCCTAACATAGACAATGAAAATGGATAGCTCAAAAGGCTGTTCCGCAGTGGATAGGAAGAATGATGGGTCATTTTCTTTTCACTATGTATAGAACTTTCCTATATTTATTTATTTATTTATTTATTTATTTATTTTCTCACTTAATCTTAGTAACATAGGATAGGATTTTTTATAAGTGGGCGAAACTACAATTTGGATAAGATTATATGGATCAAAATGGTAATATATTTTAGTTAGAATCTGTGAATTTAAATTGAATTTTGTTGATTCAGAATGAACTAAAGTCTAAGTTGTTAGTTTAAAATGAGCCAAATGGACAATGAAGGCCCTTGACATTATAAATTGAAACCTGAAAAGTAAAATTTATAAATTAATAAAATAAAATAAAATAGAATAAAGAAAAACATAAGGAATGCTATCTATTACACTGTATTGTAAAATCACTGTTCCTGTCTGACTCTTCACTATCCGACCAAGCTCTAATGAATATAGAATCTCAGCAATACATGAAGAGTTAAAGACAATTTAATGTCAAAATTAAATTTGAAGTACAATTTAGTATTAGAAGTTTTGGAAGGTATAACTTGCGCCCCAATTTTTTTTAAAAGTATAAATAACATCTAAAATCGATTTTTTTCATTTAACTATCACAAATTAAATACTTCTTTTTATTTTTAATTCTAATCTTTTACTACGACCTTTACCAAATAATCCACTTTTGCTGACCATCGACCACTCACACTACTGACCACCACCTAAAATAATATAAAATTTTAAATTTGATCAACTAATAATTTAATAATTATTTTTAAATTATTCACGTTTATTTTTGTACCAAAACTACATTTTAATTATGTTTCATTAAAATATTTATTAAAAAAAAAGTTCAGTTGCGGCGGTCGGTGGAGTGGTTGGTGGCAACGGTTGGAAGTGGCAGCAACAACAGAGTAATTGATGGAAGTGGTGGTAAAATGATGTAGAGATAAAAATTAAATTTAAGATAATGAAATAATGTATGATTTAATTGTTAAATCTCAATAGACATGACCATATGAGTCATGTAATTCCTTATGCAACTTAGATAATAGATCTATAGAAAATTATTTTCTAACCATTTTACTTTACAAAGATTCATTGTTGGACAATGTATATCACTCATAGGATTTATCCTCTTTGATGATAAGGTTACAAATCTCATCTTATTACCCTACAGATAACACATTCTTGAACACATGCTCAATGGGTCGGCCTTTTAGTAGCCTTTGGCTAAGACCATATGGAGCGATATCAAAACATAACATCTTATACACTAGTATTGTAGTGATCTCAAATTTGAGGATTATAAGTACTTTAATCAATTGACAAGTCTTATTAACAGTCATTATCATTACCATTAAGACTTGTTGAATGATCACATTCAATAATTAATTTTTTATTAATCACATATTTCTATCATAATATTTTATAATATCGATGATTATGAGAACATCATTCTTACAATAAGAAGATAGCTCATGCAATAGTTTTCTCATATTGTCAATATCCCTTTTTGATAATTCTACAACTACGAACTGTTTGGATTTTTGGCTTATAGCTCATTGGGTCTCACGAGCAGATCACTATCATAATCCTAAGAGTATTACCTATGACTCGGGAATCTATCATGCTAAACATACATAAAGACATACATTCAAGCATTTTATTCCAATAATATAATAAACATATGATAAATATATATTAATTGCTCAAATGATAAATGCAAAGTATTTAGGCATTGATAATGTTTACATGTAAGACTGAATATCATAAGTATATGGCCTGGTCAGAAATATCCAAGAGGCTTGATGGCATTGTAATTTTTTTTAGAAAAGCACCTGTGAATGGATCCGCTATGTTGTCGTCTATTTCCACTCTTTCTATGTTCACCTCCCGATGCCCAACTCTCTCTTAGATTAGGTGATACCATCGCAGTACATGTTTGGATTTTTGATGAGATCTTGGTTCTTTTACTTGTGCAATGACACCGTTGTTATCGCAGTACACTACTATAGGATCAATAATGCTAGGAACCACACCAAGTCCAGTTATGAACTTCATCCAAACTGCTTTTATTAGTTGCTTCAGAAGCGGCTATGTATTTAGCTTCAGTAGTGGAATATGCGGTAGTTTCATATTTGAAACTCTTCCAACTTATTGCTCCACCATTAACGCGAATACGAATCCTGAAGTTGATTTGTTGTCATCTAGATCTGATTGCAAACTGGAGTCTATGAAACTCTCAATTTTTCAGATCATTCCCACCATAGATGAAGAACATATCTTTAATTATTCTCAAGTACTTAAGAATGCTCTTAACAACCTTCTAGTGTTATTCACCTAAATTGCTTTGGAACCTGCTCATAACACTTAGAACATAGGCTATATCCGGTCTCGTACATAGCATAATATACATGATAGAGCCTATAGCCGAAACACAATGAACTCTAATCATGAGTTATATGTCCTTTGGAGTCTTAAGAGACATCTTCTTTGAGAGAGATGATCTATGAAATATTGGCAATAGTCATTTATTGGAATTTTCCATACTAAATCTCTTTAATATTTTGCTAATGTACATGGATTGGGTCAAGCCAAACAGTCTTTTGGATCTATCTATATAGATCTTTATACCTTATACACGAGATGCTTTACACAGATCTTTCATGGAGAAGTTTTTCGACAACAAAATCTTTATGGATTGTAACATACCAACGTCATTCCCAATAAGTAGTATGTTCATGTTCAAGCTAGTTTTGTCCTTAAAACTTAAAAGATATAAACCATCAACTAAGTAACTACTTCCAAAATTCACACCATTCATAGAAGTAATACAAGTTTTGTTCTCAAACAAGAATGTGTAACTAACTTCAACGAGTTTAGATACATAAATAATATTACTAATTATAGTCCGTCCATAGAAGCATTCTTTTAAACAAGCTCTAAGCTAGCTGGTAAAGACAAAACATAAGTCCATATGGCTAACGTTGCAACTCTTTCTCCATTTTCCGCGCGTAGGTAAGCTTTCCCTCTCTTCTCCTCTTACTTCTTAGGTTTTGCACATCATTACAAATGTGAGAACAATATCTAGTATCTAACACCTAAGTAGAAATAGAACTTGATGAGATATTAGCTTGAATCATGAGCGTACCTTAAACATCAATATATTTAGGTGGAAGGGATGCCAAGTATGCCTCATAATTCCTCTTCCAATATCCAGTTTTCTTGCAATGGAAATACTTATCCTTGCTCCTTTTACCTTTACCTTCCTTCTTTCATTGAGTTTATCAAACTCTCCAAGTCCCTTACATGCATATTTAGCCTTATCCTTTGCCCTTTTAATTTGAGCTTTGGCAACCTTAAGCATATCTAATAGTCCATGCATAGAGGGGCTTAACTTGTTCATGTTGTAGTGAAGGTTAAAGGCGGAGTACAACTTTAGAATGACTACATGATGATGTCATTGAAGAGTTATGGATCCATGCCAAAGCCTAGATAATCTAGTTTTTCCAAGGATCTAATCATCTTCAATACATGTTCTTCAACAGGTGTTGACTCATCCATCCTCATATGAATGAAAGCCTTCAAGGCATCAAACTTTTGTCTGTGAACTTTACATCCCCAAATCTCATTTAAGTCAGTTAAGATTTCAGTGACATGCTTTCCTTCATATTGGATTTGAAGCTCATTTGATGTAGATGCTACCAGTATCTTATACACCCTATTATCTTAGGCGAATCAATTAGGCCAAGATTCCCTCTCGTTGGTACTAGCATGTTCCTAAGAATGAGCTTTGATCACTCCTGTGTTTATGATATGAGCAAGTTGTTCATTTTTTAGAACTATTCTTAGTTTATACCAATCCTTGAAGTTAGTCCTTACCAACATTCATTTCAAGCATTGATACTCACAAACTTTTCATTAGAGCCTGCTTTCATAAAAAGAAAAAATAACAAACACACAACATAAGTAATTTGCAAAATTATCAGCTTTTAATAAAATTAAGAGACTTTTTAATTATAGCTTGACTCCCACTATTTTTTTTACAATTTACATTTACACTTTATGTGAACCGAGTGAAACTCTTTTCTCCAAGTGGGAAAGGGACCCTCACATAAATATTACGGTCTCACGTGTCTGTAGCCAACCATAATATCTATGCAAGGTAACACAACAACTTTCATAGTTTTATCTCATATAACTCCTTTATTATCTATAGAAGAATATGGTTCAATATGTCGGTAGCCAACCATATCTTAATAGTTAAGCTTAACTCAAAGCATTTGTGTGACATAACACCTACTCAAACTAATACTCCCTATGTGTCTATAGCCGAGTATAGTTGGAATATTGCAATCACTTGCATCTTATGCATTTTATTAACAACTTAACTCGCATACTAATTAACCATAAACCCCTGTGTCCATAGCCAATTAAATGATTAATTAACACCAAATTAATTGTAATGCTTTGGGAGACATCATGTAAAACTTTCTTATATGGATTACAATCTTAATATAATCAAGAATGGATTTTATTTTATTTGATCTTATCAAGACTCTATACATGCTTATTCAATATTATGAGATTCAATATTGCAATTCCTAACATGCATAATGTCTAGCTTATATACATGTTCAATCAAATAATCAATTTCACACATATAAATGCTCATTGTCAATCAATTTATCAAACTTTAAATTGTGCTCTTTATGTGGTTATGTGTTATTAATTACTTCCAATCTTGAACTCTTTTAAGAATTGAAAACTTTAATTGTTGGAAAAACCCGCCAATTTAGAACTTTTTCTAAATCAAGAGACTGTAATATATTAAAATGAAACCTAAATTTTAAATCAACATTCAAAATTACAATAATTCATATTCTATCTCCTGGACTATACAATCAATTACCATTTTCAATTTATATGCTTTTCTTTCAAGTAAAACCGGAATGATTAAATTTCATTAACTTTAATATTTCGGATAATCTAGAATTTAATTATCTTTTGACTCACATGGCCTAAAAAATGTGCCTAATTTCAACCTAACCGAATCAAGCAGGGCCCACCCAACATCAATACCAGGGAAAATGGGACCTGTACCTAACCAATTAGCATTGTGGCAACCACCTCATTATTGCTGTCGGGATGAGGCAGTAGCTGCCATGCGTGCGCCAACAAATGCCATCAAGCCCGGCGGATGGTCGCTCCACCTGGCGGCAGTGCTTCGGCATTCAATTGTTTCATGCAATAAGAAATCCTTTTCCGAATCATAATTTTTGAGATCTTATCTCTAGGGCACATTCCAACACACTTTAGTAAATTTATGCAATTTAATATTCCACCCGAAATACATGAAAATTGCATTTTGAGTATAATCCAACCATGGAAACATCAATCAAACAATCCCAAACCTTATGGAACATAACCCTAGGCTCTAATACCATTGTAAATTAGTGGTTCTTCATCTATCCAGGGTGGAATCCATTTTCAAAAAGTGGATCCAAACATCCAAACTAACTAACTACCACCAAGATCTAAGGAAGTATGCCATGCAAAACTTGCATCCGGAAATTTTGGTTAAAAAACTTAGATGTAAAAATCTAACTATGAACCGAGAGAGGGAGAGAGTAGAAATATACCTAGCCCAAATGTCCTCCGAAAACCGGACGATTTTCCACCTAAGTTGATGATGGCCACCACCATCACCATCGTGTACTTCCGCCGACCGCCGCTCCTTTTTATTTTATTGGACTCGAAACCATTATCTAGTTTCTATTGGTATCCACACGAATAATAATTCAAAGGTTTTCTCTAGATTCAATTATCATCTCATGTTTATTGACTCTTCAAGAAAATGGAAATGGGTTGAGAGAAAAGATAAATGGAAAATATCATTTTTCGTTTCAGTTTCATGTATGTGCATCAAAGGCATGTATTAAAGCCCCAAGGTTTCCTCATGTTCCTTATAAAGGGACATGTGACTTAGGCCTTAAGCCCAAGTGCATTTCTCAAGCCTAAACCCTTTTAAGTTGTGTTTGGGTTTCGTTCTTCATTTTATTTTTTGATTTTCTGAAAAATTATAACAAAAATAAATTTCAACTTTACTCGGTAAAGTTTACTTTTATTTTGGGCCTTACACGTGTCCTGTTTTCTAATGTTTTATATTTTTTCAATTTAATTTTAAATTAAATCTAAATCAGACCTAGTTTACGCCAATAGTATGGATATTATCTATATTTAACAAATGAAACTAATTAATGATTTAACGTTTAACTCAAGTCCTCTAAGAATGAGTCAAATTTCCAAAAATAGATCTCTAACATTTGATCAGGTTGTCCTTTATGTTTGTGACCCAACAGGTTCTACATCACGCCGAGAAGTGAGCCTCATAACAATTTGTGAGTTTTATTCATTCGTTACGAGTGAACCATCTAGATCTTAAACTAACTCTTAAGTTAGATAGTTAATAAATCATCATACATGATTTAATTAATTTTAAACTACCAGACCCACATTAAACTCAAGCAAGGCATATGGGCCACCCGTTGAATGAGAAGTTCTTGAAACTTTACAAAGAATTGTAGTGATTATTACCATACCAGACTAATCTTTCCATCTATCAAATCTCTATCAGTCTTGGGTTATGGTTTAACTATTAAACACTAATAGGTTTGACCATAGGATTCATGTAATAATTCCTTGTGCATCTGAAACAATGCAAATGAAATAATGGATCTATGGAAAACTATTTCCAATCATTCCACTTAGCAAAGATTCCTTGTTGCATAAGGTATATCACTTATAGGATTTATCCTCGTTGATAATGAGGTGATGAATTCCATCTTATCACCCTATAAACTAGACATACTCGAACACAAGCTCAATGGTTCGGACTTTTAGTGACTTTTGGCTAAGACCATGTGGAGCGATATTAAATTATGATATCTTATATGTCAGTATTGTGGTGATCTCAGATTTGAGAATCACAAGTACCATAGTCATTTGACAAGTCTCATGAACAGTCATCATCATTACCATTAAGACTTGTCAAGCGATCACGTTCAGTGATTAATCTTCTATTAATCACCTGTACCTATCCCATTATTCCCTAATATTGATGATTATGATAACATCATTCTTATAAGAAGAAAATATCCCATACAATAGTCTTCTCGGATTGTCGATATCCCTTTATGACAATTGTACGACTACAAACTTTTTGGATTTTAGGCTTATAGCTCCTTTGGTCTTACCGAGCAAGATCATTATCATGATCCCAAGAGCATTACCTAAGACTCGGGAATCTTTCATACTAAACATACATAAAGATATACACATTCAAGCATTTTATTATTCCAACAATATAATAAACATATGATAGATATATATTAATTTCTCAAATAATAAATACATAGAATTTATAGCGTTGATAATGTTTATATGTAAGACTTAATCTCATAAATATATGGCCCGGTCAAACATATCTGAGTCACTTGACATACATATATTTTCATAATCTGCCTCTAATCGATGTCCGTCTGCATTCAGAATCATCCTCCCCTGCTGAAGCCTCAGAGTATAAGTTCTTCCATCAGATTAATCGCAATCGTGAGCTCTCCCTTCCCCTGCTCCGATTCTTGTTTTTTTTTTTCCCTTTTGTCTGTTTGTTTACCTAGAAAATTCCAGCAAAGGAAATGAATCTCAAGTTTCAACCTCATTTGCAATTTTGTTTTCTCTTATAATACTAGAAGAGAAATTGCGATTCGCTCATTGTTCAAATGAAATATCTCTCTTTCTGGAAAAGAAAAAAGGAAAGAAAAAGTAAAATGAAGTTTCTTATTGGGGAAATGTGAATTTGTGTATATATGAATTGTACAGAAAGGCATTTTCATCAAATACTTTCTTAATATTTGGGATTAATTTTAAGATTGCTACATGAAATGCTTGTATCAACAAAAATTCTTGATTCGAAAGCTTGAAAGGTTAGTGTTTAATTTAGTCCTAGTTCTACACAAAATGTATATAAAATCATTGTCATTATGGAAAATGAGCGTTTATTTTTAACTCTTTGAATTAATTTTCCACACGTACTAATCGTTGATAAAGTTATAGTAAAAGTCATGGCCCAAGCATGTAAAATTGCAAATATTGCAGACCAGGAGATTTCATGTGAGTACTCAAATTTCTTGAATTTGGTATATGATGATACATGCCAAGTTTTGCCCTGCTGCCTTCTTAATCCTTGAGATTGAATCCCATTTTTTCGATGTAATATATCATTCATCATATTTCAATAGCACTCATTATTATAGTAAGCTATTGTTTATTTTTCCTGTAACATCTCTTGATTGTTCCATTCTCTATTGAGCAAACTTACCCCAATTTCTTCGTTTTACTACAGTGGTAGAAGATCTTCAGGCGAAGACAACCTTTGACGTCAATGGATGCGATTTATTTTATCCATCAATGTAAAGAGAAGTAAGATATCTCTTCTGTTACTTGGCTATTTAAAAAGGTTCATTGGAATTGGCTTTTTCAGTGGGATCCCTTCATGCAGGCTTTTGTCACTGATCATGAAGGAGTAATGCAAGAACTTTAGTATGCTCAGAGTGCCCTAAAATTTGATGCTTGCTTAAACACAATGGCATAGGTTTAATAAAAATTAAACACTTTAACCCTTTTCTAATTTGAAAAAATGTTTATCTTGCTTGGAGACAAGTTAATTTTGAGTACTTTTAAATCAATAATAAATTTAACATATAGGGTAACGACGAATGTGTCAATATTTTTCCTATTATTATTGAGCTCGGAATATCAAGTATTGGTTTTTTGGGCATTGAAAGCAATTTACTCTTGATTGTTTTTTCCCAATTAAGCGAAGATGAGTTTCATCGCATACAATTCTTTGAATCAAAGAATGAGCTAAAGATGATTCTACAAATACATGCGACCCGACAAAATTTTGAATTGAAAATGAAGAAATCGAGTAAGACTACATATGTTCCATGCTAGAAGAAAGTAAGTTTGTTCATTTTTTCAAATTCAAAGTTATAAAGATCAATACACATATAACTCAACTACTTGCATAAAAAATATCGGCAACCATCCGCATTGGTAATTGAACAATATTTGATGAATAGTTATAGTAGGAGCAACAAGGGTCCTAACCTGAAAATGATTAAAACCCTAGCCCATAAAGATCTCAAGGTAAATATTATTTACTAGAAGGCATAGAAAGTAAGGTCTATTACACGTGATCTAGTTCGGAGTACAACCGAGGAGAGCTATATAAGATTTTCATGTTACTCTATCGTGATGAAAGTAATAAATTCATAGACTGTAACTACATTTTTAACTTATAGAGAAGAAAGTTTTCTTTATTATTTTATAGCTTTTATGGAATCCATTAAGGGGTTTCGGTTAATGCTAAAGGTTATTTGTATTGATGAGATATTTTTGAAGTGTAAATACAACGGCACGCTTCCAACCACAACTTCACACGATGGTAACAATCAACTCTATCCAATAACATATGCTATAGTTGACTCGGAGAACAAGGCACCTTGGACTTGGTTCTTGGCTATACTTTAAGAAAATATACTTGATGCCCTCAATTTAGTATTCGCTTTAGATTAATCACACTGTATCAAAAATATTGTACAAAGTATTTACCCCGAATTAAAAATATGGTGCATATATTTAGCACATCAAGTAAAATATCAAGTCGAGATCAAAGAGTGGTGGAATTGTCTCTCTATTCTAAAAGACAAATAAGTCATATAGGCTACAAGAATTCAACAAATACTTTGATGAGATCAGAGCATCGCATTCTAGTGTGGGAACATACGTTGAGGATATTAGTTTTGAACTTTGGTTAAGAGCTCATTTCTAAGATCTTAGATGCAACATTATGAAAAATAATAATTTTGAATCGCATATAGCCGCGTTGATGGATGTGAGTGAATATCTAATTTTAGCCTTGCTTGATAGTATTAGGAAGAATATCTAATGCGCGTTGGTATGTTCCCTACTTATGTCTCTTTTGTACTTTATTGGGAGGTCGTCCGTCATGATCTATTTGTTGATTCTCTTATGTACTACTTTATCCCAAGGGTAACTATCGAAGAGCTCTAGGTCTGAGACCATGTATAGATACTGAGTTGGCACTAAGTGCCTTCTTATAATATCTAAGAGGCCAACCACCAAGAAATAGAGAAACACTAACTTGTATTGTAGTTCTTCAACCATTACTGCATTATTAGGATCTTCTTCACGCCTTTTAGTTCTACACTTGGTATTTTCGAGAATGTCAATAAGCTCATCACATGTAATCTTATCATTCTATTTGAAAAAGTGCTTCATGAATTTTGTATTTTTCTTTAATTTGTAAGGTAAAGCTGGTGGCTTGTGACATCTCGGTTCAATAATTAGAGCAAACTCTTTGATTGAGTAACGAAGAGGATAATCAGTTATGTGTACCATACCTCATACTTCTTTGCAGACTTAGCTTGACGGAGATCAAGGCTTTGACTAACTAAGTGAAGAATGAAAGCCTCTCATCAACCTTTATGAAGTGGCCAAAATATAATTTCCTAAACCTTTCATTCTGTCTACTATTAAGTCTCTTATCAAATTCTGAAATCACCTCATGTAGCCTCAAATGATCAGTAAATGCATAAGGGAAATGATCATCAGACTTCAAAACCTTTTGACTAAGATTAACTATGTTCTCCGTTAGAAATCTTAGAATTCTATATGAAATCATGAATTTCGGACTGAGATCATAGTTCATCTCAATCCAAAATTCTGGAGGTGAACTATGATTTCAAATAAAGATTTCGATTGAGAATGTAGTTGATCTTAGTCCGAAATAAATATTTCAGATTGAAATGAACTAATAATCTCAGTTCGAACTCTTTGTTTCAGACCATGATCATTTTGATCTAAATCTGAAATCACATGTGATGAAATATTTCAAAATATGATCTATTTGATCTAAGTCTGATATCACATGTTTAGTTTGTGATCTAAGTCTAAAATTAGACCGAGATCAATGAAATTTCAAAATCTAAATCAAGATTTCACGGACAAAAATCCGAAATTAAACTCACAGATTTCAAAGATTTCACAAAACCCCTAACTTTGATTTACAAATTCATCAAAATCAATCCGTCATCTAACCAGTTTTATCAAAATCAAATCCCAAACTTTAATTAAAAATTTATATCCTGCGATTTTCCTTTTCTCCACAATAGCATTCTTTGTTAACCATTAATGATCGTGCAAGTTGATGGCTACTGTAAAGAGAAAGAAAATTAACTTGCAAAGAAGAAGAAAAGAAAGAAAAAGATCAATGAAGGAGAAGAAAAGAAACGAGACATATCGTTTGATGACCTTGTGAGTTTGATGAAGAAGATGACAACGATTGTTGATGAGGAAGAGGGACGAAGAAGAAGGAAGAAGACGGACGGAGTTCCCGCAAGTAAGAAGATGACTATTTTGTGTTCTTTTCTAAGATTCGAGGGTTTGAATTTCAAGGTGGGTATTTTATTATCATATTTTTATCTTCATTTTTGTTTTTATTTTTAAATTTATTTAATTTATTAATTTTTAAGGTTATATGTAAAAAATATTTTAAAAGAGTTATTTAACAAAACAACTATTGAAAGGAGAATATATTTTTAAATTAATTCAAAATTAAACGTTGGTGTGGTATGGGAGAAAAATTGGTGAGAAGAATAAGGAAATTGTGCGTGTATTTTACTGATATATATATATATATATATTTTTTTAAAATTATTTGGAGTGCATATTTAGATATCCGTCTGGTTAGCCGGTAGAAATTATATCCGGCCGTCCCAACTTTTTTTGAGTAAACTATTCACTCCTTAGGAGTCGGTTATAATTTTTGCTCATGGTTGAAATGCTTGTAACTTGTTGAAGCTTGAAAGAACGTTGCAGACGGGTGTTAAAAAAGTGAAAACCGACCAAGAAGCCGTCGGTTAGAATCTTAGAAGAAAAAAAGCAGTAGTCCAAGTGGGTCCCCCAGAAGCCTTATGATGACCCGCCAACGTGTCAATATCACGAACATGGCAACATCCTGACAGGTCAGCACTTACCCAAAAAATCACTCCTGATCCCATTCCAACCCAGTTATCCCTCACCCCCCCACCCCCATCTCTTTCTCTGTAACGCTTCTTTCAATGGCGGTCAACGTGTCGAGACTTCATCGATAGTTGAGCCCGTGAGAAACGCTCACCAAATCTCAGACTTCTCAAGTGATCTAACCACTTCTTCGTACCGATTCTGAAGTTCGAAAGCTGTATTTTTCAAGGGTTATGGGCGGGATGGGAGGCAATAAGAGAACTTACTCTGCTAATTCCGATGACTACAAGCTTCTCGAGGAGGTCGGTCATGGCGCCAGTGCGACGGTTTTCAGAGCGATCTATCTTCCATTCAATGAAGTTGTTGCTATCAAGTGCTTGGATCTCGATCGCTGCAATAGCAATCTGGTTAGCTTCGCTGGTCTTCATTTTCAGAATTTGTTGACGCATTTATTTTTTTAGCTTTCAGTCAGCTCTTTCAATCTGGATTCGATTCAAGCTTTTGTTTGGTTTTGGATTGGATTTTTACTCAACTAAGGTTTTTGTGTGTGAGAGCGTGCTTCTTATTTGATTTTCAAGTATATATATGCCTATAAAGATGTTGATAGTTAAAGAAGTTATAACCTTTTCGTATCACAAGTCAGACTTATAAGTTAGAATTGTTCTTGGTTTTCCATTTTAGCATGGTGCGTAAACTTAGTGCTTTACTACCAACCACCCACCAGGCCACCCCCCCCCCCCCCCCAACTCTCTTTTCCCTGCACTTTTTCCCTTTGTTGATTTTTATGTTGAAACAAAGTCTACCTAGCTTACTTTACGATCATGCCAAGTCATCTACTTCAATCAGAATTTTAAGTGTAAATGGAATATGCTAAAATGGTATGGAATATATCTCTAAGGAATTGTGTACTCTGGAATTCTCCATAAAGAAAGAAATCTGCAGAGTTTTTCTGTTTCAATTCAAAAGATTCTTAATTACGCCTTCAACTCTTTTCAAGAGTTTATATGATGGCCATTTCTTTTAAGGATTGCTATCATAATATTAGATATCAATTGGGAAGGACCTTTTGCTTCTTCATTCGTTTTTAGGTGTCTCATTTCTTGCTCACTCTTGCTGTCTTTTTAACATCTATATTCTGAAAGGAATGGGGTTAAAGCCCACTAAAATGGTAAACTTAGATGACTTTGTAAATATCTTTCATATTTATGTGGAGATATTTACAATCAGCCAGTTGACTATGTTAATAAACGATGTATTGCTGGGGAAGAATGGAATTCCATATTCGTGCAGTTTCCCATGAAAATCTTGTTTTCTTTCATGCTGGTTTCTTCTTCTGTGGTTGTTTTTCTTAACTCAAGTGGTGCACTTTTCTCCTTTATAGGATGATGTACGAAGGGAGGCTCAAACAATGAGTTTGATAGATCACCCAAATGTTGTAAGGTCATACTGTTCATTTGTTGTTGAACGACACCTTTGGGTGGTCATGCCATTCCTGGCAGAAGGTTCTTGTTTGCACCTAATGAAGATAGCGTATCCAAATGGCTTTGAAGAGGCTGCTATTGGTTCTATACTAAAGGAAACTCTTAAAGCTTTGGAGTACCTTCATCGCCAAGGACATATTCACCGGGACGTTAAGGTTTTTTGCCTGTGAAATTTGCTTCATTAACTCATGAGATCCCTTTTCTCCTTTGGCATTCTTTCATCAAGAAGATCCTAAGTTAACGATACATGTGCTTACAGGCTGGAAATATACTACTTGATACTAATGGGACAGTGAAGCTTGCAGATTTTGGTGTTTCAGCTTGCATGTTTGATGCAGGTGATAGACAACGCTCCAGAAATACCTTTGTAGGGACCCCATGCTGGTAAAATATATCATTTGTTTTTTAAAACTTTTCTTGGCTTCAGTCTCTGTAGAATGTTTAATTTATAATTATTGACAGGTTCTAAAACTTTTTTTTTTCTTTGCAGGATGGCACCAGAGGTACTACAGCCGGGAAGTGGATACAATTCGAAGTGAGTTTCTTAAATGCTGTGCTTCAAAACAATACTTTTCTATCTTATGTTAAGTTTTCAAGCATGTAGCTATAATTACTCAAGTATTGCTTATTTGACAATTCAGACGGTTGGACTATGACTGACCAAGTTAGTGTGGATACTTGAGACCAAAACTGTAAAAGAAAAAGAAAAAGAAAAATAAATTGACATATGCGACATATTTAGTATAACTGACTTTAACCAAATTGGATAAAATTACTTTTTATATCAATTGAGTATATTTTATAACATTAATTAAAAAGATTTTGGAGCAGGTTGAGAATTAGTATATTCCAACACGTCTAACCTTTTTTCATCATAGCTATTGCTCATTAACGTCGTATACTTCTTCATTTCTGCCTGTTCAAACAACTTGTACCCGCAGATTTATGTGTATCTATATATATGTATGTATATATGTTTCTTTTCTTTCTAGAGTTATCTTCGTCAGTTTTGGTTGTGCATTCAAATTAGTGAACTCCTTTCTGAGGAAGTATGACTTAGTTTTGATGTTGTGTGTTTGTATAGTCTACTAAATGGATTCATTATGGGATATATGCCAATCTTACACTACAATTACTGCTCACCCTTTTCCATCTAACTAAAACTCCCATAAACTCATAAAACTTAGTTCATTTTCCAAATAAATGATTTTAGGAAGTAATTTCACCAGGAAACTTGTACCATGGTTGCTTGAATCCGAAATTCCATGGTTGCTGTCAGATATTTCATGTTCACTCTTAGTTTCAGAAGCACTAGGTTTTTCCTTGTTTATGGCCATCCCGTTCTTTGTCATGGCCGGAGTACAACGTCTAGTTTTCCTAATCTGATACCATGAAGAATGATAGGAAACAAATATTGCTTTCTTATTTCCTTTTTTTTTATCACTTACAGCATAACCCTAGGGAAAGATATATAGGAAAGTAAATACAAGGTAATCCCTAAAAACTAGGAACATAATAATTCAGCTAATAACAATAAGGAAAAAATAAATAACTAACATATCTAACTAAGAAAATAAACTATTCTAATAATATTTCTACATGATGTATCCTCAAAGAATGTCATATCCGAGCTTATAAAGAATATTTTTGATGTAGGATTATAGCATTTGTATACCCCTTTTGGTTTGGTGAGTAACCAACAAAGACACATATTTCAGCTCTAGGATCAGTTTAGAAGACCGGCTGGGTGTATGAATATGGACAAACACTATACACCCAAAGATCTTAGGTGGTAAAGAGATAAGAATCCTAATTGGGGATAGGTTGTTGAAAGTTCTTGAATTGGATTTTGGTAATCTAAGACCCTAGTTAGCATTCTATTTATAAGGTGTGTAGCAGTAAGAATAGCCTCTCCCCATAGATATTTAGGAACACTCGTCTGTGGGGCACGAGGACAAGTAGATTGGTGAATTATCCCTTTTTCCACTAGGAATTCACTAAGAATGGAATCAAAGTACTCTTTCCCATTGTTAGTTCTAAGAATTTGAATTCGGGTTTGGAATTGATTTTCAATCATATAATAGAATTCCTTAAACACTTTTGCAGCCACTGCTTCTCTTTTAACAAAAATACCCAACAGATTCTAGTATGGTCATCTATGAATGTGATAGATAAACCACCTAGAACCAGAAAATAGTCATCACTCGAGATTTTTCTAAAATAACACTATGGATTAGATAGAAGGGTTTAGATGGCTGATAGACATGAGATTTATAGATAGCACAATGATGTTTTGATAGTTGAGTTTCACATTGAAGAGATAATGAATTCAAATTGATTTCTTTAAACAAAGATGGGAATAATTGTTTAAGATAAGGAAAACTAGGATGACCTAACCTATAGCGCCATAACATTATTTGATCTTTAACAGAAATAGAACTATTAGTAAAAAGTGCAAAATTAGCTTGTCCAGTCTTGAAAGTTGCATCATCAAAGTAGTCAAGTCCAACAACCACCCTAGCACTGCCAATCATCTTTTCCAAATGCAGATCCAGTGAAAAACATGGAATTTGACATAACAGCTAGAATCTTTAGTGAGTTTACTAATGATTAAAGGCTACAAGATAGCTTTGGCACATGTAGGATAGATTTCAAAATAAGATTCTTTGAAATGACAATTGAACCTTTTCCTGCAATTGGTGTTAGATGACCATCAGCTATTCGTATAGTTAGATTATTAGGGCAAGGAGTATAAGAGGAGAACATATGAGGTAGATTTGTCATGTGGTTAGAGGCACTAGAGTCATTGATCCATGGTGTTAGATTTGAAAAATAGGTTAAGGCAATAGATGAACTACCTTTTGGGCAAGGAAACATGAGTTAGAAACCTTTTGATTGGCCATCTTGCAGATTTGAGCAAGCTATTCCTTGCTAAGTGAAGGAACTTGTGTCTTGTATTCCTTAGGAAACTACATCCTATGCATTCCATGACCACTTTTCTCACCAAATTTGTTTTCCTTCCAGTTTGCTGGTTTTCCAGCAAGTTGCTTGGGTATGTCTAGGCTTATTACAGTAATCACACCAGACTTTAGCCCTCTCATCATACCTCTGAGGCTGTGTAACATTTGCCCTTGGTTTGAATGTTGTAGCAACAGTTTCTGTAGGTACAATGAGTACTATTGTGTTGAGAGTAGAGACTTTATGATTCCCATTAATGGGTTTCTTTCCCATCATTGCTCCCTTACGACTCTCTTTCCTTCTAACCTCTTTGCATGCTTCCTTTGTAGTAGGTAGAGGCTCCTTTCCGAGTACCCAACCTCTAACTTCATCCAAATCACCATTGAGACCAGCCAAGAATTCAAAGACACATTCTTTTTCTAGTCTTTTTGTATTGGACATTGTCAGTTATACATGCCAAACTCTGGTCATAGAACAAATCTATCTTGCTATAAGTTTAGTAGTTTGTTATAGTACCTTGTGACCTCCATCTCACCTTTCTTCATCATCCGGATCTTGTTTTTAATTTCATAAATCTAGGCAGAATTACCTAGATCAGAGTATGTAATACTCAATGCATCCCACACTTCCTTTACAAGAGGAAGGTACATGTAGGTTGCCAATTTCTTCTGTCATAGAGTTTACTAGCCACATAATGATGGTGTGATTCTCTTCATCCTAGGCAGCATATGCATCATCCTTCTCATCTGGTTCCGTTTTTGCTCCTGTTATGTAGCTAATCTTCCCTTTTTCTCTAAGGAATAGTCTCACAGATTGAGACCCCCTAAGTAGTTGTGACCATTCAACTGGGTGGTGATCTGAAGAATGGATTTGTCATTCAGATATGGGATTGCAACTTTGAATTTACATTCCCACTTGAGGACATCTCAGATATTTCCTCTGAGGTTCCTTTCGTCATTATGAATTTTACTATAGTTGAGTAGAAGAATATGCCTTAAGTTTTCTTGTTGATTAAGTCAGCCGGCTAGCTTAGAACGAACCCTAGCTCTGATACCATGAAAATGTGAGTTGAATGATTCTTCTATTAAAACTTAAAATGTTACAGCTTATGTACTGGGCTATATATACTTAGAAGTTTCCTGTTCTAATTCTAATTAAAGTATACAATCCCAATCCCTACAAACTAATATCTCTAATTATCTAATAGGGAATAACTCCTATAATCTAGGGATTCTCTAATATTTCCTTAAGTATAATAATGATTTTTACATTGGGAGTCATCGTATACAGTTTACGAAGGTTGAGATTAATTTTTATGTCTGCTATACTACAAGTATTAGGATTTGATTTCTATAGCGTGAGGCTTGGTACACTGAAATGAAAGTAAGATTCCAAGAGTCTCATAAATGTTGGACCCTTTCGACATTTGGTTCACAAAATTTACTTGGATTTGGAACTTCTTAGAAACCTTGAAAATTGCTATGCTTTCTAATTGCATTTCTAAGTTGTTTTCCTATTGCATGATTTTGGGGCAGGGCTGACATTTGGTCCTTTGGTATAACTGCACTAGAGTTGGCCCATGGTCATGCACCATTCTCAAAATACCCTCCAATGAAGGTACGATATTTCAACAAGCGTGTCCAGACAGGATAACATGGGCTTTGGCCAAGGAATCACAATGTGGTTTGTCCTTCCATTTTATTGCATTTCTACATATTCTCCCTGTCTCTAAAGTACTTTCCTTATTAGGTACTCCTGATGACCATACAAAATGCTCCTCCGGGGCTGGATTATGATCGTGATAAAAGATTTTCTAAGGTATTCTGTTCTTTCTGCTAGAGTGTAATTACTAAGATTGTATGTATGCTCTAGATTATTGAAACATTATTGGTTTGAGGGGTGCTGTTACCCAGTATAGGAACCTTATCATGCTTTGGGCTGAACAAAATTTGAGAGTAGTGCCTACTGGAAAATACCCACCTGGAAGTTCCCATTTAAGTCTTAAGGTTCCCTCCATGCCTATTCAGGCGAAAAAAAAAAAAACATTTATATATAAATATATATATATATTTATTTATATATGTTAATAATAATATTAATAATGATGAGGATGATGATGATGATCGTAATAATAATAATAATAATTATTATTATTATTTTAAAATAAGTAATAGAAAACAACAAATACATATCTAAGAAAAAAACTGTGATAATACTCTTACCGCTACTTGTTGCCTTCATGTATATACCTTGAGCCTACCTGCTCATTCCACCCATCCAATTCTCAAGCATGATGAAGGTCCCGAGGTTGGCCGGTAGGGTGAGAAATTGACCTAGGTTTATTAGAGTTTCTTTTTTTGTTGTCACGCCTGGGGGTTGAATTACAATGCAAACGGTAATAACTTTTAGTGTTTATTTATGGGATATTAATCTATGTTCTCCATATTTATATATCATATATATATATATAATATGCTCAAAGGGGCATGCGGCATCTAATTTCCACACATAGGCCAGGTTCCAGCTTAAACTACTTGTTTTAGCCTTGCTTGTATGCAAGTTGGCCCTTGATTTTCAGGCGTTACTGGAATGGCTTTAATTTATTCTTTGATTTCTCTGATGGGCGGGGTCTTCCATGCTAGACAGTAGGCTGCTAGGGTCCATCATCTTGTCCACTTCTCTGTTAGATGGTAAAGGACATTTTAGTCCGAGCCTGGGTAATATAATGCATTCATTTCTTAAAATATTCTAATTAGAAGATTTCCAGTTGTTATCAGTCTTTTAAAGAAATGGTTGCAATGTGCCTGGTGAAAGATCAAGCCAAGAGGCCGACGGCTGAGAAGCTATTGAAACACTCATTTTTCAAGAATGCAAAGCCTCCAGATCTTTCTGTGAAGAAACTATTTGCTGACTTGCCTCCTCTTTGGAACCGTGTAAAGGCCCTCCAGGTAAGCTGTCACACAGCAATTATACATCTATTTCACTTTTATTTGTCCCGACATGTTATTTGATTGCCTGGAAAAATGGTGCAGCTTAAGGATGCAGCACAATTGGCTTTAAGGAAAATGCCATCAGCAGAACAAGAAGCACTATCACAGGTCAAAAACTTCACTGGGCAATGTTTAATGTACTTTCATCATTATCCAATTAGAGCATATAATTTGCTCCACCTTTTTCTTTTCTCCTTTTAGTTTTTTCTTTTCTACTTTTTCCTTTTCTTTCTTTGGTAACTGTAGTACTGCAGTGATTACTGGTGTTTAATATGGATTTTTCTAGCTGAATTTTATCCTCGAAGATAAGTTGATCTCTCGAGGATTCCATAGTCTCTTTTTCTTTGTTGAATATATGTTTATCTTTGTGCTTTTGGGTTGGGGCAGGCACCTGTTTCGACCCTGTGATATCTTACCTTTATATATTTTATATAGATGTTGTGATCCAAGGTAAAACTAGTCATTTCGCTCACTAAACTGTGGATATGATAACACCATATTTGAGTCTGTCTGAGTTGCTTACTCCAGTCTACTATTTTAGAACACATTATAAAATGTTTTTCTCTCGTTTACTACCACTATTCATTTTTTATCTCCTGATCTCATCAGAGTGAGTACCAGCGAGGAGTTAGTGCATGGAATTTCGATGTTGAAGATTTGAAAGCCCAAGCCTCACTGGTATGTCACTTAACACAATAGTGATGTAAAGCATGGAATGTTTGAAATGTATATAGGATTTTTTTTTAATATTATTTTATATACGTTTTTTTATTCTTTATCTTCCGTCTGAAAATAAAAAAATTGTGTTATGCTTTGGCCAGGTGCATGATGATGATGATATGACAGAGATGAAGGAAGAGGAAGAGAGTGTGAAATCGTCTACTAGTGATAAGGTTCTGTTTGTTGATATCAGTTTTCTTTTATTAGTTGATATCAATTTTCATCAGCTTCATGTCTTGTATTCATCTAGCGTATCCATTTTCAAAACGAGTCTCCCCCACTGAGGTTATCATGTTATTTATTAATTGCAGGATGAAAATGATACCCTATCTGGTTTGAGGAAATGGACCTCGAGTAATGGATCACATCAGGCTGAGCGACGAGTGCTGGTAAGTGGAAAGGACTTGCCACCAGTTGAATGCTTGACCAAAAAGGGCAAGATTCTAGAAAATGATTTGTTGGAAACTAGTTCCCAAGAACGTGTTCCAATGAAAATTGGAGCATATTCTGAGGCAACAACATCAACTTCAGGACAAGATATTTTACACTCCAAGACTGAAACTCAATCGGTGAAAAGTCGTCAAACTCAGAGTGGGCCCCTCATTCCTGGTATCGCCCTTGGTCAATCAATATCAGAAAGATGGCGTAACTCTGAGAGGTTTGTCATTTTTAACTGCTTCATATTTTTTTCGTCTTCTTATTAATAGCATTTGTCATAGCTTAATTAGATTCTTGTGAAAGACATCTAGGTACCTGTAATCTTACCCTGACCAACAAATCTTATATTCTCATAATGATACACTCCATGTGGTCCATCTACGTGAAGCTAAGATATTTAGATTCACCTGCATAATTGGAGAAAATTAAGCTCTTGTATTAATCCCACATGAAGTAGCTTTCTGTTATTCACATTGTTCAACTCATTGCACTGCTAACCATCAATTCATTGTAATCATTATCTTTCCATTTTACTGCATTGTCATGTAGCATTTACTACCCTGTATCCTAAAATATTTTAGATTTTTGTGTCCCTGTATCAGATGCATACCAGTATCAAATCTCGTAACCATGTCATTTATGTTTGTTGTGGTTATATTAGTAATATTATTTATTAGCTAGGAAGCAATGACATGAGCATGGTATCCAATACTGGGATAGGAAATATGTGATAGGACCCGATCTAGAGATATAGAATTAGGGCTAATCTTTATTATGCAATAGCCAAAATAACATAGGTTGGTCTACTATTTGAGAGATAGACCGTCTCTTCCTAAGAGTTCTTACTCTCCAAAATCAATTCCTCCCTAAACCCTAACCATACTATTCTTATTTATACTACTAACCAGCCAATTACTAAAATAGTCTCATAATAATAATACTAATAATAATACTACTAATAATAATAATGACGGGTCTAACATTACTCCCCTCCCAACGAGACATCTTGTCCTCAAGGTGGAAATTGGGAAACTGTGGAACGATGCAGATGGTCCGGAAACCGGGAGTCTAGATGGTGATGCACTAGTTCCTCCTGCCTCTCCTCGTCCGTTTGTACCTCATCATCATCTTCATCATCGACCATTAACACCTGGAGCCTCCTCTCCTTACAACGGTGCCCGGGCGTGAATTTCTCGCCGCAACGAAAACACAACCCCTTAGCTCTTTTATTCGCCAACTCGGTCTCCGTCAACCTCTTGAAACTTCCCTCCGGGCTGTTTCCGGCTCTCCACTCTCCCGAAGCCTCCTTACCAACGATGACGGTTTGAGTCCGAGCGTTATAGTTCCCGGAATAGCCTTTTGTAACCATACTGCCAGTGCTGTTTTTTACTGCTTTTTTGGCATTTTTCTTCTCCTCCACTTGTAATGCCAAGTCCATGTATTCCCCCAATCCTTGTGGCCGAAGCAACCTCAATGCTGCCCGAATTTCCGACTTCAACCCCTTTAGAAAATTCCCCTCTAAGACCTCCGGCGAGACACCTGTTAATGGGCCCGAAAGCAATTCAAATTTCTCCCGATATTCCAAAACTGTCCCCTCTTGACGAAGGGCCAAAAACTGCTCGTACAAGTCCCCATCTTGCGAGGTCTGAAACCTCACCATTACCCGTTGCTTGAATGCAGCCCACGACCCAATGGGTTGGCGATGCTCGCACCATTGGAACCATGACAACGCCGGTCTCTCCAAACAGAGGCCCGCTACCTGTAACTTTTCCTCCTCGGACAGCCCGTTAACCGCGAAGTATCTTTCCACCGTATATACCCATGCGGTTGCATTCTCGCCTTCAAAGATCGGCATTTTCAGCTTGCGAATCTGCGGGTCAGCCCACATTCTGCCTTGCTCCACCCAAGGGGGTTCCGCCGGAACCCTAAAATCTGCCCTTGGCGTCCTTACCCCGCCGCTAGCGGCGGTTCCACCCCTAGACCAATCAGCGAATTCTGTCCAATTTTCCCTTGGTCGGAATTGACCCCTTTCGGCTGGCCCCCATTGTGGCGCCGCCGCCTTCAACCCGCTACTCGGGTTACCCCCAAAGGCGCCTCTAACCTGACCTTCCACACCCGCGCCCCCCATGGCGCAACCTGCCCTCGATTCTCCCCCTGCAGCCTGCTCGCCTCCTGCGCAACAGCCCTGGTTGCCTTCTCCCTCGCTTTCCCCTACTGCCTGACCGCCCGTAGGTTGATTAGGGTTTGGCAATGACCTAACTTGCATCTCGGTCAGTTTCACCAACATAGCTTCCAGCAACGAAAACTGTTGTTGCACGGTCGAGAAGCGTTCTTCGATCGTTGTCTTAATCGCCGATACTTCGCTCTCCAACTTCTCCTCAAGTGCCTCTACCTTCTTCGCAGCCATTGTCGATCGAGTGCTCTGATACCAATTTGATAGGACCCGATCTAGAGATATAGAATTAGGGCTAATCTTTATTATGCAATAGCCAAAATAACATAGGTTGGTCTACTATTTGAGAGGTAGACCGTCTCTTCCTAAGAGTTCTTACTCTCCAAAATCAATTCCTCCCTAACCATACTATTCCTATTTATACTACTAACCAGCCAATTACTAAAATAGTCTCATAATAATAATACTAATAATAATACTACTAATAATAATAATGACGGGTCTAACAATATGATGAGATACCTTGAATTAAAGAGTAACTAAAAAAATGTATGTAACCCCTGTAACTTTTAAATGATTCTAAAATTTTTGATAAGTGCTTAACTACTAGTCTTTTCTAAGTAAATTTAATGTGTTCATTTTTTAATGAAAGAGATATTGTACCAAAAGAAGACGGAACTCGGATCATGTATAGTCAAAATGAAGAAGAGTTTCAAATTGTAACAATTTACAAATATTTTGTCACATATCTCGACCGTTTCTGTTACGGTTACAGCACCCTTATCCAAGTACATGGTACTTAACTTATAAGATGTTCTATTGTATGTAAACATGTTAGTACGAGTATACCATTTTTTCTTGTCAAATAAACAATTGTACCCTGTAAGATTATAGGGATAAATTAGAGTTGGAGAATCCATATTCAGTGTCCTGCCTAATAATCAATGTAAGAATTTTATGTATTTAGGGTAATTTAGTATGATTCTGTATGTGTTTACAATTATTGGTACATTATTAGTATTATTAATTACATATTCTAAAATAATTAGCAACATTATTATTTAGCCAAATAAGGAATCATTTATCATTACGATTATATCACTACGCACTGGTAGAAACAGGCATGTTACTTTTCCTGATGCGAATAAAAATGGAACGATGTCAATTTGACTGGAGAACAAATCAGATATTACCCTGTCGATTGCCAGCTTATAATTTGTTATTATTAATTTCTGTTTTTTATCTCACTTAATGTTTGCGAAGTGACCTTTAGTCTAAACTCTAATAACACCATTTAGGGATAAGATTGAATCTGTTTCTAAATTTGGACAGAAATGGCATGAAATGTTCGGATGAGATAAGATTGAATCTGTTTTATGATTGAGTCAAACATTGAGGACATATTATGTGATTTTCCTTTTTTATTATTGCTTCTATTCTTGCTAGGATTGTTAACTATGCCATTCTGTCTGCTCATTGACAGGTCTGAGAATGAAACTCGACCAACTGCCGATAAAGCGTATCGTGAAGTACGGAGAGCGCCAAGCTTGAGTGGTCCATTGATGCTGCCTAACCGAGCTTCAGCAAACAGCTTATCAGCTCCCATAAAATCGTCTGGAGGTAATTAAGTAAATAAGTAAGAAAATGGCACCACAAATAATGTGATATGACCCTCAAATCTATGCAAACTTTAGAATCCTCACCAGAAGAAGATATGATTCTTTAGGGGAATGATATCTGTAAAATTCCACTATTCATTTTACACAGTCAGTGCCTAGTTGTGGGCTAATCTTGCACAGATGATCTGATAAGCCATTGGAAGTAGGAATTAGGTTTTGCATTTTGGAACCTCTTCCATAGTTTTGGCATGCTATATGAACTCGCCTGTTTGACACCTAGTTTCTTGACCCTTACTAATAGATTATTTTACTTATCGTCGACCATAGCTCAAGCCTCCAGAGAAATCAATCTGTTACCAAATGACATAATAAGAGTCTTGAGTCCCCGACATGTTAGTCACTAGGTATAGAAAAGCAGAGAGGATATAAAACTGTGTGATTGATAGACATGGCTCTTCTTCCATCCCTGATGGAAATTGACATTACTGTTGTCATCATCTAAGACTATGTAAATTATTTCGTTCCTTGGTTCCTTTTCCATAGGGACAGAAAGATTCATTAGATTAAAAATGAATTGCATTCTTTGGTTTGTTTTTCATCTTATTCCGACTATTTAAGCCCTAAAGTAACTAAATCATAGAGGAAATCATACTATATATAATATAATTTACTAAAATGTGAAATATGGTGGTTGCATATAATTGGCCAAACTAGCTTATCCTACTTCTGCATAGGAGATTATAACTACAGTTTTCATTGTAATACCAGCTTAGAATTTCTGTAGAACTAAATATTTATTTCTTTTATAGGGTATAGAGATTCGTTAGATGAGAAATCAAAGGCCAATCTTGTGCAAATTAAAGGAAGATTTTCAGTTACATCAGAAAACTTGGATCTTGTGAAGGTAAGGATGCCTATTGGATAACTTTGGTCATAATTTTACAATGACTAACATGAAAAAATCTTCTTTAGGATATTCCCTTGAGTACAGTTCCACGTCGGTCCTCACAGGTTGGTGGTTTCTTTGTTGAGTTTTCTAAGTAAATATTTTAGTTTCTTTTTATTTTTTTTAAAATTTTCTATTCTGTGTGTTCCCAGGGATCACCACTGAGGAAGTCGGCTAGTGTTGGTGATTGGATATTTGATTCCAAGAAAATGGTTTGTAAACTGAGTTCTGCTTATTACATTATCCATCTTCTTATATTCCTGCCCCAAAATATACTAGTAATGATGGACCTTTTCTTTTGTCTTGATCAGAGAAAAGTAATGTAGCATTGAGAGTAGACAATCTGTTCTTTTCATGTGGGCCTTACATGTTTATGTACAGTGCAAAAGGTCAACAGTGAGGAGGATAGGGGATCATTCTGTGATCCTCCAATTGATGTAGGACACGTTGGGGAAGATCAGGGTTTGTGGATTAAGATGCAGAAATAACTAGAAAATTAACTATGAGCCTCACACTGATAGGATCTAGGACTCACACCTAACTATGTTCTAGAATTCACACCACGAAGAGAAAGCCTCGCACCTAATACAGAGTTTTCCTAAGTAATAAGGAAACCTAACAAGTCTAAGGAAACTAACTAAACTAGTAAAACCTCGATAAATTAATACTATTGGGACCAAAAGAATTTATTAATTTAGCTAAATATTAAATTATCGAGGAATTTTAGTATATTATTCTTAAGTTGGGATAAAAAAATATTATTTAATTGATATTATTAATTTATCGATCTTCTACTTTCTGAATTAATTAGAAAACTATCTTAGAATTAATAAAGAAGATTACTTGCTGGCCAAGTATTCCTATTTAACTAAGAGACCACTTGAAATAGGAAACTAATAATTAGCAACTGTATTGGACTAATTTAAGGAAACTAACTAAACTAGTAAAATCTCGATAAATTAATACTGTTGGGACCAAAATAATTTATTAATTTAGCTCAATATTAAATTATCGAGGAATTTTAGTATATTATCCTTAAGTTGGGATAAAAAAATATTATTTAATCGAGATTATTAATTTATTGATCTTCTACTTTCTGAATAAATTAGAAAACTATCTTAGAATTAATAAAGGAGATTACTTGCTGGCCAAGTATTCCTATTTAACTAAGAGACCATTTGAAATAGGAATTTAATAATTAGCAACTGTATTGGACTAATTTATTAATTAATTAGTCTAAATTAATTCATAGGAGGAACAGATTTTTACCCGACCAACCAAATCAGGCTTAAAATTATGCTTATATTTCTCTCTTGTAAACTTGGGTTCTTTTTCTTTATCACTAGGAGGATTGTGTGATCGTTCCTTCAATCCTCTAGTTCAGGAAAATAGAACTCTGTTGTCTTATAAAGCTGGTGATAAGCAGCTTATTCTGCAATTTCTGACTAAAACAATCCATCTTTCATCAAAGACAGACATAGGCCTAGTAAACAATTTTTGTGATGTTCTCTCAATTGCATCGGCTAATTAACCCCAACAGTAACGTTGTTTGTCTTTATAGTCTTATCTATGTAGGTGGCTATTACAGACCTGAGAGAATAGTAATCATGTTAGTCCTCAGCTTTCCAAACACACTAACAGGGATAAGTTTTAAGTAGCATCTTGCTTAGCCCTGGTAGAATCTGCCTCAAATTCCCATTAAGACAGGTTTTTCCTTTCTATAAGGAATTGTGTTTGGGACCTTGGAGAAGTATGAGGTTTCCTATTCCTTTTATGAGAAGGATTAATTTGAGTCGTATAAAGAGAGAGTTAGTTGAAGTGATTCTCTAGCTTAGTCCTCTCTTAGGTAGGGACAGTTAATGGAAATTTGGTTGTCGGTGGTTCTTTCCATATGTTGGGTAGTATTACAGCTACATGCTTTTGGAGTCTATGGTGTCACCTTTGTCACATGGTTGGTATCTTCCATTTATGTTATGCATTGAACTTTGGTTTATCATGCTCTTTTAAGAGTGCGATTGGGGGTGTAATGGGATTATGGGTATTGGAATTTTCCAAGTCAGTGTCTAAAAAGTATATACTGTTTTGATAGTACGATTTGTGTTGCCACATTGTATGTATAGACTTCAGGCTGGATCATGTCAAATATCTTCGTCTCTAGATTTTTGGTAATGATACAACTAGTCCAGAGACAATCAGTCTGTCATAATTTTATTGATGGTGTACGGCTTAAAAAGGAAAATTTTCATCAGAACAAGCATTATTCAGGTACTTCTAGAGCTCCATTGGATTCGGTTCTTCCTGGAGTGTAGTTTGGGGCATTGGTCACCTCAGTCCTTAAACAGTCTTTCTTGGATCTTTGACCATTGAGCGTCAAGAATTCTTTCCTTAACCTTGCAGTTTTTTTTTTCATACCCAGAGAAGAAGTCTGGCTTTCATTTCACCTTAGCATACTAAATCCAACATATGATTCAGCATGTATCAAGGTCTGGAGCTGAGTTACATTTAGAAGTATATATTTTTACCACATTTTTAAACGAATTTCTTAATGAGACATAAAAACATTGAGCTTCAGGTCCGAAGACTACAAAGCTAGAAGTTCTCTGTAAATGTTTATTCTGGTATATGGGTGTGTTCGTTTGAATGTGATGGTGGGGTAAGTCTCTGCCTGTGGTGTGCAGGAATCTCTCATGAATGGTTGAATTATGTATTTATCTCATTTTTTCATCAATTTCTTACCCGATAAACTTGAGGGGATTCGCCTTTACTAACTCGTCACACTATAACAACTGAACACTAATACAGATGATTTGTCCTCCTAAGATCCTTATATCATTTTGTTTTCTCTATACGTTCAGCCCGTTGGTCAGGCAGCAAAGGAAGTTTACAACAGTAATATACCTGCATCAGTCATCTTGTCTCATCTTCAGAATATTTTTCAGCAAACATCTATTCAACAGGTACAAAGCTGGGAATTTTGATGGTTAATGTCTAGGAAAGTTTTCTTGGCCACAGAAATTTTTGAGTTACAAATTTGATTCAGATATAAATTATTATTCTTGTTCAGGATCTCATTATTAATTTGTTGAATGGCTTGCAATCTTCCGAGGTAGTAGAAGGTAAGCAAAAATTCTGTTGAATAATTTAAATATCTTTTGATCATGTTATCCATAAAAGAGATCTCAATACCTGGTTGGGTCCATACAGCTACACAAGATGCAAAGATGCCACCGCTTCCTCAAAGCTCAGAGAACAATGGAACTGTAAGTACATTAAATAAATAAATAAAAGTAAATAGTGACGTAATCATTTCTATTTCCCGGTAAAAGATTTCTAAGTTCGGAAAAACAAAATTATCAAGTTATTTATGGAGGTACAAAGTGGTAGATAAAATTCTCTGGGGAAAAAAAATAGTAGGTCCCCGAAGGAAAATGTGCCAATGTGGTAGGGATTCAGTTGTGCTTCATACCTCGGTGGAATTTTAAGATGGAGGAAAGGGAAGTAATTGGTTGATAATTCTCTTGTTTAAACCCTCTCCATAGAATCATTTATTTATTTTGTGGGCCTTGAATGTTTTGTTACCGGACCAACGCTCAAAAAGTGTCACATCCAAACCAAAAATTGAGTTCTTAAAAGAGGCACCCGGTGGTGATGTGGAAACCTTTTCTTTCTCACGACCCTATTGATCATAAGAAAATTTCCCTTGCTGATGAAATTTGGAATTAGTTTTTGAAACAAATAATGGAGAATAAAAAAATTGGTATGTTATTTTCTGTATATGCTGTTCTTATATAGACTAGATACAAACTTATGAAATCTATAGAAATCCCTAGAATTAAGGAATCTGTTAACCTAACCCCCAGAAATTAGACAAAAGATAAACTCTCTAATATACACAATTTATCTCTTATTTTAACAGTTTTAATTGGGTAAATTTAACTTATTAGAATCCGTGATCTGTAGGATGTAAGACAAACTATTTTAACTACTTTTGTTTCATATATCTAATAACTCCTGTACGGCAGGTTGACATGACAGCTTCCGAGAGAGAGCGTTTGCTAGTTCTCAAGATCTCCGAACTTCAAACCAGGTTCAGTGCCCGTAACTCATATAAAATTTTTAACTCTTGGGTAGAATAAGACCAGTTTCCAAACACAAGAAAAACAGTTGTCACAGTACGCTTGACCTTTCCTGAAAATATTACTATACAAAATGCTAATCAACTTAAAATTACCTAATTCTCTTCTTAATCACCAATGCAAATGAAGAGATGCATATATTTACAACCCTGAATTGAAATTTACATTCTCTCTCTATCTTTTATTGCAGGATGATGCATTTGACTAGTGAACTAACTTCTGAAAAATTGAAGTACATACAAGTGAGTGATAATAATAATAAGTATAATTATTATTTTCATTAATTTTTCTTTTGATAATTAACATAATCATTTAATTATTACCTGAACAGCTACAAGAGCAGCTCAATACAGTTTATGGTCAAGAAGAAGATATGGGACAGGAAGGAAATACCTAAAAATCTACATCTTGTGAGTACTGTAAAGAAAAATCTACCGTGTAAATGTGGACAGACTGCTGCTGTAAATCATTCAGTAAGGCCAGGTCCTCATTTCATTTATGTTTTTGCAATATCCTGGCTTCGAGGCAAAGAGATTGTTAGGGCCTTCATTTTTCTTCATTTGCCGTCATGTGGGGTTGATGTGCTCTCTGATTAATAATTTTTGGTTGGGCTGTCTTCTTTTTTTGGGCCCAAAATATATAATCAATCTTGATGTGTTCGTTTTTACCTCAAAATCTTCTATAAACTCAGAATCAGCTGCGTCACTCCCAAGTTGAACTCTCAATTTTTTACTTATTTTTGTTAGTTTCCTAATGAAAGAAAAGCTATGGGGGTGTTAATTTTGTATCTTACAGATTTTATTCATTTGTTCATATAGATAGAACTGAATTGTTTGTTGTATTAGAAGCGATATTCAACTATGAGCCTGTAAATACTGCCAGGAACTGAGGCTCTTTTTACTTTTAGCCTTCGTGTTTTTTTTAATTCTATTTCAAGTTGAAGCCTGAAAACTTTAAAGTACTTATTGTGTAGGAGAAAGTTTCTCCGACATTGATGTATGAACTGTTAGTATACCGGATTTTTCGGTTTGCAGGATGCTGATCAAACAAAAATGAGATATGAGCCATAGATAATTGTTATGCTCAAGGAATAAATAAATAAATAAATAATATATATATATATACTGAAATTATGAAGCCATTTATTTTTATGGGAATATAGCAAAAGTGCCTTTATGGTTCTTGTTTATGTTTTTGTTCTAAAGGTTTCTAGTGTAAATTTCATCACCTTTAACTCAAGATATCAGTAAACTACCAGTGAAGTATTGAAACGCTAGACAAACTCTTTTAACCGTTTGACACTATGAGATTGCACCTTTTACCATTACACTATCAAAATCCTAGGCACTCTTTCTATTTAAAAGAGCGAGAGTGCATTTTTTAGGCTTACTTTTTTAGTTAGAGATTCATTTTTCTCAAATTTTGAAGTAGGCTACTCTCATTTTAAAATAGGTTCTCTTAGATCTGCTGTCGCTATTTACCGTTTGAATAGTTGGGACTGGAAAAGATATGTACCCTGTGCATGTGTAAGTATTATTTTTATGAGTAAATTATTAGTGAGATAATATTAGAGACAAATTCTTGCATCTTTCATAAATTGGATGTATTCCTCTATTAGGTGTGAAATTTTTTGTATTGACCACTAAATTGCTGACGTGTTATATTTAGTAGGTATGCCATATTAGAAATATTATTTAAAATTAATTTAAAATTTTTAAAGACCTAAGAAAACCTTGACCACCACCAAAAAAGATAGGTTAGACCAATTATTCTCTCCAAAAGTTTTAAAAGTTATCCTGTATAAAATCTGTTTTTGATTATTTTATCATAAAAATGTTGGTAACTCATTTCATTCGTTTGTCACATTTTCATAAAAAATAATATATATATATATATATATATATATATTATTATTATCTATTTTCACCTTCAAAAGTTAATTTTCTTATATAAGTATCCTCTCAAACTTTATTTTATTTTATTTTTTTATATAATTAAACTTTCCTTCCCTAAGCTTTTCTTTTATAACATTTTGATACACATCCTAGTTGTGTTACCGCCCCTGCCATCATGGCCTCCGCCTCCATCACCCGTTGACCGTCCCAAAAGTTGTTCGAAACAAAGGCCTTATGGCTGAAATATCTCACAAACTATTAAAACGAGGATGGACCCTTGGCCAACCCAAAAACATTCAGAAATATTCAAGTGCCGGGCCAACAAAAAAAATAGTCGAGTAAAAGTTCATCTCTTGAAGATTGTTAGATTTTAAAGAACCGACCACTCCTCGCTGAATTTCCCGAATTTGTGATTAGCTTCGTTGATTGTATTCTTCCATCCTGCCACATAATCAGAATCCTTCATTACTTTGGTTGAAATAGCACTAGCTGGTCAGGTACTCAGCATCCTTGTTTTGTTGTTCCATCTCCAGCATATGAACCTTGGACCTCTAGCTTCCAAATTGGCCGCACGGGCTGTCAAACTTGCCTTCTTGGAGAGCATCTGGTCAGCTTAAGAGTGAGCTCTGAGGTGGCGGATTTATGGCTAGTCTTCTTCCCAATGTAACATGCCATCTCCATAGGAGCTCCTTCTTGAGACTTCAACATGTGCTCAACTTTAAACTTTTTAGAATCTTAAGCTCTACATTGTCTTGGGCTGACAATTAAACATGGGCAATCACGCTGTGTATATATCCTCAAGGACTTCTCCCTTGGTTGCATGCTTGACCACCTCGTTCAAAGGAAGCTTCACTAATTCTTTGACTCTCTAGAGTATGATCTCTAGCTGTGGATATGTGGAAAGTAAACGGAGACCACGTTCCTGGTGTGTCAGATAGGGTGGCGCTACTACGCGTTGAGGTGCCTCGAAAGGTGTCACACTGAGATAGTGCTATAGTGCTATAGTACGCAGAGAGACATGTGAGTGAGGAGAAAATTTTTGCTGTGTCAGACTGCAGGAATGCTGACACTCATCATGGAGCAGGGAATAATCAGAACACTGAGTAATAAGAGTACGACACGCTTAAAGCTATACGGTGTCTCTCAACATAAACCAGGTATAAAATCCAAATGACTTAATGGTAGGGGGTAATGCAAGTTTCTTAAGAGAATATAGCAAATATACACAAATACTCTCCTCTTATTCCTCTACAAAACTAACTAGAGCGTCAGAGCGGAGTTGGCCAACCACCATTCCAGTTGCAGTTTGCCATTGAGTGTAGGTAGTGATCTTGGGATACATTATAGACGGTAGAGCCCTTCATAGTGGACATAAATGTACGTCAACAGTTTGGCACCGACCATGGAGACAATTGTCTTCATTTCCAAAGTTCTAATAGATCAATACCCTAACCTTGAAGAGTGTGTAAGATGGAAAGAGAGCAAATGGGAGAGAGTGAAGGAGGAAAAATAAGCTAGGGAAGAGGAATCATTCCTCCACTACTTGAAGGAAGGATAACGCGTTCGGCGAGCACTACTAGAAGGCGACCGACACCCCCATAAATCCCTCCCATGGCAAATAGTGGAGTTGAAATACTGCAGGCCATAGAAAGGATGGAGAGGGGCCTAGTGTAAAGAATGAGTCAAGTGGTGGAACATTCCATATAAGCAAGAATCGCATAAATAATGGTAGAAATATGGCCAAAGGGAAGAGAGGAACCACGAAGTAGAGGTGTGTGCCCTCTTGTGGGAAAACATCGGGGTTCATCTGTGGGTAAGGGATCCCACTCTGAGGAGGATGATGCAGCATCTCACTTGAGGACCGTAGTTGCGTTGGGATAACTGGGGGATTCAATAGATACGATTTGGATTCCAAACCCCTCACAGGTACTGAAGGACACGCGCTTCCCACGAAAGGGACTGAGTTGCCATCAGGACAAGCAAAAGTCATCCAAGAATTGACTAAGTGAATGAAGGAGTTGGAGGCGGTAGTAAAGGGCGCCACATTGTGTATGTAAGAGCTGAAAATTATGTTTATTGAGAGAGTCCAAAATGTGTAACTGTCGAAGAAGTTTAGGGCTCTAACCCTGATATACGATGGGATAAAGGATCCACGGGACCACGTCAACTTGTATAAGACTTGCATGAGGATAAACGTCATGTCAAACAAACTGATGTGCCAATGTTTTCATATCACGTTGACAGACTCAGCTAGTGATTGGTATAGGTCTCTCACGCCATTATTGACTCATTTGATGAGCTGAAAAAGTTATTCGTGTGAAACTTTTAGGGGGCAGCTAACACAAGAGTTCCCTTTATGAGTCTTTACACCATAAGGCATAACCCAGAAGAGAATTTTTTGAACTATGTAGAATGGTTCAATGAGGCTTCGAAGAAGGTGGACCGAGAAGACATAGGGGTTCTGCTTGTCTTTTTGGGAGGTACGACGGACAATAAGCTTATCAGCCACTCCGAAAAGAAGCATTTTGGTTCCTAGGCCTTACTAGAGGCAATGAGGATAGGGGTAGTTGAGGAGATCCTCATAACTCAGTTATGAAGTCAGGGAGAAATGGGGGACAGTAGTAGGGGGTTAAGGGAAAGAGAAAAAGAGAGGAGTTGAGGGGAAAAGGTGAATGGATAGAGGATAAAAAGAGGAAGGAGGATGAAAGGAAAAGCCTCGTGGCAGGGATCGACATGATCTACAACTGCTTTAGAAATCACAACCTATGTAAAGCTCCTGGGCCACTCAAAAGTGCATCGGCCTAGCGAGATCGAAAGGCTTATTATAGATACCACACTGATCATGGCCACAAGACAGAGGATTACTTGCACCTAAAGAGGGAGATTGAAAGGCTTATCCAAGAAGGGCGTCTAAGGGAGTATGTAAATAGAGAAAGAAGGGGAAACCCGATTGAAGGAAGGAGGAACAATAGTAGAGAGGTTAGAGAGGATGATCCGCAGGGAAATAACCTCGAGAATCAAAATGTAGTGGGGGAAATTTAAGTGACTGTTGGAGGACTTAAGGGGGGAGATTCGGGTCAGCAGAGAAGTAAATGGATGAGGAGCCTAACACAGGTTGAGGTGTTCTCCGTTTCGGCAACTCTTCAGAAGAGAGCATTGGTAGACATCACCTTTAATCACCTAGACAAAGAGGGGGTCGTATACCTCTACAATGGTGCCCTTGTCATCTTAGCTAATATCTCAACCACTCTTATACACCGAGTGCTAGTTGACTCGGGGAGTGCAGTGGACGTTTTGTCCTCATCAATCTTCAGGAAGTGGGCCTTAGCAACGCGAATCTAAAGCCTGTTAATACTCTGCTGATTGGCTTCTCGGGGAAGTTTTTATATCCATAGGGAATGATAAGCTTACCAATCACTTTAGGCGAGGGGTCTTAAAGGTCTACGATCATGGTAAACTTATGATTGTCAACTTCTTATTCGGGTATAATATCATTCTTGGGTGTCTTACTATAAACTCCATAAGGGCTATCATCTTGACTAAACACCTAGCAATGAAGTTCCCCATTGAGAGAGGAGTGGGAATTGTAAAGGGAAACCATGAATGCTCAAGAAGGTGTTATCTGATGTCACTGAGAGAAGGTGCATTCATCTTAGGCATGGAGGTCCATGTGGTGGATAGTGAACAACCCTTTGATGAGGAGAAATGTAAGAAGGCTTAAGAAAAGGTGAAGCGGGAGGAAGAAAGAGGAAGTTGAGGGTCTCCTCAACTAAGGCTCTTCAACATATCGTATTTTCTAATGAGAGAAAACTGAGGATAGGAACCGGGCTGGTCGAGACTAACCTGAGGAGCATCGTTCAGACCTTGGAGCAAAATCTCGATGTATTTGCTTAAGAAACTTCTAAGCTAACAAGCATTAAGGAGGATGTCATAATACATCAGCTCGACGTCAAACCCGAGGCAACGCCAATAAGGTAAAGGAGGAGGAAGTTTAACGGCGGTCTCCGCTGAACTATCCATGCCCACAGCTGATATCCGCTCGTGCCCTTTAGGTGCATGTATGTTGATACATAATATAATATTATATTCGGTGAGGATGTGGAAATGGTCGTCCTCGTTAAAGTCGGAAACAACCTCTTTGTTGTGGTCAGGCCTGGGTCGAGCTGCCCCCTTCTCTTTCTTCTTCGGTTCAGGTCAGACCTTCCTAGGCCTATCCATCTCGGATGTACCTGATCATGAATTGGGGAACGGGTCAGCCTCAGGTTTGATGTTCGTAGTCGCTGAAGGCCTAGTCTAAATGACTGAGTGTTATCCTAACGTCAGTCGACAAGGTGAAAATCACCTAAGTGTTGGGAAATTCTGAGGAGCAAAATGACTGAGTTACTATCCTAATGTCAGTCAACAAAATGCAAATTGCTTAAGTGTATAGGGAGTTCTAAGGAGCAAGATGACTGGTTAGCCAGGTTAAAATCGCCTAAATGTACATTGGCTGGTGTCATCTCTTAGAATCAAGTATACTATAATTTTTAGTATATATGGCTTTATGTACTCTTGTTCTGTCAAGCCAAGCAATCTTTCATATTAATCTTCGTAGATCTGTATCCACCATATAAAATATTCTTACCCAATTATTTTTGAACAATTTCATTGATAACTATAATTTTATTGATTTTAACATAATTAATATATCCCCTAATAAGTACTATGTTAGCATTCGATATATGATGTTATGAATACCATAATACTCCCACTGAATTTCATGTCCACTAATGGATCGTATTCGCTTTTGATGAAATCAAACACTTTGATTGTCTCATCAAAATAAACCATAGAAAATCCTCAACTCCTGCAAGTTTCTCGGTGTGGACCATTCTTGGATAACTTTGACCTTCTCTTGATCTACTTGAATTCCTCTAGAAGTCAACAAAAATCCTAGAAATGCTAGGTTATTGGTCATAAAAGAACACTTTTTGAGGTTCACATATAGCTTTTTAGCTCTCAAAGTTGTTAAGATAGCCTTTAATTGATCAATATGTTCATTCTTGTTATGGCTATAAAACAAGAATATCATCGAAATATACAGCAACGAATTTTCCAATGAAAGGATGAAGGATTTGATTCATTACCCTCATAAATGTACTTGGAGCATTAGTGAGACCAAACGACATAAAAAGCCATAAAAAGCCATTCATATAAGCCTTCCCTTGTCTTGAAAGTAATTTTCCATTCATCGCCCACTTTGATCCAGATTTGGTGATAGCCACTTCGAAGGTCAATCTTTGAAAACACTTTTATACCTACAAGCATGTCAAACATATCACCAATTAGCGGGATAGGAAATTAGTATGGTGTGATATTATATTCAACAGAGCATACATATATATCTAATACAATAAATGTATATTTAATAATTTAAATCAAATACACATAATATATGAATATGTTAAAATATTTTAAATTTTATAATTTAAATTATTTTATCTTTTAATGTATGATTGAGCAAATTATTGAACAACAAAAGAAACCAGCAAACATATCAAACCACTCAAACATAAACATAAGCCATATATAATGTGCTTCTTCGATTCTCTTTACTTAATTATAGGCATCAGGATTAGCAATGAGGTAGGCCTCGACGGCCTTCAAAACAACCAACACTTTCTCTTTGCCAGCCTTAATGTCAGCTTCTTTAACATCAGCCAAAGCTTTACTATGGACCCTGCTATTATTAATCTTCAAGATAGATCCACCAGCAGGCGAATCCACGATCTTAACCTCATTTTCGACCAACTCGATCTTTTCCGCAATCTTTCCTTCGGTAATGGAATGCAGTAAATTAACTTTTCTATATCCAAACAATCAACCTTATGCTTCACATAATGATACTCGCCTCCTGTAACATATAATTTATCAACATGTTTCGAAACTTATGAATTACTATAAACACCGTACATATATATACGTTATCATGCATGTACATCACATGTGTTATGAATTACTTTATACATATTTGTGTGTATATATATCACATGATATCGTGCATACCTTCAGGGAAGATAATCTTGCTGATGGATCCGGGCCCCCGATTGCCTTCAATGAGTTCAATGAGCTCCCTGCTAATTAGTACCAAGTCATTTTCTTTGAAAATTCAAATTTGTTTTGGAGAAATTGGCCATATATTTGAAAGTGAAAGAAAATTAGTAATTAGCTACGTTTTATTCTACATCTTCATCATGCATCATCACATAAACTATGCAAATAATAGCATTTCACAACTACCAGATCACATTTCCTTTTCTTTCAGGGTGGTTCAAGCAAGTTAATGGACGGGGTCCATGTAGCTCAGTGACAGAAAAGTGTTCAGATACAAATTAATTACCGCCCTAGCGGATAACAAAGTCTTGGATTTTCTAAGTCGTGCATAAATTGATAGAGAATTGTTTTGACACGTGTATCGCCAAGATCATCTTTGAACGTGGATGTTTCGAAGTGTAGAATGTGAACATGTATGAGTGTGATGACGTGTGTTTCAATGATTCATATGTATTTTCTCAAATTATATATTTTTTTAGTAAATGAATGATTTTTACAATTCTTCCAAAATAAATAAATAAAAAAACTGAGAAAGAAAATTGAAAGAAATAATTAATAATATTAAATAAAGTATTAATGTATTATTTAAATATTATTCTTATCTTGTGAGACGTAGAATCACTAATTAATTTTTTGTAATCAGTATCTTTTAATGTCTCATTTTCAATAAATAATATCGACAATTCATTGAAACTTTTTTGAGATATTGTGGAACGTAAATAATTGTTTATTAATTTTAATTTTGAAAAGCTTTTTTCTACATGCAACTTTCACAAGTATTGTTGGAAAAATTCGATAAACATAAAAGAGTCGGGAAATGAGTATTTTTTTAATTAAAGAAAATATTTAAAAGGAGAGTCATTATTTGTTTCCAAAACATCTTTCAACACTTTTATTTTTGAAAATAAATCATGACTATCGATATCTGAATGTCCATCGTATATTAAAAAATCACTAAATTTGAAATATTTATTTTTCAAATCAATCTCACTTAAAGATTTTAATTTTTTCCAAACTAAATAAAAACCCAAACTTGTCCTCATAATAAGAAAATTGTTCAAATCTTACCTTAACCAAGGTTATTGCATGATCAACTATGTATAAAAAGTAATCAATCCGAAAAGATTCTTATGTCGATCTCAATACTTCTTCATAATCAATATTGTCATCAAAACATTTTTTTCTTTAAACTGCGTGTTTCTCTTGGAATGTTGGCTCTGCATTTATTTTCATTACAATTTTCTTGGTTGAATCTAATGCAAATGCAAATCCATTATACCTATAATTTTCTAAGAAACAAGTAAGACACTTCAATTTATCTATAACAACATCAATTTGCATGTTTTTAGATTGCTAGCTCTTGCTAACTTGATTTATCGCAAATAATACATCATATCAGATAGTCAAGGTCTACAAAAATTCAAAATTTTCATATCTTATATGCTGCTAAGCATCGAGCTCACTCATTATTTTAGGATCTAGACTCACTTCTGCTAAATTTTTTAAAGCATCACTTATTGATGGAGCTTGAAATTTTATGGCTTTGACACTTTCAATTCAACTTTCCTAACATGTTTGTGATAATGGCATAATTGAAATAGTCACATGATCTTTTAAAAAATTTCATATTTTTTGAGAAGAGGCAAATAAAGTATATACACATTGTTTTACCCCGAAAAAAGATAGAGCTTTCTAACATGAATTGGTCATATCACAAAGATCCAAGTTTATAAACTATGGCAACCACATAATATATAAAATGCTCTTGAATTTTTATCCAAAAACTTTTTTTGGATTCCGAGTTTATTCCCTTCATATAAAAAATAAAAAATGAAAAAAATAAAAATCAAATCAAATCAAATTATTGAGTTAACTAATTAATTACTTTACAATACAATAAATAATAATCAAATCTATTTAACATCACCGGTAGAATAGTTATCTTTCCTTGAATATCACAGTTGGTCTTATAGTATTCACTGTGTCAATTAGTGAGAGAGTAGACAGAATACCATAAGGTATTTTACCGTGAGTAGCTTATTTTATTTTATTGTTTGCTTTGTGGGGGGGTTTTTGTCTTGATTCCTCTAAGAATGGTGACTACTGAAACTTTTTTTTACCCAAGGCTTCGTGCTTTGTGGACCATTTGTTTCGGCCTAACAATTATATTTGATTTGACCTCCGTTTAAGGAACACTTGTTCGACCAGGATCATGTTTGACCTAAAAATAATAACACGATAACAACGTGGACTTAAATTAGATCATGAATTATCAATCAGTTTCGAAAGCGGTAGAATATTAAATTTCTATTGTGAGTGGTGATGGAAATTGAATGAAGGATTAATTAAGATATTTTAGACTACGAAAATTTTATGCCATAAAATAAATATCATGGTGTTTAATCTCTTTTTCATTATTTTCTATATTATCTTAAAACAGACATTTGTTAAAGAGATGTTAGTTTTGTGAATGTTAGACCAACAGAAAATGATTGTAAATCTTCGTTAATTGTTGCACACATAGATCATGATATTGGACCTCAAGTTAGCATACCCAAGTGGGTTGGCAATGGCAGTTCTTCAATGGTTCCCATACACAAGGTGATCCCATAGGCCATGGCTAGGTACGTGTGACTTGTGACTACCTTACGCTACGCATTTATGTGCGCAATTTATTTTTTATTTTTAATATGCAATAAAATAAGCATGGAAGAAAAATGGCAAGTAATGTTAGCTAGAATTCAAACAGGAAGCAAGTGCGCGGATTTGTCAAGTATTTCTCAACGAGTCTACTGTGGGGGTTTTTCAAGTGGTTCTTCTCTGGGAAAGAGGAATGTGGACTCTCTCACAATTCCTCACTTTTGGACTTCAAGCATGGAAGCGAACGTACGTACATGTCTCAGGATTTTATAAACATGTCTGAATATTAATGTGTAAGAAGAAGTAAACTAATGGATTAGTGTTATAATTTTGTAGGTTCTTCTTCGACTTTAGCACCACTTTTGTTGGAACAGGAATGATATGTTCCCACCTTGTGAACTTGTCTTTGCTGCTAGGAGCTGTGCTCTCATACGGAATTATGTGGCCTCTTATTTGCCGCCTTAAGGGTGAGTGGTTCCCTCAGACCTTACAGGTATGTGACATGAAGAGTCTATATGGGTATAAGGTCTAGCTCCATTTCCAAGGGCCAGCTCTCTCTTTAGGCAAGTGAATTAATTACATAGGATCTCATTTATAAAATAATATCAAATTATTAAAATATGTATATTTATTAAAAAAATAAAATCTTATATTATTATTCATATAAGACTTAAGAAAAATCTGAAGTAGTATATGCATAACAGCTAACTTTCACACTTATGATTTAATATTAAAAATCATAAAATATATAGACATACAACTCGCTTTCACAATTTTTAATTTATTCTTAATATTTAAAAATTCTTCATATTTGTCAATAGTCACTCTTTATATTTTGAGTAAAAAATATTTAGAAGATATCATCAATTTACTCATGATTTATTGGCAGGCATTCCTATCAGTCGCACTAATCCTAGGTGGTGGGCTCTATAACTTCTTCAAGATAACAACTTCCACAGCCATTAGTGTCCATGCCAAAATGATGAACAGAAACATAGTAACCACAGAAACCCATGGAAGCCCAATAAAAGAAGCCCCAAAACAAGATGAAATCTTCCTTCGAGAGAGCATCCCGTTATGGATCGGAGTAGTTCGCTACATAATCTTCTCCATCATCTCCATAATTGTCATCCCTATCATGTTCCCTCAACTCAAATGGTACTACGTTGTAGTAGCTTACATCATAGCCCCCTCTAGCATTTTGCAATGCTTATGGAGCCGGCCTAACCGACATAAACATGGCATATAACTATGGGAAAGCAGCCCCCTTCGTTATAGCAGCAATAAGTGGGAAACAAGATGGGCTAATTGCTGGGCTTGCTGGCAGTGGGCTCCTAAAATCAGTAGACTCAGTGGCTTGTATTTTGATGCAAGATTTTGAAACAGCCCTTCTAACATTGACATCACCTAGAGCAATTTTTGTGAGCCAAGTGATGGGGACAGTACTGGGATGCAGTATGGCTCCTCTAAGCTTCTTCCTATTCTACAAGGCATTTGATGTAGGGAATCCTAATGGAGATTTCAAAGCTCCCTTTGCTTTAATTTATCGGAACACAGCAATTCTAGGGGTCAAAGGGTTCTCTGCTTTGCCTCAACATTGTCTACAGCTCTGTTACGGGTTCTTTGCTTTTGCAATTGCAGTTAATTTGATAAGAGAGCTATTCCCGAGTAAGATTGGAAAGTGGATGCCACTTCCTATGGTGATGGGGGTCCCGTTTCTAGTCGGAGCATATTTTGCTACTGATATGCGCGTTGGGAGATAAATAGGGTTTGTGTGGAACAAGATAAACACAAAGGCTGAGTTAATGGTACCAGCAGTTGCTTCGGGGTTGATATGTGGAGAAGGGCTTTGGACTTTCCTGCTGCTGTTCTTGCCCTCGCTACGATAAATCCTCCCATCTGCATGAAATTTTTAGCTTCCTAGAAAGAAGGAAAACGTGCTAGAAAGGTTGTTACTTTTTTCAAGCGTAATAACAAATGGACGGCATAAAGGTATTTGAAATTCCAAAATATCTCTGCCGCGAACTATCACGGGGTAATCAGTAATACTACCGAGGGCAGATTACTTCGACAGATTGTATACAGTCCTATGTTAATAAAAAACTCCATATGCTCCGTCAATCACTACTACAACATATCATTGGATCTTTAAGTTTCAGTAAAGAGAAAAGGGTCATGAAAACAAATGAAAAATATATATTGGATATGGTGGTATCCCAAAATTTTCTAATATACAGAATTCTGTCTGACCACTGAATCTCAGAATAAAAACTTACAGAAATCGCCGTTGCATTATGCATTTGATTATATACACGAAAAATAAGAAACAATAATCTAGTTATACTATAGCCAGAAGAATGGATAACTGTGGAGATAGAACTAATCACCCGGTTATGATTCCAGCGAGGACATCACTCTTACCTCGGGCATAGATTGTGTAAACTAAACGAATTGCATCAAGCCATCCATCTAGGGACTCCCATGAGTCAGCAACCTGAGGAACCCGATTGGAAAAGTATGCATTATACGAGAGTTATGGGTAAACTTATAAGCTATGGTTGGTATCAAGTTTCTTATACATCAATAATAATTGCAAAGCTAATATGGGAAGGACAAAAGATAATTGGTTTACTGTTAAAAAAGAGAGGATTGAAATGATCATGGTCAAGATGATCAGAGGAAAAAATGCACAAAGCCTAGTAAATGGGTGACAAGACTGAATGATTAATGGATCGTAATAGTAATAAATATGTTGAATTTGATAATTGATTCACCATTGGAGCTAAAACTGCGGCAATAGGTAAAAATTATTTTATATTTCTTGAATAGAGGAAAACTTATATATAGAGTACATAAGAGATATGAAAGGAAAAAAAATCTCCTAAGATTTAGAACTAGAAATCATGGATTTATATAACTATCCTAAATGAAATTATGTGCTAATTCTATGCCTAACATAATTGATAAAATCTGATTTGATTTGATTTGATTTTGTCAACACTCCCCTTTCAAGCTTGGTTGTAGATATTGATGAGATCAAGCTTGTTGATAAGAAAATTAAAAGTCCGTTCGATTAGCCCTTTTATGAATATATCTCTAGCCGATGACATACTCAATTATGATTATATCATTGTCAAGTTTCTTTTTGATAAAATGTCAATCCACTTCTACATGTTTAGTTTTATTCATGCTGGACCAGATTATGGACTATGCTAATAGCTGATTGATTATCACAGTAAAGTCTCATAGGTTCTTCAAGTTCAATCTTCAATTCTTCCATCACCCTTTTTATCCCAATGAGTTCACAAACTCCTTGTGCCATTGCTCTATACTCAACTTCTGCACTACTTCTTGCAACCACGCTTTTTTACTTCGCCAAGTCACTAAGTTTCCCCACAATAATGTACAATATCTTGATGTTGACTTTCGATCCTCTATAGATCCTGCCCAATCTACATCAGTAAGTGCTTTCACCCTTCGGTCTTCTATTTTTGAGAAAAACAGCCCATTTCCAGGTGTTTGTTTTAAGTACCTTAGTATTCTATAGACTGCATTGAGATGCCCCTAACATGGTGCATGCATGTAATAATGACTTACTGAGCTTACCGGAAAAGCAATGTCTGGTCTTGTATGTGAAAAGTAGATGAGTTTTCTCACAACACGTTGATAAGTTTCCTTGTCAACCGGTTTCCTTCAAATATCTTTGTTTTCTTTCCAAATTCAATTGGAGTGTTACTCGGCTTACATCCTAACATCCCGGTTTCTTCCAAGAGATCAAGAGTAAATTTCCTTTGAGAGACAAAAATACCCTTTTTACTTCTTGCAAATTCCATCCCGAGAAAATATCTCAATGGTCCAAGATTTTTCACTTCAAATTCCTTGGCCATTAACAGCTTTATTCACTTTTTTCGCACCATCATTTCCAATGACATCATCAGCATACAATCAAAATGGTTATCTTCCATTTTCCAAAATGTTTAAAAAAGAGTGTATGATCTGCTTGTCCCTGGACATAGATACATGTCTTGATTGCCTTTGAGAAACGGTCAAACCAAGCACAAGGAGATTGTTTCAAGCCATAGAGTGACTTGTTGAGCTTGCAAACAGTTTGACTTCCCAATTTTTCTTCAAAACTTGGAGCTTGACACATAAAAACTTCTTCCTCAAGCTTACCATTTCGGAAAGCATTTTTAATATCAAGCTGATGTAAAGGCCAGTCAAGATTGGCAGCTAATGAGAGAAGAATTCGGATGATATTAAGTTTTGCAACATAAGCAAATGTTTCTGTATAGTCAATCTCATAGGTTTAAGTAAAGCCTTTTTCCACCAATCGTGCTTTTTGTCTTTCAACTGAGCCATCAGCCTTATATTTTAACCATGAACACCCATTTGCATTCCATTGTTCGCTTTCCTGGTGGTAATTCTACCAAGTTCCAAGTGTTATTTTGTTTGAGAGCACTCATTTCTTCAAGCCCAAAATGTTTTCCATTTAGGGCACGATAATGCCTCCTCAATTGACTTGGGAATCATTACACAGTACATATTTGAAATAAAAGCCCAAAATGGAGATAATTTTGAGTATGAGAGGAATTTGGAAATATGATGTTTAGTACAAGATCTTACACCTTTTATAATTGCAATCGGAATTTCTAGATTAGGAATAGAACTAGATTTACCTGACTCATTTTGTAGAGAAAATCTACTATCGGTTCATCCACTTGGCCATGAGTAGGGTTCGTGATGTCTTTATTTCCTCGAGTGATTTTCTTTATTGAGTAGACACATAGCTCTTGATGATTAGTAAATACTACATCGCCCCCCAATTCCAGAGTCGATCCATGGTTAGGTAGAGGGGGCAAAGGTGGGGTCAGGTGGAGGAGACATAGGTGGGTCTGGTGGAAGGGTCATAAGTAGGTCATTGTCAATGTTGAGAGACGATCAAGAAGCCTCCAACAAGCTTCATCCTATTTCTCCCCCTAATGTGAAGTTGGATTAAAATAAGGAGTATCTTCAAAAAATGTTACATCACAAGAAACATAGACCTTCTTGGTTGTTGGACAGTAGCACCTATACTCTTTTTGAGTTGGTGAGTAGCCAATAAAAACAGTTTTGATGGCTCGGGGATCAAGTTTGTTTCTGTTGTGGAAATGGATATGGACAAAGGCAGTACACCCAAATATTTGTAATAGAAGAGCATGAGAGGTGGAAATATATGGATAGGTTTTGGTAAGAATAGATAATGGAGTTTCAAAGTTGATGGTTCGGTTAGGTAATCGGCTAATGAGGTAGGTTGCAGTTAGGATAGCATCGCATCGCTCCATAGATATTTTGGCACATTCATAGTAAACATGAGAGCAGGGGCCACTTCCAATAAGTGTATTTTTTTCTTTTTGATACCCCATTTTGTTGTGGGGTGTCGATACACGAGCTCTGATGCAAAATACCATTTTCCCAAGATAATTTCCAAGAATAGAGTTGAAATATTTTGTTTCATTGTCGAGTCTGAGAGTTTGAATGAGTTGAAATATGAGCTTGAAATTGAGTTTGAACCATTTGGTGAAAGAGTTTGATATTTGGCTTGTTTCAAATTTTTCACAAAGAAGGTAAACCCATGTAGTCCGTGTATGATCATCAATAAATGTGAGAAACCACCTTTTGCCATGAGAAGTGGGAATTTTTTATGGTCCCCATAAGTCACTATGGATCAACATAAATGGTGATGATGGCGGCTATGTTTTCTTCAGAAAAGAAGTACGAGTATGCTTGGCAAGTTGACATATTTCACATTTAAACGGAATAGAATTTTAATTATTGAACAGAGATGGAAACAATCGTTGTAAGTATAAAAAGTCTATGGTGCCATAACCTTATTTCCCTAGTGCTAGAATAAAAAACATACGTAATACAAGACACAAAAGCTTGTCGACTTCTTGATTGAGCATCATCAAGATAATAAAGACCATCACGAACCTTAGCATTGCCAATCGTCTTCCCCAATAGCAGATCCTAAAATTGACATGAGAAGAGTAGAAATTTAGCAAAACAGTAATTGTCACGAGTGATTTTACTAATTGAAATCAAATTGCACTTTAGGGCTGGTACATGTAAGATATATTTAAGGATAAGATTAGATGATAATTGTATATCTCCAATTCCAGCAACAAGAGTTCAGGTTCCATCAGCAATTTTGACAATTGTATGAGAACATGGAACATAGGAGTTGAAAAAACTAGAACAACCTGTCATGTGATCAGAGGCACCTGATCGATGATTAAGGAGTCCTTAGAGTGAGTAATAAAGGCTAGGGCTGAGTGATCAAGACCAGATTAAGCAACTGAGCATGATCCAACAATGGAGGTCTGATTGATGAGGAGACATAGTTGTTCAATCTATTCTTTGCTGAATTGAGAAGTGACTGAAGATAAACTAGAATTACCCAATTTTTCTTGGTCAGGATGGACATAATGTGCTCATCCATCGACCTGTTTGTGAGGTTGCCAATTTTCTGGTTTTCCATGAATGGCCCATCATTTTTCCCGAGTGTGTCCAGGACGATTACAGTGATCAAGGTCGCTTATTCAAGCGTGAATCAGAGTTAGGCCGTTTGTTCGAATAAGAAACAAGGGCTAAAACTTTTGGAGAAGAAGACAATGTTGTAACATCCTATAACATCACCTTGCGGCGGCCTTCCTCGCGCCTGACTTCAGCAAAGGCATCTCTTGGGGAAGGAAACGAGTCTCGTGCCACTACTCGATCTCGTACTTCATCTAGATTGTTGTTAAGACCTGCAAGGAAATCAAACACTTGTTCCTTTTCAAGGTTGCATTTTTGTTTTTCACTGCATTCAGCACACATTAGATCATCTTCAAAAAACAAATCAAGTTCCTACCAAAGATCTTGAAGGTCGGAGAAATATTGGGTTACAGATTTTGAACCCTGTTTCATCTCTTTTAACTTTGAGCGAAGTTCGAATATTTGAGAGGCGTTTCCAAGGTCATAATACATCCTGCTAGTAGCATCCCATACTTCCTTTGATATTTTGAACCAATGATATCGGCAACTAATCCTTGGTTCCATTGAGTTGATAAGCCATCCGAGAACTTTGGAATTCTCAATCATCCATGTTGCATATGTCAAACTGGTAGGGCTTGGAGTTGGAAGATCTCTGATGATGTAGCCAAGTTTACCACAACCGCAAATAACAATCTTGATAGATTGGGCCCATTGCAGTTTTTTCCATCAAGTTTGTGGGTGGTGATATGAAGGGAAGAAGTCACTTCCGGAAAGAGAAGTGACAAATATTAGATTGTGTTCGGCTTGAGACTTGCCGGAGTTGATGAGGTTAGAGTTAGTGCTGGGTTGTCTCTTTCTCACCCATTAAGTCAGTGTTGGCATCGGAGAATATTGGATTTCAGCAAGCCTTGCTCTAATACCATGCGGAAATAGGTAAAAATTGTTCTATATTTTTTGCATAGAGGAAAAGAAAAAAAATGTCCTAAATTTTCGGACTAGAAATCAAGGATTTACATAACTATCCTAACTAAAATATGTGTTAATTATGTGCCTAACATAAATACATTTGCCTTGATCAAATCCAATTTGATTTGATTTCGTCAAAAAAAAAAAAAAAAAGCCAAACTGTATTGACTTGAAAATAAATAAATAAGAAAACATGGCTCGTTAGGTCATCATATTTATTTGACCAAGCATGAGCTCCATAACTAAGCCTTTAAGAGACAATCGAGCTACACTCAAGTTAAGTCAAAATTAAAAGATACAAAGAATTGATTGGTATATGTCATATCTTCGAGATGGAACTGTTTCGCTCAGTGCCATACTCATCATCTAGCTAGCCCATGACCAAAAGACAGCATTAAATTGTATCAATTCTGCACCACATCAGAACAGCATCCATGGAAGCATTTTTAGGAGAAGGTTTAGGAAATTAGAATCTCATTACACTTTAATTATCTTTTCCTCATCTTTAGTTTGTCCTTTATCATTGAGGCACTTGTTTAAGTTAGTCATCCATTGCTATCAAGCTTCCCATTTAAATTAAGACTTAAATTAGGGCATAATGCCAAAAGAACTACAGCCCTGGTTAGGAGCTAATAAGTTTTGCTTGATGAATAAAATCTAAAATCAAATATACAGGTTATTTTGATATTATACTTCTGTCTTGTTTACTAGTTTTTACTTCCATTCTGCATCAGTAGGAATCTGGTCATTTCTAGATCTTTTATTTTGGGCTTGCACAGAATTATGTATTGTTTTTCATATTTGCTCAACTACTATTCTTCTCCAATTTGATACTTGCTTTATGAATTTCCTATATATATACGATTGAGTATTCACAGTCCTCGTTAAGGAATAAAAATAGCCTATGAAAACTAACTTCTTATAGTTTTGATAGCGTTGTTGACTTCATGCTCAGGTGGATGCCAATAGTCAGGAAAGATTATAGTTTAAAGTTTTAACTGACGTAGCAAATATCATTCTGTTCAAAGGAAAGTCTACCAAAATAAGAAATAAAAGCAGTTTTAGATACGAGCATACCAAGAAAACAGCTCCGTGTATGGTATCAATGCAGAGTCCTGCACCACGTGGTAAAGTCAGATCTGCGCATGCAGATACCGAGATAATTTCTGGAACATCAACTTTGATAGTTCTTTTCTCACTGCTCACTGCATTTCCCAACCTTCCAGAGAGGTTTGGGGTGACTTGTTTTTGCTCTCCAATATTAAGCTAGAAGGGAAAGGGTAGCGAAAAGGCTTGATCAGAGACAAGTAGAGTAAAGCAAATTTCAAATTTAATTGTGTAACAATTGTCTTGCGAAGTAACAAACAGTAATAAGGAGAAACATTTACCTGTTGAATCCCTTCATGATTCAGAAGAAACTGCGAACGTTTCCAATCACTATGAGCAGCAACTGATTTTCCCACAGGTGGTGCAGTCAGGTACCCAACTTTTAGATAGGGTAAGGGCAGCTGTAAAACATCAAGTGATCTTTATTAACTGAGAATAATTTTCACAACCAAACCATAAATAAATGCACATAGAATCAAGCAAGCCACTGATATTTTAACTTTTGTGTTAGGCATTCTAACATTGAACCCAGTCCACTCTGTGAACAGAACAGATGAAGGTCGAACTGGATCTTTTCTCGAAGATCTTAGGGATATGTCAAATTGAAAAGATATAATGGATCAAATTTTTTAAGGGTTAAAAAATTGTTGAATGGAATGAGCATGTTAAAAGCTAGAGCTGTAGAAATGGACCAGGCCGGCCCTGCATGCATGCACATGTGCCGTGCTAAGCACGGCACGGTGGCTGTGCCAGTGCCGGGCCTGGTTTTTAGGCCAGCAGGCCAGCCCATCATGGCTCGGCTGTGGGTCCGACACGAGTCCAAACCATGAAGGGGCTTGAATTTTGAATTCAAAATCCCCACTCATTTTTCCCCTCCCCCAAATTTTATCTATAAATACCCCTGTCCTAACACTTCCACACTTTTTACCCAAACTCTCTCTCTCTCTAACTATTATTCTCTAATCTCTCATCTTAAATCTCAGTTCTAAACTCTCAACTCTCAAATCTCTATTTTAAATTTTCAATATGTAAATATTAAGTGTTATTGTGCTAACTTATTAATGATTAATACCTCCAAATCTAAGGCTCTAACAATTTATTACATAATTTTTAATCCATTAATAATTTTCATACAATTATTAATGATTTATTAATTAACAAGTAAAACAATTACATACTTTAAAAATTATTAAAAAATAAATAAATAAGCCTAGGGTTGGCCAGGGCCAGGGCCAAGCTCAGCACGGCAAGAAACCATGCCGGGCCGGGCAGGGCCATATTTTCACCTCTACTGAACACAAGACAAAACTAAAATTTATAATATAAAATTAGATAGTAAATTGTGTTCCTTAAATCTGATGTTGATCAGCAACAAAAAGAATGATAAATGGTCACCTTAAAGTTGCAAATTACATGTCCCAGGAAACAAAAATCAACCCTCAATAGCAACAGATTCCAAATACGAATAAAAATTTCTCTTACTAATAAAAGACCAGTTTGATACAAAATCCAAACATTAGGACAATCTTCTCACCAATCATGTGATAACATGATACGTTGACAACAGATGCCACTTAATGAGATACCAGTGGCATTTGCACAACACACCAAGAGGTCAGTTAATTTTAATTTAAATATTTTTTTAACCATTATTTTTTTTCAATCACTTTTTAAGCATGTTCTGAATCGATATTTTAATTATTACATTAAAAAAATCATTTTTTTAAATATTGAAGATTTAGAACATGCTTTCAACTTTATTCATAGGATATGCCAGCATAGTATCTCACTTCCACATCAGAAGGTCAAAGGGAAGGTATAATGAAATATAAAGCTAGGTATGGATTCATGCGTCCATAAACCAAGATTAATCATCTAATCAATGAAGAAAAAGATGTATCACACAATATATCAGAGAGGTTGGTACTAACCATGGAACGAACCAGTCTCAAGGCACTGCTATAAACCTATACAAACCGGAATGTGACTGTTAGTACAAGGCAAGATTGAAGTAATCAGTAAACGGGAATGAGGAAGACGAGTTATGAGCCTTTTTGAATCTATCCTTTGAAAAAGCAAAATTTTTTGGTCTTCCAGCAGTCATTCTCGAGCTTTTTGTATTCATACAAATGGTCAAAGTCACTTGGTTAACCAAGTAGATAAATTTTGCAACCAATTAAGAAAAGAAAATAAATATTCCAAATCCAGCTCAACTAGGAATTTTTTTTCTTTTTTTTTTTAAGATAACCATCAGACTAATAACAGGAGGAGTTGATTTTAAAACCATCAGATGAACAAGTGATACTTACAGAGTAGTTTGGTTTCAAAGCATGAGCAGCTGCAATATAGATAGCAGATTGGCTGTACAGCTCGTTAGGGGATACCTCTTTAGCAGTTCCTAATGCCCCAGTTCTTAGGGTGTCCTCTGCTAATCCATACTGGAAGTACAAATATTATAAGAATAGGATTTATCAAAATATAGATTGCTCGGATAAAAGGAAAATTAAAAAATTTGTGTTAAAAACCAACACATTCAACTGATTTCACATATAGGCCGAAAATCGTAGCCTACGTTCGATCGTTGGTTATATTGTAAATACCGAAGAAAAATTGCAGAGAAAAGTTCATGTGACTCCCAAGTATGACAGGACGAGATACAAACTCACCAGAACTGTCCCAAGGTTGTATATCGCTCGATGGAAATCAAATTGCAACTGTATTGCGGCTCGAAACTTGCATTAAAAGACAAAGAAAAAAGTTAGCTGAGATATGGAAGATACAGTAACACATACTTCAAGGCACCTAACAGACATCAAATTACATCTCAGCTGTAAATTATCCAAACACACTGATTCTCCAAAAGAGTTGTGATACCTTGCTAATTGCAGTTCTTACAATTATCTGCTTCTCTCGTGCAGGAACAATTGCACTGAGTTCCTATATCAAAGTCAAAGAGTATTAACAAGTCAAGCTTCAATCAACACTTTTGCACCAAAAGCTCTTAACATAAGGTTCATCCATAAACATCCAGAGTATGAAGTTAAACCTAAAGAGTACAAACAGCTGATATATAAAGCATTTTACAACGAAAAAGAAAAAGGACCTGTAGGGCAAGTCCCCAGTTGTTCAATGCCTGAAATAGATTCAAACAGAGTCAGTACAAAAGAACTGAAATCAAACCCAGACAAGATGATCGATCAATAATGGCTCAATCGAGGGTCATATGCATCACATATTATACAAAGAAGCACTGAGCCCAGATGATTGTCAGGCTTTATAAGGTTTGATAAGACTAAGCAATTTCTTGTTATAAAAGAAAAATACCTGGGGACTGTTCCAGCTGAGTAGGACGGCCTTTTCATAGTTTTGGGTTGCCTAAAAGAAAATATTGTTACTATATACTTCTTATAACATTACTGCATCTTAGCGGGATTATGGAGTAATAATTATTTAAATTGATCAAACATGATGTTGAAATGGTGGCAAAAACAGAGAAAGCAGAACAAAATTTGTAAAAAAAGAAAAAAGCATCAATTAGCTCCACATTATTCTACCAATAACCAAGTAGTAAGCAGAACACAGGAAACATAGAAGGCTATAGCAGCAATAAGTATTTAGACACACTGAGCAAAACAAAATTGAAAAATTTACCAAAAATGATTAAATCGAACCTGCTTCCATAGTTCTTCAGCCTCCTTTGTACGACCTCGCATTTTTGCCCGATCAGAGATAGCAATAGCCCAATTATAGAAAGCCTGTGAAATACTCCACATGACATAAGACAAGGATTTTTTAAGAAATATGGAAACTAACCCGCATATGCCTTTTAAGGCTTTATCGATTTATTTATCTACTAATCACGAATTTTAGTTACCGGTCCCAATTAATTAGAGAAACTCTATGCATTCAACATCCTGTGCCTTTAATTATTTCCCTTTTTTTCACCCTCTTTTTCCTTCTTATATTCCCTAAACTAGCAGTATGTCCCAAGTAAGTACAGGCAAAGGACCATGAAACACATACATCATGAAGCGTAGGGCAAAGACGAGTAGCCTGATCATACTTATTACAAGCTTCCTCAAGCAAAGCATCCTTAGACGGTGAAGTAGAATCTGGACTAACATTGTCTGCACTCTCCTGCATGCAAATTGAGGTCAAAAAAGTCACAGTATGATACTAATTGTAATAAGTACTGCATGTTGAGGTCAAAAGAGTCACAATATGAGACTAATTGTCATAAGTACTGCATGTTTCGACAGAAGAGCTTCAACAAGATTCTTTATCTTTATCATGAAACAAGAAGAAAATGAAACGTCTAAAAGGTAAACATCACAGAGAAATAGTTCATTCACTCAAGGTATTGCGACCAAATCTTTCAAGATACTTTCAATAGATTACATGAAAACTTTATTGTTTAGGAGAAATGAAATGGCATAAATCTAATCCAGACCTGAAGAACCAAAGCCCAGTTGTACAGTGCATCATAGTCTTCACGATTTCTCTCTATTGCGCTAGCATACCTACAAAATTTGCAGATAACTCATAATTTTGGAAAAGCAGGACTCCAACTAAACTAAGTAAAATAGTTCATTCTAAGTAAAATAGTTTCTATTATATTATTTTCTTCGGCTTCCTTCTATTTTCTCCCTTTCAATTATTATTAATTGTTCAAGGAATGAACTAAAAATCAATTCCTTGATAGACATTTTAAACGTAATCTAGTAGATAAAAACCATAAGTAGTTCAAATGATTTTTCCTTTCAAGGTAAGATTCAAATAATTCAACTTTTTCTTACCCACTAAATTCAAATTCAAATACCTGACCCCTATGAACCAAGCCTCCTCCTTGAAGGAGAGTGCACATGTGGTTGTTCGAACTTTGTCTATTAAATAAAACACAAAGTTACCGCATCAACAACTGACACACAGAAAGACAAGTTTTGCCACTATACCTCCTAGCAGCAAATGTGAGAATCCGCTGGCGAGACCGACCCTCGTCATCAACACCTGTGATGCTATTGATCAAGTTCATTGCAGCACTGTCCTGTTCTGTGTATTGCTGCTGTGAACCATCTTGACTAAACAACACACCCGTACGGTGAATTAAAATACCATTAAATAGCAGAAAAAGGGGATATACAAGCATAAATTTCCCTAGTCACAAAATTTTTAAATGCTACATAACTTTATTCTCAAAGCCAAGGATAGCAAAATTTGCCAAAATGACATTCCAGGAAAATTTATTTTATTAATTCTAATAGAGGATAGCAAAATTCCAGGATAATATGAGGATAGCAAAATTTATTTTAGTAGTTCTAAAAGATGAGTTTGCCAAGAAAAACAATTAAGGTATACCTTCTGAATGACAAATAAAGGAAAATTTTCTGAGCATTTAGATTTATTTTTTAACATTCATGAATATTGCACCTCATTCATGAATATGTACTTCATTTTCCTTTTTAAATTTATATGTTTTAATTGTAAAACAAGCACACTATAAATAGGAAAGTAGTATTTGGCTCATTAGAACAATATCAGTAAAATGAGTAGGTTCATTGTAACTTGTTAAACCACACTTGATCAAAGAAATTTTGAAGAAATTGCTGAAAACTATGTGAGTATGGCAACAAATAAGTTTTCTCAATTCTATGAAGCTAGTCAGATCTTCTGTCCAAGTGACAAGCATCCATTTTCAAAAGGATTTAAGGACTGGATTGGGCAATAATGGCACTCAATCTATTTCCAATGGGCTGGAGAGATAAAGATGCATATAACATTATTATATACCCCTAAAAGATGATAAAGGGAAGCAGGGAAGAAAAGAAATGAGAACATTAGATGAAACGAATTGAAATGTGCATGCAGTGGCAACCAATCCCTTTCTCGTGTCATCCATCATCTGTGCAGACCCATGGTTTTGGTGTAGTGGGTGCAAAAAAACTTTCAAGACTTGGATTTGTTATTTAAAAAAAAAAAAAAAAAAGAAATACAAATATATTCATACACATGTTTCTTTGACATAAAATTGATTATTAATGTTAGTAGAATATTAAACTGTTATTTGTCCACTCCTTGAAATTGCAGCTAAAATAGAGTATTCAAAGTTCTAATTTTATTGCCTGACAATATATGTACTTTAAACCATACTTGAATCTAACACCAACTTCCAATAATGACCCCAAGCAAAGCTTAAAAGAGTCATGCTTTAAATCAGTAATATATGTGACATGGGTTAGGCCCAGTGTAAACTGAAGAAAATACATATTAAAAATAACTTCACCACTTCACATATATCATTTAATATATTTCTGTCATAAAGGTATAATCAACAAATGAGTGCAAATAAAAGAAATGGGAGTTGTGCAAAATTTTGAATTAATTCATAAAAATTAATTGATAATATTCAGAGTAGAAACTTCAGCGGGCGGGGATGCATCCACTCGTCACTAGGTGCGTCCGCCCCTGATCATCATGTACAATTACCAAAGTGGTCAGATAAGAATCTGTGTTCAGTTCAGAGATTTAAATCAGCTTGTCCTTCTTTCCGTCCTTTATAGGAAAGGGTATAAACTCTTCTTACAGTATTAATTGGTCTTTCCTGTATTTAGGTCAGGACTCATTTTTTGTTTTTCTAGTTCTTGTATGCCACTCCGCTATCAAGGAGCTCTCTTAATAAATCTCTTCCTATTTCTAAATATTATGAAAGGAGAGATGGCAATACATCAATAATGCCCAATTTGCTATACAATCTTGGAAAGACCTTTGGATTCTAAGGGAAACTACTTCCCCTAGGGAGGATTGAAGGTTTTCGGTTGGTTGTAAAAGTGCAGAATTGATTTATAGATCAAAGAGGATCTGGAAATATTAGAATGGTATATGAAATATGATAAACCCCCAATACGATTTACTTATGCTAGGAGGGGTAAGAAGGGTAATAAGCTAAATGATTATTTTGTGGTTTTGGGCTTTGATTATCTTGTCTGGGTGCTGAGTACAGTGGCAGTGGCCATCTCTATATGGGGAAGAAGGCAATTAGAAGGGGTTAGGCTAGTTTTTAGTGATATGATAGGAGAGGATTGGTTCTCTCGAATAACCAGTACCACTGTACCTTCCTTCTTCCTTAATATAGTGCAATATTTTCAGTTAATTCGTGTGTGCTGCATTTGGGTTCTTATCAAAATAACACCAACCAAAAAGTGAATAGTATTGCCATGAATCACATGGTGGATGATAGCTTAATATCTAGGTATTGTCAATGTCTAATGAAGTAAACCAAGCCAATGAGTAGGAAAGACATGGGGCCAATAATCTAATTCATGGATTTTTCTTTTTTTCTTTTTTTTTCGGGGGGGGGGGGGGGGGGGGGGGGGTGCATTATAGCAACTCCTTACAGAATATAGGTAGAACATGTATAGGACCTAGGACCCTACCTAGTTCTAGAAACCTACTAGCAGGGGATGTACTTACTATCCGTGCCCTTTGTATCATGAGCAAGTGGATCTTAAATATACACATTTCTGCAGTTGCATGTATATAAGCTTGTAGTGTGTTCGAGTGCTAGTGTGCATAGTAAAGTAAACAAGACTTTTTTCTTTGGCCAAAAAAGTAAACAGGACTTGACTATCTAGTTTGACTGCAGGGAATATTTTTGGCATGTGGACATGCTACTTCACCTACCATCGTTAATATCCATTACTCACCAGTTTAATCTGAGAACCTAGGCAATCCAACCGCCCTAATGAATCCAAATATCATCGAATACCAACTCAAGACTACCAAGATGTATTTGAACAATTTTCCCCTTTCCAAATACTGATTATCTACACAAAACTGATATTCTGAAGCGACGGGATAGAGTTAAACATTAGCTCAGCATTCAAACGACAAGATGCAATCTATCAGATCTGTCTCCGAGAAATATTAAACAATTGAAGACATTACTAGATAGAGAGGGAAAGAATGAAACCGGAAAGCATGAATATTATAGAATTCAACGCCGAACAAGAAAACCAACCTGTAAGGTGAAGTCGCTTCTGGTCTCTCGCCTTCCGATTCATTAACGTTCTCGTCTCCATCATCACCTTTCAGTCCATTCAGCAATTCTCTCATCGTGAAGGTCCGGCTTCCTTCGTCTTTGCCCAGCACTGAATGTGCCTCATGTTCCTTGGATGAGCTATCGGCGTAATTTGACTGGTTCGAGGTTTCCTTGATCTCCTCCACCGCCGGATCTACGGCACTTGCCACCACTTCTTCTCGCACTAGTTCTGATTTCGGTGCCGGTTGTACTTCAGGTTTGGACTCTGATTCAGGTTTCGCTTCAGGCTCGGGTCTAGCTTCGGCCTCTATCTCGGGTTCTGATCTCGGTTTTTCTTCCGGCTCTGGTTCCGCCATGGAATTTGGTCGATCGGTAACAATTCCATTCTGCAATTCAGGCTGTTCCGAGTCTGTGGACATGGTGAAGAATTTTCAGTAATAAATTGCAGGAGGATCGGAGTAGAGTGTAGATTTGGAAGCTTAATCCCGCAACGGGAAACGCTTGTAACAAGATCTGTTGGTGGACATCGAATAGAGAGGGCTAGAAAGTTAAGTCCGATAATGTACAATAAACGTAATTTACAGACCAAACTGCGGATTATGTAAAACAGTAAACTGCATTTTACTCTAGAATTCTCATTTTACGGGATATAAGCCCCTCAAGCTTATAAAGGGTCCGGGGTGTGCACGTGCAAAACACCTCGGTGAATTCATTTTTACCGTTTATTTGAAATGAATAATTTATTATGTTTTTGAAATAATTAAAAAAACATTAAAATATATAGTAAAAATTAATATATATAAAAAATACTTATATCTCTAACTTATAAAATTAAATTTACATATTTTTAGTATCATAAATTAGATTAGTTTATAATTTCAAGATTTCATTAAATGAATAATTATTTTCGTTATTTTATATTCTACCGACTTAATCCATTTTTATTTGTCCTATCATTTTTTTGGCAAAATCCAACCCATTTTTCAATATTTCTTTTTTTTTTATTCTTTTCTTTTTAACGATCGGATCTTTATATCATCTTCTCATTTCCTTCTTCTCCTCTGTTTAAAATTTCATTACTTCTTCTCAAGCAGAGTATAAAATCGAGGTTCCTAGAGATTGAACCGAATACACTTTGCCACTTTTAGAGAGGGACTTTACAACTTTACTTAGATACTCGCAATACTCTTTTACCATCATAAGAAAAAAGTGATAATCTAGAGGTGAAATTTGAACAAAAGTTACTCATTCAATCTAATAAGTTATATTAATTTTAAGCTAAAACAATTTCTAAGTTTGTAATTAGGAGTCTCATCAAGTAGTGACTAAAGGTTAAGATACTAAGATAAGTTAGAGTTATATAGGTTAGAGAAACTAGAGGAATTATAGAATTTCTTATAAGTAAATTTCTTACTAAGTCAAGATAAAAGCTTAATTGAATAGGTGACACTCGAAACCTTTCAAGGAGAGACTTAATTTAGGGGAGTACAAATCTCACATACAACATAAAAAAATGTTATCTATAGTTGAATGACTGAATGTATGATATATTTTTTGAAGAGTTAATGCTTCCAATTGAGTTGACTACTGAGTAAATCTTGAATCATTATTGTGATATGTTTCTTAATGGCATAAGTGTCTTATAAATATGCAACTATTAATCATTCAAAAAGTATAGTAGTTTGTTTAGGTAATGGCAAACTATTTATGATGTCAAGATTGACATCATTTAAGAGTTTCACATTGGCATGTACACACTTCTGAAAGTTGCTCATAATACCTCATATCTGAAGGCTAAGAGATATAGGTAGAATGAAAGAGAAATAAAGAAAATTGACTTTATACGTTCTTTTCTTTTGCTATCACATATTTGGTACTAGATTTTAGGTCATTAAGAGCCAAACAATCTTCTTATTCTCTTGTTGGCCAATACCTGATGATGAGTTTATGGCTTGAGAACAATCGTTATGGGTTCACAAGGATTAAGATGAAGATGTATACCCGTCAAGCCACTCGGATATGTCTGATCGAGTCATGTACTTTATGAGATTCAATCTTGACTGTAAAATGTATCGACGATATTAGATACTTTACATTTATTTTGTGCAATGAAATCTATCATTTAGTTATTATAATATTGGATATATATTGTTTGAATAAATTTTATATTACTTGCATGATAGATTTCTGAATCTTAGGCAATGCACTTAGAATCGTGATAGTGATCACGATCGGTGAAATCCAAGCAGCTACAAGTCTAAGCCCTAAACTGGTCAAAATTGTAAAATTATCATGAAGGGATAATGACAATTTAGGAAGACTATTACATATGTTATCTTCTTCTTAAGAAGAATGATGTTCTCATAATAATCGGTATTTGAGAATACCATGATAGACATGTAGGTGATTAATAGAGGATTAATCACTGAATGTGATCAATAAACAAGTCTCAAGGGTACTAATAATAACTATTGATGAGACTTGTCAAGTTATTATGGTACTTATGATTCTCAAACCTGAGATCATCATAGTATTGGCGTATATGATCATTCAATGTGGCCCTTGCCAAGGGTTACTAAAAGGATTAACCATTGAGCATGTGTTCTTATACGTGCATTCTATAAGGTGATAAGATATGATTCATTGCCTCATTATTAGAGCATAAATCCTATAAGTGATGTTCCTTATACAACAAGGAATCCTTACAAAGTTGAATGGTTGGAAAGAAAGTTTTCGTAGATCATTTATCTAAGTTGTATAAGGAATCACATTATTCATATGCTCAAGTCTAGTGGGGTTTAATAGTTAAAATATACCCTAAGATTGACGAAGATTTTAGCATAGATAGAAGGATCATTGTAGCATGGTAATAGTCATGACAAGTTCTTGTGAGGTTCCTTGAACTTTCATTACAGGGGTGGTTCGTAAACCTTACTAGAGCCAATATAGGTCTAATAGTTTAATATTAATTAATCACATAAGATGATTAAATTAACTATTTAACTTTAAAAAAATTTAAAATTCAAATGGTTCATTTAATAGAGTGAATAAGACTTACAAGTTGTAAAGGGGCCAACCTATGGGCGTAGTGTAGAACATATTATGTCACACACATAAATGATGATTGCATCAAGGTTAAGATCTTAATTTAGAAATTTGACTTATTCTTAGAGAACTTAATTTAAGAGTTAAATTATCAATTAGTTTAATTTTTAAAATCTATATTACACCTGCACTACTAACATAAAGTTGGTTATTAATGTGTTGATGGGCCCAATTGGATCTACACTGAAATCCAAAATTAAAGGTCCAAACTTTATCAAGTAAGGTTGGATTAAAATTTGAAATTATTTGTTTATTTTAATTTTCTGAAAATCAAGAATTAAAATGAACAGCAAAAACCCGAGCATTATTTTAAAGGGAATCGGACTTTTGAGGCTCACTTGGACATAGGACCCAATATGTGTGTTCCTTAGAAAAGGAACAATTAAACCCTAAGTATTCAAGAGAAGATTTATTTTTGTAAGCGTTGAGTTACCTCTCAATTTTATGGTAGCCAAGACCTAATAAGGCCTTTTCGTGGCTACAGAGTATCTTTATGTTGTCTGCAAAGACGGTATTATTTTGATGAGGGTTGATGTAAGCCCAACAGTCTTTTATAGCTTTTAAAATAATCATTTTTGGTCTCTAAAGACTATTAATTTTTTTTTTAAGGGAGGAAAGATGATGAAGAAACTCATTGATATTTTTTTATTTAAAGATGTCTGTTTTACAGATATTGTAAGTCGGATGGACTCTTTGGATCCTCTTGATGTACGGATGCTCTTTGGACATGAATAATTATAAGTATTCCTTATACTAGTCTTGCCTCCAAAAAAATTTAGCCTTAGGCACTTTCAGATGAGGATAATTCACCTTCTTCGGTAAATCTCAGAGAAGTTTTGTTGAGGAAGAACTTTACTTTTCTTCTTCTTCAAAATTTAACAAAAGTGAAAAAAATAAATTGGTCTCAACCTAGATCTTTTTTGGCTTATGCGAAACATGATTTAATTTAATTTAATTTTTATTTTTAGGTAAATGAAAACATTTGGCCTTAGCCTAATCGAAAGCAAAAGGCTAGGTCAAAGTCTAGTGGTGGAAAAAAAAGTCATAAAATGCTTTTTTTTTTCATAAAGAGGGACATATAAAGAAAGATTGTCCAAAGAGGAGGAAAAAAGTAAAGTCACAATAAGGTGGTGGCGAAACGGCTATTGTTCAACAAGATGAAGGCTGTAAAAGTGTGGATGTCTTAGTTATTATAATGAAGCACTCGAATAAGCAATGGATCATGGATTCAAGTTCTTCATTCCTTATGGCTCTCAATGAAGGTGACTTGAGAAGTATAAAAAATATTAATGGTAGTTAAGTTTTGTTAAGAAACAACAAACCGTGTAAAGTGGTAGGCATTGGCGTGATAAGGATTAAGAGTCATGATTGGATTGAGGATCTTATTGGATGTGACTCATGTCCCCAAACTTTGAAGGAACCTTATTTCACTAAGTATAATTGATCAATACTCTTTTAGTTGGAAAGGTGAAAAGGACATCATAAGGGTTTCTAAAGGGTCACTAGTCATTATGAGGGGGATTAGGGATAATGGTATTCATGTGCTTCAAGGAAACACCATGATTGGTGTAGTGACAACAATGACGAAAAAAAAGAAGCTCTTTAGATAGCATATAACACAAGCGGCATGGTCATGTTAGTGAAAGAGATTTGCAAAAATTGGAAAAGCAATGGCTATTTGATGAAGAGAAATTAGGTGACTTAGAGTTTTATGAAAATTGTGTCTATGGAAAGGCTACTCATGTGAAGTTTAGTAAGCTGTCAAACATTAGCAAGTAGATGTCACTCTGACTTGTGTGGACCATCACAAATAGAGTTGTGTGGACCATCGGGTATGACGATATCAGGTTAAATACTTATGAGAATTAATCTAGAATTATAGTTAACGAGGTATTGGAACACATTGCAAACCTTAGGGTAACATATCAGCCATTGCTGCAACATGAGAAAGAGAGAGAGTGAAAAGTGTTTTCTCTCATTAGTGAGTTCAATGGTTTGAAGTCACTCATAAAGGAAAATCCCTCTGCTACCTATGTGCATTATTTTGCTCATCAACTTCAATTGGCTTTTGTAGCTGTCGTAAAGACTAACTTAGAAATTGAATAATTTTTAATAAAGTGTCACGAATTATGAATACTATAGGAAGTTCATGTACAAAAGTAAATACTTTTCGTCAAAGTCAACATGATAATATAACTAAAGAGTTAGAGAGTGGAGAACGTAGCAATGGGCGAGGTCAAAAATCAAGAAACTGGCATAGCACATCCAAATGATACTCATGGGAGCTCTTTCCTCACTACAATTACTTGCCTTATGTCTATGTGATCATCAATGTTGGACATGTTAAAAAAATATTATGCTTGAAGGTGGATCTTTAGATTAAAAAGCTTATGCTAATAGTACAATGAAAGGTACGCAAACATATGAGTTTGTCTTCACTATGCATTTGATAAAAACTATAATGGGAATTACAAATGGCTTATCACAAAAATTATAAACAAAAGATCAAGAAAGTGGAAATGTTATCGTTTTGGTAGTAATATGTAAAACAATACTGCGAGATGTGAGAGAATTCGGATAAGGTGCATTTTGAATGTTGTTTCAACATTTTGTGAGAGGAATAATGTTACTCAACCTCAAGAGAAGATGATATTCCAATTTAAGGGCGACCAACGCAAGGACAACGATAAACTTCAATCACTTTTGTGTGGTAAGATTTTGTTATGTTTTAGATATGATTATTCAAGAGTTGAACAGACGTTTCATAGAAACAAATACTGAATTACTTATGTTTATAGGATGTCTTAATCTGAGAAACACATTGTTAGCATTTGATCATGCAAAGTTGATGCATTTTACTGAGTTGTATTTGCAAGACCTTTCAATAGGTGGTCATTTGATACTTGAAGATCAAATTCCTACTTATATTTTAGATATAATGTTTTTTATGAACTTCATGATCTTAGAAGTCTTGCTAAGAAAATGGTTAAGACAAGAAAAAAAAAGTCTCTTTGATTTGATTGATTTTCATAATAAGATGGGCGATGAAAGATAGTATGATTAACATACATCAAGAGAATGATATTTGAAATATTTGATAACGAAATTATTTTGTTGCCTTCTCAAAAGAAATCTTAGCGAAAAATACAGTTGCTACTTTTTAAGAGATGATTTATTTATGAATTAGCAATACTCTTAATCTTCTCATTTTGTTCTTTATTTTTATTTATTACTATTATCATCATTATAATTTTATAGTATAATATAACCGACTTATATCTATATGATATGTTATTACTTTCAAGTATGAAGATTGAAGTATCGCTACAATTGTTTACTATAATTCTACGCCGGCTTATTTTAGTTCCCAATTCTACCATTGTGTGGTATATAATTCAATTCTAGTTGAAGTATTTTGATATTGTTATTACTCATATTTTAAGATAATGTAATTTTGTAACTGATGTTCTAATTAATATTGAGAGTGATATTTCTACATTTTATTCTCATGAATGATAGAAGATGAAGCTTGTAATCATTTTTTATGATTTAATAATATTTGAGTATTTGGGGCTATCATCTATTCTTTGATTATTTTATTTGCAAATTAAGTATGTAATATCAAATATGTTTTGATTTTGAATATAACAAAGTTTTAATTCTGTCAATGGGTTTGAAAAATGACATTATGTTATATTGGAAAATGTAAAGTCTCAAACGTTTTGACTGCATATTGAAGTCTAAGTGTGGTCTTAATTATTATGAAAATTTTGCTAACTTCACTTATGTTTAATGTGACCTATATTTGATATTTACTATATTTTTGAAACATATTTCGTATTATATATATGCTGAAAGTTGATTCCATTATTAGTAATATAGGGGCATTTTGTTCGATTTTTTAAGAGGAACGAAATTAATTATGAAATAAAAATAAAAGGAAATAAAATTAATATTTTAAATTTTACTATTTAGTTATATAAAGAATATGTAATAAAAAATTATTTTAATTCTTATTTAGTTATATTAAATACTTGTGTAAATAAATAAGCGATTTCAATTTTCTTAGAAAGACGTATGTTTTTTAAAAATTTATTTATTCCCTAAATTAAGTGCTAAATAAATGAAAATATTTCTTTTTAATATATTTAAATTAAGTGGAAGAATATTATTTATTTTGATCATATTTTCTTTTATAGAATTAAACTAAGGGCTTCTAAAAAGATAATATTGTATTACTCATTGATTATGATTATGATTATATATATCGAAATGTATATTAACTTATTATATTTAAAGCCTTGAATTTTGCAAATTAAACAGCATATAATATCGAAGATTAACCTTACAGATTGAAAAACTATCCTGAGAAACGAACGGTCTTACATATAGCAACATACATAATATATCAAGAAGAAGTTCAATTCATCCATTAACCTTTTCCAAGTACCTCTCCTTCTCTTCATCCGTCATAAAAGCCGTGACTGGAAACGACTTGCCAATCCCCATGGGAGTCTTGAAATAGATTTTCCCGCTCTTCTCATCTTCCATACTCATCTCAGTAATTGGAACCCAAACAAAAACCTGTTTGCTTTTAACCCCTGTCATCTTCTTCATCTTGTGTTTTTCCACATAAGCCGTAACCTCAGAAGCATAGCTCACTCGAGAGTTGCTCCCGGCAAAGAAATGCTCATAAGGAGCCTTTTGTTTCATCCAAACAAACCCGGTTTCTCTAACTCTTCCACATTCTTCAAGGTCTTGTAATGGAAGGACTCCTTTGGGGAATCCGAGCTCTTCTAAAAGCTCGGTTGAATGGCGGTAGCATTCTTCGGGTCCGTAAACGATCTCTGCCCCAGCACGTTCACTACCCATATTTGGTAGTGATCAGACGTTGATGGGTTTCTGTTTGAAGGAATGAGGCGCTGTAGTTAACGGTGGGTTGTGATCAATATTAATATGACGAGGAGGAGGGAAAGATGAAGGTATTTTTTCTTTGATGTGGTGGGGACAAATTTAGCTTCATAAGGAAGCGAACAGATTCGTCGTGCAACGGTTTGTTAGGGGTAGGTTGACCTAAATGCCTAAATATGTATCTGTATAAAGGGTGGTTCAACTAATAGTCTATACCTATAAACAAAGCACCGAATGGGATACTGAAAAAAACATATGCAATATTAAGCTAAATGATGAATAATAACAAAAGAAACGATGTTTTTTTTAATGTGTATTTATCTACTAAAGGCTGTATAAATGTCCCAATGGTATGGCAGGTCTTGCAATTTTTGTCTAATAATTGGCTCCATGTTACATTCCCCCCCCCCCCCCCCTAAAAAAAAGGAGATTTCATTTATATCTTAGAAATATATAAATATGTGAAAATACACCCCTTAAAATGATATTATTTTGAAATTTATTTAAGATAATAAAAATAAATACTTAAAATTTGTCATCTCTACGTGGCCACACACGTTCTATTGTGTTGAGGATCGATTTGGAAAATTGTGGTGTGAGTCTTGATGATTGATTAGCGTAAGGCAAAAATATGATCTCTTCGTATATATTTAGGATTCATTTATATATATATAAAAGATTGTTAAAATGTTTTTTAAAAAATTTGTTATACATTAAGACCAATTGTTCACTTCCGCTGCATTGTTTCGAACTACCAATTTCTAATAATTAGTATCAGAGCGGTCTTTATATATATACAAATTAATCACTGTGTGGGATTTTTGCATGTTCATATATATGCGATATGTATATTGAATTGATGTTTTATGTTTTTTGAATGTATGGTTGATATAGTGAATCGTTAATTGTATGGTTATTTTGAGTTAGTAATTTGTTCAATTTTCTTTCTCTAGATTTGTGTAAGCCGATCTGTGGCATAGGATTTTTTGTACAATTTATCCTTTTTTTTAAATTATGCACGACATGAGGAAGAAGAAAACATGAGACGAACAAAACGAGCGATAAACGGCACAGGGGCAAGCAGAGTTGATGCGCGCAGCCAGCCGCGTCAACCGTCTCGCAGCATGGTCGCAACACATATCCTATTGTGTTGAGGATCGACTTGTAAGATTGTGGTATGAGTCTCGACGATCGATTCGCGTTAGGCAAAGGTATGAGCTATTCGTATAAATGTGGAATTAATTTATATATATATATATAAAGAATCGCTAAAATATTTTTTATAAAAATTTTGTTATACACTAAGACTTAGTCTCTACTAACTATCCACATATTTATTTTGATGTTCCATTGACATCAATGACCATTAGAACAAAAATTTTAAATATTTTAGGAGATAACATATGTGATAGTCTATTGGGATTGTCAATATCTCTTTTGATAATCCTATGACTATGAATAATTCGTATATTAAGCTTTAAGCAGTTTGTATCTCAACCGTCATAATATTTATCATAGTCTTAAGTGCATAACCTAAGATATTGAACTTTATCATGATAGATAATAAATAAATAAAATATATTAATTTCAACATAGTTAATAAACATGTTAAATGGATGAATGCAATTACTATTATTGAATGAGTAATAAATACTAAGTAGTAATGTTTTAATATTTTACAAATAAGATTTTATTTTACAAAATGTATATCTATCGAGTCTAATCTGATTAGCTTGACGAGCATACACTTTCATACCAATACCCTTGCAGTTCCAAAAAAGTAGAGAATCAGACCTTAAAGTGCATGTCTTGACTCCAACATTTTGAGATGATTGACCCACAACATTTGATGTCTAACCCCTTCCCTTCTTTCTTATAAACCAACTAGAAACCCTCCTTTCGAAGATGAGTTTGAAGCATATCTTATATTAAGATTGTATGTGGATTGGATGAATTTGATTTTGCTATTTTTTTTATCTTAATCCATAAGATACGGTTATTTAATTTTTCAATCTAAAAACAAACTAGATTATATCCACATATTTATCCATCCAAGATGAGCGGTTTGGATGCTGGTGGACAACAACAATTTATGCACCTGTGTCTGGACTAGGAGGAATACTCGATTGCACTCCTAGATTATCAATCAAGTCCCCGACCTCTTGCTCAACTGGTGGGAACTCCCATCTATGTACTCGATGGAACGACATTACACAACTAACTTATATCGTAACCATATTCATATCATACTTTTATCATGTGATATCATATATGTTCATATCAATCCAACCCATTTTACCACTTCTAATAATCTCACCTTCGATTGCCAAAAATATATACATATATCAAAAGAAAACAAATCCCTTTCCATTCGCCTTGGAATCTTCAAGTCAACCATTTCAATTGAAATTTAATCTTCATATTTTTGCAGTTTGACTTTGTTTGACACCGTCTACTTCCGCGTGGGAAACACTTTAATTTCTCATGCCTTTTTCTTCATCAATCGAGAATCCAATTTGCTTGGGCCTTGGGCTTTTATGTTGCATGGTATCTTTCATGGGCTTTATAATAGTCTGCAAGATGAACTTCTTTACTTGGGCATAAGATTTTGACTTAATTACACGGAGTTTTGTAGTAACGGTTTAAGCTATTTTAGACATCCTTTTGATTTAATAAATTTATTACCTGAAAATATATGAAATTAAATAATTTCTTAAAATAATATTTATTTAATAATAATCACAATAAATCTAATTCACTAATAAATAATTCTAATAAATTATTATTTCAATCCCACTATATTCTTATCGTGTTGTTTCGCACGTGCAATAATTTTTCATCTGATGTTATTGCCCTCGTCATTGTCTTACCGAAATGGGACCGGGATTCCACAATAGTGAAATCCGTACGGTCATATGATGAAAAGTATATGGGCGCAAAATTTAATCTAGCATGTTAAACAAAAAGCTAAAGTTGCTTTCATTGGATATGTGTGGTTTGTAGAAGGAGATAGGATTGGGAAGTGCTGCCTCTCTGTATCCAAATTAAACGATGTCTTCAGTACCATACTTACTACCTTTTCTTCTTTCCAAATAATTTGGACGTGATAATCATCATACACTCTCCTTGAGCTCTAGAATAACTATCTGTAATATCTTAATTACATACATACTTATCACCTTAATCTGAAAGAAAGAAACAGAAATAAAGACACGTGATTAACTTTTTGATATGTTTGCTGGTGGAACAAAATGAAAGATCTACATCCGCTCCACTGAGTTGTTTATAGATAAGATTGATTTGTTGATCAAGTAGGAAGATAAAGATAAAGCTCAAAACAAGTAGCAATCATATGGATATACTTTTCATGATGATCCCATGCATAGCCAGGGCCACCATCTAACCCATCCAAATTTGATCCTCAAATCCAGATATGAGAGCCCCATTACTGTACATTGTTCTGAGTTGTTGGTCTTGTCGATTAGAGAAGGTAGATTCCGCTAACTTCTAAGGGGATTCGACTTAATTTTCATATTAAGTTAAGAGACTATTTTCATGTAATTTGAACATGAATGAGAGTAATCGTGTACCTCGGAGCTGATATGTTGTTGGAGTGAGACATGTATAAGCGAAGATCGTGTATATGTTGTTCGAGGGGTACTTCGAATATTTTGTCGAAGGACGTGGGTCCCCGCGAAATGGTGTGAAGCATGTTCCACGTAGTTGAGTCTTCCTTCGTTAGGTTCCTTGTTCATTCTTGGATATGTGTAAAAAAATCCTATTGTTGGTTAGCACAAATTCAATATATATGAGTACATTAGATTTTGAATCAAACTTTGAAATTATACTATGACAATCCAAGAGAGGAATGATTTTAGGGGCATTCGAGTTCAGAATCACATATATTGATATATATTGAAAGCAAAGACAACGAAACCGATCATTTAAACTGTGTCTAAAATTTTTTTTATTATATAAAATTATTATATAGATAATTTTTGAAAAATTACCATTTCGCCTCTAAACTTTTAATATTTCTTCAATTTAATCTTCTAAATTTCAAATTGTTCAATTTCATTTTTTAAGTTTTCAAAAAGTGTCATTTGATACTTATGAACAAATTTATAAATATAATAATTAACAAAATTTGATATATAAAATCTAGGTATACTAAAGTTAAATTATCTTATATAATCAACCGTAATATTCTTTAGGAGATTAACCCCCCAAATTTCATATAAATTATAATAAATCTTCAAAATATTTTATAATTATAACAAATACCTAAAAACCAAACTAAATTATAATAAATATCTAAAAATTTTATAACGACAATGAACACTAAAAATTCATGTAATGACCCGGTCAAACTTATATGTTTAGAAAAATATTTTTTTTTTTCAAAACAACCCCTAAACTAATTTAAATTAATTTATCTTGTTTTATTTATCCTAATTTTGTATTTTTTTTACCAAACAGCTTGACGATTTACTGTTTCATTATAGCAAACCGATCAAATCGATCCGCTTCCTCTTTACGAAGATATCAGAACAAATCTAATTCGGTATCTTCGCGTGAAGAACCAAAACGACATGGAGAATACAAACTCAAGATCTGGGTTCATGTTATTCGCAAAAAACAATAATGATTCAATCGAGAACCCGTACCTTGAATGTTTCATCTTTTTGTAGCTTTTTTCTTTGTCTATTCTGAGGCACCAATGCAATGGCCAATGGATTGAGAAAAAGCTTGCATCTTTATCTTCTGTTTTAAAACGATTTATCAATCATGATGGTAGGAATTCAATATATATAATAAATAGTAAATATGGTGAACAGTAAATATGAATGTTATACAAATATAAACAGTAAATAAGAAATATAGTGATACATAATAGTATCAGTAAAATAGAACAAAATCTGTAAAAATAGAATAGTAAGCAGAACAAAATCTGTAAAATAGAATAGAAACTAGAGTATAAGCAAAAGGAAATCTCTAAAACAAAATAGAAAATAGAGTAGTAAGTAGAATAAAATCTATAAAATAGAACAGAAATAGATAATCAAACTGAAACTTGTGATGCAACAGTTTCTTTAAAATATATTCACTCTCTCACGTCGGTACAGAAGGTTGAAGGGTGTTTGTCTCCCGGGATACAACGTAGAAGCGGCACACCACTGAACTATTTTAGGCGGAATCAAATAATGACTCAAACTCTACCACACTAGAAACTTAGAACTCTGAAGAGAGGAATGAAAACAGAGAACTTTCGGGTTTTGTTGGTGTATTTCTAAATGGAAGGAAGTTGCCAATTTATATACTCATGAGAAGAGAGATGATTAATGAGAATTAATTTGAAATTTAATTTGATTTAATACAGATTTAAATCTAATGAAACTGAATATTGAATTACAACTTTCATCTTCGTACGTTTTTGCAGAGAAGAATATGATGAGAAAGAAAAAATTCAAGAAGAAAACAAAAGTGGGCAAAGACAAACCATGTCATTTTTTGGCCGACTTTCGACACACCCAGGTGCAGGCGCACACGAGCCAAGCTTGATCTGGTCTAGATTTGCACCCCCTCTGCGGGTGCGCCCAAGAGAGAGCACTCTATCTTATATTTTATTACATATTAACAAATGTACAATTTTATATAAATATTTTCCCACTTGTTCCCCTTTCATTAAATGTTGGACAAATTTTCCTCTATTATTATTTTTTTTCAAATCATTCCAATGGTTATACTTTGAGATTCAATTTCTTATTCACCCATTAATCATTTTGAGCATACGATATACTGATTTGAAGCTATCACGTAGGAGAACCCAAATCAACTTTAACTTTTCATTTACACGAAGTGAACTCCACTCAAAATGAAGCATCAACATAACATGTTAAAATATTAATTTTTCAACGATGATTTCGTGGTGATTCTTCTTCTTGATTTGCTTATCAACAAAGACAAAATTGTCAGTAAATTATGATGTGAGTGAAAAAACCAAATCAATACGAACATGAATCCTTCCCTTGGAAACGTGGTTTCTCATTTCAATCTTCCGTTAGAAAATCAAGACAACAAATTTCACTTTGGCAAAAACAAAGGCAGTTCAATAATAATTTTATTGAAAAATAATAAAGAAAAAAAATGAAGTGATGGGGAATTGCACAACAAACATAAGAATTTAAGTAAGCATTTTTTAGCACTAAACTAATTATCTTTTGGGCCAAAATAAAAAAGAATTATATTACCTTTCTGTTTATAAATTTAAATAATATATTTAATATATATATAATATTTTTTATATTTAATATTTAAAAATTAGACTCTAAGAACACAAATTCGTAATCAGAGAGATAAAACGGTAGGATTTATGAGTATAACGTGTGTAGTTATAGTATCTATCTAAGAGAAATGGTTGTGAATTTGATAAAATATTTGAAGTTAGAAGCTTTGAAGGTGAGAATATTGCACATCTAACATCATATCTGATCTGCATATTCTCCTAAAAATCAACCTCGTAATAATGAAAAAGATGGTGGTGGGAATAATTTTGGATAAATTAATGTTTTTGTCTCTACAATGTTTATTATATTATTTTTTTTATTTATACATTTTAATTCTTAAAATTTGTGGCGATCCCATAACTTGTGACGTATTATAATAAACAGTTTCTATATATTAAAAATTAATATATTAAAGATTAAGGATAGGGACAGTTAAATATATTGGATAACGTTTTAATCCTGATCTGTTAATTCGTTAATCGCTGTTTAAAAGTTAAAACGCGATTTAAATTTGGCGTGTAATTACGTGGAAACTCGAAATAATTACGACATTTCTTCATCTTCTTTTTTTTTTTTTTCAATGGTTGACTGTTGACTTAATTTCCCGTTTAGCAAATCACTTGAAAATTCTCCTCTTCTCTTCTCTTCTCTTTACCGCATTCCTATTTTCCTACTAAGTTTATTACTCCACCCTAAAACAAAAGAAGAAAAAAAAGGACCAGATTCACTGTATCTTACCTAAGTTTCGCTCCATAAATACGGGATCCTTTTCCTCCTCCATGCATCCAAATTCCAGACCCATATTTTCTCTATCTCAATTTTCCAAAAAGCTAGAGCCCTTTTCTGCCAAAAGAAATAAAATTATTAAACACCAGCTCAATTCAATCATGGCAGAAAGTGAACCCCATTCCTTCCCTTTATCCGGCAAGAAGAGATACGCCGGTGTAGACGACACCGATGACTCCGACAACCTCTTCGTGTCTAAGAAATCGATGATCACACCGGCGGTGATGACAGGCGAGGATCCGGCTGCGGCATTAGCCAGCGCTCGCCACGAGTTCGGCGAGCACGGTGGCGTTAATATGTCCATAGAAGCCTCAGCCACCTTTACCGTCATGGAGCCGGAAACCATGCGCCGGATGTTTTCCGGCGAGCTAGGCCCCGATCGCGACTTCTTCATCTACAGCCGTCATTTCAACCCCACCGTACTAAATCTCGGCCGTCAGATGGCCGCTATGGAAGGGACCGAGGCGGCTTACTGCACCTCGAGCGGGATGTCCGCCGTGTCTGCCGTTCTCATGCAGTTGGTTAGCAGTGGGGGCCACATCGTCGCTTCTACAGCTCTGTACGGTGGAACCCACGCCCTGCTCACTCACTTCCTCCCTAGGGCATGTAATATAGCGACGTCGTTTGTGGATATAAGAGATTTGGAGGCGGTGAAGGGAGCGATCGTGGAAGGGAAAACGAAGGTTCTGTATTTCGAGGCGATTTCAAACCCGACCCTGACCGTGGCGGATATACCCGAACTCAGTCGGGTCGCACATGAGAAGCACGTCACGGTTGTTGTGGATAACACCTTCTCTCCTATGGTGCTGTCGCCGGCTCGGCTTGGTGCTGACGTGGTCATTCATAGTATCTCCAAGTTCATTAGCGGTGGAGCCGACATTATTGCAGGTATGTCGACTTTTTGTCCTTTTCTACTTTCTGTTACATGCATAGAAAAAACTGTTTCATATTGAGGACGATGCCTTTTTGGGAAACTAATAATATTAAAATAATAATTAGATATTATTATTTATTTTTTTTAATCTATATTTTTAATAACCGTTTAGATTTTTTCAATTGAAATCAAAATACTTTAATATTACTGATCCAACGATTATGAACGATACAGATCGATATTCTCGATTCTCTTAGTTCCAACTTAATATAACACGTGGTAGGACATTGATTTAATCTAGATTTTGTTGTTTTGGTGACACTGAGAAAGATGTCATGTGATGCCTGCCAGTCATTTTGTCGTTTCTGCTGCTTTTTTTTTTTCTCTTTTAAGGCGCATGCGCGAAGTAGATGGCTGGATGAGGAGACTAATTTGTCCTAATACCTGTTTCATTTTAATCTAAATTTTTATTTTGGTAATTTATAAAAATATTAGAAAAATAAATGTTTCTAAAACAGCACGTGATTGGTTTCAATATGAATTTTTATTTTTGTTTTGTCCTAATCAGTATGGATTGGGTTAACGAATAAAGCTGATCCATATCTGACATTAAAATAGAAGGAAGTGATCCTATCTCATGTGACCCAGATGTAACGCTTATACTCTATCAGATTAAAATTTAATAATATGAAATAAAAAGCATGCAATATTGCTAATAATTGTATATATTCCATAAATATTCTGAGTATATTTTATAATTTTTTATAATGCTGACCAAAAAACAACAGGTGCTGTCTGTGGGCCAGCGGAGTTAGTGAACTCCATGATGGACCTTCACCAAGGAACACTGATGCTTCTAGGCCCAACAATGAACCCGAAGGTAGCCTTCGAGCTATCAGAAAGGATTCCCCACTTGGGCCTAAGAATGAAAGAGCATTGCAACAGGGCCTTAATCTTCGCCCGAAGAATGAAAAAGTTGGGCCTGAAAGTGATCTACCCAGGCCTGGAACACCATCCTCAGCACAACCTTCTCAAGTCGATGGGTAATAAGGAATACGGGTTCGGTGGGATTCTCTGTGTTGATATGGAAACGGAAGAGAGGGCAAATAAGCTAATGAACCTCTTGCAAAATTACAGCCAGTTCGGGTTCATGGCTGTGAGCTTGGGCTATTATGAGACCCTTATGTCCTGCTCTGGGAGTAGTACTAGTAGTGAGATGAATGCTGAGGAGAAGGCTTTGGCCGGAATCTCGCCCGGATTGATTAGGATGTCTATCGGATATATAGGGACTTTGGAACAGAAATGGAGCCAACTCGAGAAGGCTCTTTCTAGAATGCAGATGAGCAAAAATTGATAAATAATAATGTCAGCATGCATATTTTGTGTCCGTACCTAAGTATAGTAGTAGTGTCTACTAATTATTTAATGTCTGAATAACTGTCTAAGAGGGAACTTTTATTTCTGGCTTGTTTGACTGGATATGGTTTCAGTACTCTTTAATTTTAGGTTTATGGATAAATATTTTCTGGATCCTACTTTCTGCTATTTAGTCACTATAATCTGGTTCTAATATATAATGCATGGCTAAAGAAATTTCACATACATAGTCAGTTATAGTCTATTCCAAGCAGTTATGCAAGATAACCCAAATACTGAGGTGGGTTTGCTTATCCGTTCCCCTATACAGATATGCTATCTGAATACTTTGTGGCCATTTGATCTTAAATAGATACATCCAACGGTTTTGACTGAAGTAGAGAAATATTTTATTTTTCATAAAACTTCAAGGGTCTGAAAATAATAAAACAAAACTTTGATCCTCCCCGAAACTCAGATCTCAAATCGATCCAACCCACAAAAACCACTACTTTTGCCCTAAAAGATTTTTTAAAAAAATGGTCGAGATATAAAACAGTCGACTTTGCCACCATCTCCGCCGTCACCAGCCATTTCCACCGTCATCTCAAGCGATTTTCTACGAAGGTTTGGGTTCTCCTGAATTTTTCATTTTCCTGGGAAGCCTTGCATTTTTCCGGGAATTTTTGTGTAGAAAGGTAGAAGCCATAAATTTATTCATATAGGAAGCTCATTCCTGCTTTTAACCTACTACTCGTTGATATGATCTGGTATTTAGATGTAGAAGGACTGGTATTTAGATCATGGTGAAGATGGAAGCATTGGAGTGACCATGGAATAGGATTCGCTCTATCTTTTCTGTGTCGAAATATTTTATTTTTCCTCAATGTTGGTGAGATGAGGTGGGCCAGTGTTGTAACGGAGGGAGTGTAGTGGTTCATCATAATAAGCTAGCGTTGAGCCAATTTTGGTTAGGCACTCTTATTAATAGGGAGAAAAGTATATGATATACTAATATACTGATCTATTGATATATTGATTGGAAAAAAAAGAAAAAGAAAAATTGCTTAAATACTGATAGTTTATTCCTTTCTCTTAAGGAACCTTAGCTACTAACCTAACCTGGTATCTAACTGGATCATTATGAAGAAATTCTCTTTAATTTAAAAAATTTATTTACAATCAATCAATCAATCAATCAATCAATCATTATAATAATTGGTCAATGCATATATATTAATATTTTTTCAGCATCCGGGAAACTCCTCTTCATTTTTGTTTCTAATTAAACGTCCCGTTTCGGTTTAACTTGCAAGATAATGATCATTCCTTACAAGTTACAACCCTAACCTTATCGATACTATCTACCAACTGTAATAGAGTTATCTCTCTACCCACCCCCACACGTAACATACTCCTAATTCTCTTACGGAGTTGACTGTAAATACACATTTCGTCGTACAATTATTTGACTTTTTATTTTTCGTATCCACAATTGAGAAATATTTCCAGAAAATCACTATAGCTTTCACGAATGCCTAAGAATAATGTAATAGTGTTAATTACTAGTAAATGGTGTGGCAAATTTTTAGACGGACTTGCTAAAATACACTCTCTTATAGTACCAATTGCACAACTAGTCCACTATCGAAAGATTCAAGACTTAAAAGCCAGCACCTTCAAATAATAGAAATAATTTTTAATAACAATCCTAAATTGGAGTGAAAACCTAGAAGAAGAAGACAACAAGTGGGTCCATTGAATCACTAACTTTGCCAGTTGGCACTGGACCTAAGTAATTACTAATCGCACCGATCAATTATTAAATCACTTTAGTCATAATGTAATCAAATGTGAATTGATCTCCTCTTTTTTACTTTTGGGTGAATTCATTCATATATGAAGAAGGCTTGATGAGAGATCGGTGCGGATTTTGACTTCCACTTCCTTAACAAGTTGTCATTTGCCTTCCTTAGCATAATGTTTTTCGTTTACTCAATGTCCTTTCCTCTTGGATGATGCATTTGATAGGTCATCCTTTCATCTCTTTTGAATGTACTGGCTGATTTTAAGCTACCCTAAAAAGTGTCCTTACATGCATCCCACACCCCCTCAACTAAGGATGTGCATGGGGTGGGTCGGATCAGATCCGCATCCAAAAATCATTATTCGAGCATATACCTGCCCGAACATCACCGTCGCCTTATAGCATCTGACCGAGTCTGAAATGTTATGCTCCTTTTTATATTAAGAAAATAAATTATGATCCTGAAAGCTATGTCACTCCTATGAAATGAAACATCCATTTCATGCTCATCTCTCTCACATCTGCCGCCCCTCTCACAGCAACTCTCTTTCTTTTATAGCATTAGGCCGACCACACGTAATTAATGCACATAAAGTAAGTAATACTTTGTCATGATTAGTTTGTCATTAGTGCCAGATTTTCAATTTTTAACTTTTCTTTCATTTTTTTTAGAAATAAAAAATAATATTATTAAATGAAATGCAAAAAAAAAGAAAAGGAAATGCATGCCCTTAGTTTTCTCTCTATTCATCCGGCTTGAATCAAATCCAATTTCTACCAACCATATTGTCTATATAAAGATCCTAATAGGGCCGCTAAACCCGTGGGCCAAATAAAACCAGACCCGGGCCAATTTGGGATCCAAACCGACAAGCTAGATGGGCCCAGGTCTCAAACCCACCGGCCTCCAACTGCAATGCCATTGTAGATAACAAAGATCATTTGGTCGATTTTGGGCCGGAAATAGATACCAACTTGGGATTTGACCGTCACGACAGTTGCAGCTTCCATTTGTTTTAACAAACTGTAAACGACCAATCCTCATAATTTTTCTCACTTTGCCTAATTTCCAATCCTTTCAAGACCTTTTGGATTGTCTCTCTGACCATCGTCCTTGTAAAAATTCGTTGGATTGAGAAAGACTCTTGTTTTCTACAAGGGAAGCGCTCCTAGAGGAACCAAGATTGATTAGGCCATGAACTAGTATCGCTTATGTACCTCATAATATTTCCTTACCTCAGGTACGTACTACAACTATAGATTATAGTACTAACTTTTTTTTTCTTTTCTTTTTTTTTTTTTAATATGAAATCCTAAAATAGTTTGTATTAGTATTGATTTAATGTTGTGAGTTTTCTTGTATGAATGCAGGACATTTTGCTGTGTAGGATATATACGAAGGCAACTTCATTGAAAGTGCTAGAGCAAAGGGCAGCAATGGAGGAAGAGACGAAGAGCTTGAAAGGGTCCAAGTTCGTTAACCCCGTCACCTATGGTCTGCATCTCGAATTGCAGTCAAGAGTGTTGAAAATGGATGGCTCGAAAGGTCGACCGCTCGACAGGGACAAAGGGTCAAAAACAAGACTAGTTGATGCGCGATGGAACAATATTTTGTGTTAGCTCGAAGGGTAGAAGATACTTTATAGTTCAAAAGGTCTTGTTACTCGACAAGTCATTGAGGTTGATGTGATTGACATACTCGATGGTCGACATACTCGATAGTCATTATATTTTGAGAAAATCATAATTAAAATTTTTTTTTATTTATTTATGTGATCAAATCCCAATTTCCATTACCCTATCTATTATTTTCAATTGTTCCGATCAAGTTGTTGAAGCCGCAAAACCAAGTTTTTGGTTTAGATTTGTTCTTCGGAATCTTGAACAACATGATGAATGATGTCAGAAACATGCCCTACTGTTATGATAGTGTATTATATAGAATTTTAGGGGAATGCAAGTACTACCAAGTAAAAGTAATAAATAACTTATAAATAAAGATCTTCGTGACACGAATTCCTTGTATTTCAAGTGTATAACATTTGCTTCAAATCAATATTCATAAGAACAATTACCATAAGAAACCATAAGAAACAACAAATTAAAGAGGAAAACAAAAACACACAGTTAAATATCTAAGAAGTTGTCATTTTTAGAGGAATTAGCATTCCTACTTCCACTACTAGTCAAACTCCACTGATCAGAAAACCCAAACCAGATTCAAGCCCTCTATTCCCACATTTAGCCACAGTCCTAACATTCTCAACCAGCTCTTCCGTTCTACCCTCTTGCCCCAAAATCTCCATCAACTGCTTAGGACTAATTACAAGCTTAACCTTCCAAAACCCATTGCTACTCTTACTACTACTACCATTATTATTACTATTACTACTACTACCATTATTATTACTATTACTACTATACCTAGAAAACACTTCTGTGTATGATCTTTTCAACATCCCTTGGTAATCAAAAGACATCCTATATGGTGCATTACTATTAGTAAGAGACCTACAAGAAGTGGTCATGTTTGGAATGCTGTTTGATCTAACATGTCCTAATTCTCTTACAACTTGGCCTTGTAGTGGAAGAAGATAATATGATTTTCCGACGACAAGATTTTCGTGGACAGAGAGCGGTTTCCAGAAGAGATCATGGCATTTGAATATGCCGTGGTTGGGAAACTCTTCGGTGAGGGTGGATACAGTTATGGGTGGGTAGAACTCCATGATCCCACCATCTGTTTTTACTACTTTTATTGCTTGATGATCTTTGTCATCATGTTCGTGCCGATCTTCTTCTAGCTTTGATGGATGGAGCCCTCCAACCATGCAGTTTCCCATAGAGAGAAAAAAAAAGAAGAAGAAGAGCTCTTGCTCTTGCTCCTGTTCGTGTTCTTCTTCTTGGTGAGTGCCTAATAAAGAGGGAAAGAGATTTTGGAGGGAGAGAGAAAGGAGTCGGTGGGATGCTTCTTGGGTGCTTTCATTTTTTAGTGGAAAAACAAAAGAGAAAGAGATGGAATTAATTAAAAGAAGGGATTGTGGACCAAATTGATTAAAAAGAGCATATGGGGCCCGCCGGAAATTAAGGCGGTGGTGGTAGTACAATTGTATTCATGTCTATACAAAATTGGATTTTTAATTAAAAACTAACTTGTCAATTTAGAAAAAAATTATGAATAATTTATATGTAGATATTAATTTTTATATATTATATTATATTATATTATATATTTAATTTATGATATATGATAAATATTTTTAAAATTTTTCATAATTTATTTCTTTTTATATAATTATATTTTAAATATTTTAAACCTATATTATATATACACTTTTTTTACATATATAAAAGATATAAAATATAAATCATAATTAATTCAATATACAGATATTTTTTATCTTACATTTTATCGGATATGAAAAATACTTTTCTACAAACATGTCCAACCAAATTTTTATCGTAAATTCTCAACAATGTTCATACACGGAAAAGTGAGCCTCGTATCTGAATTGATGATCTTTGGACCGCACATAGCTGTAGGATCCAAGACAGTCCAATATTCAATGATTTAGCGGCGGCCATGTTGTTATTACCGAGGTGGGGGTCAAGTGGTATTTACACTTTTGTCTTTATTGAATATATGTGTAAATATTTACGTGGGACTCACATGTCCATAGATCTGCCTAGTTTCTTCTACACAGATTGCAGGGACAATGTCCTGTAATCCGGATTTGTCAGTCTAAATATGTACTTAGTGAAGAAATTTTGGTTTTTATTTTGTTCTTGTTAGTGAAAAAATGCCATTCAAAATTGAAGAGCTAGGTGTAAATTTATTGTTTAATATAAGTATGATTTTGTTACGATTTTAAAATAGTAGTTCAATCTTAAAAAATTAAATAATATATAAGAAAATTGATGTAAATATATATATTATTATAAAATACTAATTTACTCAATCTCTTGATTTTTCTCTTTTTGTTTCCTTTATGCTTATGGAATGAAAGAAATTATATTTCTTTTCTTAGGGTATAATCCCTTTTCTATCAATAAAATTGGTAGAAGTCTTGCCAAATCTTACTTAATTTTTTATTTAAATGATCTTAAGTATTCATATTTACAAGTTCTTTCTTCAAAAAAAGTCATTTCTTTTCATAATCACGACCTTTTTCACTCTATACGTTAACTAACCATTAGATAGCTCTTTTTCAAGTCGTTCCTTTCATTACTCGACTCTTAATGAGAACACCGAATATTATGATTTTAAGACTTAAAACAGAAAAAAGAGAAAATACATTACATTTAATGATATGCTAAGAAATATAGAAAATAAAATAATTTTATTGGATGAAAAAAAAAATCAAGAAAAGAAATAGAATAATTCTATTAAAATTAAAAAAAAAATTATAATAATAAATAAAAAGAGAAAAAAAAAAGTGAAAAAAAAAAAAGAAAAAGAAATTGGAGTTGAACCCATGTGTTTGACTAGAAAAAAAAAATTAAATTACTTTATAAATTATTAAATTATTGTAATTTTTTTCTCACAAATTTAAATTACTTTATAATATATATAATTTTTCTCTTTCATTTTTTCCGGCGCTCAACCTAGATATTTAGTTAGACTTTGTTTGCTTCTTCTTTTGCTCTTAAGACTCAAATCACATTTTCACCTATAAATTAGGAAAAGTGAGTAGTACTTCATTACGATATTCCACTTCAATTGATTAATTAGCTATGTTAGAACATGTTAAGTAATAACCTGAGTTCCTTTCTTCTTAATTTGTCTTAATTTACAAAAGAGTTAAGAGTGTCTAATAAAGAACATCCGGATTCCAAAGTGAAAGCTCTAGACAAGTTGCCATGTAGGACCCGCGATTGAACTAATGTGTAAAGGGAAAGAAAATGGTTAAAAATAAAAGAACAAAAGTAAGTGGGAGACCATATATGCCGGAAAGACCACCTTAATTTCTTCAGCATGATTCGAATCGAACTGATTTCTGCTTGTTCCCACTCCATGTCGACATTAGGAACTTAGTGGAACTGCATCCGCACGTGGTATTATATACGTCACTAATGAGAGAAGGGGTACGTAGACGATACCACTTTGGACTCCGTGAAGCTTATAAACAATCTGAGTTTGCCTAGTCATTATTCTAATATGAAGTTTTCTATAATAACTGGTCTATTATTCTATGGATGACATGGTAAAAAGCTTTTACCTAAGAATTTCTCGCTGCTATGGCGGCATTGTTCTTGTTTTCTCGGCATTTATATTTAGCCGGCTCCCACCCCCCTCCCTTTTCAGGTTTGGTTTCCCTACAAGAGCTCTTCATGCATTTCTCCTTTGGAAGTCAGCACTCAAAATTCCAAGATATTGGTTATGCTGATAGGTATAGTGGTAAAGCTCCTTCATGCGAGGTACTGGAAGTTGAGCCTAGGTTTCTCATGTTGGATCTCAACATAGCTTCTGCTTCATGTGATTCTCTTTCTCTTGTCTCGGCTATTAATCATAAATAAAATAACGAGATCTTTCTTTATAAATAATAAAGTTCTCACTTAGAGCCTCACTCTTGCGCTTCAAGACTTAAATCTCAACCTCTTTTAATTGTTTCTCCTTTTAAAGTTTTTTTTTTTGTCCAATTATATTTACCTTTTCCTCTAGTTTTATAGTATCTGGCCTTATTTAAGATTGTCCGACGCCGCCCCATATTTTCTTACAAATATATATACTTGTTCGCCCCCCTCTCTCTCTCGTCTTGGTGTTTATATATAACCCGAGCAAATGCTAATTGCAGTTTTAAGATAGATAAAGTGTGGTTAAAGCTTTAAGCCTCGATTTGGGTTCTTGGTGGAAGTGAAATGCTCAATACCGACTCCAATTCAGCCCCCCGAACAAGCCATATATAAAAATGAAAGATTTCCCTAAAGATAATATATATGTACAAAAGCTCTGTTTTTCGGATTAAATGTCTCTGCATTTTTTTTACATGTTCCTCTTTCCTTCCTTATGATTTGTGGTTGATTCTTGTTTGTGATTAAACCTTGGGTCCCTTGGCTTTGGCATAATTAATAGATTTGAAGTTTACCTACAACAACAAAAAAAAAACTAAAAACCTAAAGCTACTTCACAAGAGTATGACCAACGTACAGACATAAAGAGAGTGATACTGATCCTTCTCTCTAGTAAAGTTTAGATTCATCTACTTAACTATGACACATCACGACTGATACTGATCCTTCTCTCTAGTAAAGTTTAGGCTCATCTACTTAACTATGACACATCACGACATATCATACTCTATATTAAGTCAATACTCCTAAGGTCTTACACATGGACTTAGCTTGTAGGATATTTTTTGGCCAAAATCTTGTAGGATATTAAGGTACTTGAATATAACAGGTTAGGAATTCGCTCGCTTATCTTTTATCAAACAAGATTAGATTGAAAGGGTTTTGTGACTCAAATCAGCAATCTATAGCTTTCAGATCTTCCACAGAATCGGAGTACAGAGCCATTGCTTCCTTGACTTGTGAGATGGTTCTGTTCATGATGTTATTCGACAGATTCGGTGTTCTCTTTGCCCATGCCTGTAAATAATATCATGTTATAACACAAATCTCCACATTGCAAGTAATCCTAAGGTCGCATGAAATTTACTGCCAAGAGGTGTCGAAAAATATAACAATAGAGATAAAGGTTTGCTTCATAAACAAGCAATGCCCCAAAACAAAGGCTACTCTACTATCATTAGAACTTTTACATTCATCTATATACACATTAGTGTTTTACACCATCCAATCACTCTACCTAGTTACAACATCAGAACAAGGTCGACAAAAGGCGTAACAGTCCACGATAAGAGTACAACACTAACCTAACTTAAATGGAGAAAGGTATCTCCTCCTCAACTCCTAAAAAACTAACAAAAAAGGAACATGAAAGTCATCATCTAGAACTACAAGTTCACAGCCTCATCTGAACTAGCAGTGGCCTCACTTTCACCCTGTTCACATTCTTCACCTTCTCCAATCTCAGCCTCACTGAAAATGCTTTCTTCACTGGAGTTAGATAGCGGTCCGATGGCATCATCATCTGTGAGCATATTATCCACTTTATGTGTCTTCCTGACATCCTTTATTCCTCTTCCTTGAAGAGCAAGTCGCCTGCGTTTTCGGGAATTCCTTTTCCCCTTAGGAACCTCCTCTTTCATAGATGTGAGACTTTTACGGTCTATATCCTTTACAGTTTGATCTTTTCCATATTCACTATCCTCAGATTCTTCAGCATCAAGTTTCCGCCTTTTCCTACTCGAATTTGTCTGAAGTTGAAGATTCAGAATTTCATTAAATATTTACAGAATAGTTTACACAGGACTAATGAATAAGCAAATAAGCAAATATCAGCAAGTGTCAGCCAAAACGGATAAAATATTCTAATCATCACTTTTAGATGAAAGGTCAGAAAAATTTGTAACCTCTGCTCATAATCCAACGGCCAGTATCCACAAATATATTCTCCTTGTCCTTTCAAAACCAGCAATTTTTAAATACCATACTAATTACTAAAAAACTGATGGTTACATATTCCTATGTGGTCTAGAAAAGAAATTATTCATTAGCACACCTTCTGGTAGAGAACTGCAAAAAAATCATTTTGGATTGACCTCCAATTAATGAGGCAAAATGAAAAGGATCCACAAGATGAAGTAACAATAATATCAAATAGTATCAAGTTTGTGAGAAACGGTTGGGTAATAATTATACTAGACCACTTGATCCCCAATGTAATATGAGCCATTGTCATTTTTCCATTTCCTCTGCTTTTTAGTATAGAAGATTACCCACCGGTCAATTTTCCATCTGATCTTGAGATTATTTATACAGATTTGAATTCAGTTGATTAAATGTTTGCAAATCGAAATGATTTCACAGTTGCTATAGGTGTCTGTGCCAGGTGACCACAAGCAATAAGACCATAATCCTAAAGAGTTCCCTATGTGAGAAAGATCTCCATAGTTTCACCTGTCCAACTCAAAACCCTATTTAAACTACATCCAGCTTCAAAATTAACTCCCTATCCAAAATTCAAACCGAATTAGTCATGGTAATGAACTTCTCCACTCTCCCATTGAGGGCCAATTCTGGAAAAGATATATGGTTTTGAAATGCAATTTTGCTCCACTTGCATTTAAAAAAAAAAAAAAAATTGGGAATATGTAGTCTCTTAGAAAATTCAAGAGACAACCAGTATTTCACAACACTCTTGCAAGAAGCAGGTATATTTGGATGGTTAGGCTGAGCTCTTATTGTATGGAAATTAATCTAGAGTTCTACTTTTCTAAATAAAAAAGAAAGAAAACAAAGGGACATTTTCCCCACAACACTATGGAGTTGTCATTATTTTCCAGGAGCATAAAATTATGCATACAAGAGGGAAACCTGAAAATGAACTTAGCAAACTAATGGTGCAGGTTGTCTCTAACAGAACTGAACCCAAGGATATGCTAGTAATAAAAAGCTTGTTATTTGGGGAGAACGTAATCTGGTAAAATAAAAAATTAATAAACCAATAGTGCGTCTAATGTCGAATTAGGGTACTGATTTTGACTGCAACGCTAGTATTAATATCCAGTTTCGGCATGCAAAATCTAGTTTATGCCAACAAAATCCAAGTAATAACACACTTGTTTGGGCCCACAGAATCTTAAGTAGAATTAGGCTAACCAATCCAGTTTTAACCAGAAACCCAAATGCACCCCAAGTTCTGGACTTGCAGCATTAGAGAGCACATCAGAGCATTCCATCTATAGTACACTATTGGACCTAAGACATTTTTACCCAAAAGCTGTTAAGAAATAATTAACATCCATACCTTCGGACCACGGTCGACTAATCGAGCCCACTCATGCCGATTCCTCAAGCAATCTAGAACGGCTTGTGAGTGACTTGAATATGCATAACGTTCTCCATTATGCTTCCTCAAGTTATGCCAATGCTGCAGAAAGCACCAACAGCAGGCAAAATTAGGGAAATGAAACTGTAAAAATATATGGATCGTATATCTTTCCTCATTCTTTAAGATAAACTCCAGCAAAAAATGACAGAAAAATCATAGAATCATACCGGGAGAACGGCATTGCATAGCTCTTCATATGTCATGCGCCTGCCTTTGCTCATAATCTCATTGATCAATCCTACAAAGGGATAAATAGAATAATTTAACAAAGAACATCGAATTTATAATTAGTTATTCATAAAAATAACACAATTCTTACCCAGCATACCTACCGGGTAATGTGTGATGGACAGGATCTCCAACAGTGTCTGTATCATCATCAGAAGCGCTCCTTGGTGAATTGTTTGTTAATGATAAATTACGATCATTAGCATCTGCTGAGGAAGACCGGCCACTGCTCGCCGTTGCAGTGGAGGCTGAAGAGATATTTTTCTTGACGGCATGTACTCTCGTAGGAGATCCAATATCATCTCTATTGGTAGAAGCATCAGCAGAATACGCCAATTCTTGCCTTGCAGTAGAAGATGAGACTTTCTCAGTCCTTTTTACTTCATCATCAAGTTCACGAGAACTGCGGAATGCATCTTTAGATCCATGCTTGTTTCTTCTTCTATAAGCCTAAGAGTATAAATTCCCTATTAGTGCAACAAACCTTATAAAAGCAGATGTGCAAAAGGTTTTATATATCTGAATAGGGAATTGTTGACTTGTATCCTAATGCAACCACAAAATAAAATAAAAAAATCAGAGCACATCTTACCGAACTATGATCCTTTCCTCCAGAGCCAGATGAACGCTTTAGCATGCTCACTGCATTTGGAGAACTCAACTGAGGTAGGGTACCTGCCTGGCGCACACGAGGAACACGTGGTACTCTAGGAGAACTGTTTAGTTGTTGGTGCAAAAGTAAAGCCAGCTGCCAATTAGAAACAGAAAAAGAAAAAGAAACTTAAATCATAATACTGGTAACCTTGAAAAAAAGTTAAATGAGAAAAAATTGACACTTTTTTCAGACCTCTTCATCACTTAGCATATGAGATTTTGCAAGTGCAGGAGGATTCATGGTTGGCATATGATTTTGATTGACTTTAGACAAGGGCTGGAAGTTTATCTCATTAAACTTTTCAGCTTTTTGTGGCCCGCCTGAACCTGAAATCTTGTTTTGTGATGGTAGAGTTTTCTGATTCTGCAGTGACCCAGTGGACTCACCAGAGCCTAATGCACCAGAAATATTATGAGCTGAAGATGCCTTTGAAGATATGTTCAGAGAATCCTTTGAATCAAACAGGGATCGTATAGAAGCAGAATCCTGTGACATCCTGCCTGCATACAATGATCTTGGAGCAGAATTCAAATATGCTTTTTGAGGATCTTTTGCCTTTTTCCTAGGCATTTCCCCCCTCTCTTCATCCCTAACTATATCCTTGGAAGTCAGTTCCTTACTATAGCTAGCACTAGCATCGGCCGTGAGCCATTTTGCAGTAGCATCAGGATTTTGGGTATCTGTAGACATAGATTTGTCAGGAGTAGATGCTTTGGATTTTACAAAAGGGGATGATGTGGGAGATGATTTTCCAACACATTTTGTATTATCTTGACTAGGTAGAGCCTGAGTGCTTATGACAGTTCTGCTATATCTTAATTGCCCGTCAGAAAATCCTGAGCCATTTTCAAGTCCCAAAGAACTTCTATACAACGCCATGGAACCTACTGAGACATCCAAATCCTTTTTAAACTCACAAGGACTATCACATAGTTCATCAGCTTTGTTTGTATGGTAATCACTTATTGCCTCAGAATTTGTCTTGAGCTCATGTGCCTTCCGATCACCAGATTGCCAACTGCTTGCTGCCACATCACTCCTTCCAGAATTTTTACACGTATGACCAGAGCCCAGATCTTTCAACTCACCATGGGAAGACTGAAAATTTAAGGGGCTCATAGAATTACCTTGTGGCTCTTCTACCATCATCTTAGCATCAGGCAGTGCAGAGTTCAAAGTAATGTCACCATTAAAATCTTGGAGAATGTGATTCTCCTCGAGTTCAGGTGCAGTACTAGCTAAATCTTCACCAGGATGCTTCAATGAAGTTCTACCTAATTCTCCAACACCACCATCTGAATTCTCTGTATCTTTACCATCTCCCTGGTAAAAACAAGAAATTTCATTCCAATACAAGGAGTAAAAGAGAAAAGCAAAAAGTTTTACACGCAATCTAAAAACAAAGGTAATTATTTCTTTATACATTTCATATTATTCCCCAAAATGTAATTGTTTAACATGATATTCCTCTCTTGTATCCCTCCCTCCAGTACTCTATTCTTATTCTACTATCTTTACTTTATCCTCAACTCACTGTCTCTTTCTCTCCCATTTTCTACATTGTCTTCCCTCTCAAAGAGTACTAGCAAAGCTTCATCAGTAAGCCACACAGATGCAATTATAATTAGTACGCATTCAAATGAACCATACCTTTAGTTTCCTAAGAGCAACCTTTGTTTCCAGCAGTGGCGATGATACAGGAACATCAGTTTTTGGAGAACTCTCAGCCCTCGAAGGAACTGGAACATGAATATTTCCCCCCTTCGAAACATCTCCATCCAAATGTTTATTTTTATTAATTTCAGAAGAACATATAGCTCCAGATAGGTCATGACCTGCTAATTTATTCTCAGGATTTCCATGACTTTTAACCACTAGAAGATGAACATCTGATACAGGTTCCTGAACCACGGTCTCCCTCAAATTCTTGCTCTTAGTACTCTGGCTGCCAGCCCTACAAAACTCCGTACCTCTATCTTCACACAATTCCATTCGTTTTGCATCAGTGCTGGGTGAAAACACTACCGATAGAAATGAAAAAAAGGATAAAGATTGAGTCAACAAGAACAAGTCAGCAACCTCAAGATGCAACTCATTTTTCAACTTTCTTTCCACAAATATAACAGGTATGGTAATATCATAATAAAACTGCAACGATAAAAAAATAAATCAGAAAGTTTATTTTCAACTTTCTTTCCACAATTTAACTACAAAGGCTTTGATAACACACTTATCTTGAAATTATGCTAAAAAAAAAAAAAAGGAAGAAAATCTTAGATATCATCCAACTTAGCATAAAACACAAAAGAATGTCAAAGTACCTGCTTTGGAAGAATGTGAAATCCTCTTCTTCAAGTCTACTTCGTTGTCAAGAGTTCTCTTTTTCTTCCCACTCCGATCTTTGGATGTCACCATATCTTCTTTCTTGTGCTTACCAGAGTGCAAAACAATTGGCTTAAGTAAGCTTCTCTCCTTCACAACATTCTGCATATGCTTGAAACCTTCACTCTGTCCTTCCCACTTCTTACCCCCATTCAAAGACAACTTGCTGTCACAATTAGTATCCCCATCTTTGCCTCTCATTACATCCAAAGATGTCATAGGGGTAGCCAATACACTCTGCTTCGACAAAGAAAATAGAACTCCTGCACCCTTATCATCAGGATTCTCATTTTCTTCATCTTTTTTACAATCCCCCTGAACCTTTTCTTCCCAACAAGGGAACTCCTTATACTGAAAATTAAACCTTTTCGGCACGTACCCAGAACACTTCCACAGCTCAGGTGTAAAGACTGACGACAACCCTCTAAACAAAGCAGGATTGCCACCAGGGATTCCTTGAACATGGACCCTCTCCTCAATTGGTATATCTGTCCAAAGCCTAAATGGACGACGTGAAGGCCCATTTGAGGCAAATCTTCTCTCCATTCCCATGGTCTTAGTAGGTAGCTCAACTAACAACTGTGCAACCTCAGTCTCCTCACTATCATTCCTATTATTCTTTCCCTTGCATTTATCACAAACAAAAATATCATCCCCCTTTACATAACGCGAGCACCTTGTGTGGACCCAAACACCACACTCATCACAATTGACCATCTCTTCCCCATCATCAAAATTAACACCACACACACAATCCACAGTCCATGATCCATTATTCCAATCTTCCAGAGGGTCCGAATTCTGAAGGCGGTGGTTAGACCGTCCTTTCATAGTTACTATTTTCGACGCCCTAATAGCTTGGAAAAAAAGAAAAGAAGAAAAAGTATCAACCTTCTATAAAATTCCCCAAACAATTCGAGCCCTAAATCCTGACCTAAAAGCATAAAAGTTTACACATATTTGTGTTCAACTAACGTCCATGAAATGAGCGAAGATACATTTCAATGTCCACAGAATTCTTGCGAAATTGACATATAGAACATCGTCTAAAAAGGAATTAAGATTCGAGAATGAGTACCTGAAAAGCGTAGCATTAAGGAAGAAGACGAAGGAGAGAAGAGTCATTGAGAAGCGACGACTTGGTCGATGTAGAAAGAGAATCCTCTACAGCAAGCTCTGAGGAAGAATCCGTGGCCTTCCATCCTAACGGAGACGACAACGGTTTCTCAGCGCAAGAAGAATACGAACCGGAACTGAAAGGGAATGTAAAATTGCTAACAATATGGACTTTTTAGGCGTCCGTCTATTCATTTCTCAAGTCTCGTCTCATCCTAACTTTTGGGCTTAAAAAAACCAAAATTTATAAGCCCATAAAAGTGTTAAAAGTCCATTTCTCATTCCTTTTTATTTATTTATTCTTTATACTTCTCATATAAATTAGATTTTTGACCCCAAACAAATTAGATTTATCTCCCCAAATTTTTAAATAAATAGATTTAAACACCACCAATGTTTCATAAATTAAACATAACCAGCTTTAAACTTTCTGTAAATGACATAATCTCCAATTATGTCTCCAATTCCATAATTTATTTATTTTTAATTAATAAATCGTTGACATGATTGTGGAGTAGGTTCACCATATCAACATACTTTGACATTTTAACTCAACTGTATACCTATTTATATTTTCATATATTCCGTAAATGATTCCTTTTTAAGTTTAGCTTCATTGGTTTCTTTTGTTACGTAGCTGCCCCAACTTCATCTCCTCTCAGCTTATTGATCCAATTCTTCTTGAACCAAAAATTTTTTCGATTTGGTTTGTTTTTTAACTTAGATCAAAATAGATTAGAAATAAGAAAAAACGGAAACTTACAAATAGATCAAATCGATAAAGTAAGACGTAAATATATTAGAAATGAGGATAAATGGATAAGAAATTAGATTCCGAAAAAGTGAAGTTTTATTTAAAATATTTAAGACTGCTGTTAAATCATTGAGAGGGATGAAAGTATTTTAATTATTTCATTATTTCACATTTTTATTTAGTTTTTTATAAATGATAAAAAAAAGAAAAAAAGTTGATTTATTCTACAAAAACATTCTCATTTAAAGCCCGACCGCCCCATATTGACATACAAACATCGAAGATCCCATGCAGGTGTCATGACAGGGGGAGCGGCACCGTACGACAAGCCTCAGAAGACGGTCCATGAACCCTAATTTGTGATTTCTCTTCCGGTTCACTTCTAATTATTCTCGATCGACCCGTGCCGGAAAAACCCAATCTTTTGATACTTTGCGAACAAAGTTATGATCTTTCTACTTTGCCCAAACCTTTTATCCTATTGATCTTCGCGTTTATATCCTTCTCGTCCCCAAAATAAGTTCTCTTGCTTCTTCACAGCTCTCTAGAATCTCTCGCTTCAGCTATTGGATCCGATTTCGCACCGGTAATTGAGAATTTAATTGCACAATCTGAGGCACTGAAAGATTATATGTAGCTTTTTTTTTTAATAGGGTTTGGATTTATCTTTATTGTCTGTAGAAAAAAACTCATCTTTCTTGAGCGAAGCTCGGCTTAGTTCTTAACAATGACGCTTGGAAACTAATACAGAAAGTTTATTATGGAGAATTATTTTGTTACTGTTCATTAAACCCTTTAAGGGGAAATAGTTTTGGACAGTGAGAAAGTGTTGGTGTGGTTTTGTAGGATGGTTTGAGGGATTGTTGGAGGCTGGTGTTAGAGGAACATCATGGGTAACAGCGAGAATGATAAACCAGCTAGCGACTCTAAAGAGAAGGAAGCGAAGACACCAGCTGCTACTACGCAGGTTAATTTGCTGATTTTCTTTATCTTTTCTGTTTTATAATTAAACTTTCATTACAAGTTTTGATGCTTTATCACTTTTATCCTGAAAGTTGAAACTATATTCTTTGTTTTTTCTTGTTTTTTTTTTTATGCATGTTTTCCAGGAGCAATCTTCAACCACAAACACGAGCACAGTTAATCCAGACTGGTTGGGATTTCAGGTGCTACTGGAATAAAGTCTTCAAGTTTATAATATTTCTGTTGTATTCTGGTTCATTTTTTTAGCCTTTGGTTTTTCCAATTAACTTTTGTTTTGGTAACAGGCCTATTCTCCTATTCCCCCACCCGGTTACATGGCATCTAGTCCCCAAGCTCATCCATACATGTGGGGGGTTCAGGTACTTAAACGTTTTGTGTTGGTGTACAAGGTTTTTCATCTTAACTGTAATTATTAACCCTAATGCATCAGCTTCTTTACAAAGTTCGGGCATTATATTTAGTTTGGGGTTAATAATTATCTGTTGCTGCTGGTGTTTTTCTGTTAGGACAATACGCAAATATCATTGCACTAAGCAGTGTCTTTTTGGTGTTATAGAGTCATTTTAAAGATCTCAGCTTTAACACTAGATGGGCTTATTTGGTATCTCATTTTGAGCCATGCCCTAAGCAACTGTTACTAGCAAATAAAATGTGCTCCAGAAGCTGAAGTGCACTTCTCTTCATCATATTTTTTTTTCTCTAGATCACATAAAAGTGTCCTCTGTGGTAGTTCATTATCATTTGTATGTGGTGTAGGTCTGTGAATTGTTAGTCATCCTTTAGGTTTTTTAATTGCTAATTAAATTGATTTCTTTAGTTGATGAACAACCCTCTATGAGGCTCTTAAGTTGTACCCGTACAGATGAGGCTATTTGAAATCTGATATGGCAGTAATTTGTTACATTTTGTTAGTTTTGTTAAATGCAAAGCGACAAGGAGTCAGAAGTGTAACTCAAACAGATGAAGAATAGGTCCCATTACTGCTTGATTCATTCTTACTATCTTACATCTATTTTCCAAATAAATCTGTTTTATGAATACATGATTATAATTTTTTTTAAATGCATCACATCTTTTGGTGGTGTCTTTGTCATAAAGTTTCAGCTGTATGTAGAATCTTAATTATCCAGTTGATCAGAAATTGATCTGGTATGACAGAAAGGTAATATTACACATAATTTTATTAGTCACAAAGACTAGTGGAACTAGATTAAACACAACAGAGATTAACAGAAAGTACGCCAGTAAATTTTAATTACCAATTGGTTGTCACTATTTTATCAAGGAGTATGATATGATTTGTGGTGTGCTTGTAATGTAATAATCCATTCTGTTTTTATAGCTAACAGGTTCTCGCTCATGGTCGGTTGATTCATTTACATTTATGTCTACTCCTTACATGGTATCTTGTGTAACAGAAGCCGTATTATTGAAAGATTGTGTTAATGACATCTATAATTTCAAAGATTCAATTGGGGTCAGACTTAAAAAAATTTAGAAGCACTAGAAGTGGATACAAAGAAAGTAGGGAGAATAAGTATTAAGATGAACTACTAGTGGATATGCGTCTCTATAACTCCTTTGAAATAAGTTTTTGGGATCCTCAGATCTATTTGTCCGACATATCTGTTGCGTCCTTGTGCTTTTACATGCTCTTTGGCTGTCAACATGGTGGATATCTCAATTTTTATGAAGTATTTCTATGTTTGGCTTAAGAGTTCTCTGTTTGTGTGTACAATGCCTTGGAGTGAGAACTATACTGTTTAATTGCAGCATATTATGCCTCCCTATGGCACTCCTCCACATCCATATGTTGCAATGTATCCTCATGGTGGCATATATGGTCATCCATCAATTCCTCCGGTATATTCATTCTCATCTTTTTCCTGTTGTCCATGATGTCCCTGTATCTTCATATTCTGATGTTGCTATTCCCATACACCACCTTCTACATCTAACAGGGGACATATCCTTTTAGTCCTTTCCCAATGCCTTCTCCAAATGGAATAGCTGAGGCTTCTGTAAGTTTCATATCATATAGTGTCGTCTCTTCTAACTACGTTTACTTGTGGTTTTTTCTAACGTATGGGAAATGAATTTTGAAATTGTATGCAGGGAAACACACCAGGTAGCTTGGACAAGGATGGAAAGCCATCTGAGTTGAAAGAAAAATTGCCCATTAAAAGATCAAGAGGAAGTTTGGGCAGTTTGAATATGATTACTGGGAAGAATAATGACCAAGCTAAAGCATCTGGAACGTCTGCTAATGGAACATATTCAAAAAGGTGTGGAAAATATTTCTTAGAAACTTTTCGTGTTAATGGGAGACAAGTTTTTGTAGTTGGTCTATGCTTTTCGGTAGGAAGACTTACTTTTAGTGTCTGAAATGTCAAGATACTTGGATACTTGAATAAGTGTGTAGTGGATTCAATTTTGTCACATTCTTTAGATCAATTTACTTAAATGGGTTGAGACACAAATAAGCAGCAACTGTTACATAAGCAACCACGAAAAAGAAATAGAGGAAAAAAAGTTGGAGAATGGGATGTTGCTATGGAGAGAAGGTAGAGATCAAAGTTTCACATGACATTCATGATGTATATGTATAGCCTTTGTCAATGGGGATTGAATTAGATGAGCAGATGGTACGTAGGGACAGAGACACTCTAGTTGGTGAAGGCTGGGACTTGGTTGCGTGTAAAGGGAAAAAATGGATCTTTATATTCTGCTTTTGAGTATTTTGAATTGGCTGACATATTGCTATACTCATCACTAATCATTGAACGATATTCATACAATAATTTTTTAGTATTTACATTGTAAGCGGTTAATGTATTGTCTTGCGCAGAATTTATACACATATGATTTACCTTAACCATGATCAATTTGTTACTCTTAGAATCGTCTAGATATAACCGATTGAATTTCTTTTGTTTTTCAAGATTCTTGAAAATACATTGATTAACCAACAGATAATATTGTTTTTTGTGTTTGCAAAAAGTAAGTTATCTTTAGGAATATCATTTACTTCTAAACAAAGTGTGAATAAAAGCAGAATCTCAATGCATAAAATAGAAGAGTCTGAGAAGAGAATATCAATGTTTGATATATTAGATAGTTTCTTCGTAATTTATATAACAGCAATTGATTTTCATCTAAATATCCAATATATTTATTTTTTATTTTTGAACCCCTACGTTCATAAATTTACAATAATTATAGTGAAGATATAATGGTCACAGAAAATATAAGGACTAGATCAATAAGTAAGAAGAAAAGTGCTCTCATATTATTTTCATTTTGTAAAAACTAATTATTTAGCTGACAGAAAATTAAATGGTTCTGCAGTGCTGAGAGTGGAGGTGAAGATTCAAGTGAAGGAAGTGATGGAAGTTCCCAGAGTGTAAGTGATGCCTCCAAATTTATTGATTTTGGATGTTGCAACAGTTTGGCATTGATATAGGGGCCATGGTAGAATTCAATTCTTATCTATTGTCTGTAAGTATAATTCTTTTTAAGCATTTGTAGGTTTTATGGACAAAAATTTAGTTTCTTTGTTGTTCGATTTCGAACTCTGTTCCTTGACTGATGCTGCTGTATTTTGCTTTTATCATAAATCAATAATATATATAAGGACAATCTGGTAAACATAGCAGCCCCAGTCTGCTTAGGTGCAAAATATACGTATTGATATTAGTTGTACTATTATGAGGTTTCTCAAGTTATCAGTTTCTCTATGACTGACGATGCTTGTTTTATTTGTTTGTTATTCTAGTTAAGGTTTTTAGACTGGTTAGGTTCTGAATGTCTGTCATTGCCCAAAAAGGCAGTTCTAGTAACGAACCACCCAGTTCTATTGGGGATTACACTTAAATCCAAACATTAGAGTATTGTGGTTGAATAATTTTTCTGACGGTCCTAATATCACAATGTCACTTGTTTGTCAAGCATTCCAAATTTTTTTGTCCTGCTCTGTTTTTCTCTTATTGTTAAGTTTGCATTTCTGATTTTTATTTTTACTTTTATTCCTTTAATTTTTGTAGGAGTCGCAATTAAAGACAGGTTCCAGGGACTCTTTTGCCGGTTTGGTGACATTCTCTGTTTTTCCATCTCCATGTTAACTCCATCAGTTATTAAGGAATTTCTGTCCTTGTCCTTATTGCAGCTGAAGCATCTCAAAATGGAAATTCAGGGCATGGTACTCAGAATGGAGGACCTAATACAGTTCATCCAATGGCTACAGTGCCATCTACAGGTGCTCCTGAAACTGTCCCTGGAGGTCCCACCACCAATTTAAATATTGGAATGGACTATTGGGGTGCTCCTACTGCATCCAATATCCCATCCTTGACAGGGAAAGTTTCTACATCCTCAGTTGCGGGAGGCTTGGTTACTGCTGGATCAAGGGATGGGATTCAGCCACAACTTTGGTTACAGGTTTGTTAACTTTTAATCACTGAACTACTTAATCAAATTCCCTGCCAAAACGAATCTACTGAATCAAATTCCTCAACTTGATTATTAACTTTGGATGTGGGATTTAGCGAAGAAACACAATATAGATCACTAAACTTAATGATAGAGTTCATTTACAAAATCTTCAGGATGAAAGAGAGTTAAAAAGACAGAGGCGGAAGCAGTCAAACAGAGAATCTGCCCGTCGATCACGGTTGCGCAAGCAGGTAAAGAAAAAGTTCCTTAGGGAGCTGTTAAAATGTATTGGAAGAACCAGGGCCACATTCCTTAATGTTATATTCCTACATGCGTACTTTCTTTTTCTCAGGCCGAATGTGACGAGCTGGCTCAACGAGCTGAAGCCTTAAAGGAAGAAAATGCCAGTCTTAGATCGGAAGTCAATCAGATCAGGAGCGAGTATGAGCGGCTTCTTTCAGAGAATGCCTCCCTCAGGGTGATCCTCCTTGAAACCCTTTGGCTTTTGTTTGGTCTTCTTAAAACTAAGTTCTACACTTCTACTTCTACCATTCCACCTTGCAGCTCTTATCCTTTGCTATAGAATCCTGGACTCTTTAAATGGGGATAAATATACTTGCCCTCTTAATTTCTGGCGAAATTTTTACTTAATGGTCCATTCTTTGCTGCGCCATTGTGTTTAATTTGATCTCACTTCAACCCCCTTCTTCCCAGCTCTCTCATCTTCTCATAAACCACCCACCACCCATAAATTATTCTTCCTCTCATCTTCTCAAAAACCACCCATAAATTATTCTTCCTCTCATCTTCTCAAAAACCACCCATAAATTATTCTTACTTAAATACTGATATAGTTCGAGTTTGTCTTTCTTCTGTTAAGTCATAGTTTTCTAATATTTTTTAAATTATATCATTATATTAAATAATCATATAGGTTTTTTTTTTTTCTTTTTATATCAAGATATTATAATCATATAGTTTGCGGTATAAATGTTCCTAAAAAAGATATTTTGTCACTATCTCTGCAGGAGAGACTAGAGGAACGAGCTGGAAACGAAGAGGCAAGACCTGAAAGGAAGGATCAACATTTGAGCAATGAAACGCAACAAAACATGCAATCGCAGGGTAGTAAATAGTAGGATGCATTTTCTCCCTGCTTAATGCTGTGCTTTTTTATACTTTTATTTTTCAGAAGGATAGCATAATCTAACCAAGTAGCAACAGAAAAACTTAACATTGCATAGAGCTTGTAGTATTGAAATATTATGGAATCTGACCCTCTAGTTTTAGGTTGGTTTTGCCCTCCCTTCTATTGCGAGCATTTATCCTCATCTCAATTTCTCAGACCCTAGGGTATGGGTATGGGTATGTGTAGAGTGAAAATTATTGATCCTCATTTAAAGGGGCTAGTATTTGACTGTAGCTTAGAATATACTTACCATTTTACCAATGTACAACAAACGGGAAACCGCTGTATTTTAGTATGCTTTACTCGTTTGAACCTTTTCTGTCTGTGGCATGGCCTTAATTTTCTTTTCCATTTGAGATTTATGTGGTTGTGTGTTCTGATCTAGGCAATGACGATTTCCACCAGCATTGTCAAAAAGCCACTAAAATCCTAATATGATGAGTTTCTAATAGTAATCTCATTAACTTGACTATTTCCAACCTTCTAGGAATGGATCAGGTGTGGAAGGAGAAATTCTTATTGAGTATAACTCATATACTAATAAGATCATATCACATATACTTGATTGTGTCAAATTGTATGATTTTATTTGTCAGGTTAGGGAAATAGTGTACGAGTTATATTTATGTAAGAATTTCTCCGGATTTCTTGTGTGAGGCGCTTGTGATGCTACTGACACCATGTAAGATCCCACTATGTGAGACTAGTTTAGACAACTATAAACAGCATATTTAACAAGATTATTAAAGGGGGGTCAACCTGTATAATAATCCGGTTGTCTCAAGTAATTTAGGCTTAAATTTTTCAGGCCAATTAGACACTTTGGTTAAAGTTATTCTTAATTCGCTGCATGCCATTTTCTTTTCAATCATCACCAAAAACAGCAGGAAAGTAAAATTGCCACTTCATAATCAAAACAGGAATTAATATATTTCATCATAAAGAGCGACAAATTTACGGAGTAAGTTCAAATATTAAGGGACGGTAGGGATTAAGCTTTTCATAAAGTTGAATGTCAAAAACCATGTAACGGGAATGCATGAATATGGGTTCGGTGCAAACCAACGACTGCATCAGTTGTCTGTAAATCAACGAATTCTGCTGTCATAATCGACCAGTTAGCTATAGTCAAGTCATCAAAGAAAGAGAACCTTCGGACAGTTTCAATGGCTGAGAACAACGAAAACTGATCTGATCCGTGTAAATTTTCTTTCTGTTTTTGGATAACTTGCATCATTTGAAAGGGGTTCTCTATTAGGAAGTTTCCCGATCAACCACCTTTCCTATTTGTAATTTTTCAAGTGTCAAAGAAATTGTTAGAATTCATTGTTGTGCCTCTGTATGATTAATGTATGAACGATAAATCTAATTAGGTTTTTTTTTTCCTCAACCAAATAAAAAACTTAATTATGCAAATAGAAAGGGACGGGCCCACCAAAAAATCCTTTTAGTCTAAAGAGGAAAAAAAAGGGCTCAACAATAAAGCCGAAAATAAGAGATAGGAGCAATCCAAAACCATACTAGAAAAAGTCGAGCCTAATAACACCTGTTGAAAAAAAAAAAAAAGAGCCAAGGGACGAGCCCAAACTAAAGAATGAAAACAATAACCAACAAAGCACAATACAAGATATCTAGGCCAGATCTTGAGAGAAGCCCAACAACAAAATGCCTAAGGGAAGATCAAAACACCAGGCACGACAAAGCCATCGACTTTCAACCTTAGACCCATAGGTTTGGGGTGGCTGATTTCCAAAATCTCTAAATAATGACCGTTGGATCCTAAAAGAATTTGATCTAATCGTCAAAATCTAATGAAATCATAACCGTTATATCAATTTTTTAAAGATCAAACAATTATCTTTTGGAGATTTTTTAGATTTCTTAATTTCGGAGATCAGCCCCTAAACCTGTAGATCTATGTTGTAGTCCCCTCATATTCTTATATTCCTTCAAGCAAGTTAAGGAAGGAGGAAAACTACATGGTAAGGCTAGGAGGACTGTTCACTGTTAAGTAATGTGCTCGCAAATTGGATTTGAACCAATATCCCCCTAACCTGATAGAGCAAAGATTAGGAATTGAAGACCAAGGGGGCAAGCACGCACGAAGAAATATACGATATTTCTTCAATATCGCAGCAAGAGGGAAATGGGGATTTGACACCCAACCAACATTTGGGTTCTTTCCTTTCACGATTTTAGACGCCACCCATCAACAACAAGGTTTCTTGATCTTCCGATCAGTAACAAACCAGGGATTCTCACAGTAGAGAGAAAGAGATCCAATCTCATCTAAGATCACAGAGGACCTCTGAACCTTGATTACACTACCTTCCAATACATCCTTACAAAAACTATTAAACCAGGGAAATGTCATTTCAAATTTTTTACATCTAATTTCTCAGTCAGCGAACCACGCCAAGATCCAAGTTGATGCAAATGAGAATGAAACGCATATAGAATTCTAACACACGTGATTAAATGTAAGATTCTGCTAGAATAATGATTAGACGAGTAGAATAAGAAATAAGAATCTAAGGATGAGACTTATACCTAGCCTTCAAGTCCACTAAAATCGGAAGGTTTTCACACTACTCCAAGCTAAGCCGCTGTAGGTATGCTCCTTGTGATGCCTTGAGTGGCGGTTCGACAATTTCAAATCGTCACTTGACCTCTAACTCAAGTCCATGCAAACAACAACTCTCAAGGTATTTTCTTGGTTCAATTTCAACGAGAATGAATCTTGGAGAAGAAGAAAGGTTGGAGCTTTTGAAAGCTTGAGAAAAAACACACTCTCTCCCTCCCTTAGGTGGCGCGACAAGGGCATTAAAGAAACCTTAGGGAAATGTGTCCTTTTATAAGACACTTTCTCTTGAGCCAAGCCTAATTGTATCCCTAAAACTCGATTCCCTTATTTTTGTGCTTGGATTTCTCAAGTTCATTTTAATTCCATATTTTAAAAAATTTAAAACAAACTAATTATTCTAAATTAAAATCCAACTTTATCTAGTAAAGTCTAGACTTTTAATTTGGGTCTTTCCATCAAGACATGATTTGCCCCATTAACACTTTAATGATAACAAACAAAGAATTTCTTTTTTTATCCAAAAAATATTTTTTTGACTTTAAATTTATCAAATCCTCATTTAATAAACTTATTTAGTCAATTAAAAAAATTTCTAATTAATTACTTAATTTCAAATTAAATCTAAATTACACTTTGAATATACTAGCTAGTAGTGTGAGTGTGATCTAGACTTAATAAATTTAACAAATTAATAATTTCACTCTCTAAATCAGGTTCTCCAAGAACCAATCAAAATTCTCCGAGTGTGCACATTCCAGTGCAAGAAGTTAAGGGAGTTTCCTTACTCTTTGCAACTTTCTATGCTATGTTTCATATTTCTTTACATTGAGGACAATGTGCGATTTAGGTTTGGGGTGTGGAATTGCTTTTTTTTTTCTTGTGATGCTCGATATCTAAACTTGAGTATCACTTTTGTTCCCTAACGAAGACTTATATGCTATGTTATAATCATTTATTCTTTACTAAAATTTTGTCATGAAAGTTACGCTTCATAAATTTTACACTCACACTACCCAAATGACTATGGAAGAATAGTGGAGATTACTTGTGAGCTATTTGATCCTAAAAGATATTCTTTGAGAGATATATCATTTAAGCTCTATTTGTTTCTTCTTCTTCATTCATAAAATGATATCATTAGGTTTTGTATTGAGTACTAATGAATTAATCTGTATGGTTGGTACCATGTTTTTTACTTTTGCTTCTAAGTTAGATGGACCTCTAGTGATGATTAAGGTTATGCACGCTTTAACCTTCTAAAGGCCTTTATCTTTTCCCAACCTTGTGTATGCACCATAAGCCCCTTTGAAGCCAACCACTATAACATTTTGTTTCATTAACCACATTATCCATTACCCAATCAACCTTATTAAATTCATACCCTATAACTTTAGGATAGTGGAGGGTATTCATGTTAGACCCGATGGGTATACACTTTGTTTGGTACAATCTTATTTATGAGTACTAACAAAATTATTGTTTATTATTTATTACTCATTCAATAGTAAAGGCATTCATTTATTTATCATATTCATTGGTTATGTTGGAACTAATGAGTTGTGTTTATTAAATAAATATCATAGTAAAGTCTTGTATCTTAAGTCATGCACTTGAGCTCATGATGAGATCATGATGAGGAGATGCAACTTGCTTAAAGCTTAAGATATGAAATATTCATGGTCGTGAGATAATCAAGAGGGACATTGATTATCTAGATAGACTATCACATAGTTTATTTCCTAAAATTGTAAGATGGTTGTTCTTATAACCATTGATATTAGTGGAATATAGAATGATCATGTGAGTACTTAGTGAAGACCAAGTATACTAACATGTAATTAATTCTCAATGGTAAGAATATTAATTGCCAATGATAATCATTTAGTGACTATAGTACAACTAATCCTCAAACATGAGATCATCATTATATCTTATATGTAATGCTCTATGTTTTGACTTCATTTTACCTAAGCTTAGTCAAAGGTTACAAAAGCTAAATTGTGGGATGTAGAATGTTGCATATGCAGATTATGACTTATCAAAATAGAATCCATCGCTTCTATATTTAGAAGTAAAATTTTATGAATTATATTCTTTATGGAACAAGAGAATCTTTGCAAAGTAATAATGGTATGAAAATAGTTTTTTTTTAATAAATCCATTGTCATTGTTCATAAAGATGTAATGTAATCATAAGACTCATCTATTGAGATTTAAAAGTTAAACCACCCTTGAATGAATCGGGGTGTTGGTTGAGTGAAGGATCAAACTATATATATTATTGTCATAGAGGGTTCTTATGGAAGATCATATATTCTCATCTTATGGGAGGCCTAAACGCTCTACCAGGAGATGCACTTGACTTGGGAGGTTTAAGTTGAATTAGGCATGAGATGATCAAGTTAACCATTTAATTTAAGAGTGGGTTTTAAATTAACTAAATCGAATTCAGAATTAGATAAAATCATATAGTGATATGAAACCCTCTTGCTGGCTTGATGTAGAATCTAATCAGTCACACAAGGTAAGGTTCTTATTAGTAACTCAATGTAACTTTCTTGAAGAAAAGGAAAAACAAACCAAGTTATGGTTTAAGGGTAAAACTGTAATTGAGCTTGTAGTTAGACCACAAGGGAAAAAGGTAATTATTAATGTGTTAAATTAATGTCATGCGAATTGCTAACACATTTTAGATGACATTAGTTTAATTGGAACTTAATAATTTACAACATGACTATTTATTTAATTATAAAATAGTCATAAATATTCGTAATTAAAGTTTAGATATAATTCATAAGGAAAATCTTATGGGGCTTAACAGTTAAACCATGCCGCATAATTTTTTGGAACCTTGAATAGATAAAATGATCAATTTAATAAGGTAATAATCATCTATGATTCTTGTTGAGGTTCCTCATACTTATCGTTACATTGTTAGCCCATATGCTTTGCTAGAGGCCAATGTGGGTTTAGTCGTTTAAATTAATTGATTATAGAGGATGATCATATTAACTGTTTGACTTGAAAGGGTTTTCAAGGTCAAATGGTTCATTCATAAGTTGTTGTGGGGCTCACCTACCGGTATAATATAAAACATATCTGATCACACACCTAAAGGTTTATTGGATCTCCGTTGAATTCTGAATTAGGAAAATTTTGATTCATTTGTAATTAACTTGATTTAAGAATTAAATCATTAATTAATTAACTTTGTTAAGTCTAAGTCACACATGTACTACTAGATTAACCAAAGTATGATTTAGATTTAATTTGAAATTAGATAATTAATTAGAAAATATTAGATTGATAGGATAAATTTATTAAATAGAGATTTAGTAAATTTATAGTCAAGGAATCTTTTCAGGTAAAAGAGAAGTATGGTTGGTCATTAAGTGTTAATGGATATAACCGGCCCATGTGCAAGACCCAAGTTAAAGTCTATATTTTGTGGGGGGAAATTAGACATTAATTTGAAATAAAGTTTTATTTTAATTTTCAAAAAAAGGAATTAAAATGAACTTTAGGGAATCCGAACACGGTTAAGAGTTAACCGGATCTTAGAAGTTCACTTAGGCTAGGCCCAAGAGCTTGTGTCCCTTATAAAAGGAACACAAAGTAAAACCTAGGATACCATAGTAGCTCTATTGCCGCACAAAGACATTTTCTCTAAAATCAAAGATTATTCTTTTCTCTCTTAACTTCCTTCTCCAAATTTAATCTCAAGAGTTGAGATTAAACTTTGGATCTTCTTGGGAATTACTGACTATGTGGATTAAGGTTAGAGGCTGGGTGACGGCTTGGAGCCTGCAGTAAGCCAGCGACGGTTTTTGGAGATGGGTGAAAAACCGTCTGCTTCTTGAAGGAGTGCGTAGCTTGGTATAAACCTCTTCCTCTTCTCATATTATTTTTAGATTCTAGACATTGCAAATTAAAAAACACATAAACACAAAATACAACAACATAAACAAATATGCACATAATATTAGCTACCAAAAATTTCAAAAGTCACATAAATTTTTTGGCATCTCTTACTATTTTATTACAAAATTACATTCACATTCTGAATATAAAACAAAAAAAGCAAATTTCATTCTCACGAAAAGAATCCAACCATCGGATATTAGAATCATAGTGTCTGTAGCCAATCATAATAAACATGGAAAGTGGCAAACTTTTTTGTAATTACCTCTCATGGAACTCCTTTGTCTTATCTCTACAAAAACATAATCCCACGTCTCTATAGCCAATTATGTTTTCTTAGTTGAGCTCAATCAAAATATTTTTGTAAAATGTAAAATGTTAAACTAGTACGTGCATGTATCCATGTGCACGCCTAGAATGATATCATTACTCAGTCATGCATCTCATGCTAAGATAATAAATATGCATACTTACACCAAACATATGTCCCACTTGTCCATAGCCAACTTATATTTAATGCAAATATCATACATACTATATTGTTTGGTGGCTAAGCCACAAAACAATTTTGTATTCAGCCCAATGTAATCATAGGATGGATTTGAATTTCGGTCTCATCACAAAACAATCACAGATATATATCATGAATGTACTATCTCATAACCTTAAATATGATGGGATAACAAATTCAACCATGCATATATATACATATCATGATGCATGTATATTTAACAACTTAAATTACCGATAAGGATAAGGCTAGTACATGGATTGATGTATATTTAGATCAAATTCAAGTCCTCATTAGTCCTATGACAAGAGCTCATTCAAGGAAATTCAAATAAGCACTTAACGAGTTGATGCAAGTAACATGGCCTTACGCCAATGCATGGAGGCCCATTGAAGGTGGTGAATGTGATTCTCAAGGATGGCATTCAATAGTTCAAGCCTTCGAGAAGCCTATAATGAATGAATAAGTATATTGAAGAGTTTCAAGTTGATTTGAGCCAATATCATCAAAATAAGCCCAAATAATGGATAAAGCCTCTTTATTAATTTCAAGCATTTATTTGAGTTTAATATCTTCAACTCATGGGGGATAGTTTTTTTTTTGGGTTTTGGGTTGTTTTGATTAGATTGGGCTGATTGGGATTTATTTAATTATATGTTCAATTTTGTGTGTGTTTTATTTAGTTGTTTATTTAGTTGTTTATTTAGTTGTTTATTTAGTTGTTTATTTAGTTTTCTAGAGTCCCCTATTGCTTATGTTGTGTTTTTATTGATAGAACGTCCTTTATATAAAGAGGGTTGATTTCATTTGTGGAGACAGATTAGTTATACAATATTTTGAGAGAAAATCCTCTATAATTCTTCTAGAACTTTTTGAACTTATCAAATTTATCTGTAGCATTCATCTCGACTTATCATTCTGTTCTTCCATCTCGGGTTGTTGCGTCTTCTACACCCCATTTGAATATGAGTAGAATGATCTTGGATCCTTGAATTACGAGTTCATCATCTCTAGGCACGATTCGTATCATTTGATATCAGAGCTTTGGTCCTAGTCTCAGGTTTATCTATATTTTTTTCAAAATTTCCATTTTAATTTAGTTCTTTCTTATTAGAGTAATTTTCATGTAAAAACAAAAAAAATGAAATTTCAGTTTAAGCACTTCTATTTGTGTTCTTACTACTCTTTATACAACAAAAGTTCATAAAAAAAGGACAAATTGTTTGTAAAGTCTTGTTAGATTGAGATCTAATTCCTACTTGTTTCAATTGCAAAAGATTATGCTAAAACACTAAGTCAACTTGCTTTCATAATAAATCCAAATTAGAACTTTGGTGAGTCTTGGTGGATTGTTGCTAAGATTTGGTAATTGTTTATTTAGTTCTAAAAACGATTGAAAGATGATTTTACGAGTGGGAAAAAGGCAAGAGAGTGGGATAATATTATAGGGTCAAAGCCAAATATTGAGTGAAACATGAGTGAAATTGAGTGAAACATGTGAGGGAGTGTTGTAAGGTCCTTGCATTTTCCGTTTCTATAGTAGGAGAGATGAGGCGTATAGTATAGAGGGAGTTGGAGCATGTACATGAACAGTTGGATCAAATGGAGAATGCATATAGGGAACAACAAGCGGCTCCTAATGCATGTAGGAGGGAAAGAGTTCAACCTAGGAGAGTGAGGTAGGAAGGTGAGGAATATAATGGGGTTGGATTCAAGGAGGAAGGTGATCGAAATTCAATTGGAAGTCCTTGGAGATATGGGTGGTTCAGAGAAGTTATGAATCAATGACAATAATATAGGTAACATTAAGATGAAGATTCCTTCTTTCTTAGGGAAAACTAATCTTGAAGCTTATCTTGAGAGGAAAATGAAGATAGAGTTAGTGGTTGTTGTCATCACTATTTTGAGCTTAAAAAGATGAGGCTTACTGCTATTGAATTCACTGATTACGTTAGTAGGATCAATTAATGATAAATATTAGGAGAAATAAAGAACGTCCCATATAGACATTGGCAGATCTGAAAACCGTGACGAGGAGACGGTTTGTGCCAAGCCATTATAATCAAGATTTGTATAAAAAGCTATAAGGTATCACTCAAGGGAATCAAAGTGTTGAAGATTAGTTTAAAGAGATGGAGGTTGCTATGATAAGGGCAAAGATTGAAGAAGACCGAGAAGCCACTATAGCTAGGTTTTTGTATGGACTGAACCAAAAAATTGATGATAAGGTAGAGATGTAACATTATTTGAAGTTAGAAGATATGGTGCACATGGCCATCAAAGTTGAGCATCAAATCAAGAGGAGGGGTAGTACGCGTACAACCTTTGGACCGAGTTCATCCCCTTGGAAGCCGAGCTATGCAAAGAAGAAGTAGAAATTGGCTATAATAAGACCTAAGAGTGAACAAAAATAAAAGACGATCAACCATGGAAACCAAGGTAAAATAGTGTAAAATAGATTTTTCCACTAGTCAAAATCATGACATTAAGGGTTTTAAATTCCAAGGTAGGGGTCATATAGCAAGCCAATATGCGAACAAAAGAGTTATGATACTGCACGAGAATGGTGAGATTAATACTGATGATGAAGATGACAATAAATCTATTTCATCATTAGAGGATGTGGAAAATGAGGAGTTCGATGTACAATGAGAATTTTTGGTGGTAAGAAGAACTCTAAGTATGTAAGCAAAAGAAGATGACTTGGTGCAACGAGAAAACATCTTTCATACTAGGTGTCACGTTCAAATGAACAAGCTTTCAAACATCTTTAATAAACAAATGAATTTACATATTAATTAATCACTAACCCTATGTGCCTATAGTCGATTAAGTGACTGATTAATATTGAATTCATCGTAATGTTTTGGAAGGTACTATGTAAGACTTTCTTACATAGCTAACAAACTTAATATTATCATAGAAGAGATTTTTATTTGTGTGGTCTCATCAAGATATCTCTATGCATGCATTCTATTCCATATAATGAGAATGTACAATGAATCATTCATAAACAAATCAAACATGTGATTTTTGAAACATGCATGTTAATTCATCAAACATCTCTACTATATTATCATGCAATTTTTGCATATTTGAATAAAATTCAAATATTGACTTGTATGATTAACTCTTATTCAAACAAATCAAGTTTGTGGATTATTTCACTAAATTGGTATATGTGATTAACTCTTAATCAAACAAATCATGTCTATGTATTATTTTGCTAAATCGGTAACTCTTAATCAAACAATTCAAGTCCTCATTAATTTGAAATAAAGTTTTACAATTGTTACATTTAATCTTCCAAGTTGAAAACTTTAAATATCCATGAATTGGGCCCAATCCATAATAAGTTTAAATTAAATATTTTAAAAACCTTGTAATACATTAATTTCATGAATGCTATTAACCCAAAAATTTAAATTCCTTAAAAGATTTTGGACATTCCGAACTTTTGGAATTTAACGTCCCATTTAATGAATGACACAAATAAGGCCCAAAATAAATAGGTCAAACATATTGGGCCCGATTAAGGCCCATTCTTTGAAACCAAAACCTACCTAACTTAACGGGTAAGTAGGACCAATTACCACCCAATAGGGGATTCAAGCTCACCTCAACACCACGACCTCATCATAGGTAGCAGCGGCTGCCACATATCTGTTGGTGAGTGATGGCACGTGCGGTGGTTGGCCGCACCCCATGGTGGCGGTGGTGGCTGGCCGATCTCACCAAAATGTTTCGAGTAGTGACCTTTTAATTATTTGGTCCAAAAATGCGAGATCTACTTTTTAGGTCACTTTTCTAAATTTATAACAAGTATGTTAAAGCACAAAAATCCATAAAACTCATCCAAAATTTATGAAAATCACATAAAGGCATTCATTGATTCAATCGGGATTTCCAGCATTCAACTTGACTCTAATACCACTATAAGTCTTTGATTGTTTGCTTACCCGTACGGAAATCAATTTTTGAAAAGTGGGATCTGAATATCCAAACTAACAAAAACCTACCAAGATACACGGTTGAATGCAATGTGACTCTCACATCCAAATTCCCAATTCATTTTCAATTTCTAAAATAATTAATAATCTAGAAAAGAAAATAAGCAGGAGAAGAGAAGGGATATACCGAGCTACCGATCTTCTCTAAGAACAGGACGGTACTTCACCCATTTTTATTCCTTGTTGCTGGCCACCAAGCTCTGTCACCACTTTGCCCATTCAAAGCCTTCCTCCGGCCTCTAACTATATCCACATGGTCATCAATCTTTATGAAAATTAAAGCTTTAATCTCAACTCTTGATATTAAACTTGGAGAATTAGTTTTGAAGGAAAGGATGGACATTTTAATTTTGAAAGAAAAATGCATTCTCTCACTCTCTTCCTCCGATATACGGTAGGAGCTACTACTAGGGTCCCTTGGGTTTTCTTACGTTCTGTTTATTAGGAACCCAAGCCTTGAGGCCTAGCCAAAGTGAGCCTCTAAGCCCAGTTCACTTTTAACCTCGTTCGGGTATCTGAAAGTTCGTTTTAATTACTATTTTCCAAAAATTAAAACAAAAATTTATTATTCCAAATCAACGTCCAATTTTACCCAATAAAATATATAATTTAATATAGGCGTTGTATATGGACCCGATTTGGCCCATTAACACTTCAATGGCCAATGAAACTTTCTTTAGACCCAAAAATATTTTTTGATTATAAATTCATAATATTTGTATTTAATAATTTTGTCTTGTCAATTTAATAATTTTCTAATTAATTATTCAATTTTAAATTAAATATAAATCACACTTTGGATATGCTAGAGGTGCAGGTGTGATTTAGATATAACAAATTAAACTAATTAATGATTTAATTCTTAAATCAAATTCATAATGAATGAGTCAAAATTTGTGAAAGTTAAAAATCGACTGAGATGCAATCATCCTTAATGTGTGTGACTAGATAAGTTCCACATTCCGTTGGTGGGTGGGTCCTATAAGAACCTGTGAGTTTTATCTATTCATTTGAATGGACCATTTGGCCTCGAAATACTTTCAAGTCAAGCAGTTAATATGATCATCCTTTATGATTAATTAACTTAAACCACCTTTTACCCATATGAGCTTCTAGCAAGGCGTATGGGCTACCTGGTAACAAGAAGCATGACCTCAAAAAAAACCATAGATAATTATTATCGTATCAGATTGATCCTTCCATCTATTCATGGTTTTAGAAAATCTTAGGGCATGGTTTAACTGTTAAACCATATTAGATTTTTCTTATGAACTATTTAAACTTTTATGCCGCTAGACAATATACTTAAAAGAAAAAAAAATTTATACCATACTACTTTTACCAAAGATTTTCTTTATTGCATAAATTTATATTTCTTCATATAATAACATCCTCTAATATAGAGGTAATGAATCTCATCTTATCACCCTACATATTCCACATACTCAAACACATGTCTAATGGTTCACCCAATTAGTGGCCTTGGCTAAGACCATGTGGAGCGATATCAAATTATGACATCTTATATGTCAGTATTGTAGTGATCTCAGGTCTAAGCATCATAATTATCACTATTACCAACAAAATTCATTGAACGTCAATATAATTACCATTGAGCTTTTGTTAAGTGATCTTGTTAAGTGATCTTATTAAGTGATTAAGTCTTTATTAATCACCTACATATTTATCGCGATATCTACCAATATCAATGATTATGAGAAAATCACTTTTCTTCCGAAGATGATAGTGTATGTAATAGTCTGTCTGGATTATCATTATTTTATCATGACAATCTTATGACTTGAACAATTTAGATCTTAGTCATTAGCCAACTTAGATCTCCCCGAGCATGATATTGCTCATGATTCCAAGTACATGTCTAAAATTCGAGAATTTGTCAAGTATACAAATAATTAATGATGCATGCAATTTGCTATTTCTAACCTAATAATAACATGGCAGATTATGATATGCTCTAATTAAATACTATACATTCAATTATGTTGATGACTTATACAATTCAAGATTGATTATTTAAACTTCTATTGGAGAAATCCCTTTGTGCATGGATACATTAAGTTATTTAGTATTAATTGTCTTTTGTTCACCTTTCTAAAACATTTTCGGAATAAGTGACTACTAGGTAATTCGTATTTTGATCATTGATGAGACCTTGGTTCTTTTACTTTTTCTTCGTATAATTTATTATTGTAGTACAATACTACGTACTTAATAATACTTAGAATCCTTTTAAGTTTATTCATGAACTTTTAATCCAAAACACCTTTTACCTCGAAAACAGTAATGCATTCAATTTATTTTTAATTTATTTTTTCAGCCGATACTTAGCTTGGAACTATTCTGGTCAACTAATTAATTAACATTATATGGAACATGATGTGGTTTCATTGTCTATGATTGAAATATAAATTCTTGTGAAAACTTTATTTTAAATCTAGAGTCTTCAGAAATTACGAACATATCCTTAGTTCTTTTTAAGAATGATATAATGTTTTTTACCACATTTTAATTCCCTCAAATCAGATTCCTTAGTTCATGCTCATAACACTTAGAGCATCAGGAACATCCAATTTTGTACATAGAACACGTGACATAACCTATAATCTCATATATGTCATTTTAGTTTATGTGTTTTCTCTTCATTCATGTCTTGGATAAGATGCTTTGAAGAGTAAGATTCCAAGACATTCCTCACATTGTTATTTCTAGAAATCTTTCGTACTAAACTCTTTTAGTACTTTACTAATGTACGTTAATGTATCAAGCCTAACCAATCCTTTTTCTATCACCATAGATCTCTTATGGTGGTATGACTTTGTTCTTTTCATCTATATCTCATGTGGATCATTTTATGTGGATTTAGAGAAAATTATATTTACTATACATGTGGTGATTTCTATGATATGGCCTAGTTGGATCCAAGAGTGCTAAGTATTTAAGTAATATAGGACCATATTTGATACAGTTCGATTTCTCCATACCGAAACATCATTCACTTATCATGTTTTAGGAGGACTTCACTGAATGAGAATCTTATTCTCAATTGGGTTTATTTTAAGAAACTTCCAACATTAGTATTTATCACCTTGATCTCATCAAAGAGTAATATTTATGTTTATTTGTTTTCCATCCTGTTTTCATTCCTTATTTATTATATTATAAATTTGGTTTTCATGTCTTCTCAGGACTTTGAATCCATAATTTTATGATCACATGCATCTAATGCATATAATAAATAAATGAATTCACATATTAATTAATCATTAATCTCTACATGTCCATAACCGATTAAGCGAATGATTAATATCAAATTCATTGTAACATTTTGTAATGCACCATGTAAGACTTTCTTACATAGCTTACAAGTTTAATATAATCAAGAAGTGTTTTAATTATCATATGGTTTCATCAAGATATATCTCTATGCTTGCATGATTCTACTTAATTTTCAAAATAACGAGAGTCTACATTGAAATATTCATGCAAACATCATACCTTTCATACATGTTTACCCTCAACACTTGATCAAACATGCATGTTAATCCATCACATATCTTCAATGTCTTATCATGCTAGTTTCGAGTATATTTAAATAAAATTCAAATCTTGACTGTGTTTAACTCTTTTGTCAAACAAATCAGGTTTATGGATTATTTGATCAAGCTAGTACAACTATGAAATTAGTATTACCTTAACATTTTAAGGTTATCTTTATAGTTACTAGTTTTCTTAAGCAAGTATAACTTTCACTTTTGGCATTGCCTTAACAGTTTAAGGCTATCTATAAAGTTATCAACTTTCATAAGATTAAATAACTTTCAACATAGATATAGCCTTTAACATTTTAAGGTTATCTACAAAATTATTAACTTTCTTGATTTTTAACTCATTAAAAAATAAGAATGTTCATGGTTGTTCAAAAAACTTCTTCTTAACATTATAACAGTTTCTAATTCAAGATAATAGAATTTTGTAAGAACCTTTTAATTTGAAGAACTCTTTCATCAAACTAAAATTTCTTATAGTCCAAAAATTAATATCCAATTCAAGTATTTCAAAGTTTTTCAATTCTCATAAAAATTAACACATTACAACTTTCTTTGTAGGTTTAATTTTTTAAGTTGAATACTTTTCAAATGCCCATGAATTGGACCCAACATTAATTGACTTGAAATTTAATGCTTTAAAACATTTGTAAACATTATAATCTTCATGTCAATCAACATTAATGAAATGAACCCAAAATATTTAGATTCCGTAAACAAAGTTTCTAGACATTCTGGGTTTTCAGAATTTAATATCCCTTTTAATGAATTGCCCAATTCAAGCCGAAAATCAATAGATCAAACTTATTGGGCCCGATTCAAACCCATTACTTTCAATCAGAAACTACCCAAAAAAGTTTCGGCATAAAGGGAGTCTTGGCAACCACCTCAACACTGTTTTCCAAACGTAGCTGCGGTTGCCACATGCATGTCGGCAAGTGTCGGCATGCGTGGCTTGCCTGCATGCATGTGGCGGCCGACAGCCGCTCATGGTGGCAGAGCAGAGTTACCCAAATGTTACGAGTAGTGTACTTTCCTTATTTGGATCATAAAATACGAGATCTCATCTCTAGGACACTTTTTGGGTCACTTTCCAAAATTTCGAGCAAGCATGATTCTTACAAAAATCCATAAAACATCACCAAAAACACATGAAAATGAAAATGAAGCATCGATCAGATTCAACCGAAAATTCCGACATGCAACCTAAGGCTGTGGAACTACTGTAAGTCGAGGTGTCTTTGCTTATCCGGGGTGCAACACCATTTTCAAAAAATGGCACCCAAATATTCGACATATTCAAATATCTCAAGATCTAAGGTTGCATGCTATGTCATTACACTCCGGAATCCTGGTTCATTCAATTCCCACATTTCTCTAAACTATAAATAGAATAGAAAAGAATAGTAGAGGAGAAAATATACCAAACTACCCACTACTCTAAGAACTAGACAATTCTTCACCCATTTCCTTGCTTGTGTTGCCGACCACCCAAAACCGCTGCCGCTACCGATCAACCACCATATGCCAGCAGTTTGCTTGTTTCAAGCCATCACCCGACCTCTAACCATAGTCATCTGGACTACAAGTCTCAAGGTTTTATTTAGCTTTGATATTAACTCATGAGATCTTAGCTTGGAGTAAGGGAAAAGACGAAGCTTTGAGAGAAAATAATTTTCTCCATCTTCCTCTCTCTCTGTGGCCGACCAAGTATCTTAGAGAACTCTTAGGGTTTGCTTGTGTTCCTTTTATAAGGAACACATATCCCATGCCAAGTTAGACCTCTGAGGCATAGTTCCCTTTTAACTTGTGTTCTAGTTTCCAAAAGTTTGTTTTAATTCCATTTTCTGAAAATTGAAATAAACTTTATTATTCAAATTAATGTCCAATTTTATCCGATAAAATACATACTTTAATTTGAGTCTTTCCACAAAGCCTAATTTGACCCATTAAAACTGTAATGACCAATCAGACTTATTTTGACCCGAAAAATATTATTTGACTTTAAATTTATAAAATATCCATTTAACAAATTTATCTGATCAATTTAATATTTTTTAATTTCAAATTAAATCTAAATCATATTTTGGATATGCTAGTAGTGCGGGTGTGACTTAGATTTAACAAATTAAACTAATTAATGATTTAATTCTCTAAATCGAGCTCATCATAAATGAGTCAAAATCTCTCCAATTTAGTATTCAACAAGATCCAATCATCTTTTATGTGTGTGATCAAATAGATTTTATATTATACTGATAGATGGGTCTGACAACAACTTGTGGGTTTTATTCTTTCTAATGAATAGACCATTTGAACCTTGAAAACACTTTGAAGCCAAACAATTAATAGACTATCATCTATGATCAATGAACTTAAATCACCGAACTCACATTGTCTCCTAGCAAGGCGCGTGGGTTACCCATGCAATGAGAAGTATGTGTAAGCTAAACAAGAACCATAGATGACTATTATCCTATTAGATTGATCCTTTCATCTATTCATGGTTCTAGATAATCCTAGGGCATGATTAACTGTTAAGCTTTAACAAATTATCCTTATGAATCATATGATCACTTATGCAACTAGACAATGAATTCAGAAAAACTCTTTTCATACTATACTAATTTACGCAAATATTTTCTTTATTGCATAAGATATATCATTCATAAAACTATGTGAGAAAGCCTTAATGTTTAGCCACTTGGACCCACTGATTTGGGTCAAAATGCTCTGGTTGAAGACGATGGGTCAAATTTACCCATTTCCCATATGGAATCGGTGAATGTCTTGGTTCAAAGTGGAGGAAGAGATCCATCTCGCCATCTCACTGAGCTGCCATTGTAGCTGAGAAGCAGAGATGATATAGAGAGAATGAGAAGAAAAGGCTCGATTTTGGTTTTTTCGTTCTCTTTCCTTTTTGTTTTTTTAGATTTTTGAGATGAAATAGGGAGGAAGAGATGATGGCAATGAGGATGGAGTTTCTTAGTACATGAGTTCAAGAAAAATGTCAAGAAATAAGAATATTTCAGAAAATATAAAACAAAATATTATTGGGTTCTAGTGGCTTTGGTGATGGTAGGGTTGCCGCGATGGTGGTGCCTGAATAGTAGTGGTACTGGATGAGACGGTGGGTTGAGGGAATGAAAAAAAAAATTTACTTGGGGTGAAAAATATAAATAATAAAAGTTAAGGACTAAAAATAAATAAAAAGTTAAGTTCATATTTAAATTATTTAAATTACTCTTATGCTGACATGGCAAATTGATTCACGTGAATGGATTAGATTTTATGGTTTTTATGGATTCATTTTAGTAAGGTAGAAATTATTATAGTTTTAAGTGATTACATAAATGGTTAATTCACTTTTTAGTCTCTATATAATTCAGTTTATATAAATCTATCCATGTATAATCTCCTATCACCTTTCTAGTCCACCCTTTCTAGTCCATATGAGGGGAATTCAGACCACCGCACCAACGTAACATACAGACATGCATGCCACATCATTAAAAAGAATTATTTATTATTTTTTATCCTTAATATTTTATTATTTCAACTTTTCTCTCATATTAATTAATTATTTTCTTTTAAATAAAAAAATTATTATTTCTTGAAATGAAAATTTTAGGAAAAAAACATGAAACTCGACTCGGTTTCTTGGTAGAAAACGAAGTAAAATAATTTCATTTCATTGTGAGAAAAATTGATTGAAACAATCCAAGTTTTTCACGAAATTTTAAAATAGAATCGAAGAGGAACCAATATTAAATTTTAAAATAATTTCAAGAAAAACTCTATAGAAGAAGGTCTGCTTCGAGGTGTGCTTCCAACTGACCATCCATGGAGGTTTTCCTTTTTTTTTTTTGGATCTTAGGTCTCAACGAAGAAGATGAACTAGTTTAGGTTCGTTGTGAGGAAGAACGGAATTGATCCGCTCAGGATTATAATGATAATTCGATTATATTTGGATATTTCATTAAAAAAAATGGTTTGTTTCAATTGATATTTTCACCCCAAAAATATTAAATTATTTCGATTTGATTTTTTCCCGAGAAACCACGTCGAGTTTCATTTTTTTCCTCCTTAATGTTTTTGTCGAAAGAAAAATTAAATTGGATTTAAAAAAAATTGATAAATAGGAGAAAAGTTGAAATAATAAAAGATTATAGATGAAAAAATAACAAATAATTCTTTTTAATAACGTGGTATGCATGTCAGCATCTTCCATTAGCGTCTGTGATCTGAATTCCGTTCATAAGGACTAAAAGTATCATTTAAACTATATAGGGATTACAAATTCATCAAATATTACATATAAATAAATTTGTAAAAACCAGACTATATATAAACTAAAAAGTGAATTAAACATAAGATTATTTTAGAATTTACCCTTCCTTTTGTAATTATTTTTCTAAATAGTGTATTTTTCTTGTTTTTTTTTTTCCTTTTTACCTTCTTAAAATAAAAAAGAAAGTATTAAAAAAATAAAAATAAAAAATAGGAAAATACCAATTAACCCTCCTCATTCCTAAAACTTAAACCAATATCTTCATTTCTCTTCCCCTTAGTCAAACTAATTTTTTCAAACTCTAAATCCCAAAATCGAAATTGTCTCTCTTCCGTTCTCTCTTTTTCTCTTTGCTTTCATTCTCCTACTTCTCTCGGTCTCTGCTCTCTAGTTCTCTCGCTCTTTGCTCTTGCTCTCGTTCTCTTCTCTCACTTGGCACTCTCATTCTTGTTCTCTTCTCTCTCACTCGGTAGCCTGAAGGATAACCAAGCTTGGTTTGAAGAATATGAAAATCACACAATATTTTTTGAATTTGAAGAAATTGTTAGATGATTTTGAGTTTAAGTTTGAGCTTGAGTTGAATTTGAGCTAAAAATCTTTAGATTTGTGAACCGAGATATAGTCAGTGTGATTTCGATCTAAGATGCGCTCAAACTTTCACATTGCGGTCTAAGTGCATCTCAAACCATAATGTGAGATGCACTCACATTTTGGCATGAGTATGCACTTCTGAGTTAATACTCAAGACTGAAATATGATTTCGGTCTGAGATGATGAGATGATGATTGCGTATTGTATAAATATAAATAAATTTAACTTATTTTTTTATTTATTGTTTTTCAAGGAGATCTATCAACTAGACTTGTTCGGGTGTTGAAATTTGAAGATTATTTTTCATCTTTGATTATTGTTCATTCAAATCAACATGATGTTTTTGTTATGATTAAGAGAAATTTTAATTATATAAAGTTGGAAATGGTTAGTAAATCATGCTTCGACCATTTCTTAAAGGTTGATGAGAGGCTTACATTCTCCATTCAAATAGTTAGTTCCTTGATTGTTTGTCAGGCTCAATCAAAAAGGAAATACGAGGGATGGTATATTATAAATAGTCATTCTCTCTATTACTCAATGAAAGAGTTCGCTCATATTATCGGATTGAGATGTCATAAGGCACCGGCCTCCTTATCGGTCAAAGTCAAGAAAAATACTAAATTCTTAAATTGCTGGTTCAAAGGAAATGATGAATTACATGTGGTCACCTTATGCAGATTTTTGAAAGTATGAAGAGTAGAACTAAAAAGTGGCATAACCGAGATAATGATGAAATGATAAAGATTGATGATCTACATATGAAGTTATGGCTTCTTTCTTTTTTGGTGGTTGCCCTCTTAGGTATAAGGGAGTCACATAAAGTACCACGTCAATATCTATATATGGTCTCACATATTGAGTTCTTCAATAATTATCCATAAGGTAAAGGAGTTCATGAGATAACTATTTAAAGCATTAAGAGAGAAAATCTTGTAGAGAAGTCCGTAAGAAATGCAACTAGAGAAAAAGCGGATGTTAGGTAGGACTTACTTGGTTTTTTGCTCGCATTCTAGGTAATTCGTAGTCTTAGTTTTTATTATTTAATAATTTTTAATGAATTTTTTAATTATTGTAAGTATGGGCGCTTGAAGAAATTTCAAACATTAGAGAGAATTTTAGGGAGTATCTAGAGAAAACACATGAGCCACGGATCTTGAATTAGGCCATGCATTCTACAAAGCTAATGCTCAAGACCATCATTAAAGTTTGAGTAACCGAGAGGTAGTTTTTATTGTGATCAGTAATTATTTAATTAACTGACTTACATAAACTTCTTTTAATGATGCATGCTAGATTGTATGGAATCTTATGCTCGTCAAGGAAGGAAAAATGCTCTTCTTATATGACCAACATTGACCCATTCGATGACGAGGTTCAAGATGATATTGATTATGTGATGGCTTTACTAGATCTGACCATCGAGGAGGTAGACTATTATGAAGAGTCTTATATATATATTATTCAATGTGACAAGGACATCATGGTGGAGGAAGAGGAGGAGTTCATGGAGGAGGAGGAGGAAGAAGAAGAAGAGGAGAAAAATGATTTAAATATTGAGCTGGCACAATATTCTTTAGAGGCAAAAGATGAGACACTAACCCTCGATCACCTTTCCATCTACATCGACCGTCGATCATGACATGTGGTATATGATGCAGAGGATAGAAGAGAAGATTGAGGCTATTGGTCAGAAGATGGAGTCGAGATTTGGTGGGTTTAAGAATAGATTTGGCAGGCTAGAGCATACAATTGGTTTAATCAATGAGAAAATAGGATGTGCAACCTATCCATTAGAAAGTGCAGATGTCTCGGGGGATCATAGTATATACTCCATATGGCATTCATCATCAGCCCATGATGAATATCATTCCTTTTATTCATTAAAAATCGTATCCCTTAAACTTTAATTAAATCCATATAAAAACATTAAACAAAATCACATTAATGAATGAAAAAAAAAAGATTTTGGTCTTTCATCTTGACCGAAATCATAAAATTGAAAGAAAAAAAAAACAGCAAGATCGGTTTGGACTAAAATCTTGAACTCTGGACCAAAATCTTGATCCCGGTCCAAGATTTCGATTTAGACTAGTATGATTTTTTTTCCTTAATTTTCTTGTTAGAGTCATTATACATCCTAAATAAATATCCAAAAAATAATAATAAACATCCTACAAACATATCACACATATAAATAAAGATCCCAAATAAATATAACTATTCTTACAAAATAATGAATATAACATTATGAAGTGTTTACAATGAGTGCTGGTGGAATCGGATTCCGACGAGTCTTCCTATTGTGTCCAAGACATCCGCAATTACCATATTTTATTCTCCTCCGTATTTGTTCACCGGTTGATAGTATACATTTATTTTTGGGTCTTTCACTCTGTTTACACACAATGGGTGGTAGAACTACCATTGACTAGATCATTTCCAGAATACCGCACTCACTCGACAATGGTATAAGATAAATTGATTTTGAATATGCGGCCCCCCAATATTTAGTGGAGTAGAATGGATTACATAATGAGTACATACTCACACTTATAGACTTTGCAATAGATATGACATGTGCTCACATAATTCTATCCAAGTCAAACACCTTATACATGTAACTTTTTTCCCATATGTTGACAACAACTCTAGTATCATTTTGTGTCACTTCAAATGTATCAGCATCCACACTATCAACTTTCATTGTCTGACATTTCTCATGTCTTTTTCCTAGTAGTTTCACTATCTTAAAAGTGCATTGCTCGATATACGGATTCACTATCTAGTGTTGAACCAAGTCATCATCATCTTCCTAATACTTTCGAGCAATGCTACAATTGGATATTCATGCACATCCTTCAATGCAGCATTATGCGATTAAAAATTATTACTTGTCATGATATTATATCTAAGACTTTGGAAATGAACTTTTGACTAGTGTTCAAAACCAATATCCTCCCTATATGATGCTGCACTAGGATGCACTCTTATGATATTAAAGAAGTATTTATTGAAATATTATATTTTATATGCTTTGGTTGTCGCCTTGAATAGAAGTGTCATTGCACCATTCATAAATTTGGAACTGATATTTTACATGATGTGCCAAATACATGTACCATGTTTTAAATTTGGGTAAACACTTTGTATAGTATTTATAATATTTTGTACTCGATTTGAATCACCAAATTGAGGGTATCATGTATTATTTCTCGAAGCTTAGTCAAGAACCAATCCACAATGCCTCGTTCTCTGAATCGACCATAGCTCATGCTAACAGATATAGTTGCTTGTTACCATCTTGTGCGGTTATGGTTAGAAGCGGCTCTCTGTATTTACCCTTCAAAAGGTCCCATTGATACGAATAACCTTTTTCATTAAACTAAACCCCTTAATGGATGCCATAAAAAATAAAAAATAAAAAAATCTTCCTTCTCCACCCGTCTGAATTATAGTTACAGTATCCGGATTCACGAGTTTCATCACATCCGGATTCATGAGTTCCATCACAGCAGAGTAATATAGTAACCTTGCCTAGCTATCTTCGGCCATACTTCAAATAAGATCACGTGCAATAGACCTTACTTTTCGTATCTTCCAATAAGTAATATTTACCCTTATATTAGTTTAGGCCAAATGTTAAATCATTTCTGGAGTAAGACTCTTGTTGCTATCACTAAAACTATTCATCACATGTCGTCCAATTACTAATGTCGATGCTTGTGACATAAGGCATCCAAACTACATGTATATTGGTCATTATAAGTACGAATTTGGAAAACTGAACAATCTTTCTTATATGTAGCACGAAGCATCCACTTGCAATTGAAACCTACACAACCAACAACATATGTAATCTTATCTGACTTTTTCACGTTGGATTCAAAATTATATTGAATCACATGCATATATAGATGCATCTTTAGGTTCTTCTTCTAATCAAAGAACTGAATGTAATAAAACTCATCTCCGCGCACTTGGAAGAATCAATCGGGAGTACATTACTTCTAATGACGCTGGAAAAACCAAATTGACTAGGAAAAGAATTGACATAATCATCATTATCGCCTCGTCTTCATTTTCCACTTGTTCAATAATAGGTGGCGGTAAATTGGAAGCAGTTGTATTATTTGAAGGAGATAAAGTATAAGGTATAAGTACTACTATTAAAGAAATCACCATCGTACAAACAAAAATTAGGATTCATTTCATTGTTGTGACAATTATCACATTCTTCCTTCGTTCTTCCAAGCCCATTATCTTCATCCTCCATATCAGCTTCATTTTCTTTATCATCTTCAATCTCAATATTGGAATCAACATGTCAGTCCACATTCAGATTCTGACCTTGATTTAGATATTCATCATTACTATCAACATAACCCATAAAATTCTCATTTTCATTATTACCAAGATTAGGTACCTGGTGTCACTCTCGAATACGCACACCACTTCTCCCCTTCGGAATTAACGTGACAGATTGTTGCATCTGCCCTACTTGCCATTTAGTTTGTCAAATACTTTTTGGAGGAAACATGCATTGTCAATATGTGCATTACTTTCTAACTTAACTTTAAAATCCTTTTTACAAAAATAACATAATAATTTGAATTTTTATAAAACACTATAATATAACTGAATCCTTATCATAGTGAATTAATCCCAAAACTTTTAAACAAGAACCATTCTTTAAATATATATATATATAAGCTTTTCTAAGATGTTTAAATTTTCCAAGTCTTTTGCCTCTCCACGGGTCATGTCACTTACACACAATCACACGAGATTGATCTTTTATCATTTGCTCGATCTTTAGTCTACATCTTTGCATTTATAATTTCTTACAACACAAGGTAAAGCTTCTGTGATATGTTCTTGTTCCTACTCACATGAATTAATCTTTTAATGACTAGTTTAAATTAATACTTTTATGACTTATATCTTGCATGCATATTTTCCTATCCTTTTATATGCTTGGAGCCATGAGGATGCTACTGCCGGCATTTCAACTGATATCTAATTAGTGGTCTGCTATGATTGTTGCAATGATCCACTATGACTTTTTCTTTAGAATTATATGAGATCTTTTATGATCGACAATTGATCTTTCTTATAACCCAACAACACCTCACTTTTAATATTATGTATATGCATGCTTATGATCTTAATTTACTTTAGCATAATATTAACTCTTTTTAAATCGAAAGTATGAACATTTATGCATTGGTCTTAATTGTAGTATGTCAAAGCTTATATTATCCTTAAACTATTATGATATATTATGTTCATACTAGTCATGATCTCATTTTAGCATGTTAATAAAATTATTTCATTTCTACTTAACATGCTATATAATAATCATAATCTTAACATTAACATTAACCTTATCATAATAAATATTATCTTCAATTCATCATACTTATTAATAATTATATTATCCTCAAATTAATATGACAATCATTCAAATAATTTTAACATCAAAACAATAAACAAATAAGTAATATCCTTATATTATAGTAAAATTATACTTACAAAATTTTATTGAAAGCTGATAAGTTAAACACCTTAATCCTCCTTTCTTTTTCCCTCTTCTTTCTCCTCTTTTTCATTTCCTTCTTCTTTCTTTCCGTTCACCCTTTCATATTTTTCTTTTTTGAATTGATCAAAGTAAATTGGCCGTGAGGTCTATTTATAGACGATGACGATACTTACTTCATTTAACACATTAATGACAATGTGTCCTTAGGCATGTTAGGTGATGATGCATGGATTAACACATAATTTTTTAGTGTGTCATAACGCATGCTAGCCTAATACATGCTTATGACACAATTACTTAATGTGTCCTTATGCATGTTGCCATAACGACACAATTCTATTAACAATTTCGTTAATGCTACCTTTAAAAAAAAATTTATTAGCTAATTTATTTTTGTTAATTTATTTATTAATTAAACTTAAATCCCTTTTAATATTAAGAATCACTAAAAAATTCCTATTATTTCTATTATTAAAATTAATTACAGATAAGAATTAAAATTTACTAATAAATCAATTTTAAATTTATTTTCTCATTACTATGTTTAGCTTAAAAATATTAGAGATTACATATATAATGGAGATGGATTCCCGAACATGCATTATATAAAAATTGCTTCATATTTATCTCAATTTATATAAATATTGGATAAGTGATCGATGACAATAATAACTTGTATGCTATTTTTATATCAAATTTATCAGGATCAATGTAAATAATATTGTTGGTAACTTCTAACAAATCATTCAAGTTTATGCTTGTTTCAACTAGAATAATCTTCCATCCTTCTGACCTCTTTAGTACTCAAGATTTCGATGATTTTGAAGTTCCATTATCATCTTTCTATTTCTCATAAAAATATACTAGTATGAATATAGATGATGATGTCATTCTTTTAAAAAATTTAGACCAATATTTTTTTTAAACAATCTAATAAAATACAAATACAAGATTTCGATCATTGACCGAAATCTGAAAACATGATTTCGGTCCAGTGAAAATTGGATTGGAATCTTGTAATTTATCCATGATTTCGGTCCACTTTTTCACTAGATCGAAATCGATCTTAAATTATTTTTTAAAATAGATATAAATACAAATCTTTACCTCTCATAATTTGACTTAGAGCGGAAAGTAAATGAGAGGTTACTTAGAGAGTCGGAAATAAATGGAGGAGCAAGGTGAGTGCTTTTCGTATTCTTACCGATTATCGGGTTGAGAGAGAAAACAAAAAAAAAAGGAAAAAAAAAAAAGAAAAAAAAGGAAGAGCCTTGTTAAAATGATTTCTCTTTTTAAACAAATGAATTATTTAAGATATTTATTAATAAAAATCAAAAATTGAATAAAAGTAAAAATTTTATTAAAAAATAGCAGTTAACTAATCCTCCCATTACTCGTTATATAAATTTTTGTTGTCTTAATTAGGTAGCCTTCGATTTTGATGGATTGAGATTTTCAGTTCTATATAAATCCAGAACGTAAAATGGAAATTTAGGGGCACGTGTCGTGCAAGTATAGCGAGTAGGAAATGTTACAACAGAAGAGAGTGTGCATGAAAGAGGTCAGATGAGAAAAATTAAAAAAATGTCATACAGTAGTCTAGTAGAAGTGGCAGCAGAGGGGAGAGAGAGATGAAACAAAAACTATTGACCAGCCTTTCTTACCTATCCGTGCCTCTCTGCTGTAAACAGAGCAGCAATGAAGTCATGCACATAAATCATTATTTTTCTTGACTCAGTTTTTCATGGTTTAAGTTTTCTTTCTCTTCTCGTCGTCTCACTGCAAGTGCTTCTCTCTCCTCTCTTTCTGTCTTCTCTGTTCGTCTCTTTCTCTCCTCACCTCAACTCTTCACTCCACCACAGTCTGCAACTCTCTCTCTCTCTCTCTCGAAGTCTGCAACACTTACTGATGATCTTTGCACAAATCTAGCTCGACAAACAAAGACCAAATTTCTTCAAGCCGCGTCTCTCTATCTCTATCCCTCTCTCTCCTCTCTCCCCTCAAGGGTCAAAGCTTTTGCTAGTTGCTAGTATTATCCCAGCCACCATTGTTACTTGTCTCATCCTCCTCTGCTTCAAAGCATTCACCAAACCCCACAAACCTCTCACACACGCTCTCCCTCTCTAAAAATCAGAACCCATTTCGATTTGCATCAAAACGACCCATAAAAAACCATACAAGAGACGAAACCATGTGCTTAATAATTACAATTCTATTTCACCACCTTCAATGAGTCAGTATTCTTCTGCATCTTTCCGGCGGTGGTTGAATGGGTTGCTCTCTTTCTCACTTAGCGTCCAAATTCGCCTTCTTTCCACCATCTCCGCCCACTTACCAGATCAAAAAGCGCGAGGGAGATAGCAAGCTCACGGCAGTCTGCTCATCGGCGCCGTCCTTGCCGATCATACCAAACGGAGATGATAACACGTTGGATGTTTTATTGATTGACACTAAGCCTGGGAACAAGATCGTTGCTTTTTATCTTAGAAATCCTTATGCTCGCCTTACTTTGCTTTATTCCCATGGCAATGCCGCTGACCTTGGCCAGCTCTATGACCTCTTTGTTCAGCTCAAGGTCAATCTCAGAGTTAATCTCATGGGGTTAGTTTTTGTTTTATTTTAGTTTTTCATATTCTTCCTTCTGAAATGGATGATTTTGTGTTCTGATTTCTTCTCATTCTCTCTTTAGTTTATATCGTGCTATTTAATTTTTTAAGGTTCGGAAAAGTTTTCGCTTTTTACCCTTTATTGTTAAGGGATTTGATTTTCTCTAATAGCCTCTAATGGTGCGATTAGATGAGATTTTTCTGGATCTAATTTTGTGTTTTTTAATGTTAACTTTGTTTAGATTTGTAACTTCAAAGGGTTTTCTGTTCATATCATTTTTACCTTTTTCGTTCGTATTCAGTATTTTCAGTGTGAAATGGTTTTCCCTTTACACCCATAATAAAGGGTGAAAAGTAAAGGAGGTTATTATTATGATGGTATCCAATATATTTCTGCCTTTTCTTGTCGTCTTCGTGATGATGGTGACTTTACCCCTTTCACCTCCCTTCCTCTAAAGAGAGGTTGATTTTTATTGTTCTGGTCAGGTGAATAAATTTCTCAATGTATTTTATTGTTCTTGGAGTTTTGTTCCATATGCGTTCTTGTTGAAATTCACGTTGAATCGTCTTTTCCCCTTAGATGCGCTTTTTAGTCACTCTTTCTTCGTTCAGATCATGGCAAAATATAATACTTGAATTCTTTTTTTCTTCCTCACACTTTTTAGATGTCCCTCATGCTTGATTCTATCATTTTCTATATCCATTTGTGTGGCAGAAGTAGAATATTAACATATGAGTTCTTTTTTTTTTGGGCCATCAATGTATAGTAATATAGTGGGAATTATATAGAATGTATTATGAGGTTCAATATTATTCAGATTGACTAAAATGGATTTTCTTTCTTTATTCAGTCTTGGCTGCCCAAATTACTTATTTAATCTATTCATTGGGTCTGTCTTAGCTTTTTTTTTTCTCTTTTCTTTACCTCTCTTTTGATGCAGATATGACTACTCTGGCTATGGAGCCTCTACTGGAAAAGTATGTAATCATGTTAAAATTATGTGAAAGGCTGATATAATTTTGGAATCTCTTTCTAGCTCTAAAGCGAATTTTTCTATGCACCTATACATTTTTTCATCTCTGCTCTATTTACTCTCTTATACTTTTTCTCTATCCAATAACATCCGTTTACAATTTACATATTTCACCCATGGAATTCCACCATTTACCTATACTTTGGAATGGATCTGGATCAATGAACCTTTGGCATTTATAGACTATTGATTAACATGTGGCTAATAGGGGTGAGCGATTGAGTCAAACTGTAGTTTTCTGGTCCCAAACTGAATTTTAGAAATGGGTTTTAACTGTGCCGAATTGAGCCTGAATCACAGCAATTAGTATTACTTGTCTAATATTCATATTTTTCTAGAATAAGCTTCAATTTGAACTCCCTGATTTCAAAACATCTAATGGTTTATGTTTTGTCTGCTTTAATTATTCCTTTTTCTTTGTAATTGTTTGGTAATAATGCTCACCATTACCAATACTTTTCTGGATTTGTTCAGTTGCAAGGTTTTGTATGTGATAAGCTTATCATCATAATAATTACAGGTTTAAATGAATTATAAATTTTCCTGTTTGTAAAATCCAGCCTAGTGAATCCAATACATATGCTGATATAGAAGCAGTCTATGAGTGCCTTGAAACTCAATATGGAGTTAGCCAGGAAGACTTGATCTTGTATGGGCAATCTGTTGGAAGCGGGCCCACATTGCATTTAGCGTCTAAATTGCCAAGACTAAGAGGTGTGGTTTTGCATAGTGCGATTCTTTCTGGCTTAAGGGTGCTCTGCCATGTGAAGTTCACTCTTTGCTGTGACATTTACAAGGTAAGTATATTCCATCTTCACTAGTCCACAGAATCCAATTATGTAAGGTCCCTTTTATTGGTACGTGATATTATACTGTGTAGAAACAAGCTTCTGAGAGTGGTACTATTTTTACAATGTGTTCTCAAAATTGCAGAACATCAACAAAATTAAGAAAGTGAAGTGCCCTGTGCTAGTGATACATGTAAGTGAATTCTAGCATCTTTATATTAGGAGTTCATTTTTCCTTGTAGTTGGTTTGTAATGGCTTCTCATGTTGTTTGACCTTAGTATTTTGACAAAGAAACCCGATTATTACATGCATTGTATATATACCCATTGCCAACTCCTAGGAATAATGATCTTAACCCCTCCACTTTTTCGATTGTTTGTCTCTGATTGCATATGGGAGGTTTAAGCCTACAAAATTCAATTTATGCTACTTATTCAGTTACGGCTTAACAAATCTTAGTTAGACTTCAGTTTTTCCATTTTTTAGTTTAAGCCGCTGACTATGAACCCTTAATCTCATAGTGCAAAACTTCACATTGTTTATGCATCTTTATTAATGCTAATTTCTTTTATTTTATATTTTTGTCTTTTTAATTTATGACTGATCATTCAACTTTGATGTTCATGCATACGGTCACTATCTTTTGAAACATAGAATGAATATAATCACAAGATACGAAAGCTTAACCCTAACAGTGGTACAATCGTGTGTTTCGAAGTAGAAAATTTTAGGATGAAAGGATTTGGTATAGAAAGGATGGGGGTGTAAAAGTTACCAGAAACCCCTTAGCTTTTATAATAATGAAAGAATGGAAGAGAGAGAGGGAAAAAAAAATCTTCCTAAAAAAATAAAAAAACTAGATTCTTATTTGTTAGTTGAAGCAGCCATTTCAGAAGCATCCATAGTTTAAGCAACGGATAATCCCATAGTTTCAGATCCTTCAGTTGCAACAAAACCTGGTACAGAACCGTGCCTGCACTCATTGACTTGGGTATTAGCTGGACGGCTGACCGGGCTAGAATTGATCGAGAGAGGGAAAGTAGCGGCTTATCTGTAATAGGTACCACACTTTATTTATTCTCTGTTAAGAAACCAGTATTCTTACAATATTCTTAGAACCTTAACCGATAGAATAGTGTTCCAATGATTGCGCCTTTGAAGTTAAATTTATGAGCACTATATAGGGAATAAATTTTGCTGGTAAGTTGTCATCCATTTTTCAACAATGTAGGATTTGGGGTTTGCTCGAGTATGTCAATATGCTTAGAATCACTAGAAATGATAAGATGATAATAACATGGAAATCCTAGGGTATTTCTTTGACCACCGAAGATACACACTTTCGCGAAACATGGAAAAATCCTCGTTAGGTACAAATGAGGAAACCTTTTCTTTGGTTATATTTTTATTCATAGTTCCTGTTGAGAAGGTACATAACCTATTTCTAGTTAGATGATCTCACATTAGTGTTCTTAGATAGTTAAATGTATTGGACTTGTCCATTTTTAAAAGTATATCGAAAGTTGTACAAAATGTCTCTCTCTCTCTCTCTTCTCTTATTCTGCTACTTTCCCCTTTGTAGCATTGAGTTAATCCTGTTGAAAAATGCACCAGTCCTGCCCTATATTCTGCTTCTATAAATATTAGTGTGTATAGAAATTGTTTTGATTTTTGAGAACCTCTTTGTCATCAAATATAGCCGAAAACTCTTTCCAGTTGTTTTTTCTATTTTAGTTTTGCTGAATATTGTTTTTTCCTCGGCTATTTTAGTGAATAGGCGGTCAAAGATACAAATGACAGCCCTCTGTTATCATGTAATTTTAAGCACAAGCATTAATGATTAATGTATTCATGGATTGAGCTGCTCTCCAATTTTTTCCAGAATCGGACAGAAATGAGTTCCTTCAAAGTAAAAGTTTGCTCAACTTTCTTTCTTTCAAGGTTAGGAAGGAATTAAGGCTGTTGAGTTTAGAATTCACCAAATTTTGTGTTGTCATCACTAGATTAAGAACTTGGATTCAAGCAACTAAATTTAGGGTTTAGAGAAACTGAAAATGGGATTCAGGTTCAATTATTCTTTATCTTGAGTTTTTTTTTTTTTTTTTTTTTTTTTCTATTTTGTAATGTGGTTTATGTTTTAGTCAATTTGAATGATTGCATTTCCACCAGAAAAAAAAAATTAAAAAAAAAAAAAACTTCATTTGATGAGAGCTTAGTCAAGTAATCATGGTTACCTTTTGTCGTATATGAGGTTTGTCTTTTGCATTTTGTACCTTTTTATTTCAGTCCATTTAATCTTTAGATTTCATATGAACTAAAATGAGACCAAACCTTGGTCTTAATTTTTTACCACCAAGATTACAAATTCTTTGTTTGGGCTCATAATATGTAAGAAACTTTTGACAGTTCATATGGGTATCCTCTTCCACAGTGTGATTTACTTCGTAAGAATCTTAAATTTCTCTGATTAAATTCTTTGTTTTTACGCCTGTGTCCTTATATGAAGTCTTTATTTGGACTTATGGTAGTCTGAATAAATTTCTCTTTCTTTATGCATCTTGCTTGCAAAATGTTTAAAGTAGGACCTCATCAATTTACAGGGCACGGAAGATGATGTTGTCAACTGGCTACATGGCAATGGACTATGGAAAATGGCTCGTGAACCATATGAGCCATTATGGATTAAAGGAGGTGGGCACTGCAACTTGGAGCTATACCCAGATTATATCCGCCATCTTTACAAGTTCATCCAAGAAATGGAAAACATGACAACCCAAAGACGCTTAAAAAATATCCGTTTGCAAACTAGACCTTCATCTACTGCTACCAAGTGCTGCAAAATAAAATGTTGGGAGCCCAAATGCAGGGAATGTCCAAGGCCCACAGGCTGCATTAAATGTTCTTGTCGGCCCAAATGCCTTGGATGTTGGAAACTGAAATGTGCAAGAGTAAGATGTTGCCAATTGTCCGAATGCTCTTTTTTCAAGTGTCCGAGATTGGGTTGTTGTGTTGGTTGTCCGAGATTGGGTTGTTGTGTTGGTTGTCCGAGATTAGGTTGTTGTGTTGGTTGTCCGAGATTGGGTTGTTGTGTTAGTTGTCCGAGACTCTGTTGCTTTTTTGGTTGTTTCCGATGTGGATGGTGTTCGAGTCAAAGGGAAAGCAACATGATTGGTGGTGGTGGTCAAGGTGACACGGAGGGTGGATAGAGTTCAGAGCTTGCTTTGCTAACACCACCCTTCTAATCTTGTGCAGTAGTTTTATAAAGCAAGAAGGAAAGAGTAGCCTGTTTCATAGTTTTGGAGGGGGTTGGGGAAAAAGGTAAATTCAACGATTTCTTTTTGTCGGTGTATTTATGAAGCTATGATTTTTATTGAGCTTTCTCTTACAAATATTCCTAAGTGGGAATTGATTTGTGTTAGTAGTGCAGCTTAGCTGTGGTTGTATGCAGAAATTCATGTTTTAGATGCATTTGGGTTAGAGTTTGAAACTGGAATTTAGTTTTGGTGCGCAAAAAAAAAAACAAAAAAAGTATATTTGGGAGTTTACATTAGTTTGTTTTTTTTTTTCCTTTTTATTTATTTATTATTTTTTTTTAAAAGCAAAGCAAATATTTCATTAATAACGAGTCTGGACATGTAGAGGTTCTCTGATTCAGAGCAAATTAAAAAATAAAAAAAGAACATCGTCCGTACATGGCCGAAGACACAGCTGCCGGCGTAAACCAGCTAGCTAAATGACCGTAGACCAGAAGAGGCAGAAGTTGAACTCAGTAACCAAAATTGTCGCAACACACAACGGTCGAAGGTCATCAGCAGCAAAACAGAACAGACAATTTGAAACACGACCCAAAAAGGGTTTAATAAACAGCACAGAACCCCTAATTGTCAGTGGTTCTACCAGAATCAATCCTATCTATCAGACAAATCTAGCGCAATAACACATAAATTACTCAGGTTTTGTTTCAGCAGAAGAACTTACCTGTCACAAAGGACAATGTGAAGCTTAAGCTAACATAAGAAATAACATGTCGGCCTGGAGAACTACCACTTGAAGGAGTTTCCGCACCTTATTTGTGAAACTGAATACTTGAAATTCAACAGACCCCTTATTTTTCTTTTCTTTTTTTCTTATTACCAAATAAGCCGGATGAATAAATTTTTTACCATAAAACAAAATCTCCTTGCACTTGCACTTTTTTTTTTTTTCCTAAAATTTTTAGATATTTTTATTGAAATAATAAAATTTTCTTGATTTGTTTTTAAACCTAATGGATACACATTGAATTAATATCATGTATCACACAAGGTAAGACAAGGCATAAGTGTATTTCTTTATCTTCATATATTAGATATCCTATAGGAAAGGAAATGTGGGAAAAATGGAGAGAGATCATGCTATCTTTTAAGATAAGTTACCCTATAAAAATTACATTTATGTCTATTCGAAATACGAATCATAATATTCATTCTTATGTGAATGAATGAGAATAAAAAATAAGAGATTTTTTTTTTTTAAAATATGAACAAATAGAAGTTTAACTTTAAAAGAAAGATTTCATGAAACTTCAAAATTTAATTGATTGATTTATTCATTTTTTACATGCCGAAGAAAAAATCTTCGAATTAAAATGAAATCAATACAAACTTACTTTACCCTTTTTGATTTTCATAATATATTAGTTAAACTAAGGAAAAAGAAAAAAAAAATAGCATTCAAATATATTTTTATTAACGGGTCAAAATTTTCTCATAAAATCTATAATTCCCTCAAAAAATCTAATATACTTATATTATTGGACCTTTTGAATAACAACCTTAGATGACCTTATGCAAATGAAACATTTTTGCATAGAAGACAAAAAAAAAAAAAATTAGACATCCTAGAAATAAGAAGCCTAGATGAACAATAGTCATCTTCTAGCTTGTTGAGATCTAATCGAATACCTGTAAAGAAGAGGAGTTGTTCAGTTAATCAAAATGTAACTAATTCGACTATAATTGCATATAGGTTGGATTGTAAAAAGAGAACGAGCTAATGAAAAATATAATTTCTTTCTCTTCTCCAATTTTTCTTTGCTTCTTTCCCCATTCTTGAGAGTTTCATAGTCTTAACTTGAATAAGAGTGCGACAAGGCTCCTCGTCTCCGTAGTTCTTATACTTGGTCTCATCATGTTCGTTATGTTATAAAGGTATGGAAACAGAAAGACATATCTTTATTGGTTGTTTATAGACACAAAACGTATTTGCAAATTTCTACTTTAAAAACTCAGTTATACTTTAACTGTTATTTCAAGGCTTTATAAGTTCCTGCCGAACAAATTACAATTCTAGCAAGTACACGAATCAATATGACTATATAATAAATAAATACGAGTACATTATTTTTGAGATTGGAGCAATTCCTGGTACTAAGTCTATTTCAAACTCAATCTCTCGATTTGGGGGAAGCCCTGGTAACTCTTCTGTAAAAACTCTAAAAAAGTTACAAACCATAGGAATCTTTTCAGGCAATAATTTATGTTCCTTGCTAGTTTCCACCATACTAGCAAGATACCCAATGCAACCCCCTTTAGTAACTTCGTTGCCTTGACTGCTGATACTACTAGAATCTGCATCCTCTTTGAACCATCAATGAATTCAAACTTTTTTTCTCTCAAATTTTGAATATTACTTTCTTCTTTCTACAATCTATCGTGGCATTATAGTTGGAGAGCCAATTTATTTCTAATATGATTTCGAAATCTTGCATATCTAATAGCATAAGATTTGCGAATAATTCTCTATTCCCTACTTTCAAGGGTATAGCTCTCACCCGCTGAGATGACATCATTACATCTCCAGTGGGTAGTGTTGTGCTAAACTCTTATGCTAATGGTTTTGGAGGTTGTTTAATCTCAATAAAAACCTAAAAGCAATGAAGGAATGTGTGGAACCATAATCTATCAAAACTAATGCAGGATTTCCAGAAATCAAAATTTGACCTATTATCACGGCGGAGGGACTCACTTTAGCTTCCTCTCGGTTGAGGGTAAACACCCTTGCATTCATTCTCACTGGTTGGCCTTTGATTTTCTTTGGATTTCTACAGTCTCTAGCAAAGTGCCCCTGTTGGCAATAATTGTAGCACCCCACCATCCCAGCTTTACATTCACCAATATGGTATCTTCCACATATATCGCATTGGTTCAATGGCCTTCCTTGAGTCTCCGAGCCTGGCACCTCACTCTTTTTATTCTATGCCCCTTTCTGATTTCTATGCTGATTTCCATAACCCTTGAAACTCTCGTTACCCGGCCTCTTTCTGTTACTCCATCATAGTTCAAAGCTTTGTTGATCTCTTCCAATGGTTGGCGCTGAGGATTGGGCCGAGTTCTGTACCCCAGAAGTCGTTCTACCCTTATCTTCATTTTTAGTAGCTTCATTCTTTTCTTTTTCAAGGATCTTCCGTGGATTGTCGATCCTCATAGCCTTATCGGCTACCTTTGAAAAAGGTATATCGTCTAAGTCTGGTACCTCTAAGTCCTTGCGGGTGTCAGGATCAATAACTCTCTTGAAGTGCTTTACCTTCAAGGTATTCGTCACCACCAAATGTGGTGCATACCTGATCAACTCATTGAACTTTCACAGTAGTTCCTCCATTGACATATTACCCCTTTGCAAGTTCGAGAACTCTCTTTCTTTTTCTTCCAACAAAGCTGTGGTAATATATTTTTCTTTCAAGCAATTTCCAAAATTCCAGATATGTCATTCTTCCAACCTCATGGATGCTTGTCATGGTATCCCACAAATAACTCACATCAATTTGCAACAAGCACATGGCGCAATATACTCTTTCATTATTTAGAACCCTTGCACAGTCGAACAATCTTTCTATCATTCTGATCCAATTCTCCGCTATTCTTGGATCATGACTACCAGAAAATTCTGAAGGCTTGTATTCCATAAACTTCTCGGTTGTACTGCTTAGATTTTCCCCACGATAATGAGGTATAGCTTATTGCTACTGTTGCAGCAATAAGTCCTGCAGTTGTTGTTGTTGTTGAACCAAAGCCTTCAACATCACTCCCTGCCTTTGAGTCAAGTTCCTCAACTCACTCAAATCTTGTTGGTTAGGGTCATTTGCTGAACTACCAACTTGTCTACTGGAAGACTCGCTAGCGGCACGTTTTCTTGGCATCTTTCTAGTATAGCTATCCTAGATCTTTGCAAACATCTAGATAGAAGTTAGACTCAAAACTAAATTGAATCATTTCTCTAAACTATTATACTTACAGTGAATGAAATTGTCACTTGCGTGTCATGTACATATGAGTTTTGTCTATAGAATCCTTTAACACTACTCTGATACCAAGCTGTAGCGACCCATCTCCTACTGGCTATATTTCTTATTTATATACCTTTGCATAATGAGGTTCTTCCTATTATTAACTCAAATATGACCAGCAGGGGGCGTTACCTACTACTTGGAAACCTTTTGCGTAAAATACGGAAAAATTTTGAACTTTCTAAAAACTTCATTTTTATAAATCTCAGTAGCAGAATTAACTTGAACAAAAGGTTACATCTATATATATATTCTTTAGAACTTTGTTGGCAAAATAAAGTTATGTTTTTAGAAACTTTTGAAAATATATTAAAGGGCCTTTACAAAATCTATACACCTTTATTTCCTATTTTCTTACAGGTCGGGCTCATATGTACTCCACACCAAGTTGAGCACATTTTATTCATTATGTTTTAGAACTACTAGCTTCTCATTCTTACGCTCACCTACAAACACAAGTAACTAGTATGAGATTAAAAGCTCAGTAAGTAAAACTTTTATCTCACAAATACAAAACATATTCCAATACATTTCAAAAACTCTATTGAATATTTTTGTAAACTCTTTTAAAACTTTCTATGCAAATATAATGATCTTTCTACTATAGGCCCTAAGGATGCTACCACCGGCACTTCTGTGATCCATGGTCCTTAGTGACTAAATAACTAGGATCAACGACCTCTCTCAGTCAGCCTGATCGGATCACATCTATGATCTATCTAGGATCATCTAACTCTCTTAGTCAGACTTGATCAGATCAACTCTATAATCAACAACCTCTCTTAGTCAGCTTGACAAGGCAGCGCCTCGCTAAAATGTTATGCTTATATTATGTCAAGCATCACTTCATCTCTTTAAAGCATAACATTTCTCTTTCCTGCCTTTACGTAAAAACTAAAGGTGTATCCCCTACTTTTGGAAAAGTTATATATTTAACTAATATAATCACAATACCTGGTATGTCCTCTATTACTAAAAGTTCCTTGTAGACCTCGCAGGTGTGGGCTATCTCTTAACCTATCTAAAACATAGGTTTACCTTAGTACCAACTTGAATCTAATTTTCACTTAAACTAAAAGAGCTATTCATGTTTGAGTATTCCGTACTCTACGGGTCTACGGCCCCTATATAGTACCATTACCCCTTTTCATGTTTGAGTATTCCGTACTCTACGGGTCTACAGCCCCGTAGAGTACAATTGATCCTTTATATCTCTTTAAGTGTTCTGTACTCTTACTTACTAATTTATTTTCTTCAACCTTATATCCTATATTGACTCCTTATACTTTCTAACTTCTATTCTCCTTTTTCATCCAATATATATGAATTGAACTTTTGAATAGAAGGGCAGTAAGGATCCTTACTAGAAATTGGTTTGATTGTCTGTTCTACTTCGGTATGAACAGGGCGAAGTCGCGTCCTTACTTTTACCTTCCTTGGTTCTTAACTATGAAGGATGGACGGGAAATCTTTGGGTTTTTCTAGAGTTTTCGCAAGGTATGAGAAGGATGAGAGATTTTTGTTTTGATCACTAAGCTTACTGTAGGTTTTTGTAAGCTTTGTACGGAGAGGATACTAAAGTCTTATCTTCTTAATTATGACTTAGTTACTATTGCCAAGCATTTAATGCCATGCTTATCTAAATGCAGAGAGAAGGCGGGGGTGAGCCGGTGGGGTCTTTCTCTGCAGCTCTCCCTCTTTTACTATTATAAGATAATATAATTATGATATTATCAAATTTTTGGTTCAAATTTAAAGGCTACTTTCGCATGATTTTCTTTAAATCATTTTTCACCATTTACTCGAAAATTGGTGTTAGATATAAAGAAATTTTTATTTTTCATCCTTCTGGCTACAAACTATGTCTAGTTATAGGAGCATTTATGTGGGATGTTACAAATCCAGAAGAAGCAAGCTTTGAAAATGTAACCGATCATAAAACCTTGGCCATTTAGAGGTTGGGCTATTGACTCGATTGATTAAATATATCTCGCTAAAGTAAGAATCATATGTAGATCCTTGTTGCAATGGATTACTTTACCAAGTGGATTAAAGTTGTACAATAAAGATATTAAACTAACTGGAGGTCATCAAGTTAAAACAAAAGATCATTTATTGGTTGAGAGTCCCAAAGACAATTACTATCAATAACGCAACCGTCTTCACCGGTGGTCTAGTGACCTAATTTATGGAAGAATATGGCTTCAAATTAGTCACTTCAACCCCTTACTATAATCAAGAAAATTGATGGGCTGATGCAACTAATAAGGTGGTGATCAACCTGATTAAGAAGATGATCAAACATAATCCAAGATCATCACATGACTTCCTAGGAGCAACCATATGAGCTTACAGAATGACACATAGAAGACTGATACGTCTACTACGCCATACTTTTTAGTATATGGTCATGATGCTATACAGTTGAAGGAAATTTAACAGAAATCCTTAAGGATTGCTCTACAAAATGATCTGACTCTCCCCGAATACTCCGAATCAATGCATATTGAGTTAGAAGATTTGGAAGGAGAAAGGTTGGATGTGTTGAATGCTTTAATGACTCATAAAAATAGAGTCGTTAGAGCTTATAACAAAAAGGTGAAAGCTAAGTCATTTGTGATCAAAGACTTAGTTTAGAAGGTATTGTTACCTGTCAGACAAATAGGTGTTTTGAATGCCTATGCAAAATTGGCTCTTAATTGGGAAAGACCTTTGTGAGCGCGACAAACATTCTCTAAAAATGCTTACTGGCTGAAAGTCTTGAAGGCATAATGCAATATAAGCCAATTAATGGATTTATTTGAAACATTATCTACGGGCTATGTGCCAAAATGTATAATGAAGGGGTGTTTGGCTACATAATTTTTTTCTTGGTCGTGGTCAAAAGAAATAAAATACAAGCAACAATGAAAAGTCAAACATCCACTATATGATCAATTAACAGGCTGACCTAGCAAAAGTCAAAATATCCATTAAAGGATCGACCACTAGGTCGACCCAAAAACAAAAGTAGTAAAAGTCATAAAGGATCAACCCCTCAACCAATCCAAAAGGTCAACCAGTCATACAAAATCTATAGCAGCAATAAAAGTGGAAAAATGATCATCTCTATGAAAGGAGAACATTTGAATAATTTCCCAAGTGTCCTCCATGAGCTTGAAGACTAAAAAGTCTCATTTTGACTACACATGGACTAAAATGTAGCCTGAAAACTACACATAGACGAATTTGTAGAAACTGAACTACACAATGACTAAAAGTGAATTAACCCTTGACAATATTATGGGGAGATTTATCACTTATAAAGAAGTTGAGATATATTTCAACAATAATAGAATTAATAGAATGAGAGATATTATTAATTTTATTTATTATTTAATTAATAAATATTTTAAGAAATTTGATTGTAAACTATGGAATAAATGATACTTTATGAATTTTGATCATATAAATACAAATATTGATTTGAGTTGTATGTTCATTTAATGTTTTCATCCTGTGAGTTTTCTTTTATATTTTTTTACCATTATAGTTCAGTAGATTCACTATCCAAGAATCTGAATCCTTTAGCTTCCTATTTACTTCAATCACCTTTACTTTCATTTAGTCAGATTACTTTCTATTTATGAGCTTTCCTTTAAACTTTATGTTATTTACTTTATTGTCATTTACACACTTTCCTTAGGAGTAGTTCTAACTTAATTCAAAGTATTTTATACATCACTATACGGCTCATCGGAAGAGACCGATAGCTCACTATTTTTTTTTTCACTAGACAGCCGCCTTGGACCCTCGAGTCAGCCAGCGTAATCTGAGAAAATTTGTTTGCGTCAATAGAAGTTTGATTGTAAGATCAACCACTTGTCATGTTGCAAAATATGTACAAGTTTTTCTACCCGTGCTTTGCTCGGGATTGTATATATGTATTATTTTATAAACATGATTTCTTATAGACTATTAAATAATATTTATTGATTGAAAATTATCCAAGTAGTACTTATTTTAATTTATGTCTTAAATTGACAAGTAGTTTGATATTATTATGAGGAGATTTATCACTTCTAAAAAGGTTGAGATGTCTTTCATCAATATAGAATTAACAATGAGGATAATAATCAATAATATAATGAGGTTGCTTAATAATTTGTATTTAATGTTGAATTTTATTGTGGAATGAATATATTTTAAGAAGTTTTATTATAGATTATGGAATGATATTTTAAAAAAATTTGATCGTAAAATCTGAGACATGACATGATCTAGGAAATTTAAAGTTAACACATGGCAAAATAATATGTTTTTTTCGTTTTCTTTTTCCTTTTTTTTTTTAATGAAAGATGATGATAATTATTATTTATATTTAAGTTAAATTATTTATGGAATGAGGTATTTTAGGAACTTTATTTATAAAATCTACCATGTAATGCATTGTAATATATGGGTTTTTCCCCTTTCCTTTTTTAAAGGAAATATAATAGTAATTATTAATTTATATTTGATATTAAATTTATATAAAATTATGTATTTTATGAAGTTTGATTGTAAATTATGAAATAAAGATATTTTATAAATTTTTATTATAAAACCTACTATGTGGTGACGCTAAGTAAGAACTTAAAAATTCAGCCATAGAGTTCTACATCTAAGCTCAATTTTTTTATTATATTATATATATAATATTTTATATTATATTACATATGAACATAATTATATACAAAATGATAGAAAGATCAAATTTAGATAAATTTTAAACAAAATATGATGACTTATCAAATATGTACACAATAATTTTATATAAATTCGTTCTCCCTTACTATTACCATAATGGGCTTATTTGGTTTGTCAATGAGTGTCAATGAGTGTCAATGAGTATAGATAAATAGGTGAAAATGACATCCTCTAGTAATCGGTTGGAATGCTCTCATTTCATATATGTTGTTTAGTTGTAGGTGAAAATGAGATTATTTTACGTCAGGAGAAAAGTTGTTTAGTTGTAGTTGTATTTACTTGTAGCTCACACTAGATAGATCAATGATTTTACCTAGAGTTAGCATGGTACTGCAATACTTACGCCTGGGTTTGATCAATGATTCATATATGGACACATCATTTAAGAAAAAAAATACAAACAATATTTTGAGTTTTTGCAGGTAGGCTACTAGTTTAAATGAACAAAGCAGACGATCATTAGTTTAGCTCTAAACATAATTGCATAAGGTTTAACTGCAATTACAACACCAAGAGAACTGCAAAGCAAAAAGCTGCAGAAGAAATGGTCGATCAACTAAACAAGTACATAAGCAATGACAAGAATTTGCATCAACTTCTGTAAGCGGATAACGTTAATCAACTATACAAATAGCCTTAATTATTTTTCGTTGAATCGTCATCTAAACCCATTTTCGATGCTTTTAGAGTCGTCTATATAAATATTAATTCTCCAAATTATATAGTCTTCCCATATATCGTCACCTAATTAAAAATTTAGGATATTTTTCTTCACAACTTTTTATCCAAATTTGCAACCAACCCTTATCTATGCTCTCCACTTACATATCAATCTATATTTTATTGAATTGAAGTCGTGTTTGGTCTCCTCTTCACATGACCAAATCATGTTAGATGTTTCTATCTAATTTTGTCTTCTATGGGAGCTACACCTAGATAAATCATAATCATTTCATTCCTAATTTTATCTTTTCGAGTTTTACCATATATTCATCTTAAAATATGCATCTCAACTACTGTCATCTTATACATATATTATCCTATAGTAGCCCAACATTCAGATCCATAATGCATAGTCGGTCACACGATTATCTTATAATACTTTCTTTTCAACCTTGCAGCTATCTTTCTATCTCATAAGATTTTTGATATTCTCTATTTCATCTATTCTCATTTAATCCGATTATCTATATCATCTTTAATATCTCCATTCTTTTATATATAAATCCTAAATATCGAAAAGTTTCAAACTCTAATACCTTTCTAGTGTTTATCTTAATTGGATTATTCATTTTTTCAAATTCAAGCACAAAGTTACAAGCTAAATATTCTATCTTTGAACGACTAATTCTAAAACTAGTCTTACATTAGCTATCTAATTCTTTTACGTTGAATCAATTAACAAAAAAAAATCTTCAAAATTTTCAACCAAACAAACTATAGTCACTCCTTCAGCTAGCCCTAACAAATTATGCAAATCCCTAATTTCATCTAACCATGAAAAAAGATTCAATCGTCCTAATTTCATCTAGCCTTAAAAATTCAGAATTATACACACAAACTTATAGAAACAGTATCCACACAAAGTCAGGTAACCTTAATAATTATACAAATAGTCCTAAATTCATCTAACCCTAAAAACATTCAATAGCCCTAGCTTCATTTACTTGAGAAGAAGAAGATTAGAAGAGGAATATTTAGAGAAGTACCTATACGACCAAAGAAAGTATTAGGCTATCAGAAGGGGAGGACAGTCTGAGCGATATGGAGATAAAAAGGAGAAGAGAAAAAGGGGGAAATTGTGAGAGAATATGTGAATGAGAGAAGATGAAAAGGTTAAAAAAAAAAAAAATAGAGAAAATGAAAAAAAAAAAAAAAAAAATCGAATTGTCTTCGTCTGGGGTTGAAGTCAGTTTCGAAATTTACACTTCCGTCAATTTTGTAATTTTGTAATATAATATTATATTATTTTGAGGAAATGTTGTGCCACAAGTGCAGTGATAATTCAATATTTTATTTTATTTTTATTTTTTGCGAGTCCATTCCTCTTCTATCTCTCTCACAGCTTCACTCCCGTCGAAGAAATGGCGTCGTTTATGTCATTCCCTCCCATTTCCGCACCTTCCTTGTATTCTTCTTCTCTTCCCAGAGCCTCTTTAGCAACTCGATCGGTCTATCAATTGCAAAACCCGTGAGCTCTCTCTTTTTAAATTTTGTGTTTTTTTTTACAGTTTTTGTTTCAATTTATTTTTTCCTTTTCCATATGATAGAACAGAGCTTTGTCGCCAGTAGCTCATTTTGCTTGGATATTTGATTTGATGCACCTTCGCTTTCTAATGAGAATATTGGAATCCTGATTTTATGTAATTTGCAATGCATCCATGGTCGAGATAAGTAGAATTTAAGCCTGTGACCTCACTAATTTTAGGCACAGACGCTGATGGAGTTGAAATAGCAATGCCTGTGTACTCGCCTTTGTTTGCGTGCTTAGATATATCTAATAAATAAAGTAATAAATAGACATATTCAAGGATTTTATAGAATTTATATAGTCAATTTTTATCTAAATGTTCGTGCGGTTTTACTTTTTGAGGACCTGAAATAATTTATTAATGTGGATAATCTAAGATAGAATTTGGAGCCGGCCAAAAAGAGAACTGGTATTGTGGGAAACTTTTGGGCAAAACTTCCCAAGCTAAGAAGTTCATTCAGTAGAGAATATGTGTAGGCTAGAAACCCATATTTCCTATCTTATCAACAACAGCTGGACCATGCTTAATTGAAACAAGCATCTTGATTCTTTCACCCTATCTAAATACAGGTTTCAGGTCATGACCAAAATATTTGTCTATGCACATGCATTGTATTTGAGCATACTCTTGACTCCACTTAATTAATAAGATGTCTTGGTCTGGTGATGCTTCCTTATGTCTCTTAATTTTTATTTTTAAGACCAGAAAAGAAAAAAAAAGGTTCCCGACTTTGAGTTCAAATAGTTGAAACCATAGCCCCCAAATAATTCCTCAATTTCTTCCTCTTTCATTGTTACACGGAAGTCTCTCTCACGTCTGATAATATATAATAATTTGTGGTTCAATCTAAGTGCATACTTTATCTGTGGTTTTGGTTGAATTGTAGCATGTGCAGGTTTCGGGTCAGATGCAAGTATGCTGAAGGAAGTGTAAAGGATGAGACAATAGATGTAGTGGCTGATATTAAAAACGAACGGGTATGCTCTATGGAAACTCGATAATTTGAGGTTATTGATGCTATATGCATTTTTCTTTCTCTTTGAAAATTGATTGTCCCATGGATTCTTTTCTTAGTAGATTGTTGTCCTAGGAGGCAGTGGTTTTGTTGGTTCTGCAGTATGCAGGACTGCAGTATCTAAGGGCATCGAAGTTGTAAGCCTGAGCAGGTAACAAAAATCCTGTCCAATTTACCATGCAAGGATATTAGTAGCGATTGCTTCTAACCCTGTTTCTGTTTAGCTATTTTGTAATAGTATTCATGGATGACTAATTAAAAAGTTTGTGGCTATTTCATGTCTCTTTTCATTTTCTCTTTACCATTTTAATTTTCGTATCTGAAAGTTCTTTTGATTCAATAGGTCAGGACGTCCTACAGACCAAAGTTCATGGATTGATCAGGTTACTTGGATTCCAGGCATGTCAAAACCTTATGCTCTCAGAGCTAAGTTGTCACAGCTGTATAAATTTGCACTTCAAGATCAGTTTAGTTTGTTAATTCATTGGAGTACTTGCTCATGTGAAACCTCTATTTTTTTCCATACAGAAAAAATTTAAGGAAATCTAAACGAATACACTAAGTCACTGTGTCATTTGCATAAAAGAATGTGCCTGGATTTTGACCGAAGCATTTTACTCACTCATTAGATTTTGCTTAAATTTAGTTTATTGGCTTAGAAGCAAATGAGAAATTTGTAGGGCAATGACCTTAGAGTGTCTGATGAAATTTGGTCATTTGACATTTTCTCAAGTCTATTTCAGTAAATGGTTTACTTAGAAAAAAGGTAAAAGCTGCCTTTGAAGTTTGCATATTAGAATTTGTAAAATCAGAAAGGAAATAGAAACATTTGTCGAGATTAAGGGAGCATGATAGAATCATTGTGTGTATTGTGTTTTAAGTTTATAAGAAAAAGATCTGAAAGCTTCATAGTTTTTCTTAAGTTGGCCCGTATGACAATCACAAAGTTTTAAAAGAAGCTTTTTCTATTAAGACTATTCTATTCTTTGGCAAGTACGGTGAAGGAAACTTTCATTTAACGAGGGTTAATTAATGCACCAAATGAAGACCCTAAGAAGTCAATGACCATGACTGACGAAGATTAACGAAACTGGAGATAAATAAATTAAAAAAAAAAAACAAATGTGTGTTTGAACGTGTATATGGGAAAGGTACAAAATTCAAAGATGTTGCCTGATGTACTTTCTAGAAATGATGCCTGAGTTGATACAAGTTGCAATCCTAAAAATCATAAAGATTCTAATAAATATTTTTGAAACTTGGAGAACCTGAAAGTGGACAAGCCAAGTTGCTGAAGAGTTGGATGAATTTTCAAATTTCACCAATTACAGAGAGAATGAAGCTGTTGACAAGGAAAGGGTGGTGAAAACGTGTTCAACCTCCTCCTAGTTTGGATGCTATATGAATTCCATGTGTTGGAGGACACATACCTTCTAAAGGAATCTTAGATGATTTGGCTCGTGGTATGTTATATCAAGGTAGATCATAACAGCCAACATTATGATTGGAGATGCTACAATGAAAATGTGGGTCGGAGTTATTGATTTTGCCAGAGGGATTGATCCCATATTTTCTTTGATTGGCTCGGTTCCATGGATGATTACTTTGGTTGGTATGGGATGGCCATTGATTGAAAACTGTGTTTTGGAAAGTCGAAATTTTCTGGAAGAAAGTTGAAGATCTGGATACTTGAATGCTTCAGCACTGGGTGTCAAGGTTTCTGCCAACAAGGCGCATGACGAAAATAAGAGTTTATATATCTAATGTTGATTTCCTTCATATCGACCCTTTAAGGCATCTTGTTTTCCCAAAAGTGCAATGCTTCTAGGTTTGATTCTTAGATCTTAGGTGCAGTTCCTGGAACCTAATACTCTAAGGCTAGTAGTAAATTTTCCTTTTTTTCAATTTACAACCTAGCTCCACAAATCTATAACTTCCCCTTCACGTCCTACATGGTAATTTGGCTTTGTTTAGGATAGTTGGATTATTATTATTATTGTTTTAAAATTATTATTATTCTTTACCTTTACTATTTTGTTAATGTTATAACTTTGATGGTTCTTGAAGTTATTAATTTGTTGTTTTATTTTTTTATTTTTGGTTTCTGGTAAAGAAACTGGGTCCTGACATATTCCCTTATAGTGAGAAAATCTTAATGAAGCTAAAATATATCTACTAAAATTTTAAGGAGTGAGAGTAATTCTTGTTGTGTAATAAGTTAGTTTGTATGCGAGAACTAGAAACTTTTTTAACTTCCGTAACTATCTGTGGAGTTGATGTCAAGTCGACATTTTGCCGAAAAGCCCAACTATTTTTCTTTTCGCATATCTTCTTATTGTCATTTTTGCAACAAAAATTATCAGCACCTAAGTATTGTTTGAAATTACACTATATTGCAACTCATTCCAAGTAGAAAGCTTGCAAATTATGATGCAGTTAAGTAGACTGTACGTTTGCCACCAAACTTGTTGAGCGCCTGAATAAGGAGTAGGTCGGGCACAATTATGGACTTCGATCTATTATCTTTGATTAGACTAACTCACCTTCTGAGCCTTGTCCTTGCATTGTATTTTCTCTGAATCATGTTACTATTGTTTCTCACTCCCAAGTTTGTTATCATGATGGTCTGGCACCTTTGAGTCTTAGCATAATAAAATGCTTCTCTCTTCTCCTCTGGATGCAGATATTATAAGATGCCTTTTGTAATATACAGGGGATGTTTTCTATGCAAACTGGGATGAAGTACTTGTTGGAGCCACTGCTGTTGTTTCAACATTAGGAGGTTTTGGAAGTGAAGAACAAATGAGGAGGATCAATGGTGAAGCAAATGTTGTGGCCGTAAATGCTGCAAAGGATTTTGGTAAGAAATTCATAAATCTGAATCTGCATTAGATTATAGGATTAAGGACCTTTTTCTTCATGAAGCAGGACAGTAAAGTTGTTTGAAATTTTTTGGTCGATTCTTTTGTTTTCACATGGCAAGATGGCTTTTGATCTTTCATACCACTTCTACTCATTTGATTAACTAGTTCTTATCAATATGAGCACATGGCATGCTATTGTCCAGCTTAATGATCTAACGAGAATATAGTAGATTCCATCTAGGTCCATTTCCGCCACACTTTTACTGTGACTGATAAATGCTTGTTGATACTATCCATCTATGGTTTGTCAAGTAGCCAGTAAAATGTTAGGATTCAAAGTTCCTCATAATCACTCCATTTGGAGCCAATTTAATGATGATAATTCATTTAAGCGTTCACTTAAAATTATTTTGTTAATACAAAATTTTATGTAAAGATTGTCAATTTGTCATTGTTTGGAATAACAGTAAAATGAATTCATCTAGAGATAGTTGTGTCAGTACTCATACTTGGCATTAATTAAGTAGGAGAGGACTTGGAGGACTAGAACATTTTTAGAAGAAGACATTTTGAGTAGTGAACTAACTATAACACTTCAAGGATTTGGAAATTATTTTGGCATTTTAATAATATTTTTGTGCTTCAGAAAATTTAACGGAGGTATATACCTATTTGGCAGATATTGGAAAGTCACTTGATTTATTATTATAGACTTTGATTAAATGTAATGATATTACTAAATTTCTGGGTTAAAGAGTGATGACTTTGCATAAAGCTGTACTGGTTTCTACCCAAATTGATTTGAAAGTATTAGTTGACTATGCTGTAATTGATAAATTTGAAAGTATGAAGGTCCAAACTATCAATACTGAAATTGTGAGAAATTTTTAGCACTAGAGAATGGAGATAGTCCGTCACTCCTCTGCCATCTTAGATTTATGCTTGCACTGCAAAATGATAAACTTATTGGACATGATATGTGATTTCTTTAAATTCAAACTATGACCAAAACACTATGCGTTAGTGCTATCTGATTGCTATGAAATGTTAGAATCAAATATAATATTGATATACTGGTAAATTTCGAAGTAGTTGTACTTTTATGGATATTTTTGCCTTTCATTTCCTCTTTTTAGTCAATATCCACTTCCATAGTTCTGGAAGGACCATTATATGTCAAATGTGATTATTGTTTCAGCTACAATCTAATATGACTTGAGATTTACCTTGGTCATTGTAGGGATCCCCAAGTTTATTTTGATCTCGGTACATGATTATAATTTACCATCAGTGCTACTTTCATCTGGATACTTCACCGGAAAGAGGAAAGCAGAATCAGAAGTCCTCTCCAAATATTCCAATTCTGGTAATGTCAAAAACTATATGTAGCGTTAAAATAATAATAATAATGATAATATAGGTAGGGGCTGTACGAGTGGGCAGGATTGAGGTTGTAATATACGAGAAAAATTGGTTCAACTTTTGAAATTCTAGTTTAGATAAATATGATTCTTTCTGTAAACTGCAATTTATTTAGATTTGAAGGTAAAATGGATTTTGCTTATGGATGGACAAAGACAGATGAGCGGATAAACTGGAGTTTTTTAGCCCAAACCGGACTTTAGACCAAAACTCTATTATGCAGTGATGTGTAGATTGTTTTTCCTTCCTTTTTAGCATCATAATGAATCATGGCTACATAAGAAATATGGTCATTAGTTTCTGTTCTCTTGCTTTTCGACTCCTGATTCCCTGTTTATTTTTATTTCATTATTCCTGTCTTCACTTCTTTTCAAATTTGAACTTTAGGTGTAGTACTGAGACCCGGTTTTATATATGGAAAAAGAAGGGTGGAGGGTTTTGAAGTTCCACTTGATTTGATAGGGGAACCAGTGGAGAGATTACTCTATGCAATTGAACGGTTTACGAAACCTTTGAGTTCTCTTCCCGCATCTGATCTACTACTGGCCGCACCAATCAGTGTGGATGATGTGGCACTTGCAGTAATCAATGCAATCACAGATGATGATTTCTTTGGAATTTTCACAATCGAACAAATCAAGGAAGCCGCAGAAAAGGTGAGGTTGTGAGTTCGGCTTCAGTCAAACCATGTAGTGAAATGGTGGGGGAAGAAAATATGTTTTATACACCCGGTGATGATATCTCGTGTGAGTGAGGGATATACTGTAGTAGGAGATGGGCTTATAGGATGTTAGTATCTGCAAGCACTACGGTTCCTAAGTATACCGATGGAGAAAGTGTCTAATTGATCATCTATGTAAATGTTTCAACTTCGATTTTATCTGCCTTTGTGATTTTAGGAGATATACCCAAACACATCAGGCGTATGCGACTAAATCAAAAGTGTAGGTGCAGTCGAGAAATTGTTACATAAACATACTTTTGTCACTTTGCAAAAACTACTAGCAAGCAGTTCTATTAGTTGAGAAGTCTTAAAAATATATATAATTTTTAAAATTTAATCTGTCTTCAATATATAATTTTTATTTTTAAATCCTAAACTATTTTTTCTTCTTATTTTCATCATCGTCCCACTAGATGGTTGACGCTGCACCACCACCATCATCTACATAAAAATAATTTAAGGAGGCGATTGATATTACCTTAATATGAATGAAAATAAAAATAAAAATGAATAAAAATAAAATTACTAAATTTTTGTTACTTATTTGGTTATATAAGAAATGGGTAACTAAGAATGATTTTAATTTCACATTTTAATGATTTCTTATAATGTTTTAAGCCTTTTAAATTAAGTTTTCAAAAAATTATATAATATACCCATAAAAATTGAAATATTATTTTTTATAAAAAAATCTCATGTAAATAAGTGAGTCATTCTATTTCATCTAGAAAATACATGTTCTAGAGAGTTAAAATAATTCTTCATTTTGGATAACCAAATAACATAAAAATAATCATTTTAATTTCATTCTCACTCAATAAATAGAACCAATAATCTGATAAAACTAAATAAAAACTAATATTTCAGAAAAAGATTATACAGGAAATGAATCATTGAAATAAATCAAATGACATTTAATTATGATTGCAAAATTTGTCTTTGTTTTTTGACAATACTGTAGTGAGATTACCGATAAACAAATGCTCTTTCGATATATGATCTCTTCATTTAGCTTTGTTGTTTCTTTGCAACAGATTGCTCTACAAGGTACCTGCGATAGAATCCAAGTATGAGACCTAAATTACATTGATCTATATCCATTTTCGGCATGTTAACCTATTTGCACATCCATAAACAACACTAAGATATACATTCATTGGGGAATACATGTTAGTCTTAAATGTAGAAAGGGCAAAGTACTGATTAAAACATTTCGGATTGGGAACTCTTAAAGTGTTGTTGACAACAGTCACCTAAGACATGAAAATGATCAGAATAGACTAGTGCAATATATTTAACCGACTAATCATTGACCAGACGATGTGGTATAGATGAAAAAATAGAATGATGAAAGATGGATGGTAAACAAATTTCAAAATATTAAAATTTTGAACGACTACTGCAGTTAAAGATATGACAGATCCTACTACAGTAAGCTCCGTTTCTGAAGTGGTACTTTCAGATGCATTCCCTTGACTTTCTTTCACATCCACTGTGTTTAAAGGAAAAACAAACGTAAGTTAGATGATGAAGAAGATTAAGGATTCATTTTGAATTAGTGTTTGGCTCTGGCCAGAGTCTTGATCTAGTTGTATCACATATGTTGATCTAAAGACAATCTAGTTATATCATCATCATCATCATCATCATCATCAAAGCCCATTCCCGTTATTTTCGAGGTCAGCTACACGGATATTGATTCTTCAAGCTATGCAATCTTCCCACGTATTATTGCCTACATAATCTAATTATATGGTGCAAAAAAAACTTCTTAGCTGGACAGAAGGATATTAAGTTGCAAAAAAACTTCTTGGTTGATTTGATATACCTTTTATCTCGCATATAACTTCATTCATACACATTAATAATACGAGAGAAAATTCAGCCCTGATAATTAAATCTCCACAGTTAGATACCACATGGTTGTACATCAAAACATACTTATAAACAAAGTCAGCTATATTCTCGCCATATACTAGTTAACTCAGCTAGGGTGGTCTGAAAAGATCATTTATGGCCAAATCACTGTCTGGATATTTGTTAGGCTTAAGAGAATAAGCTGTAGAAATATAGGTGAAAAGTTTACTAGTCTCACCTCCATTTAATTTTGGAATCATCGTATATTTTTGTCTTTAATGAAGAAATGGCTCTTTGGGCGGGGCTCCCATTGTTGTTTCAACGATGTCGCAATCTGCATGTGCAGGTGACTCTAAGGGACCCACCAAAGATGGACAAACATTGGGGTCACATGAAGAGACCAAAGTTGGATAAGAAGCTTGGTTTGAAGGAAAACCATTTTCTTGGGAATTTGATAAGACATTCCTTTGGACTCCATCATAACCAGAACTCTGGTATTTCCAATTACTATATTGATGAAGCTGCTCTAAAATCTTTTGCCTTTGCTCTTCAATCTCATAATATTGGCTGAGTAATTGGTTATAATGATCTGAAAATTGTGCATTTGAATAGGCGTCTTCTGTATCTTGTATATGTAAACTATTTGACAAAACTACGCTCTGAACAATTGGATGCGAATCTTCATAATGACTTTCCTCAACTTGCGAAAGATTAGTGGCTATACCCATTTCGGCTGTTATTGTATTTGATACAGCATTGCTACTTTCATCTTCATCCCTATATTTCCATAAAGCACAGAGATAAATAGATCAGATCAGTAAGTACTAATTGTTTTCGTAAGCATTTAATCATTAATTTCACGGCATAGAAGCTTCTACTTCTTTTTAACAACCACAGGAATATATCAGTTTTCTTTGACCCATCAGAATTATACCTTCTTGCATTAAAAAGATTTAACATCAACTTGAATTTTTTTATTTTTTATTTTCTATTTCTTTCCTCGAAAATCATGTTGGTAATATTTTTCATTCCCAAATCACATCTATAGATACAAATTCAGTCTTGCTTTCTGAAGAAAGGCACCCAATCTAAATTTAATAATATCGGGTCAGTTTCGGTTCCAACACCTTACTTGTAATTAAAGAAAACTAAGGATTTCTGCTTTTTGAATAAATAAGGACATGCTTTTTGAATAAACTATGATGTTAGAAAACTTATATCCTTCTCATAAACATATTGAAAAAACCCTGACCAGTTTGGAGCATAGTCAGTTTTGGTTTAGGCCCTCTGTGCTTACTTTTTCTCATTGTTTTCTCAAGTGAAACAATTTAAGATCATAGTAACTCTTCATGATAAACATAAAATAGTAATAAATTTCGTTTCTTATTGACCTTAGTAAGACTAGAAGAGATTGGTTTGGTTTTCAATTATTCTTTTATAAGATGAGGTGCATAATAGGTCAATTTATGAATAAGGCAAAGCTCTAGTTACACTCTCCTACATACTATTATTATGATTAATAATATTCTGTAATAGCTGCTTGAGTCCTAGGGCATTTCCCAGGTTTAAATAAAAATATTAAAACAAAAAATTCAGATGGATAAAAAATTTCTATGCATCTGAAAAAGAGCAAGTCCAAAGGATAATGCTTTTGAGAGATAAAAGCTATTGTTTTTACATGGTATGTATGCACAATGAATTCAATGAGAACCTTAATAATAACAACTAAGTAAGCCTTTTTTTCTAAACCATTTGAAGTGACTAAATGAGTAATTTGTTTTACATGCTATTACAATGGCCAAACTGTAAATTAAAGCAATAATACTGAGTCTTTGAGCAATTTAAACCATTGTGTTGTCACAAAGAAAAAGGGCTATATTTTGAAGTGATTATGAAGGAATTGAGCTCCGCCCAATTCTGTACGGAATTGAAGAGGAGTTCAACCCGTATCTACACACACAGAGACCTCTATTTATTATTTCCTAACAATTAAGCATTATGCTATTCTTTATAACATAATTAGAAAGTAAATTTATACTCTGTTTATATAACACTTCCGAAAAATATACTTGATAAACCTAAATCGACTGTGCAACCTAACATGAGATTATTTCTATATTTAGAATCATCTAAGACTGTTTTCTACAGTCTCAAAGCAACATCTAATATATTGCTTGCTATTACTGTAAATGATCATTTTCTGAAAAATGTACATGGGCTCACAAAAGTTGTGCATATTATTTTCCCAAAATATAATCAGCTTCTTGATTAAAAATGGCTTAAATAGTAATTTACTACAAAATTTTGGATCCTGCAGAACTAAAAAACTAAGCAGTTCTCTATCTCAATCATTCTGTCTCTAAAACTAAATTCAAATTGAACTAATCAAGAAGAAAATAATGAAATTAGTAGGAAAGATGGTATTTTCTAAAAAAACATGTATGGCCTCTGATTGTTTTCCGGTCTTGGTATTAATTAGCAATATCAATGAACATAATTGTTATCAGGTAATACACTTTTAAAGCAAAAATTAAACAAAACAACAACACCAAAAAATACAAGAAACAAATAATGGACCAGATTAGCTAGTGACCTTATTGGCTCATGAATTCGATCCACCACATCAAAGAAATTTCCCTGATCTCTGCTATCTAGTTTTCCTTCCTTGGTAGAAACATTTTCAATTGTTAGGCCATGCATTTTCTGGAAAATCCAAATGGGAGTAACAGTTATATCAATTGCATATGATTAGTCTTATGAGACTCAAAATCATGGTAAGTTGGGGATCATCTGATCATAAACGACGGACACAAATATCAAGAAAAAACAGTATTCCCCGTGACCCTTATTTGTTTTTAATGTCACAAAGTCCCGCATTTCAAGTGTCTAATTACACTCTCTACGGTACACATTGCCCCTATCTCCTAACACTACAAAACACTTCGTCTACCATCGACAAATAGAGTAGCAATCGAAGGGATACAAATCAAATGGTGTGGTTTTAAAACACGCAAGAGGTGCGATTCTTTGAAGTTCAGAGCAGCGACGTTTTTTCACTCACAGAAATCCATTATTACAGTGACAATAAATCAACAAGCTCTATAATTGAGTAAACTTCGACTGTACAGAAACTCATTAACGAGGATTCATAACTCAAAACACTAGAGAGAGAGAAAGGGAGAGAGAAGACCTTGTACTTGCAGATGGCTTGGTCGAAGGTGTTCATGAGAGCGGAATCATCCCACAAGTCGGTTTTCTTCTCCATTTGTTCCTTCATAGTTAGAAACGGGCCAGGGTTATTCACAAAATATGCCAAAACAAAATAAAAATATAAAAAATATAATTTGTACCCAAAAGAATTTTGAAAATATGATTTAGATCTGATAACTTTTCAAAATTATAAATGACTAATTTCAATATTTTCAGTATTGTTATTATTGCTACGGTTTGACTTCTTTAAACCGAGAAGTTCTTGCCAAGAAGTTTTTTAAAGCTTCATCCATGAAAAATTCCAATAGTTAGTTGCCATATTTAAACGTGAGAGTTTTTAAAATATTTTTAAGTGATAGTAAATAATTAATATTTATAATAATAAATAAGAGTTGAGATTTGATCAGGACTCGTATCCATACGTGTAATGTAGGTGTGAGAAGCTTTAAGCACTTATTAGTTGACTTGGTATTTTGCACGTTTGTGATGTGGTGGCCGGTCGTCACGTGCGGTGGTTGACCAATTTAATTTTTAGTATTTTATTTAAACATTTAACAGTTAAAATAGTTAATTACCGTTGGAGTTTGAATTCTAATAATTTAAATATATGATCTTTAAAATAATTTAACTATTTTTTTCAAAAAGTGTGACTGTTCGTGCAACAATATATTATTTCACAAACAAATGTCTATTTCGTCCATTAATATGAGAAATCAGTAAAGAAAATGAAACATCTTCTTGTACCTATTTTTCTTACTGTCAGAAATCAAACATATTATGTACCCAAATCTATTGCTTATGAAATTTTGTGAAAGGCTTGTTATATTTCAAAAACTATTTTCACAGTAATATTACAAGCAATCTAGGAAGGTGAAAATATTATATTTTGGAAAACATATATATTACGTGTTTCAAGTTTCGATCGATAAACTATCAACATTTAACATCTCATGTGGCTTCAAGATAAGATGAACTTGGAAAATGAAATTGAAGTTTAAATCTAATCCCGAACATCGGTTATTTCAAAATGTAGGAGTGTCTTGCTTATTGCAAGAACACATATCCTAAAAGGACTAAATTTGGTCTGAGAGCCATAAAGTGTGTAATTTGTTGATTATGCAGTGAACAACAAGGCTAATAGGCTACTAGACTTAGAATCTGATGTAATAATTGAATCTAAAGAAGTGGAGTTTTTTAAGAACTTGTTACTTTTGAATAATAATTCTCAAACACTACCAGTTTTGAAGAATCTCAATTCAAAGGTTGTTAAGAAACTAATTGAATCTCATAAAAGCCAAAGAGCACGAAAAGCAAAAGAATTGAGAGCTAGTGAGATTGATTCTCAACTCATTACTTTTTGCCTGGTAGAAGATAAGAGAGAAGAGGTCATTAGGAAAACTCCTATAATTCGTTAAATTGAAAATGATCCCAAAATTTATAAGGAACCTATATCTTCTAGAGATTCTGTAAGTAGTATAGTTTCTTAAATAATTAAAATTCAAGAAGTATAAACTAAAAGTAAAAGGTATATATATATATAGTAAAATCCACAAGTATGTATATATGTGTATATAAACATATATATATATATATAAGCTGTTAACAGGATATGGCCACCACCTCACTAACAGGTGACCAAGTCTTACTAAGTAATAAGTAAGTAAATTAAAAAAAAAGAAAAAATACTAATTATTAAATGAATAGTAGTCTGAATCAACGAAAGCAACAAGCAAGAGATGTCATTGTAGGCTAATTATCAAGTCCACCTCCTGCTTTGGATAAGCATCCGGTCAAGATAAGGATGTCATGTTCAAAACTAAGGTTAATAACCATTTAAAATCTGGTTTGGGTAAAAAGGACCCTCACTATAGATCATCTTCTTCAATAGAAAACACAGTTGCTTATGATTCCTTGCACTAAACAAATAAAGAGGTCAAACAAGGAGTTAGATTACAATCAAGGGTTAGGCATAACAAGCTATTAAGAGTAAGTAAACTACCGACCTCTACCTTCCTAAGTTCTGGATATAGCACATACTAAGCAGATCTGTAGGATCACTAAAAAATAAAGCTAATAAGTAGAATACTCAGGTTGAGTAAGATGAGGGAATGGTTTCTGGGTTTTAGTTATAATCTGGAAAAAGAATTTGACAAAAAATAGAACACCCAAATAGAATGGTAATCACCGAATCCAAAATATGAAAGTGAAGTCCGAAGTATGTAAGAAACTGAGGTTAGAACAGAGACTTATAGGTTCTCTTATATACACACTTGTGGCCATGATAAGGTTCATGATGAATTCTGAAACTTTACAGAATAAAACTAGATGTCATACCCTTTAAATTGATTTAAGACTTGAAAATTTAAAACATTGGAACGTGGAGTTAAGAAAATTTAGAAGTTAATATGAAAGGGTCGACGGGGTTGACGCCTTCACTACGTAAAAAGGTTGACGAGATTGACGCCTTCAATAAGCAAAAGGGTCGAAGGGTCGAAGGGACGACGGGGTCGATGCCTTCAATATGCGATGGCTCAACGTACTCTACAGGTCGACGGGGTCGACGGGGTGGATGGGTCTACGGGTCAACATCAGTTATATTAGACAGTCTTAAAAGTTAAAACAAATGAATTTTGAAGGGGCAAACATACGAATCTTAAGTTGCAATTTATAAAACATATTTATAAGATGTTGGTAGAGAATACCTTCAAGTTTTCAGAATGTTATATAACACACCAAGTGTTAAAAACAAGATTTAAACCTAGACAACTGAAAACAGAAAAGTAAACCGAAGGAAATTGAAACTGTGCAGCTAGAATGAATGAAGTAAGAGATGTGTTATATGATGGAAATATGAGTCAATGAAGGTTATAGACCTCACATAAGAGGCATAAATGAGTGGGAACAAGGATTACTCATTTAATCAAGAAATTTATAATAAGAAAGGAGTTGGAGCTAGATTCCTAAAAACAAATGTGAAATGCATAGTGAGATTAATTAAATAAAGAGAAAAGCTTATAAAAAGTTAAGCTTTTATTAAGCTAAGTTAAATTCTTGATTGTATAGGTGAACAACGGACCTAGTGTTCGTGAAGTACACAACATCCTTAAAGGAAAGCTTGGAATTCAGGTAAGTACAAATCTCACCTACAACATGAAAAGTGTTTTGAAACGTGATGAGTAGTTTCTATTGATTGCACGGTCGCTCACGTATGAATTGATTTGTAGTCATGAAATGATTGATTGTGATAAGTGCTAAAATTGTTATAGTTGTTATTATAGAAAATCCTTGAACAACATGTCTTGCTCCAACCACTTATTCCATGCAACTACTATTTCACCATCTAATCACTCAGAGGGAACAAACTGACCGGCTAATTCAAAAACTCATACAAGTGCTCGTTTCTGAAAATGATTCTCAGGCTTTTATACTAGTCCGTGAAATTGGCTCCAACTAATTTATTTTGTGTAAGAATAAATTTCATTTTATTAGACATTGCAAACTACAAACACAACAACTTAAGTAATTATACAAAACATACTAGCTACCAAAAATTTCAAAAGTCACATAAAATTTTCATTATCTCCAACTATTTTATGAAATATTTATAATTAGCTCCTGAATATAAAAATGAGAAAAAACATTTCTTAAAAGGAAAAAGATCTAACAATCTTATTATAACTCCTACGTGTCTGTAGCCAATTATAATAAAATAAAAATTAGCAAATATCTTTGTAATTACATCTAATGTACTTCCTTTATCTTACCTATAAGAAAATATAATCCACGTGTCTGTAATAAATTATATTTTCCTAGTTGAGTTTAACCCAAATATTCTTACGAAACGTAAAGTGTTTAAACTAGTACGTGCATTTGTCAATGTCTAGAATACCAATATTACCGAGTCATGCTTCTCATGCTACAATAATATACATGTATACTTACACAAATATAAGTCCTCAAATATCAGTGGCCTTCTTATAACCATGCAAACATCACATATATTATAATGTTTAGAAGATAAGTCGTGAAATAATTTTACAACCAATTTCTACTCAATATAATCAAAGGAAAAATTCACGAAGTCTCATCATAACAACCATATATATATATCATATTTTATTTGATAATCTTTAAATATGATGTCATAACATATTTAACTAAGCATATATATATATCATGATATATATAAATTTAACACCTTAAATTACATACATCTAATGCTTGAATATGTTAAAACAATTTTAATTACTCATACATTATTTTTTGTTTTATTTTTTGATGCATGCTCATGAAATTCAAACAAGTCAACTCTTGTTTAGTTCATTTTAATCATTTAACAGCACAATCAATCAATCAAAATTTCATTTCCTTATAACTCTTTAAGGATACTTGTCAAAAATGTCAACTTTCTAGATTCGAAAAATTTTATAGTCAGGTTGTTTCTAAATGGATATTTTATTATTTTGAAAAGTTTCCTATATTCCTATATTGGATCCACTTCTAAACTTAGGAAACATGACAAAAAAAAAATTTCCAATTAAATTCATCAAAAAGTATTTATGGTAATTTAATTCCATGTTTGATAAATATTAAAAATACATATAAAAATTTTATATTATATTAGCATACATTATTATCAAACATTTGATCCAATCTCAATATATCTAATTAAAATCAATTTTTAATTAGCTAATTGAAAGATTAAATTTTAGGAAAATAACAAAAAATGAAACCTAATCCAATTAGGGTTTCCACGACAACACTCATCTCCGCCACCATGAACGCATGCAGCAGCCCACGGTGTAAGGAAGCCAACTTGTTCAATTCATCTGAAATTCTTTAAGTCTAACCCGAAACTAATCAGTCACTTGGTTTGAGTAGATGATGTTATTTAGTTTGGCCAACACTTCTTCAAGCGAGGGGTCTTGTTGCACAACAGCCACTCCTTGAAACAAAAAGGGCAACAAATTGATCGAAAACTGATGAAATATAGAAGGAAGGAGGACTAGCTCCCACAAAATCAAAGCATGGTGCAGTCGTTGGATTAGTAAACAATCCGAGATGAAGTTGAAGCCTAAACCACGAACTAGACCATTGTTTTCGTTCATGTCAATGAAGGATGAAATGGTTGAAGAAGGTGAACAAAGGGATTGGAAATATCGGATGGTTGGTTTTCTGGTTCATCAAGAATTTGAAAACACGCTTCACATAGGTCACTCTCATAACTTTGAGGGGAGTCGGCCATTTTCGTGGAAAGTGACTGTAGTGATGATAGTGGTATTTATAGAAGTTTGACGATTACCATGTCATTTATCTCTCTTATTTTTAAAATAATATCCATTAAGAGCAATAAAGAAGAGCATTTGTCGATGCCATATTTATCATTCTGACATATGGCACGTAGCCATTATGAATTTAAAAAGCAATTAAGATGTTTGTTAGTCATTCAAAAATAGTTCCACAATCCAAGTAAACTTATTGAACAAGTAAGAGTCGGTACTTGCCGATAAAGCAACTAGAAGCTCAAATTTACCTATAAATAGAAGCCTTAGGTGAAAACAAAAGGCATCACTCAACAACCACATGAATCAAACATTGATTATCCAAATGCTTTCATGCCATTTATCATCATTTAATAAGTGTTTTCTTGATATTTTGTTAAATTCTTTACCTTCTAAGTCTTATACTTGCAAATTTCTTTAATTTAAGCAATATATTTTCTCATGACTTATGTAATTTTTAAGTATTCATTATGTTTATTTCTTTCACCATCATAATATCGTTCAATTCATTGTTTTCGTTGTTTAGTAAATTCATTATCTAAGAACAAAAACGATACAACACAATTCGAGAATTAACTCACATCCTAATAAATTTTCACTGTTTTTCTTGTTTTGTTATTTACTTTACAATATTTTCGCCCGTCAAGAAAAATGTAGCATCACCCATGGGATATTAATCATGCAAAAACATGGACAATTAACAAGAAATGCTAAAGTATTAGAAGGAAATTATATTAATACATGCACAATTTGACTAAAAACTTAGGGCTTGTTTGACCATAAGTTTCAAAACTTGTTTTGAAAAAAATACTTTTTTGGTAGATATAACTTAATGTTTTACAGCAAAATGTTCCAACTTTTAATAACTATAAAAATGCTCCTAAAAATGAAAAATTAATATTTTCAATGTGGAGGTTTTTTTTTTCTTGCGGTGGGCCGGCAACAAAAATTTAGTGAAGAAATTAAAAATATAATTTTTAAATTTTTATAGATATTTTTTATAATTATTAAAAATTAATTAAAAATAAAAATTTAATATAATTTGATATATTTATCCCAAAATATATTTTTAAAATACGAAATTAATTTCAAAACGATTACTCAAACATATCCTTTTTAACATTCAATATAAATCATACATTCGATTAGAAGCACAGTAAGAGCAATTAACAAGAAATTCATTTTAACTTCCTCCTAAAGACCTAGATTTTCTTCACATTTACGCAATTCTAGCTCAAGCCGCGATTTGATACCAACGATCATACCAAAAGAGCTTAGATTCAAACCAACGAATTCAAGTCGTTCATCATTGCAACTATAAACTAAAAATACATAAATAAATAACTTTACCGCAATTTATTGGTTGATTGTCAATAACTAATCAAATTTACAACACTGATCTCAAACGCTATACTAATTATTGGAAATCAGAAAAAGAAGATTGATCTCAAAAGAATGTTTTGCACGAAACCGCTAAATCGAAATCCCTAAACAATTGTTAAAACCAAAATCCCTATAAAATCCCTAAAACAAAAAAATTATGCCCTAAATGTATACCCTAAATCAGAATTGGGGGGAAAAAAAACCCCCGAAATTGAAATTAAAAGCAAAAAACGAAATCAGAATTGGAAATTCAGCCTGGAAAAAGCAAAATGAAGCAATTTGCGAAGAAGGATTTGCTCGCAGAGAAGATCTACCTGATTGTTTGATTTTGAGGAATCCGTGCGAAGAAGGAGAAGCAAATTGAAGAAAGGCGAGCTTCGATACTAGAGGAGAGGCGAAGAAGAAAAAGGAGGAATTTTGTGCATGAAATCGTGAAGAAAGAGCAGCTCGAGGGGTGAAGAAGAAAGAAGGCCACATCATCGGCTCGAAATTTAGCCGTATAAATGCCGTACGCAGCTCCTCATTTGGCCGGTCCCTTCTCCCCACTTTTGAGGTGGGGCCTTTCATCACCTTAAGATTGCAAATTAAAGGGTCGATTCAAAACAACACTTAGAAACGGCATGAAATCCGGTCCTCCTTCGTGGGTACCAACACAGTACACTCCTAAACCAGATTTTGTTCCTTGTCATTCACTTGAATATGATTTTGAATTCAAATCACGTATGCTTGACATTTCCATAATTGGTCAATTGATATCTTACGAAAGAGTACAAAATTTCAATAAAAATGGGCGGACCTTTACATGCTTTCATTATCATAATCATTATTTATTTTAAGATAACTTATCAGCGGTTCGACATATCCGACGGTGCATCCTGATTAGCGGAGGGATCCCATCCCGGAGGTTTAATGTTTGGCCAATCACCACGGCATCCCAACCGTATATACAGACTCTTCTTGCCTTCAAAAATAATACCAGATAAGATTATTCAATAGAAATACACTAGAAAGATTATATTCAACAAGAACGCATATAGCATCTTGCTTCCTAAAGGCATACTAGTGTTCTCTGAAAATTTTATTAATGCAACCAAGAAGGAATTACATTACATGAGAGGCCTACCGCTGCTATAATGTTGCAAAGCAACTCTAAAAGGAATGAAATCTGGACTTTCCGTCAAAAAAGACATGAAGAAAAATCTTAAAACATTCCAAAAGCGATATAAGGGCTGTTGAGAGAAGCTGCGAAGAAGAAGATGAGATGGAAAATATCGTTGAAATTAGTTATATAGTTGAGTTAGTTAGAAGTCCAGTCAGCAGTTTGGTAGCACAGTTAGGTTAGCTGAGCCAGCTTTCCTCTATAAATACATGTACAAGCTACAGTGTAAGTCACTTAGTGAAAATGTTTCTGTTTCGATCACTCTGGTTTTATTACGATATCAGAGCGCACAATTACCTTATGGGTCTCTCCACATGGCTACAACTCCAAATACTAATCCCTATATTTCACGTTATCCTACAGTATAAACTATTGACACAAACTCGCCCATGGGCAATCTTGTAACTGATATATGTATGCATGAAAACAATACGATATGAAAGAGCACCTGGAAGTTTCTTGTCGGTCAGAATTAGCTGTTTAAGGGCGCTCAAGGAGGCCTGAGCCAGAGCCTTAGCATGAGAAGCATCCCAACCTTGATACTTCACCACCACATCTGCATTTGAGTACACCTTACCTTCTTCAACATGCTTCCTCGCTTCTTTCTTAGCCGAATCTTCATCTGCGTTAGAAATAACAAGGTCAACTTTGACAAAAAAACTGACAGAAACTTAGGGCCCGATTGACAATGTATTTTAAAATTCAGTTTCTTATAAACATTTTGCGTAATAATTATAAAAAATCATTTTTCTAGTTAAAAAAAAAAAGAAAATTACTTCTCGTGTTTCTCTAGTGTTTATTTTTTTGCCGTTTTAAAAAAAATGAATTTTAAAAACTAGGCAAAAAATAGTGGACAAATATGATTGGCGACTGAAAAAACCGATTTTTGTGTTTTAAACACGTTGCCAATCAGGGCTTTAGCATTTATCTTTGATTGGATGTATGTAACTGAACTTAGCATTTTGTGCCGCCATTTGAGTGTGTAGTTAATTCTAAAGTTCTATTTTGTTTGTGAGAAGTTGTTGATCACTACTAATCGACTAGTTCGTAATTGATTAGATAAAAAGTATGGAGATACCATACCAGCTGCCTTACCTATGTATGGCTCTTTGAGCAAAGGCCAGCTGTATTACCTCTGACCCTTACTATTTTGACTTTACTAATAAGGTCTTGACAAGTTCAGCAAACCGTAGAGAAGGCAATTTAATTTGCTCTCAAGATTTGTTTGTAAGAAGATCCAAAACTTCCGATAGAGAATTATTTGGTTCTAAGGGAAACAAAGTAGCCATCATCTATGTGTCATTTGCATGATATAATTATAAGCTGTCTTTTACTTTAACTAATCAAGTGTCTATTGGAAAAAATATATAATAAAATAAATAGATTCATGAAAAGTTCGTAGCAAAAATGACAAATTCTCAACAAGTCAACTTGATGTCAATTTGTGGAGTCAACCAAATAATATGAAATCCTCAGACATTTTTTTCTTTGAATAAAGTTCTATGGCCATTCTAAAAGGAATAAGAACTATTGGGGGGAGAGAGAGAGAGAGAGAGAGAGAGAGAAAGTTTAAGAAGATACCTGTAGCCTCGGTCTGTGACAACCAGACAGTGAATCCTGCATAAAGATGTCTCCAAGCAGGAACATTTCCTACAGCTCCTTCCTGCTCTCCTATAGTTGCAATAACAGCACGGACATGACTGTAAAAATAATAAGGCCCGGAAAATACCTTAAATACATTTAACAACAAAATAAAATAAAATAAGATGAAATAAAGCAAAGATGTACACTTTACCTGCTTATACTTTCTAATACAGCACTTTCTGCTTCTGCTACAGAGTCTGAACCTTCAGCAATCACCCCTGGAGTTTATTATAATGGTCAAACATAAATGCAACATTGGAATACCTGGTTAATGATATTAAAAATTCAATTATAGAAAATGTGATAAATATAAAATTTCAACTTATTAGTAATACTTGATAGTTACGGACAAATAAAGAGCAAGGCAATAGCCATGTTGCAAAAGACCGAAAAGGACTTACAAGAATCAATGGTTCGCTTGGAAAATGTTTCCAATAACTCTTTTGTACTTAGTGGAGTGTACCTGAAACCATGACAATAAAGTAGACTCTTTTAGGATGCAGAAGATAAAAATGGAAGTTGAATAGACAAGAATGGCTATGAAATATAGGTGGTGGTAGTAACGATGTTACTAAGTAGTGAAATCTAGCATATATTCAATGTTAAGTTTTTGAATCATGACAGAACAAAAAGTGGTCTAGAGGATAGATGAAGTAGTTATACAAGGAAGTTTACACCAGAAAAATAGGATTCTAATTCCAAATTTAGCCCCGCTAGATGCAAGTACATGAAGCCAACGCAGAAACATAAGGTGGTAGTAATGGTAAGGCGTTATCTGTCCTGTTATAATTTATCGGACAGAAGTTTTTAACTAAGTAGTTGGTTGGGAAAAGAAGGAAATTCATATGCAATTCATCTACAATGATAAGAGCAAAAAATACTAACCAAATCAATGGGCCATTTAGAAACAACAATGAGAAATGGAAACTTACAATCTTCGTGGCTTTTATTTTTTATTTTCTAATTTGATAAATAGGGCTATAAGGACTGGAACTACACAATCTCAGAAAAACATATCAAACTGGTTATTATCAAAATCATTTCAACTCTTTTTTGTAGAGCAGACACAATATGCATCTTTTTGCTTTGCGCTTTTCCATTAGTGGATAACTAAAATGCCATTACTGCTATGGGATCATCATTAGGTCAAAAAGAAAACAGTTAGTCATAAAATAGCAGTTCAAAACATGTCGTGATTTTATCAGACCTAGAAGGAATGTTAAAAAGAAGAAATCAGAACTATGATACAAAATTACCATTACCACCAACTTATCAGACTAAAACAAATCTATATCCGTACCCAATTCCAACTGCTAGTTCTTGAGCCACTTTCTGGTTTATTTCGGTCGAATCCCCTACGATGTAGATTGAGGTCCCTTTCAGAAGCTGTTGAGACCCTGCCGTCAGGGATTCCCACGACTCTATAATGTCAGGCCATTTCACTTCTGGATCATGCTTTTTTAAATTAACCACAAGTTGACCCTCATCCAGATACCTATTCAACACAAGAATCTACAACACATATAAACACACAAAGGCACATACCAGATATTAAAATAATAATGTTCTGTCAGTTATACGAACCATATTGTTTCAGAGGATTTTATTTTGTCGAACAATTGATTTGTTTCCAGAAGAGTGATTATAGACCCAGAGTGTTGTACTCTAACTGTTAAAGAAGTGCCATTTGCTTCCAGAATAATATCTTTCGGGCTTTGAATGTCCCTTCCGCCAAGTTGTAATCTCAGTTCAACCTCAGAAGAACCATCAGTGAACTGCATTTTGCTTTGACCAGTTAGTACAGGAAACATTTATGATTAAAGCTCTTTGCCATTGAACTAACATTTTTATTTATGTCTATTAGAGTGTGCTACTCCCTCTTTCAGATTCTTAACATCAGCACAGTACATCATAAATTGTTACTAGTTAAATAATACAGCCTAACTAATCTGATCCAGAAAAAAAATAGAAATTCGGTTACATCTGGTTTACTTCTGAAACTCCATATTGGATTTAAAATTAAGTTTGGGCCCATGAAATTCTTCTTTGTCTCTAACCTGATCCAAATGGAAAGTTTAGTTTACCGCGCAATCTTATTAAAATCTAGTTTGCATAAACCTCACTTTAACCTTCTGCAGTTTCCGAAGCTAAACCAGATGCACACTACAGTCTCCTCTTTCTATTGCTACAATTGTACAATTAAAGTATTTTGGAGTATTGTTAAAAGTACTTTAGGGATAAAATCATTGTCCTGAGCATATGGCTGACATACAATTAGCTACTGAACATTTTTATAAACTAGATTTAGAAATATATAACCAAATCTTACTGAATATTTGAAAATATCATAAGGAATGACATAACATTTTTGTTACACTCATTAAGAACACATTATAGGTGGACCATTAAACTATTAAGTCCATCAAATCATTACAGGAGGACTACCTGCTTTATGTACAAAGATGGATTCATAGTCCGATGCTGTTATCACTATAGGCGAGCCGAGGCTTATCAGGTGAAGGGTTCTTAAATGGAAATCCCATAAAAAGATGAAAAGTTTATCAAGTGATAACTCTATTAAGAAAATCTTAGTTGATCCTTCTGTTTAACTCGTTTGACTTCTCTTCGGAAGTCTCTCCCTTCATAACCTTTGGAGATATTGAAGAAATTCATGTACTTCTTAGAGGTTTACACCTCCCCAACTTAAAAGTTCTAAACGGGCTATATATATCTGCTTAACATAACCTCATGACCAATGTTTATGCAAAATTAAGCAGCTATTGTGAACAGAAGTTACAGAACTAGATATTCGATTTCTGTCACTAATGCATTACTTCTAAGGTAAATTCAATAACCATTGAAAGAAGAAGGAAAAATAAAAATAAAAAAATCGAACATCATGGGAGAGGGTCGACAGACTTTCATTTTCCTCCCATTTCCCCGAATTATCTAGGGAACCAAACAGAAAGGGTCAAAAGTGCGTGTACCTCATAATCGAGCGTTTGAACAGGGCTGGCACTGAAGAGGCTCTTGCAAGAGAAGCCGCCGTTGAGATGAGATAATGGTGGATAGAAATTGGTGTGGTGGTGGGTTCTTGTAGTATGGGAAAGGGAGGTGAATCCGAATCTAGGAACGGAGGGAAAGAGCTTAGGGGAAGAGAATTGAAGGGTTTTGACAGGGTTTTGGCAGAAGAAACAGAGAACACCTCTACAGCTAGCGCTACCCATTCCAGGATATCTGGATAAAAAGGGAGGGAACGGGGATTAGCTTTGAAGAACGCCTATATAAAATACTAATAAAAAAATCAACAATTCTAATTTTATTTTTTTATCTTAAATTAAAAAAAAAAAAAATTTTTTATATTTTAATTCGATCGTATACTAATTAAAATATTTTAATATATTATATACGTATATTTAAAAATAAATCATACAATAATCCAAGCGTATATCGATATATTTTGTTTTCTCTCTCTTAGCTCATCATTCCATTATAGCTCGCAAGTGGATTTGTATTCAGTGCTTGTGCCTTATATGCTTGCATGTGCTTTCAAAATAATTGTGGGCATCCGATTTAGATCCAACGGAGTAATTACTTCCACGTAGGACTTTTAACCAACCTCTCTTTCTCCTTCTTATATCCTTTACTGAATGAAGGTCTTTGCTCGCAAGCCCGATTTTCTTTTTTCTTCCATTTTCTCCCAGATTTCACGATTTTCTTTTTTCTTCACCTTTCTTCCTTTTTCCTTCCATTCTTTTCTCTTCACATAAGTGCTCTTCGTCCCAGAACTCGTCCAACTCTTGAATTCACGAGTTCAATTCGAAGTTAAACTCGTCATACTCTCAAATTTTTCCATTCAATTTCGAGTTTGGACTTGTCTAATCCTAAATACTGAATTTCTAGGGTTTTCTATGAAGCATCTGCAGTCTCATGCAATTCGAGCATTTATGTCTTTTAACCGAGCATCTAAGAAGGTATGATAAATCATTTCTAAGGTTTTCAATTTTTTTTTCTTTTTAATCATTTCGGTTCTACATCTGTAGATGGCAGTAAGTGAAATGAACTATGATTTATGTCGGCATTTAGGAAAGACACAAAACAATGTCTTAGTTTATTAAAAAGAGAGTAAGAAATTGCTTTTAAAGGGTTAATCGTGAATTGGGTTTGAGTTGATTTTGTTGAATGGAAGTGGGTTAACATTTATCTAATGAATTGGATTGGAAATGCGTACGTAAGAAATGGTTTCAAAGGGTGAATCGTACATAATTTTTGTTTATGAAAAGAAATCGAATAATTAGATATCCTAGGAAGTTCGCACTTAATTTGGTTTTTTTAATAACTGGTTTAGGAAAATAAGAGATGGCATTTCGGAAAACTAGAAGAAGCGAAATGATAGATGGAAAACACTATTTTTGCATTACAGCCAATATGATACTTTCTTCTAGAATCTAAGGTAAAAAAATGATTTTCTACCAACCTCGTCGTTTCACTTCATCCTCTCATTTTCATTCTACATGGCATAGAGAAAAAACTTCATTTCCCAAAATACTAACAACTCCTTATCCTCAGAATGTTTATCATTTTTTTTCTTTTTGTTTTTTTTCTCAATTCATATAGTTTTGTAAGATTTTTTTTATTAAAAAAAAAAAAAACTAATTGGTGACTCTTTATTAATGCTAGAGTACCCACAATGGAAGTAAACATATTAGTAACATGCAACTACAAACAAAAACATACCCAAATTTTCTCATTTACCATAACTAAAATGAAATATCTTTGTTCTCCTTGTTTTTTATATTTCTAATTGAGGTACTAAAATTAAGATGATTTAGAAACTAGCTGAAAAAAAAATTCATAATAATGAAAAACCAGAAAGTTAATCGATCTACCTTTTCGAATTAGTATACCTGAGAACATGTTGATGACCATCTTAATCAATCATCATCATATAATTGTAATTCCAAATCCCGATTCACTTGATGGGCACAACCTTTTAGATATAGCTAGAGGGTTTAAGGGATAACAAATATACAATGAAGTTGTATAAGCTGCATAGGTTAATAAATAAATTAAAACAAGCTTATTGAAGTTGGAATATTGGTTTTGATGAATCAGTTAGTTGTTCATAACACTTTGTGATGTTGACACACTACTCATAGGGATGATGTAGGTATGTCACATTCAATTAAGCTATGGTTGTCGAAATATTTCTCTGAAAAGGTTTTTGGTCAAGCATATTTTGTTTAGGCATTTGGATCTATAGAGATAAATGTAAAAGATTGATTGGTTTAACCTAATCTATGTACATACATAAATGCTAAAGGAGTTTAGCATGAAAGATTATAGTACTCCTAGCAATGAGTCGTGGAATCACACTCTATAAGGAAATTCCCTAATGAGGCCAAATATATTGTAGCTTTCGATGCTGCTGCCAAAAATGTGGTTTGGATGAAAAATTTTATAACTAAACTTGTGGTAGTGTATTACGATAATAATTGTGTGATACCGTAGGCTAAAGAAATTATGTCTCATTAGAAACCAAAACATGTGTTACAATAATATCACCTAATCCGAGAAATAGTCAGAAGCGATGATATGAATGTAGATCAAGTAGCACCTATAAAAATATAGTTGATCCACTAACTAAAGACACTTTTCCAATAAAAAGTTTGATCTCCATCCTACCAGTATGTGAATTATGTAAGTCATCAGTCTTTTGCTTACCCGGAGCCGAAATCCACTTTCGAAAAGTGGGTACTAGATATCCAGACCAATGACAAGCCACCAAAATATAACGTTGAATGTAATGTGACTCTCACATTTAGATTCTCTGTTCATTTTCAATTTCTAAACTAATTAGTAATTTAGAAACGAAAAGGAGATTAGAGAAGAGTTATACCTAGGTACTCACTCCTCTAAAAAGGGATGGTTCTTCACTCATCTCCTAAAATCGTTGTCAGGCACTAAGCTTCGCGGCCACCGCCGCCTTACTTTGCCTCCGGTTCAAAGCCATCACCTAGCCTCTAACCGTATCCACATGGGCAACAACTATCAATGTTCAATCTCAACTCTTAAGATTGAACTTGGAGAAGGAAGTTAGAAGATGAAAGATGAAGTTTTTCAACTTTTGGGAGAAAGGACACTTTCTCTCTCTCTCTTCCTATCATGTACGGTATGGGGCTACTCTCGGGTCCCTAGGGTTTGCTTGTGATCCTTTAGTAAGGGACACAAGCCCTTGGGCATAGCTCAACTTGAAAATCTGTTTTAATTTCCTTTTACAAAAATTAAAATAAAATTTTATTATTCCAAATTAATGTCTAATTTTACCCGATAAAACATGAATTTAAATTTGGGCCTTGCACATGGGCCTGATTAGGCCCATTAACATTTTAATGACCAACTAAACTTTCTTTTTTTATCCAAAAAATTTTGTTGGCTATAAATTCATTAAATCTTGATTTAATAAATTTATCTTGTCAATTTGATATTTTTTTTCTAATTAATTATTTAATTTAAAATCAACTTTAAATCACACTTTGGATATGCTAGTAGTGCGGGTATGACTTAGACTTAACAAATTAAATTAAATAATTTAACTCTTAAATTAAGTTCATAATGAACAAGTCAAAATTTCTCAAATTTAAAATTCAACTGAGATCTTATCAATCTTTATATATGTGACCGGATATGTTCTACATTATACCAATAGGTGTGCCTCACAACAAATTATGAGTTTTATGCATTCTTTTGAATGGACTATTTGACCTTAAAACACTTTCAAGTCAAATAGTTAATATGATCATCATTTATGATCAATTAGTTTAATCCACCAAACTCATATTGACCTCTATGGGCGACCCGTATAACAAGAAGTATGATCTCAAACAAAAACCATATATGACTATTATCGTACCAGATTAATTCTTTTATCTATTCATGGTTCTAGAAAATCTTAAAGCATGGCTCAATTGTTAAACTATATTAGATTTGCTTTATGAAATATATAAACTTTTATGCAACTAGATAATTAATTTATAGAAAAACTATTTTCATACCATATTAATTTGTCCAAAGATTTTGTTCATTGCATAAGTTTATACTTATTCATAGAACCACATCCTCTAATATAGAGGTGATGGATCCAACCTTATCACCTTATAGACTGCACATATTCGAACACATGTTCAATAGTTTACCATTGGCTATATGAAAGGATCGTTATTGTACAGTTATTAGTCACAATAAGTTATTTTGGAAGATGCTTACTTCTCATCTCTCAGATAGCCTTGAGACTTTATTAAAAGTCAATATTAAATTGAAAGTTTAAGTTAATTAATTATGACATGATTAAATTAATTATTTAGTTTAAAATATATTTTTAAGTTAAACGAATCTAATTATGATTTAGATAAAATCATAAAGTGTTATGAGATCTTTCGATCAGCGTGACGTAGACCTAATTGGTCAAACACATTAAAGTTCAGACATAACTCAGTTAATTTTTCTACGAGTATAAGGAAAACAGATAATTTTGATTTTATGGGTAAAATCATAATTTGTCTTATAGTATGTCTATAAGGGCAAAATAGTAAATTGTTAATAAATCTAATATCACGCAGCTCTGCTAGCACAACTAAGCATGATATTAATTTAATTAGAAATTAATAATTTACATAATGACTTTATTTATTTATGAAAATATCTTGAAGGTTTGTAATTAACAATTAAACATTAAAGGGTTAATTTGTTAAGGCTAAATTAATCAAAATGTTGATTAAATTACATTGGCTAGAAACCAATGACAAGGTCTACCATACACATTATGTAGGTTTGACTGATTGTTTTCTTAATTTGTTTAAGGAAATTTAATGTCATAAGGAAACTTAATAGTGTTAGAAAACTTGAGACCTAATAGAGTATTATAAATACCTCATTAGATGGCGGAATATAAAAAGAAGGTTTTACTACCTATTGGTTGAAATCCCTAGTTTGAGAAAACTAAGACTTTTCATTTTCTTTCCACAAATTTTTTAAATTATGTGATGAATCCTATAATAGAAAATCAACTGAGTAAACTGAACTACGTGGATTATGATTAGAGAGTAAAAACTTGGGCATCTTAATCTTTCTATTAAATTCGGCCATGATGAAAAAGTAAGGAGATCCGTTCAATTTTGTATTAAGATCAGTAAATTTTTTTAGATCTTAATTTTTTTATTTACCGGAACTTTTTTGTAATTTCCATCAAATATATATTTAATATATATTTGTATGATTGATTTTGATGTATATCTATGAGTTTAATCCATATTTAGGATTGGATTCGAAAAATTTTTAAATTATTGCTTCCACTTATTGAATACTTGTAGACTAACTGATATTGCATCGCACCAAAATTACTATTAGTACCCAAATTAGTAGCAATATAATATCTAAATAGAAAAAAAAAATTAAGTAATTGAAGAACAATAAATTGAGGCGTGATCAAATCTCTCTACTTAAATCTAATATGCTCCCATTTATGAATAATTTCCTTGGTACTTTAGATTATTGAGCATTGACTCCCAGCATTCCTCGGTAAAAACTTTCTGGTAGATTGCACATAAATTAACATCTCAAGCCTAAACATCAAAGTGTTGCTCCAGATTTCTAGCTCATACAAAAATGTTAAAAGAAATGTAGTAGAAGTTTGGGAGGAGAAGTAGAGATGATTTTCGCTCTGTAATCATACCCATTGAACCCTCTACTATCTATAGGCTCAAGAAAAACAACTAGTTAAGAGATTATCGCTTAAATATCTCATCGAATCGTCATGAAATCTCTCTCTGAAGTTTAGCCTTCTTATTTGGTTGTCTATACCCGCAAGCAGGTGAAAATTAATCCCTAAAATGTCTCTATCATAAGCTGTTGCTTTTTGACTTATGAGAAGCAAAGGAGAAGTCGTGTATCAGGTAGTAGATGACGTGCATCTGTCATGGTCTCTTATTTTTATTTATTTATTTATTTTATTATCCACTTTTGTAGTTGAATTTTTAACTAAGAAAAATTATGATTAGTTTCTAAAATTTAATGTAAATTATAATGAATGTCTAAAGTATATAAAAATTATAATAAATACTTAATTTTATATTTAAATTATGATGAACTCTCAACTTAGTTAAATATAAATGTAATGATAATGTGCATTTCGTATGGTTCTTAAGTAATTATTAAAATTTTAAATTTGATTAAATATTTAAAAAAAAAAATTTGTCCCTTTTAAGTTAAATTTAATATTTTTAACTAATCTTTTATAATATTTTCTGCTTTCACCTCATTAGTCACCACTATTCTACTCCGTCATCGCTACTACTAATCTCCACTGCCATTATAAATATATTTTATTTTTAATTACTCTCTCTTGTGTTCAAATTTTTACTCTTCTTTTTTTACTTAGTCAACACCACCACTAACATCTATCATAAATTTATTTCTCTTCGGATAATATGGATTGCATAACTTAGGTGATTGTTGGGTTTGTGAAAATTAAAAGATCGAAAAATTTAAGTCTTGTAATCTCGATTGTCCGAAGATAAAGAGATTTCTGGTGAAAGTCAGTGGCGGAGGAGGAGGTTGTAGCGGTTATGTGGTGGTCGTGGTGGTTAGGTCGAAAAAAATAAAAAGTAAAAAATATATCAAAATTGGTGATGGAGGTTTGTAGTAACCGTAACGACAGATGAAGGTGATGGTAACCGATGGGTTGGAAATGAAAAAGAAATAAAAAAATTAGGTAAGAAAATATTAAATTTAAATTAAAGATGATAAATATATAAATTTAATTAAATTTATAATTTTAATAGTTACTTAATAATTATATGATATATATATAATCATTTCATTTATATTTAACAAGATTATGAGTCATTATAATTAAGTTTAAAATTAAATATCAATATAAATTTTATATATTTTGAGTATTTATTATACTTTATGTTAAATTTTAGAGCTTAATCTAATTTTCCTTCTACCAATATTGTGAAAAGGCGAAAATGTAATTTCATTCCCTTTTAATATTATTTAATATTTAAGACTTAGTACAACAATAAGATATCTAATTTTTTCTTTTTTTCTATAATTTATGGCGTATAATTCTGCTACCCGGGTCATGCATATGCGTTACACGTTTCTTCTTTATTCTTGTTCGGTTTGGACGACTCTTGGGCTTCAACTCACTTGCTATCGTTGATGGGGCTGAAAATATTTCCTTTGGGCCCATTCTCTCTTCCATCACATGATACTTCCACATGGGCGTCTCCCTTCCCCGCCCCAATTTCATTCTCCTTCTGACCCAAGACATTCTTAGCTTCTTAACTCGTGCGTGTCTGGTGCGAAATGGATCTACGGCGTGTTGTGTTCTTCATTGGTTCATCAAGAAATTCAAATATGGATGTCAATTTTATTTTCTTCTTTTATTTTTCTCTTAGGAAGGGGGATGAATCTACAGAGACCCTGATTTAAGTAAAATTATTCAAATAAAATATATAAGACTTTTGAGTAATTTTAAAACACCCGCTAATACCACTGTTACTCCAAATTTATCACATTATTCTGATTAGTTTTTACATCAACTTAGAATCTTATGAAAAAGAACACAACATGTAGTCATGCACGCTCTGAAATAAAGATATCTGGTAGGAAGCGGATTGACCAAGTTCGAGATGTTCGATCTCCTAGAAAGGATCGGACAGAAAGACGAAGATCGGAGATTTGGGAAGAAGAAATTATATGTCAATATCTCTATATTTTATATTTGAACTAATACTAACTAAAATATTTATAAAAAAAAACTGAATACTATAATCAGTTTACACACGAAGCAAGAAAACTATGTAGTCTAAAAATAATAAGCAACCTATACATACATAGAGTCATTCATGTCAATGGACCGAGAGATCTTCGGCTTGAACACTAAGCAGACGTGTTCATGTCAATATCTCTCCTTAGCCAATGAGCTATAAAATACCCCCCAACCACCACTTTGTAATTACCACTTTGAGAGAAGCTTCCCTTTGTTGGCAAAATGGCACTCAGTGTTGGTAATTGAAACCAATTTCTTTTTGAAAAAGCTAACCATGACATCTCCTACCTTTATCCATGCATGTAAAAATATTTAAAGTGCAATCAGAAAAAGCAATTAACCATTTTCATTTGAACGTTAGGTAGCCTAAATTTTCATACTATTTTGATTGATTTCAGTTGTTAAATTATAAGCTACCTAAATCATTGTTTGAAATAGAATTTTACTTATACGTCATATCAATGGTTAATGTTCATGTTCATCTGTCTCTTACATATTTCATCACAATATTGAATCGGATGATATTGTTGTTCGATACATGATATGCAATGGCTAAAAGAAAAAGAAGAGATAAAGTCATGCATCATCATGATAAGGCCAAATTAGGATAAACAATCTAAGTTTTGTTAAAATTATAATCACTAACTTAAACTTTTAAAATTAATTTAAGCAAATCAAATTATGCTTTAACTAAAAAACCATCTTATCAGTTGACTTTTTTTCTTTTTATTTTTCTCTCTACATCTCTATTTTATTAATTTAATATTAATAATAAAATTAAAAATATATTAATTTATATTATTAAATTATCGATAAATTAATAATTTATTAATTTAATAAGATTTTCTAATTTATTGAGCTTAAATATAAAAATTAGTATTAATGAGTATACAATGATAGTCGAGCATAATTTTTACTATAAAATTATTAATTTATATATTTTATAAGATTATATAAAAATAATTTTAATGTATATAATATAGTATGTGGATTTAATCTTATATCATTAGTTTTGAAAAGGAATAAATGATATTCTTCATTAGAGAATAATTCGGTAAGTTGCATTAAATTTCAGAAATTTAAGATCATTATTTTTGTATTTTTATCGAGTTCTAATATTTTGTCTGGAATAATTTGCAAATGAATGCATGCGCTTGATATGGAAAAGAGTATGGAATTTTTTTCCTTTCTTTTCTAAATTCTAACCTTTCTTTATACTTTATATAAATATATATATCTTACCCTTCTCTTTTCCTCACGTCTTTATTTCTGTGTCTTCTCATCTTTGATAGTTTCATGTCTTTCTTTTTCCTTTGTTGATAAAGTCGTGTACTAAAGGCTTAAAGCATTTGATAGAACCTAGTAATGAATTGTGTGCCCAACTCCTTTGGAGAAAAAAAAACATAAATATTATTCATAAATCAAATGTAAAGTGCTCAACTACAATTACCTCGTATTTTAACATGCATATATATATAATGCTCTCTTTCCCTCTCTAGCTTTCAGATTTCTCTCTATAGAGATTGTAGAACACAACAAAAACCAAGTAACATATCATATTATACGTGTATATATATATATATATATATATATAGGTCGGAATATATTAGTAATCTGTTTGATTTGGATCTCACTCTCAGAGCTTGTTGTATAGAGGAGAAGAATAAGGGACCTTGCTTTTCTTTTTCTTCCCCCCTTCTCCTTTTGTTTTCTTTCTGTCTTTCTTGTCTGCTGCTCGTCTTTCTTTATAGCTCTCTTTCCTTTACGTCTTTTCCTTTTCTTCTCTTACTTTTTTTTTTTTTTTTTTTTTTTTCTTTCTTCCCATTCTTTTCCTTCTGATATAATCAGATGACAACTGATTCTGATCCCTCAGAAATATAATCATTTCAAAATGAGTAGCAGTTTGATTATACAAATATATAAATATTTATTTAAATAAGGGACCTGCCTAACGTAAACTCCAAATTAGGTTTCTTTGGGCTTGTACTCCCTTGAGAGACGTTTGTTAATGAGCTTGATCCATCTGACATTCTCTCATAGCTCGAGCATTTTGTATCTAAATCCTTCTGTAATATTGCCAAATCAAAGCACAGGACAAAAATAAAATAAAATAAAATAAAATAAAATATTTTCATATATATAATATTAATCTAATGAGCTAGAGTCAAATGGGTTAGGTCGCAGTTCTGATTAATGCAAATTTTTAGTACACTGGCTGTGGAATCAATAATTGGTTTATTTTAATAATTACTTAGTACCAAATATAAGTGAAAGTAATATATATATGATTTTTAAATCTGTTCCTTTCTTTTAGATATATAGTTTGAAGAAAGCCGTATACCTCGATGGATGATTGATTTCTAATTTTGGAATCGTTTGGGTTGGAATGCAACCAAGCTTCCCTGCTGCAAAGCCAACAACACATGCAATCAAATAAGATTTTGCATCATATCATAGGAATACACGCAAGAAAAAAAAAGGCCAACTAAGAAAAGAAAGCTATCTTTTGCTGTCTCATTTATATATACCTCTATATATGTATCTTTAATTGTGCTTTGATTTCGAAATAAAGTAAACCCACACCACCCATGTGATTGCCCATTATCCATAAAACAATATTAGACTAGACTACTAGTAATGCAAGTTTGAATATGAAAGAGGCAAAACAAAAAGGAAAGAAAAAATATGGTGGTTTGGCATCAAAATTTCTCCTAATGGGTCCATTTACGTACAGAGGTTTGGCTTTGACGCTAAGTGTTGTCGTTGTAGGACCCATTGCCATTTGATAAGGTCTGCATGCATCTGAGGCGAGGAGGGCCCCACAAAATCCACAGGAAAGAGATTACTCAATTTTTGAGGTGGATTTTGTCAATATTGGAATAGTAGATGCTTAGATGTGAGTTTGTTTTTTTTGGAGTGGTAGACTGGGTTTCTTTTCACTTCCTTTTCACCCACTTGAAGGAAATTTTATAATAATTACCCCCATCATCCAGATTTCACCGTTCATGATGGTTGTCATAATCTCAGACAGCATAACATATTTCGACTATTTAACTACCACTTTTACTTATATATAACTTTTAGTTGTTTTTATTTTTTATTTTTTATTTTTATTTTTTTTTGCATGCACGGACGAAATTATATATATGACACCATAGGATGAATGATTCGTATCGGAATGATATACGTACCTCAAAGAGTAGCTCCGGAGGCCATGACTATCCTTGTCCTGATGATCTGATAGCTGATCATGATCAGCAACGGCTCTTGGATTCTTAATCTCAAACATTAAATCGTTGATAGTGTCTCCAGATGATCCATTGATATCATATACATCTGGTTGGCCTGTTCATACAAGTCATGGCGTAACTGATCACATTCTACAGTGGAAGCATATCATAAAAATAAATAAATAAGAATAAAAGATTCTGTATTTTTTCATTTGCCTAGACCCATCACTCGAAACATCAAGAATATGTGTCACGATACAGAAAAATAGGGAAGAGAGAGAGAGAAATTTATGGCGAAAAGGACCAAGGCATTGACCTGAGGCTGCTGCTCTGTCGGTGATCTTCACCGTCCGATACATCTGCAGAAAAAGTGACCACGAAGTCTCATCAGCAAACGTATAATTATAAGGATTTAGAGGGTAAAAACTAATTACGCAATGGCCTTAAGCTCTTTCCCCACTGATCTGTGTCAGACATAGAGAATAGAGAAAGCAGTAATTAATAGTACTGCTTATGCATGTATATGCATGTATATACATGTATGCATGAATGCAGAGGCCGTATTTGCAGGAAAAGGACTTAATCACGGTGACGAAGAAGTAAGAGAAGAAACTGTGGTTGAGACCCGTCAGAACAAGATATCATTGAAAAATGATAGCGTTTCTGTACTTACTTTATTCTTTTTTTTTTTCTTGCTTTTCTATTTCCACCTTGTGAGGAAAATCATGTCATTCTTATATACTATTAGTTATTAAAAATGGGGGATCTAGCATTAGCTTGTCTCCTTTCGAATTTCTTTGGCCTTTTGTCGAAAATCGACAATACACTTTCTCACCATCCCTCCCTCCCTCTTTCTCTCTCTATTCGATCAGATCTATTGGAAAAGAGAAGCTAACTAAGAACTTTTAGAACGCTCATCAGAGAAACTCATTGGAATTTGAGACAGACATGGGGAAATGAAATGCAATTAACTGCGGTACGAAAAGCTTAAATATAACAGAAATGGAGGCAGCAGCATTAGTGCAAGGCAAGCAAAATAAAATACTTCACTCTAATAATACTGATCACTATAAAGAGGAAGTAGACGAGTCTGATAAATCACCTGTAGATGGGATTTAACATGTGCTAAGGTTAGATCCTTCACATCCATAAGCTCAAGAACAGACTTAGGAGTAGCCCCTGAAACTCCCCAAAAGAAACGAACAATTTAGTGAAAAACAATTGTTTCTCTTTTGCTTTGTTTATTTTATTTTAATATCCTTTTCAGAAGATATGAAGTTGCTGTAATGTGATTGATCATCAGAATTCCAATAATTCCAAAAATCTCAACCTTTGAAGAAGTAAAGTACTGAACCATTAGTTCATTAACAGTATACTCATGAGGCGATGATCGGTAAAAAAAGAGATAATACAAAGAGAAAAAGGTTGAAAAAGTTACTTTCATGGCCACCCAAGAGCTCAACAGCATGAACAAAACGAGCGTGTAAGGTAGTAGTCCATCGCATCCTAGGAGCTCTCATGCTGCGTTTGGCCGGATATCTTGGCAAGAACTTTGACCGCAGAAGACTCTGTCGTGTATGAAAAGCACTAAAAGAAGAAGAAGGAGGAGGAGGAGGAGAGGCAGTGATGAGGCCGTTACTAGAATTAGCTTCAAATGAGAAGGAAGGAGGAGGAGGGTGTTGGTATACTGGAATTTCTCTAATGGGTCTTAAAAATCCAAGTGTATCTTGGCTCAGCCCTTCTTGCTGACGGTTTTTCCAAAGTGGGTGGTGGAGAAGCGGCGGCGGCGGTTGATGGTGGTGTTGGTTGTGGAAAATATTTCCGTTACTAATATTTGACAGTGAGAGTTCAAAATTGTTATTAGTATCGGATTTAGAAGCCATTAATGAGATGGAAGAGGTTGAGGAATCCAAAGCTCTTTTCCAGAACCCTAAATCCATCTCTTGATCACCTTCTGTATTTGATCTCATCCATCCTGAACTGGGTTTGCTGCTGCTTGGAGTACTGATTTGCAGCGATAAATCTGGTTGTGCAGGGAATAGCTCCATGCCTTGCTTTCTTACTGCTACCGAGCCTTTTTTTTTTCCCTCTCCCTCTCTCTCTCTCGCTCTTGATTATAATTAACAAAGCCCTGATTCAAGTTTTGCTGTTTTCTTCTCCTTTCTCCTTTATTTACTCGTCTAGCTCTTGGTCACAACTGGTCGATTAAGCATGTGGGAGTGGTTAGTCAATTGGTGAAGTTGGGAAGACGGGTTTTGATCATTTTTTTTTTCCTGGGTTTTCTTTTAATAAATTGAGAGAGTTGGTGCAGAGTTGGACGAAAAGAGAGGGAGAAAGGAGATGACAAGGGTATGAAGTGAATGGTTGTTACTTTGGTGTGAAGTATATGTGAGAAAGTGACAGTTGAGGGGCCATAGGCAGAGAGAGAAATTAAGAAAGTTTCTTTTTGTGGACGTGGGGGTAGGGTACTAGGGTGAGAAAGGAAGAAATCAAAGATGACAAAGAGAAAGGGATGAAAAAATAAAATAAAAAATGCACTTAAGTTTGGGACTTGGCTCCTTTTTAACTCTTTAGAAAAAGAAAAGGGTAAAGATCGTATTAACATGTACATTTGCTACGTATAATACAATTCCTTAAACCTCTTCAAAACTCTAATATAACTATTGAGTATTCTCTTATAATTTGGAATGTTAGTTATACTTTAAGTTTGTTGTCCGACCTCCTAACACGTACGGTTAGGGGCGGTGTTAGAAAAAAAAAATTATAGGGGGCAAAATATATTATATATAAGTTAAGATGGATAAAAATATATTTTTAATACAAATTTTAAGAATTCAAATTAAAAATTAAATTTTAATAAGTTGAAGATGGACAAGACTCCCTTATTCATTCCTATCTTTGCCCCCATACAGTGATTGTCCTAATTTTTTTTTATAAGGTATGTATTGATCAATGAATAATTATGTTTAAACTTTAAGGTGTTAGTCAAGTGGTCAAAACTCAAGATCCCAACTGATATCCACATTGAGGTCCGAAGTTCGACATAACGTATGACATCTTTTGAGGCCATCCATCAGTTATAAGGAAAGACGATCATCTACTAACATAGGAAAATCAAAATCAGGAATCAGGTTAGACAAAAGCAATCAAAGTTAAATATTTCAAGACATTAACTACGACACCAGTATTAGCAAAATCTACTAGCCAGCTCATTACTATTCAATATTTACCTATACTTCAGGGTATATAATAATTGTACATCGTTATTAGAATTCCTCTTATATTTTATATATGTAATCGAACATGATTCAATATAATTGGGTTGTATTTTCATCTCAATTCAGAGATGTTTTATGATATCAGAGCATCCCTCCAATGAGCTTCGATCCGTTATCATTTTTTCCATGGCAGATTCATCATTAATTAACATCTCCGACTCCCTTATTGTTACAATATCAACACCAACACTTCCGCTTCTTCAATATATGTTCTTAATGTAATGTCTCAGATCTCTGACTGACTCACTACCTCAAACTAGCCGTAGTGGTGTGTCTAATTCGAAGAATTCTTGATTGGTTATTATCTTTAAGGGTCTGTAGCTGGAACCTTCCCTTATACAGTAGACACAACAACCCCTAAACTCACAAGGTTCGACAAGATTAGTAAATTATTTCAAGTATTTTCTCCACTATTTCTACTGATATTCATTCATTCTATTATCACTTCCACCAATACTTCACAATTTGCATGGACACACTAAACTCGTCCATATGCGCAAGTCAAGGATAAAGGTGTAAGTCAGTGAGTATTTGTCTATCCGGGGCGGAATGCCATTTTCAAAAAATTGCATGTGAACCTCCAACTTAACATCAAACCTCAAGATCAATGGTTGCTTGCTATGCTATTACGCATCTAGATTTCTCGTACATAAAAAAAAAAAAACTTAAAATGAAGTTAATAACAAAAAAATACTTATGGCTCTATGTTTGTCTCTAGCCATAACTGGATTGATATCTTATTATCATTTTTTGGAGTAAGAAGTAGCATCATCGACAATCTCTTTTTCGTCTTATATCTTCGCTTTTTGCCAATGTCTATAAATAGAGATGTGATGGTCGGGCCAAGCTTCTTCATCCTTTTACCTCGTCTGGTCTAAATGACGGGTGGGGTCATACCTGTCTTGGTCGAATCCTCTGGATCTTCCTTACCCATATGTTTATTAGTACTTGATGCCTACAAAACAACAACTCGCGAATCAATTTGGCAGGTGGAAGTGGTGTAGACAAGGCATCAAAAGATGAAGGCACTATAGTTGATGGCAGGTGTGGGACCAATGATACATACACTATAGCGGATTTAGATGGTGGCGACAAGTGATGAACTAACGGGGATGTGGCGGATGAAGGCGGAATATATGGGAGATTTCGTCTGATCCATCCCATCTATTATAGCGGATGGCTAACGTTGCAACCCCTTGCTCTATTCCCTACACATAGAACGAACACTTCTCCTCTTCTTCGAGCTTTTTCTTTACTTCTTAGGCTTTACAGATTAAATAAATATGAGTTCCTTTAATTGGTATCTCATATACAAGTAAAAATATTGCTTAAGAGAAATTATTACTTAGAACATACTGAAAGACTCCTCTTACTTCTTCTTCGGAAGAGAAGCTAGATAAGTCTTGTAATTATGCTTTCAATGGTAGATCTCACCACAATGGAAACATTTTTCATTCTCACTTTTGTTGTTCTTAGTTATGACATTCTTTGCTTTAAGAGGTACATTGTTGCCTCATTTTTTAAATTTGGCTTTGCCTTTCTTAACTTGGTGACTCCCATGAGCAACATGGTCTTATCCTATGATTGGAGAGATTCTTCGGCCATTTATAGCATTTTGAGCAACTTATGAAGAGTAGGTGTCAACCTATTCATGTAGTAATAATTCAAAAGAAGAAACCTAAAAGACTTCGGGAGTGATTGGATGATCAAATCATTTGAAAGCTTATAGTCTGTCCCAAAACCTAGACTTTCTAGCTTTTCTATGAGTCTAATCATCTTAAGGACATGGTCTCTAATGGAAGTTCCCATAGTGATTTTCATACAAAATAACGCCTTCAAGGTGTTATACCTCTCGGTACGACTATCTTTACTCCATATTGCATTTAGGTTTTTGATAATCTCTATGTCATACATCTTTTCATGTTACTTTTGTAGCTCCAAGGTTTTAGTAAGAACATTATTGAGCTCTAGACATTAGAATGTACGTATTTAAGTTAGTCATTGATTGATTACTCACTTGATGAAGCGGTTGTATGCAGAGGGAACTCGCTGTCTTTTCTCCGGAGCTGAACATTTATATGGAAACATAAAATAGATACATCATACATACATGCATACTTACATTGATATAAGCTTATATAACCGTGTATATATATATCAAAACGTACATAAAGGATCAAAAGAAGTCAAAAGCAAAAATGGGTGCCTGATTAATAAAATTAAAAAAGATTAGAGATTAATCTGCGGAGAATTGAGGGGATTGATCACATAATTATTTTCCAAAATAATGTAAATCCAACAGGCAACAGCTTCCGTCCCTTGGATTTTGCCTGTGTTCTTTTCACCATAAGCATTCTAGCTAGATCCCTAAATGCCAATGTATATCTTTCTGCCTTAATCAAAAACAAATCAAAATTAGGTCATAGCTAGAAATATATATATGATTCAGTAACCCCCTTTTAATTATTATTACTTTTTTCATGGACGCAAGCATAATGCATTGCACCTCGTCATCTTAGTACAACCAGTTGTTCTAAGGGCTTTTTCCTATGCACTAACTCACTCTTCGGGAATAGTCATAACCTTCTAAGTAAGAACTTCAAAACGTTTTTCATGTCTGAGTACTATTCTCAATTGCCTACACCAATCTCTATAGTTAGCTCCAACTAACTTATTTTGTTCCAAGATTGAATGCTATGAAATAAAAAACAAAATAAAAAACATGAGTAAATTTGTAAACTACATCAACAATTAACATTAATAGTCTATTTAATCTTGAGTTTGTGTCTCACTATTTTATTAAAATCCAACTTTACCCGTTGAAGTGGATTAGGAAAAGCTACTTCTTCTAGTGAGTTAAGGTTCCCTATATTGAATATTATAGCCCCACGTATCCGTAACCAACCATAATAAACACACAAGGTACCAAAAAAAGTTTCAAAATTGTATCACATTGAACTTTTTTATTCCGCCTCTAGGAGACCATGGTCTCACTGTAGCCAACGATGTCTCATAGTTAAGCTTAAAATAAAACGATTGTGTATATAACAACTACTAAAACTAATATTCCTTATGTGTCCGTAGCTAAATATAATTGGAATACTACAATCACATGCATCTAATAAACAAATGAACTCACATATTATTTAATTAGTAACCCCTCTGTGTCCATAGCCGATTAAGTGATTGATTAATATTGAATTCATTGTAACACTTTGAAAGAGCACTATGTAAGACTTTCTTACATAGCTTAAAAGTTTAATCTAATCAATAAGGGATTTAATTATTATGTGGTCTCAACAAGATATCTCTATGCACACATACTTCTATTCAATTTTTCAATATAATGAGAATCTACATTGAAACATTCATGTACATATCATATCATTCATCCATGTTTACTCTCAATACTTGATCAAACATGCATGTTAATCTATCAATATCTTCAATGTATTATCATGCTAATTTCGGGTATATCTAAATAGCATTTGAATATTGACTTTGATTAATTCTTTAATCAAACAAATCATGTCTATAGATTATTTGATCAAACAAGTATGATTATAAAATTATATACTGTCCTAACACCGTAAGGATATTTATAAAGTTATTAACTTTCTGAAGATTGCATAACTTTCCATTTAGATATTGCCTTAACATTTTAGGGATATCTATAAGTTATTAATCCTCTTAATTTTAAATTCTTTCAAAATACAAAATGGTTCTTGGTTGTTGAAAAACTACCTCTCAATGTTAGAACTCTTTCTAATTCAAGAGGATGGAACATTTTATAAGTACTTTTAATTTGAAGAACTCTTTCATCAAATTGAAAATTCTTATATTTCATTAATTGGTGTCCAATTCAAACATTATAAAGTATTTGAATTATCATAAAAATTAACATTTTATAATTTTCATTGTCACATTTAATTTTATAAGTTGTATACTTTAAATGTTATGGATTGGGCCCAACATTAATTGGTATGAAATTTTAACACTTCACAACTTTCATAACACTTCAATTTTCATGTAATTCAATTTCATTTACTCAACCAATTTTACAATCAACCCAAAAAGTTTAAATTATGTAGATAAAGTTTCAAGACATTCCAGATTTTAGGACTTTAATTATCACTTTTAATGAATGGCCTAATTCAAGTCAAATATCAACATGTCAAGCATATTGTGCACGATTTAAGCCAATTCCTTTCAATTGGGAAACTATCCATAAACGTTTCAGGCAAGGAAAAGTCATTACCACCTAGAGAGTGCTTCGACAACCGCTTGAACACCACTATCGTCAAGCAACCACGATTGACGCACACATGCTATCAAGCGGCACAACGTGAGGCGATCGTGCGCTGCCTACGGGGGCAGTGGCAGTAGAGCCGAAGCTCCCAATCGAGCTGGGTAAAGTATTTTCCTTTTTTTCGGGTCATAAACTTTAGATCTCATCTCTGGGATACCTTTTGAGTCACTTTTTGAAAATTTCCAACAAGCATATTTTTCATTAAAATCCAAAAAGTATCACCAAAATTGCATGAAATTGACAAAAAACCATTGATCAGATTCAACCAAAAATTCCAGCATGCAATGTAAGACTCTGATACCACTGTAACTCGCCGTGTCTTCATCTATTTGGGACGGAATTCCATTTTCAAAAATCATATCCGAACGTCCAACTCAACAACAAATCTCAAGATCAACGGTTGCATGTTATATTATTACACATTAAGATTTATGGTTCATTCATTACTAATTAATAAGCATGTTTATTAGAATTCCTCATATACTTTATATATGTAATCAAATATGATTAAATAAAATTATGTTGCATTTTCATCTCAATTCATATATGTTTTATGGTATCAGAGCATCCCTCCAACAAGCCTTGAACCATTATCATTTTTCCATGGCAGATTCATCATTAACCAATATCTTCGATTCTCCTATCATTACAAGGGTATGTAGATGGAACCTTCCCTTGTCCAACAGACACAACAACCACTAAACCTCACTAGGTTTGACAAGATTAGGAAATTATTCCAAGTAATCTGTCCACTATTTTCACTAACGTTCCTTCAGTTATAACTTTTGGCACTACTTCACAATTTGCTTGGACATAATTAACTCATCTATATTCATGCAAGTCAAGGACAAGTGTGTAAGTCAGTGAGTCTTCACCTATCTGAGGCAGAACATCATTTTAAAAAAATGGCATGGAAACATCCAACTCAATAGCAAACCTCAAGATTAAAGCTTGCTTGCTATGTTATTAAACATTTGGATTTACAGTTCATTCGTTTATACTTATTAAGCATCTAGAAATGAAAGCAAAAAAGTTGAGAGGAGATAAACATACTAGTGTGGGACTTGGAATGTAAAGACTTTAATGAAAAGATGAATAAATCTATTGAATGAAGATAAATTATGGCACTAGGCCGAGGAATTGATGTTGGATCAATTGTGGTTATTGAGTGATTGTTGAGTGGTAAGCGATGTGTTTTCTCCTTGTTGGAGACCTATCGGGCCTTACTTGAATTGTTGTGGACTCTTCTTTCCTTAGCGCATGCAGTGACTTCATAAACTTAACTTTGACCCCTCTAGATTAAGCACTTAGATAATCAACCCAATATAAACCAAATCATTATCTTGAACTAATTGAAAAATGAAGTAGAATGGAAACTAAATAAGTAAACGGATGAATATAGCAAACTCGTGTTTGTAACATGTTATGAAATATATGTTTGCTTGAAAGAGCAATTGGAAAAAATAAATAGAATAAAAGAAAAGAGAACTTGAAAGGTCATTGAGAACTTGATTATTTTTATCTTTTACTTGTATATCTTATTCTATATAATACTCTTTTAGATAGAGGTATATGATTATAAAAGTTAGAATACTAAAAGACATTAGTTGTAACAATAATGAATAGATAAAATAGAGAATTAAAGATATGAGATGAAAAATAGGAGTGGAAAAGATGGAGGAAAAAATATAAATAGATTTCATTTGATCAATTTTTAGTTTTGACGAAAAAAAAAAAAAGGTTTTTTTAAGCAATTTTTGTGATTGTAAACTTAAATAATCAATTTTGCTAAAATACTTGACATAGAATCCACAAAAGTTACACACCTTACATTTTATGAAAGCTCAAGAAGTATGAAAACACAGGCTACGAGAAGAAAAAAGTGGAAATTGAGGTCGTAATAATATTTTGATCTCATTCAATAGATCAAAACAAAGAGAGAAAATGGTTCTCGTCCTCTCTTCCTCCACCCCTTCTACCTCCGTCTTCCTCTCCAGAAATCCTAAATTCATTTCACTTCCAACCTCATCTCGTTACTTTTCTCTCTCACCCTTCAACCCTAAAAAATTCCGATTCCCCTCCATTCGCCTGAGCTCGTCTCTCTCCGACTACACACCAACTGAACCTGATGAACCCTCCCAAACTCCGGCAAGTATCTACGACGAGTGGGGCGAGAAGGCAGAGCCAGAACCCTTGGCTTCATACACGAGATTTTCCGACTCGGATCCCTCGAAGGAGGACGATGAGTGGGGTGGTGATGATGGTGGAGGGGCGTATGGGATTGCTAATGTAGATGATGGTAGTGCGGCTGCTAAGGATGAAACTAAACAGGTGATAGATGATAAGCTGTCGGAGCTTAAGAGGTGCTTGGTGGACTCTGTTTATGGAACAGAGTTAGGCTTCAGAGCCGGCCCGGAGGTGAGGGCTGAGGTGTTGGAGCTGGTGAATCAGTTAGAGGCTGCGAATCCAACCCCAGCGCCGGTGGAGGCCACTGGACTTCTCGATGGAAACTGGATTTTGCTGTAAGTTCGTTGCATAATTGCTTCTCGTTACTCAATATGCAGTTTTATGATCGATCGCACAGTCTTGATTTATGTCGGGTGAAATCGTTGGTGAGAAAGATTTTTATGTATTGAAAAATTATGTTTCAGTCCCTAATTAGTTCCATTTTTCAATGTTATATTATTTTTTCTGAAACACAATTTGGGCTCAATTTGATCTTCTTGAAGTTTGATTTTCTCTTTTAGTTCCCAAAGGGCTAACCATATTATTCACCTTTTGTCTCTATTATTTTCCCCTTCGGCTTTAGGTAAGGATTTTAAAATTTTATGTGGACTGAATTGAGACGGAAAAACATACAGTGATTGAGCTAGGAGACTATAGGATTGAAGCAGCAGAATTTGAGTCATCCTCTATTTCATCCGTGCTGCTTTAATCCTATCGTCTATATCATGTCTAGATATTCCATCTTTGAGCGACTAATTCTAAAACTCTTACACTTTAGAGCCTCACACCACCTATCTAATTTTGGACTAACTCATGCTCTAGTTTCATCAACTAGGACGATATCTATTAAGTAATACATAATACAATGATTACAGCGCTAAGCATCTAGTGTAACTTGCTGAGCACATTACCGTAGGACTGAAAAGAAAACAGGACAGATGGGAATATCAAAATGTATTTTCTCCATATGGTTATAGAAGGTTCTTTGTCTATGTACATGGAGCTTAACCATAATATCACTGTACAGTAGACTGAAATTCTGTGTAGCTTAAGTTTCATTCTTACTCTTTTTACCGGTAGTTTTACAATGAGAATTCTTGTAGCTTCCTGATGACGCGATCGTACTTGACAAGTGCCCTGGAATGCCCTTGGAACTAGTAGAGGTTTTCATTTTGGCGAGCGAGGGGAAAGATTGAGAAAATGTTTTCTATGGTTAGAAAGTTACATTGGTTATTTCAATAAGTTATATTTGCTGGGGTTTATGTTGAGCAGATTTGTTGGTTTTTAATTGTGTTTCTCTATGAGTTTTCTGCTGCCCTATTTTTGTCTAGCTTGGGAAAACTTGTTATGCTGTTTAATGTCTTAGAATTAGTCCTTAATGTAGGTGAAAATGCTTTAACTTTAACTTTAAATTTCTTTTGCCAATTGTTTTTTTCCAAAGTTTTGTGTAATTCCATCATTATTCTGGTATGGAAGTTGAAATGTTACTTTCAACTCCTCTTCCATCTGTATAGGTCTCTCCCGACTTTCCTATTCATTTTTCCAACTTTCAAAGCATGTGTTCATAGTTTGATTTCTAAACAATAGAAATTCCCTCTTGCTAAAAAATTTGACACATACTGAACATATTTGTTTGTAGTGCAAACTGCAAATCTGAATAATTGTTCTGCAAGTCTTCTAGTAGTTTGTCATCAGTTTCTAGGTTTAGATTCATTGTCTGTCTCCACCTTGATAGTCAAACCATTATGTGGATATTTGCTATGGAAGTCTTTAACTAGTTCCACTGTAGCATTATCCTTTTAACATGTTACTGTATCTTTATTTTAGGCACCATTTTGATGGAAGTATTTTTTCATTTAAAACATTTATCTTTCATAACAAAGATGCATTACTATATAATTTCAAAAGCAAAATATAAATTATTTTCCTAAATTTTTGTTAAAAACTAGTTATGGTTTACTCAAATGACCACGTGATATTATTTTCATAAGGGAGGTTAGGGGTTCGATTCCCATAAAAATCTTTCTAGGGGCTTGAATTTCTTAGAAAAATAAAGAAAAAGAAAAAATAAAAAAGTTTTGTTAATTGCTCGGAAAATGAAAGACCAATATTTTAGAAACATAGCTTAATAATTAATATAAACTTTTTTGAACTTATACTTGGACATCAAAATATATCAAACAAAAGAGGAACTGAGAGAGAAGAGAAAGAAGTGGAAAGGAAACATAAGAGGGAGAAGAGAAGAAAGAGCAAAGAGTAGGAGTAAATTAGAGGAAAGAGGCAAATAGAAAAGGGGGGGGGGGGGGGGAGAGAGAAAACGAGCTTGAATTTGATCCTTACCAGGAAGAAGAAATGCGAGTCAAACAGAGGAAGATAGAAGAGTAGAGAATGTTGATCCTCAACAACAAATCGAGCTTGAATTTGATCCTTACCAGTCTTTCTCAATCTTGCTTTAACTAACTAATATTATTTTGTGCTGTTGATCCACCTTAATTTTAGGTGTAGCTATTTGAGCAGAGCTGAGTAGCTTTGTACTCACCATGGATCGAGCACTTCCCTAGATGGATATTCATATCCACAGTTTTTGGCTTTGGTTTGAGAGAGAATTTATGTGAGGAGACATTGTGTCTAAATAGGCTATTTACAAAGAGACCATGTAGTGTGTATGCCTTGTGACGTATTGAATAAAATGATGAAGTTTTGCCTCCATCAAACAACAACCAACCCCCCCTCCCCCCGGGTACCCTCATTTTTTGCGACCCAAAAAAATAAAAAGGGAAACTGGACAAGAAACATTTTATTAATATGCATTCTCAGAACTATCAGAAAAACTACAGTATTATCATCTTTTTCTCACACTGTACAAGATCCTGATTGAAATTCTTCTTCGATCTCTAATGAGTCAGGTATACAGCATTTTCGGAGCTGCTCCCTATTCTAGCCACAGGTGCACTACCATTTGTGAAAGTGGAAAAGATATGTCAAGAAATTGACACTAATAACCTCTCCATTGTCAACACTGCCGTACTCTCTAGCCCTTTTGCCACTTTCTCTTTCAGTGCATCTGCCACTTTCGAAGTCCAAACTCCTTCAAGAATACAGGTATTTTTGTGGCATGCTTTTGTGTATACCATATAAGCGCACTGGTTCTAGAAAGAAATTCAATACTACATGCATAAAAAAGAAAAAATTCAACAGGACCATCTTATTACTATTTTTTTATTGTGCATTTTGGTAGCCTTTTCAAATATCTGTTTAGGACTGATATCATTTTAGCCCACAATCTTACAAAAATACACTTGGTTAGGGCACATATAATTGTACCTAAAAATTCAACAAAATTAGGTTTCCTGTTTGTACATATGCAGCATAATTGGTTACTAAGATCTTCGCCTAACACTTTCTCATTCTATTTAGGTTGAGTTTAAAGAAGGTATCTTGCAACCCCCTGAGATAAAGTCGAGGCTTGATCTACTCGAAAATGTGGATATATTTGGACAAAAAGTGAATCTCTCACCAGTTCAGCAACCTCTCGGTCCTCTGCAAGAGGTAATGACCAGTCTTGCCCAAGTCATTTCCGGGCAGCCGCCTCTCAAGGTACCCACTCCAGGTGATCGGACCAAGTCTTGGCTTCTTATTACATATCTTGACAAAGACCTTAGAATTTCAAGGGGCGATGGTGGTCTTTTCATTCTTGCAAGAGAAGGAAGTCGTCTTCTAGACAATTAATCTGGTGTACATTCTAACATGCAACGATTAAATGCAGTATACATATAATCCCTCTAATTCTTACTCCTTTATTACGTTAATTCTTAGTTCAAGTGATATAGATTCGAAACATAATTTCATTAATATGATCAAAAGAGATTCTTCTGCTGGCTGCTAAAGGGCAATGGAAGAAGGCAAATATATTGAAGAAAACAGATTCTAGACTTAATCCTGATTGGATTTGTACTCAGTTTTATTATGTCAAAAAGTGGAAAAGAAATCAAGCGAGCTGATATTTTGGCTTGTTGGTTTCTAATTTGGAGTTCTAGAGTTTGAGCTCTGGAAACTGAAAATTTGAATTTATTGCGTGTGAAACTGAATATCCAGTAGATACAAGGTTTGCCTAAAGAGTTTGAAAAACTGGTAAATTATTATACGACTGAAACTAGATTTCAAAGATTGTATTTGAGAGTCGCTAAAAGTTAGGGGGAATTTGGATATGTTTTCAAATGCCGTTTTGTGGCCAGTAAACTCTTACATACTTCCAACGCACTCAAATTTCATCTTCAATTACTTACAGAAATGGTAATTTAAGGATAAGATTTCATGATAATCTTAGAATTATTAATATATATAATCATTAGATAATCATTCTCATTAATAGTTTTATAATTAATATTGAGTTATTTAATGTCAATATTCAATGAACTAAGCATTAATATATTCATTTTGATATTATGCTAATATCAATTTTCATGATATCAATAATTAAAAAAATAAACTATATAATAGTCTTTCTGAATTATTAATATCATGTTTTGATAATTATTTGACTGAATCACTTAGACCTCTAGGCTTTAAGTATAAAGCTTAATTAGCATGATTACTATTATGATTCAAGCGTATAATCTAAAATTTTAAAACTTTATGAAATAACTAATATATATAATAAGTATTGCTAATATTTAATTTCAAAAAGATTATTTTCTTAAGTACATATACTTTATCGGTTCTAACCGAGAAGATTGACATATATATATAATTTTCAGTTAGAATCAATGGAGGAGATGATCCCCTAATCCTACAGCAAGCGGTAATGCTGATAACTTCAGCATCTCTGCAACTTCAGGTATCATATAAAATCATAGATTATGATTAAATAAAATCAGCATATCTTGTACTATATATCTCTGCAACTTCAGGTATTATATATAAAATCAAAGGTTGACGAGCAGTTTTGAGGAGGAAATGAAAAATTTACGAAAATAATTTAGTAGTCTCAACAAAATCTAAAAAAAGAAAAAAAAAAGAAAAAAGAAAAAGAAAATCCCTTATATTTGAAGTGATAATTTGAGAAAAAATGGCGTATTTGGTTATTTGAAAAAAATTCTTAAATCAATACTTTTTTAGCTAAATATCCTAAAAATTGATTTAAAATTTCATCCGGTAAAAATGAAAACTTGAAAAGACTCAAATAACTTTACTACCAAAAATTTGAAAACATTTATTAACATCAATTGATCCATGGACGACCAAATCTGATGTTAAATATGTTATTCTTCTTCTTCTCACTCTTCTTCACACTTTTCTTCTTCTTCTTCGAACAAACTCTTCTTTGACGAACTCTTCTTCTTTTTCTTTGCACTCATCTTCTTAGTCGTCACCATCTTATCTCACTTCTTATCACCTTCACTCTTCTTCTTCCATCGAGGGCCATCAATCCTAACCACAACTCTGTTATTTTTTTCCGTTACTCGAAATCAAGAATATGGAGATTATTACTGAACAAAGTCTTGCTGCACATAAAGATCAACAGACGTCGTTGCTCATGAAGATTAACAACAAAGTCCTCTTGATCTAGAACTGAGGTATGGTGTTTTGCAAGTTTAGGGTAATTTTGCTTGATTTTAGAAACTAAAGATTGTAGTTCAATGTGTTTGTTTAGAATGAGATTGATGAAAATAAACCTAAATATTAGGCCAGTCGATGTCAATGGGTGAGAAGTAATAAACACATTTATGTTAACGCGAAGTTGATTTCTGACCCGTTGATCTCTACATATCAGATGCGTCTGACCCGTTAAAATTAACTAGTTAGTTATTTATGACCTGTTAACATCAATGAGTTCACTATTTTCGTCCCATTGACATCAACTTGTCAATTATTTATGTAGAAAAATTTTAACTGACTGTTCAGATATCAACTGGTAAGAAACACTAGACCTATTAACATTAATAAGTATGTGTTGTTTTCAACCCATTGACATTAACAAGTCAATTTTTTATGACCTACTCATATCAATGGATATATTTTATTTGCCTCGTTGAGATCAATTGGTCAGAAAATTTAGGGTTTAAGGTTTAAGATTTAATGTTTATGATTTAAGATTTAATGTTTAGGGTTTAAGATTTAAATTTTAATATTTATGGTTTAAGGTTTTGGAGGTCAGAGACTTAAACTGATGGCTCGATTTGTAGTCTTAAATTGATGGCTTAATGGGTGAACTAACTGACCATCGAGCCATCAGCTTAAGTCTCTGACCTCTAAAACCGATCACTCGATGGGTGAACTGACTACCTATCAAGCCATCGGTTTAAGTCTTTGACTTCCAAAACGGATCGCTCGATGAAAAAGTTGATACCTATTGAGATCAATAAGTATATTTTATCTAGCACGTTGAGATTACCTGTTTGGAAACAACTAACATGTTTATATCAACATGTAAGTTGTTTATGACCCATTGATGTAAATTGGTAGTTTTTTCTTACTCTATATATTTTACAAACCGACCAATTTATCTCAACTCAATATATAAGCTTACCTACTACTGATTTATAATTCAATATTTTTGTCTTTTTTTGGGTTTTATTCGGGATTCTGAAGCGTGATCAATATTTTGATTATGTGGTTATGTCATAGTAAAGATTTTTTGTTTCAATGGGGGTAATGAAAATGTATTTAGGGGAGGAGCTAATAAATAAATCTAGGAAATCATACTTTGGGCACTTTATAGATGTAGATAGGTGATTCAAATATTATGTTAAATAGTTGTAGCCCTTTTAATTCGTTGGGCTGATTGTAAAATGAAGGAGAGTTATGGCTTTACATTAATGAGAAACCTCTATATTTCTCCTTATGAGAGTTTGCTCTGATTACCGGCCTGAAATGTGAAAAACTACCGAATGACATCTGTCCTAAAATTAAGCAGCGGAATAAAGTTAATGAGGAAGAAATATTTCCCTGGAAAAGAAAGAAAAGTTACATGTGGTGAGTTATGTGAGGTACTTGATGGTCTACACTCCAAGAGAGCGGATTTTATAGATTGTGCTTTTTCGGATGATATGATTATGGAAGTTGTCAATTATGCACTTCTTAGAGATCGTCCTCGTGAATAAAGAGAAGAAGAACAACATTGAGATCAAACATCTATCGATGGTCTCAGGTCTTGATTACGTCAATACTCACCCTTGGGGTAGTTTAGTCTAGGGAAGAACAATCAAATCCTTTAAGAAGAATGACCTCTAAATGAAAGCTGAAATTGCAAGTTCAGGAAAAGGAAAACATACTCATTCTATCAACGGATTTCTACTAGCTATCCAGGTAAATTAATGATTTATTCTTAGTATTCATTAATTTCCTAACAATTTAATAGGTCTATGTTAATGGTACTTTACAAGTATGGCTTTGGAGGTAATTACCACTTTTTGAAGGATACTTAGGAGGCATTTGCAAACTATAAGGATGCCTCACGTACTAAATTGGGTAATGAAGCATGACCATTTGCATATAAACTGGATGCTGTCATTTTAGAAATTCAGCGACGCTCTCAATGATCCACTAAATAATTTTGAGCTCAAACATGTTTTTTTTTCTTTTTTACTCTAATTAGTAACAAGGGATCCGTCAAGCTCAAAGGACTAGTTAAGAACAACGAGTTAGTGATAACTTGATCGTGCTAATGAAGTGGGTCTTTCATTGACCCGTTATTCTCAATGAGTCTGTTACTCTTAGTATTTCATTAATAAATAAACTTGAATCTAACATCAATTTTATGAAAAGGTAAATGGGGGACGCTGGATGGGTTTGGTAAACGATTGGAGCAGATAAAACATACCATTTCTAAGTTCGACAAATTTGATCAAGATTAATGCAGGTGGAACAAACTATTAATCAATTAAACCGCTCAATCCCTAAGGGCGATGGAGTGGATGATGTACATGTAAATATGCATGGTAAGAATTTTATTTTTGTATTTGTTATGTATATTGATAGGTATAATTGGATTAAATACTATATTTGATTAAATACTAATAAATTTTACACTATAGTGGAAGATGACGATGGCCACAACCACGAGGAGGCAGAACTTATGGGTTGAGTATAATCCGAGGATCATGATACCGTTGAGCATGAGGTCGAGGTCCAATTTAGGGATCAAAATGTTATTGCTGGATTTGTAAGCATTATTTCCAGTACCGTTGAGCTATAATAGATAAAATAGTAATATATTTTATTTCTTAGATCTTTTAGGCTGTAGTATAGTGGATAAGAATCTTCTGGTAGTTAGCGAGGATCAAGTCCAGGACAAGGCCCTGGGAGAAGTTCCCCAGCCTCACCCCAAGGTTCAAAAGGAGCACGAAACCCATAAAGGTAATTTCCTTAAGAATAAATGAACTAGTTTTATGACCCATTGATACCAACTAGTTAGATGTTTTTGACCCATTGACATCAAGGAGTCAAATGTTTCTGGAATGTTGATATCAACGACCAATCGTATCTAACTATAATATTTTCATTGGATCTATTGTTTCTGATCCTTTGATGTCAATGAATTGATTGTTTCTAGCCTATTGATATCATCATATCAATTGTTTTTGACTCATTGACATCAACGGGTAAAATGTTTTTGGATAGTTAATATCAACATACCAATCTTATTTGACTCTAATTAGTTAATGGGTCAGAAACAATAGATCCATTGAAATATTAGAGTCAGATAAAATTGGCTCGTTGATATCAACGGTCCATAAACAATTGATTAGTTAATGTCAATAGGTCAGAAACAACGACTAGTTGATATCAACGGGTCAAAAAAATATGACAGCTTATTATGTTTAATTAATCTCTTATATGTTATTTTATAGGGGGAGCTAATGTACCGCAATTTGTCGTGTTTAAGAGGAGGCCAAAAACAATTGAAAAGAGGCACACAAAGTGGAGTAAACATATTTGGTCTCTGTTTGTGGTTTTTGTTAGGGCTGAGTATGGCCCAATAACTTCTTGTTCAATACATAAAGGAAAAGCACATCCCTATCATCAAGTAAAGTTATAGGGCCATTCTCTTACATGAAAATGAGAATGTGAATTAGGTGTTAGGCTTGTCCCGGGCGTTAGGAGAAAGGAAAAAAAAAAAAAGAGGTACAAGGTAGTGGGGAGCATATCTTCTAACATGTATAGTGGGGAGCATATCTCCAATAAGGAAATGCTAGGTAGGGGAAATGCTAGGTAGAGGATCATGGCTCTATCACAAGGTAGTATTCATATAAACACTTAGAGGATTTTGGCGGACAAACATACTTTTTCCCTACTCTCTACTCTTTATATTGATGGAAAGTAATATATCCATCAAGTCAATTAGGTATGATCTCGGGTTGTATACTTATGATAATCAATCTTAAAATGTAATCATCAACATAATTGAATGCATAGCATTTAAATAGAGCATATCATAATAGTTCATGATGTTATTAGGTTAGAAATACCAATTTGTATGCATAATCAATTTCTTTCATATTTGACAGATGCATAATCAATTTCTTTCATACTTGACAGATTCCTAGGTCTTAGACATGCACTTGAAATGATGATGAAGATCATAATCAGCGAGATCCAAGTTGGCTTAAGTCTATGATCCAAATTATTCATAATCATAGGATTGTCATGATGAGATAATGACAATTCAGAAAGATTATTACATGAATTATCATCTTTGACAGAAGAGTGATGTTCTCATAACCCTTAGTATTGGTAGATATTAGGATATGCATATGGGTGATTAGTAAAGACTTAATCACTGAATGTGATCACTTGACAAAAGGTCAACGATAGTTACATTAACTGTTAATGAATTTTTTCGGTGACTATGATACTTGTGATGCTTAGACATGAGATCATCACAAGATTGATATATAAGATATCATGCTTTGACATCGTTATATGTGGTCTACGCTAAGGCTACTAAAAGCATGAAATATTGAGCATGTGTTCGAGTATGTGCAATTTATAGGATGATAAGATGATAAGATGAAATTCATCACCTCTATATTAGAGAATGTGGTTTTATGAATAAAAATAAACTTATTCAATGAAGAAATTTTTTTATCAAAGTAGTATGATATGAAAAACTCTTATGTAAATCTATTGTCTAGTTGTATAAAAGTCTATATAATTCATAAAGAAAATCTTATAGGGTTTAACAATTCAACATTTCCCAAAGATTTTATGGAACTATGAATAGATGGAATGATTGATCTGTAATAGTCATCTATTGTTCTTGTTGAGGTTCCTTATATTTCTCTTTATACAGGTAGCCCATACGCCTTACTAGAGGCCAATGTTAGTCTAGTGGTTTAAGTAAATTAATTATAGAGGATGATTATATAAACTGTTTGACTTTGAAGCGTTTTAAGTTCAAATGGTCCATTCAACAAATGGACCTGATTTAAGAGAAAAAACTAATAATTTGTTATGGGGCTCACATTCTGGTGTAATGTAGAACTTTTCCAATTACACACATAAAAGTTGATTGAATCTCAATTGAATTATAAATATGAGAAATTTTGACTCATTTATCATGAACTTGATTTAAAAGTTAAATCATTAATTAGTTTAATTTATTAAGTCTAAGTCACACCTGCACTAATAGTATATCCAAAGTGTGATTTTGATTTAATTTGAAATTAAATAATTAATTAAAAAAATATTAAATTGACAAGATAAATTTATTAAATGAAGAGTTAATGAATTTCTAGTCAAAGAATATTTGTTGGATAAAAAGGAAGTCTAGTTGGTTATTATATTCGGAATAATAAAGTTTTATTTTAACTTTTGGAAAATAGATTTAAAACTAATTTTAGGGAATCCAAACACGGTTAAAATTTAACTGGACCTTAGAGTCCTAGTTAAGCTAAGCTCATGAGCTTGTATCCCTTACGAAAGGAACACAAGCAAACCCTAGGGACCTTAATAGCAGCCCCTTGCTGCATGGAGAGGAAGATAAAAGAGAGAAAGTGTTTTCTAGGGTCCTTAATAGCAGCCCCTTGCTGCATGTGAGAGGAAGATAAAAGAGAGAAAGTGCCTTTTCTCTCTAAAATTGAGATACTTCATCTTTCTTCTTATAACTTCCTTCTCTAAGTTCAATCTCAAAAGTTAAGATTGAACCTTGAATCTTCTTGAGAGATTTCGACCGTATAGATCAAGATTAAAGGTCGAGTGACAGCTTAGAAACAGCAAGGCGGCGGCCGAGGTGGCGACCCTTGGTGGCTGGCGACAAACATTGGAGAATGGTGAAGAACTGTCCGGATCTTAAAGGAATGGGTAGCTTGGTATAAAACTCCTTCCTCTACACTTCAATTTTTGAATTCTAAATTATGTATTAGTTTAAAAATTAAAAATTAACAAGGAATCCAGATATGAAAGTCACATTGCATTCAATCATGTAGCATGGTAGTTTTTTATTGGTTAGGATATCTTAATCCTACTTTTTGAAAGTGGACCAATGACTTACAATGGTATTAGGGCCAAGTGGAATGCGATAAATTTTGGTTGAATCCGTGAAATGCCTCTGTGATTTTAATGCTTTTGGTTTGTATTTTTGGATTTTTTTTTTTTTCTTTTGGTGTTTTTGTGTTTGTTAAAAAATTTGAAAGTTGGCTCAAAAGGCGCCCTTGAGATTAGATATCGCATTTTTAGACCGGAAATTGAAAAAGACGCTACAAGTTACACTTGGGTGTATCGGCGCCCTAGCATCGCTACTTGGGTAGTAATGGGTCCTACTTGTCTAGAAACAGCAGTTGAGAACCTAGTTCCTCTTTTTGTATTCTTCCCGGTCTGCATTCTACTCTATTGATACCTCTCTCCCTCCATGACTAAAAGCTTCATCACACTTCTCCTAGTCAGTCTTCTTTCTTCTGAATCGGCATGTTCTTCATTCTAACCAAAGAACTTTGCTAATCCTAATTTTTTGTTTTTCCTCTCTTTACTTCTTAATCCCCTAAATCGAAGTTCTTACTAAAGCATTTCTGATTTCTAGAGCCTTCTTTAAAGGACTGCGGAAGTTCAAAATGATCATGGACAACAAGTTTTTTTCTAATCTATTATTTCTTTTTATGTCTGGAGCTTGAAGTTGTGATTTATATATTTTATATTCGGTTGGATTGTGTTGATACATGTTTTTGTTTCTTTATGTTTTTGTTTGATTCTCATTTTCTTTTTATTTTATGTATTTTGCTTACTGTAAAATAGTAAAAGTGAACCAAATTGTATCTTTGTGTGAACATACATGAAGGCCAAAGAAATCACTTTTGCAGTTTATCATCTTTTTAAGCAATTAACATTAAAACCACTAAATTTAAAATTGAAAACCACTAAATTAGAGTTCAGGGATACTATATATTTCCTTCAAGTATAACACTAGGCGATCATCGAATTACAACCTTTTCTATAATGATCGAAATGCCCAAAAAAAAAAAAAAAAAAAAAAAAAAAAAGAAAACTAATGAACAACTTAAGGAAAGCTATTTAGCTATATCCCTAATTGCCCAAGAACAACTACAAATCTCAATAAAAGAAGTTAACCCCATCTAATTATCCATAAGTTTCTTACCCTTGAAAATTAATTAATTAATTTTTAATATATTCAATCAAGCTTTCAAGCTAAAAAAAATAAAAAAAATAAATAAATAAATAAATAAATCACCTTTGATTAATTTTTACAGTTGACCATGCATAAGTATGTCTAATTGGATAAAACTGTGAATAAAAAACTAATCCAAATTGGTATTTTACAAAAGTCTAATAGAATTACATAATTAAAGGAACAGGGACTTAGGCAGCATGTAGAAAGTTTGAATTTATGATGAGTGAAGTGAGCCCTGTACATTTTTTAACAGGTTATATATTTTTAAATTTGTTAAATTAGTAAACCTCGTAAGTCTAAAATGAAATTGACCCTGTACATTTTCATAATTCCATTTTTACGTTCAATTTCAAGCCCTGTTTGCTAGATAATTTGTATGTCTAAACTAAAATTAAAAAAAAAAAAAAAACACTTCATTTTGGGACTGAAATTCAAAATCTCTTGTAAGTATATGATTATTATTCTCCATTTATTGTACATCATGTTTTCTTTTTGTATCATTTTGAGTCGTAGGCTTAGAAGGGAGACTATTCAAATATATATATATATATATATATATATATATATATATATATATATTAAATAACTTCAAATTTCAACAAGTATAGATTGATTTGGCTCTTACATAAACTCATATGATATTAATTGCCTAAAGTTAAAATGGTCAATTTTCCATATCGTCAATGACAATTTAACTAAGTTATTTTAGAATCTTAATATACGTGACATATTAGGTTCTACATCATCACGCTGGTGATCTCATAACGCTTTATGATTTTATCTAATTCATAATTAGATTCATTTAACTTTGGAATATCTTTTAAACTAACTAGTTAATTCATTATTTACATGATTAATTAAATTAAACCCTTAAGTCAAAATTGACTTCTAACATAGTACGAAAGTTATCCAAGAGATGAGAAGTAAGATATCTTCCTTGCTGACCTATCATGATAATAATCGTACAATAAAATTTATTCAATCTTGTCATTATCTCAATTCGTCCTAGCGCATAATTTAACAGTTAAACCTTAATAAATAAATCTTATGAACTATTCTATATTCAACAAATATAGAAAATGGATTTATTGAAACTTTTTTCATACCATTCTAATTTGTGCAAAGATTTATTGTTCCATTAAATAATGTAACTTATAGGTTTTGTATCCCGAAATACATAAACAATGGATTACATCTTGATCACTATTAACCTTCATGCACTACACCTTATTCCCAATGTTTCACCATTTAAAATTATTGACTATGGTCTTTTAAAATGATACTAAAGTATAAGACTTTATACATAAAATATCGTTGTGATTTCAAGTCTGAGAATCACATATGCTATAATTATAAGATAATTCTCATTAATAGTTAGTATTTTTATCATTAAGAATTATCTAAATATCATGTTTAATATACTTTGTCTTCACAAAGTACCGACATACTTGTCATGATGTTTAACTAACATCAATGGTCATGTGACCAACTATTCTAAGCATTAAAGAGATAAGCTATGTGATAGTCTTGTAGAACATAATCAATCACATATATTAAAGTTCAAACATAACTTAGTTAAGTTTTTTAAGACGATAAAGAAAATGGACTATTTTATTTTAAGTGTAAAATCATAATTTAAAATAGTAAATTGTTAATTTATTAAATCTAATGTCTTGCAGCTATGCTAGCACAGCTAACATGACATTAATTTAATTAGAAATTAATAATTTACATTGAATATTTTATTTAATTATAAACATATCCTGAAAGTCCGTAATTAGCTATTAGATATTAAAGGGTTAATGGATTAATTTGTTAATTGGAATTTATAGGATAAATTAAGCAATGTCTTGATTAATTTATTTAGGCTACAAGTCCAATGGATGGCCGACCATAGATGATGGGTAATGACCCATTATTTACTTAATTAAATTAATGAAACTTTTGACTAAATTCATAGTTGACTAGGTCAAAGTTATGAGTTAATTTGGTAACCTAAAACCTAATAGAGTACTATTTAGGCACTCCTATAAGGGTTGCCTGAATTATGGTTCTTTCTTGCCTCTTGGCCGAAATTCCTATAATGAGAAAAATGAGACTTTTTCTCATCATTTTCACGAGCTCTTTGAATCATGTGATGAATCTTATACTAAAAACTATATATAGATTACGATTAAAGGGTGAACACTTGGACTTCTCATTCAATTCGACAACGATGAAGGAACAAGAAGATTCGTCCGGTTCTATATTAAGATTGGTAATTTCTTAGATCCTAATCCTCTTATGTTCTTAGAACTTTTCTATACTTTCTATAAAACATGTATATTTGTTATATATTTGTATGATCGATCTCTGTATATGTCTATGAGTTTAATTCATGTTTTAGATTAGATCTAGAAAATTTTAAATTTTGCTTCTACATACAGATTACTTGTATCAAAGCTTAGATCGTACTGGTAAGTTTAGAAATAATTCTATTAATTTGATGTTTGATATGTCACTATTCTTGAATGTTCTTCAGTGTTCTTAATAGTGTTTTCATGCTCAAAACCAAACATAGGAAATCTAGAATTATTCTCGTGATTTGAGCAATGAAAGGGCATCATTTGTGGCAACAAACTGATATAAGGATGATGTAAAGAGAGTTTGACTCATTGCACACTAGCACATCTTTTGTTATATTTAGAGTTCCAATAGTTGGATCATTTTGGAAATTTCAGAATAGGTAGATAAGAAAATTGCCTTGAAAATCCAACAAATGATTATCGATCAAACACCTAGGGTGGCAGGGAAGGTCAGTTCAAGCACTATCGCTGCTTTGGCACTCAGACAAGTTCTTGATGTGCAGTGACATGATATTTGATATATCATGATTCTAACAATCGGATCGTTTTGAAATTATTATAACATGTAGTTAAGACACTTCCTAGAAAACCAAACAAACAGATCTCTAATCAGAGAATCGAGCCGGCAGCGATGTGTGGCGCAAGCAGCGCCCGCGCTTTGCAACACTCAGATTTATTGCTGGGGTATCTGCATGCGACAACAACACAACGATGTAACAATTTGACTAGGATTCTAGGGTTTTTGACATAAACAAATGAATTTATTTTTTAATTTGATTATTAAAATTTGATTTTCATTATGGAAACTACTAATTAGATTGTTAATTGGTAAGTATCAATATGGTAAATAAAGTTACTAATATAAATTCTTTATATGGAACTTTATTAACATATTAAAAAGGGAAATCAATTTTATGGAATCAATTAATTACCTTAAATTACTTCTGGTAAGTTTTGATGTCATTGGTAAAAATCAAATAAAGTATTTATATTGAAATTTTCTAGTCATGTCAAATATTGTAATTGTTTCCATTAATAAAAAAAATTATTTTTGATAAGATTTAATGTGATTAATAGAAGTAACAATATAAAATTATTTATATGGAATTGTATATCAAATAAGAAAATTGATTTCATTAGCTATCTAAGAGTGTTTATAGTAACTAACATATTTTAGAAGTGTTCTAAATTAATTAATTCATTAGCTATCAAATAAGAATTTTTTGTTAAAATAATTAATTTAAATTGGAAAGAGTTATAAATTAGAAAATCTTTCCCATTTTGGAAGACTTTGTTATTTTATTAAGACTTCAAAATTAGAAAAATTTTGAAGATAAAAAGTTTCGGAAAAGTTTCCAAATATGGAAAGATAGTATTTTTTGAAACTTTCCTTAAAGATTAAGGAAAATATTTTAATTGTTTGTTGTGATTTTTATTAATTAAAACATACTTACTGAATCTAATTAGATTAGATAACCAATAATCTAAACTAATTAAATCTAAAACTTGTTTAGATTTCCATGAACATTATTATATTATCATGCATTAAAAGATAGAATAATATAATGTATGAAATTTAAATTGTTTGACATGTTCAAATATTAGATGTATGTGATTTAAGTTGTAAAATATACATGCATCTTGTTTCACATATATGTATGCTTTGTAAAAAATGCTTCCATACCATGTTTAAAACTATGAGATAGTACATGCATAACATATATGTGTTGATTGATGAGACTATTCTTGTTTCAAACCCCTCATGTTATAAGATTAAGCTAAAATTGGTCATAAAATAGTTTTATGGGTTACCTTCAAAATATTATAATATGTGTTATGCTTATATTAATTATGGTTGGCTACGGACATGTGGGACATATACTTGGTGTCAATATATGCATTTATTATCTTAGCATATGATGCATGAATGAATAGTGCTATCATTCTAAGATAGTTTAATACATGTACAAGCTAGTTTAATATATTATATTTCACAAGAATGTTTATGTTAAGTTTAACTAAAATAACATAATTGGTTACGAATACATGGGATTATGTTTTCTTATAAAAGAATTACATACGATGTAATTACAAATGTGTTTGCTACCTTTCATGATTATTATAATTGGCTACATACACATGGGATTTAATACTCGATGATTGGATGTTTTTCCCACAAAGAAAAAATATTTTTTCTTGTTTTATATGAGAGGGTAATATAAATTAGTAAGAAAATTGTAGGAGATACTGAATAGAAATTTGTTTTGATTGTTAATATTGTCTACAAATTTACGTAAATTAATTTTATATTTATATTCATGTAACATGCAATAGAAAACTATGTTTTAAAGTCCATTCATAAGTTGAATAAATTGGTTAAACCAAATTTTCAAAAAGAATTGCATTAGGAATCTAAGAATCGTTCTTAGAGATGACCACATTGTTTTTATCCTAAATCGAACACATAGGACATTTTGACTACTTCTAAAGAGTACTTGGTAGAACAAAGATCGCTTGATTGAATCCTAGTAACAGTTCAGTCATAGATAATGACCCTACGAGTTATTCTGAGGCCAGGTAGAGCCCGATTTTTGAGAAATGGCTTAGAGCCATAAAAACTAAAATGGATTCCGTATATGCCAACCAACTATTGATCTTAGAGATTACACCAGAAGGAAATATTTTAGACGGATGCAATTGAGTCTTTAAGAGAAAGACCAGGGCGTATAGGAATATTGAGATCTTTGAGTCTGAATTAGTGGTCAAGAGCTGTAGGCAATGAGAATGATTGATTAAAATATACCTTCTCACCCATGGCTAGGGTAAATTTCTGATTGTGCTTTCCATTACAGCATGCCAAGATTAAGTGATCTAGTAAATCGATTAAAAGAGGTATATGTGATTAAACCTAGAGGTTTCAAATTAAATGCACAAAGTAGTTGTGTAAACTGCTTAGGTCAATATATAGATTGAAGAAAGCTTTTAAGAGCTAGAAATTCATTTTAACCAAAAAATCAAATCATTTTCTTTTAATTCTAAATAAGGGTGACCTATGTGTGTGTACAAAATGCTTAGAGGGAGTAATATTAGGTTCATTGTCTGTATAAATTGATAACATACTACTCATTGAGAATAAAGTAGATTTGTTACAAACTATCTGTATGTTGTTATGACTTGATAGGGTTAAATATCATCAATTGAGCATGTAGTATTATGTTATTATTATGTTGGAAATAACAATTGGATGCATTATTAATTATATGGAATACTTTATAGATTTTGGATCTTAGGCATGCACTTGGAATCATTATAATGATCATACTCGATAAGATCTAAGGTATCTTAAAGACTAAGATCCAAAATGTTCTTAGTTATAGGATTGTCATTACGGAATAATGAAAATACTAAATGACTATTACATGCGCTTTCATTTTTTAGAGACAAATAATGTTCTTATTATCATTGATATTGAAGAATAATGGGATATACGTGTAGATGATTAATAGAGACGTAATCATTGAATGTGATCACTTGACAAATCTCATCGCTAATTATATTTATTGTTAATGAGATTATCGAGTGACTATTATACTTGTAATTCTCAGACCTGAGATAACTATTTTCCTAACGTACAAGATATCATGTTTTGATATCACTAAACGTGGCCCTAGCTAGGAGTTACTAAAAAGGTGAACCATTATTGGGCATGTGTTCTTGTACCAAAATTCTATAAGGTGTAAGATGAGATCCATCACTTTTATATTAGAGGAAGAGTACTATGAGCATGTATCTTTATGCAACAAAGACATCCTTCTATAAGATAGTACAGTATGAAAAGAGTTTTAGTAAATATACTGTCTTGTTGAATAAAGACTTACATGATTCATATAGTTAGTCTAGTAGGGTTTAACAATTAAACCATTCTAGGGATTGATCGAAACTTTGAAATAGATAGAAGGATCAGTCTGTTGCGGTAATAGTCACAAATTCTTTCGAAATTCCAAACTACTTCTCATTTCACGGGTAATATATGCACCTTGCTAGAGGCCAACTTAGACTTAGTGATTTAAGTTAATTGATCATTTAAAAGATTGAATTAACTGTTTAACTTAAAAATTATTTTGAAGATAAACGGTCCAATCTTTATATTGAATAAAACTCACAGGTTGTTGTGGGTCCCACTACCGACGAAATGTAGAACCTATTCGGTCACACACATAACGACAAAACATTTCGGTAGAAATCATATTTAGAGAAATTTGACTTGTTCTTGAAGAACTTGATTTAAGAGTTCAATCATTAATTAGCTAATTTATCAAGTCTATGTCATACATGCATTACTAGCATATTCAAAGTGTGATTTAGATTTAATTTGAAATTAAATAATTAAATAGAAAAATATTTAATTTACTAACTAAGTTTTTTAAATGTTGATTCAACTAAGTTAAAGTGAAAAGGTATTTTTCAAGTTAAAGGAAAAACTCAGTTGGCCACTAAAGAGTTAATAGGCCAAATCAGATTATTGAGCCAAAGGCAAACTGTGTCCGAATTTTACTGGATAAAATTGAACAAATAATTTAGAATATTATATATTAAATAGATCTGTGAAAAATCAAAATAGTTATTGGGTCCAATTTTATTCAGGGAGTGTTCATTGAATGAACCGAGCTTTTAAGACCAATGGGAAAATACCCAATGTCCATTTTCCTATAAAAGAAAGAGGAAAAGTGCATATCTCTCATCATGTGTTAAGTATGAGATGTAGAAAAGTGAACTGAAATGCCTAGTCCGCATGGATTAAGATTAGAGGTCGGGTGCCGGCTCTTGGAACCAAAGAGGAATCTGTGGTGGTAGAAGTTTCACATAGCAGTGTGAGTGTTTGGCGGTGGAGGAGCATGGGTGTAGTGGCCGATCAAGGCCATTGGAGGAATTGGGGCTTGGTAACATTTATTCTCTTTCTCTCCTCTTCTCTTTTAATGTTTTCTTAATTGGATGTGTAAATGAATTTTTTTTGTTTTGAAGAAAAGTTCTTCAAATGCATAACTCATGGATCTTGAGGTGTAATCCGAACCAAGAACCCAGAAAATCAAAAATTTGAATATCGCTTCGGCTCGGGTTCGAAGAAGTTCGTCGACTTTCAGATTATACTCATATTGTTCAAAACATCCAAATGTGATCAATTTCATAAAAGTCCCATCAAAATAAAAGAGAAAGGGAAGAGGTATATGGGCTCTAAGCTTAAAGAACCGAACCATAAAATTTGAGACCTGTCGCCGAGTCGAAAATGAGCAACCTGAAAGAACAAACCATCAAAATGTTTGGTTTCTCACCACAATCCACACAAACAAGTTTTCTTGGACTATTTTTTGTTTCAAATTCTCAACTCATGGACAATCGAAATCTAAGAGGGAGGGTTTTATGAGAACTCTTTCTCTCTTTGGATGAGATAAGAGAATCCCTCTCTCTATCACTAAGGGTTGGCTGGGTGACAAAAATAATGAGAGGATGATCTCACATTTATTAACTTTGGCTTACATAATTAGGCCTAATTCAACTTTAGGTCCAACTGGACCAACTAGCTATTAGTTCTCATATCAGGCTCAAAATAGAATCTTGATTTTGGTTTATGTTCACTAACATTACTTCCTTATCATATTCCAAATTATTATCTATTTGGATCCTTTATCTTTTAACGAACAATTTGAGTCATATTACCTAGCTCTGTTTGGTCTATTAACAATTTAATGATGAATTGAATTATTTCGAACTGCTCAGTTATTCCTATAATCATTAATTAAATCAATATTTAATAAATCATTAGTCAATCAAATATTACTTAATAAATTATTTAATTTTTAGTTAAAATGATATCACTACTTAGTTGTGCTAGCTACTAATATTTAAATTAATAAATTAATTTAATTTGTTATATGCTCAATAATTTCATTATTAGCATATTCTAATTTAACTCTTTTAAATCATATTTAATTATATTTAATTGATTTAAATAATTTAATTAAATAAATATTATATTAAACTAATTTCACTGTACAATTAAACTAATTTCCTTCTAATAAAGAAAAAGTTAACTGAGTTCACATACTTCTTATGTGTGTGACCGATTATATTCTACATCACGTCAATAAAATGATATAACAACCTTTGTGATTTATCATATTTGTTTAACCTATAGACATATTTTATACTAAACTGTTAATTCAATTATCTCTATGATCACTTACCGTTGTTGATATTGTATTGAAAACTCGAGCTTGTGAAGCACTAAAAATGTCAATTTGGATCCTCCATGAATTCAAAAAGTGTCCTTTGTTCTTCTCAAGAACTAAAAGGATAATTTCAATTACAATTAAATTGTTTCACTTTCGGATTACCTTGAGAACAGTTTGTAACACTTTATAGCATAGGTTATATCATGTCTCATACATAACTTGGCATGTATGATGGACCCATTGCAAAGTTCTTCTCTTTTGTCTTAGGCAACATCATCTTGAATAGTGAGATTCCATGACTCATTGGCATGAGTCATCCCTCGGAGTTTTTTATGCTAACACACTTTTAGCATTTTATTAATGTGCATTTGTAAGGTCAAGCCAAGCAATTCAGTGCATCTATCTCCATCTCCATTATGATCGATCAAGAGATATACTTACATGCTCTTATCGACTATTTGAGATGGAAGGGTTTTTGTGTTGTCATATCTTAAAGGTTTTTAGTAAAGAGGATGCGTATGAAATTTTAAATAAATACAAATTGAAAAGATGGACTAAACAAGCGAAAAATTGGTATTCGCTTGTTGAAGACTGGAAGGAAGGAGAACATAGAACTCATTTGATCAACCAGCTGAACAGTATGGTATTACTAGCAATAAATATATCATGGTACAAGTTTCAAGGATTCTTGTAAGGAAGCAGAGAGATTGCTAGGAAACGGTTAGAGCTAGAATGAAGAGAAGCTGAAAAATAAACTTGCATATATTATGCATGCACATGCTGACGGAAGACTTGCATGCACATGCTGACGGAAGACTTGCATGCACATGTTGACTTTCCCATTACCTTCATTAAGATCAAGATTCCTCTCCCTCTCTCTTGCTAAGCTTGAGATCTTGATGAAAATTGAACAGAGAATACTACACAGCAGGAGATCAAGCTTTCTCTCCCCCCTCTGTTTCTAATTTGGAGAGAGAGGAGCATGTTATTGTGTTTTCACTTTTTAGAGGATTAATTCTTGTTTTTCTAAGAAAGTGGATATTTTTTAAACTACAGAAACCTGTATTCTAGTTTTAAACCATTTCAGAGTCTAAATCTTAGTTGTACCCTTTAATTAAAGGCGTAGCTGACAACATAGGCCACATGATGAGCCAACCAAGAGAATGAATATGGGAAGGAACCAACTTTTATCACGTAGAACCAGTACAACATCAATGCCCACGGGACACCATCCGTAACAATGTGAGATGCACCTACAAAACTTCTATGAATACAAGAAGAAACCATTGTTTCTATAACTGCAATAATACATAGTAGCTAAAAACAGACCTTCAGTTTCTTGACATTCTAAAGAGAAATCAAGTGAATATATTACGTCCAACACATATTTGATCACTTCCACCCTAAAGTAAAAGAGCCAATAGTATGAGACGGATAAAACGAGAAATACAGAACAAAAGTTCAAAGATGAGTGTATTTACAGACTCAAGAAACAATTTAAAGTATCAAACCTTGAGCAGGTGCAGGGCCAGGCTTAGAAGGTTGGTGCTGCTCGGTGGGCTCAGAAGAACCCTTTGTAGGAGACTCCGATAAATGAATCTCAGCATAATCATCAACCATCTTCCTTTTCTGCTCCTCTTCAACTATTCCAACTCTCTCTTTTGTCTTCTGACCCACTTCTTCAGCTGCCTTGGCAACTCTATTAAAAGCACCAGTCACCCATGTAGCTCCGGTCAATACAAATCTATTCTTCATCACAGCAGTTCCAGCACTGCTCACTTTTTCCTCCGCAACTGCAAATGCAGATTTGGTCTTCTCAGATACCTGAAGTTTCTGGTCTACTTCTCTCACTTTGTCACTCACAACAGAGGTCCCTGCACTAAATTTCTCACTGAGGCCAATTTTTTTGTCCAGTAAAGCGACTTTGGCTGCAGCTGTCGAAGAGAGCTGGTGTTTCTCATCAAAGGACTTTGCCTTACCAATCACATCTTTGCCTAAGACAAATCCTTTGGCAAGCATTCCACTCACCACATCCTCTGCTTTCTGGAAAGCAGATTCAGGACCTCCAACATTTTCTGTTGCCTATGGAGATTGAGACAATTAGAAAAGAAACAATAAGAAATAGCCAAGTTAAGATGTAATATTCTGAAAGATGATATAGATAAATGCAGTTCTGTAGAAGAATCTTACAGGAGGTGCTACAGCATCAGGTGGCAGCTCGTATTCGGGGCATAGGGCTATGGTAACAGTTTGATCTACAATCGTCGCACCCTGCCAAAACATAAATTCTGAGTAACACTTGCAAGAGTTTCGGATAAAAGATAATGATCACTTTTATCAAACACGGATTCCACACAATGACCAACCTCATTCGGTCATCAGTTCAGGAAGAGTAATATAGCTTAAGAAAGTATAAATTACACTTGAGAGATTCTGATCCCAACTATAGAAGAAAGATCACGAGTATGAGCAAGATAAAATAATCAAATACCCAACCAAATATAACCTCTACTTCATACAGACATTATATATATATTATATACGTAATATATACATATATAAGACAAATCGATGTACCCCTACAAAACCAGAATCATGATGTTCAGCTGGTCCAAGTCCACTTTTCTTTATTAAAGTAGAAATATTTCTCTCTTTTCCACAATAGAGACGAACACTAGTCATTAAATAATTGTCAGATGCCAACAGTTTTTCCTCTCCCTTATCTTATCAAATATCCAACCAATGAGTTCATAACAATTGAATCAAAGACCATATATGAAGTAAAGAGAGCACAGTATTAAAGAATTTGAAGGAACCTTTTCCTATGTGGAAAACAGTTTAAAGACTGGAATTTAGAAAGATTGAACGTAAAATGAAAGTTTGAGCTAATAATATTTAGAAAATCATTTGGAACGTTTGGAAAGTTAGGATGCAAAAGGATAATATTTCTTGAGCGCAAAATTACCGAGGGAACCCTACATTAGCAGGAAATTCAACAATCAACCATTTCAGCATGATCATTATCAATGTTAATTTTAACCTTCAGATGTACTTGAGATGCAACTAACCCTATAAACAAATTAATTAAGAGCATTAATTGAGCACTAATATTCTAGGTCAGCATTAGAGGCAACTATAAACCCAAGAATAACTATGAACGTTGTTAAGTGATGGTTAGGACAAAACTACTTTTTCATTGTCCACATAAATCAATCATAATGGATGATTTATGACTATCTCAATACAAATGCTTCACCTAGTGCCCAAAAGGCCCAACACGTCCATATTGTCAACAGGAAGTCAACTCACATACAGTATCAGAAGAGCTTAGAAGAGGCATAAAAGGGAGGGCTGTTTTATACTTCTAAAGTTTCAAGAGGGTTTGGAGAAAAGGCGTGAAACTGAACCTAGGCCCACTCCCAATGAAAAAGGGCAGCAGATACAGAGAAGACTCATCAATTACTATGGTTCTACATTATTAGCATTTTGACTAACATTTAAGAAAACTAATAGTCCGAAAAATAAAATAATAAATAGAAAAATAAAACATAAAAAATAAAAATTATACAGTCAATTACATACTAATATATATATTTCCTACAGTCAATTTTTATACAATGCGACTAGCAACATTTATGGGTTCTATAATTTCTGAAAACTTTGACATACACATTTAAAAGCCCCATCGTAACTTATCTTTTTCATTTCCCCTTTTTATCTTTTCATTTTCCACATTGTATTTCCCAGCCACAGAACTAACTACCCACTTGCCCTTATATTTGACTTGATGAAAATTTGAGGTTGGGGCAGGTATTTTAACCAATCTACCCACTTGGACATAATTCTGAAAAACATAAGCTAAAATTTCTCAAATAGATAACCTAATATTAAAATTAATGATACAGGACAAAGAGTAAGAAACATAAATACTTTATAAAAGAGGACAATAGTGTTTTATTATTATATACTTCAAAGTTCAAAGTACTTTTGAAATAAATAAGCGTTTTTCAATATGTCTGGAGAGGAAAGGACCTTAAATAATCAACTTAGTAAAGGGTAGGCATCCCGCCCAAAATGATTTCATATTCCTAGGCCTGTATGCTACACAGCAGTGTTTGCCTACAATACTTCATATATAATAGCTTCATATCAAGTACTTTAAAAATAAAACAATACTCAGTTTGTTAAGAAAATGCTAAAAACAGTTCTAACTGACAATTTGACAAAAAAAAAAATCCTCTCTTATATCTTCTTGGTAAAAACGGAAACTTTATTGAACCCATCTAAATTTATATCTTCTTGGTAAAAGATACTCATTTCCAACTTTCATAAAAGCACTCTTAACAAATTAAAAACTCTACAACCTCTACAAGGCACTTCAAAATGTGAACAAACACCCACAAAGTACTTTAACTGCTTCAAGAGTACTTTAACCCCCAGTGAAAAAGTGCCTTATCCGAAGTCATCCATTTTCAACATGTCAAAACACACTTTAGTTTATTACCTCTAAAATTTAAAAGCACAGAGATAAGAAAAGCACTTGAACTATTTAAGTACTTTCACCCAACAGAACATTGAACTAGATGGGCCTTACTGCCCCCACTAGAAGGGGGATTTTTATTGTTTCAAGCACAAGGAATCCAATCAATTTACTAGAAAAAAATCGTACCATGAAATTTATGGCTACTATCCCATTATTGTCAATCCCTTAAACATCTAAGCACATCAACTGAAACCATTAACCCTTTATTTTAAGCTTAATTTTCCTTCTTTCAAGGTTGGGATGGGTACAACTAGATATAATACAAGGCATCCACTCAATTTGTTTGATTGATTAAAACAATGTACAATTCAATTTATATTTGCCTTCTGAGAGAGAACTCTTCTACCAACTGAAACAGATCATACTAATAATGGTATTATGTTTCCACACACCTTCTCTATGTATCACTGGTAACCCATCTACAAATTATCATTCTTCATAGCTTTATAACACATTAAACCAACACAAAAAATTACCATCGGGACAGAAAATCTTCCAGTCATTTTCTGAATTTTCCAAATGCTGGAATCATGTTATCTAGTATTCCCATTCTATCTCATTTTGACGGATGTTTCAATTAATGCAATTAAATGAGGAACATTTTTGTGCAAGTGCAACTCAATTTTTTAAATAATATTAAAATCCCAGGAAGATTAAGAAGACAATTTTCCATAGTTTTCTGGTCATTGCAAAAACTGAACAGAGATCTTACATTTTTTCTTTACGTGATCAAAGTTCATTCAGCGATATCAGGCCTTATTCATCCATTTCAGATATCTTGTAACTAGCATTCTGAGCATCTCAATATGTAAGAAGTTTGTGACTAATGTTTTACCTCTACGTACAGTGATACAAGTTATTATATGTGAAATCGCTGAGCCTAAATATAAAACATGAAAATTGAGAAGAAAATTAACTTGTTAGCTTCACAGTATCTAGCCATAATTACATTGTAAGAAGTCACATTTGTAGAAAGCAAGATTTATAATCTAAAACCATTTCTCCTCAAGATAAAGTTATGATTCAATTAACGAAACAGTCACAAATACTCTGAGAAGTAAACTTACAGAAAGAAGAACTGCAGTCTCTGCTCCTTGAGAATCCTTGAAAGTAACATAAGCTATTTGAGACCGCTCAGTATCACTGCATAAGGATTTATAAGCTTCAATTGATATAAAAAAAGAACAGACAAAGATAATTACTCAAAAGTGCATAAAATTAACTGTTAAACCTCTGCATTTCAACATATTCAATATCCCCAGAAAAAGAAAAGAACTCCTTGATATCTCGCTCAGATGCTCCCAAGGAAACATTGCTAACTTTAGCAGTTTTTATCTGCAAAAATATTAAGAAAAATAAAAACAGAGATATGACGTCTAAAGCGTTTACAAAAAATAATGATCCAAACGCACATACTCTTAACATCCCAAAAAATAAATCTATTGGAAACCTATTATAGGGCAAACCAATGTTTGAAATCAACAACAAACGAAAATTTGTATGTGAAAATGAAGAGACTCGGACATTGGTCGAGTGGTGGCCAGATGTTAAAGTGATCATATTGGGAAGAAAATATTAGTTTCGAGATCCGGAAAGCTTCAAAACAACCTAACTTCACTACTACATCTAGTTTCCGCATGATGATGCTGGGTACATCGGTAAGATTCATCTTATCATTCCCCACCGGGATAAACCCATTAAAGAAAAATGGGTGCAACGACACGAATCACAAACATTTACCACCAAAATAAAAGGATCACATATAACTCAGTTCTTTCTGCAGGACGGTAATGCTACTAAGGCAGTTGAATCTTATCCACTCTGATTCACCATTCTGCAAATCTCCTGCTCATAGAGCCTCATAACCTTTAAGCAAACACGCAAATGAAAGTCGTAACAGATCTCATCCTGACGCTATGCAAAACATCAAACTCGGAAAATACATAAATAAATTAAATCCAAAAACAAGAATCCAAAATCATACAACACGTCCTTAGAAATTCCTCAAATTCAATAACCTAATATACAAATCAAAGGCACAATACACTCACAAAAAATAAATATAAATAAAAAAAGCGATAGGGATTGTGAAGAAGCACTGACCGACATCGCTGGATTCTCTGGATAGGTGGATCAACCACGAAATGGAGGAAATAAATCGAAGAATCGCCCGAAAACGAAGACGTTACCTGAAAGTTGTCGGAGTTTCTATTTCTTCTCCGTTTCTCTTTTTTCACCCTTTTTTTTTTCCCCCCCACTGCTGCAAAGTCTTCGTTTATCTTAAAATGAAATAAAGGGAGTTGGGCAAAAAGAGAAACAAGGGAAAGATTTATTACGGGACACCACACGCAAGGGCCGGTGACTAACACGCGCCTCTTCGCACGTCGGAGTCATCAGACCTTTTAAAGTTTTTTCCCTTTTTTTTTTTTTTTTTTTTTTTTTTTTTTTTTAAATAACAAAGCGTGTTTTGTTAAATGACGGAACGAAGCCTCCGACGCACGGAGATTGAGTGATGGGCCCCGTTACTCGAACATGATGCACGTCATGGCTGCGAAATTCCCACAATCTTCGTCTATTTTAATTTATCTTTCAGCTTATTACATACTGTGGGTTGAAAGGATACCTTGTCTCTCTGAGGGTGGAATGAATGATCGGCGAATGAGAAGTTCGTCTCTTTTGGTGTTATTTTATTTTCCGTAGAAACATGTCTTGCACATAGGTCGTTAGCACGTTAGCGTTCGTTCTTTGTTTAATATTAATTTTCCGTTTCAAATTAATTCATTGTGTTAGCGCGGCTTGCTGAGCCACGTGATACGGGATTTGGATTTCGTGCCTGCCGTACGGCTCAGTTTTCTCACTCTGTATTGTCCTGTTCTCTAAATAACACATTATTGTAGATTTGGATTTAAGAAAAATACTTAGATAGGTTTGATTTAGCGAAAATTCCTAAACCATTCTAATAAAAATTGCCTCTCGGAATTATGAGAAGTATTTTTATCATTTTTCCCACATAAGATTCTCTCTTTTTTCCACTTGATTATTGCTCATTGTCATTGGTCTGGTGAATTAGAAAAAAAATTCTAGACCAGATACATGAAAGATTCTCTTTGATCTAAATAATTTATATTGCCTTTTTTTTTTTTTTTCAAAGCAGCATAACAACGTGTCATTTAGACATGGTACAAATTGATTTTTAATTATTGACCTGAATTGGTCATAAACTATAGGATTGGGACCGAATCCAAATCCCGTGACAAGTGCAAAAACATGAGGTAAAGTTTGTGGAGAGGATTCTGTACTGACCCATTTGAATCCCATAGTCTCCTATTATTGTTGTTTACAATTTTGTTTCAATTAAGGGTTAATTGTTAGAATCTGGTATAAAAAGAATATTCAGGAACATTAAAATCGTAAAAAGCATTGAGTATAACAGCAACAATATAAACATAAATAGTATATGGAGAAACATAACGTAAATATAATCTATAAGCATACTACATTCCTAAACAAAAAGGCTGAACATAATCTGCAAATAGAAGATTTAACACTAAACACTTTGCAAACAGATTATATAAGCAAAAAAATATGTGAAACAGAATTTGTAATGCAAAAAATAGAACCGAAATAGAATATGTAAAATAAAATAAAGAAAAATATAACGCGAATTCACAAACTCAATTATGGATTAAAGAATTTTTGAGACATGTGAGTCATAGTTTCCTTAAAATATATTTGTCCTCTCTTGTCGGTGTTTTAGGTGTTATGACATCTATCTTTCAAAATATAATGAAAAACAAATTAGATAGTTGCACCACTGCTAATTCTAATGAACTTCAAAACTATCTAAGCACAATCACATTGAGAAACCGAAGAATTCTACAAAGAAATTTATTTTCCGAAGAGAGAATGAATTTTTTATGTATTTACAAATAATCGAAGAAAGCCAATTTATAAATTCATGAGAGGATCTATTACTTTAATATGTAATTCAGAATTAAAAAAATAATAATATCTTAATTCAGCCGTTAATGAATTTATATAGTAAAGTTGCATAAATTTGTAACTATTATCAAGCTTTAATTCTCAAAATAATTTAACGGAAAATACAAAATGTAGCTAAGGCAATTGGGCATAATTTAGAGTGACATTTGTGGAAACACTGATCATGTCCGGATTTGCACTCTCATACGTGCGTGTGCAAGATAAAATTCTTTCTTATATTTATTATCTATCAATAATTGGATAATATTATATAAACATTCATCCCATTTTCTCCCTTTTCAATATGTGACATAATTTTTTCCGTTTAACTTTTTCACTTTATTTGGTGCACTTGGAGTATTAATTTCTCATTCACTATTTTGAACCAATCATATATTGTGTTTAAACCTTACGAAGAAAAATCAAAATCCACTTTATCCTTTTGCTTTCAAGAATAGATCGCACTCAAAATTAAGCCTAAATATAATATCTTGATACGTTATTTTCCAAATAATTCCCTATATGAGTAAAAATTAACGGATTATATAGTCTATGCCTATTGACTCACGTGGGAAGTCTTCTATAACACTCTACGATTGGCCCCACAATCTTGACTCGGAAGGCTTTGGACATTACCTCATCACTAATCCGATTTTAATTGTAGTAATGTGACATATGAGTCTATGTGACGATCCAATGGTCTATTTTTCCATCATATTGGGGTAATTAAGGCATTTTGAACTTTCCTAAAATTTTTCCATCCATTATTCTTTCTGAGAATGGGGTTGAAGAGTTCATTATGGATTGGTTCGAGGTTATCCCGAGTTGTGGGTTTTTGAGCTCTTCATATTTTCTTTTCTATTAAGTTTCTTTTACCCTGGATCTTTCTTCTATGACCTGTTTGTCTAGCTCGAGGCCTATCTCTAGATTAGCTTGGTGCCCTTCCTCATGCCGAACAAGTCCTCTACTCTCTCGTTCCTACGACTTTGTAAGGATGAACCCGAATGCCCTTCTCCCTTCATTGTGAGGTATTTGTAGAGGAGTATATGGCATTTGTTGGGGGAGAGGGGTGAGGGAAGAGGTGGAGGTCTTAGGGAGAGCTCGACTTGAGGTTTCTAGTGCATAACTCACCCTAAATCTGGAAAAAATTTGTGCTCCATCTGTCAATCTATGGCGCCATTGCAACCATCCATAACACTCACTATCATAGTGCCCATTTGGGTTGGTCCTACTGCCTCTACCTATGGGGTGCTTTCGTCGGCTGCTTGCCAGGGAGAGACCCTTGTTATCTTGCCTCTGCCTCTCCAAACAATGAGGATTGTATCTCCTAAAAGTAAATCTTGTGGATCTATAGTGTTATCTCGATTTCCTTCTGCCAAATCCATCATTCTTGCAAAGGAAAAGTTGATTGCTTAGTGGTCCAATGTAAGACTTTCAATCCCCACTATCTACGCCAAACTGTTGGTGTTGAAATCTGGTCTAGTACTGGTGAGGTGAGACTTCATTCCAAATAGTATGTCCAACTGATCTACTACGTGGACCCTGACTACTCCCTTGGTTTACTTGAGAAGGAAATAAGGAAGAAGTGACCGAGGTGTGAGTACTGGTGGACTTGGTCTACTTGGTCTACTTCAATGGTGTCTGAGGCTAGATATGTGTCCTACCTTATTCACCCTTTCCCTAGCCTCCTGGGTCTTAGGAAATTTAAGCCCATCAAATTTAGGAAGTTCACCCTATTTCCTAATTTATTAACTTTTAGTTTTAACTCTCAAATTAAAATTAGTGGATAAAGATTATTCAGAAATTTGCACTTCGAAAATTTCTCGAGAGCCACCCTGCTCGATCATGATTTTGGCCAACCTCTAAGATAGACACGATCATCCTGCTTTGAATCAAACTCCTTTTTTATAGCAATTGTTGTCTGATCGAACCTTTTTTGAGTGTGGGGTAGTACTTAGTTTGTCTTTTTTGGCCAACCTTCAGTGACTAGAAAAACTTTCGGCCAAAAAAAAATGTGGTACAAAAACAAACAAAAAGGCTATTTTGTCCATCTATGTTTTATAATGTGATGGAAAACTGCATCACGCCTCATGTCAAAATGCCATTTCCTAGTCAGCAACTATTCTGATGAGCAAAACCCCATTCTTCAACCTTAATCATACAGCAAATCTAGAAAAAGCCAAAGAAACTAGGACAAACTGTAGTTCAGAGAAAAATCCACGTAACGCAAAAATCTTATGCTGACCAAAGAGAGAAACCACAATCGAAAATGCAATACGTAAAGCACATTATCAAACTGTTTATACCCGCCTTCTAATCTTTGATTGCTTCCTTCCCTTTGCTGAAGACTTCTCCATTTGCATTCGCGACTCCATAGTCTCCTTGAATTGATCAGCAGTAAGAGGATCCTCAGGCAAAGTAGAAAGAAAATATTTCTTGTTGGAACCTACTTGGTTACAGAACAGCTTCAACATCTTCCTGCCCCTCATCCACTTGAGTAGTAGTTTCATATGAGTTTTGCTATTTAATCCGCTTATTCCATTCTCCTGTTGTTGGGGAAAAGACAAATTACTTCAATTACATAGTGGAAATCATAAAATTGCGAAATAAGTATTCCTTTTGTTTAATTACCTAATCACTTTCATCCCCTCTTCATCACATGGCAAATATGGGAACATGATAAAAATGAAATACGAAGACAGTCAAAAGTAATTAACGTTGAGGTTTCACAACAACTCATACTTGGGGCATAAAGGAGCAGATCCATATGTCCTTGCGGTCACCTACATTAGCACTACAATCCAGTGTGATCGGGGAAAATGAATGAAGGAACAGACTTCATTTATTGTTTAATAGCATGACATGATATGAATTGTGCAATTAAGGTGATATAATTAGCAATGGTAATTATTAGGACTAGCTTCAACTTTTACGGTAATTGACATGATTATAGATACAATAACAAGATCAAATTTAATGGTTACTGACGCTAGTATAGTGAGCAAGTTAAAAAGTAACAGCATTTGGTATTAAAAAAAAAATGATTGTGGAGGGGAAAAAATACCTGAAGGTTGAGGAATTGATATTACTATTGCTGGCGAAATGATTGGTGTAAGCAACATGAAGAGATAAAAAATTGCTGATCATGGATTGGAGCATTGAAGGAGAGCAAAATTCCTTTAAAATGGTACATTTTACATTCAGCACCAATAATACATTCTTTAAAAAATTGAGAAGTCTTTACCATTTTGCAAGGAATTAATTGAATTTTACAATTTTGAATCCAAGGAATTTGAAGAATTAAGCTTGAATTTTCTTTAATTTAGGGAGGGAATGAACAGTCAAGCTTAAGTTTATCAATATTATTTAGAATTTGAGAACTTATGGTTAAACAACATGAGACAAAGTTGTGTCTATCCAATAGTACATCAATTATTTTCGTAGTCAAGTTACTTATTTTATTTGATTTTCGAATGAATGCACCATAAATTGAGAATTCGAGCTTCTTAGTCATTTTCAAAGATTCGTTTCTTTTTCAAATGGGTTGTTCCTAGTGAAATGGGTAGGTTGTGAAATGCAAGTGCGAATAAGGATGCTTATGATATTCAGCTAATCAGTGGGTGTGAATTAACATGTCTCATGACATTCACTAAAACATTTGAATTCTGCAAAAGTACAGTCCGAAATGATCCCTTCCAATGCTCTAATAGTTTCAAATCTTTGAACCTTCTATAATGGAACCTATAGGCGTCACAACCCTCAATTGAAAAGTCCTGACTGCCAACCTAACTCATTTGAAACTCACCTGAGTGAAACTCGATTCATTTAGCAAAAAAGGCGACCATGTTCATTTGTAAGATCTCTTAATTGCAGGAAATATAGAAAGGACTCAGAATATGCATCTTGAGATTAAAAAAAAATGTTCCATTCTCACTTCATTTTCATGGAGCCTTAATCAGCTACTTTTTAATCTCTCAGCTGACAGGACTCCACACTTTTCATATATTTAAAAATCATTACGATCTTCAATCACTCGTCTCACACAAAGATTTTCAAGCATCAACAAAACTCTAAACGAAATCAAAAATCAAAAATCAAAAGAATAAAAACAGAAATAGCATTCAGAGAGAAAGATGAAGAACCTTGGCTTGAATCCAAGCATTGGAGACAGTGAGAGGGCCATTAAGCTTGATGAGGTCGTAGAGATGGTGAGCAATGGAAGATGCCTCTTGAGGGGTAACCTTTGGATTTACTTTCCGAAGATTTTCTACCCGTTTTCTTGAGAAATACCTAACGAATGTGTTGGCTAAAGCGCTAGTGGAACTTCCACTTTCGAGTCCAGAAAATCTACGAGTAATACCAGACAACATGATCTCCTCCTCTGAAATCAATGGCGTCTTCTTCTTCGTCACTTTGAAGGGTTTGCGCAGTCACTCTCCCGACTCCACAACTCAGGCCACAAGGGCTGAGAGACGGAATTTCTACCCACGCGTCCCTCACGTGCCGAAGAAAATGCAAACAAGTTCGAGCGCTAAGTTAAGGGGATGTTAAGATATTTTTTTTTAGGCCAATAGGGGGAAGTTGGGCTGACTGTCCTAAAGCACTCTTATCTCATTAATTAAATACTTATATTAAAGTATGGATAAATTTTATGAAAAATGTTTCAGATTAATTATTTTTAATTTTTAATTCAAGTTTATTCATTTGATTTTTTAAATTGGAAAAATTAGTTTAACAAAGTTAAATTTATTTATTTATTATTTTTTCTCTCTTATTAACTATTTTATTAAAAAATAATAAATAATACTCTCTCATTAACTCTTTTATCAAAAATAATAAATAAATAAATAAATAAATACTTAATTAATTTAAATAATAGAATAAAAATGAAGTTATATTTAAAAATCTATTAACTAAACTTCATATTAGCTAAAATTAAATTAAATTTGAAAACTTTTATAAAATAGTTTATGTGAATTCTCTTTTTTTGACTCATAAATATATATAAGTTCAAATTTCAATTACAAAAAAATTTTGAATCTTTTACTTCAAACAGATTATTGAAGTGGCTATTAAAATGTTATTGAACTTAAATTAAATACTTATTTTTATTTTCTCTCAAAAATATTTTTATATAATTTTCGAAAGAGAGATTAGGGCTATATTTGATAATATTTTTCGTTTTCCAAAAAACATTTTTTACAATGATTCAAAAAAAAAGTATCAAAGGGTACAATGTCGATTTTCAATAAAAAATTTCCATTTGGTTCACCATGGAATAGAACCACTTTTGGAGCACCATTCCTATTTGGTAGTGTAATGACCCGTTGTTCAAATCATTATCTTACTTAAACTTTTTTCATAAAATTAGAATAAATTTTATTTATTTATTTAAATTTAAATTATGTTATCAAGAACTTAATTTTAAAAAAACTTTTTAAAACTTCCTTCATTAAAAATAATATTTTATTAGTAGTAAAAATCTATTATACATAAAAAGGGAATCATTATAGTGCTACTAATAAATATGTACGTGTCCACTAGAATATTTCAAAATATTTATAAGAAGGTTATTAAAATATTTGTCAAATATTAGTAAAATGTACCAACAATATTAACTTTAATTATTTACGATATTAAAGCGAAAGTTTACATCATAATTTAGTTCGAGTACCACTATCTCTTCTACGTACATAGCACTCTCTTGGCAAGTTTATCATGTTAACTAGATTGATTGCTTACCCTTAGTGTTTACAATATAGAAAGTAAAACGTAAGTTTTTGCTCAGTAAGTATAAACATAACTCACAAAATAGTTATAGATATAAATATATATGATGTATAAAACATATAATATTTAATAATATTAAAACTCATATTTTTTGTAAAGATTATTACATGTTTCCATTTTACTTGTTATTATATTTTATTACTTTTTCTTTTGTTGAATCATGTGTATATACTAGATGAGCACTCTACCAATGGAAAGATGGGAGAACGATCCAATCCAAACTTGCTCCTGATCCTTGCATGCTTTGGCATATATTAGCATAATTTAAGATAATCATCTTTTTATTCGGCCTCAATCTTTTCTTCAAGAGTTTGGTACGATATTTAACTATTTTATTTCATTTATTTTTATCTTCATATATCTCTTAATTTCCTAACATAAAATATGAGGTAAACTTGCATAATTCTCATGAGTGGATATTATTCAAAAATTTCTAAAAGCAACAACTATTACAATAATAGCATTCATTATAGTCAATTAATTAACGTCGGAAAATCAATTAATAACATGAATAACTATGCAATCATTAGAAACAACTCATCAAATTTCAAAAACAGTTTCCATGTTGTAGATGAGGTTTGTACTTACCTAAATTTCTTGCTTTTCCTATAGTGTTTCGAGTACTTCCTAAATACTGGATCAATTATTCACCTATCCAATCAATAATTTAACTTAATTTAATAAAAACTTAATTTTCTATAAGCTTGTTTGTTTAGTTAATTTGTCTCATTATACATTCTCATATATTTTTTGGAATCTAGTTTCAAATCTTTACTTTTGAAAACTCCAACTCTTAACTTGGAATTTTTTAAGCTTAAAATTTCTTTTTATAACTTACTTGGTTAAATGAGTAACTTTTGTTAAAATTTCCCCTCTAGATTATCATTGTTGCCTTATGATTCAAGTCATTCTAGTTAATCTTTGAAAATAGAATGTTTAGACTACCATTTCTCCTAAGTACTTAGTAAAGTTTTGAATTTTTTGTATCTTATAAACCATATTTGTCATTGATCTGAATTTTTTCACACATTTAGTTTCACCTATTATATGAGTTCGGTAAAATTTTTAACTTAAAAGTCAATCTTTTACCATATCTTGTGATTTATTCATGCTAACCGTAAAATTTAGAATCTTTGTTCAATTCAGTTTTTTATTTTGATTGTCAAGTTAAAAAACCCATTTCTAACACCTAGAGGCCTATAAAATTCTGAACTCTTAAAGATATCTCTACGAATATCATCTTAAGCTATTGTCTTAAAACTATCTAAAAACAAAATTGAATCTAACCGGTTTTATTCCTTTACTTATATCTTAGTGTAGGATCTTTTAAAAATTCCAAGACAAGTCTCATTTGAAATTTAACTCTCAAGATTTAATTTGATATATTATGCGCTCAATTTAATTTGGTAGAATGAAAATTATAACTTGTCAAACTTTTTGTTTTAATCCTAGGTTTTCAGATTAACTAGCTAAAAAGAAAAATCTAGTTGGTCATAAAAGAGTTAATAGGTTTAATCAAGCTATTGGGCCAAGCCCCAAATTGTGTCTGAATATGACCGAGTAAAATTGGACGAACAATTTGGAATATAAGATATTAAATGAATCTGTGAAAAATCGGAATAGTTATTGGGACTAGTTTTATTTCCCAAGTGTTTATTAAATGGACCGAGCATTTAAGACCCATGGGAAATTACCCAATGTTTATTTGTCTATATAAGGAATAGGTTCTCCTCTTCCTTCAAACCCTAATCGCTCAAGTAAGAGAGAGGGAGTTTTATCTACCATCTTTCCCCTTCTCCAAGTATTCTCTCAAGAGTTTATGAGAGTTAAACTGAGAGGATTTTGTCCATGTGGATTAAAATTGGAGGTCTGATGATGGTCCTTGGAATGTGGAAAGAATTGGCCGTTATGGTTTCTCGTGGTAGTTCGGGAAAGGTTGTTATGGCTAATCAAGAGCATTAGAGGAGAAATTGGGCTCAGTATAAACTCTTCCCTTTTCTCTCTTCTTTTTTCTTTACTAGTTTTTTTTTTCTTGAACTAGATGGAATGTGAATTGGGATTTCTGATTTGCAGAAAATTTCTTCAAATGCATAACTCGTAATCTTGTGGTATTAGGTGGAGTCGGATATCTGGAAGCAATTTCTCGAAAATGGCATTATGCTCCGGATAGGAGAAGACTTGTCGACTTACACTCAACGCTAGCTCCCACTTCAGAAATAGTCATGACTCTTTAGGTAAGAAATTCATAAGGCTTTTCATGTTTGAGAACATTTCTTAATTGCCTACGTCAATCTCTATATTTTACTTTCAACTAACTTGTTTAGTTCCAAGATCAAACGCAACAAACTATTTGTCATGACTGTTTAAAAATAATACTCAACATAAAAACATAACTAACTTAGTAAACTACATTAGCAACTAAAATTAAGAGTTTATTTAATCTTAGTTGGTCTCCTAAAATGGGTTTGGTCCATTTTTCATTTTTCTTCAACGAAACTTTAGATGTGTTAATTTGAACCTTATGTGTTTAATCGATTAGGTTCTAGATCACGTCGGTAAGATGATTTCATAAACAACTTTATGATTTTATTTAATTATAAATTAAATTCATTTAATTTAAAATAACCTTTTAAATTAAACAGTTAACTTAATCATCTCATGATCAGTTAACTTTAAATCTTAAATTCAAGATTGATTTCAAGCAAAGTGTCAAGACTACCTAGGAGATGAGAAGCACCATCTTCCGTAAGAACCTATTGTCAGTATCATATACTTACAATAACAATCCTTCTATCTCGTCAAAATCCTGATTTGTCTTTGGACTTGGTTTAACTATTAAACCCTAATAGATAGATCACATAGACCATTATATCTTTAATGAACATAAACAACAAATTTACAGTGTAATGACCCGTATTGTCCAGATCATTACTTTACTTAACTTTCCTCTTAAAATCAGAGTAATTAAATTTTTTATTTTCCACTAAGGACTTAGTTTCAAAAAAAACTTTTTAAAACTTTATTTGTCAAAAATGTTTGTTGATTACTAGCAAAATCTATCATACAGAGAAAATGAGTCTGTTATAGTGTTATTACTAAATGTACACAGATCCACTAAGAGATTTAAAAACATTTATAAGAAGATTCTCAAATTATTGGCCGAGTTTTTATGACGCACCAAAATAGTTATAACTATTATTATTTAGGATATTAAAGTGGAAATTTACATCCTAAGTTGATCAGGTACCCCTACCTCCTCAACGTACATCGTACCCTCTCAGAAAATTTGTTAGGGTAACTAGATCTGTTGCTTAACCTTAGTGCCTATAAAATGGAAAGTAAGACGCAAGCTTTCATTCAGCAAGTATAAACATAACTCACAAAATAGTTATAGATATAAATACATATGATATATGAAACATGTACTATTTAATAGTCTTAAAACCCATATTCTTTGTAAAGATTATTACATGCTTCCATCTTACTCTTTCTTATACTTTCTTACTTTTTCTTTTTAAATGGCCATGTGTATGTACTAGTTGTGTGCTCAACCAATGGAAAGACGGGGGAGCAACCCGATCTGAATATGCCAATGGTCCTTGCATGCCTTAGCATGAATTAGCATAACCTTAAATAATCATCTCTTCATTGGGCATCGACCTTTCCTATAAGAGGTTGGCACGACACTTAATTATTACATCTCATTTCCTTTTATCTTTATATACCACTTAATTTCCTAACATGAAATATGAGATAAATTTTGCATGATTCTCATGATTGCATATGTTATTTAAGAATTTATAAAAGCAACAACAATAACAATTCTTTATAGTTAATCACTTCATGATTATAAACCAATTAACAATATGAACAACTATGCAACCATTAGAAACAATTCAACCAATTTTAAAAATAGTTTCCATGTTATAGGTGAAGTTTGTACTCACTTGGATTATATGCTTTCCCTAAAGGGTTTTGAGTACTTGACGAGCACTGAGTCAATTATTCGCCTATCCAATCAAGAATTTAACTTAGCTTAATAAAAGCTTGATTTTCCATAAACTTTTCTATTTAGTTAACTTACTTAATATGCATTTCTCATTTATTTTAAGGAATCTAGTTCCAAATCTTTTCTTATTATAACTTGCTTCATTAAATGAGTAAATTTTGTTCAAATTTTTCCTTCTAAATTATCATTGTTAGGCTGCCAGCAACGATAGACCTGATGGCTACCATAACGGCTGTTGAAAGGAAATATAACGGCTGTTGAAAGGAAATTTTTGACCTAACAAATAGAGGAATACCGCAATAGCTGAATAGAAGGACTAGAGGAAGACATGACTATGGATCAGTTAGACCTCACCCTAGCTAAGTTAGAAGATTTTAAAGCCAATGTACAGGATCCGCTGGTAGAAATAACTCTAGGACTGGCCAAAGAATCTTGCTTAGTTTATAGTAGTAGCATTATATCTGTACATATGCAAAGTGAAATGATAAAATTATTATCAACTTATTCTGATGGTTTGCTTGGGATTAGAACAAAATGCTCAGACTCGATCAGCCATTGGCTGAACATCGATTACCAATCAAGACTGGGTATAAACTTTTTCAACAACCACCTCGGTGGATATCTACCGAGTTAACCTTGAAAGTAAAGGAATAAGTAAAATGGCTGCATAAGGGTGATTTTATACGACCTTCAAGATATTTCAAGTAAATGTTGAAAATCATACCCGTCATAAAAAAGAATGGAAAGCTAATAAGTCCCGTGCTGGAAAAATCCTATATTTTAAGTATCCAAAAAAATGAAGATAGACATCAAATTTGAAAAAGAAAATCAAATATCAGCTATTGCTTGTAAGTAAAAACTAGGAGTCATTAACATTAATAGCTTTAAAAGCTATAATAGCTTTCTAATTTCACATCTTTTTAACTAAATTTGATTTATGTCAACCTTATTTTTCATTCTTGACTACATCAAATTTCAATAACAACCGCTTCAATAATCATTTTAAAGATATAATAATATTTTTAATACATTATGTATTAATTTTAGTATTTATAAAATTTTAAAAGTTAGTTTTATTGTTAAAATTTAAGAATTTAACTATGAAAAAAAAATATTTTCAAATTATATTAAAGATAAAATTGGGCTATTTAAAAATTTATAGACAAAAATTAATAAAAAGATTTAAACAAAAAAAAAAAACCCTAATTTTAACATGCTTAAGTAATAAGTCCCACGGCGGAAAAGTAAAGATGAAAATAAAATATGGAAAAGAAAAACAAACGTCAGCTATTGTTTGCGAGTGAAGGTATTATTGGTAATTGCGGTTGTAGTGACTTCCTTGCAAATGGAATGTAATTTGAAAAAAGTGGAAATGCCCGTGACGCACTGCCAACGAGAGAAACAAGAGCACATCCCAATTTCTATTGGGTCGGAGCTCGAGAAAACGAAGGAAAATTACTCCTCCAATTTTCAAAAATTTTCTGACAAATTTTTGTTGCCATTTAGGACAGCATTGTTCAATTCATTTAGTAGTCTAGTAGGGGGTTGAACTTTGCTTCTTCTGTGAAACGCTAACTTTAGAGACGAAGTTTCCTTTGGTTGAAGAAGGTTTTTCGTTTGGGTCTAATGGGTCTCAATAATAAACCACACAAGGTTGCTGGCAATGGCGTCTCAACCAGATGGGTCTCTTTCTTCTGCTTTGCTAGTTTCTACTTCGGTGTTCTTGTTGTCAACAGGTTCTCTCTCTCTCTCTCACATTAAAATGTGCGCTCCTCTTTGTTTTCTGGTTTTATTGTGGGTTTTGTATTTTAGAAAATTGGATCTTTTGCTATTATCTGCTACTCATAAAGAAGAACCTGAAAAAAAAAAATTGGTTCGCCATGGTTGTAGAATGATCTGTCTGGTTTGTTTTCTGATCCTCAGACTTCAAAGGTTACTTTCTCTAAAGAATTGAATCTTTATAACTAATTATACGATATATCGTGTTGGAAATAGAATCAATTGAATCTTTATAACTAATTATCTGATATATCGTGTTAGAAATAGAGAAATCATTGAGCGCCGCCGTTTATAACACTTCTTGGGTGGTTCACTTTTGACAGCCCTAGCTTATGCATTTAGGCCCTATAACATATTCTAGTTACTCAAGCTTATAACATATTCTAGTTACTCAAGCTTATAACATATTCTAGCTGTAAATGCCCTGGCATTGTCAACATTTGGGCACATTAGCTTTGAGATATTCCTTTTTTTAAATCTAGTTTTGAGCTTTCTCCTTTCAGGAATCAAATTGTCTTTAAGCTTACTTAAAAGAGGAAAGTATAATGACAAATAAATATATACACGGAAATCCTAGAACAAATCTAAAGCTGTGTTTGATTTTGTACAGTTCGTAAGATTTCAAACATGGCACGTCAAAGGGATTTTTTTTCCTTTTGTATGGAAAAACTCTGGGTTTTTTTTTTTTGGGTACGGATTACTGCAACAAGACCTGTTATTCTAAAGAAACTAAAATACTTTACAATCAAGATATTAGATTGTATAGCTCTTCAGATCAGTTTACCTTTTTTAAAGTGGATTTTTACTATAAGATTTTAATTGATGTAATGTGTTTATTTTAGAGTTTTGAAAATTTAATACCTTAAACCAAATGGGTTTTTTTTTTAAATGCTTAGGGAAATTGGTCTTAGTCTACGGACTTGCACTCTGCATTTGTTCATTTATTTCCTCACATTTCTCCCTTCCCCATGGCCCTATTTACTCGTTTGGATGTATAAGTTCATTGATGAATTGCTTCTATCTATAATGTAGATTTTGGGTAATTCCTAATCCAGTTAAAATAGATGAAGACTCTTCTTCTCTTGAGAAATCTCAATCAGAAATCTTCCATCTCGTTGCTGATTGCGACAAGAAGGCATGTTACGGGAAGTCATCAGTAATACTAGTTTTGAGCTCCATCTACTCTTGTAACAAATTGATAGGATTTTGTTTTTAATTTTTATTTTGTTACAGGAGGCTACTCTCCAGGTGGGGGACATCATTTTTCAAGTTTCACAAACCCATGATGTTGTCATGTAAATTTTACTAGCCTTTCTGAATCTCTTATTTAAATATTAATTAATTATACACTCTTTTTTTTCTTATGCATTTATTTATATACTTGACTCAGGGCATTAGACAAAACAATATCCTCATTGGAGGTGCAGTTAGCTTCAGCCAGAGCTGGTAAAGTTAACAATGAGGAAGGATCTCCAATGGCTAAAAAACCCAGAAGTGAGAACTCAAAGGAGCGGCAAAAGGTTTTCTTTGTTATGGGAATTATGACAGCATTTAGCAGTAGAAAGCGAAGAGACTCTATCAGAGAAACATGGATGCATCAAGGTTATAATCAATAGGCTATGATTTCCTCACTGCCATTAGTCGCTGCTCAAATAAATTTTGGTCCTTATAATATTCGGTTATATTAATATCGTAGGAGAGAAGTTACGAAAGTTGGAGATGGAGAAGGGAATAATATTGCGCTTTGTTATTGGACACAGGTAGGTGGTGATTGAATGGCTGCTTCTGAATTTGGATTTTGTACTAATAATAATAAGGATTATGCATGTGGTTCCTAGTGCAACCCCAGGTGGAGTTTTGGATCGTTCTATTGATGCAGAGGACGAACTACACAATGATTTTCTATGACTGGTATGATACTAATGAAGTTTCCATGGATTCATAAAATCACTTTATTACCTCTACTCATCTCATAATAGACTTCTCCAAGGCTTCATGCACACCCACTCTTTCCAATTGTATATTTGAGGCTAATGAAAGTGACCTCATTTATTTTTTGTCTCAACTCGAAGTGAGAAATCAGCTAGAAATGTTGATGGGCCTTCTTTAAATATCAAGTTGTCATTTGGTTTTATCACTATGTCTAAGCTCATATGAACTTGACCATCATGTCTACAGAACCATGTAGAAGGATATCATGAATTGTCATCAAAAACCCAAATATACTTTTCAACAGTCGTTGCTAAGTGGGATGCTGATTTTTATATCAAAGTCGATGATGATGTACATTTAAATCTTGGTTAGTTCTTTTCTTGCTGATTTTTATATCAAAGCCGATGATGATGATGTGCATTTGAGCAAAGAGTATATTTTCACCAACTATTTACACAAAAACTGATGATAGGTATGGTTGGTTCTACTCTTGCACGACATAGATTGAAACCTCGTGTTTATCTTGGTTGCATGAAGTCTGGACCTGTTCTGTCCCAAAAGTAAGTAACAAATTTATTTAATTGGATTCTATTGACCATCATTTTATAGTGCGTGCCAATTTCTACAGTGGTGTCAAATATCGAGAGCCAGAATATTGGAAATTTGGTGAAGAAGGAAATAAGTATTTTAGGCATGCAACAGGCCAAATCTACGCCATCTCCAAAGATTTGGCCACCTATATTTCAGTTAATAGGCAAGTGCATACTTTGGCTTTTTTTTTTTTCCTGTTGAACTGTTATTATATTTTACCTTGTAAGTATCAATCTTTGCCATTGTTGTCATCACCAGGCACATTCTTCATAGATATGCAAATGAAGATGTCTCTCTAGGTTCTTGGTTTATCGGTCTTGATGCTGAACACATCGACGATCGGAGCCTCTGCTGTGGCACACCTCCCGGTAAGATGAAGGAATATATATAAATATTCTTGAATCTTCATATTATTGTTTTGTTGATGATATTATATTAGAATTTGTGATGATTTCCCAAATAGAAGACTCACATATATAATTTCATGGGATATATATCCATGGGGTAGCCATCTTTCTCATTGTTTGGAAACCTCTAGCCTCCAAAATTAATATATTATTTTAACTGAATTTGTCTTTATAACAATTTGAAATCTGGGTATAGACTGTGAGTGGAAAGCTCAAGCTGGGAATCCATGTGCTGCATCATTTGACTGGAGTTGCAGCGGCGTCTGCAAATCTGTTGAGAGAATGGAGAAGGTTCATCAACGCTGTGGGGAAGGTGAGGGAGATATTTGGCACACCAGTTTCTAATAATTTTTTTCCCTCTTTTTAAAAAAAAATAAAAATTTTCCCCGTCTTCCTTTATTTACTATAACATAGCCGTTATTTATATCATCATGAAATTACCAAATGTCCCATTTTTGTTTTTCTGGAACTGTATAGTTTGTATTTGATTAATTTCATTACTGCACATACCCAAATCTCAGTTTATAGGGGGAAAAAGAAGGAACCTCTATCTAGAAATGTGAAAGAATTTCCTTTCTGAATGAGTAAAATAGATTTTATTCTCCTAAATTTTTATTTTACTAAATTTAGATTTTATGAGATATAATTTTAAAATTTTATTAAAAATTCTGTAATATTATCTATTTTGATAATCCGACCTATTTTAAATTAGTTCAACTCATCTATCATCCCACCTGTTAAATGATCCATTTTCATTTCCTTTTCCTTTCACAATATCTCCTCTAGCTTCTTCCTCTTCATAGCTGTGAAATTGTTTAGATTATAGTTGTCCATTTTTCATTAATGCTTGTAGTTTAAGAGAAGAAACTCAGATGGGAAATTTTGTAGAGAAACTCAAAAAGGGGTGGGAAAACCCAGATGAGTTCCTTTTAGTATGGTTGTAGTCGTCTTTACAGTGAAAAAAATAAATAAGTCAAGACCTTTTGCTGGCAGCGAAATCAAGCAGAGGCCCTCTATTTCTTCTTCATATCTTCTCTTCCACTTTGATGCATATGTATAAGGTTTGCTCTTCTCTTCTATTTCCAGCTTCATCATCTCATCTGTCTATCGCATCTTCTTCTTCTCCTTCATCCGTTGCCGTAAAGCTTAGTCGTTCTCATTCATCCATTGTGTGATTCGAGTAATCCCTTCAGTGATGCTAAGAACAGTTTCGAGAGAGCCGACAGATTATGATATGGGCCGTTGTAAGCAAAAGACCCAACAGAGGACATAGCTGAAAAAGTGAGCCCAGCTGAAAAATAGAGTGAAATAAATAGTAAGTAGTGAGATAACTAATTGAAAACACTTGTAACTATTTACATTCAATATTCCTTGTACAAAAACGAATCTTTGGATTCATAAAGAAAAGAATGAAAATCAAGAATGATTCTCCCTCCAAACTTCTTCTATCTCTCTCTATCTTCTTAGAAGTTTCACAACTAGACTTTAAATTAGATGTATCATCGGTGCTCTCGTCCTTTTTATCCATGGTTGAAACTTGTAGCAAGGCTGAGGCTCATACTAAGAGGTTGGAACACATTGAATCAGAAATTAAAGATCTTGATGCAATGTCGAAATCACACATAATATATAAAAGATGAATCTTGGTAGTTAGTCCGAGGTCTAGATGTCACGAGTCCATTTTTTAAAAATGGATTCCGCCCCGTGAGGTGCGAAGGACCAACAACTTAACAAGGTAGTATGGTTAGATAAAGAGTTGTATATAAATCTATTGTCTAATTGCATAAGAAGTTTATGACATTTATAAAGAAAAGTCTATGAGAGTTTAATAGTTAAACCGTACCCTAGGATTTTCTAGGAGCACGGTAAATGGAAGGTCAGTCTAGTACAATAATAGTCATATACAATTCTTGTAGAAATTCCTCGTGCTTCTCATTACATGGATGACACATACACCTTGCTAGAGGTGAATATGTGTTTGGTGGTTTAAGTCAACTTGATCATAAAGAATGATCATGTTGACTATTTATTTTAAACAGTGTTTTCAAAGTCAAACGGTTCATTCGCAAAAAATGGATAAAACTCACGTTGTTGTGGGGCCCATCTGTTGTGGGAATGTAGAACATATTCGGTAACACACACTAAGATTTATCAGATCGATGTTAGATTCTAAATTGGAGAATTTTGACTTGTTCATAGTAAACTTGTTTTAAAAGGTTAAATCATTAATTTGATAAGTCTAAGTCACACTCGCACTACTAGCAAAACCGATTTAGATTTAATTAGAAATTAAATAATTAATTAGAAAAATAGTATTTTGACTAATATAATTATTAAATAGAGATTTAATCATTATAAAGTCATAGAACTTTTCAGTTCAAAATAAAATTCGTTGGGTCATTAAAGTGTTAATGAGACTAAACGGGCTTACAGGCAAGATCCAAATTAAAGTCTACATTTTTATCAAAAAAAATTATATTTTAATTTAGAAATACGAGATTAATTTAAATTTTCTGAAAACAAGAATTAAAAATAATTTTGGAAAATCCGAACATGGTTAAATTAATTAATCGAGCCTAGGAGGCCTAATAGGGTTAAGGCGTAAGAGGCTTATGCCCTTAAATAAAGGCACAAAACCCTAGGGCTTCTCCTCATTATGTGTGTCGCCTATTTGAGTGAGAGATAGAGAGAGAAATTATTTCTCATATTATATTTTCTTCTCCTTCTCTATTTATTTGATTCAAGAGTTAGAGTAATTCAAACTCAAATCTAACGTTCGAGTTGTCGACTGTGTGGACTAAGAATAGAGACCGGGTGATAGTGAAGGATTGAGGCAGCAACAACGGTGTGTGAACGGCGACAATAGTGGCGGTAGTATGAAGGTCCGGTGACGGCAGTAAAGAAAAAAAAAAGGGTGAAATTCCATCTGGAACTTGGAGGAAATTAAGGGCTCTATATAATCTCGTTTCCCCTTAAATATTCTATTTTGATAAATTTTAAATGTCTATGAATCCGGATGCTAAAAGACATAGCATCAAACCGGTATACTTGGTAGTTCATTGCTTGGGTCCAGATGCCACGTGTCTATTTTTTGAAAATTGATTCGGCCTCGTTGTGTGAGAAGAAACCATCGACTTACACCCTGCTGGTCGACCTCTTGTTCTCCTTGGTGCTATAGGGAGTGGCATTAGATTTCCTCATATGGAGGTTGCAATGTATCTGATCTCACTATAGTACCACTATGTCCTCCAACAATATTCATCTCTCTTTGGAATTCATATATGGTGATAGTTGTAGGTTGATCATTCAGACTTTATTCCCAGAAATAGAATGAAACTGTTGATGCAAAAATTTGTCAACTAACAATATATCCATGACCTACCATGGTACATCAAGAAACAAACAAGGTTGTTGGGGGGTTTTGTTAATCAAAACCCCTTCCAATGCTAAAGTTAGAGAGAAGAATATAGTGTTAGCCTTATTAGACTAATTTTTGGTTAAATCCTTGTTAATTAATCTTCCAAATTTTAGAGATAGAATGAAGATATCCCCTTAAGGAAATATTATCACATATTCAATGTATAAATATTATATGATTTTCTAAACATAGCCTTGCATCAATGGTATAAGTTGTGGAATCAATTCCCTTGACTTATTTTTCCTTTTTCGCTATGTATTGCGAGTGTGAGTCTTTTGGCGTCGTTTATTTGTAATTATAGAAACTATTTTGGAGGTGATTGTTTAATTCTCTAAGGGAAATGAAACTGAGAAATGTAATAAGAATGAAAAGCAATGAAATCCACCAATTCTTTTATTATTTTGATAAAATTAAACCAAATGAAAAAATTGAATACTATTTTCATTAATACTAAGAATACCAAGCACTTAATTTAACAGCACTTAATTTATATCTGATTGAGAGCACGATTGTCATGTCATGCCTTGTGGATCTTGAATTTTTTCTTTGTTTTCTCCTTAAAAGGTTTGGTGGGTATGGTCCCCCCACAATTTATATTTAAACAATAAGATTCATTCATAAAAAAAATGAGTGAATTTGATCTCATCATATGGGGGTGGGGGGGGGGGGAGGCTTTGTAGGTCAAATTACTTGAAACTTGAAATATTCTAATTCAATTGGTTGGTCGCATCCATATATGAAATGTATTTGGATTAGTTATGCATTAAATTTAATTTATTAATAAAAGTGTATCTTATTATTTAAAATATTATCTAATTAATTATTTTGAATGAAATATTATATTTTTATTGATTTAGTCAAAAACCAACTAAATATATTTCTAAATATTTTTTCCCCCGTCGTTTGATGATTTTGATACGTGAGAGAGAAACAAATATGAAATCAATCAGAGAAAGTATTGACTCCTAAACTTTGTTGTTAGAAAGCTCGGCTTATGGCGCTTCTTCAGTCAATCACTTTGAATGAGGATTTTTTTTTTCTTAGTCGCTTCACTATTGTTGATTAGGAATTTGGGAGAAAACATGGAGTCGAAAAAGAAAAGTTACAAGTAGAAGAAGTAGCCACACGCGCTAGAAAAGTCAAAGTCCGAAAAACGTGAAAAACAAGACCGGCCGCGAGTACGGACCAACAGGGAGCCCTGCAGCACAATATCGCGTAAAACTATTAAACTATATCTAATCCATATAAGCAAGCACACACACACAGACAGAAACCACCCAACAAACCTAACTAAAAGGAATTGATAAGGACGAAAGAGAGAAATAACGGTGCAGATCAATAAAACACAGTTCTCTCTCTTTCTTCCCATTCTGATTGCCATTGGTTTCCTTTCCCCAAAACACAAGTATAATAAAAAAATCGAATCTTACCCGCTTCGTACTTATTAGTAGTCCTTTGAGTTCTAATACTGAGAGTCTGAGAGAAGCGAAGCCGATCATTTTGAGCCAATTGTTTCATTCCTTTTCTGGGCAAAAAAAATTATATTTGGATAAAAGAGAAGAAACATTTTTATCTGGTCCTACGGCAACCTGAACGACACATCTATCTACGGCTCATCTCTGAATCCTTATCCACAGTATCTCTTCCTTCTCTGTCATCTTCTTCTTCAATCTGCTGCTAAACCCCTGCGGAAAAGTCCATAATACCTTAATCCCATTTCTCGTTCATCAACCATCTTTTTCTTTTATCTCCGACCACTTGTTTTTATTTTATTCATTTCTTAATTTCTTTTAAATTCCTACAATTCTTTTAAATTTTCTTTTGTTTCTGGGTTAAAAAGGGTTTATCTGATTCTCCTCTCCCTCTCTCGAAACCCTCGTATAGTCGCCGCGCTTTAACGCCATATCAGTCCGATTATATCGAGGGTTTTCTTTTTTCCTTTTTTCTTAATTTTCTGTAATCGCTTCTTTTTTTTTTTTTGTTGGGAAAAAAGTCTTATGGGTTTGGATTCAATCCTGCTAGAGTTTTTGCGACGACCCACAGTTGTGGATGTGGTGGGTAGACTTATGATATTTCTTGCTCGCATCTGGATCGGGATTATTGTCGGAGTATTGGTCGGATGGGTGTGGAAACCTAAATGGGCTAGTTTCAGTAGAGAACTGTTGGATTCGTCCGCTTTGAAAAATTCTTTGTCGACTGCCTCTTCAAAGCTTCAGCTTCAGCTTCCTGCCTTGTCTTCTTGGACTTCTAATGATGGGGTTGAGAAGGAGGTCTTCACTTCAACCAAATCTGATCGCAGGTTTGTTAAATTTATGTTTTAATGGTAGAAAAAAATCAGACCCCTACGGGATGCCCAAGCGGTTCGGTAGGGTGACTCTCTGGGTTTGTCCTGGTTCAAGCCTGGTTCAAGCACCCGCACAACATTTGGTATTATGCTTCAGATTTATCTGATGATGTTGCGGGTCTAACCGCTCTCCAGGATTTGTAACCCAGCGCCAAAGGCGCGTAGAGAGGAGTTCCCCGGGTTTCCAATTAAAAAAAAAAAAAATCCATTTTTCGTTTTCTCTTTTAGATGACAATTCGGAAGGTTAGAAGCTGAATTAAGGTTTTGTTGTAATAAGTTTTGCTTCTGCAGTTCTTCCCAAAAGGTTGAGAGTGAAACTGCCACCCCTGTGAGAGAAGAGGATTTGAATTATCTTTTTAGACTTGTAGAGGAGAGAGATGGAGGTCCTGTATGGATTCCGATGATGGATAGGTCTACTCCAACAATGGGCTATCGTGCATGGCGGAGAGACCTTGAGGTATATTGACTGAACTGGCGCTTGTAAAACTGTATTTTGACTTTTTGTGGCTGGAATGGACTTTTTTGGGATGATGAGTGAAGCTAAGTTGTTGGTATTTTGTGGGTTCAAGGTAGATTTTTAGACCTTAATTAGCATTTCAAATTGCAAACTCATGTGAACTTAGAAATTTCAATTATTGAAGTGGAGTATGATGAGTATTAATTTGGGTGATATGTTTGTGCAATGCTAGAGTGGACCTCCACAATACAGAAGCAGTACCATATTTGAGGATGCTACTCCTGAGATGGTGAGGGATTTCTTTTGGGATGATGAGTTTAGATTGAAATGGGATGATATGCTTATGGATGCTGAAACTTTGGAGGAGTCCTCTACCACTGGAGCTATGGTTGTCCGCTGGGTTCGAAAGGTGAGACTTTTATTTTTTATTTTTTTATATATATATAAATAATTATTATTATTAATCTTATCATCATCCTCTTTTTCCTATGTTGATTGTGATAGTAGCATCATTTTATTTACTTTATTGTTTGTGGGGCAGTTTCCCTTCTTTTGTAGCGATAGAGAATATGTGATAGGCCGGAGAATTTGGCAATCGGGCCAATCGTTCTACTGCGTGACGAAGGTAAGAGTATTTCTATCTTTTACCTTTATTTTTGCTCCATTTTGATTTTTTGTTCTTTTTTTTTCATCTCTTAGCATTTTATGTGGAGCTTTTGAGTTTGTCAAATCTAGATATGATTATCTTATTTTAAGGAGGCAGCTTTTGAATGCACTAGTTTCTCCTCCATGTGGATTTGAATTTAGATCAACTGGAGTTTTAAATAAATGGTGCTAAGATTTATTGTTAAGGAAACTGAATTTGTATTTGGATGAGCTATTGAAGCAAACTCTTGTTATGTAGTCGCAAATTGGATATTAGGGCCAACTTCAATCTTAAACTGTGAACTGAATGGTCCCAAAAGCTCGCACGTTAGTGGGAACGACTCAGTTTTGAGTAGATTTATTTATGACTAAACTAGTATTAATGACAGCCAGTTCTGGTCCATGACTTAGGCTTTGCAAAATGTCAATTTTAGTCATTTTATCGTTGTGAGATATTCTAGGCACTGAATTTTCTTTGTTGTTCGACTTGATTTGGAGTATTCATAAACCAATGCTAATTGGAATTGAACTAAGCTAATTTACCCATTTCTCAGCTCATAGCATCAAGATAACAATTACCCTTATAAAGTGCTCATTTCAAACGAGTTGTACTAGTTTATAATAGATATATTTTTAAAGCATTATCCTTTTACTATTGTTAATACAAATTGTTCTGAAAATAATTGATGGGCATGTCCTTTGATTTTCGTAGGGTGTACGATGCCCCTTGGTCCCAAGACAAAACAAGCCTAGACGTGTTGATTTGTACTATTCAAGTTGGTGCATCCATCCAGGTAATTGCACTAGCTTCTATTGTCTTTATCTTGATGTTTCTTTATGCATTATCCTTGCATTTACACAACTTTGCAAAAGTAGATATCTTGTTCCTCTCATTTCCTTGGAAGCAAGATGCAAATGATTTATGTTTCCATTTATGGAAAAGAGAAGAAAGTGTTTTGCTTCCAAATTCAGTATTGCTTTAAATATTAGTATTGCTTTAAATATTAGTACTGCTTGTAGATACAAGTCGCATTCATTGCTAAAACTTACTGTTAAGTGTCTTTTTAACATTTGCGCATGGAACAGTTGAATCGAGAAAGGGGGATGGCTCACTTACTGCTTGTGAGGTCTTGCTCTTTCATTATGAAGACATGGGAATTCCTTGGGAAATTGCAAAACTCGGAGTTAGGCAAGGTATGTGGGGAGCTGTTAAGAAGATCGAGCCGGGCCTACGAGCATATCAAGAGGAGAAATCATCTGGGGCCTCACTTTCACACTGTGCTCAGTTGGCCCAGATTAATACAAAAGTCAGTTCTGAGTACTTGAGATGCTTAGAAAGCAGTGGATCTAGTGATTCATCGTTGGAGGTTGAGAAGACTGACGAGTTCGAGAAACCCGGAGGGAAGAATATACCAAAGATTGTATTCATTGGTGGGGCTATTGCCTTGGCTTGTGGTCTGGACCAGGGATTGTTGACTAAGGCAGTTATATTTGGAGTAGCAAGGCAGTTTGGTAAAATCGGAAGGAGGTTATGATAAGAGTTTTCTCTAGTTGTATTGCCTCTTTGCATCAAATTATAGGACGAGAAACTGACTGACTGAAGAATTTTTCCACAAAGGATTTGAGGGCTGAGATACGAAACGGCTTTGGATCTAGAATGGAGATACATATCTAGGAAATTTATGATCATTTATTTAAAAGGTAAAAGGGTTATGGGAACCGTTTATGGTGCATGAATAACATATGATTCAAGTTTATTTCATGTTCTTCTACGTCTTATATTTTTTGTAGTTTGATATCATTCTGCATAAACGATTTGGAGAAAATAGAACTCTTCAATATTGGTTCTGATTTCAGAAAACTTTGTTGGTCGTTGCGCAAAATAGAATATGCCGTCTCTTGCTTTACTTTCTGCTTAATTCAAGTTATCCTGAAAAAGTATCATGCGCTTTGTGATGGTAAGGGGGAATCTTCTAATGAAACTAGATATTAAAAAATCATATATATATATATCATATATTAAAATGTGTAAAAGCAGTTGACTGTTAATTTTTGTTTAGAATTGTCAGCTGTCTGATAAAATTTTCAAAGTGTTAGAATTTCATAGTCATAATAATTTGATTGTTATGATTAATTAATGGGTAAATGATGTTTTACTGTCCTATAGTATATAAACTTAGTCAATTACTATAGTGTATTATGGAAATATATATTTTATTACTTTAAATTAGGATAAATTATCTGTGAAATCATTTGAGATTTATTGATATTATAGATGAATCTCTTAATTTTTTAAAAATTATAAGCGGATTCGTTCGGAGATGCCTTAATTACAAGTGAATCTCTTGTGTTTTTAGAATTCTCTTGTGTTTTTAGAATTATAAGATCTCTTCATATTTCTCTTAAATTATAAGTGAATCTTCTCAACTTTGAACTAAATTGCAGGTTTAATTCTTAATGGTAAATATTATATCCGACGTGGAACCAATTTTTATAATTTATCATAGTATTTCATTAATGGTAGTTTTACAAGCTCTTTATAGCAATATATGTTTTAAAAAAATAAATTCATATATTAAATACGTAATTACTTAAGATATTCTCATTTTATTTTATGAAAAACTTCAAAATTTTTGAATTACATTACCTAAGAAAGTTAAATACGACTTATAATAAAAATAACTAAACTCATTTATCATATTTTATAATGAAAATTATATCAATATATTTATATGAAGTTTTTTAGCTTATATTAATTCAGTGAACGTTAGAAAATTAAGATTTAATATTAATCATTAATAATTAAACTTGTAATTAATAGCAAACATAAGGGGATTACTTATAATTTAAGACAAATATGAGGAGATCCTCTTTAAATTCTAAAAGCTCAAGAGATCCACGTGTAATATATGAAAAATCTAAAGGGATCTACTTATAATTTAAGGAAAAGTTTAAGAAATTCACTTATAATTCTTAAACATCAAGAGTTAATGTGGACATTTTTCCCAATTTCAGCATGAGTGTCGGTTCCGATCGGGAAATTAAGTATTGGAACTGGTCTCAGTACCAAAATCGGTATTTAAACTGGGTAACGGGATCGGTACCAGAATTGATTTTTGTTTGGGTCCTTATCCCGAATATACTATTAATAAAATACAAAACAAAAATATTATATAAAAAAAAAAAAAGAAAAGGAAACATTAATATGCTGATGTCTTCTTCTTGGGCCATGCCAGGCCTATCCTGATTAATTTTTTGGACTATTTAACAATTAATGATTAATATATAAATTCTTTTACTATAAATGTTTTTACTATAAAACTTTTCCAAACTGTTTACAAATTTTCCTCATACCCTACCTTCTTTCTTAGTTTTCTAACGCCACTTTAAGGTCGGGTTTTCTTTTTTCTCCCCCCCCCCCTCCCCGGTCCCTCTCCATTAACGCACGTTTGAAATTTTGAATTTTTACTATTAACCTTCATCAACAAACCCATTCGACCTCACAAACTCATTGGAAGTTAGAATTTCCGTTGAAAATAAACTTAGTGCATTTTGAAAAATCACGTTGGCTCGAACTCGTGGGAATGTGAAGGAAGATAAACAAAAAAAAAAGGAAGCTGATCCTTCAATCTCAACTCAATGGGAAGTTGAGTGGTTTCAAGCGGTGTTGGAAAACCCTCTTCCGAGTAATCCGGTAAGCATCCCAAAATCCTATTTAAAAAATGGCCCTATGAAGGGACTTTCGACCCATAGAGTTACTCTATGGGTCGAAAGGCCTTGACTTGTAAAGGAGATTTTGACCCTTAGAGTTATTCTACAGGTTGAAGGGCCTTGATCTATGAAGGGGCTTTGACCTTTAGAATTACTCTATGGGTCGAAAGACCTCAGCCTGTGAAAGGGTTTTCAACCTTAGAGTTACTCAGGTCGAAAGGCCTTGACTTGTGAAAGGGCAGTGCCAAAAAACCCTCTTCTGAGTAACCCGATAAGCATCCCAAAATCCTATTTAAAAATGGTCCTATGAAGGGACTTTCGACCCATAGAGTTATTCTATGTGCTAAAGAGCCTCGAATTGTGAAGGGGCTTTTGACCCATAGAGTTACTCTACGGGTCAAAAGGCCTTGACCTGTAAAGAGGCTTTAGACCCTCAGAGTTACTCTATAGGTTGAAGGGCCTCGATTTATGAAGAGGTTTTGACCCTTAGAGTTACTCTATGGGTTGAATAGTCTCGACCTGTGAAAGGGTTTTCGACCCTTAGAATTACTCTACAGGTCGAAATGCCTCGACCTATGAAAGAGCTTTCACCCTTAGAGTAACTCTACGGGTCGAAAAGCCTCGACCTGTGAAAGGGCTTTCAACCCTTAGAGTTACTCTACGGGTCGAAAGGCCTCAACTTGTGAATGACTTTTTGACTCGTAGTTCGAATCATAGTGTTTACTCTCTGGGTTGATGAGGGCCCTATGAAGGGTCCTTCGACCCATAGAGTAAACTAGCAGTTATGCGAGTGTACTCTATGGATCACACTCCCTTTCACAGGTCAAGGTCCTTCAACCCATAGAGCACATTATTTTTTATTTTTTGTAAATTTTGAAGTATTTTTCTATTGATTAGCTTAAATATTTGTGTAGACTAATATTCAACTTTTGAATTTATTGATTTTCAGGGTGATCAACCTCTAATCCATCCCTAGCTTCATCTAGTAATCGACGATGGTCTCCGCTTCAAGTGTCGTACTACCATGATATCAAAGTAAGAAGTTGCGATCAATGACATTAAAGAAAAGCTCAATCCATGATAGTTGAAGTTGTTTAGAGTAACTTGCATAGGCCACTTTCTTTATGTGAAGGCGAATCTTACAAATTATGGCCAAATTATAAACTTTTTCCTTATCTGATGACCCGAGTGCAAGAAGAAGTACGAGGTGGTTTAAGCATCAAACAAAGCATGTTCAGTTCAGTCTAAGGGAATTTGCAATGGTGACAAGGTTGAAATGTCATGAATACCATCTTGGCCACATTATTAAGCGGATAGGAAAAGATGACCACTTGTTGAGGGAGTATCTTTTTGGGAATAGTGTACAACTTTCAGAGTTTGTACGAAGATTCAAATCAAATGTTACTACATGGACCAACGATGATGATTAAATTGTGAAGATGGATCTTGTCATCATTGAGGGAGTCATCTGGGCCTAGGTAAAGAAGAGTAAAATCTGTGAATTTACATTAAGCATAGCCAATAATTTTAACTAGATATCCCTTACCCTTAGGGTAGAGTGACTTATGAGAAAATCATTCAGGCTCTTAAGAGGAATATTAAGGAGAAGACCTTTGCACATAGACTTTCTACTAAAGAGAAGGATAATGAGGAAACATATACCTTAGACGGGAATCCATTGGCTTTATAGGTCGCATTTTCTATTTTAATTTGTTATTTGGCTTTCATTTTCTTGAGTTATGTTTGCTTAGCCACCCATTACCATGCAAATATTTGCATATGAAGCCATTCCTTATCTTGCAAAGCGAGCTGCATTGCATAATAAATAAAATATCATCCCTCGGATTTTAAGATGGTTATCTAGGGACTCACCTGTAACTCATGACAATCTGAGATGTGGACAAGGAAAAAACATGTAAACATTTGTTTTATTGAATGAATTTTACCTTTATTTAATACAACTCATCATTCGTGGAATCTTGAAACAACCAAGGAAGAAGCAGCTAAGGAGTATTTACAAGCTTTGGTACCTTTCGCGAATGAGGACGATGAAGTAGTAGACATGTTGAGTAGATAATTGGAACAAGAATAAGAAGAAGAAGAAGGTACAGAAGAATAAGAAGAAAAAAAAACATACAATAGAAGAAGAAAGGAAAGGAAGAAGAACAAAATGAGAAAAAAAAAAAAGAAGAACAAAATGAAAAAAAAAAGGAAGAAGAAGAAGAAGAAGAAGGTATAAGGGGAATTGATAAGGGAGACTATTTCTATGAAGTGTTGGAGAAGAAGATTGAGTCTCATTTTATAGGTTGGATAGAGAAATTCAAGAACATGTTCAAATAATTGAGAGATAACTTAAAGAATGTTTTGGATTAGATGGATAAGAAGTTAACAAAGGTGCTGGAACTGGCTTCACCCATCACATCTCCCAATTATTCGCCTTCACCTTCCATGTCTCCATTTGTCTATCACTATGACTCTCCACCACGACCTCTGTCCATTGTGTCTGCTAACGATGGATCGAGTAATGCCAACCTTATAGGCAAGGAAGATGCTGAGGATTCGACCAAATCATATGTGACCCCGCCCATACTTAAGACGAGACGGGGTGAGAGGATGAAGAGGCTTGAGCTAACAATCATATCTCCTTTTATAGACATAGGAAAAAAAATGAAAAATAAAAGAAGAAATAGGGATTGATGGTGAAAACACTCCTTACTCCTAATAAGGTGAACGACAGAACAATATAGACATGGTTAGAAGCCAAAACGGATCCGTAAGTATAAATTCATATCCTTACTCCAATTTAGGTTATTTTTTATTATATATGGTTATGTCAATATCTTACTCGTCTTGGTTTTCTCATGACAGGTCATCTGTCATAGGTTTTGATGGAATTCACCTAGCTAGACAATTGTTTTTAGAATATACTCATTTTTTTAGAATATACTCAAACCTAAGTCATGGCTACATAGTTTCATAAGTATTCAAAATCGATAGGATTTATGGATGAATTTCTTAAAAATTTATTTTACTTCACTTATAATTTTCTTTTTCTTTGTAGCACGTCAATGAGTATATGTTCTTGCTTCGAACGGGATAATATAAATTTAATCAATCGCTCGACCAGTCCGCCGCTTTCATAAATTAGATGCTCTCTCAGTTTGTGGACAATTATCGGAATGTTACTTTTTCCTTTTTCAAGAAGGGGGACCGACTAACTCATGTATGGGAAATATACTTGATGATGATGGACTATGCTGAGGGACATAACCCAGTTGGCGGTATTACACAGAAGCACGTAAACCCGATTTACATCCCTTTCAATATCAAGAATGAGCATTGGGCTGCCTTGGTAATGAAGATTACTGAACACAAGATCAAAATCCTTCACAGCTTATCTAGAAGCAAGTACTAGAACAAGAAGATAACTGAATTTCTTAAACCTTTAAGTGTCATGCTCCTATACCTGTTGAGGAGTGGTGGAACGGATTGCGGTGGTCACCGACTTGATGAGGACATAGGGATTGCCAAAAGGGATTGTTGTGTGTATATGTTAAAGTATCTAGAGTATCACCACGCTGGTCTTGATTTAATGCTAATTTATGAGGACAATATACATCTTTTCTGCCGTCAAATAACATGTAATATTTATCAATGCTATATAGATTTTTAATAGTGTAAACTTTTTAGCATATAAATGGAAATATGCTTATATAATTTTGCATTGATGCTAATTATTTTTTGCAAATTACAAGTATAATCCAATTTATGAATATAAGAATCTTCAACATCTAATACATGTACAATAAAATTTCCAAATTATATGTGCAAATTACATGTACAATCCAATTTATGAATATAACTATGTACAATCCAACCATTTGAGAGTAAAAAGTTTATGTACTGAATACTCAACGAGTCAACGAGTGTTTTGAAGACCTATCGATCTGTAGAGTATTGAGATTAGAGAGTCAAAAGTCTTTGTACTGAATACTCTACGGGTCGACAGATCTTTAAAAACCCGTTGACTGGTAGAGTATTGAGGTCAGAGAGTCAAAAGTATCTATACTGAATACTCTACAGGTTGATGTGTATTCAGAATACCCGTCGACCTATAGAGTATTGAGGTCTGAAAGTCAAAAGTCTCTATACTGCATTCTACGGGTCGACGAGTATTCAGAACACCCATCAACTCATAGAATTTTGAGGTTAGAGAGTTAAATGTCTCTGTACTCAAAACTCTACATGTTTTAAGTGGTCAAAAGTGGTCAATATTGTTCAAAATTGGTACAATGTCGGTCAAAAGTGGACAAAAATGTTCAAGAATTCACAAAAAAGATTGCTAATCCCTCACCACCCATCCATATTTATAATGAATATTTAAAGGTGAAAATCCTACACATTATATCACAAGCTATTAGAAAGCATTAAAAAAAGCTTTCGTACTCTCAAATATTTCTCTCTTCAACAATTTGTTCCTAAAAAAAAAGTCATGATACGTATCTTTGGCATCTTCAGTTAGGACATATCAATCTTGATAGGATCAACAGGTTACTAAAGGATGATCCTTTAAGAGAGCTAACTGGTGGCACACTTTCATGTTTGTGAATCTTGTCTAGAAGGAAAGATGACTAAAAAATCTTTCTCTGCAAAGGGCCAAAGAGCCAAAGAACCTTTTAAATTAGTATATAGTGATGTCTATGGTCTTATAAATGTACAAGCAAGAAGTGATTATGAATATTTCATTACCTTCATTGATAACTATTCTAGATACGGATACGTATACCTAATGCAAAGAAATCTGAAACTTCTAGAAAGTTCAAAGAATTCCGAGTATAAGCTGAAAAGTAATTAGGCAGATCACTTAAAACGCTTTGATCTAATCGAGGAGGTAAATACCTTGATTTTGAATTCAAGGATTATTTACTAGAGCATGGAATTCTATCCCAACTCACAGCACCTAGAACACCACAACAAAATGGTGTTGCAGAAAAGAGAAACATAACCTTATTGGATATGGTTAGGCCGATGTTAAGCTATTCATCACTACCACTCACGTTTTGGGGATATGCACTTTAAACTGCGACATACATTTTGAATGTAGTTCCATCTAAATATGTACAAAAGACACCTTTAGAGTTATGGAATGACATTAAACCTAGTTTATGCTATTTTCACATATTCCCAGTGTCTAACACATGTGCTGAAATCCAAGATCGGGAAGTTGGATTCGCGATCTGAAGTTTGCATATTCATTGGCTATTCTCTCGACATAAGAGGAGGTTACTTTTATAGTCATAGTGAGAAAAAAATGTTTGTGTCGACAAATGCAACTTTTCTCGAACATGACTATATGACAAACTATAAACCTCGTTGTAAGGTAGTACTACAGGAATTGAATTATGATCAAATCAGACCATTTCAATCACCATTTGATGAACAACAACATCATGAGACCATCGATCCTAATTAGAACACCCTGGTAGCTCGTCATAGTGGGAGGATTGTGAGACAACCCATTCGCTATGAGAACGAAGCACGTGTTCTAGTGTCAGACACCAACCAGGTTGATCCATTGACCTTTAAGGAAGCAATGAATGATACTAACAAGGATGAATGGCAAGATGTAATGAACCAAGAAATGGAATCCATGTATTCCAATTTTGTTTGGGAACTTGTAGATCCACCTAAAGATGTCAAGCTCATTGGATGTAAATGGATCTACGAGAAGAAAAAAGGCATAGATGGGAAAGTGGAGACTTTCAAGGCACGACTTATACCAAAGTGTTATACCCAAAAAGAATGAGTCAATTATAAAGAGACTTTCTCTCCCATTACCATGCTAAAGTCGATACACATTCTTTTATCCATAGTCGCTAGTTTAGACTACGAGATATAGCAAATAGATGTTAAGATAGCTTTTCTAAATGGCTATCTTGAAGAAAGCATTTATATGATGCAACCAGAAGGTTATATGCAAAAAGGCCAAGAGCAAAAAGTTTGCAAGCTGCTTAGATCCATTTATGGATTGAAGCAAGCCTCTAGGTCATGGAACCTAAGGTTTGATAAGACAATTAAGACATATGGGTTGGAGCAAAACGTTGATGAACTATGTGTCTATAAAAACACATCAAAAATAAGAAAGTGGTCTTCTTAGTTCTTTATGTTGACGATATTTTATTCATAGGAATAATGTAGAAATATTGTCTAACGTAAAGAAATGGTTAGCCGAGTAATTTCAAATGAAATATTTAGAAGAAGCAAGCTATGTTCTAGGAATCCAAATTATGAGAAATAGGAAGAATAAGCTTTTGACACTATCTCAAGCCTCTTATATAGATAAGGTGATGGCTCAATTCTCAATACAAAACTCCAAAAAGGGTTAATTACCGACCAGACATGGAGTAATACTTTCTAAGAAGCAGTGTCCAAATACACCTCAGGAAGAAGAAGAGATGAGACAGATTCCCTATGCCTCATTTGTAGGCAATCTTATGTACGCCATGTTATGTACAAGACCTGACGTTTGTTATGCAGTAGGGATTGTTAGTCATTATCAATCAAATCCAAGTTTAGAACACTGGATAGTGGTAAAGCATATTCTCAAGTATCTTCAGAGAACGAGAGACTATATGCTTATTTATTCAAGTGGAGACCTAAACCCCACTGGATACACTGATTCTGATTTTCAATCAAATATAGATAGTCGAAAGTTGACTTTTCGATCAATGTTCACATTTGGTGAAGGAACTGTAGTTTGGAGAAGTATCAAACAATCAAATATTACATATTCTACCATGGAAGCCGAATACATAGCGGCTTGTGAAGATTCGAAAGAGACAGTTTGGCTGAGAAAGTTCTATATTGATATGAAAGTTGTTCCAAATATAGATAAGCCACTAGTCCTATTCTATGATAACAGTAGAGCAGTGGTTAATTAAAAAAAAACAAGAAATCATAAAAGAAGCAAACATACAAAGAGAAAATATCATCTTATTAGAAAGATAATATGCCAATACTAATTTCAGCATCAATACATACAAGCCCTCCTTATCTCCTGACCAAGTATGGTTATTGAGCTTTGGTCTAATACTCAAACTTCTTTTAGATCAACTCATAAGCTAAATTAAAATTTTATCTCAGTACTCGTGTTAATTGACAATTTATAACCGACGACTTACTATTCAAAAAAATATTATAACGCCAAAAAATCATTAATTTAAGCCCTTGGCTCTAAATAATAACACTTTAATTATTTTTAAATTAAAAAAAAAAAAGGGAAAGAGGGTGTGCTGCCCTTTATCGCCCCTACCAACAGAGTGAAAATGGGACATATATTGAGGAATTTATTTATGCTACGGAGCGGATAGTCCGATCCGTCCGCTCCATAACCCTAACGCATGAGTAGAAGAAACAAAATAATATTTTATCAGACAAAATACCAACGTCCGCAGCAGAAGTCCTGCGTTGTCGTTTACTTGTTGTACCTTGAAAATTATTTTTGGCTCTCGTCTCTACAAAGAACCCTAATACGCACCTGGGCCTTGTACTTGGTTGAACACTTTGAGGTTTTAGCAAATAGAAATTGTGAATTCGCAAGTATGGCTGTAGGTCTTCGACATTTCGCCGCGAGAGTTGGTGAAGGTGCAGGTGAACCAGTTCTCGATGCCAACAATGGCGAGGAGCTCGTGCACGTACAATCTGACGTCGCCATCGTTCTCGCCAATCGCCCTCCGGAGTCCCATGGCACTCTCTACATCTCTACCAAGTACTCTCTTTCTCTCCCTATATGCCTCTCTCACTATCTAGGTATTCATTTATCTGTCTCATTTTTTTCTATTGCTTTCTTTGAAGAGAAAGGGGAATTGTGGCGAAAAACGAGAATTTGATTCAAACGAATGTTCTAAGTGGGAGTTCTAATTTTCTTATTAATATCCAGATTATATAAAATGCTTTGTAATTTATTTGTTTACGTATTTCTCTGAGTGCTTTATTGTAAATGATGATCTGTGAAGGTGTGGGTTGATTAGGGGGCTTACAAGGATAACCTTCTTAGGTAATGTTGGAACAAGTGGTCTTAGAGTTAATGTGAAAACTGAAACTTTTTGGCAGGCAAGTGGTGTGGTTGAGTGATGTTGATAGGGAAAAAGGTTATACAGTTGATTTCTTGTCTCTGTCACTCCACGCCATATCTAGGGACCCAGAAGCCTACCCTTCCCCTTGTATATATGCACAGGTATTCAATTCAAGTTTCACCCTCCTTGATGTTCATTAATATGCTAAAGATTTGAGGTGGCCTCCTTTAGAGTTTAAATTACTATCATTCATAGCTCTTAAGCATCATCATACGTCCTTATAAGAAAAGCATCATCTAATTATAGCATGTATTGCTCTGATTGGATATGTGGCTGTGGCCATTGTCCTACTTTTTTTCCGGTTACTTTGTATTAAGGTCATACAATTTTTATTTTTCATTTATAATTTTACATAAAAAGTTTATAAGGCTTCAAACCAGCTTCAACACATATGCAAAGTTTATTTCTGAATATCAAATTGGAGGTTGATTTTAGATAATTCAATTCCTAAAAGGGTGTTTTGAAGATGTTTTTCCAGTATAAGAAAATCTAGTAACGTTTCCACCCACCAAAATTGTACCAAAAGAACACTCAACTTTGAAAACATATTTCTGTCATGTCTTGATTTACTTCGCTTGTCTAAATGGTTTTCCTGGTTTCTTTGAATCTTATAGAATCTTGTATGCTTTTGACTTCTTAAAATATGGAAAGTGCTGGTGTGTAGATGATAACTTTCAAACCATTCTGTGAGAATGGTTATTTTGTTTCAAGCGTTCTGCCCAAATAATTTGTATAATCATCATGAATTTATGGGAATAAATTATGTCCTATTTTTAATATGATCATGAACCACCTAGGAAGATGGACCTCTCTCTACTAAATGATGATGTCTAAGATCAAATATATAGATCAAGTATGGAATGCAACAACCACTCAACAATTTTTTGTAAAATTATTTTAGAACCTGTCTTTTTATTTGTTAGTTTTGTTAGTCTCTATTTGCAAAATGGAAATCTTTTTTATTATTTAATTTTATTTATTTGTATATGATGAGTTAAATAGCTTAGACATGTGGTTTAAGAATTCCAAGAAGATTAACTCTTTGGCATCTTAATGAGCTCTATTGCATAAATGCTCTTTGCACCCACCAAAAATTGATAAAGTTATTATTGTCCATCATTTTTATTTTACGCCTATTGGAAATAACTCGATTACTTATAATTTTGACCTTTTTTTTTTTCCTTTTTATTTTATTTTATTATAAATATGTGTAAAATGTTCTCTTTCATTTAATCTTATATAAATATGATTTGTTTGAAGATTGATATTGACGACGATGGAGAGGAGTCGGAGAGCTCAGATTTAGAGTCTAATGATGCCTTAGACGTATCGAAGATCAGAGAATTGAGACTTGTACCATCAGATCCTAGCCAATGTATCCTTTAACTGTTACTCCATCTCTTTTTATTTCCATGTGTCAATGTTGACTTAGTTGTCACACAGCTATTATGTTTCTGTACTGTTACTGGCAATTGATTACTAGTGTCTTGATTTCTTTATTGGTAGTGGATATTCTTTTCGAGGTTTTCTGTGAGTGTGCTGAACTTAACCCTGAACCCAATGAAGGTAAGCTCACTGCCCCCTTCCCCCCCTTGCTCCCAATGTTAGTTTGAATGCGCTGGATTTTTCTTAGTCTTTTAATATCTTTGATATCTGTTTGCAGTCCATTTACTGTATTGATATGCTTTCTTCAGATGAAGAAGTAGGGAACAACTGGATTTTAAGTGCTGACCAGATGGAAGATGATGTGTCAAGTATGGGGTCGACACCAACTTGTTACGATTTCTTCTTTATCCTAAAAGGGAAAAAAAGTTTGTCTGCCAACTGTTAATCTTAACTTGTTCACGTTTCCAGGAGAAGAAGATCATGTAGGGCATTTCTGTCCAAATCCAATTAACTCAATCGGTCAACCAAATGGAGATCATGATCTGGCACGTACAGTTCTTGAGGTAAGTCTGTTATGATCATTTCAAAGCCCTGGCATGGGAGTTTCTTTTACTTGTAGCATTAATTGAGATTTGAACATCTTTTATTTTCTATAAAGAAAAAACTTTTAAAACTTTTAAAACTACGGTGTTGGCAGTGTAGATGTTATCCAATATATATCTGAACAGATTTTAGATCTTAGTGGATTTCCCAAACTTTAGTACTTTGATGGAGCCGACACTTATCCATGACTGCTCTTACAAGGATTGGATGGAGTTGTTAAAAGCCATGAGAGGGATATCATACAATCTGTTGAGCGTTTGAAGGATTAGGATGCAGATGAACATTTTCGTTTGAAAGATTGATCTTGGATACAGACCTATTATTTCCCAAATATCCATTAATTATAGTAGTTCACTTTGCAAATGTCCATTTTCTCATTTATCCAGTCGCCCATTTATCCATTATGAAAAAAAAAAAAAAAATATATATATATATATATATATATCCACTAATCAGTAGCTGAATGTGCAAATACTAATTAATCTAATTTACAACTCTTTGGAAATAAGACAGCCTATTAGAAGATAGATAAGTAGGGGTGTGCATTCGTTTTATAGTCTAATAGCAACTGAGGTTGAAGAGAAGAGACTTTATAAAGTTTCATTAAATCATGTGCTCTTGGTAATTAGGTTTGATTTTGTATGCTTCAATTGTCATTTAATTGTCTGCTTAGGATTGTTGTTTTGTATTATTCAATTGTCTGCTTAGGATTGTTGTTTTGTATTATTCAATTGTCTTTTGATATGAGAGACCGAATAGATGAACACCCAATGTACACTCGTTTCTCGGAGAATTCAAATACAGTAGTTCTAGCCACTCAAAAAATCTATAGCTGCTTCTACCGTATACTCAAATTTGATTCATTTTCCTCTTTGTTCTATAGCTCCGAATTAATGATCAACGATTTGAAGATGCAGAAGAGATGGGGCACGACACTGACAGTAGTCATCATTGAGCTCTAATCACCTGCTAGATAACTCATTTTCAGTTCTGTGCATGTTCATTTTCTAGTTGCATACTTTGGATCCTTTCTGAATATGTAACGTATTATCATTCCACTATGAAACGGTTAGCCTCCCTTGTTTCAACGTATCCAGAGGCCGTCTTTTATGTTATGACAGATCTCAGGAGATTTCAAACAAATATAAAGGGATCTTTAGCTAATTGATTCAAATATTTTTTTGTCAAATAACTCTTTTGATTGTTTTTTTAATAAATGCCTTTATTTTTATTATTAATTATTTTGTAAATAAAATAACAAAAAACGAAATTATATTTATACCCTCTCCTTCTTCCCCTTCCTTACCCTCAAAATGCAGCTTTTATTGTTCAGGCAAAAAATTGAAATTTGTTTTTCCTCCATTATCAAAGAGTAGATCTAATTCCGTTTTCTTCTTTTGTCATTTAAGAATTGAACTATGTTTTCTTCTTTTTGTTGTTCAATAAGACATTTGTTTGCTCTGTTTTTGTCTATCCCTCACCATGTAGATTGGTTTTCAAGTTCGTAATCATGATTTTAGATTGGAGCCATCTCGTGGTCATGATTTCGGATTAGTCTCATTTGCAATCATTATTTATGTATTTCGGCTTGGTTATAATGTTATAAAATTATTTAAAAATATATAATAAAATGAGACTCTTAGAGCTTTTCAAATAGTTAAAGAATATTTCAATCGGAGTTATATAACTCGAGATAAAAAATTTTGAATTTGATTAAATAATGTTGAGTTTTGGTCTGAAGTGTTGAGTTTCGGTTCGAAATCTTTGTCTATATATTTCGAATTTGTTCTAGATAATATATAAAACTAGTAAATATATATATATATATATTATAAAACTAGAGTTTTAATGTTTTTCATAGAGTATTGGAACACCTCAATTAGAGTTATATAAACCGAAATAAAAATTCTTGAAGTTGATCGAATAATCTTGAGTTTTAGTTCAAAATATTGATTTCGTATTAGTCTAGTTTGAAATCTTTGTCCATATTTTTCGGACTAATTTTAAATATTATAATTGTCACGACCCAAACTTAATGTCACTAGCATGTGACCCTATAGATAAATCCTCTAGCCATATAAGCTTTCGAATATAATCTTATAAACTTAACAATATATATATATATATATATATATATATATGCACTAGTTTCTTCATATTATCAAACCTAAACTTATCAATGTCTCAACCGTATTGAGTGAAACACTAAAATGAATGATAAGTAAAATGCTTAAATCAATTATTCAAGTTTTTCATAAAATTTTCAGCTTTAAATCGAAGACAAGGAGAGTTAAAATTAACATATTATTATTATTATTATTATTATTATTATTATTATTATTATTATTATTATTATTATTATTATTATTATTATTATTATTACTATTTTACCAATAAAATAACAACAAGTAATATTATTATTTTAGCAATATTGAAAATTCCTGACATGCACAGCCTTATAACATATTTTATCTTTGGATTTTAAGATACCCCATGCTTCTTATATGCACTTTTTGCGAGCTCTGTACTTTTTATTCTCATGAAAAATTAATAATTTAAATATATACTTTTATTTTCTAATTAGATAATTCAAAAGATTTTTGAATTGAAAAATGAATGTTCAAGTGATGTTTTTGAATTAAATATGAAAATATGTATTAATCATATATATATATATATATATATTTAAAGACCTTATTTCTTATTTCCAGGTTATAACATCGAAGTATTTTGGGAAAAGAATAAAAATAAAAAGATTTAAATATATATTATTTAAAGACTTTCAGTATAGTGGCTTTGATAATCGATTTTGATATATAATAAATGTGTCATATTTCTAACCGCTAACCGCTAACCGCTAACCGCTAACCGCTAACTAGTAAGGTGGTGTAGGGAAAAAGAATGAAAAAAAGAAAAAAGAAAAAAAAAAAAGGATAATTAATGATTACCAAACAACAAAATAAATGCACAGTACCTGGAAGAATCCGAGGCCCCACGTAGGGCACAGAATTGGGCCTTATTGGCCGCCGCTCTGTATTAAATATTAATAATGATAAAAATTTAAAATGTCTTAACCACCTCACAACAGAGAATCCGAGGGTCACCAGCAACAGACACTTCTCGAAGGAGCTCTCTTCTTCCTTCGCCTCCTTTCATCACCTCCATACCGCAAAGTTGAGGTTTCTCTCTCTCTCTCTCTCTCTCTCTCTCTCTCTCTCTCTCTCTCTCATTTTTTCTTTTTCTTTTTAACATTTTTCCTTTTTATTTATTTATTTATTTTTGAGAAGTGATTTCGATGCCGTATGTTTAGTTTTTGGCCATAACATTCTTTGCTGATTAGCTCATATTCTTTAGCTTTATTCTAGTGTCCCTCTCTCTCTCTCACTATATATATTTTATAATATTTCGTTTATTCTCCGTTGTACATTATTGCATGTTTATCGTGATATGCATAATCATTGGAATTGCATGCATAATCAGATAATAAGGCATTCATTTGCGTTTATGAACCTGTAATTAGATTGAATCTTCAACATTTTAAGGTGTAATTAGATTGAATCTTGAAAATTATCTGTTTCTTTTTTTTTTTTCCCCTTCAATCTTTACCATGTGCACGAAATTTTAAGTTCTTGCCGCTGTAGAATATCACGAAGTTCTCAGATTAGTGTAAGAGTTTTCTTCTGTATTATCAAAATGTCCGGAAAGTTTCAATATGTGAGCATTTTTAGCCCCCTTTATTGTTGATCATAAGGGTATTTGCAAATATAAATGAGTTAACTGCAGCTAATTTGTCCTGGAATTTGGATAGTTGGTTCTCTACTGTTGATCATTAGTCTTTCAATTTCTTCAGAATATTTAGTAAAAGGATTTGGCAAGTTACCAGTTTTATTAAAACGAAAAAGAATACAATTTCTTGGAGGCGTCTTGGAGGGGGCATAGACCTTGCCTCACAACTGTGAATAGACCAAAAAAACACATAATAACCAGATAAAATTCTACACCTTATGAAAAAATAACCCAAAAAACTTATACCCCAAAATAAATATCAACTTGTACCAAAGGCTCAAGTCTTGCAAACCCATCCTATACATGCTCGACCTGTATGAATTATGCCTCTCAATTTGAGAGGGAAAGTCCTGTAGAGAATGATGATAAGGCTGTTTTAGAACTCAAAAAGGTCTATGATATTCGAGCGGATATTTCTTATGACAGTGAAATTGAATAAGGCAGTTCCATAAATACCTTCGTTAGGAATCATAAAACACAAAAAATGTCCGAGTTTTTTATTTTAAAATTTTTTTCCATCCGTTAGTCCTGAAGTCCATGAATTTTTAAATCTTTCACGCTTTCATATCTATGTTAGTATAACAATGTGCTTGAATGAAATGATAAAGAGGATAGAACAGGAGATTATGGTTTGAACTGAAGCCTTCATGCAGTTATATTAAAGTAGAAATGTCAATGATACTGACTGTTATAACTATTCCTGGATGCTTTGTTGGTGAGGACTTTCAAGTACTAGAGATGTGATAGTCATCCACAATTTTAAGATTAAAATTTCTTTTTATATGGACTCAAAGCATGATTGGTTCTTATTGACATGTGAAGAAGGCTTTATTCTCTATCTACAATGTATTTGTGTCCTGAAGACTCTTTTCTCATGAGGAAAATCTTCTTTAGCTGCATTTGTTGCCTTGTAACTTCTTACAGAATTTGTTGTTGTTTTAAACTGAATAGGAGTGCAACAGTAACAACAGCAAATGGATGTGCAGAAAACATGTGTGAAATCAATTTTCCCAAGACTTGATAATTGATGTGCAAATGGATCTTTTTTGCGACGTCTTATTTTTATGTGGTCAATTAATACGTGACAACGGCAATGATGATTAGCACCATCATTTCTTTTGTTTTCTTGTCTGGAAATTTTATTTTATCATTCGACTTAGAACTGCCTGTGAAAGGACTGTGGTTGGTTCCCCCGGTCCAGTCTTTGTCTAAAATTCTTTTCTTTTTCCTTGTCTTCAATTGCCGGTCCTAAATCATTTTTGTAGTTTCTAGATTGCGCAAACTCCTCCTACACATGATTTTCATCTTTGATTTTGGACTTTAAGGTGGCTAACCTAATTTCAGTCTCTTTTTGTGGGTTTTGCTGCTCATTGTTATGCCATTCACTTGTTCGACTTCTACAATATTGCAGGTGTCTATATTGCACCAGTTTCAAATTCTATATCATTGATTTACTGTTATTGTTTTATGTTTCTATTTTAAAGGCTCTGCTAATCCAAGGTAACAACTAACAACTTACTATGCTGAGGTAGAATCTATATTCCATCCAGAGGTTTAGCAATTAAGAAATAATGAATTCATCTCCAAAATTTTATAAATTGATCGAGATAAGTAGTAAAACCCTTGTAAAGTGATTCTCTCAATTAAGAAAATGAAATCACGAGTATGTTTGGGAATTTCAGAGTACAATTAAACATTATTTCTTAACGTAAAAATTAGATGGTAATTAAGATCAAAGAAAACATATTCTTTGAAACTAAATTATCAGGGTGAAAAAGGGGAAAAAAAGTAAAGGAATCGTGATAGGACCCGATCTACAAATATAGAACTAGGGCATAATCTTTATTATGCGATTAAGAAAATAACATAGGTTGGCTTACTATCCGAGAGGTAGACCGTCTCTCCCTAAGAGTTTTTACTCTTCAAATTTCCCAATACCCTAACCCTAACCAAGAACGGCTAATTAACCTACTAACCACTAATTACTAAAATAGCCCTCACTAATATTAATAACTATAACATAATAATAATGATTATATTAGGTTCTATTACGCCTAACATAAGTCTTAATAATCGAAGGTCTAACATTACTCCTCTCCCAATTAGACACCTTGTCCTCAAGGTGAAAATTTGGAAACTATTGTGTGATGAAAGAGTATGTTTCTCATGTGGCATCGTGGAGCAGCATATCCTTTCACTTAATCAAGACATCCAATGGAGCATTCTGTCCCGGCGCCCCTTGCCTAAACCCCACATAGCTCATCCAGTTCCAACAACACCTCTATATCTGCTGTCAAATTCGATGGTAGTGTCGAAGAGGCCACATGAGCTCCAATTGCCTTGCGTAGCTAAGATACATGGAAAACTAGATGAATCGCTGCCGTGGTCGGTAATGCAAGCCGATAGGCTACTGCCCCGATCCGCGCAGCCACTTCGTAAGGCCCTAAATAACGTGTAGATAATTTCTCATTCCGCCTCCTCGCTACGGATTTCTACCAGTATGGCCGAAACTTCAAGAAAACCCAATCTCCCACTTCGAAATAAACCTCCTGCTGATGCTTATCGGCCTCCAGTTTCATCTGCTGCTGAGCCTTCGCTAAGTGCCCCTTTAACTCATCTAAATAATCATCCCTCGCCTCTAAATATTGCTCCACCTGTGAGACCGAGGTGGTGCTACGTCCATAACAGATCAATGGAGGTGGATCTCGCCCGTAAAGGATGCGAAATGGAGTAGTCTGCGAGGCTGTGTGAAAGGACGTGTTGTACCAATACTAGGCCCATGCCAACCACTTAGCCCAAAGCTGAGGGGTATCCGACACGAAACACCACTAATACGTTTCCAAACAGCGATTAACCACTTCAGTCTAACCATCCGTTTGGGGGTGATAGGCGAAACTCCGCTTCAATGCCGTCCCTTATAACCGAAAAAGCTCCTTCCAAAACTAGTTCAAAAAAACCTTGCCGCGGTCGGACACAATGGCCTCTGGCACCTCGCGTAGGTGGACGATTTCTCTCATGAAAGCCGTGGCTATGGTCAAAGCTGTGTACAGGTGCCTAAGCGGCATAAAATGTACATACTTGCTAAGACGGTCAACTACCACCAAAATGACGGTATAGCCTTCCGATCTCCGTAACCCGTCAATAAAGTTCATACTCACTTCCTCCCATACCTTTTGGGGCAGCGGTAGAGGTTGGAGTAATCCCGCTGGGGACATAGCCGCATACTTGTTTCTTTGGCAAACTTCACAACATGCCACGAAACGTTCCACATCTTTCTTCATACCCACCCAATACAATTTCGCCGCCAAGCGCTTATAAGTCTTTAATACCCCCGAGTGTCCCCTGATTGCGCTACTATGGAACTCGTGTAATAGTCGCAGTATATGCACCGACGATTTCGGAATCACAATGTGCCCTTGGTAACGAAGCTGCCCCCCCACAACCGTGTTGTCGGGATACCCATCACCGCCCCGTTGAACCGCCTCTCTAATCTTGCTCAACTCGGAATCCGCCATCGCTTTCGACTCAAGGTCCATGACATCTAATACCCGAGGAATCAATATTGCTGCTAAGTGGGGTCCATCTACGTAAGCACCTGGACAACGCATTTGCGGCCTTATTGTACAATCTCGGACGATACTGTATCTCAAAATCCTAACCCAATAGTTTGGGCAGCCAGCATTGATGATCCTCGACAATCATGCGTTGTTCCAACATGTATTTCAAGCTTCTATGATCCGTGCGGACTACAAACCTCCGTCTCAATAGATACGGTCTCCAGACTGCGTACACAATAGCCCTGAGCTCACGTTCATAAACAGACTTAAGGCAGGCGCGCGCTATCAAAACCTGATTGAAATATGCTATCGGTCACTGATTTTGCATGAGGACAGCCCCTAATACATAGCCGAAGGCATCGGTTTCCACGACGAAAGTCGCGGTGAAGTCGGGCAATGCGAGAACCGGAACACTAGCCATCGCTTGCTTTAATTCTTCGAAAGCCTCAGTTGCCAATTCGCCCCAACAAAAATCATCTTTTTTGAGTTGATTCGTTAATGGCCACGCTATAGTGCCATACCCCTTGACGAATTTCCGATAATTCCGGTCAAACCCAAAAATCCCCTCAACTCCTTTAGTGTCTTCGGTGTCGGCCAATCTAACATTGCCGCAACCTTGGCTCGATTCGCCGAAACCCCCTCACCCGAAACAATGTGGCTCAAATACTCAACACTAGGCTGCCCGAAAGTACACTTCTTCGCATTGCCATATAATTATTGACCCCGTAATTTCGTCAACACGACCGCCAAATGGTCCAAATGCTCTTTGGTGGAACGGCTATAGATCAAGATGTCTTCAAAGAAGACGAGCACAAACTTCCTCAAGTACAGCTGAAATACCTTGTTCGTGAGCGACTGAAACTTTGCCAGGGCATTGGTGAGGCCAAAAGGCATCACTAGGAACTCATAATGTCTTACATGAGTTCGAAAAGCGGTCTTGGCCACATCTTCCCGCCGCATTCGAATTTGGTGATACCCCGATTTCAAATATAATTTGGAGAACATGCTAGCTCCGTGTAACTCATCCAACAGTTCAAATAGGGAATTTATCCGGTATGGTCCTCTTGTTCAAGGCTTGGTAATCCACACAAAACCGCCAACTTCCGTCTTTCTTCTTAACCAACAAAATCGGGCTAGAGAATGGGCTCATACTGAGCTGTATAATGGCGGCTTCAAACATTTCGTGTACCAATCTCTCGATCTCATCCGTTTGTGCCTGCAGGTAACGATAAGGTCACACACTACTTAGTGAAACCCTCTTTCAACACTATAGCATGCTTGTGGTTCCTTTTTGAGGGCAGCCCTTCGTGCATCCTGAAAACATCGCCAAATTTGTCCACAACCTCCTGCACAGCCTTTTCAACCGTGCTGCCCACCTTCGGATCCCCACCCATCTACGGATTCACCTTGATAAGGAACCCTTGTCCTTCGCGCTCAATAGTCTGCAGTATCGTTTTCGAGGCTACTAGAGTCTTACACAGACTCGGATCCCCTTCTAGCCTCACGGTCTGCCCTCTGCTCCGAAACTTCATTTTTAATAGCTTCCAGTTCATTGTTATCTCGCTCATCGAACTCAACCATTTCATTCCTAGAATCACATACGAACTGCCCTAGATCTAAAGGCAAGAAGTTGTCAATTACTTCCAACCCTTGCATCACTAATTGTAGGTTCTTGCAAGTTCCCGCACTCTGTAACATAGTACCCGTGCCCAGAGTTACCCCGTGGTTGTCCGTATCCGTCAGTTCTAGGCCCAGTTTCAGAATCACTCGGTTGGAGATGAAATTGTGGGTGTCCCCACTATCAATAAGAACCACTACGCTTTGCCCCCAAATTTCTCCTTTTAGCTTCATGGTGTGGTAGGGTGTAAATCCAACCATCGAGTTAAGCGACACTTCGGCCACGTCTAGATGGTGATGCACCGAATCCTCCTCCCTCTCCTTGTCCGTTTCTACCTCATCATCATCCTCATCATCGACCATTAACACCTGGAGCCTCCTCTCATTACAACGGTGCCCGGGCTAGAATTTCTCGTCACAACGAAAACACAACCCCTTTGCTTTTTTATTCGCCAACTCGGTCTCCATCAACCTCTTGAAACTCCCCTCCTGGCGGTTTCCGGCTCTCCTCTCTCTCGGAGACTCCTTACTGATGGTGACGGTTTGAGTCTGGGCATTATAGTTCCTGGAATAGCTTTTTGTAACCAAACTGCCAGTGCTTTTTTTGCTGTTTTTTTGGCATTTTTCTCCTCCTCCACTTGTAATGCCAAGTCCATATACTCCCTAAGTCCTTGCGGCCGAAGCAACCTCAAAGCGGCGCAAATTTCCAGCTCCAACCCTTTGAGAAAATTTCCCTCCAAGACCTCCGGAGAAACACCGTTAATGGAATGGAAAGCTACTCAAACTTCTCCCGATATTCCAAGACTGTCCCCTCTTGCCGAAGGGCTAAAAACTGTTCGTATAAGTCCCCATCTTGCGAGGTCCGAAACTGTACTATTACCCATTGCTTGAATTCCGTCCACAACCCAATGAGTTGGCGATACTTACATCATTGGAACCAAGACAAGGCCGACCCCTCTAAACAGAAACCCGTTGCTTGCAATTTTTCCTCTTCGGAGAGTCCATTAACTGCAAAGTACCTTTCTACCTTATAGACCCATGCAGTAGCATTCTCGCCTTCAAAGATAAGCATTTTTAACTTGCGAATCTGCGGGTCAGCCACAATCTGTCTTGCCCCGCCGCACACTACCCTTGGCCCGCCAATGGAGGTTCTGCTCGCGGCGGTTTCGGCCGTAAACCTGCCTGCCAGTACTTGCTCTCCGCGCCGACCCCTTTGCCGACCCCCATTGAGGCGTTGTCGCCCTCAGCCCGCTGCCCAGGTCGCCCCCGAAAATGCCCCTAGCCTGACCGTCGAGGCCCGCGCCCCCCACGGCGTTGCCTGCCCACTGTTCCCCCCTGCAGCCTACTCGCCTCCCGCGAGACCACCCGAGCTACCTTCTCCCTCGATTTCCCCTACTGCCCCCGACCGCCCGTAGGTTGATTAGGGTTCGGCAATGACCGAACTTGCATCTCGGTCAGTTTTAGCAACATCGCTTCCAACGACAAAAATTGTTGCTGCAATGTCGAGAGGTGTTCCGCGATCGTTGTTTTGATCGTCGATACTTCGCTCTCTAATTTTTCCTCGAGTGCTTCTACCTTCTTCGCAACTATTGTTGATCGAGTGCTCTGATACCAATTTGATAGGACCCGATCTAGAAATATAGAACTAGGGCTAATCTTTATTATGCGATCAAGAAAATAATATAGGTTAGCCTACTATCCGAGAGGTAGACCGTCTTTCCCTAAGAGTTATTACTCTCCAAAATTTCCAATACCCTAACCAAGAACTGCTAATTAACCTACTAACAACTAATTACTAAAATAGTCCTCGCTAATACTAATAACTATAATATAATAATAATGATTATATTAGGTTCTATTACGTCTAACATAAGTCTTAATAATCGATGATTTAACAAATCACCACTCTCGAGAATATTATATCATGATAAATGTCTAATATTTTTTATATATAATTTTATAACTTTATTCATGTTATTGAATAAAAAAAAATTGAATACATCAATTTCAGATGGAGGTGCAACATTCTGAACATGGGAATATAATTGAGGTAAGTGGGGACGTGCCATCAATAGCAGTGGGTATGAGTGGAAGCAAGGTTTGTGGGGAAGCACCATGTAATTTTTCCGATTCTAAAAACAGTAATAATGACGCAAAGGAAAGATCCTCCTCAATGCGAAAGCTCTGGATAGCAGTTGTGCTTTGTGTGATTTTCATGGCAATTGAAGTGGTTGGAGGTATCAAAGCAAACAGTCTTGCCATTTTGACAGATGCAGCTCATTTACTGTCAGATGTTGCCGCCTTTGCCATCTCTTTATTCACAATCTGGGCTTCTGGGTGGGAAGCTACTCCTCGTCAATCCTATGGTTTTTTCCGGATTGAAATATTGGGTGCTCTTGTTTCCATCCAGATGATATGGCTTCTTGCAGGAATCCTTGTTTATGAAGCCATAAGTAGACTCATAAATGATACGGGTGAAGTTAAGGGGCTTTCTTATGTTTGCTGTTTCTGCCTTTGGCCTAGTGGTGAACATTGCAATGGCAATATTGCTTGGTCATGATCATGGTCACGGTCACGGTCACGGTCACGGTCACGGTCACGGGCATTCCCATTCGCACGGACATGATCATTCCCATTTGCACGGACGTGGTCATTCCCTTTCGCATGGACGTGGTCATTCCTATTCGCATGTACATGGTCATGATGATCATAATCATAATGACCATGGTCATCATCACCATCACGGGATAAGCGTTACCAAGCATCATCATCATGCTCACCGTGAAGATCAGGTTGAGCCCCTTCTTGAGAAAGAAAGCCAGGCTGTTAAACAGGAGAGGAATGTAAATTTGCAAGGGGCCTACCTTCATGTGTTGGGCGATTCTATTCAGAGTATTGGAGTAATGATAGGTGGGGCCGTCATATGGCATAAACCGGAGTGGAAGGTGATTGACCTTATATGCACTCTGATTTTTTCGGTAATTGTGCTGGGAACTACAATTAGGATGCTACGGAACATTCTTGAAGTGCTGATGGAGAGTACACCTAGAGAGATTGATGCGACGAAGCTGGAGAAAGGGCTTTGTGAGATGGATGAGGTGGTTGCTATACATGAGTTGCATATTTGGGCCATAACTGTTGGTAAGGTGCTTCTGGCTTGTCATGTTATAATTAGACCAGAAGCCGATGCTGATATGGTGCTTGACAAGGTTATAGACTACATAAGGTGAGAATATAATATCAGTCATGTCACTATTCAGATAGAGCGTCAGTAGATCATAAGAAGAGTGAATTGTTTGCTTGTAAATTTCTACTTCGTATTTCGATGGTCATTCGTTCATTTTACCTTTTTTTTTTTTTTTATTAATACCAGAGTTGCAAGACCATAGCTGTTCTGGAATTTCACAAACCTTTTCCCACTGTTTGGAATTGTGTCCCTTTTTTTTTTGAACTGTGCCTGCTTCTGATGTTCTGGTTACAGGCTTTCCACTCTTACAGTTTCCTTATAATGATTTAGGCTGCAGGAACTAGTTTGGGTTGGGTTCATCAGTTAACAGTAAAACGATTCATAGATGTTTGTGTGTTTGAGGTGATTAAGGATGTAGGTAATGGTAAAAAGAGGTTAGAGAGAGAAAGCCTTCCTCTCTAGGTTTCTTATGGACCACTTCGATAGCTCATTTATCCCTAACCGCCATGGCTCCACCTCTCCCGTCATCCCCAACCTTGGTTATAAACATCCTCTCCTCTCAAACATATTATGCGAGAATGGATCGAGTGAGATGGGTGTTAGTAAGAAAGGGTATAATGGGATTCACACATGGATCGCACAAGTTCACTATCTTTTCTTAGGTGTTATATCCACGCCTCAAAGGATTTAATTTCAAATTATATTCAGAACACCCATTTTCCTCCCTCTCATCTCCTTTCCTCTCCCTCCTCATCTTACTTCTCAAAGCCACTTCGTCCTCCTAACCCTTCATTTTTTACCCGCCCCTATCCGTGGCCTTCAAATCCCTTTGACTCCTATCACTTCTCTATCAAGTCGTGTCAAAACATCATATATGATGAAGCCAAATCTAGTCTACAGTTTAGTAAAACGATGGCCAGTTGTGTAAGGGATGTAAAGATCATGAGTATCATCATGGCTTTTTGTTAGAGCTCCTCATCCGAGTTTCTCATAAAAAACTAAAGTAACGGTTGCAAACTGAGGATGTCACCTCTGCATCAACGTCAGCATCATGGCAGAGAGTGAGTTCATCCTCAGCTAATGAGGATAAATTTACCCATTAGAGATGGGCCCACAAATCCAAAATAATTAGAAGAGGCTTATAGCCTAAAGACATGAAATGGTATGAAGCCCAATAGGCTAGATACGTATATAGACTCTATGAGCTTATCATCTGAAGAGTTTCAATCTCAAATATCAGGTGAGATGTATAAATACCCCCAAGATAGAAGGAATGACGAATTTGAGTATTTCAAATTTTAGTGATCTATCATTTCGACCATATTTCTAACTGATGTATTGGAGGTGGTGATGTGGAAATCCGCAAATGCATGCAATCGTTCAAGTAATAAGGACTAAATTCCTATGTCTTGATAATTCAAACTATTATTGTTAACCTTTTACCAAAGACTAAATTCTCTAATATTTTAATATTTTCTCTCAAATAATTGTTGGGTTATTAATTCATTAAATCTCTATATCAAATTTCGCTACTAAGAATTTACTAAATCATAAAATCTATTTAAGTCACATAGGTCATATTTAATATCTCTACTATTTTTTACCATTTTAGGAAGTTATTGACATAGTTGGCTTGTTCAGTTGACCAAATGGATTTCCAACTTGACATTTTATGTTTGAATGATTCTCTTCACAGGACTGATACCTTTTATTAATGAAAGGCTATCGAAATTAGGGCCAACTAACTACAATGGGCAAACACACCACTTAACCAACCTATTGATCCAACATAAATTTTGTTTGTCCTTATGCCATTTTATAATACTTTAATGGATTTATTTAATTAAGCTTTTTATAGCTGCATAACCTCATTGCTTATGGCTTGCGCAATTCATGTAGACATTCTTAATGTTTATTTTCTTTCACCATTGCAATATTATTATTTTATTGTCGCTCATTAGATGTTATTATCCAATAATAGTGCAACATTTTAAGTTTTCTATTCAATCGTTTTGTATTTTCAAGTCAAAATACTTTTTCTCGCTAAACAAGTATCATTAACCCAACCATGTTCCTTACTTTTCCGCTCCTTTACTTTTCTTCCAAACACGTATCATTAACTCAACCTTCTCTTTTAATTTTTCTATTGGCAAGTATCATTAACCCAACCTTACTATTTACTTTACCATCCATTTTAGAGTATTTGAAGTAGCTTCGTACTTCTGTCACACCCGTATTTACCGAAACGGAATGACGTGACTCACTTGGAACTTCAACTCACATATAGAAAAGTATCCAAACATTTGACATTATTTTGATCTTTCATTAAGTGATATCTCTATACTCCTTTCCCTCTTCTTGAAACAAGATTTGATTAGTGTCAACAGGTCTAACTGAGGTTCATTGGATAATAGTCAAATAGATTATCTCAAACAAACCATCTCTCATGAGCCTGTCCTTCATCGCTCATCATCACTTCAACTAAAAGCCTTCTTTGAAGCTAATTTGGCTTGGTGTTCGAATGACCAAAAATTGACTAGTGGGTTTTCTATTTTTCTTAATCAGAATCTTATAAGTTGGAGTTACAAAAAACAACCAACCATGGCTCGATCAAGCATGAAAGCTAAATATCCTACCATTGTGCCTCTGCTGAGTTAAGTTGGCTTTCCTCCTTACTTAATGAAATTCATTTTCCACCTTTTCACTCACCTACATTATATGGTGGCAATATTGGTGCAACATACCTCGCAGCCAACCAAGTGTTTCATGCTCGTAGAAAGCATATAGAGATTGATGTATATTTTGTACGAGATATAGTTTCTCCTAAACTTCTCAATGTTCGTTTTTTATCCATTGTTGATCAAGTTGTAGACATCTTCACTAAAGGGCTTTCAATATCTTGATTCCAACTACTACATTCCAACCTCAATGTTGATTCTCTGGTTTCGCTTGTAGGAGGGTATTAAGCATAATAAATTAATATTTACCCAAATGTAATTTCTTGTAAATTCTCAGTCTTTCTTCTCTCTCCTTTATAAAGCAACTTACTTTACACTCCAAATACATAATACGTAAACATTCCTCAATAATTATCTTCAACAATAACATGCTCACATTAATAACATTCAAGAAATATCAATAGTTTCCCTCAAAATCAAATTGATCGACTGACTAAAAACAACATAAAAAATATCGTACATCCGGAACTTGGATTCAGAACCAATTACAAGAGACACATATAGATGGATTCAAAACTTAGAACTAGGGTTGTGAATTCGGATTTGGCTCTCGAATATCCGACTGGATCTTCCGAATTCGGATATCTCGGACCAAATCCTTAATATCTTTTAATTTTCTGGATCTAGTTCAGATGAATCCATATCTTTAAACTGAGATTAGAATCTATTCAGATCCGACTTAATTAAAAATAAACCTAAAAATTCATATTTGTCTCTCTTCTATCTCGTCTCTTCTCTCCGTGGGCGAGGAACATAGTCAATGAAGCTCAGGGAGGCGCTGATCCATCAAGTTTGCTCCAAAGAAGGATCTACTAAGAATCCACAGAGATAAACATTGTTATCACTAGAAGTAGTCGGTCTAGTTGAGATATCCAGTCTTAGTGCCGATGATTGTTTTACTTTGTAAGAGAATCTCTCCATCACAACCTTGATCTATAAGAGAATCTCTCCATTTCTTCCTTTAATTGGTTCTTAATTTGTAGAAATAAAAGTTTTGCTGCTACCCATTTATGTTTGTCCTACGTGATTGCTTGACAAGCCATGGTATTTTGCCTTCTTCCTTCAGTTTTTGGTGCTTAATTCATATATTTAGCTATCAAGGGAAAATGGATAGAGTAATTGAGGTTCTAGAGTTGGTGAATGATGAAGATGTGAATTACCTTTTGATAACTTTATATATAGTTCTATAATTTATGGGTTTACAAAGCATAGAGGAAAAATAGAGTTAAAGATCTATGAACATTTAATGATCTATGCATCTGTTTTACTAATTAATGTGATCTGTTCTTTTGGAATTCGAAGTAATTATGGATAACCTACTTAGGAGTGATAAGATTGAGCATAAATAATAGAAACACTAGTCAAAATATATATTTGCAGAAATAAGCATTTTGCTTCCCTTTTTTATTTTTCTATTTATTTTTACTGCTCTTTACTTTTCTTAGCTGAAAGATCCAAGTTAGTAATTTCAATAGCTGTTGCATTTCTGGCTATATTATAGAAGGGGTTTTGTTAGATAAAGTTTTGATTCTTCTTCTTCTAAGTTTTATTGAGGTAATGCATAAAAGTTTCTTTTGTTTTATAGAAATACAATTAAGGGACTTATTTAATTCATAATTATGTTTTTTATTGAAAAGTTGTTATTAAATCTTTAGTTACTGAAACTGAATTCTTGCATGATATTACCTGCATTCATTTGCTTTCTCTCTGCTTAAATGATTCATACCGTCCGAGTTTCATATACGTTTCTGCATTCATATATTTATATAAATATTTTAATTATACTTTGTTTTTTGTAAGCTTTACTCTAATAATTTATCAGTAGATTGGAAAAGCTTTTCTACCATTATCTGTTACTAGCAGAAGAAGTTGCCACCAACCCCCAAAATGTCAATTTCACAAATGGTGGGGTTTGTTGATGGTGATATTTATGTTATATATCATCAAGATCTTACTAATCAAACCCCGTTTATACTATAGGACATGCACAATGACGATTCTTCATCGTCATATGATTCCTTATTTGACAAAAAAAGGCCGAACAATGATCCGGCTCCACCGGCTGACGGTGCAATAAGCAACAACAATGCCATGTGTCATGGAACATGTGAAAAGGCAAAAGTGATTTTAATTGGGATATGGTGAACGAAACTATGATGTGCAAATATTGTTCAGCCGTGCTATCATATTGTTCACCTAAAGAAGAGAGATTTTAGAAAGTGTTGTGAATGGGAAAACCTCACTTTCGACCAAACAATTTTTGGCACATACGACACTAGGTGGAACTCAACATATATCATGATTGAGAAGGATGCTCGTTATCGCCATGCATTTTCTAGGTAAAGTTCACTTATATTTTCAACTACTAAGTAAATAACTCAAATACACAAATATATGTATATATATATATATATATAATTGTTTTATAATGAATCCATGATGCAGGATGGAGATTTATGATTCGTTGTTCAAGGATGCTCCTTAGGAGAACGATTAGGTTGTGGTAGATTTGTATTATGGCTCTTGAAAGACTACTTGACTACCGCAGAGAAATTATATGCTACCAAGAGTCTTACTACCTATTTATACTGCCAACAAATGTTCCTCATCCAAATTGATTAGATGTGCAGCACTAGACGGAGTCGATCAACATAGAAAGTGATAAAGCATATGCAAGCTAAATTGGAGAAGTGCGATGTTATTGGATCCTCACAGCAAGATGAAATATCTTACTTCGGTTATCGAAACACATTATGAAGACAAGAAAAAAGCTAATACGATGATTCAAGAGGTGCATAATCTGTTGAGATGTTATACGATGTTTATGTAGCTTAGGTAGAAGCTCCTGATCTCACTCTGCCTCAATCGGGATCACTGTCCAAGCATATAGAATCTTTTCAGAGCTTGCAATCTGATTCTCAATATTATATTGATCCCTTCTATTATGAGGTCGAGAATGCTGATGATACGCCACAATATATTGAGGTGGAGGATTACTTGGATAATTATATTCGGGTAAAGAATTTTAGGCCGACCTTTGACATCTTACTGTGGTCAAAGATGAATGAAGAATGATATCTAATATTGGGACAAATTGCTAGAGATATATGCTAACTATATCAATATCCACCGTTGTTCAGAGTCCACATTTAATACAAGCGGTCGTAAAATCACTGAATATCATAGTAGGCTTGCACTGTTTATAGTGGAAGTGCTTATTTACTAGATTACTAGATATTTTTGTGATGTTTGAATTATAAACTTTCCTATTATTTTGTGGATATGAAATTATTAACTTTTGTTGTGATTTTTAGATTTTGTGACTTTATTATAGGTAAATTTTTATAGATAAATTAATATTTTCAATAATTATACTATACAAATTATAATTGATTTGTCTATATTATAATTATTACTCATACATATAACACTAAGTTGCAACATATTATCATATATGATTGTAGTACCATAATAATATATAATAAAAATACTATCTTAATAACTTCAAGTTTAAATCTAAAATTTTAAATTTGGAATATTTATAAAGTTAAATAATGAACATCCTCCTTTAAAAAAAAATAAAAAAATAAAAAAATAAAATTCATCCTCCTTTATAATTATAACTTATACATATATCACTAAGTTGTAACATATTGTTATATATGATAGTAACATAATAATATATAATAAAAATAATGTCTTATTAATAAGTTTATAATTTTAAATTCAAATTTTAAATTTTAAATTTTGAATTTTTATAGATATAAATAATGAACATCATTTTTTTTTAAAATAAAAAAAAATAAATAATAAACGAGATCTGAATTAGCGAATCTAAATATTATTTGGTTAGAATCAAATAGATCCAAAATTTTCGGACATTTTTTGATCCGGATCCGTGGTATAGAACTTGGACTTAACACATCCTTACTTGGAACAATGTTAATTCAATTTCTAATTTTCTACGAATTCCTGACGGCTGACACAAGTCGTCTGAGGCTATGAAAGTTTTTACACTTTTGGGCAATTTCCTGACGAGAGCGGTGGAGACGTGTGTTAAGAAACAAGGAATCTAGGACCTTCCACTATAATCCGCCGCGTTGCGAACCCACGTTACCGTTCCATGCGCCCAACTGCAACCTGCCAGTAAAAATTCCGCACGCTTTTCATTGCACTCTATACTCCAAGTGTCATGTTATCATACGTTAATTATTGCGATCATGGAGCGCTCTGATGAAAACGCAGCACAGTAACAAGACGATGGACAACGCCTAGGAGCAGCACATGTGTTGTTGGTAAGACCTGATCAAAGATCTTGTGACCTGCTACTAGATAGATAGCGAGATAGAACACAGAGTCTGGGAAATTCGTCAATTATTTTTGGGTTTAAGGTTGTAAGAATTTTGATCTTCTTTGTCTGGTGATAGCGACCAATGGCGGTATTATCCATGGAAGCACTCCCTCTAGGGTTCAGATTCAGGCCAACTGACGAAGAGCTTATAAATCACTATCTCAGGTTGAAGATCAACGGTCGTCATTCGGAAGTACAGGTTATTCTAGAGGTCGACATATGCAAATGGGAGCCCTGGATTTGCCCGGTATTTTCCTTTTTGTTTTCCAGCAATAAAAATCTTCGTTTCCCGTTAGGGATTTTGAGTTATGTTTTTTTTCCCTTGTGTACAATATCTGAGAAATGAATCTTGCTATTTACTTCTGTTGTTATTAATTCTATGGAACAATTTTCCGATTGAATATTTGATTCCTCATTAATGGTATTATTTTTTTACTGTTGAAATTTGAATCTCCTTTATTCCAAGTGAATAATTCTTCCTACTTTCTTATCTTCCATCTAAATAAGGAAGGTTATATATATATATATATATAGCTGGAATGACCATTAAAACTTAGATAAAATTATGATTTAGCGTTTATCATGAGCATGCTAGTTTCTGTAAATAAATAAGACATTGATTACACAATCTATTGAATGCTAAATGAAATTCATGGAAGTGGGAAAATTGCTAATTTTACTGGATTGCCTTTTTTGAAAGCAGGGCAATCAGTGATAAAGACTGGTGATCCGGAGTGGTTCTTCTTCTGCCCACGTGATCGGAAGTGTCCAAACGGCACAGGTCAAATAGGGCTACTGACGCTGGGTATCGGAAAGCTACTGGGAAAGACCGGACCATCAAATCCCACAAGAATGGGTCGAATAGTAGATTGATTGGGATTAAGAAGACATTGGTTTTCTATAGAGGCCGTGCTCCAAAGGGCGAGCGCACCAACGGGATTATGCACGAGTATCGAGCCATGGATAAGGATCTTGATGGTACGAGTCCTAGACAGCTAGTTGTGCTTTCTCTCTTCTACTTCTTGTTATTTAATACTTTTGGTTTCTACCTTGATGTTTGCTCTTAGATTTCAGATTAGCTTACTAGGAGTTTCTAAACTTCAATGTGAAATTTTGAATACAGTTTAACCTATATTTATCTATTTTTGTAACTCTTTAGTAAATGGGGTTTAAATCAAATTTCACACATAAAAATTTTAAAATGTAGCTTTTAGGAACAAATTCAAAAACTACTTGGATGCATATTGGTAGCCATATTAAATCAGTTTAGGACTGAAATTCATTTCATACCTATGAAATTAGTTGAGGCCATAGAATCTAATTGAAGTACACTTAATTAAGATCCAAGAACTTCTACTGAGATTATATGTTACTCAAATTTCAGTTTCTACTACATATTTTACTCCCAAGAGGATTTTTTGCTCTTCGTGTTGAAGTTTGATTACTCCTTAACTTGTGCTAATTCTTTCACTTGGTATTTTCTAATTCCTTGAGCATTTCAATGTTTGGGGCACCAGGGTTATAGAGAACCTTGTTATTTTGATAGAATATAACTTGTTCTTCCTGATATTGTAGGGCCCTTTGTTCTATTCCGACTATTCCACAAGGTGGATGAGAAGCCTGTTCTTCTGAAGTATGATGAAGTAGAAAAGACGGGTTCAAATCCTACAACTACTAAGTCTTATCCTGAAGGCACATCCTCAGATCTAGTCCAAGAAACAGCATCATCTCGAGTTATGAAGGAATCAGAAGGTATAAACAGGTGGTTGACTGATGAATCAGTTAGTTTGATGCCTGATAGTAATGTACCAGCTGAAAGCTGCTCAAATAGTCTCATGGCTTCTGACATGGAGGATCATCATGGTACAGAAGAAATTCCTGGCGAGGTAAGAAGTAGATTCTGTTCCTGAACTCAAAAGGTATCCTTTTCGATGTCATAATCAATCATGGAAAATTCATTGACAAGAATGTAATTTCGTCTCTCTCTACGAATATCCACTTCTCAAAGAAAATCCAAAGTTCTTTGAGTCTTACATGGAACCTTTTGCCAGTGACTTTGGAAACGACAGCAATTCGTTGAACTTTCAGGATGGAACTAATGAACAGGATGTATCCATCTCAGAGTTGTTGGATGAGTTCTTTAATAACAATGATAATGGCACTTGCAGTGATGCAGACACTCATCTGGCCGCACTACAGGTAAAAGATAATATTTATTTTCAATATTTTTTCTTTTCAGATTGACTAGAAAATTAGATTTGAGATTTTATAGTCTTTTGACGTAATTAGGGTGAATTTGGGCTAGATTTGGAATTTGGAAATTGGGTTACTGATGCTTTCATCAAATGTATTTTCATTTTTTATGAGATTAACTAAATTTGTAATTGAAAATGAGTGATTGAAAGGAACAGTAATTTTGTGCACACAAGCTTGATTGTAAATGAAACGCAGTTTCAAATTATGACCCAAAGGGAACTGTAGGTTATTTAATTCCAATATATATACATGCTGAAAATGAAAGCTGACTTGTTGTCTTGTTGTTTTATAACAGCCTACTGCACAGATTGGAGCTTCTTGGTGGTATAATGATAAAGATGAGAACAGGGACTTAGTGCAAATGCAGATTCCAGTTGAAAATCACCAACCTCACATGCCAAATGGGGTTATTGGTGAACCAGGCGGTGGGATGATTAAAATCAGAAGTCGCCGAGATGAGCCACCAAATCACACAGAGAGTTTTGTAGCTCAGGGTAGTGCTCCAAGAAGAATCCGTTTGCAGTTGAATAAGAGAGTTTCACCCCGGACCATAGTCTGTGAGAGCAAAACAAGAGACTTTAGTTTGTGTGAAGAAGATTTAGCTCAATCAACTAATACAGAGGTAAGGATCACTATATGAATCTTATGTAAGATCATTCAATGAAAACCAATATTCTAGAGGAATTTACTGACGAGTGTCATGTCGAAGAGTTTTCTACCGGCATTTAAATGAAATTAGTTATGTGCTTCATTAAGGACACTCCCTCCTCTTATAGTGCATGCAAGTTAAATTTTAAAACTGGGATGTTGGTAAACTGTAGTTTTATTTTCTTAGCAAACTATATTATTATGGTTAATGAGGTAAATGAAATTTGCCTTTTGATGAGTGATTGAAGCAAACCTCTAGGTTTTTGAATTTTTTTCCACATGGATTTGTACTCCAATTAAGTTATAAAGTGTGAATTGAATGGAGCGTTAGTGATTCACTTAGTTCATTGCTTTTTTTTTTTTGCAGGCTAAAGAAGGGAATCAAGCACCAATCTTTGATGAGCAGGAAAAGGAGAGTCAGAGTTTGAAGTTTGACACGAACGATGGAGTACTGTCTGAGGAATCCTCTAACAAGCTCAGGCGGAGAATCAAGTTAAACAGTGTACCAGATAGTGCTCAGATCAATTCATCACCCTCGTTGGAATCACCTTCTCTATCTCAAGGTCCAACAATATCTTTAATTTTCATAGTTGGTCTTTCACTTCTTGTAATTTTGTTCATACTGTTTCTTAGCGTATGGAGATCCTCCTGAATGTGATTTTGCTTAGAAAACAATATATAGATGATTTGTATGTGTGTAATGTATGTTACTAATTAGAAAGATGGCTAGGTTTGTAAATTGATTCTGGGGTGTATTTGTTAATGTAATTTGCGTTGATTAGAGAAAGGGATCCATATAAGATGATTTCTTACCTTTCTTTTGGTTAGTCTTAGCGAATTATTAAATATTTAAAAGGAAAGAAAGCTTGGGGATACAGCTATAATAACAGTAATATTTGCAAACTAGGACAATGTTAGAATATATCTCACGTTGATAGGATAGAAAAGCAAGATATTAGAAGATGTTTTATAATATATATATAAAATAAATAAAACAATCCGGACTTTAATAAACTTCATTCTGTTTCAAGTGATTCTTTGGCTGCAAAAGTTAGACCTAAGCAAAACCTTAAGACTCACAAAAGCACAAAATTTCATATATTCAAACCTACTAACAAAGTAATCCTCTCTCTTTTCTAAAGATTTTCTAGAATCTACATATATACTTGAACTGTCGTTCAAGGCATCCTTATATTCCTCCCAATTGTAGGTGCCAAACCGTCCCTTTATATAACCAGTCACTTAACCAAGCAAAATAACATAGTCTTTTCCTTACCTTCTACTTTCTCCCTTCTAATTTAAAGAATGTTTCAATCCGATCCACTTTCGAAACCCAGCCAGTCCTCCGTTAATAACGAAGGTCATGACAAGCAAAAGCAATTCGATCGGGAAGTTAGAAACATGGTCTCTACAATAACTCGCCGGGTATCTGAGCTTCAGAAATCAGGTAGGGCCCACCACACAATTCATGAAGATCATGAAGATGACGATGAGGTTAGCATCATAACCCTAGCTGGAACCAACACTGGAGCAACTATGCGTAGTGAATTGGATGAGGCGATTAAAGCCGGCCATCCTCATGGGGGTTTGCATGGTGGTGATCACCATCAGGCAGACACCTTGACCACCCATGTCAACAGTAACTTCCAGGCTATCAATAATTCTATAATGTTCGGTGGAAGCTATAGTACTAATGATCCCGGTGTTCATATGGACATCTCTGATTTTGCTGAGCCCGATCATCATCATAAGCCTGGCAAGCATGGTTCAAAGAAAGGTAAGAAGAAAGACAAAGATGCCTCAAAGAGTGACCATCAGAATGAGCCCTCTGATTCTTCTTCATCTGATGATCATGAGTGAAAAGCATGGACTATTGTGGGCACGTAGAGTGCTCTCTCTCTCTCTCTATATATATATATTTATGCAATAGTTATGCCTTTTTATTATTAATAATTGTAACTTTGCAAGTTATGTGATACGAGTTGCACTTTTCCATTTGTGTGATGTTTTTGTATGTTTAACGTCATATAATATTGCGAATAATAAATACACTTACGATGTCGGATTTTCATATATGTATTGAATAATTATTTTTATGCATGTTTGGAATAACGGAATCAACAGTCAAGTAATCAGATATTTAAGGGCCAAAAACCCTAAGGTATTGAAAAAATACCATTATTAGCCTAAGATATCTACCCATTAAAATCCTCCCACGGCCACCAAAACTCCGTAATTACTAATATAAACCCCACATTTTGAAATTCATATTACTTTTTAACCGGGTTGGACCCTTAACTATTTGATTCGACCTTAACTAACCCAATCTGACTACCATATAAGCAAAAAGTAATAAAATATACAAATGGAAGCCTAACCCAAAATTTAATTATTTTTCCGCGTATTAAATATATATAAATATATACATATGTAATTTAAAAATATATATATTTATCCCACAATAAATTTTGTTTACGTCATTTATTTTTTTTTTTTCGTGAAATATAATCTCATTCCCATTGTCACTGCCATTATTATCAACATTATCACGTCTTAAACACTCACAATCTAAGGCACCACTATCACTGTCATGCGAAAACGATTTTAAAACTTTTTTTTTTTTTTCTTTCCCACACCTCAAAACTCAACACCTTTGCCACCGATAGTGGCACAACACCCTCATGGAAATATGAAATTTTTTGGAGTTAAAGGTAATTTGGATTTCTATATTAAAAAAAAATAGATAATTAGAAAATTGAAAATATATGTAGAAAAACTCAGACGTAAGAGTGGAGGGAGGAGGCAACAAGAACTGACGCCACCCACCCTCAATTTTCGAGAGCCTTCAACCTCATAATTGTAGTAGGTGTAACTCAAATCCATATGGAGGGATTAAGTAAATATGGTTTGAGTTTTGGTTAGTAAAATTAGAATAGCTTAGTAGTCTAAGATGCAAAACTTAAGCTTTTATTATAGTAGGAGAATGTGAGTTCAATTCCCACTATTTCAATTTTTTAAAAATCTTGTTATCTTTCTTTGTTTATCCACCGAAATCATTTTAATTTCCTCTCTCATAATACTTTCCATGTCAGGTGTGTTTTGAAGAATACCCTTGTTCTGAAAATTTTAGTAACTTACCTCTCAAAATAGATATTAATTCGGTTAATGAAATTCAATAAAACAAAAAAATTAGAAAGACATAAAAAACCATGATAATCCATTTTTCCTCCCATTTAAATCGTATACACCAAAACTCATCTTCGCTAAATCAATTAACTAAAACTCGTCCCAAAATACGAACTACTCCTTACACAACACAATTTCGGTCAAAGAATCCAGAAATTCTTTCGAATCTCGAACACAAAAGAACCCACTATTTCATTTCATAGGGAAGATGGATACTGATATCACTACTAATGTCGCTACTAATATCGCTATAGTTATCGATTCTTATATGGGTTATGAAAAGCGCACAAACAAATCTAACTTGGAATCGACGGAATGTAAGCCATAAAATGTTAAAAAAGACCGAGGTTCTATAGAACGAAGCTGTCGATGGAGCAATGCTAGCAACCAAATGAAGAACAGTATATGTCTATTCGAAATTAAGATTTTCTTTTCACGAATGGTTCTAAATGTTAGAAATTGAGGTTATTAGGAATGAAATTGATGTTGAAACTATAAGTCGTTGGATCTTCCCACGTCTGGGGTGAAAACCGCTTTCGGAAAATGGTTCCACACATTGGATCCTTGGACTATTACCAAGATTCTAAATTGTATACTATATATTTTCATACATTTGAAAAATATAGGTTTTAAAACTTAGATCCACTATTTACTTTATGAAATCGAAATTAAGGAAAAAGGTAAGAAGTATACATAGCTTTTCCTCCTCCAAAATCCAGACAAATTTTCACCCTTCTTTTTTGCGGCCACCGCTACTTCTCGACCTTCGGCCACCGCTTTTTGATCAGAATTGAAGCTGTCACCTGGCCACTACCGGTATCCACATGAACAACGACTCATGGTTATTTATAGATTGACTTATCATCACATGTATAGTTAATAAACTAAGAGGAGGGGATTGGGTTATGTGAGTAATAAAAATATACAAATAAGCCTAACCCAACATTTAATTGTTTTTCCACCTATTAATTATATATAAATATAAATAAATACACACACATATATATATATATATTAAATATTTTAAAAATATTTTTATCCCACAACAAACTTTGTTTACTTTCCATCCAACATGATTTGATTCACCATTATCACTGCCACCACTATCACCTCTTAAAGAACCTCCAATCCGGGGCACCACTATCAATGCCATTCGAAAATGATTTTTAAACTTTTTCCTTTTTTATTTTCTTTCCTCCACCTCAAAACGTAGTAGCTTTGCCACCGATAGTGGTGGTGCCACCAATATCCTTATGGAAATAACTATCTAGATTTGAGGAGAAGGAAGTAAGGGCTAACGCTACTCACCCTCTACTTCTGAGAGCCCTCAACTTCATAATAGTAGTAGCTGCAAATCAAAACCAATATAGAAGGAGAGATTAAGTAAATATAGTTTGAGTTTTGGTTAATACAATTAGAATAGCTTAGTGGTCTAAGATGCCAAATTTAAGCTCTAAATGTAGTGGGAGAATGCGAGTTCCCACCTTTTTAATTTCTTCGAAATCTTTTTCTCTTTCTTTCTTTATCAAATAAAATCATTTTAATTTCCCTCTCATAATAAATATATATTATTATACATGTACAAATGAATATAGAGATAATTTGAGAAAATACCCTTATTGTCAGGTGCCTTTTGAAGAATACCACTATTTTGAAACTTTATGAAATGCTCACAAATGAATGTAGGCTACAAAATATTCCAAAAGTTTGAGGTTCCATAGAACGAAGCCATCAACGGAGCAATTCTGGAAACCAAAAAAAGGATGTTATAGGTCTGTTCAAAATTAAGATTTTATTTTCATGAATAATGAAATTGATGTTGAATTGTGTGTCATCAGATCTTCGCACATCCGGGGGGGAATATGCTTTCGCTAAACAGACCCAGACATCCGATCCTTGGACTAATACCAAGATTCTAGACTATATGATATGTATTTTCATACATCCAGAAAAATAGGTTTTAAAACTTTGATCCACTATCTACTCTATGAAACTGAAATGAAGGAAATAGGTACATAATTATGCATAGCTTTTCCACCTCCAAAATCTGGGCAAATTTTCATCCTTGTTGTTTTTAGCCACCACCGTCGGCCGTTGCTTTTTGATCAAAATCAAAGCCATCGCTTGGCCACTACCAATATCCACATAGAGAACAACTCATGGTTTTTAGAGAAAAGATGAAAAGAAAGACTCTTTTTCTCTCTCTATGTGGGCAACATAGCGAAGGTTGTGAGCCCTAGAATTTCATCTTGTCTCTTTAATAGAGACAAGTGATTTGGGCCTAAAAGCCCAAGTAAGTTTGGAAAATCCCATTTAATTAGATGCTCAGATTTTATCTTCTTGTTTAACTTTCCAATTTCTTGAAATTAAACTAGTAAAACATTATTCAAACATAAATTCCATTTTACCTGGTGAAATCGTACTTTTATTTTGGGCTGACCATATGGCCCAATGAAGCCCATTAATACTTTAATGTCCAACCGGAGCTTCCTTTTAACATGAAAAATATTCCTTAACTCCATAATTATTAAATCTCTGTTTAATAAATATTTTGGTCAACTTAATAATTTTTTCATTAATTATTTAATTTCAAATTAAATCTATATCATACTTTGGTTATGCTAGCAGTGTATGTGTGACTTAGACTTAATAAATTAAACTAATTAATGATTTACCTCTTAAATCAAGTTCCCTAAAAACAAGTCAAATTCCTCTAAGATTAGATCTCTAATCGATGATCCAATCATCAATTATGTGTATGACTAAATAAGTTCTATTATCCCACTGCAGATAGGCTGCACAACTACTTGTGAGTTTTATCAATTCTTTACGAATAATCTGTTTGACTTTGAAAACACTTTTTCAAAATAAACAATTAATATGACCATCATCTATGAGTAATAACAAACTTTATTTTGACTAAAAAAATATTCTATGATTTTATAAATCAAATCTCTATTTAATAATTATCTTAGTCAAAATAATAATTTTCTAATTAATGATTTAATTTCTAATTAAATCTAAATCATATTTTGATTGTGCAAGCAATGCAGGTGCCACTTATAATTAATAAATTAGACCAATTAATGACTTAACTCTTTAAGCCAAGTTCATCATTATGAGCAAGTCAAAATTCTACAATTTAAAATTTAACCTCAATCCAATCAACCTTATTAGCATGTGTGACATAATAGGTTCTTTATTCTCATCAAGTGGGGCCCACAAAAAATTGTGAGTTTTATCCATTCTTTACAAATGGTCCATTTGACTTTGAAAACACTTTTCAAAACAAATAGTCAACATGATTGTCCTCCATGATCAAGTTGACTTAAACCACTAAGCACACATTGCCCTCTTGCAAGGTGTATGTGCCACCCATGTAATGAGAAGTACAAGAAACTTCCTCAAGAACCGTAAATGACTGTTACCATCTCAAACTAACCTTTCATCATTTATTTTTCCAGAAAGTCCTAGGGTATGCTTTAACTGTTAAATTCATTTGCACTTTCTTTATAAATGTCATAAACTTCTTATATAGTTAGACAATGGATTTATGAAAAATACTTTCTAGATCCATACTACCTTATGGATGGATTTCTTTGTGCATAAGTTATATGACTCATAGAAACATCTCCTCTAATATAGAAGTGATGGATCTCATCTTATCACCCTACATTACTACACATACTCGAACATAGGCCCAATGTTCACCTTATTAGTGGCATTTAGTAAGATCACATATAGTGGCATCAAAGTATGATATTTTATATGTTTCTGTTGTGGTGATCTCAAATATAAGTATCACAAGTACAATATTCACCGATAGAACTTAGTAACAGTTTAATATCATTAACATTGAGTTCTGTTAAGTGATTAGGTCTCTACTAATCACCTACATATCTATTCTAGTATTCCCCAACAACGATGAATATGAGATCATCACTCTTTTCTTTGAAGAGGATAGCACATGTAAGTCTCTTCGGATTGTCAGTTGATATAAATGTGTTTGTTGTTTCTGACACGTTGATATAAACATGTTAGCTATTTCTGACCCGTTGATCTCAATGAGCCAAATTAAATATACCTGTTGATCTCAATGAGTAGTCAGATCTCCCATCGAGCAATACGTTTTGAAGGTTAGAGACATAAACCGATGGCTCGATGGGTACTCAGATATCCCGTCGAGGCGTTAATTTTGGAGGTTAGAGACTTAAACCGATGGCCCGATGGGAGATCTCACCCATTGATATCAACGGGTCATAAATAATTGACTAGTTAATGTCAATGGACTCATTGATATCAACGAGTTATAAATAACGGACTAGTTGATTTCAACGAGTTATAAATAACGGACTAGTTGATTTCAACGAGTCAGACACAACTGTTACGTTGAAATCAATGAGTAAAAAATCAACTTCTCATTGACATAAACGTGTTTATTATTTCTCACCTGTTGACATCGACTTGCCCTATATTTGGGTCTGTTTTCATCATCAATATCATTCCAAACATATACATTGAACCACAATCTTTAATTTCACCCTAGCCCAAAACTTGCAAAACATGTTACCTCGGTTCTAGGTAGAAGACTTTGTTTTTCATCTTCATGCGCAACGGTATTTTGTTGATCTTTATGCGTAGTGGGACTTTGTTCCATAATGATCTACATGTTCTCGATTTTGAGTAATTGAGAAAAAGAGCAAAGTTGATATTCGGATTGATGGAGCTAGACCGAAGAAGAAGAGTGAAAGTGATAAGAAGTGAGAGAAAACAGTGGCGGCGAAGAAGACGAGTGCGAAGAATAAGAAGATTAAAAATTCGTTCAAAGAAGAAGAAGAAGAGTCGAAGAAGAAGAGTGAGAAAAAGAAGAATAACATATTTAACATCAGAATAACATATTTAATATCAGAATAAACACCGCCCTCATCAACAATTTGTCAATGTTTCATCAATGGTCTTAACGGTCTTATATTTTTCACGGGTTAAGTGTTTTCAAATTTTTAGCAGTAAGGTTATTTTAGTTTTTCCAAATTTTAATTTTACTAGATGAAGTTTTAAATTGATTTTTTAGGACACTTAGCAAAAATATATTGTCTTAGGACTTTTTTTAAATGTACATTCTAGATATGCCCTTTTTGTCTCAAATTATCCCTAAGAATCACGTAGTCCATTTAAATTTAGTGATTATTCTCCATCCGTACACATATCAGAATGGCTTCCTGATTCCCGTGCCTCATCTTACACGATCGCCAACTCATTAAGTATTTCAAATTCACAACCTTATTCAGGCTCTTCTCAAATTATTATTGGTGATGGTAAAACTCTACCATCACTCATGTTAGGTCTTCATCAATTTTTTCTACGGTTCAATCTCTATGATTAAATAATGTGCACCTCCTACCCAATCTTACCCGAAATGTGTTATCTATTGTTAAACTAGTAAGGAAAATAATTATGCTACGGAATTTTCATCTAGTTGTTTTGTTGTCAAGGATTGAATTATAGGGATTCCAATCCTTCAAGTTCCACTAGTAGAAATCTCTACTTGCTGCTAACTCCAGTCACCATACTCTCAACTTCTACCGGCACACACATCGCAATTCACTTATGGCATAAACGACTTGGTCTTCCGTTCACAAGTGCTCTTTCATAAATTTGGTCATCTTTCAATAATTTTATGTATTTTAAAAATGTTTTAGACTTTGGGTGATTCATGTCGATTATCCAAGAGTTGCAAATTACCATTTAAGCATGTTCATGATCATAGCAAAACTCCCCTTTACCCAGTTTTTGGCATGACATAATTTTTATTGATGATTTTAGCTGATTCACATGGCTCTACCCTCTAGCTATCACCCTTTGGCTCTTGATTGCTTCGTGGACTTCAAGTCTAAAATGACGAATTTTCTCCCTACATCTATAAAGTTTTTTCAATGTGATTGTGCTCATAAACTCATTAAAAAAATCATGAATATTTCTCGATTCTGATGGGATTTCATATCAAATTTTGTGCTCTTACACTCCCGAGCAGAATGGTGTAGCCGAACGAAAAAATTGACATCTCTCCAAAATGGCTTAAGCTCTCCTCATTAATTCAGGTTGCCTGAAGTATTTATAGTATGATGCATACTCCACGACTGCTTATATCATCAATCGTCTTTCTAGTTCTCGCCTTGATAATAAATCTCTTTTTGACCTCTTGTTTAAAAGTTCCCTAGATTATTCAACTTTCAAGGTCTTTAGGAGCAAAGCTTTTCATTTCTAGGTCCACACGACTCAAAAGCTAAGTCTAAAATCGACTATTTGTGTGTTCATTGGATATAGTCCAAACTGCAATGAATACAAATGCTTTGATCCTTACATGCAAAAACTTCATATCTCCCGCCATGTTTATGTTGTTAGAAAATTATTTCCCTTTCCTACACCCACAACTCAAATCACCCCCGTCCACAACCTCACTCTCATTCTCTCTTTAACCAGCCCCTACATATCTCTTCCTCTCCCACCAACCTCGGCACCTCCACCCACCCCACCGACATTATCTATCCCACATATCACAACCTGATTTAACCCCACTTGTTTCCCCAATTACTTCCTCATTACAAAGTAGATACCCTTGTTGGAAATCGGGTTAAAATTTTATAACGGAAGCGATTGTTGGTCCCTGTATATAAAAATATTTTCTAAAAATATTTTTGCGATCCTTTATATATATATATAAATTAATTCTATACGCTAGATAAAGAAATCATACCTTAGACTAATCTATCATTGAGACTCACACTATGATCTTCTAAATCGATCCTCAACACACTAGGACATGTATGGACATGTAGAGATGACTAGGTGTTCTTTTTCCTTCTATTTTTTTTTTTGAAAAAAAAAACTTTTTTTTCTCTCTATTTTTTCTTTCGAAAAACCTTCTAAATTAATTAGAATAGGATGTGTTTATAGAATTCCATTAGGGTTTCTATTCAACATTATTTTTAATTTAAAAAACTCTTTTAAACTAAATTGAATTAATAATTCAAACATAATATTAAATAATAATAAAATAATATGATAAATAAGAAACTTATAACATATTTACAAGATCCCCACTACTATTTTTCTACCCCATGGTCGGCCACTGTCATTGTGCGAGAACAGTGATAGGCTTGTGACACATGCCAGAATGTGACCATGTTATCTCTTTATTTTATTCTGTCAAATCTTTTCAAATCTAATTCAAAACTAATTCAAATCTCATTTAAAATACAATCTTATCTATTTTAAACTAAATTATATTTTATTTTAATTTTAAATTAGTTTCTCAAACCAATTCAAATTTGACTTTCCTATTCTAACTATTAAACTGATATCTCATAGCAACTTAATATTAGATAACATACTTAATTCAAAATTAAATATATTTTTATTTTATAAAGTGAATTTTGAAATTCACTACAATATTTAAATATCTTTTAATTAATTAATTATCTAATTAACACAAATTATCTCATAATTATATTTTTGCCCCAGAAATTATTTTATTTGCAATAAACCCTTTCTCTACCTTTTTCACACTTACCCTACACAATGTTTTATAGATATCACTTGGGGACTATGAAACTATAATTTTAAGCTCTAATAAATTATATTATTAATTAAACTATTTAATCTAACAAATTTTATTTATTAATCCTAATATTATTCCACTAAAAATATGGGATTGCACTCTTACAATTATAGAACAAATTACTGAGCAATCTCTAGTAGTCCATTGATATTATCATTACATGTGATTTAATCTTCTGATAATTGATTCTTAATTAGACCTGATCAAAATTATCATTTTACCCCTCTAATTATCTCTTTATTCTTTAGTACCATTAATTCAATAGTGAACGGTCAATTTATAACTTAATTATAAATTAGAACTCAAAACCATTCAGTTCTAGAATTAATCATTAAGAGAACAAATATACAATCTTTTGTGAAGAAGGTTTGGATTCCATATCAGTAAAGCATGTTCCTAACTGCTTATCCCAATGAACCTCCAAAACAAAAGACTTTTAACCTATTTTACAAACAAACCGTGATGAGTGAATCAAAAGATCCAGTTAACATCAACAGAAGTTTATGACTATTCAGGATTCAGATAGATTTGGACATGATCCTTTATTGATATGAGTAAAATTCTTTATAGAAAACGGCATGTTGATAAAAAATTAATTCATATCTAGTCTAGTCCTCTACAATCTAATTATATAAAACATCTCTATTAAGATGCATATCTACATCAGTGATCTAGATCTAGATCACTTGCATTCATAATGCTAGTGGACTATACTAGCAACCATTAATTAAATATTTCATACTTTAAATATGTTGTAGATAATTTAATTTATTATCTATAATCCTAATCATCCCGTAGTAAGGCAAGATTATAGTTACAGAAATGAATTTTGAATTTTTTGATATTTATACATTTTATTCAATAATAGCATATTCAAACGATTATATAGAAAAATATCACTTTTATTAATTTCATAAAATTGTACTTATTACATCTTTTTAGGGCACCATGCCCAATAATCTCCCATTTTCCCTTAAAGCAAGTGAGGCATCTCCCTTATCTCTTAAATTACGTACATGATCCGCAAAAGAGTTCGATGGAAGTGTCTTGGTAAACAGATCCACAAGGTTTTGTTCCGATGCTATCTTTATAACTATCACATCACCTCAATATACTATCTCTCTGATTAGATGATATTTCCTCTCTATGTGCTCATCCCTCTTGTGACTCCTCGGTTCCTTTGAATTAGCCACTACCCCACTGTTGTCATAGTACATGATTAGTAGCTTATCCATATCTAGAACAACTTGTAAACTAGTATAAAATTTTCTTAAGCCAAACCACCTCTGTAGCTGCTTCACAAGCCACTATAAATTCGGCTTCCATGGTAGATTTTGTAATACTGGATTGTTTGATTCTACTCCAGACTACAACTCCTCTACCAAGTGTGAACATTGATCTAAGATTTGAATTTCAACTATTTCTATATGATTGAAAATCATAATCAGTGTATTTAGTGGAGTTCAGGTCTCCACCTAAATAAACAAGCATATAGTCTCTCATTCTCTAAAGATACTTGGGAATATGCTTTACCACTATCCAATGTTCTAAACTAGGATTTGATTGATAATGACAAACTATCTCTACTCGCAGCAAATGTTAGGTCTTGTACACGACATGACATACATAAGACTGCCTATAACTAAGGCATAGGGAATCTTTCTCATCTCTTATTCTTCCTAAGGTGTCTTTGGACACTACTCATTAGAAAAAACTACTCTATGCATGGTTCATAATTGACCCTTTTTGTAGTTTTGTATTAAGAATCGAGCCATCACCTTATCTATATAAGAGGCTTAAGACAATGTCAAAAGCTTGTTCTTTCTATCCCTTAACATTTGGATTCTAGGAACATAGCTTGCTTCTCCCAAATATTTCATTCGGAATTGCTCGCCTAGTCATTTCTTCACATTTGACAATATTTCTACATCATTCCCAATGAGTAAAATATCATCTACATAAAAAACTAAGAATACCACATTATTATCTTTGATGTGTTTGTAGACATGGTTGGTGAACGTTTTGTTTGAAGCCATAAGTCTTGATAGTCTCATCAAACTTTAGGTTCAAAGACCTAGAGGCTTGCTTCAATCCATAAATGAATCTAAGCAACTTGCAAACCTTTTGCTCTTGGCCTTTTTGCATAAAACTTTCTGGTTGCATCATATAAATGCTCTCTTCAAGACAACCATTTTGAAAAGCTGTCTTGACATCCATTTTCCATATCTCATAGTCTAAACTAGCAACTATGGATAAAAGAATGCATATAGACTTTAGCATGGCAACATGTGAGAAAGTCTGTTGATAATCGACTCCCTCTCCTTGGGTATAACCCTTTGCTATAAGTCGTGCCTTGAAAGTCTATACTTTCCCATCTATGCCTCTTTTTTTCTTGAAGATCCATTTAAATCTAATGGGCAGGACATCTTTAGGTGAATTTATAAGTTCCGAGACAGAATTAGAATCTATGGATTCCATTTATTAGTTCATCGTATATTGCAATTTATCCTTGTCAGAATTTTCTATTGCCTCCTTTAAGGTTAATGGATCATCTAGTTTGTGTCTGATACTAAAACATGTGCCTTGTGTTCCTAATGAATGGGTTATCTCACAAGCATCCACTACTATGAGATACTAGGGTGTTCTGACTAGGATCGATGGCCTTCTAATGTTGTTGTCCATCATATGGTGATTGAGATGGTTTGATCTTATACGAATTCAATTCCACTAGTACTATCTTACTAAGAGGTTTGTAGTTTGTCATATAGTCATGTTCGAGCAAGGTCGCATTTGTCGATACAAACACCTTTTTCTCACTAGGACTATAAAAGTTACCTCACCTTATGCGGGAAGCATAGCCAACGAATATGCAAACTTCAGATCACGAGTCTAACTTCCTAGTCTTCGATTTCAATACTTGTGATGGACACCCCCATATGCGAAAATGGCATTAACTAGATTTAGTGCCATTCCACAACTTTAAAGGTGTCTTTTGTATAGACTTAAATGAAACTACATTCAAAATGTATACCGCGATTCGAAGTGCATATCCCCAGAAATTGAGTGGTAGGGATGAGTAGCTTAATATTGACCTAACCATATCTAATAAGGTTATGTTTCTCCTTTCTCCAACACCATTCTTCTGTGGTGTTCTGAGTGCTATGAGTTGGGATAGAATACCATGCTCCAACAAATGATCCTTAACTCAAAATCAAGGTATTCACTCCTCGATCTGATCAAAGTGTTTTCAGTGATTTTCCTAGCAGCTTTTTAGCTTCTGCTTGGAATTCTTTGAACTTTCCAAAAGTTTTAGATTTCCTTTGCATTAGGTATATGTATCCGTATCTTGAATAATCATTAATGAAGGTGACAAAATATTAATAACCTCATATTTCTTGTACATTTATAGGACCATAGACTTCACATGTACTAACTGAAGTGGTTATTTGGTTTCTTGGCCCTTTCTAGAGAAAGGTCTCATAGTCATCTTTCCTTCTATACATGATTCACAAACCGAAAGAGTGCTAATAATTAGCTCTCTTAAAGGACCATCCTTTACTAACCTGCTTATCCTATCAAGATTGATATGTCCTAACCTAAGATGCCAAAGATACGTATCATCGCTTTGAGAAACTTTTTATCGTTTGTTAGATTTACAATTTTCTACTTTAAATAATTCTGAATTATTTATCGATCGTTCATTTGGTTTAAGTAGATAAAGTCTGTTTGTTTGTTATACATGAAAAATATCGAAACCTTTTTAGAAATAACAATCTTATTATTAATAAAAGAAATATCAAAATCTTGTTCATGCAACATAGATAAATAAAACAAATTTCTACAAAATTCAGGAATAAAATAAATATTGTTCAAAACAAGATAATTATTGCTAAAAACTAAATGGACTTCTCCTACTACTTTGGGTGAAACGATCGCACCTCTATCAACTCTCATCGTCACCTCCCTAGTAGCAAGGTCCCTCGAAGAACTAAGTATCTATAAGGAATAACAAACATGATTAGTGGCTACCGAATCTACTATCCAAGATGACAAATCATCTTCCACCCGACAGGCTTCAAAAGCAAGTAAATCAAATTTACCTTTCTTTTTCTCCTTCAGCTTGGAGAGATACTTGTTATAGTTTCTCTTCCAATGTCCATCAACTGCAAAGTGGAAAACACTTTCCCTTGGGTTCATTTTTCATGGAGTTATCGTTCTTGTTGTTCTTCTTGCCTTTAAATGACCTGTTGGCTTTCTTTCCCTTCTTGTCCTTACCATTATTGTTCCTCCTCTTATTGTTCTTAGCATAAGAGGAAAACAGCTTTTGTTCAGCAACATTTACTTCACCCTCTTTGGACCTAGCCTGATTAAGGGTCTCAAAAGTATGGACTTCATTAAAAAGCTGAGTTATGTTGTAGAGAGCTTATTCATAACATAATTGGTAGTAAATGCAACAAAAGCTAGTGAGAGTAACTCAAGTATGATGCTAACTTGAGTGCGCTCATTAATGGTAGCCCCATGTATTTCTGCCTCCTGCATCGTGTTGATCATGTTCAAAACATGATCTCTTATAGAAGCTCCTTTCTTATTTTGGCATTCATGTGGGTTATAGTAGCCTCATGACGACTTTGGTTGGATTACTGCCTAAACAAAGCTTCGAGAGACTCTAATATCTCATTTGTAGTCTTCACATTTTCATGTTTCTTTCTAAGAACATCACTCGTGCTTATTAATATGTAGAATTTGGCCTTGTTATTAGATTGGATCCAATGATCGTACTTTTCCAGCACATTACGGGCAGCAGTGGCTGTGGGGCGGGCTCTTTAGAACATTTTTCGATCAAGACAAAGGTTCTCAAAGAATATTACCATATTCAAGTTTGATTTTCATCTCATAAAATTATCACTAGTTAATTTGTATTCGTTGAGTAAAGTGATAACGGCATTACTGATTGAAGATATGATGATTGCTGAAAATAAGTAAAACATACATGATTCATTATAATTGAAATAAATATCAAAGTTTTGGAATAGTAAATATGATGTATGGATGCAAAAAATAAAACACATAAATTTATTTATTACTAAGCCACAAGAAATTAACTCAACAATTAATATGCTGCCTTAGGGTTGGTAATATTAATTTCAAATTAATTTTGAGACATTCCCAAACCTACAAGTAAAACTTAAAATATCTCATATTTTCTATTTCACTCATGAATCACAATTTATATGGTCAAGATACAATTAACCGTTTGAAGCTTAATTATGTCTTTCTAAGTGTAATCCATTATTTCAGAATCCATGACTTAACTCGAAAGTTGGCGCGTTAGGGTAGGTCAAGTTCGAAATACATCAATATTTCCTATCTTCTGAAGAAGCCAACCTTGGTATTGATATGGTCTGAAACCTTTCTTAGGAGAATGAAAACAAAGTCTTTTCGAGGCCCTTTCTATATCTTATGGTGCAATAATAATTATGGAGATTATAGGTTATATTGCCATATCAACCTCTCCCACTCACTATTTCAAAACATATCCTTTCATAAGACATCCTATGTTTTGAAATAAAACTAATTAATTAATTCTAAATTAATTACTACTTACTTAAGCAATTAATGTAATCTTATTAATTAAAATTACCAATCCTATTGGGACAATAAGATTACATTAATTGCCATAGGCCACGGGACTATCCCGTAGCCCATCTCATTTGAACCCATGACTTGATCCGTTAGAGCACCACGGGCCAAAGCTCATGGAACCCCTAGGGTAAACTGCAAGCTGTCCCAATCAGCAGCCACTGCCGCCTGTGGCCTTGAACGATGGGTGGAGCCAGTGGTTGGGACAGCCGCTAGTCTGCCAACGGCCTCGGGTCGCGTGATAGTTCCAACAACTGGAATGTCGGGGGACTGTCCCGTGATTGAGATGGGTTGTGGGACAGTCTTATGTAGCCTATGGCGGTTGCATCGCAGGACAGTCCCTCAGCCTGCTGTAGCAGCTGCACCGCGAGACAATCCGGTAGGCTACTACTTGGAGTAGTGTGCTGCGAGACAGCCCTGCAGCATGGCCTACTGCTTGTAGCAGCGTGCCGCCGCTCGTTGCCGTCTTTTGGGTCTTGCCTTGGGTTTTCTTCCTCCTCCATGCCGTGCAAAATTTTACAGCAAAAGAAAATTGTACAAAAAAGCCTATGCCCTATAACGGCTTACACAAAATCAAGAAAAAGAAAATTAAAGAAATTTCTAACCCAAACTTACCATATAATTAACAATCCATTATATCAACCATATATTAAAAAACATAAAGATCCATTCAACATAAATATCACATATATATGATAGATAATGCAAGAAACTCACATAATGATTAATCTATATATATATAAAGATTACTCAGATACCAATTATTAGAAATTAGGTTAAAATTTCATAGTAAAAGCGATTGTTAATCCTAGTATATAACAAAATTTTCTAACTTTTTTTTTATATCCTTTATATATATATAAATTAATCTATACACTAGACAAAGAAATCATAACTTAGGCTATGCAAATCGATCATTGAGACTCATACTACGATCTTCCAAATCGATCCTCGACACACTAAGACATGTGTGGGCACATAGAGATGACTAGGTTTTCTTTTTTTCTTATAATTTTTCTTTTAAAAAATAAAACACTTTTTTTTCTCTCTATTTTTCTTTCAAAAAACCTTCTAATTCAATTTTACAAACAAAAGTATCATATTTTTTCTCAGCCGCTTATCCTAATAGACCTCCAAAATAAAACTCTTTAGCCTATTTTACAAACAAAATGTGGTGAGTGAATCAAAATATCCAATTGACATAAATAGTAGTTCATGACTACTCAAGATTCAGATTGATTTGCATATGATCATCTATTAATATGAATAAAATTCTTTATGGCAAACGACACATTGATAAAGAATTAATTCATATCGGGTCTGCATCTCTAATAAGATATCTATCTACATCAGTGATTCAGATCTTGGTCACTTACATTTATAATACTAGTGGATCGTACTAGCAACCATCAATTAAAGATTCCAACTTTAAATATGTTGGGGATAATTTAATTCATTGTCTGTAATCTTAATTCTCTCATACTAATACAAGATTATAATTACGTAAATGAATTTGGAATTTTATGATATTTATACACTTTATTCAATAATAACACATTCAAACAATTATATAGAAAAATGAAACTTTTATTAATTTCATAAAATTATACTATTAGATGCTTTTAGGGAACCATGCCCAATAACCCTATGATTACTTGGCATCTAGATAATACTCGCTACCCTCATACATTTTCCGATCACTAGCTTTACTTATCCACCTACATACTTTTCCCTTAACGAGGCCCACATCCATTTTTGATGCTCTTAATTGTCCTTAATGGCGCAAGGCAATGCAATTGAAATTGAAAGCTCTTACTTGCAATCATACTTGGTCCTTAATGTAAGTTTCCAACTCTTTGCTTACCTAGAGTGGATATCAATTTTCAAAAGTGGGATCCAGATATCCGAACCTATAAAAAACCACAAAGAGTCAAAGCCGGATGAAATGTTCCCACATCTGAATTCCTAGTTGACTTTCAATTTCTAATCTAATAATAAAATTAGAAAACGAAAAAAGAAGAAAAAATGAATACCTATCCCAAACATTCCTCTAAGAACCGCACGAGTCTACACCTAATTTCCCCTTTGCTGCCAATTCCGAGCAGTCACTCGGCCTATAACCCTAATCCACATTGTTGACAACTCTCTTTTGGTTAAAGGAAATCACTCGAACACTTCGGTGAAGACTTGGAGAGGAAGAAAGAAAGGAGAAAAAAGATGATAAGATTTTCCCTCACTTTCTCTCTCTTTCTCTTAGCGTCGGCAACACACTAAATGTTATTATGTAACCCTTAGGATTTGGATCTTGTATATATAAAGACACACCCTCCTTCGGGCCAAGCCTTTCTTACTTTTAAGGCCTAATTAACTCTTAATCATGTTCGGGTTCTTGGGAGTGTTTTAATTCCTATTTTTATAAGATTCAAATAAACTTTATATTTCTAAATTAATGTACAATTTTATCTAATAAAATATGGAATTTATATAGGCCCACCACATGCACACTGTCTAGCCCATTAACACTTTGATGGTGGACTAGACTTCCTTTTGACCCCAAATATTTTTTACCATAAATTCATTAAATTTTGAATTAATAAATTTATGTTGTCAATTTAATACTTTTCTAATTAATTATTTAAGTTCAAATTAAATCTAAATCACACTTTCGATATGTTAATAATGTAGGCGTGACTTAGACTTAATAGAGTAAACTAATTAATGTTTTAACTCTTATATCATGTTCGTAATGAACAAGTCAAAATTTCTCTAATTAAGAATCTAATTGAGATCCAATCAACCTTTATGTGTGTGATTTGGATTGGCATTACTCCGGTAGGTGGGCCCCATAGCAACTTGTTAGCTTTATCCATTCCAATGAATTGATAATTTAACCATAAAAACACATTCAAGTTAAATAGTTAATAGGATCATCTTCTTTGATCAAATTAACTTAAACCACCAAACTCCTATTGGCCTCTACAAGGCATATGGGCCACTTGTGCAATAAGAAGTATGAGGAACCTCAACAATAACCATAGATGACTACTATCGTATCAGATTGATCCATCCATCTACTCCTGGTTGTAGAAAATCTTATGGCATGGTTTAACTGTTAAACCCTATTAGATTTATTTTATGCATATCATAAACTCTTATGCAACTAGACAATGGTCTTATAGAAAACTATTTCCATACCATACTACTTTGCGTAAGGATTTGCTATATTGCATTATAATATTATATGACTCATAAAACCATATCCTCTAGTATAAAGGTGATGGATCCTATCTTATCACCGTACATACTATACATATTCGAACACATGCCCAATGGTTTACCCTTTAGTGACCTTTTTTAAAGGTCACGTGGGGCAATATCAAAACATGATATCTTATATACCAATACTTTAGTGATCTCAGGTGTGAGAATCACAAGTACCATTGTCACTGAAAAAACTCACTGAAATACCGATGATTATTAGAACATCACTCTTCTTACGGAGATGATATCACATATAATAGTCTCTTTGGATTATTAATATCCCATCGTGAAAATTCTATAGCTATGAATAATTTGGATCTTAGACTAAGCAAACTTGGATCTGATCGAGCATGATCTTCATCATGATTCCAAGTGCATATCTAAGATCCAAAAATTTGTCAAGTATACAAGCAATCAATAATGCATGCAAGTTGTTATTTTAAACCTATGAACAACATGACAGATTATGATATGCTAATTAAATGTGACACATTCAAATATGTTGTCGATTTGTACAATTCAAGATTGATTCTCATAAGTATATGACCCGATTAAGTCATACCAGATTGGCTTGATAGACATATAGTTTCATTTAATCCCTAGATCTTTAAATGCATGTATAGTTGGTTGCAAATGGATTTTCACATCATAGACAATGCTAATGGGACCATAAGTTGATATAAAGCAAGAGTTGCTGTAAAGGGGTATAATCAAATCGAAGGCATCAATTTTGTCGAGACTTTTAGTCTAGTTGTCAAACCTACAACCATCTAGGGCATCCTTACCTTGGCTTCTCATGATTTTGTTATTCATCAAGTTGATATCAATAACGCCTTCCTTCATAGAACTATAAGATGACATGGTGGTAAAGTCTATTAAAGCAACCAATTACCTGGCTGATTTAGGGAAGGCACTATATTATATGCATGTTCACAAATTGAAGACGAATCCATCAAATTGCATTTTTGGAATTTTGTCTGGGAATTTTCTCAGCTTTCTGATCCATAAAAAAAGCATAGATGTCAACCAATGAAAGACCAAAGCCATTATTGAAGCTTATCTGCCTAAAAATAAAAAGGAGCTCCAAAGTTTCCTCCACTAAATCAATTTCCTAAGAAGGTTCATTTGAAATTTTCCCGTGAAAACAATGGTCTTTAGTTCATTACTTAAACAAAAAAATGAAAAGGAGTTCTTTTGGCTAATCAACCATCACAAGGCATTCGAAAACATCAAATAGTATATTGCTAGTCCGCCAATACTCGCTCTAGCATTAAGAGGTCGACTAATGATATTGTATTTCTTGGCCATTGCCAAATCAGTAGGCTACCTCTTAGCACAGGAAAACGTTGCAAAGGATGAGCAGGGTGGTGCTGACATTGATTAAGGTACAATACTCTTCCATTGAGAAAGTGTGTGTAGCTTTATATTTTGGTGTGACAAATTATGACATTATCTTCTGAATGCCCAAGTATTCGTAATATCCTAAATTGATCTCGTAAAGTATCTTTTGTCTTGATCTATTCTTATAGGGCCCTTAGGGTAATCTCTTTCAGATTTCTTAGCATATCACCCTTTTAAACTCTTTTCGCATGACTAAAACGATATATTCAAAGTACTTTCCATGTGACAACCCACTTAATAGTTATACTTTGACGGAACTGGTACCAAGAATATAGCCGGTGCAGGGGATTCAATCAACTCACCTGATGGAGAATACAACATATAGTTGTTCTAACTTAATTTCTCTTGTACTAATAACAAAGTAGAATGCAAGGTTTTGATTATAGGCCTGGAAATTTCTCTCGAGTTTAACACCACTCATGTCATGGTCTTCGGTGACTCATAACTACTGGTCAAACAAGTTTCAGGAGAGTTTAAATGCATGAATCCTAGGTTGATTGGTTATTTTGCTCCGATCATTCATTTCCTAGATGAATTCAAAGAGTGAGTGTTTAGTCACAAGCCTCAAATTTTCAATGCTAAGGCCAACGACATGGTGCAACTAGCATCTAGTTTGAGCATATTAGACCAAACCCCTAGAACGGTAGTAATCTACAAATGGAACCACCCTCTTCTGACATCTAGGCAGGTCTAGTTTTCTACAGTTAGTATAGAAGAGTGAGGCAGATGAACACCACTCATTCAATATCTATAGAATCCAAATAGGTTTATCTAGTTAAGATCTAATGATTGGCTATCAATTACACTTTGATAGAAAATGAGTAATACTGGCAAGGTCATGATGATTTGCTACTCTAGTGCCTTGCTTTAGGCTGGATACAAGATGCACCAGTTGACTAGACGAGACAGCTTCTACTGGCCGACCATTCTAAAAGAATGCGTCAGTCATTCTAAGGGATGTAGAATTTGTCAAAAGTGTGGACCAATTCAGAAACATTCCACATTGAATATGCATCCAATCATCAAGACATGGCCATTTAGAGGATAAGCCTTTGATGTAATCATCCAAATCTATCCAGAGTCGAGTAAGGATCACAAGCGAATTCTCGTCACTATGGATTATTTTACCAAATGGGTAGAAGTGTTTCAATAAAAAGATTAACTCAAGTTGTAGTCATCAAATTTCTAAAGGAAATTATAATCTACTGACGAGGATTCCAGAGACCATAACTACTGATAATGCCACTAGAAGCTTAGTGGCCGATCTCGCTAAGGTGCATGGTTTAAAGTTTATCACTTTGACGACTTATTTGATGACTTATTACGCTTAGGCTAATAGTCAACCTATGTCAACAAACAAAGTGATAATTAGTTTGATTAAGAAGATGATCAAGAAAAATCCAAGGTCATGGCACGAGCTCCTAGGGCCAACCTTATGGGCCTATAGGATTACCCAGAAGATTGGTATGTTTCACTTTAGTATATGGCCATGATGCTATCTTGCCGATGGAAATTTAACAAAATCTTTAAGAGTTGCTCTTCAAAATGATTTAACTCCTTCTAAGTATTCCGAGTCGATGCTAATTGAGTTAGTAGATTTGGAAGGAGAACAATTGCAAGCATAGGATACTTTGACGGTCCATAAAAGTAGGGTTGTCAGGGCTTCAAACCAAAGTGTGAAAGTGAAAACATTCGTAATTAGTGATTTGGTTTGGAAAGTACTTCATCCCATTGGGCAAATGAGTATGTCGAAGTTTTATGGGAAATGGGCCCCTAATTGGGAAAGACCATTCTATGTGAGAGAAGCCTTTTCAAACCATGTTTATTGGATCGATATCCTTGAAGGTGTGATTCATTATAAGAAAATTAATTGTTTTTACCTCTAGCGTTAAATTTGAACATTGTTTGAAACCCCTTAGAATAAAAATTTTGTATTTAGTCGCTCAATCAGAGAAGAGAAATATGAAAATACAAAAGTCGATAAAAGAGCAATGATAAAATATTGAAGTGTTTTACTAAGGATCAGCCCCTCGGCCAACAAAAAGTCTCATAGTCATACAATAAAAGTCCTAAAAAAGGCCAAATGCAAATTGCTAAACTTTGTCGAGTGAGGACATATGGATGGCCTCCCATGTGTCCTCTAACCTCTCAAGCTAGCGATCTGCGTTCTTAGGGTATGGTCGCCTAGTCTTACAAAAGTCTAAGATAATAGATGGCTCATCCTCATCATTGCCTGCAGCTCAACCACTATAATCTATAGCCTCTCCTTCAACTCTCTCACACATTGCCTTGCCTACCACAACTCGGCCGAAGCCTTCTTGGTCTTCGCTATCTCTAAGTAGGAAGAAAGCATAGCTGCAACAATATAATATATAATCTTTTGCTTGATGTAAAATTCTTGCTGAGTAGATACCCTGATCTAGGACCTAGCTACATCATCAATCTCACATCTAAGTATCCTCAAGCCTCCACTAAGGGCAATTAACAGGTCCCGAAGCCTCAAAAATTCTCTCAGATAGCTGGAAGCCTATTAGCGGACTAGGTTAATAGATCAAGTGCTATATGTATAAGCTCCTTAGTGTCCATCTGAGTAGAAATAGAAAGAGAATCGACTGTCACCTATGAAAAGGTAAAGAGTTAAACTGAGAAATCGTAGGCATATAAATCATTGATTATAGATAGAAAAACTTGCCGGTAGAACGCTCCTCAATGGGATCTTTTTCAAAAGGTGATGACTCATTCAACTTAGTAGGATGAATGAGACCCATACTCTCATCAACTCTGTTGGCCATGGTATCATCCGGTCCAACCTCATCACCTAATGAAGGTTCGCAGTGATGCATGGAAGGCAAGGGAATCAACTTCCTTTGCATGACATCCAAAGTGGCATGTTGGTGTGGTTTAAAATAAAATCTGGACAAATATAAAGGGATAGGGCTGGTTAGAGAAAATTGAGTAAGTTCTTTACCCTCACATCTGCATTAGAAAGAGAAAGGTCGGCTTGTAAACCCCCATGAAATATTAACTATAATAACCGATAGAAAAATTAATTTTACAAAGTTGACTAAGAAATTCATAATTCTTTGGTACTTCTTATGAAAGTATAAAATTTTACTTGAAAAATTATTTTCAGACGAAAAGAATAAAATTTAAGAGTCTTGGTAAAAATAACAAAAGTAAAAGAAATAGAAGGGGGCTATTTTAAAGTTCTTATTTTAGATGACTAAAATAAAACAAATTAGATTAGAAGGAAGGTGGAAAGCAACCCTTGATGCATGTCAAGCATTTTCACACCTTCTCCTTAGGGTTTTTACACCACATTCTTAGGATTTTTACACCTCCTCCTTATTATATATTTCACCTTACCTTCTTTCACATTTTAACTCTCTTACCATTTCCACAGCGCTTTCTCTCCATTTCACTCCCAAACTTCTGTAAGTCCGATCAATAACAAGAAGATCAATTGATTGAAATAGGCTTAACTATAGGTAAAACCATATGATGGTTTAATAAACATTCTAAGCATGTTGTTGCATAGCTGAAAATTTGACAATTCTATGCTACATTTTAGTAGTTAAATGATGAAATTATCTATATGTTCTAAAATCCTAAAATAATTATATTATGAAAATTTGCATAGCTGAAAGTTAGGTAATTAATCTATAAAAACTGAAATTTGAATTGTGAGCAGTAAGTACTCTCATGAACCTTTCGTCATAATAATATTCATAGAAAATTATGAGATTTTACAGGAACACACCAAAGGTCATGATCTTCTAAATGATATCAAGATTCAAAAATTTTCAGCATTGGAGAAATAAGTTATATAATTTCAAATTTGATGGTTATTAATAGATGGTTAATCTAAAAGTTTGACAAGCTATAACTTTCATTCTACTAAGTCACATTGAGCAAATAATATATTAAATTAAAGCTTGGGAAGTTAGCTATGAAATAAAACTGGTCTAGGAATATTTTAAAGAGCCTTTGCCAAGATATAGGTAAAGGAAGTAAACCGGTTAGGTTCTATTTCATTTTCAGACATTCTTAAGAGAAATGCATTTTGAAGGGGAAAATATAAGAATCTTGAGTTATAATTTTTACAGTAGCTTAAATACGATATTGCTAGAGATATCTTCAAAAGTTTAGAATTTTATACAATCCAAGGTGCTAGAAATAGGGCTTAAACCTAGACAATTGAAAACATAAAATCAAATAGAAGGAAATCTGAAACTGTGCAAGTAGGATGAATGAATTAAAAGATGTAGTAAATGATTGCATTTTGAGCTGACACTTTTTATGGAGCTTACATAAGAGCCATACTAAATGTGAGAAAAATGTTAGGTTAATAGAAATAATGATTTATGAGATACAAGGATCCAAAACTCTACTAAAGACTTAAGAAAGGGTTAGCCTAGACATTCTATGTTCAAGGGTTAACTAGAATTGCTTGAATAATTAGGTAACAATGATAATCTAGAAGGAAAAACTTGCACACAAGTTACTCATTTAATCAAATTATAATAAGAAAAGATTCGGAACTAGATTCCTAATAAATGAGAAATGCATATTGAGATAAGTTAACTAAATATAAAAGGTTATGGAAAGTTAAGCTTTAATTATGTTAAGTTAAATTCTGAATTAGATAGGCGAACAATTGACCTAGTATTCGGGAAGTACTTGAAATGTTTTATGAAAAGCACGAAATCCAAGTACATACAAACCTTACCTATAAGATGGAAACTAGTTTTAAAATTGGACGAATTGTTTCTAATGGTGGCATGGTTGTTCATATTGTTAATTGGTTTGTAGCCGTGAAGTGATTGAATTTATTGAGTGCTATAATTGTTTTTGTTGTTCTTTTAGAAATTCTTGAATAACATATGCACTAATGAGAATCATGCAAAGTTTACCCCAACGAATGTGCCGAAAGGGTGAGAGGACTAAGTTGCGCTGTAAACTTTTGCTTTAATATCATAAATAGTGATAGTTATAAATATTTTGGTGTATTATAAATACTTGGCTAATGTTTTGAGAACCTTCTTATAAATGTTTTGAAATCTCTTGGTGGACACGTACACGTTTAGTAGTAGCATTATAATAGACTTTTTTTTTGTATGATGGATTTTACTACTAATTAAGAAAACCCTTTTAATGAAGAAAGCTTTAAGAATCTTCTTTGAAACAAAGTCCATAGTGGGAAAAAAAATTACTCTTATTTTACAAGGAAAAGTATAGTAAAGTAATGGTTCGAATAGCGCAGGTTGTTACAGTTGGTATCATAGCCAAGTCCTACTACCCCACTTCGCATCACCACACAAAGTCGACATATTTCAGGAAGTACCATTAGTTGTTGATGGCAATGATTTGGTTTGTAAATGCATTGAGTTTCTTAGATACTATTTAATTCATTTCATAATTGTATTTCGTGATTACATGTTATCATACGAGATATTACTTGGAGAGTTGATACAAATATCTCCTTCCAAACATTAGGATCATTAGTTAAAAGATGTCTAGAAGAAATGAGAACAAAAAAACTAGTGCTACTCGAGCTAACCGAATATTGGAGGTAAAGGGGAAAGAACAAGAAATAGCAATGTTGATTTCTAACTTGCGAAAATGTTTGGAAGCGTAAGACATGAAAATCCCAAAATTATAGAGACAAATGACACAACAACAACCTGGTGAAGGAGGCATTCCAGTGAGAGGAGTCAGAGGTACTATAAGAAGATACACCACCTTAAGAATGTTTGTGGTAATCAAGGGATGCAAGAGATTCGACAAGATCCACTCTATGAGCGTTTTTGCCTATGAAACCTGTGAAGTTCGAGGGTTTAGCGGATGCATTTGTAGCTAAGGAGTGGTTGTACTTCATTCAAACTATTTTGAATTTTATGGACCTCGCATGACTATACCCTTTCTTAGTGACCATAGAGATGGAACTAGTTAGGAGAAGGATGGAGATGTTTCAACCAGAATTAACTGTTATTATTGATAGCGGTGATAATCCCCTAACTACCATAGCAGAATGTGTCAGAAAAGCCCTTCGTAGGGAATATCGCCTAGCTTGGGCTAAGGACGAATGAAAGAGGTTCTTTGAGGCACAAAATAAGTCCAAGAGACAGTTCAAATAGAAAAATGACAATTTCCATAAGATTGAAGGATCTCATACCCAACAATCAATCGATCAGGTTAAGATGTACACAAGAAATAAAAGAAAGAGAAATTTCATTGGTCAACAATAACAAAAAGGGAATGTGAATAAGCGGATAGAAGCGCTTTTTCAAACTGTCCAAAATGGGGAAGGAAACACCTAGGATAATGTAGAATGGGTTCTAACGTTTATCATAACTGTGGAAAGGAAGGCCACTATTCTCGTGACTTCCACAACTAAGCAAATCATGACAACTTGCTACATACGTTAGGAACTCAAAGGCCACGACGACTCAACACGATGCAACCTCAAATTGAAGTCCATGTAATCAATTAGGGTAGATTTGGAGCACTAGAGAAAAATGCTAGGATATTCACGTTTTCCAAAAATGATGTCGAAGCTACAATATCAGAAATGGTGACCAGTTAGCTTTCTGTTGGCAACATAAAAGCTGATGTGTTATTTGATTCAAATGCAACCCATTCCTTTACATCACATACTTTTTATAGGAAACATGATAGACACAATGATAGATTGGTCCAAATCCTTAGAACCACCCTTCCTTTGCATCACATATGTAGACCTTGCATCACATCACGACGTTATCCTAGGAATAGATTTCCTTGGAAAGTATAACGCATCTATTGGATGTAGAGATCGAAGGTTCATGTTTAATTTAGGCAGCGAGGAAGGATTTGAGTACGAAGAAAAATTGAGTAGGTAACCTAAAATGATGATCTCAGTAATGAGAGGGAAGTGATTACTAGATAGTGGTTATGTTAGTTCTGGCCAGCGTGGAGGATCAATTGACATAAATGAAGATTAGACTAGAAGATGTACCAATGGTAAATAATTTTGTGAAAGTATTTCTAGAGGAGTTATCGGGTCTATCGCTAGAATCTGTAGACCCATCAACCCATAGAGTAATTCCCATGCTGTGGCCGTCGGCCCCATTGACCCTTTATACATTGAATACATCGACCCATAGAGTAATCTCTACATTATGGTTGTTAACCCCTAGACCCTTCATACATTGAAGCCGTCGACCCGTAGAGTAATCTCTACACTGTGGTCGTCGACCCCATATACCTTTCATACATTGAAGGTGTCAACCCGTAGGGTAATTTCTATATTGTGGTCATCGACCCGTCAACCCTCTACTTCTAAACCTCAACACAATCAGTCCTTGCTAACTTAGTAGGGTGTCTAAACCTTCATTTCACTTTTAAACCTTATATCCTACGGATTTCACTCCTAACTTCTATCTTTTATCTAGGAACTACTGATTTTAAGTCTAAGAGAACAGAACATGTTCTTACCTTATGAAACCTTCAATTGGTTAATGTCTCCTACATCAAAACAATTATTTTCTTTCTCTGATGATCCCAAATCATGGACTAAGGAAGAACTTCTGAGTCTTGGATCAATGTTCCGTATGGATTAACAAAGTGATGGTAATCTTTCACTCACCGCATACGATAACTATAACTCAGAGGAACGATCTTTCCTATTCTGCTAGCTTGCCACTAAGCACTTCTAGGCTTCTATAGGTGGTGAGTGACAGACCTAGTGTAGATATTTATTTTCTTAAGCTTATCTTATTAGATTAATTAAAGGAAGAGTGAGTTGATGAGCTCATCGTCCCAACAGTCTTGCACTGCACAGTGTAGAAATATAATATCTTGATTATATTACTATTACCATTATCCTAATTCAATTTACTTAGGGACTAAGTTCACCATGCCATCATAGATTCTCCTATGTCAAGGCAAACCGGTATCTCACATACAAAACCGACATCTCACTTGGAAAACTATTATCTCACATACCAAACCGACATCTCATTTGGCAAACCAGTATTTCACATACTAAACCGACATCTCATTTGGAAAAATAATACCTCTCATTGCAAATCGACATCTCACTTGGCGAACCGGTATCTTATATTCCAGACCGACATCTCATTTAGCAAACCGGTATCTCACATTCTCCCCCCCCCCCCCTCCCCCCCCTTAAGAAATTTGGTCTCCGAATTTCAAACACTTACCTTAAACCATATCAAGACAACATATGTGCTAACAATGCTACATGTAATGAACTAGGTTCTAACTATTTCGATTGAACAAGTGGGGGTACTACTTTTGCATTTCTAGTTTTGCGTCCATGTTGCTTCCTCATAACCATGATCTCACTATATTACCTTCACTAAATTAACATCCTTATTTCGAAGGTGCTTTACTTAGTGATCTATGATCCGAACTAGCTGTTCCTCATATGACATATCTTCCTTAAGCTGAACTGAATCAGGATGCAAGCCATGGAATGGGTCTAGTAGGTATCTTCATAGCATTGAAACATGAAAAACTAAATGCACATTTGGAAGTGTTGGCAGCAGTATAATATCTATAAGCCATTGCCCTAATCTTTTCTTGTTTTCAAAGTGTCCCATATACCTTGAGCTTAATTTCTCTTTCTTGCCAAATCTCATTACATCCTTTGTTGGTGAAATTCAAAGAAATACATGATCACCAACCTCGAACTGCAAGTCTTGTTGTCGATTATCCTCATATGACTTTTGTCGACTTTGTGCAGTAGATAACCTATCTCGAACCAACTAAACCTTTTCATATGCATCTTGGATTAATTCTGGCCCTATTTCACCCACTTGCAACCAACATATAGGAGATCTTCATCTCCGCCCATATAAAGCCTTAAAAGGAGCCATTTCAATGCCATCTTAATAGATGTTATTGTAGGTGAATTCCACCAGTGGCAGATAACTACTCCATTTTGGTCCTATATTTATCACACATGTGCATAGCATATCTTCTAATGTATGCATAGTTTGCTTAGATTGTCCATCAGATTAAGGGTGGACAGTTGTTGTCATATCTAGCCTTGTACCGAAAGCCTCATTAAATTTTCCCTAAAACCTTGAAGTGAATTGGGTCCCTCGATCTAAAACAATCGAAACTGGTGTTGGCTATGGTGCCCTACAAGCATGTAATGAGTATTGTTTTAATAAAATTAATAAAAGTGACATTTTTCTATATATAATTATTGTGAATTTATTATTATCGAATAATATGAATAAATATCAGAAAATTCTAAATTCATTAATGTGACTATAATCTTGTATTAGTACGAGAGGATTAAGATTATATATAATGAATTAAACTGTTCACAACGTATTAAAGTATGGAATCTTTAATATAATGGTTGCTAGTATGGTTCTCTAGCATTATGAATGCATGTGATCTATATCAAGATCATTGATGTGGAAAGACATCTTAGTGGAAGTGATTTATATAATTGGATTATATAGGACATGACTTGATATAAATTAATTCTTTATTAAAATACTGTTTACCATAAAGAATTAAATTCATATCAATAGATGATCAAATGCATATCAATCTAAATCCTCAGTACTCATGAACTCCTATTTATGTCAACTTCATCTTTTGATTCACTTGTCACGGTCTGTTGGTATAATCAGGCTAAAGACTTTTGTTTTGGAGATTCATTGAGATAAGTGGCTAGGAACATGATTTACAGATATGGAATCCAAACCTTCTTCATAGAAGATTATATATTGGTTCCCTTAAGGGCTAATTCTAGAACTGAATGGTTTTGAGCTCAAATTTGTAATTAAGTTATAAATTGACCATTCACTAGTGAATTAATGGTACTTAAGGATAAAGAGATAATTAGAGGGGTAAAATAGTAATGTTGACCTATTCTTAATTTTTCGAGGATTGAATGCATGAAATGATTATATCAATGGACTACAAGAGATTTCTTAGTTAACATGTTCTATAATTTGAAGAGTGCAATCCGATATTTTTAGTGGAATAATATTGGGATTAATAAATTAAGATTTATTAGATCAAAGAGTTGGATTAATAATATAATTTATTGGAGCTTGAAATTATAGGTCCATAATCCCTAAATTGCCTCTATAAAACACTGCATAGGGTAAGAATGACTAAGGTCGAAAAAAGACTTATTTGCAAGAAAATAGTTTTCTAGGGCAAATTCATAATTATGAGATAATTAGTATTAATTAAATAAAAACTGTATTTAAATGGTGAAATTCGGAATTTTTTAATTAAATAATAATATATTTAATTTTGAATTGAATATATTATATATAATATTAAATTGATATGAGATATTAATTTAATATTAATATTAGGTAAGTCAAATTTAGATTAGTTTGATAAACTAATTTAAAAATCAAATAAGATATGCTTTTGATTTAAAAAATAGATGAGATTTTATTTTAAATTATATTTGAATAGGCTTAACTAAATCAAATGTATCATCAAAAAAATCATATAGTCTCACTGTAATACCCGGATATTATTTGTTTATTATTATGGTTATAATTATATTAATTTAGGATAATATTAATTATTAAGCATGATGACTTGGTTATGTCTGCGTTAGGATTATAATTATAGCATGCTAAGTAGAAGTGAAATACTCTTATTACTATGCTAGAAATAAGAATCATAACTAGAATGAACGTAATATAGCATGATAGTGTGAGGAAAGTACAAACTTTAAACATTAAGTGCATATGTTCGTATTTCCAGAAGTTAATGTTATGCTAAAATAAATAAAAGAATAAGCATGCATAATATTAAAGTGAGGTGCTGTCGGGTCCAAAGAAGGATCGTTTGTCGATCAGAAAAGACCCTAAATGATATTAAAGAAAAGGTAATAAGTGGATCGTTGCAACGGTCATAAGCGGACCGCTGATTAAATATCAGTTGAAATGCCGGTGGTAGCATCCTCAGGGCTCAAGTATGTAGAATGATAGGAATTCATGCACGTTAGATATAGGTCATAAATGATAGGAATTTATGCACGTTAGATATAGGTCATAAAAACACTAACTCATGATAATCATAAAAAGAATAGCAATGCGAGTAGGACACTATCCTTACTGAGCTTCTAGCTCATAGATATTTACTCTGTGTTGTAGGAAATTACAAAGGTAAGGCGGTAAGCTAAGGAACAAGTGAATGGAGGCTATCAGTCCGTGAGATTGTACATATGAGACCCGACCTCTATAAGCAATGAGTTTGAAAATTTGCACTTCTTATGTATATATACGTATATGTATATTCAAATAAAGAATAAAATATATAAAAAGTTTTGGGATTATTTCTATGACAAAGACTTCTGCAGCATTTTCAAATTATTATGTATATATCATTCAAACCACTTTTGGAAATAAAGTTAATTTTAAGGAACATAATTTTTATATATAAGAAAATCCGGAAGAAGAAAGAAAAAGTAATGCACCTACTAGCTGTATATGTTTCCCTAGAAAAATATTTGATAAACATAACTAGCTAGTAGGGCGGGCGTTACATCTTTGATGTTCAACTTTCACTTGTTGGCATACCAGACATCTCGACACATAATTTGCAACATCATTCTTCAGACCTTCCTACTAGTACAATTCACGAACATCTCGATACATCTTAGTAGATCCAGGGTGAATCGTATACACTGTCTCATGTGCTTCCTCTAAGACTTCACATCTTAATTTGTCGACATTAGGCAAACATAACCGAGTTCGAAATCAGACTACTCCATCATCCTGAATAGTTATTGTCCCTTTAGCGATTCCTCCCTAATCTTTCATAAATGAGAGTCTCTTTGCTATGTAACCTTGATCTGATCCCATAGGATTGGTCTGACTCCCACATTGACCAATAAAGCCCTAAAGTTGTTAGTTTCAAACTGAATGCCCTCATCTGTCAGCCTATGCAACTGTGATGTCAAAGGTTTTTTCTTGCTGCAATATGGGATAGACTTCATGCTGACTTCTTGCTAAGAGTGCCTGCCACTACATTGGCCTTCCTTGGATGATATAAAATCGTGCAATTGTAATCTTTCAATAAGTCCATCCAATGACCCTACCTCAAATTCAAGTCCCTCTGTGTGAATATGTACTTTAAACTTTTACGACCCGTGTAAATTTCACAACTTCATCATACAAGTAATGTCTCCATATTTTCAGTGTAAACACTACTACTGCCATTTCTAAATCATGAGTGGGATAATTCTATTCATGCTCCTTTAATTACCGAGAGGCATAGGATATCACTCTACCATTCTGCATTAACATGCAACCCGAGTCCAATCCGAGAAGCATCACAATATGCCACAAAACTGCTTGTTCTGGTTGGTAAGGCAAGAACCAGCGTAGTGGTAAGACAATCTTTTAACTTTTGGAAACTTTCTTCACATGTACTCACCCATTGGAATTTAACATTTTTCTTTGTGAGACGAGTTAAAGGCGTTGCTATACGTAAAAAATTCTTGATAAAACACCTATAGTACCCGGCCAAACCGAGGAAATTGTGAATTTCCGTTACCGACGTAGGTCTAGGCCACTTCTTAATAGCTTCAACCTTTTGAGAATCTACACTCAACCCATCTTTACTGATCACATGACCAAGGAATGCAACACTACTAAGCTAAAACTCACACTTGGAGAATTTTTGAAATAATTGCTGCTCTTTCAACTTTTGTAGGACAGTTCATAATTGTTTTTCATGTTCATATTTACGTGCGAATATACTAATATATCATCAATAAAGACAATTGCAAAGTGGTCCAAGAACGGTATAAAAGTTTTTTTCATCAAGTCGATGAATGTTGTTGGGGCATTTGTGAGCCCAAAGGACATTAATAAAAACTCATAATGTCCATCATGAGTTCAAAATGTGGTCTTAGGCACATCCTCCCTCCTTATTTTCAGTTAGTGATAACCTAATCTAAGATCAATATTCAAAAAATATTGAGCACCTTGAAGTTGATCAAACAGGTCATCAATTTGCGGTAGTGGATATTTGTTTTGAATTTTCATTCTATCTAACCGCCAATAATAGATGCAAATACGGAGGGAACCATCTTTCTTACGAAAAAACAAGACCAGAACACCCCAAGGCAAAGTACTTGGATGCATAAATCCATTATCAAACAAGTCCTGAAGCTGTCCCTTAAGTTCATTCAGTTCGGTTAGAGCCATTCAGTATGGAGGGATTGATACTAGTTCTGTTCCTAGAACTAAGTCGATGCAAAATTATATCTCTTGGTCTATAGGTAAGCCTGAAATTCTTTGGGAAACACCTTAGAAAATTCACTAACTACTAGAATTTCTGACAGCTTACTGCTCTCTTTAATTTTGGTATCATGCACAAAGGCCAAATAAGCCATACAACCCTTTGATAACATCTTTGTTGCTTTAAGAAATGACAATAGCCTATAAGGAGTTGCATTATACTCTCATTGGAAACATAATTCAGTAATATTTGGAGGTTTAAACTTCAGCATTTTATCATGACAGTCAACTACAACATGTTTAGCAGCTAGCCAATCCATACCGAGGATCACATCAAAATCTAATATACCTAATTAGATTAGATCAACGCATAATTCAAAGCTCTCATAAGGATAATACACAGTTCATAAACTCGATCTACCACTACAGTCTCTCCCATTGGTGTACTTACAACCAGTGGGCTTTCTAATGAAATGATTCATTACCTAGTTTTTAAGAAAACAAAATCAGAAACAAAGGAATGTGTCGCACCAGGATAAATTAAAATGCGTGCATCAGCATTATTAATTCAAAGTGTACTTAAAACCACTACATTGGAGGTTTGAACGTCCTATTGTGTAAAATCAAAGACTCTTGCTTGTCCTCCACTACTGCTACCTTGATTCTTACTACCTTGACAATAACCCCCTTGGCCTTTATTGCCTATACCACGTCCACCCCTCGACATTTGATACCCAACATGTTATAGTGCTGAAGAAGCTAAAGACAATGTTGGCAATGCACCACCCATTGACCCTTAAGATGATGCTTATGGATTGTCATAAAAAGGGCAATCCTTCATATAGTCGTCCATTTTTCCACATCTAAAGCACTCCCCTGTTTGACGTCGACAACCTTCAACATGTATGTTTCAACATTCTTGACATTGCGGCACTGACTGGTTGAAGTTGCTACTTGTTCGTTGAAAAGATTGAGAAGGGCATGGCGGCCTATTTTCTCGGTTATAATCACTTTTCGGTTGGGACTCCCTTTGATCAGACTTGGTCTTCCTCGTTTGATTGCGTTGTTCTCGACTCTTCATCGATCGATTTTCTATAACCCGCACACAATCGGAACTCAGAAAAGATAGTAAACCTCTATGCAGGCAACACTCTAAACAGTGGCTCAACCAGTCCCCTTACAAATCTCTTCACCCTTGTTGCCTTGTTGGGGACTAAGTGTGGTGAAAAGTAACTAAGATTCATAAATTTCTTAGCATATTTTGTCACTCGCAAGCTACCCGATTGTTTTAACCTTTCAAACTCATACGATTTATCTTCTTGAACACTCTTGGGCAAAAAACAACCAAGGAATGCTATCAAAAAATCTGCCCAAACCCATCTATAGGAATTCTGAGTCTGAAACCAGTGACAAGTAGGTCTGATGAGTTTATATACTGTCAACTCGACTAGTTTCCGCTCAGAATATCCCATAGCATGACATCTTCTTTCTATTTCCTCTATGAACACTTGTGGATCATATGTTCTCTTAGAATCTGGAAAAGTAGGTGGCTGCAACCTTACGAATTCAGAAAGCTATATGCGTGTACTCGCAACAGATGCAGATGGTTTGCCCGGGCTTAGAGTTGGGAATTGCCAAGCTGCTATCGCTTTGGACATTACCTCCATTGCTCTGTTAACCCCTCGGGCTAAATCCATCATCTTATTCATTCTATGGAACATAGAAAAAATTTCAGCCATGTCAATTTAAGTTGTTGCAAAAGCCCCTTCTTAAGGTCTATTACCTACGTATCGGGATTCCTTACCCTCGACCTTCCACGAGTAATGGCATGGTGTGGCGAGGAATATCCCTCATCATCTTTATATTCTGGCACTATAGATGTCGTGGGTTATCTTTTAGGTGGCATGATGTTTATGCACAATAAAGAAATCAATATGCATGGTATGTCAAACAATTAGCCTCTCTCAAGGCTCATAACAATTGCAAATATATACTTAAGGTAAAACAATTGACATTAAGAAATCCTAGGCCAATTCCTATGCTCCACTATATAGTCTACTGAAACTTAGGACTCTTAATACTAAGTCTGCTTTATTTCTAAAACTGCTATGATACCACCTTTGTCATGACCTTATTTATCAGATCCGTGACCGGCATAATGACCACATGACCGAAGATAGCTTGAAACCCGTAGTGAGGAATCAACGGTCATGGAATTCTCATAAGCCTCTTACTTGTTTTACTTTCATATGTTAGAATATGTGAGGTGTAGCTAAACCCAAAAGTTTCTTTTTTCATTCATCCTTGTCTAGTACTTAAAGTCCAAGCAGTCCATATACCGACCCTATACAATATTTGTCATCTATGGTATTATTACATTATATGTCCAAATATACACTAAAGCAGCTATCATTATCCTTAAAATGCAGGTCACGAGACAAAACAATTGCCTAATTTCTTCTAGGAAATTCGGTGAGCAGTCCCCTAAAGACTCTAATCCTTCCCTAATTTGGAAATGTTTTAAAAAGAATGAGAAGTGAGTATAAAACTCAGTGAGTAGTAACTATGGCATGTCATGGTTTCAGAACCGGTAAAAACAAGATCCGTCAAAACGGTTTTAGCAAGAAAATTTCAATAAATGGTATAAATTCGCATTCTTGTCTTACAGTTTCTAAACAGATCATTCAACTCAAATCCATGGTATATACTTAAACATACATGTATTGGTTTCAATACTGAAAAATCAAATCCATGGTATATACTTGAACATACATGTATTGGTTTCAATACTGAAAACATCATGAAAATCATCAAATCTATATTGTTCATAAATCTGTATATACATATATATAGATATCTTTCACAAACAATAAGTGTAGGAGTCAAGACGTGGCCTCTAAGGCACCTTGCTCCCTCCTGGGACACAAGAGGTGACCCCGTGGCATTTTGCTCCCATTAACACTTTCACAAGAAGTTTTCACGTGTGGAGCCAAAAGGTCACACATCATCGCTATCTCCATCACCTACGGGATGGTACCTAAATGAACAATTCTCCTTTTAACAAACCCTTCCATGCAAGTAACATACCCTACCAGGCAGGTAATCATAATCCATACATGAACTACTATGTGCACATAGTCCAGCAAAACTAATACTGGAATGGGGTCCCATCACAAACTTCATGCACTTGAAATTTATACCATACATAGCTTACCAAGCATAAGATATATACTTTTAAGACTCTCATTCCAATCATATAATTTTCATAAAACACTTTTTTGATCTTAAACTCATTAAATCTTCATTCAATTTCAATAACCTTTAGCATTATATGGAAAAAGCCATGAAAAAGAATAAGCACTTTTAAAAGGCAGTGAATAAACTATGAAACAACATAACATCTTTTAATAACTTAAAAGCCATTTAAAAATAGATATGGTGTAGTAATCACTCACTCTTAGCCTCCGCTGATCCTAATCTACTCAGACCACAAAAGGCGTGGTGACATGCTCCTCAGATGGATCTAAGCATCAAAACAAGTAAAGCTAAAAAACATAACTATTAGGGATGTCCAATGCAATTCAATTGATAGAAACAACTAAACTACCCTTTATGTCTCACCTTCTAACCCTTCTTTTCCATAGCTTAAGGTCTCTAATTCTTTAGACCAAGACCGACATCTTTACTATTTTAGACCGACATCTTTAATTCCTTGGACCGACATCTTGTCGTTTAACTCGATATCCTGACTTTTTGGACCGACATCTCGGTCCTTCAATTCGTAAACCCATCGACCCATTGAGTAATTCCCATGTTGTGGCCATCGACTTTGTAGACCCTTCTTACATTGAAGGCGTCGACCCATAGAGTAATCTCTACTCTATGGTTGTCGACCCCGTAGATCCTTCATAAAATGAAGACATCGACCCATAGAGTAATCTCTACACTATGGTCATCAACCTCGTAAACCCTTCATACATTGATGGTGTCGACCCATAGGGTAATTTATATATTGTGACCGTCGAGCCATTGACCCTCTACTTTTAAACATCAACACAATCAGTCCTTGCTAGCTTAGTAGGGTGTCTAAACCTTCATTTCACTTAAAAACCTTATATCCTATGGATTTCACTCCTAACTTCTATCTATTATCTAGGAACTACTGATTTTAAGTCTAAGAGAACATAAACAGTTCTTACCAAATGAAACCTTCAACTGGTATTGTGTCCTGCATCAGAACACTTACTTTCTTTCTCTGATGATCCCAAATCATGGACTAAGGAAAAACTTCTAAGTCTAGGCTCAATTTTTCATATGGATTAACAAAGTGATGGTAATATTTCATTAAACCACCTATGATAACTAGGACCTGAAACAATCTTTCCTGTTCTGCTAGCTTGCCACTAAACACTTCTAGGCTTCTATAGGTGCTGAGTTGCAGAGCTAGTGTAAATATTTATTTTCTTAAGCTTATCTTATCAGTTTAATTAAAGGAACGGTGAGCTAATGAGCTTACCATCCCAACTGTCTTGCATTGCATAGTGTAGAAATAATATCTTGATTACATTACTATTACCATTATCCTAATTCAATTTACTAAGGGACTAAGTTCACCATGCCGTCAGAGATTCTCCTATGTCAAGGTAGACCGGTATCTCACATACCAAACCGACATCTCACTTGGCAAACATGTATCTCACATACCAAACTAACATCTCATTTGGAAAACTGGTATCTCTCATTGCAAACCGACATCTCACTTGGCAAACCAATATCTTATATTCCAGACCGACATCCCATTTGGCAAACTGGTATCTCACACCTTATCTGATGACATCGATAGAACTTAAAGAGTTGTAGACACAACTACAAGAGCTATTGGAAAAGGGATTCATACAAGCAAGCCATTCCCTTTAGGGAGTACCGATTTTATTTGTAAGGAATAAAGATTGAACAATGAGATTATGTATCGACAATCGAGACTTAATAAAGTGACATTGAAGAACAAATACCCTCTTGCACAGATTGATGATTTTTTTGATCAACTGAAAGGGGCCATAACTTTCTCAAAGATCAATTTACGATAAGGATATCACTAGTTAAAAGTTAAGAAAGAAGATGTCACAAAGACAATACTTAGGACTCATTATGGACATTACGAGTTTTTAGTAATGTTGTTTGGATTGACAAACGCCCCTGCAACATTTATGGATTTGATGATCAAGTGTTCAAAAATTTTCTTGATAAATTTATAATAGTATTTATCGATGATATAGTAGTGTACTCAAATTGCGAGTTTAGGCTCGACAAGGTGAAATTCCTCGAACATGTAGTATCTCGGGGAGGAATATCAGTGCATCTTGCAAATATTGAAGCAATAATAAAATGGCCAATTCCTACAACTATTATTGAGATTCAAAGTTTTCTTGGAGTAGCTAGTTACAACAAGAGATTCATAGAAAGATTTTCTAATTTCTCCACACAACTCACAGCTCTTACAAAGAAGGAAATGAAGTATAAGTAGATGAAAAAGTGTGAACGAACTAGACTGACAAGCACCCATTCTTATTATACCTACCGAGAAAGCAAATTTTGTGATCTATTGACACATAAAAAAATAGCATAAGGGCAGTTCTAATGCAAGATGGAAAGGTAGTAGCTTATGCATCAAGACAACTGAAAGATCATGAAGGGAACTACCCAACCCAAGACTTAGAATTAGCAAATGTTGTATTTGCCTTAGAAATATGGAAGCACTGTTTGTACGAGGCCCTCTGTAATCACGAATCATAAGGGTTAAGTATATCTTTACATAAAAGGAACTCAATATAAGATAAAGTAGATGGCTGGAATAGGTAAGAGATTATGATTGCAAGATTCTCTATCACCCTGGAAGAGTGAATATAGTTGTTGATGCTTTCCGTCGAAACATCCCAGCAACATTAAAGGCAATTAATACTTTGCTTCAACCATTGCAAAATAAAATCAAGCAGTTAAGTTTAGAGATAGTTACAGGAGAAATGTTGGCATTAACCCTGCAATCGACCATTTTTTAGGGGATGAGGCAGATATAAGACCGCATCCAAGGATCTAGGGAATTGCTTCTCAAAAGCCTATCCACCAAGCAGAAAATGAGAAAGTCGTTGAAATGATGTGAGTCCAACAGTTCTGAATCATCTGAAACTCCAATATCTAAACCTCGGTAGCATCAACGATGCTTTGAATCTTATCAAGATCTATAATTCGAGTGAATAATTTCCAGTCAAGAAGTAACACGTTCACTATAAAGGTAGGCGGTAATGGGATGTGCTGTAAGAAACCAAACTATCTAGCTAGCATAGTGGGGAAATAGAGCTCAAAGCCACTTTTGTAGTTCAGCCTAGGTGCATAGGTAAGACCGACTAGAAGATCCCAACTAATTAATATGAGGGCCCAACATCTCTCCTAAAGCCATCCACGTTTGAACCACTTCGAGATAGCAAGTTGCTAATAGAATGGGTGAAACTTTATATGTGAATCTGAATTCAATCGACCCATGTCATGAAGGTGTCAGAAGCATAACTCGAAAGTAATCCCAAGACCAAAATATCCCATAAAATCCTCTCTATAAGTAAGTTGGTCTTTAAGAGTGCTAGGCTTTCCAGAACATGAGGAAGGAAAGTATAAGTATACCCAGAATTGCACTATCCATAAAGGCCCACCCGTCGGTGCAAACGGTTTTCTAGCTACAACATCATGGCAACCTCGATACAAGTCACCAAACCTAAAGATGCAAGAGAATAATGTGTACCTTACGAAAGGGCAAAGGTGAGAGGAAGGAATTCCTTTGTTGAAGCTTTACTAGGCACACATATCATATACCGGTAGAGTAGAATTAAGAGGAGACCAATGTGCTCATTGTCACTCACTTCCCTAGCATTATTATGATATTTCTTCACAAAAGCCCAATAAGAGCATCATTTGTAATACGGAAAATTTCTGGCAGAGGTAAGTAACCCCACTCTCAACCCAAGACCCTTCATAGGAACTCCGGTAATGGTCCCTTTATCAAGTCATTACCGTCATATGACCTTGAGGAAAAAGGAAGTAATTATGTGAGGGAGACCAAAAACTCATTGTAGCTAGAAACGAAGCATGACCATATAACAAGGGTTGCCAAGTCAAGTCAATAAATTCGGCAATTTTGTTTGGTTCCCATATTGGAAAATATTTAGGTTTAAAATGATCGATCCATGTCGGCCAATGTTTATCAACAAGAGTTGGCCAACTCTTCATACCCGATCTTATAGTCCAATCTATGCTTTCAAATTCAAAGAAAAATTGGTCCTTAAAAGGAAAAAGAGTCTAAAAAGGGGTACCTTTATCATGGCAGAAGCAAGGATAAAGAACCGTACCGCCATTACATGAAGCTAATAGATTGAAATTGCAATCAGCTAAAGGATGATTCTATTGCAAAAGGAGAGAAACAGTGGAAGAATCAGCCGCCATGGTATTTTCTAGCCACTTGAATGGAATCTTGAAGAAATAGGTAAGTTCTTAGAAAAAAGACCTTTACATAAAAGGAACTAATATTTTGGGATATTTGTATGAGGAAAGGGTGATTCAATGGATAAAAAGGGTTTTCTTGAAGAAAAGAGTAAACTTTTTGAAAAGGGACAGAGGAAGTTGGAGAGCTATGTAGGTTTTTCTCTTTAAATAAGATAAAGGGCTTAAGGAGACAAAAGGGGGCCACTAGTTAAAATTTTTAAAGTTCAAAAAAGAAATATATATATATATATATATATATATATAATAAGAGTGTGTTTTGGGATGGGTGACTGACCAAAGGCCAGTGCTTGCCCTAATGCATGCACGCACTAGTGGGCATTGCTAGTCAAAGTGAAGGATAAGCCGGTTGCCTCGAATGGCCCTCATTTGTTAAAATTTCGCAAGATTTAGTAGTTTTTTGGTTCAAAATTTAAAATTCTAAGTGGAGACATGGTGAGATTTTAAGAGTATTTTACCGGAAAATAATCTAAACGGCTAAGATATCGGTCGATTAAGCTGGGTAAGCTAATTATACTATCAGACTATTCAAGTTTGACCCACTTATTTAGCCAAAATCACGAATCAAGATGCAAGAAAGATAGTTTTTATTAATGAGAGGCTACATAAATAGGGACTAACTAACTACAATGGGTAACACACCACTCAACCAACCTATTGATCCAACATCAATTTTGTTTGTCCTTATGCCATTTTATCATCGTTTAATGGATTTATTTAATTAAGCTTTTTATAGCTCCATAGGCTTATGGCTTATGGCTTGCGCAATTCAGGTTGACATTCTTAATGTTTATTTTCTTTCACCATTGCAATGTCATTATTTTATCGTAGCTCATTTATCTAAGAATAGTGCAACCCTTTAAGCTTTATGTTCACATCAATCATCTTACATTTTCAAGTCAGAATACTTTTTCATGCTAAACAAGTATCATTAACCCAACCTTATTCCTTACTTTTTCTCCAAACACGTATCGTTAACCCAACCTTCTCCTTTAATTTTTCTATTGGCAAGTATCATTAACCCGACTTTGCTATTTACTTTACCATTCATTTATGAGTAGGATTAACTTAACTTGAAGTAGCTTCATACTTCTATCATGCCCATATTTACCAAAACAAAACGATGTGACTCATTTGGAACTTCAAACATTTTACGTTATTTTGATCCTTCATTAAGTGATATCCCTCTACCCCTTCCCTCTTCTCGGTATAAGATTTGATTAGTGTCAACAGCTCCAACCATGGTTCATTGAACGATAGTTAAATAGATTCTCTGTTATCTCAAATAAACCATCTCTCATGGGCTTGTCCTTCATCGCTCATCATCAGTTAAACTATAAGCCTTCTCTAAAGCTAATTTGGCTTGGTGTCCGGATGACCAAAAATTGACTAGTGGGTTTTCTATTTTTCTTAATCAGAATCTTATAAGTTAGAGTTGCAAGAAACAACCAACCATGGCTCGATTAAGCATGAAAGCAAAATATCCTACCATTGTGCCTCTGCTGAGTTAAGCTGGCTTTCCTCCTTACTTAATTAAATTCAATTTCTGCCTTTTCACTCGCCTACATTATATGGTGACAATATTGGTGCAACATACCTCACCGCCAACATAGTGTTTCATGCTCGTAGAAAGCATATAGAGATTGATGTTCATTTTATACGAGATATGGTTTCTTCTAAACTTCTCAATGTTCGTTTTTTATACACCGTTGATCAAGTTGTAGACATTTTCACCAAAAAGCTTTCAATATCTTGATTCCAAATACTACGTTCTAAGCTCAATGTCGATTCTCTGGTTTTGCTTGTGGGACGGTATTACAGCATAATAAATTAATATTTATTCTAATATAATTTATTGTAAATTCTTAGTTTCTCTCCTCTCTCTTTTATAAAGCAACTTACTTTACACTCCAAATACGTAATACAGAAACATTTCTCAATCATTATCATAAAAAATGACATGCTCACATCAATAACATTAAAGAAATATCAAAAGTTTCCCTCAAAATCAAATTGATCGACTGACCAAAAAACAACATCAAAAATATCTTACATCCGAAACTTGGATTCGAAACCAATGACAAGAGACCCATATGTATGGATTTAGAACTCGGAACTAGGGTTGTCAATTTGGATTTGGTTCTCGAATATTCGACTCGATCTTCCGGATTTGGATATCTCAGACAATATCGTTAATATCATTTTAATTTTCTAGGTCTGTTTCGGATGGATCTAAATCTTTAAACTAAGATTTGAATCTATCCGAATCCAACTTAATTAAAAAAAAAACCTAAAATTTTTTATTTGTCTCTCTTCCCCCTTGGCGAGCGAGGAACGTAGTCAATGAAGCTCAGGAGGCATCGATCCTTTAAGTTTATTCCAAAGAAGGACCTACTAAGAATCCAGAGAGACAAACATTATTATCGCTAGAAGAAGTCAGTCTGGTTGAGGTTTCCGATCTTAGTGCCCATGAGCGTTTTTCTTTGTAAGAGAATCTCTCCATCACTTCCTTTAACTGGTTCTTAATTTTTAGAAATTATAGGTTTGCCGCTACCCATATATGTTTTTCCTACATGATTGCTTGACAAGCCATGGTATTTTTCCTTCTTCCTTCTTCCTTCTTCCTTCACTTTTTGTCCTTAATTCACATATTTAGCTCTCAAGGGAAGATGGATAGAGTAATTGAGGTTCTAGAATTAGTGAATGGTGAAGATGTGAATTACCCTTTCGATAACTTTATATATAGTTCTATAATTTCTAGTTTTACAGAGCATAGAGAAAAAATAGAGTTATAGATCTATGAACATTTAATGATTTATGATCTATTTTACTGATTAATGTGATACATTCTTATGGAATTTGAAGTAATTATGGATATCCTTCTTAGGAGTGATAAGATTAAGCATAGGTAATGGAAACACTGGTCAAAATATGTGTTTGCAGAAAGAGGCAATTTCCTTCCCCTTTTTATTATTATGTTTATTTTTACCGGTGCTTTACATTTTTTAGCAGAAAGATCCAAGTTAGTAGTTTCTATCTAGAATAAAGAACGACAAGGATTAGTCTTTGATGTTATTTTCTGTAGCTATTGCATTTCTGACTATATTATAGAAGCGGCTTTGTTAGATAAAGCCTTGATTCATCTTTTTCTAAGTTTTATTGAGGTAATGCATACAAGTTTCTTTTGTTTTAGAAATATACAATTGAGGGACCTATTTAATTCATAATTATGTTTTTTAATGAAAAGTTGAAATTAAATCTTTAGTTACTGAAACTGAATTCTTGCATGATATCACCTGCATTCATTTGCTTTCTCTCTGCTTAAATGATTTTTACCGTCCGAGTTTCATATACATTTCTGCATTCATATATTTATAGAAATAGTTTTGTGAGGCCCGGTCAATTTTGGACACGAAGAACTAATTATTGTTGTTTGGTTTTGGGCATAAGCAATTAACCCTCAAATTATTAGGCTAATTATGGTAATAATATAATGAAGAGATTATATTGTTACTATATAGTATACAATATATAGTAACAATGCACAAAAATGATGAGGTGGTGGAATGCACCAACTCACCTTTTCTCTCTCCCCGTATAAGATAAGCATGAGAAAATATTAATTTGGGTTGTCAATAGAAACCATACATGTATCAAATAATTAACCCCTAAGTCATCTTCTCCAGCTGTGACTTCGCACAGGACGAACGTGGTCCAGTAGCCTCACTGGTCATAAATTCCAACTCTCTCCAACCTTGAGAAAATTCCAGCAAAAACCAAAAGAACCCCTTCCTTCCTTCCTAACGAACATCAGTGAAGGTGAAAGGAAGAATTTGCACGCTCATAGACTAGGATTTTAAGCTTGCACATTCTAAATAGAGCATACCAACCAAGGATAATTTTTGGTACGGATCTTCTGTGTTCTTAGATTTGAAGTTGTTAGTTATTGATAAATAGGTCGAAAATGAGAATGGAATTTGTAGGATATAAAGTAGCAAGACTCCTCAAAATGCAGAGAGTTAATGACTTTAAGAGGTAAAGGGTCGACGGGTTGATACCTTCAATGTATAAAGGGGTCAATGGGTCGACGCCTGTAGTATACAAAAGGGGGTCGATGGGGTCGACACCCTTAATGACCGAAGGGTCGACCGGGTCCATGACTCAACACCTCGATTGAGGACTGAGTCAGGATTTGGAACCCATGCCAAGAGATATTATATTAGACTTCGGTCTGAGAAAGAAAGAAATACCTCAATCTGGATCAAGAACCCAGACCGAGGGGCATTATAGTAGATCTCGAACTAGGAGGGAAAATGGAAAACCTCGGTCTGAAAAGAAAAAAACACTTGGTCTAGGAAGAGTACTCGATGAAAGAGTGTTTTTGACATGTTGCATACGTGGTCGATAGGTCGATGGCTCAATACCTCGACACCTTCGACGCCTCAGAATATATGAATGGCTTGATAAGGTCTATGAGCCAGAGATATCAGTCATAGAGATTGTGAAATCATGGTTTTGAGATGTCGGTTTAGAGATTCCAATTTCGAGATGTCAGTTTAGAGATGCCGGGTTAGGCATAGAGAACCGGAGATGTCGGTTAGCCTTGGCATAGAGAATCAACGACCTTAAATTAAGCTAAGTAAAAGAAGGAATAGAGAGAGAGATATGAAGGTTAGTTTAGATATTTTAGTTAATTGAATTGCCTAGAGCATTTCTAATGATTGAACTGTCCATCTTTGCATGTGGATGCTTAGATCATTGAAGGAGCACCCTTTCAAGCAAGCTGGTGTCTGAACAGACTAGGACCAGCGAAGGTTGAACTATGAGTGATTACTACTACATGCTAGCTTTTAAAGGATTTTTAAGTTATTAAAAGTGGTTAAGCCATTTCATGATTTCTATTCTACGTGGTTATTCTATATTCAATGGTTTTAAGCTATTTAAAAGATGTTATTTCCGTTTCATGGCTTTTATGCTATATGTTGATTCTTGAAGTTGTTTAAAGATAAATAAAGGATGTTTATGTTATATTCATGATTTCTATTTAAGGGTTGCTTATGTTATTTTATAGCTTATGCCATATATGCTGGTTTTGAATGATTTCTTATGTTATTTACTAGCTTTTGCTGTATATGCTGAATTTTGAAAGTTAATGGATTTAAATGAGAACTTCATGTTTTATGATTACCTATGTGGTAGGGTAAGTTATTGCGTAGCAGGATAAGTTAAAAGGAGAATTGCTCTTTCGGTATCGTCCCCGCAGTTGAAGGGATATAGCGGAGGACGTTGCCAAAATGGCCCCTCATTTTTAAAACTTCTTGTGAAAGTGTTAATGGAAGCAAAGTGATATGGGATCCATCTCTTGAGTCCTAAGTGTGAGCAAAGTGTCACGTGATCACCTCTTGTTTCTTACACTCATGATTTTATGAATGATATATATACTGATTTATGAATGATATAGTTTCGCTGCCTTTTGATGATGTTTTTGGTTTTGTGAAAACAAGTATAAGTATGTTCAACTATATGCTAAAGATCGAATTGCAATCGATATATTTCAATGACTTTACAGCACAAATGCGAATCTATCATGTTGTATGGAATCGCTTGCTAAAACATTTTGAAGAGTGGCAATTTCACCGGTTTTTAACCCTAACTGTATTGTTTTACAAAAGTGTAGTTATGTCTTATTAGATGCGAACATATAAACTATATTGACCAGATTTTACTGATTTTATAGAAGGTATGCAAGTTTGTGATGAAAATGCATGATTTGAAATAGTTTTGACGAGTTGCATCTTCATGGGTTTATAAACTGTACTCACAACATGTTATAATTATTGTTCACTGAGTTTTATACTCACTTTTTATTTTACTGAAAACTTTTTTAGATTAGTGAAGGAATAAAACTTTTGGAAGACTTGCTTGCCAGTTGCCAATAAATTTAGTAAAAGTTTTCCTAACGAACTATTAATTGAAGATAACTTACATTGTTCCTAAATAATTAGAAATAATATAAAATATAATAAATATATAATATTATATATTTATATTATATTTCTGCTGATAGATTTAATAATATTAATTCAATTTTTAATTTTCTACGAATTCCTCACGGCTGACACAAGTCGTCTGAGCCTGTGAAATTTTTTTCATTTTTGGGCAATTTCCTGACGAGAGCGGTGGAGACGTGTGCTAAGACCTTCCAGCCTTCAGCGTTTGTCGCTATCCATTATAATCCGCCGCGTTGCGAGCCCACGTTACCGTTCCATGCGCCCAACTGCAACCTGCCAGTAAAAATTCCGCACGCCTTGCATTGCACTCTATATTCCACGTGTCATGTTATCATACGTTGATTATTGCGATCATAGAGCGCTCTGATGAAAACGCAGCACAGTAACAAGACGATGGACAACGCCTAGGAGCAGCACACGTGTTGTTGGTAAGAACTGATCAAAGATCTTGGGACCTGCTAGATAGATAGCGAGATAGAACAGAGAATCTGGGAAATTCGTCAATTATTTTTGGGTTTAAGGTTGTAAGAATTTTGATCTTCTTTGTCTGGTGGTAGCGACCGATGGCGGTATTATCCATGGAAGCACTCCCTCTAGGGTTCAGATTCAGGCCAACTGACGAAGAGCTTATAAATCACTATCTCAGGTTGAAGATCAACGGTCGTCATTCGGAAGTACAAGTTATTCCAGAGGTCGACATATGCAAATGGGAGCCCTGGGATTTGCCTGGTATTTTCCTTTTTGTTTTCCAGCAATAAAAATCTTCGTTTCCTGTTAGGGATTTTGAGTTATGTTTTTTTTCCCTTGTGTACAATATCTGAGAAATGAATCTTTTTATTTACTTCTGTAGTTATTAATTCTATGGAACAATTCCGATTGAATATTTGATTCCCCATTAATAGTATTTTTTTTCTTACTGTTGAAATTTGAATCTTCTTTATTCCTATTGAATAATTCTTCCTACTTTCTTTTCTGCCATCTAAATAAGGAAGATTATATATATATATATATATAGATGGAATGAGCAACTTAGATAAAATTATCATTTAGGGTTTATCATGAGCATGCTAGTTTCTGTAAATAAATATTACATTGATTACACAATCTATTGAATGCTAAATGAAATTCAAGGAAGCAGGAAAATTGCTAATTTTATCGGATTGCTTTTTTTGAAAGCAGGGCAATCAGTGATAAAGACTGGTGATCCGGAGTGGTTCTTCTTCTGCCCACGTGATCGGAAATATCCAAACGGGCACAGGTCAAATAGGGCTACTGAAGCTGGGTATTGGAAAGCTACTGGGAAAGACCGGACCATCAAATCCCGCAAGAATGGGTCGAATAGTAGATTGATTGGGATGAAGAAGACATTGGTTTTCTATAGAGGCCGTGCTCCAAAGGGCGAGCGCACCAACTGGATTATGCACGAGTATCGAGCCATGGATAAGGATCTTGATGGTACGAGTCCTGGACAGGTAGTTGCACTTTCTCTCTTCTACTTGTTATTTAATACTTTTGGTTTCTACCCTGATGTTTGCTGATTGATTTCAGATTAGCTTACCTTGGGAGTTTCTAAACTTCAATGTGAAATTTTGAATACAGTTTAACCTATAATTTATCCATTTTTGTAACTCTTTAGTAAATGGGCTTTAAATCAAATTTCACACAAAAATTTTAAAATGTAGCTTCTAGGAACGAATTCAAAAACTGCTTGGATGCATATTGGTAGCTGTATTAAATCAGTTTAGGTCTGAAATTCATTTCATACCTATGAAATTAGTTGAGGCCATAGAATCTAATTGACATACACTTAATTAGGATCCAAGAACTTCTACTGAGATTATATGTTACTCAAATTTCAGTTTCGACTACATATTTTACTCCCAAGAAGATTTTTTGCTCTTCTTGTTGAAGGTTGATTACTCCTTAACCTGTGCTAATTTTTTCACTTGGTATTTTCTATTCCCTGAGCATTTCAATGTTTGGGGCACCAGGGTTATAGAGAACCTTGTTATTTTGATCGATTATAACTTGTAGTTCCTGATATTGTAGGGGCCCTTTGTTCTATTCCGACTATTCCACAAGGTGGACGAGAAGCCTCTTCTTCTAAAATATGATGAAGTAGAAAAGACAGGTTCATCTCCTACAACTACTAAGTCTTATCCTGAAGACACATCCTCAGATCTAGTCCAAGAAACGGCATCGTCTCGAGTTTTGAAGGAATCAGAAGGTATAAACAGGTGGTTGACTGATGAATCAGTTAGTTTGATGCCTAAGAGTAATGTACCAGCTGAAAGCTGCTCAAATAGTCTCATGGCTTCTGACATGGAGGATCATGGTACAGAAGAAATTCCTGGCTCGGTAAGAAGTAGATTGTGTTCCTGAACTCAAAAGGTATCCTTTTCGTTGTCATAATCAATCATGGAAAATTCATTGACAAGAATGTAATTTCGTCTTTCTCTCTAGGAATATCCACTTCTCGAAGAAAATCCAAAGTTCTTTGAGTCTTACATGGAACCTTTTGCCAGTGACTTTGGAAACGACAGCAATTTGTTGAACTTTCAGGATGGAACTAATGAACAGGACGTATCCATCTCAGAGTTGTTGGATGAGTTCTTTAATAACAATGATAATGGCACTTGCAGTGATGCAGACACTGATCTGGCTGCACTACAGGTAAACGATAATATTTATTTTCAATATGTTTTCTTTTCAGATTGACTAGAAAATTAGATTTGGGATTTTATAGCCTTTTGACATAATTAGGGTGCATTTGGGCTAGATTTGGAATTTGGAAATTGGGTTACTGATGCTTTCATCAAATGTATTTTCATTTTTTTTATGAGATCAACTAAATTTGTAATTGAAAATGAGGGATTGAAATGAACAGTAATTTTGTGCACACAAGCTTGATTGTAAATCAAACGCAGTTTCAAATTATGACCCAAAGGGAACTGTAAGTTATTTAATTCCAATATACATGCTGAAAATGAAAGCTGACCTGTTGTCTTGTTGTTTTATAACAGCCTAATGCACAGATTAGAGCTTCTTGGTGGTATAATGATAAAGATGAGAACAGGGACTTAGTGCAAATGCAGATTCCAGTTGAAAATCACCAACCTCACATGCCAAATGGGGTTATTGGTGAACCAGGCGGTGGGATGATTAAAATCAGAAGTCGCCGAGATGAGCCACCAAATCACACAGAGAGTTTTGTAGCTCAGGGTAGTGCTCCAAGAAGAATCCGTTTGCAGTTGAATAAGAGAGTTTCACCCCGGACCATAGTCTGTGAGAGCAAAACAAGAGACTTTAGTTTGTGTGAAGAAGATTTAGCTCAATCAACTAATACAGAGGTAAGGATCACTATATGAATCTTATGTAAGATCATTCAATGAAAACCAATATTCTAGAGGAATTTACTGACGAGTGTCATGTAGAAGAGTTTTCTACCGGCATTTAAATGAAATTAGTTATGTGCTTCATTAAGGACACTCCCTCCTCTTATAGTGCATGCAAGTTAAATTTTAAAACTGGGATGTTGGTAAACTGTAGTTTTATTTTCTTAGCAAACTATATTATTATGGTTAATGAGGTAAATGAAATTTGCCTTTTGATGAGTGATTGAAGCAAACCTCTAGGTTTTTGAATTTTTTTCCACATGGATTTGTACTCCAATTAAGTTATAAAGTGTGAATTGAATGGAGCGTTAGTGATTCACTTAGTTCATTGCTTTTTTTTTTTTGCAGGCTAAAGAAGGGAATCAAGCACCAATCTTTGATGAGCAGGAAAAGGAGAGTCAGAGTTTGAAGTTTGACACGAACGATGGAGTACTGTCTGAGGAATCCTCTAACAAGCTCAGGCGGAGAATCAAGTTAAACAGTGTACCAGATAGTGCTCAGATCAATTCATCACCCTCGTTGGAATCACCTTCTCTATCTCAAGGTCCAACAATATCTTTAATTTTCATAGTTGGTCTTTCACTTCTTGTAATTTTGTTCATACTGTTTCTTAGCGTATGGAGATCCTCCTGAATGTGATTTTGCTTAGAAAACAATATATAGATGATTTGTATGTGTGTAATGTATGTTACTAATTAGAAAGATGGCTAGGTTTGTAAATTGATTCTGGGGTGTATTTGTTAATGTAATTTGCGTTGATTAGAGAAAGGGATCCATATAAGATGATTTCTTACCTTTCTTTTGGTTAGTCTTAGCGAATTATTAAATATTTAAAAGGAAAGAAAGCTTGGGGATACAGCTATAATAACAGTAATATTTGCAAACTAGGACAATGTTAGAATATATCTCACGTTGATAGGATAGAAAAGCAAGATATTAGAAGATGTTTTATAATATATATATAAAATAAATAAAACAATCCGGACTTTAATAAACTTCATTCTGTTTCAAGTGATTCTTTGGCTGCAAAAGTTAGACCTAAGCAAAACCTTAAGACTCACAAAAGCACAAAATTTCATATATTCAAACCTACTAACAAAGTAATCCTCTCTCTTTTCTAAAGATTTTCTAGAATCTACATATATACTTGAACTATCGTTCAAGGCATCCTTATATTCCTCCCAATTGTAGGTGCCAAACCTTCCTTTTATATCCAAACCTTCCTTTATATAACCAGTCACTTAACCATGTAATAAACATAGTCTTTTCCTTACCTTCTACTTTCTCCCTTCTAATTAAAAAAATGTTTCAATCCGATCCACTGACGAAACCTGGCCAGTCCTCCGTTAATAACGAAGGTCATGACAAGCAAAAGCAATTCGACCGGGAAGTTAGAGACATGGTCTCCACCATAACTCGCCGGGTATCTGAGCTTCAAAAATCAGGTAGGGCCCACCACACAATTCATGAAGATCATGAAGATGACGATGAGGTTAGCATCATAACCCTAGCTGGAACCAACACTGGAGCAACTATGCGTAGTGAATTGGATGAGGCAATTAGAGCCGGCCATCCTCATGGGGGTTTGCATGGTGGAGATCATCATCAGCCAGACACCTTGACCACCCATGTCAACAGTAACTTCCAGGCTATCAATAATTCTATAATGTTGGGTGGAAGCTATAGTACTAATGATCCCGGTGTTCATATGGACATCTCTGATTTTGCTGAGCCCGATCATCATCATAAGCCTGGCAAGCATGGTTCAAAGAAAGGTAAGAAGAAAGACAAAGATGCCTCAAAGAGTGACCATCAGAATGAGCCCTCTGATTCTTCTTCATCTGATGATCATGAGTGAAAAGCATGGACTATTGTGGGCACGTAGAGTGCTCTCTCTCTCTCTCTCTATATATATATTTATGCAATAGTTATGCCTTTTTATTATTAATAATTGTAACTTTGCAAGTTATGTGATACGAGTTGCACATTTCCATTTGTGTGATGTTTTTGTATGCTTAACGTCATATAATATTGCGAATAATAAATACACTTACGATGTCGGATTTTCATATATGTATTGAATAATTATTTTTATGCATGTTTGGAATAACGGAATCAACAGTCAAGTAATCAGATATTTAAGGGCCAAAAACCCTAAGGTATTGAAAAAATACCATTATTAGCCTAAGATATCTACCCATTAAAATCCTCCCACGGCCACCAAAACTCCGTAATTACTAATATAAACCCCACATTTTGAAATTCATATTACTTTTTAACCGGGTTGGACCCTTAATTATTTGATTCGACCTCAACTAACCCAATCCGACTCCCATATAAGCAAAAAGTAATAAAATATACAAATGGAAGCCTAACCCAAAATTTAATTATTTTTCCACGTATTAAATGTATATAAATATATACTTATGTTATTTTAAAATATATATATTTATCCCACAATAAATTTTGTTTACGTCATTCATTTTTATTTTCATGAAATATAATCTCATTCCCATTGTCACTGCCATTATTATCAACATTATCACCTCTTAAACACTCACAATCTAAGGTACCACTATCACCGCCATGCGAAAATGATTTTAAAACCTTTTTTTATTTTATTTTCTTTCCCTCACCTCAAAACTCAACACCTTTTCCACCGTGGCGGCGCCACCAATACCTCATGAAAATATGAATTTTTTTGGAGTAAAAAGGTAATTTGGATTTCCATATTAAAATATATATAGGTGATTTGCAAATTGAAAGTATAAATACAAATCAACTACCAAGACATAATGTGTGTAGAAAAACTCAGATCCAAGAGTAGAAGGAGGAGACAGCAAGGGCTGATGCCACCCACCTTCAACTTCCGAGAGCCTTCAACCTCATAATTGTAGTAGATGCAACTCAAATCCAATCTGGAGAGATTAAGTAAATATGGTTTGAAATTTGGTTAATAAAATTAGAATAGCTTAGTAGTCTAAGATGCCAAACTTAAGCTTTTATTGAAGTGGGAGAATGTGACTTCAAATCTCACCATTTCAATTTCTTTTAAATCTTTTTATCTTTCTTTGTTTATCAAATGAATATATATTGTTATATATTTATATATATAAATAAATATAGAGATAATTTTAGAATATACTCCGTGCATTTTGAAGAATACCTCTGTTCTGAAAATTTTAGTAAACTATCCCTCGAAATGGATATTAATTTGGTTAATGAAATTCAATAAAAGAAAAAAGTTAGAAAGACAGAAATAACCTTAATCATTCATTTTTCTTCCCTTTCAAATCCTTTACACAAACTCCTCTTCGCTAAATCAACTAACTAGAACTCATCCCAAAATACGAACTACTCCTTACACGACACAATTTTGGTCATAGAATCTAGAAATTCTTTCGAATCTCGAACACGAAGGCACTCACTATTTTATTTCGCAAAGAAGATGGGTATTGATATCGCTACTAATATTGCTATTGTTATCACTTCTTATATGGGTTATGAAATGTGCACAAATGAATCTAACTTGGAATCGATGGAACATAGGCCACAAAAGGTTCAAAAAGACCAAGTTTCTATAGAACGAAGTTGTCGATGGAGCAATGTTGGCAACCAAACAAAGAACGGTATAGGTCTATTCAAAATTGTTTATGCTCATTAAAAATATAACAGTTCATATGATTTTTCTACTGAAGTTTAATAGTTAAATCATATTATAGGACGAATCAGGACATTGGCTAGATGGAAAGATCGATATTATACAATTGTTAGTAACAATAGATTCTTTTTTAAGATACTTACTTCTCATCTCTGAGATAGCCTTGACACATTGCTAATTAATCTACTTATGAATAAGATAAAATCATAAAGTGTTATGAGATCCTCCTATTGGTGAGATGTAGTACCTAATTGGTTACACACACTAAAGTTCAGATGTGATTCAGTTAAGTTTTCTACATGGCCAAGGGAAAACAAACCGTTTCCACTTGAAGGGTAAAATGGTAGTTTAACTTGTAGTTTGACTATAAAAGAAAAATAATTATTATTAATTTGTTAAATATAATGTAATATTTGCTAACACAACTAAGTTTGATACAAAGAAACTTTTATTTAATTACAAAAGGGTCCTAAAAATTCATATTAACAATTGAACATTATAGAGCTAATGAATGAAATTGTTAATTGAATTTTCATAGGCCGAATTAATCAAAAGGTTTATTAATATCCATAACCCATGGTATGGCCGACCATGCATTAGGTGGGTTTGACTCATTATTTTCTTAATTTGTTTAAGGAAACTTGATGTTATAAGGAAACCTGATACTGCTAGGAAACCTGAAACCTAATTGAGCATTATAAATAGCGCATTAGGGTGGCTAAAAATCATATGCTCATGTCCCCTCCTCTTGACCGAAACTTAGAATGAGAAAGAGATGAATTTTCCCATCCTTTTCCATGAGCTATTTAAATCATGTGATGAATCCTAAAGTAGAAAATCAACTAAGTAAACTAAACTGTGTAGATCACGATTAAAGGATGAACACTTAGGCACCTTAATTTTCCTATTGAATTCTGCCATAATGAAGGAGCAACAAGATTCATTTGGTTCTATATTAAGACTAGTAAATTTTCTTAAACCTTAATCTTTTAGTTTCCTAAAACTTTTATGTACTTTTTGTTAAATATAGATTTGATATATGTTTGTATGATCGATCTTAGTGTATGTCTATGAATATGATTCATGTTTCAGATTAGATCCAAAACATTTCAAATTACCACTTCCGCTTATATTCTCATGTTACTTGTAGACTAACACCTAAGACAATCCCTTTCTGATGTAATATATTCTCAATACATCATATCACGTGTGACTTATTTTGAGCCTACACAAACTTTTTATATGGGTGACATGGAGCATGTTGAGCGATTAGTCCAAACACATGTTGGGTTTAGCTCTGATACCATGTTGAAATATGAGCTTTCATCTCAAAACCAATTGACAATGAGAGGAGTAATCTATCTTTCTTATATATGGTTCCCAATGCTTCCTTTTCAAATGTGGGATATATTCTCAACATGGAATACAATTCGAGATTGAACATTTGTATAGCTAGATCACTTTTCTGGATTGATTTCACTGAATGAGTGTTTGGTTTGTAATGATTAACAATTGCTATAAGTATTTGTTACTCAACTTGTTTAAGTTTTCTAGAATGTTTCTGAGCTTTTTGTTAAATATATGAGAATTTGTATGATTGATCTTGGATGTATGCGAGCAGTTCAAGTTGTTATTTATAAAAAATTTTAATTTCGCTTTCGTTACTCGGACCATATATTAATAGGAGGAAGAAGAGAAAGAGGAAGGAGGCGGTATGGGGTCCAACGTCCGGCGGTCAGCAATAGTGGCAGGAAAGTATGGTTATAAAGAAGATGGAGAAGAAGATGGGCTAATTTCTTTTTTATTTTAGAAAGCTATTATGTAATAAATTTTGGATAAATTTTTAAATATTTATGATACATGTCAATTTTTTATTAGTCAAAGTGTGGTGTTAGGAGTTAAGACACATTCAACCAAATATTTATTCGTTATGTCTTTCACGACTATCTCCATAAACCCCTTTACCACCACTGTTGTGGACCACTGTTATCATAAATATTCTAAGATTCTAAATGTGACAAACTAAAAATTTTAAATTATTTTTTAAAGTGATCTTCAGATAGTATGAGCTAATTTTCAAACCTTGTTGGACATCAAGAAAGAGATATTTTTCAGAGAAGGATGACAGAAGTGAAGGGTGGGAAAACGATCATTTAAATTCTTTTATTTTGGTGGTGGAGAGTGTAACGACCCAACTACTAGCTATATAGTTTTCTAAAATACTTTTGAGAAAATGATTATATTGTAATATAACTAATAGTAGTGTTACTTTCTAACTTAAAAACTTTTGACTGAAAACATGGAATAATTTAAACTTTAGAGAAAAAAATATTTCGATATACATATATACATATATACAGACATACATACATATATATCTATAACTCCTTTGGAAAAATAAGGTAGAGGTTTGGGATCTTCTCAAAATACTTATATTTTAAAATCTCTCCTAACTAATTCATAGGCCAAGCCCATATATACTCTCCACGAGGTTAATCGCATTTTATTCACCAGACCATAAAGCTACAGACACCTTTATGTTTTCTTACAATACAAGCGACTACTATAAGCTAAAACTCAGTAAATAAAGATCCTAACTCACATGCAAAAAATAATAGGTCCGAAATATTTAAAAAAATAACTGAAATAAATTGTTATGAATATTCCTTTCAAATTATATGCAAATGACATGTTCTTTCTTATATTATTGCTCTAAGCCTTGAAGATATTGCCATCGATATTTCTATAATTGTCGAGTCGAAGACCACTTTGTGGGGTTTGCCCTAACAATCTTCGCTTCTGGGTACGCGATCTCTCTATCAGATCTGGCCTAACCAATTATCTCAAAGATCAGGGACCTCTCTATTTTATGGATTTATTTTTATGCTTTTTTATAACACAATCAACTACTATGAGCTAAAATCCTTATAAATAATGATCCTAGGTCATATGCATAAAACAATATGTTCAACATATTAAAAAAATAACTCAAATAAATTGTTTTAAATATTCCTTTAAAATTCTATGTAAATTCCATGTTCTTTCTTATACCATTGCTCTGGGCCTTGAAGATGTTGCTATTGATATTTCTATAACTACTGAGTCGAAGACTTCTTTATAGGGTTTGCCCTAACAATCTTCGCTTCTGGGTTAGCGATCTTTTTGTGAGATCCAGCCCAACCAATTATCTATGAGATCAGTGATATTTTTATGATGTCCACCCTGATTTGGCAATACTTCACTATAATGTTATATTGATGTTATGCTATATAAATTATCTGTCATTATATGAATCTAGTCATGATATCAATATTTATTTAAAGAATATATATATATTTTTTCATGCAAAATACTCTCAATTTTCAACATGTTATATAGAATCAAAGTATCAAGCAATAATTATATTTTCAACACAACAGATAACAAACGGATAATATACTTATATTATAGATGATATTTTACTTACAATACATTTCAACTAGATGATACCGTGAGATTGGTATCCTAACTTTTCTCCCTTTTCCCTCTCGCTTCTTCCCGTCTGCTGAATTCTCTTCTTGGCCGAAGTGATTTGGCGTGATGGGCTTATATAGTGAGGGGAGGGGATTGGTTTGGAGAGAAGTGGGAAATGTTATTTGATATATGGGTAGTGTTGTGTCAATCATATGTTGTCATGTCCTTTTTCAATTTTTTAATAATTAAATTAAATTCTCTTAAATTTTAAAAATTATTAAAAAATTCTGCTCTATTTAATTTTATTATTATTATGCAAAATTTAGAAATTCTTGGGGGTTCATAGAGAACGGAGGAAGAGGAGGTTATATTAGATGGGAAAAAGTAAAATAATTAAAATTAGATTAAAAATAAAAAAATAAAAATTAATGATTTGAAATGAATATAGATTTTTTTTATTTGTCAAATTTAAAATTTTAAAAAATTACCAACGTGGTAGTTAGTGTAGAAATAATAGTGAATGAGATGAAAAATTGATTTAAAATAACAAAATAAATTTAAGATTATTTTATATAAAATTAAGATTATATTATAATTAAAATTTTGAAAATAATATATTTATTATAATAATCATAAAAACTTAAAATATTTATTATAATTATATCAAAATTATCAAATTCATTATAATTTATTCATTAATGAATTTATAATTTGTGTCGATAATGTCTAATAAGAATCTTAAAACACCTAAAATCATCTATCAGTTAAACTTTTAAAGTCAATAATATATGTACTGTGACGTCAGAAACTACCGCGAACAAGCTTGGAAAAGTTGGAAAATAAATAAATAAACTCACCAGAGGGGATCATGACATGCAATGCTGGAAAGTATATTCGCTATGTTCGGCAATACTTTTTATATTTAATATTTATAAAATTAGTTTTTTTTTGTAATAATTATAAACGAATAGGTTAGATATTAATATTAATATTAATATTTATTATTTTTATGATTAAATATTAATTTTTAAAATAAATATAATGGATGCTTTAAAAAAAAATTTGAAAAAAAGATGGTATATATATATATATATTTTTTTTTTTTATTATACATTATTTTAATTATTTATTTAGTTAAATATTTAAAATTTTATAAATTTATTAATACAATTATTAAATACAGATAACTCTATCGTCTTAATTTTTTTATTAAGAATTTAAAAAAAAGATTTAAAAATCACATATGACATTGTATTACTGTAAGCAAGAGAAGAGAGAGAGTTGAAAAAATATTGTTACAAATGTAAAAAATTGATTTTTTGTATTTCAATTTATTTTTTATAGCTTTTTCTTGATTTTTAAATAACTATTTTGAGATAAAAACTGACCCAAAAATAATAATTATCAAGCAAGCTTGTCCTCTCTTCAAACCAATTTACACGTTTCAAAATGCAAAAAATATTTTCTAAATATGTTATCAGATATTATGATTTAAGTAGAATTTTACGACACCAGAAAAATTAAGAGAAGATCATCTAAAAATTAACAAAGAAGAATAAGGGTGACGTCAATAACTTAACTTCAAATACCCCTTAATCATAGTAGAAAATTAAAAAGAGGGAACGATTGATAAGAATAGACTTTATTCATTATTATTATTTTTAAGTTAATTAATAAAAATGGAATTGGGATAGAAACGAAGACGACAAAGTCTCGAAGAGGAATCTGATCTGGGTATTTAAATGGAAGGGTGCATAGAATTAGGTTTACCTAATTTATCCCATCATAAATTGAACCAATTATTCACACCAGATTCAAAATAAATTTGAAAAAACCCACAAATAAATTAATTTTAAAAAAATTATATATATATATAAAAGTCAGTCAATTTATTTGTTATTTATATATTTTTATATATTTTTATAAAATTACTTAATTATTATAAAAAAAAATAATATTTAACTTCAGCATATGACTTTTAATTCTCAATTTCTTTATTTATTTATTTTTTTTTTAATTTTAAATCTGATCTTTTCTCTTCACCTCCTTTGGATCAAATTGGAAGAAGCCTAGCTGCAAAGCATATCAAATTGTAATTGTAAGGCTTCAATTTTAAATGTACTTGTTGCATCCATAAAGATGGAATATCATTGATTAGAGCTTGATATAAAATATGTAAGAACATATCATATTAGATAATAAAAATTTAATTGAATAAACTTCTAAATATCCTTCATTAATTTGAAATTTAATCAAATTCAATCAAAAACTCATTTAAATATGTTCATTCTAAATCAATTTCACTTACAACAAAAGTATAAAAGAAAATATTAGAATATTACTTAATATCTTTTAATCATTTTTCATTTCTAAAATTAGTATCGTTTGATAATTTTTTTTTAATTTATGAAAAAACCGATCACCCATAGATTTATCAACCCAATTCAAAATTTTGACCGAATTTTTAAAATATTTAAATTAATCATGAATAAAAATGATAAAAATCCATCATATTGTAATTAATTACTAAAATTAATCATCCCCCAATATATATAACCCTACCTAAATGGATGGGTTTGGGCTAGAAGGAGTTGTTATCAATTTTCTTTTTTCTTTTGTGGCCAATGAGCTACTGTCAAATTCGAGAAGCTGAAATAGAAAGTAAAAAAGTTTAAGGGAAAAAAAAAAAGTAGGCCACGCCGACAGAAGTGAGAGCGTTGGGTCAATTCATGATTAGTGATTAGAATCGGGAGGGGAACATGTAGCTGGTTGCCCTCCAGAAATATATTCTTCCCAAAGATGGATGTCAAAGAGAGAATACTAACAGGAAGGGTACGCTTTGTGTGACTCGATTTGCTTTTTCCAATTAACCTGTCTTTCTTTTTTTCTATTTTTATTATAATACTATTTCAGATGTATTGTAAAATAATAAGCTTGAACAATTATTAGCAGCAAAGTGAGAGCCCATCGATGACAACGCAGCATCTAAGTCTATTATATCATTTAACACGAACCTTCTCTCTCTCTCTCTCTCTCTCTCTCTCTCTTAATCATAATCATCCTCATAATCCTCATCTCTATTCATTTGTCTCTCATTGCTGTCTCTCTCTCTCTCTGTGTCTCCTCTACATTAATCGCACCCATCCTCTCTCTCTCTCTGTTCTTTTTCCATATCTTTCCGTCATTTCTTTTACAGCGAAGAACAGCCGAGGGGACTGGCTCAGTGCAGTACAGTACAGTATTGCCCTCTGTTGATGATGACGACGATTGTGTCGTCTTTTACTTCCACTTTCTTTTCTCCGCCTCTCCTCTTTCGAATCCATTTTATCCAAAATTAAATAATCCAAGGAGGAATATAAACCAAATCTGAAAGACCAGCACTCTAACTCATAGGAGAGAAAAAATTCACTTGGTGACCTGCATCTTTCCAGTTGTCTACTCTCCTCTCTCTCTCTCTCTCTCTCTCTCTCTCTCTCTTATATTTATATTTTTTATAATTGTGTATCAATCACTATTATATCCGCCTCTCCTCCTCCTCAAATCTCCCTTGCCGTCTCAAATATCTTTTCCTCCAATTCAATGAGCAGTGAGTAAAGATCATGAGATCAAGCAATTAGAAGAGAGCAAAATCGAGAGATCCAAATAGAAAACCCCGCGATGCAACAAGGATGTGGGGCAAGATCCCAGTCCCAATCCCAACCCCTTATTCATCCTCAATCCCAACATGGAGAGACGTCAGCACCAGATATTGTTACTAAAACTAGTACTAGTACTGATCAACCAACAAGGAGCCAGGCTAGGGCGGTAGATCACAGCGAGCAGCCGCAACTTGTTGAAGTAGCTTCGCCTATCAGCAGTCTACCTCCAGCCGTCGGAGCAGTCAATTTGGATGAGCTCGTGCCGTTATCTGTAGCTGCTGGCTGTCTGGAGGCTGATGATGACGCACTTGCGGCGGTTTCCGGAGAGGTAGGCGGTGGAAGCGGAAGCGGAGGCGGAGGCGGGGGTCTTACAGTCGGAGGGAATAGATGGCCTCGTCAAGAAACTCTTGCTCTTCTGAAGATTAGATCGGAAATGGATTCAGTTTTCCGTGAAGCCTCCGTTAAGGGCCCTCTATGGGAAGACGTTTCCAGGTCAAACATTCAATCCAAATTACTAATCCCATCAAACAAACTAACTCAACTTCTTTATTTTTTGAAAATTCTATCTCTTTTAAATGAAAGGAAAATTCGTATTTTTGATAATCGTTAAAAAAAAAAAAAAAAAAAAAAAAAAAACCGGCGGTGATGATGGTGGGATAGTGGAGGAGAAATTATTATATGGTGAGTAGTAGTGGCGGTGTAAGAAGAAGCGGATCTTCCTTCCCAACGATCTTTTATTTCTTCTGTCTGGCACTGCAGACAGACGCACATGTCTTCTATATATTTCCGTCAGATTCACGAGCTGGCATTTTTAGCCCTTTTTCTTTTTTCTTTTCATTTTTTTTTTAATGTTTTATGTATGTAATATACTTTTCTTTTTTTTTTAAAACCATTTTAAAAGTAACCTTCCTAGTTCCTACGACCATAGAGCGGCCCAGATCCGCTGCATAAATTGTAGCCAATCCCCTGCTGCCAATGTCCCTCACCTCAGCTATTATGTTTTCCCCCTATTAAGTTTTAATTACTTTATTTAATAATCGAAATTTGAAAACCTCGAGGAGAATAAGATACTGAATACTGATCAGTGAGTGATTGTGTATCGGTGTGGAAATTCTCTTATCCCACAAGTGCTGTCTTTTCTCTCAAACTACCTTCTTCCATTCATTAGAAATTATACGAAGAATATATACAGGAGTTTCATTATTTTTTCTTCTTTATATTTATCAATCATATATAAATAACTGACTGTATACGTTTATTGATCTTCAACTATGATTGCAGGAAGCTTGCAGAGCATGGATACAGCAGGAGTGCCAAAAAATGCAAAGAGAAATTCGAAAACGTTCAGAAATACTACAAACGAACAAAAGAAGGTCGAGCTGGTCGCCTGGATGGCAAAAGCTACAAGTTCTTTAGCGAGCTTGAGGCCCTTTATGGCACAACAGGAGGCAATACTAGCACCCACGTCGCAGTTTCTCAGCCACAAGTTCCACCATCTTCATCCTTGTACCAACACGCCAACACAACCGCCACCACCACCTCCCAAGCATTCCCTCCTCCTCTTTCAGTCGGAATGGGTGTAAGCAACCCGATGCCAATCTCGTCGTTTAGAATTTCCCCAAGTTCTATGTCTCTAGCCCCAGCACAACTAGGAACCTTTGGTTATCACCCATCCGGCATGGGTCCCACAGTGATGACCACTCATGCGGCGCCTGCTGGCGGCGGCGTGCCTTTTGCGGGCGGTATTAGTTTCTCGTCCAACAGTCCCTCATCCTCATTCACAGGATCTGATCGAGACAATGATGATGATGATCTGGATCATGTTGAGCCATCAAACACCGCTGGAAGCAGCCGGAAACGAAAACGGGTTACCTCATCGAAAGTTCATAGGATGATGGAGTTTTTCGAAAGCCTAATGAAACAGGTCATGCAGAAGCAAGAGTTGATGCAACAGAGATTTCTCGACGCGATACACAAGAGAGAGAACGAGAGGATGCTTAGAGAAGAAGCCTGGAAGAGGCAAGAGATAACAAGGTTGGCTCAAGAGCACGATCTCATGGCTGAAGAGCGGGCCACCTCCGCGGCAAGAGATGCTGCCATTATTACCTTTCTGCAGAAGATTACTGGTCAGACCATCCAGTTGCCTCCACCCATTAATATTCTAGCCGGCCCACCACCTCATCATGTGGTGCCACCTGCACCTGTCCCTACACCGCGGACACCACAACCGGCCGCTCCAGCTGCCCAACCTCCACCAGCACCTCCCCAATTCTTACAACAACAGCCCCGTCATCATCAACAACAACAAAAATACCACCAAGTTAATCCTAATCAGCAATCTGCGAATGAACCTACTTCTTTGCAAATAGTAATGTCTGCCCCAGAACAACAAATGATCTTACCATCTGAAGGAGGAGGCTTTGAGCCAACTCCGTCGAGATGGCCGAAACTGGAAGTTCTCGCACTCATAAAGATCAGAAGCGGGCTCGAATCGAGGTACCAGGAGGCCGGGCCCAAGGGCCCACTTTGGGAAGAACTCTCCGCTAGAATGCAACAGATGGGGTATAAGAGAAGCGCCAAAAGATGTAAGGAGAAATGGGAAAACATCAACAAGTACTTTAAGAAGGTCAAGGAAAGCAACAAGAAACGGCCTGAAGATGCAAAAACCTGCCCATATTTTCACGAACTCGATGCACTTTACCGGAAAAAGGTATTGGGAAGTTCTAGTACTACAGTAAGTAGCAGTACAAGTAGGCCAGAACAAGAGGAACAACGACGAGAAGTAGATCCACAACCACAAACTGCACTTGCTGCTGGATCAGGAACTGGAGGAGAAGCCAAGAAGGTAAGCTCATTTTATAACTGGAACAAATAATTTTAAACTGATAATTTTAGTTATCTCCATTGGCTGATTATTCTTCTTAAATTTGAAGCCAGAAGACATTATGAAGAAGTTGATGGATGAACATGAGAACCATAAATATGGACAACATGGGCCTCGACTAGTTTTTAATGGTTGTGATAAACTTGAGGAACCTGATCACAGTGATAATATCGATCAATTAGAAGAAGAAGAAGAGGATGAGGATGATCATAGTGACCAGGAGGATGATGAAAGAAAAATGTCATACAAGATAGAGTTTCAAAGCCAAAACCGAATTCCATCTAACAATAGTGGAAGCGACTTTCCTTCTCTAGCCATGGTCCAATAGTCTTCGTTTGCAAGTGTATCTGTCTTTCCTTAAGATCCCTTAACTTGAAAGCCTCACAACCTTCACCTCTTACCTTCATTTATTTCTTTTTAAAATCTCAATTTTCATTTTCCTTTCCTTTCATATTTGTTTTATTTTTTTATTATTTTATTTTCTTTCTAAAAAATTCAATTCAATTATCATCTTCCTCTTATTCATCACCTCCTTTTAATTTATTTCTTCTATCTTTAACAAGAATAGCTGTGGAAATATATAAGATATCGGATGTAATTTCATATATTTATGATATATGATTAATGTTAAAATTAGTACAATTTTAAGAAAGACGAAATATCTCTTAAGGCAATAAAAAAATAAAGAGTTATATTAATTTTAGTGTTTTGAGTTTTTCTAACAGTTTAGCATAAATTTAAAAATCAATTAGTTAATATTTTATATACTTAGTTTTATCTAAAGTGTTGTTTCTATTTTTAATAGTGAAGGTTTATTTTCAAAGTAAAAAAATAATACTTTTAGTATCTGAGATCTTGTATTATAACAATTAGAGTGTTGTTTCTATTTTTTATAATAAAAGTTTATTTTCAAAGTGAAAGAATAATACTTTTAGCGTCTTATTAGATGTGATTTTCTATTGTAATAATTAAAGTATATATTTTAAATTTTTATAGGATAAACTTTATCTCAATATTGAACATATTAAGAAGAAAATTTTGATATGATTCAAACAAGTCTTCAAACTACCAATTAAATCATGCCAATGAAACAAAAATTCATAAAATTGCTTTTATGGACATATTAAGTCCAATTGATTCTGAAACAATAACAACTTGTGAACTTTTGTTTGTTAGGCATGATAATATGATTTCTTTTTGTTAAAAGAAAGAATTAGATATCTCTTAATAGACACGTCCTAGAATGTCGATGGAGATTGTCATGACCCGATTTACCGGATTTGTGACTAGCGTGAAAACTATATAACTGAAGATACCTAGAAATCTATATATGAGGAATCTACATTTACGCGGCCCTCACAAGTCTCTTACTTGTCTTACTTTCATATGCTGGAACATGTGGAATATATATAAACTCAAAGATTCTTTCCTTTCATCATAGACTAGTACTTACAATCCAACAATCTATTTTGAAATGAAACCGTGCTAAACATAACAGCGGAAATGTAACTTATACATGTGACGTATTTATCATCTATTATATCTTTACATCATCTATCCAAATATACAATAAAGCGACTAATACTACGCCAAAATGCAGTCCACTAGACATAAAATTACCTAAGTCCTATTGGGCAATCGACAAGCAGTCCCTTAATGACTCTACTCCTTCTCTAATCTTAAAGGATTTTTAATAAAATGAGTAGTGAGTATAAAACTGAGTGAGTAATAACTATAGCATGCCATGAGTTAAAACTGGTTAAGATAGGATTCATCAAACGGTTTCAACAATGCAATTTCATAAAACATCATAGATTCGTATTCATGTTTTAAAGTCATTGAGACAGATCATTCAATTTGAACCTTTAGCATATACTTGAACATGTTTATATTAGTTTCAAAAACTAAAACATCATGTAAATCAGCGAATCTATATCATCTATATATATATAAATAAATATGTATATCGTTCACAAACATTGAGTGTAAGAGTCAAGAGGTGACCCCCGTGGCACCTTGCTCCCTTTTCGGATACAATAGATGACCTTGTAACACTTTGCTTCTATTAACACTTTCACAAAAAGTTATCACATAAGTGGCCAAAAAGGTCATGCATCACCACTGTCTCCATCACCCGTGGGATGGTACGTAAATAAGCAATTATCTCTTTAACATATCTTGTTACGCAGGTAACATACCCTGCTACACAAATAATCATAATCTATAACATGAACTACTATGAGCACATAGTCCAATAAAACCAAAGCTGGAATGAGGTCTCGTCACAAACTTCATGCACTTTAAATCCATACCATACATGGCTTACCAATCATAAGGTGTATACCTTCAAAAATGCTTATTTCAATCCTATTGTTCCATAAAACAACTGATAGAGCTTAGATTTATGAAATCTTCATTCAAATTCAATAACCTTCAGCAATCAAAATTATATGAAAAAAGCTATAAAATAGCATAAGCATCTTCAAAAGGCAGTGAATAAGCTATGACATAACATAAACATCTTTTAATAACTTAAAAGCCATTTATTAACTAGCATGCTATAATAATCACACATATTTAGCCTCCGTTGGTCCTAGTCTATTCAGATACTAGACAATTCAATTTACTAGCCTCTGTTGGACACACAATCAATAAGGATGCCAAAGGCAATTCAATTTACTAAAATAGATAAACTATTCTTCAAGCTTAAATTAAGGTCTCTATTGTTGTTACGGCAGACTTCGACCCGTAGACTTGTAGATCGTCGATCCCTATCGACCCTAGGTGATATTTTGCATATTTAAGGTATCTAATGTAATCGAGGCGTCGAGCTGTTGACTATCGATCCTACGATCTAGTAGACTTATTCTTAGGTTTTAAGGCATAAAGTAGGCTGAGGTGTTTGGCCGTTGACCCCGTCAACTCGGTACGTAGTATGTTAAAAGTACTTTTAGACCGAGTATTTTTTTTTTCTAAACTGCGATTTTTCATTTTCTTTCTCAAACTAAGACCTAATACAATATCTATTGTTTTAGATTCCTGATCCAAATCGAAGAATTTCCTTCCGTCTTTCTCATGGAGAAAGAATTAGATATTGTTTATTATATAGAAAGAATTAAATACTGATTGTCAGAATATGTATTGAAAGCAAGTGGGTCAATTTGAACTAACATACAAAAACAAAACAAATAAACAAAGCAAGTGGTTCAATTTCCATCTATTTTAAAGAGAAAAAAGTAAACAAACAAAACACTAGTGGGATCTAGTTCCCTTACCACATCTCAAATACAATAAAAAAATTATGTTGTTTCTCAAAATTTAATTCTATGGTCTTGAAATATCAACACTGACAGTTTTCACCATCAACAACAAATGATAGAGATCATATTTAACCAGTACAACTAAAGCCCTAAAACTACCAATCAAAATATGAAATTTTAAATCTTAAATTTATGAATCAATACAACTAAAGCCCCAAAGACTACCAAGAAATTTGAAACACGAAATCTCACTGGAAGAAACAGGTTTTTTCCGGAAAAAAATGGACAGAGATGGACAGACGCCGGAGTGAAGGAGCTTGACGGAGCCACCGCAACCGAAGGAGCAATTGGGTGGCGGTGGTGGGGTAGGCCAAAGACTTTAAACAACAGTGAGTTGTCGTTTTGTATTTTTTTTTTTTGTTTTCAGTTTTTATTTCTATTCTTCTGTTTACAATATTAGTGAGGGCATTAAGGTAAATCGCAAAATCAATTTTGGTCTAAAAATGCTGACTCGTTCGTATTACACGTGTCCGACAACTATTTATTATGACATTTTAAATTCTTACCTTTTTTTCTAAATTTTAAAAAATTCCACTTAAATAATATAAAAACTAAAAAATTAATCGAAAAATAATTTAACCCTAAAAACAAACTGTGTACTTGCAGGTAAATGTTCCCAAAATTAAAAAAGTAAAAAATAACACAAACAGTACAAGTAAAGCAGTCCTGCTACAGCATAAATCCGATAAAACGAAAGCATCGAAATGATCAAGAACAACTAAGCAAACTAATCTATCTCCTCCTTAGTTGGCTTTGCCTCGGCATATCATGGCTTTGCAGCAGCCGTGGCATAGCTTCCAAACCTTCTTCAGTTTATTCAATCGCTATCAATATCTAGCCCGCATTCTACAGGTGTCTCATTGTTCCCCTCTGCCCTCTTCGTTTAATCCTCGCCATTGAATGTGAGTTGTATGCAACTATAGAAAAAGAAAATAAATAAAAGCAAGTTTATATCAATCAATACCAACGTTATACAACTCACATTCAAACAACTGTAGTTTAACAAAATAATAGTTCACGTTGGGTGAAATAAAAGTTCAATAGTTGGCAACGCAAATAAGGCAAGCAATTTTCTATGCATCATCTCTTCGCAGTCATTTCTATCACCTTAACCATATGGCATCTACATCTTCGCTAGATTACCTCCATATATCCCCAACCTTAAGCAAATTATGGAATCTAATTTACATTAATAACCAACAAATAATCTACATAGACATCAACTTACAAAGCATAAACACAAATGCATGCTGACTTTCTTGAACAAACAGTACAAATTGTATGCACTTGATTGAGGAATTTGGCATTGTGGTCGGGTTGTAATGATGATATTTGAATTAGCTTCTATTATGTATTTTTATACTTACGCGGGCCTATGAATTCGAGCATTTGATATTGGAAATACTGGAAACAGGGGTGAATATGCTTTACCCTCATGCTAATTGTTTCCATGACAATTTACAGAAGTTAAATCGGTAAAATTGAGAGATCAACACATGACATTAAAGACATTTGAGTCCTCATCTATTATCTTCTTTACATACTTATGCAGGCGAAAAAAAATCTGGAATTTGTTATTTCAAATACTGGAAGAAGGGGGAAATTTCATTAAACCTATTACAAACGACGCCCTTATTAAAAATAAGAATCCAGTAATCAGAACCCATCAAAATTATGAAGACACTAGCGTAAGAGTCAACAAGAAGAAGAACAACAACAACAAAGACCAAGAAGAAGAGGGAGAATAAAGACCAATATTCTTTGGCTACAATTAGAAAAAGCAAGAGCCGTTAGATCACCTGCAAGAACAGCAGTAGGATCCATATAAAAAAGACATGAGGAAGTCACGTGACCAAGCAAGTGATAGTTGCAACTGAGTTGAGCATAAAAGAGAGAAATAAGTGGTTCGTTATTTAACGAACCCGTTCAACAGCTTGAGAAATAATTACCTGTAAAATAATAGAATAAGCATTTTGATTTGTTGTTGTAATTGAGTGTGCTCACACTGGAGGTTCCCTTCCTCGAAAAGGGCTTCAATTGAATCATATTTCCCTTCCTTCTACCCCAGTTCTTGAACTCTTCCCTTTTTTTGGCTTTCCCTACAAGAAACTCCATTACAATTGGTATTATATCCGTTCTCCTGGAGTTTAATGGCAGATATGAGGTCTTCTCAATCCGTTCATGATGACACTAATTCGGAAACTACGGTTTTAAACAAGAAGTTAGATAGTATGAAAAAAAAAAGTAGAATTGCAAATCTTTGAATTGAGAAACCAGTTTAATGGTATGCCAGAGCAGATGTCTGCTATGATGGCGTTAATGACTCAGAACTTTGGTGGGTCTGGCGGTTTGGGATCAAATAAGAGTTGTCAGGGCCAAGCTGTGGGCAAGGATGATCAACGGGATCGGGATGTCCGTGACCCATCTCTCAAGAATGTCAAGATAGACTTTCCCATATTTTCATGTGGGGAGCCTGAATCTTGGTCAAGAAAGGCTCATCAACTTTTTGTGTATAAAGTTCCTGAAGAATCTAGAATTCACATGGCCCAATTCTACTTAGAAGAACAAGTTGCGGAATGGTTCGAGGATGTGACGCAAACCTCTGCTTGTTGTTCTTGGAATTCCTTTGCTTTGGCTATCAAGAAATGGGTTGCCCCAGCTTTGGTCAAATCCTACTTTGGGCAATCGTGCAAGTTGAAACAGACAGATTCTGTGGAAGAACTCATAAATTCCTTTGGATTCTTGGCTAACAAGGTTCTAGAATTGACTCCAAAGCTCAAGCTTGAGTGTTTTCTGAGTTGCCTTGAGGAGGAGTTGCAGATTCCTGGGCAAATGCTTAAGCCTACCACTGCTTACGAAGCTTACGTGCTAGCAAAACAACAAGAAAATTTTTTCGCATTAACATGAGTAAAGGTAAACACCATAAGTGGTGTCAATACTTTCAAGTCATCCTTCTCAGGGTGTACAGTTAAGTGGGGTCCACCTGGTATAATGCAGGACCATCAGGGTCTAATAACTCGGGTGTAGGGGGTTTTTAGCAAGCAGTTTCAACAGAAGATTCGTCCTCAAGCAGTTCCACCAATGTATCAAAGATTTCAAGAAAGAATCTAGAAAAACGAAAGAAGAAAGGTCTCTGCTTTTCTTGTGTTGACAAGTGGCATCCCGGTCACAAATGCAAGAGTCCTAAATTGTACTACATTCTAGCTGGTGAAGAAGACGTGGAAGCAGAATTACCAGATGGCGAGATTTCCTTAAATGCTATCACAGGATCTAGTAGTGTGAATACAATGAGGTTGGTAGGCTACATAGGTAAACAGAAGGTAATAATCTTGGTTGACACAGGCAGCACTCATAATTTCGTGGATCCTTCTGTAATGAAAAGGTGTGCACTGCTCCCAAACTTTGAAAAATCCTTGTAAGTCAAAGTGGCAAATGGAGCTCTTTTAAGAAGTGAAGGTTATTACAGTGGAGTGGACCGAAAGATTCAAAACTTTAAAACGGGTATCTGATTTCTTCGTACTACCACCAGGGGGATGTGATATGGTCTTGGGCATTTTGTAGCTCAAGTCTCTTGGACCAGTGCTATGGGATTTAGAAGCCCTAACATTATAGTTCAAGTGGTTGGACAAGTCGGTGGCCTTGTCAGTCATAAAGAACCATGATGTGCAATTATTCCAAATTGAAGATTCTATTCCCCATGGAACGAGGACTATTCTTACAGATTTCATTATGTTTGGTAGAAGAGGTCGTGAAACACCCTTATATAGGTTTAACAAGTGATAAATGTGTTTCTAGAAGTTTTTGAGAAGCCTAAGAAATTACTTCAATTTAGATGTCTGGATCACCAGATAGTCCTTAAAGAAGGTGTATCTCCAGTCACAGTTAGGCCATATCGATACCTAATTATTAGAAGAGTGAGATAGAAAATATAGTCAAAGAACTGTTGCAGAATGGTATCATAAGGGACAACCAAAGTCCTTACTCATCACTAGTCTTTCTTATGAAAAAAGAAGATGGCATATGGAGGATGTACATTGATTATAGAGCCCTAAATTCACAAACAATAAAAAGGTCCCCTATTCCGGTGGTAGATGAACTTCTAGACGAGCTAATGGAGCACAAGTCTTCTCTAACCTAGATTTGAGATCGGGTTACCATCAAATTAGAATTAAGCCTACGAACGTGCCTAAAACAACTTTTAGAACATATGAAGGACATTATGAATTCTTGGTGATGCCCTTTGGCTTAACCAATGCACCTTCTACATTTTAGTCATTGATGAAATCAATTTTCAAGTCATTTCTTAGAGATTTTGTCTTAGTGTTCTTTGACGACATCCTAGTGTACAGTAAGAGTGAAAAGGAGCATGTTCTACACTTAAGGTCAGTATTACAAACACTAAAGGACCAGACACTTTTTGCAAAACTGTCCAAATGCAGATTTGGTGTCAAAGAAGTAAATTACTTGGGCCATTGGATTTCAAGTGAAGGGGTAAAAGAAGATCCAAAAAAGTTATAAGCTATGGAGAATTGGCGTATACCTAAAACTATCAAGAAACTTAGAGTGTTTTTGGGACTTATAGATTATTACAGGAAGTTCATCAAGGGCTACGGGACGGTAGTAGCTCCATTAATAACTATACTGAAAAAGAATTCCTTCCACTGGTTAAATGAGGTAGAAGTGTTGTCATCTCACCTCTAGTTCTAGCCTACCAAACTTCTCCCAGCCTTTTGCCATTGAATCGGATGCGACTGGGGTAGGAATTGGGGCAGTATTGATGCAACAGAGGAGGCCTATTTTAATATATTCTTCTTTCCTTATTTAGTTTTTTTATAACTATATCCCTTGATTACCTTTCTAGGATTTTCATTCTTGCTGTAATTACTGTTGTATTTCTTCTTATTATTATAGGCTTAGGGCTAAGGATCCGATTATTCTTGATGTCTACATATTGTAATTCTCTTAGTGAAATGAAACGAAAAATATTTCAGAAATTCCTTTTTATTTTGTCATGGTATAGCCAAAACTTTGAGATAATTTCATTTTGTATTATCTGGTTCCTTGTCTAGCTCCAAGATCTTAGTGTTTTGTTCATGTCTTTATTTTTTTTTTTTTCGTGTTCTTCTATTTTGTTTTCTTGGACCTGATCTCTTAATTATTGTTTCTGGTTGAATTATGTTGCTGGAACGATCTGACCATTTTCTTGTTTGATTTAATGCCATGAACTATTTTGCCTGGGCATTCCAATTTCGGATCTTTGTTAAGGGAAAGGAATTATGAGGTCAAATTTATGCGACAGATCCTGCACCTGACAGTGAGAAGGAGAATTTTATGAAATGGGAGGTGAAGGATGCTCATATTATGTCTTGGATTCTTGGAAGTGTGGAACCCTCCATACTTCTCAATCTCAAGCCTTATAAGACCTCTAGAGAAATGTGGGGTTACTTGAAGAAAGTTTACAACCAAAGCAACATAGCACAAAGGTTTCAATTGGAATTTGATTTATGTCAGTTCAGTCAAGGGAGTGTGTCAATCCAAGAGTTTTATTCTTCTTTGGGGAATTTTTGGGCTAAGTACACCGATATTGTGTATGTAATTGTAACTTCTAAAGGACTCATTGCTATCCAAAGTGTGCACGAGACTAGCAAGCATGGCCCGTTTTTAATGAAGTTAAGAAGGGAGTTTGAAGCAATTAGGTCTAACCTAATGAACAGAGATCCAATTCCTTTATTGGATATTTGTATAGGAGAACTTCTCAGAGAAGAATAAAGACTCATTACACAGGCTGCCATGGAGTAGAAAGCTCAAAATTCTACTTCAATTCCTATTGCGTACGTTGCTCAAGGGAAGTCTAAAGGAGCTAGAGATATGACTAATGTCCAGTGCTATAGTTGTAAAGGATTTGAGCATCTTCCAACTTAAACAATGATTCTCCCTACTTACGCCTATTTGGGCATGCATCAAATGATTCCAACCTTCATATTTTTGGATGTGTTTATTTTGGTCACCTTCCTGAACATGAGAGAAATAAACTTACTGCTCAATCTGTCAAGTGTGCTTTCTTAGGATATGCTGGAACCCAAAAAGGCTTTCTTTGCTATGATCCTTATGTCCATCACACTTGTGTCTCTAGGAATGCAATTTCTTTTTTGAAAATTAGGCTTTCTTTAGCATATAACAGACTTCAGAATTCCCTTCTCTATATGTTTTACCATATTTTTTTGAGTCGCCAACACTAGAACAAAGATTTAAACCTGGTTATGTTTATCGTAGATGCACTCCTCCTGCATCTGATCCTCCTACAGGTCTCATTGAGGTTCCTCCAAATCTTCCTACAGCATCTGATTTTGTTTTACCCATTTCTGATGATCCACCTCCTCTCTGAAGAAGCTTTAGAACTCACAAACCTCTTGATAGGTGTGGTTTTTCAACACCTGTGGCTATGCTTACTACTTTGTCTTCTATTTCTATTCCCACTTGTTATAAAAGGCTCTCTAGCACATGAGTGTTGGCAACAAGCAATGGAAGCATAACTTCAAGCACTTAACGAAAACCATACTTTGGAAATTGTTTCTTGTCCTCCAAATGATAAGCCAATTGGTAGCAAGTGGGTCTATACGTGAAACCCAATTTTGATGCCTCTTTAGATAGATACAAAGCTCGATTGGTTGCTCTTGGCAACAAACAGGAATATGGCCTCAACTATGAAAAAACATTCGCACTAGTTACTAAGATGATCACGGTGAGAACCATTCTCGCTATTGCATCCTCTAAATCTTAGCCTTTACATCAAATGGATGTAAAAAAATACCTTCTTGAATGGGAACCTTAAAGAAGAGATTTACATGAAACTTCCACCCGATATGTCAATGATGGCTCCTCATGAAGTTTGCCAGCTACGATGCTCTGTGTATAAGTTGAAGCAGACCTCTAGAGCCTGGTTTGAAAAGTTTTGCAGCACTCTTCTAAATTTCTCTTTCACATAAAGTCAATATGATTCATCTCTCTTCTTTCATAAGACAACCACTGGTATAGTCTTTCTCTTAGTCTATGTTGATGATATTATCATCACTGGTAATGACAAGGGGATGCTCACTAAGCTTCAAAATATGTTGCATAGTACATTTCAAATGAAAGATCTTGGACATCTCACATATCTTTTAGCGCTAGAAGTTCACTCTCGAGGTCATGGTTTGTTCTTTAATCAACATAAATATATACAAAATCTCATTGAGTTAGCTGGTTTTAAGGATGATACTGCTGTTGATACGCCAACAGAGGTGAATGTGAAATACCGAAAAGATGAAAGCGAAATTTTGCCCGATCCTTTTTTATATAGGCAACTTATTGGTAGTCTTATCTACCTAAAAATTATGATATCTCATATGTTGTCCATATAGTTAGCAAATTTATGCAATCGCCTCGACATCTTCATCTTGCTCTAGTTCGTCACATTATCTAATACCTCATTGGCTCACCCACTCGTGGGTTATTTTTTCCAACAAGATATGCTCTTCATTTGACTACGTATAGTGATGCGAATTGGGCCGGATGATGCAAAATGGGCTGGATGCCTGAATACTAGGAAGTCTACAACAGGCTAGTGCATTTTTCTTGGAGATGCCTTGATTTCTTGGAAGTGTAAGAAGCAAGACTGTGTCTCTAAATCTTCCACGGAGGCTGAGTATAGAGCCATGTCTACAACTTGTTCAGAAATTGTGTGGTTTCCTGGTCTTCTTTCTGAACTTGGATTTCCTCAAATTGTACCTACTCCACTTCATGGTGATAATACTAGTGCCATTCAAATAGCTACGAATCCTGAACGCACAAAGCACATAGAGGTGGACTGTCATTACATTAGGGAGGCCTTTAACGCAGTGTTATCACTCTTCCTCATCTTATTATTGATCTTCAAATAGCTGATGTCTTTACAAAAGCTTTGGTGCACCAACGACACAAGTTTCTCAGTAGCAAATTGATGCTGATAGACTTACTCGCATCAATTTAAGTGGGATGTCAATATATTCTTCTTTCCTTATTTAGTTTTTTATAGTTGTATATCCCTTGATTACCTCTATAGGATTTTCATTATTACTGTATGTATTCTTGCTGTATTTCTTCCTATTATAGGCTTAGGATTAAGGGATCCGAGTCTATATATTGTAATTCTCTTAGGGGAATGAAAGGGAAAATATTTCAGAAATTCCCTTTTATTTTGTCAGCCTATTGCATTCTACAGTCAAGCCTTGAAAGCCGCAACCTTGTCCCTATCAACATATGAGAACGAATTTTTAGTAGTGGTCACTGCAGTAAAAAAATAGAGGCCATACCTTTTAGGCCAAGTATTCATAATTAAAATTGATCATCCGAGTTTAAAGTACTTAGAGCAACAGATTGGCACCCCAAATCAGCATAAATGGATCTCCAAACTACTCGAGTTTGAATTCATTATTGAATATAAAAAGGGGGTGGAAAATCAAGTGGCGGATGCATTATCTAGGAAGGATCCCTTGGAACCTGAGGCAGAGTTTTGCATGATTACATTTCCAGTCACAAAATAGTTAGTTGAACTCAAGTTATCCTATTCAACATGTCCGGAATTGGTGGAACTATGAAAGAAAGTAATGAGCAAGTTGTGGACGTGACAAAATATCAAAATAACGGGTGCATTCTTCTATACAAGGGAAGAATATATATTGGCACAGAGACGACAGTAAAGGAGAAGTTACTAGCCTATGTTCATAATTCAACATTAGCGGGGGCCTATAGCAGCCATAGTTTAGACTGATAACAGCATGGACTTTATTGAAGCCTTTCCAAATTCGCACGGATTCTCTCTGTCTTGATTTTAGTTGTCGATCGTTGCTCAAAATATAGCCACTTTATCCCCCTGTTAGCAATAGTGGTAGCTCAAGCATTCCTTAATAACATTTTCAAGCTGCATGGATCACCACAAAAAGTTGTTACAGACCGAGATCCAGTCTTCACAAGCAAGTTTTAGCAGGAAATTTTTGATAAAATGGGCATTGCTCTCAACTTCTCATCAGGGGTCACCCAGAGTCGGATGGCCAGACATAAATTAACACAAATGTCTCACGACTTTTTTTTTTTTTTTGGAAAACCCAGAAAACTCCTCCACGCACCTTAGACGTTGGATTGCAAACCCAAGGGGAGAAATTGGATCCAAAATATCACCAGATAAGCTTAAAGTATAATCCTAGACATTGTATAGGGAGCTAGAACCCGGGACTAACCTAGGGAGTCACCCCTACCCAACCGCTTGGGCAACTCCTAGGAATCAAATGTCTCGAGACTTACCTTCACTGCTTCTGTAGCAATCGGCCAAAGGATTGGCACCACTGGATTGCATTCGCAGAATCTTGGCACAAAACGAACTATCATGCTTATTTAAAAAAATCTCCATTTGAGGTATTGGTCCACCTCCCTCCACCGCGAATTTTAACCTATATTTCAGGCGCGTCGTTGCAGCAATTGATGATCTTCTTACAACCAGGGAAGAGGTATTGACCGACTTGAAAGAGAAATTATTACATGCACAACAACGGATGAAGAAATTTGTAGATCTGCGATGATCGGAAAGGGAGTTCGAAGTAAATGATTGGATTTTTTGGCGTCTACGGCCATACAGATAACAATCTGTGGTGCAATTTTTTTTTTGGCTTTCCCTGCAAGAAACTCCATTACACTTAACTCGAAGGAGATGAAGAAGACACAGACAAAGAAGAGCTTACAGACGATCGGAGAGCACCAATAACTAGAGAGCTAAGACGATTCGAGAGAAAGAAGAAGACGCAGACGAAGAAGAGCTTACAGACGAGAGAGCACCAATAACTGGAGAGCTTAGACGATTCGAGAGAAAGAAGAAGGCGATTGGAGATCGATTTCAGGAGATGCTTCTACTGAGTACCGAAGCCCTAAATCAGTCTTCATGAGATAGTTCTATCGATTTCAGTCTCCAACCGTAAAGAAACCCCATGACTCAAGACGCACCGCACCGCACCGATTTGGTAAATGAGAAGAATAAAAAAAAACCCTGCATTCTAACTTTGGTTGTCAAACCGAGTTTGTTATCCAAAAACCGATTTTTTGCCAATGTTTGCGAAACAGGTTTCAAAGTTCAGGTGCGTCTTTGGTAAGTGAGAAAAAAAACTGAATTCTAACTTTGGTTGTCAAACGAGTTTGTTATCCAAAAACCCATTTTTTTGCCAAAGTTCGTCAAACGGGTTTCAAATTTCAAAAACCAGTTTCTTCACTTTCTTATCCGTTGACACAGTTTTTTTATCATCTTGGCCCAAACTGAATTTTTAAATATGAAAAATGAAAATTATTACCAAACATATCCTTATTTTTTATTTGAAGTTCAAAAAAGCGTTATATCAGATTATTTTTAACAGCAAAAAGTGATTAAAAATGAAGGATACAAAAATAAACAGTTACAATCTCTTTAAAAGAATATAGACATAATATTTGGTAAAAAAATTTACCAAATTAAAAAGAAAACGAGCTTTAATCTTAGATTTTCACTCAAGGTGTGAAGTTCACTCCAAATTACATAAAAGAAACAATTAATAATGGTGTCAAAGTGCTATTAATTCTCTTGGCATTTTACATTTTTAACCTCATGCCTTTTTCACAGTGCACTCCACCGTAAATTCTTAGGAAAGATCCGCTCAATCCTAAATTCACATAAAAACTCAACAAGTCAAAATGACAAAGATAATACAAAGAACTTTTCACTGTCTTAGCTTCAGCAGAAGATTTCATTTGACATCTCCAAAAAACATAAAAAAAATGAGATCCTATAAGTCTCAGGAGAACTAATCCTACTCTTTAGGGAGGACTTAATCCAGTTCATGCTTGCTCTTGGTTCTTTTCATCTTCGCCTTGAACCTCGATTTTGCCATGAGCGTCTGTACCGTATTTACAAAGTTCCCAACTGCCATCAAAACCAAGAGAATCCCGCAAAAAATCACCTGCAGAGAACAGATTTCATCAATTGATTGCATGAGCCCTGACTAAGCCTATTTTGCTTATATTAAGCGGCACTGTAGATTTTGTGGACCTAAAACTGAAGTCGTGAACTCAATCCAAATTTTATTCTTAAACAAACATATTGAAATGCTGAGCCAAATGCATCCTTAGAAACAAAAGATATGTCTTGACTGCAAAACAGATGAGAAGGTAAGATAAATCACCTGCCATTCAGAAACCACCCCCACAAATGCTGTCTTCAGAAGTAATAATCCAACATATGCCTCAAACCCCTAAAAAGACAGCACAGAAGTATACTAAATTTAATAGTCCAGCAACAGGTCCTATAAGTCCTATATAAACACATAACTCACGTCGTGACTAATAAAAAAATTATAAATTAATCTGACATTATATTAAAATGCTATTGCTAAGTGATCTCACAGAAGTTATAGCTCAATGCATATAGAAAGAACACAGGTTCTTTGTACTTCAATCACTGATTATACATTTTTAATCTCGATTCTAAGAAAATAACAACCATGTCACTGAATGTTGAGGATGATAGTGAGATATATAAGCTGCTGTTTTAATGAGTAGAGAGGTTTAGGATTAATTAAGGTTAGAGCACCTGCAAAATGAAGAGTATAGGACATAAGATCCATAACTGGCCATCCACACCAGCTGTTTCCCCCCAGACAACATCCATTCTCTTGGCCTAGGAAAAACAACAAAGAAACTGGAACCTTAAATTAAAATGCATAAAGTTATTTTCTACCAAATGAAACTGCAACACCCAGGAGAGTAAGAAACAAAATGAGGGAGGCGAGAAGGATTGTCCAATGCACGTCTAAGAAAAAAAGAAAGAACATGAAATGACAAATGGCATATATGATTTTAGCTTATCAATATGGGCTTTATATGATACCTTTCCAAGCGCAATCCTAGTATACAGCCGCTGACGTTGATATCTATTTTGTAAGAGCATTGCAACTCCTTGCATCATAGCCCATTGTAGGAAAAGCTGTACTCCTCTCTGCCAAAGATTCAATTAATCCCTTAGCTACTAACAGAAAATTATCCCCACACGAAATGTAACAAAATAAACCTGATTCTGGGCACAATCCGGTTGTCCTTTAATCTCCCATGTGAGACTCACTAAAGCCATAACCATTGCACAATAGTGATGATATATCCACCTGCAATAACATAACAGTAACATTTAGTATTTTATCTACTTCAACAAGGGGATTGCAAATAAAATCAAAACACGGGCCATGCACTTCAGCGTGTGCATTTCCAAGATTATCCGAAAGTGGTGCTTCCTCCCAATTTCATCCAAAAAAAGGTTAAAACAAGATTACCCAAAGCAATGAGTTTCTAGAAAACTAGTCTTAGGAGCATCGGAGAAAAAACTTGAGATGGTGGTAAAGCGCAAAAAAAACCTCGGGAGTTTTTTGCTTCTCACAATATACATATATGTACCATCTTGTCCTCCTCCCTCCGCCGCCATATAAATAAACTCATTTATCTCCTTAATTTGTTACCAGCCATCATGTTCCATCCATATATCTATGGTTGAAATGTAAGTTAAAAATAAACAATCAGAGCCCACATTTTCCTGAAATTGGCCTCTAAGCATTAGGCAATGAGAAAAAGCATTTGACTTAAGCAAAGTGACGGCATTAACTTCATAGAGCCGTTAAAGGCTCTCCATGTCTGTCAAGCTAAACTTTTATGAAACTGCCCAGGTTGGAAAAAGAACTACTGTGTGGGTTTGTGGAATGATAATTTACAATTAATGAAAAGGATACTAGTCTTGTACTGGGAATATAAGGTGGAAAATAATAGAACAATTCAGAGAGAAATTAGGCTCCATTTGAGTACACTTAACAGACATTTAGAATAGCGTATCTTAGTTATATTTTGTGGGTTCAAACAGGAAATTGGGGGTCCAAACTGGAAAAATAAGTGCTCCCAAATAAAAGCCTTAGGCTTAGTATACCACACAGGATAATCCCACAAAGAAAACAATTCACAGAGTACTTAAAAACATTGTACTAACTTAAAATCATTCAGAAGCTCAGGGTCTTTCGAGACATAGTCTTTGACAGAGAAGAAAAACAATACAATCTGAGAAAACTAACTTTAGAAAACACACCAACTCAATATCTCGTCGTTGCCAATATCTTAGAGGAACCTCATCACTGGATAATTACCCAATCAGGCAACCGCACAAAAAAAAATTCTAAGGTTCAAACATATCCCTTAAATGAATATTTCTGGTTATCTCAACTATCAAGACCTAACCATTTGACAAGTGCCCAATATTCCATTTGAATTTTGAGGTGCAAAGGTTATCAAAATGGAAATCAATTAACTAAGATCAACATGACAAATATATTTACTTATTTGGTAATACTTACTCTAAAAATGATTCCACTCAATATTTCTTGTTATGCCAAATTTCTTGACAGAAGAAATCTTATCATTTGATCATAACAAACTATTTTAAATTCTAAGGTGCAAGGGTTACTCGGAAGGAAAAATATAAACATCTATCAACAAGTTCTCTAACAGCTTCCAACATATGTACCCGAATTCCAAGAGGCCAGTCATACCAAGGAGACTATGAATCAAGCTTGAGCTCAGACTTAAGGCCCATTCTTTATGAGTCGAGGCGAAGTTCGTGTAGTTTGATCCCAAGTAAGCTGTTTACATTGATATTTTATATAATGTTTAGAGGTTCTCTTTCCCACATACTATAAAAACACAGGTCAAGATATCCATTATCCTTATTTGTTAGTCATAACATATTGAATTACAAATATATCTTACTCAATAATTACTGCCCTATCAAAACTCATACTATTGACCTATGCTTGGCTTTATATATGACCATATGAATAATTCAAACACTGGTCATTGCATTGTGATTATCAGATAACTTCATGTTAATAGCCGTGAATTATTGTTATATCAAACCTGTTGTAATATAAGCTACACACAAAAAGGGAGGTAGAGAGCTGGGGGACAGACTACTACCCTACAAAAGGCACAAATTTTAGACCATCCTGATTGACTTTTTCCAAATAAGAGGGGATGATGTTTTTGGAGCATCAGTACCAGCCTAGGGCTTGGTCGCTGAAGCATAATTTTATTCATGTCAACTATAGTGATATCATTCTCCTGACAGTAGCTCAAGTTATGGAACTTTAGAAGACTTAGTTCTTGTCTCGTACCTCTCTAACCTTCTTTGAGAGAAATGCTGGACGAGTATCAAATGAAAGATATTTATTTTTTAACACTAGAGACATGTCATGGGAGAAAAGCACTAACTACTTCGAATGTTTCCTTCCAAGCGTTCCATATTTTCTGATATACAACACAAACAAAGATCTTAGCATCGAAATAAAAAAGATATTTAATCTGAAAACAAGCTTGAAATAGGCAGTCCATACTCCATCAAAGCCAAACTGATAACAAGCTACAGTTGGACTAAGCAACACTAAGGGTTTTAAGAAATTCTCAGGGTCCATCATGATCATTGTTATGCTGAAGCAAGGTTTAGATTTGACCGCACACAAGCAGGCTGTCCAAAGCCTCAGTCCAGTTCTTTTACAGTCGAGCGTCAAACCTCTAGCTTGGTTCTTCTTTACAACTATTTGCCTGATTCCTTTCCTATTTTACTCTTTCTCTCTTTCCCTCGACATGATGAAAATATAGCACATTTTTTTAGGAGCACACAGTCAAAAAACAAAAGAAAGGTGGACGCCCCTCCTAAAAGAGTGCAAACATGGAGGGCCTCCAAAGATCCCCAATCCCTTGAAGTAAAAACCTGTTTCACACTCTTCCTATAGCTTTGATCAAATTAGCTATATTAAAAAGTGTCCAGTACTAAAGAAAATTTTGAAACAGATATACTGGCTAAGAGTTCCATTAAAGAAATCATTGATATCCTCTGAATCCTGGAAAGGCCTTCAAAACCTGTGCTTGTCAACCTATACCTAACAAATAGTAATAAAAAGTCTCAACCCCATATTTCTGTTGTAGCACTACTGCATGGCTGATTCAAGAAAGAGAATATTCTAGGCCTATAGCTGCTTCTTTGGTAAGGACAGAGATATAGTCCAGAAAACTAAAGCACGAATAGCACTATCAAAATTATAAAAACCAAAAATTTGTTCATGATAACAGCATAATACCTTAATTTTATGCTTAAGATGTATGGTATCAAAATTTTTCTATAAAGTAAACTTTCATGTATTTGTGATTGTTAGGTCATGAAGCTACAAGTTAGACACAAAGCAGATCAAAACCAATAGCTATGGATTTACCAGCTGGAAAGAAAAACTTACCAATAAAAGATCCAAAATAGATCCTATTTTTAAGCTTATGAAATGAAAGAATGTGCCCATTCTTCAAGAAATGGTAAGATGTCTAGCCCATGTCAAAGCCAAAATGGGTTACTTCCAAAGTCTAAGGATCTGATAGGAACAAAACTGGGAACTATCGAAATTGTTGGTTGGTATGCATATGAGCTCCAGTGGTAGCGCAAACATCCTCATACAATTCCCCATCTCAAGACAACAAGGTCACCTTCCTTTATGCACATTCAATAAAGCGTCTCTGAATGTTTTTCACACACCTCTCTTTAACAGACATACGTTCAAGTCAATATAATACTTGTGTTTATATTTATAACCACCCAGCAACGAGATGGGAAGATCAGTTTTTTAATTTCTAAAAATTCTTAAGTTAATCCCATCAATTTGATGATACAGGAGTACATAACCCACCAAGTAGAAACTCTGGTTGTGTACTCCTATCAGTAATACTTTATATAAACCTTAACAAAAAGTAAGTGTTCGACCAGCAGGACAGAAATGGACAGTGAGAACATGATCAGTAAAAAGAAAAATTAGGGAAAAAAGGCATTTCCGGACAAGAAATAACAGAAAGGATTATCTGATGGTACATGCAACCCACAAGTAGTGCAAAAGTAGCTAACAGTATAAATTGGAAATTCCCATAACAAAAGTGTGTCAAAGTTATAATAGAATAAAAAATAACTACTCCATCATGTCAAGCCTTTATGATTAAACAAACACTTGTTATAAATGACGTATTATAGAAGAATACACACAGCTTTTTGAAATTTTTGGGCTCCAATATATTTTAACAAAGTTCACAACATGTCAAGGATGGTTTATCTAAACGCTAACAACCTTTTTCATTAACTATACTCAAACTTTAATCCTTAACCAAATAAACTATTCATAAATTTTGTCACAAATTAGTCTAAAATTTAATACAACTGTTTGGTCTAAAATTCAATATAACTGTGTAAGAATCATTGTCTTTGTCACATCATTTTACATTTCTAACCTGACCCACACCTGTTCATTTTAGCAGGTCCTATTTCCACACATGTATGTATAATGCCCCAAGGGTAGATTAAGAAGAGGGTAATATATCATAAAATGTCTCATATTATGGTGAAAAGAAAATTAAATGCATAAATCTTTTTGCATTTACCATGGACGAATATCACTCCCATTGACTCTCAGTATGTTTTCTCGCAATGCAAGACCTGTATAGAGGAACAATAGCCATGCCTGAAAAAAAAGTTGATAAGGATTAGAATGCATGTGAATGAATAATAAAGTTAGAAAATCAATGTTCATGAGATCAGAAAGAAAGATATCCTTGACAAATACCTGGTACAGTTGAACTGGAAATGCGGGCAAGCATCCATCCCAGATCCAAGATCTTAAAATAAGAAGAACAGACGGGAAAAGAAGAAAAAGAAGGGCAGTTCTGTCCTGCAACAAATTAGTTTCAATGTGAACAAAACTTCTCAAAGCACTTTGTCCAAGACTTTATAGCATAAAAAGAAGCACAGGCGATAAAGGCAAGATAACGGAAACAACAATATTGATGCCCATAAAAGTAATAATAGACTGAAATATCAGTGAACTGAACAAGAGAAAGAAGAGGTTTATGAACTTGAGAATTCTGTTAGATAAACCAAGGGCCTGGCAGTGAAGGTGTGCATGTCTGAGTGAGAGAGAGTTAGAGAGAGGCAGAAGAGAAGAGATAGAAAGTGTATTACGAAATATTTTCTAAAAATAAGAGAACTGGTTTCCATTCATTAAAAGTTTGGAGTTGTGCTTTTTGAATTATTTTTCTTTGAAATTAGTTTCAAACAGCTTTTCTGAAAATGGGAAAATAATATTGTCGGTATTTTTAGTAGCCTTTTTACAAAATACTAGGAACAAGCACACTCATTCTGAAAAACTAAGAACAAGCATTTATAAGAAGAAGACAACCTTTCTAATTTTGCAAAAGGAAAAAATAAATTGAGGGAGTGGGTGGTCTTTCTTATGTTAGTAGGTAGAGTATGGCCAAGACTTACCAACAATTGGTTGCTGATTTTTCTCTTGTGAGTGAGATTGTTCTCTAAAGTTTCCAGCAGGTTTGAAGATGACCATTTAGTTCCTTGTTGCAGTTGGTACATTTTTGCCTTTTGGGTTTGAACTTTCTTACAGGTAGTTCCTAATTGGGTAATTAACTTTGGACCTTTGCGGGAGATGTATTTCTCAACTAAGGTAGTTAGGCTTCTTACAGATTTTGAAATCACACCTACCTAAAACACCTATCAGTTTGAAATTAAAAACATAAGACATTGACCAAACCAACCTATGGCTTCTGAATGTAACATGTAATGCCTCAATCCAATATTAACAAACAAAATGAATGAGGAAGACAGATTCATGAGCAAACTTATTCACAAATTAGTAGTAATGGGTAATTAGTAGCAATTACACTTACAATCCAATATTACAACATATTTATATACAGTAAAATCAATCAAGTAAAAGGTAATAACTAGAAATAATCCTCAACAATAAAAAAATATACTGGTCTTTGAAACAATGCAGAGGTTTGATACACCGGATTGCTGTTTTCTAATCATAATTGTGGCAAATAAAGTATGACTCAACGAAATCCTTCTGGAAAACATACAACAAGCAAGCAAACAGATGAAAGGAAAACTCCATAACCATTCCTCCTTTCCAGAGGCCAAAGTAAATCATCAAACAAAGACTGCATACTTTTGAAAGGGGGAAGATGAGAAGATAACAGACATGGAGATACGTACTCTGTAACTGTTGTACTCCTCTTTAACTTTCAACCGAACATCTCTTTGAGCACGCACATCAATAGGCCCAAGAAACATCCTCAGGATCCCGCCTGTAAATCAAACAAAGAACGAGGGAATGGATACTCAAATGTCTCCCAATTCGAGTAAACTAACCAACTAATTACTAAGAGATTATGTACATAATGAATGAATAGGCCTAACCTTCAGCTTTTCTGGGAAGAAATGAACCCGCGTCTCCATCAGTCATTATACATCTGGCTTTCTGCAACTCTTCTTCCAGCTGATCCATTCAACAAGCAAATACATAATTGCAAGGAACCTCTGATAAATCAATGAAGCAGTAATCGTGGAGGACTAATTTCAAGAAAATACTGATCTAAATAGAGATGAATGGCAAATTGAGAAAGAGGATTACCTTATACGCATGCTTGGGATCCAAAAGCTTATTTGAGATGGCGGAATTAAGAGATGAGCGTAGGCATCGAATTGAAGATTCGAGAGGGAGCACTCGCTGGCGAAGAGACTGTTCATCGACAGATGTCTTCGCAATGAGAGCTGCAGCTGAGTCCTGTAACTCCTTTGCTTGCTCTACCACTCTCCCTACCTCTGTCTCTAATTTCTTCACAGACTCATCTGCGTCCTTCGCATCCCCCATCTCCGCCGATACTCACAACAACCGGCTGCCACCGATTTCGCCGCCGGCGTAAAACGAAGAGCGTACGAACCACGAGCTAAAGAAGCGAACAGAGAGAAGAAGGCCTTGATCGAGACGAATACTGCGAGTTTTGCTGCTCTCGTTTGTTCTCGTAGACATATATGAGTTACCTTCGATCCAAAGCCCGGAAGGCTGAAAACCAACGACCCCAAACTCACAGTATAAGTAACATATTTAATAAAAATCGTACATACTTGTTTGATTCTCTTGCCTATGAATATATGCATTTTGGTCAAAACAAAAAATGAATATATGCATTAATAGTTTTTTTTTTTTTTTTTTTTAAATAGTTATGTAATATGTTTTTTTTTTCTCATTCCAAAAATAAAGGCACAAAAAAATAAACATGCAATAAAGTTCCCAATTGGCCAAGTGAAAGAAATTAATAGTTAAATTTAGATAGATTTAACAATGGAAAATGACATTTTACATCATGTATTATTACATATTAAGTTCAATTAACTAAACATTTATCTATAATGATGTCTTATATTTTATTACTTTAAATATTTAGTACCTGACTTAATATTCAATTAATCCATCCCTCTAAATTTAACTATCTTTGGGTTAAATGGTTAAATAGCTTTATGATTTTTTATTTTTTTTTTTTGTTTTGTTTTGTTGAAAATATCTAATTTGGTAATTTTTTTCAAATTAGCCATTTTTTTTACATAACTTAAAAGTGGGTGAATTATTAGTTCAACCTCATGTAACCAATAAAAACCTCCTCATCTTCCTTCCTCCTTATCCAAAACCAGAAAATCTCTCCTTCTTCATCTTCTTCTTAATCAAACTCTCCCATTCTCCTTCATCTATACGCAAAAGGCAAACTGGAACCCGAACCCGAAATTCCGTAATTAGCAAACGGCAACACACAATCGGCAAGTGAGAATCCAAAATCACAAACATAATTTCAATATACATTTACTGCACAAAAAGAAAAGAAAAAAAAGGAAAAGGGCAGACCCATTTTCTCAACAGACCCCGTTGCGATCCGGGTCTGCACTTCCCCTTTTTTTTCCTTTTATTTTCCCTCTCTCTCTCTCTCTCTCTCTCTCCTCGGTTAACTTATGTGAGAATGCTCGCGAGACCTGGGAGGTTTATCACGTAGCGAACGGTGAGTTTCCGTTCGACAATGAGATCGATCAGTTCGATGGATTCGTGATCATTGGAAGCTGTAAGGACGCTCATGGTGGTGACGTTTGGATCTGTAACTCGATCAATCTTTTGAAAAAACAGGATTCTATGAAGAAGAAAATCCTCAGAATTTGTTTAAGCTTTTCTTCGAGAAGATGAAGCAGGAGAGAGAGAAGAGTAATGTGAAATGGTGTTCAAACCCGTTGACCATAGATCGAAAGATTATTTAAGGGTATTTTAGTCGTTTAAAAAGTGAAGAAGACTATATTACAAAAAATTAGACTTGAAACATCTATTAACATAACTATCAACTCAAGGCTCGCTCGTTATCTTTCAACCATTACCTCTTAAGTTTATTTTTATCTGCAATAAATTTTAACCATTTTTTTATTTTCACTCGGCTCACTGTTTTATCCACGTTGTTGCCATTTCCACGTCCACCGCCACCAATCTATTGATGCAAGCATATTTTCTCGAATCATACTAGCTGACTAGGGGTTTGAGATGGTTGACTGCGAAAAAAATAATTGTGGGATATCGGTTTGTTTCGGTGCGCGCATGGTAATGTGCTAGTGTGAAGTGCACATATGTCAGGAGTATAAAATACTTTGAATCAAGTTAGAATTACTCATAAGAAAGGCATGTAAATAATAATAAAGTAAATGACGATAAAGTAAATGATACGAAATTTAAAAGAAAGCTCGTAAATTGACAGTAATTTGACAAAATAAAAATAAAGATAATTAAAGTAAATATAAAGTTAAAGGGTTACAGATTATTAGATAATAGATCTACTGAGCTATAACGGTAAAAATATGTAAAAGATAACTCATATGGTGAAATTGATATTGAATGAGGGTTCGATTTAAATCCTATAGCTAGAGCTACAAAGTGATAGATGAGACCAATTGATTTTGTGTGAGCTGATACATAAGATGCGGCTAAACTAAAAGATATCAACTAGTTTTATGCGGGTTGAAGCTTGAAGTAAAGCAAAGAAGATCGGTGTTCTGCGGATTCTTCTTCCTTGAAGGCCAATAGAGTCGGTTCTTGCGGACCCGTGTCGTTATATAGGGAGGAACTACCATTAAAGCTAGTGAAACCAATTTCTTACAGGTTCTTAGTTGTGGTCTTCTTCTTTGGTAGAAGGTGCTATTTATAGAAGAGATGGGACCCCTCTTACTTAAAAGCTAAGCAAAAATATTTTCCAAGCAAATATACCTAGTGAGCAAGTTTGGGAGAAATTTTAGGAGTTGGACCAAGTTAATTGCTTGGTGAGCAAGGCAAAAAAGCTTTTGAAAAATCTCTCTTCAAATTTGAAATTTGCCATCTAGTCATTGAAGAATGTCTACCTTGGTGGAATGCATGGAAGAAGTCAAATATATTTTTCTCTCTACCAATTGATCCTCGAATTTGCTAAAAACCCCTCTTGGATTGGTTAAAAGGAATTCTTACTTTTCTGAATAGTCTTTACTTTTAGTAAAAAATTATTAAAAAAGAAGAAGAAAAGTGGGTGCATGGTTAATTAGGCCATGCAATCACATGACTGAGTGGTCCTGATTTAACCAATTCAGTCATTTAGCTCAAGTTGAATCAACTAGACGATCGATGACCAATTTAGGCCTATTTTGACTTCTTCTTCTTTTTTGCTTATTTATTTGATTTCTTGTAAAAAATTTTCCACATCATCTGTCACATGTCAAAATGATAATTTTAGCATTAATAAATGCCCCTACTTTAGTCCTTTTATTAAATAAGTCTGAAAATAGGAGTAAATAACATCGGGACTCTTAAATCTTCTACAAATATGGCCTCTTCATCCATATTTATAGCTTCTAAATCACCTAACCTACCCTCATTCGGTTCCCTTATTTAGCTATGAGGTATTCCTTAATTTTTTAGGCAAAATATTTTCTCTTAATAGCCACTATGGTAGCCGCCGCGTCTGGCCATTAGTCGCGACCAATCACGACACACCTTCAATACTTACTTTGGCTAGCTCAAGCCAAAAAAGGATGATTGCAAGTATTTAGTTGATCGACTGGTCATTGACCGATTTAGATCTCAACTCATATGTCGAGACAATTATGATTGCTTTACCGTTTGCCTTCACTACCCTAATAGGGCCAACACACTTGTTATAAAAAACGGTCTCTACAATGTGTGAAATGGTTGTGAAGGGTATTGCATCGATGTTGACCATCTCTACCTTATTTTCATTCCAAAACAATAAAGTTTGATGCAAAAATGAAGGTATGCAAGAGTTAGAATGAATCCAGTTTCTTACGAGCAAAGAATTATAGAGGCAATCATACTATGAAGAAAGTGTCCAATGAAGACTTCGTTCTAACAGTCATTTATAACCGTTTTTGGATGGCTGATGAATCTTTAATTGACAAGCCGGCCATTCGGCCGCTAAGCTAATTACAGTGATCGTCTACCACAAGTGTTCTCTTATTTATTTGGTGTGACCTAACCGATTAATACTAAATGTATATTTGATCAATATCAAATCTTTTAGTTTCCCAAATTTGTTCTAAACTTCTTTTGTCTTATAAAATTTTAATAAATATGTTAAACCATTCATAAAATGGTGTCATTTCCCAAAATATCAAGCATGAGGTAATATTTCGAACACTGTTATAAGGATGAGAAGTTATAAAAATCTTCTCAACAAAAATTATAGCAATGTTAAATAGTAGCCTAAATAAACAAAGTTTAAGTTTTTTGTCAGAAACAAAATAAAACAAACAATATAACACTTTGAGCAAAAAGTCCATGGCTAATGATACAACTCTTTCCTTCATTTCTCACTTGTAGAATGATCACTCATTTCCCTTATTCAAGCTTTCACTTTGTTTCTTAAGGTCTACATAATAATAAAAATATGAGTACCTTTCTAAATGGTATCACATACCTAAGTAAGAACTTGCCTAAGAGAACCATATAACTTAGAACATACTCGAAGTCTCTTCTTACTTCTTAAAAGCATCTATAAAAGTCTTGCAGTGCTTCCAATGGCTGTTCTCACCATCATGAAATTTTTTTTCCATCTTTTCTTTTGAAGTTCTTAACTTTGACCACTTTTACTTTAGGTGGCACACCCTTTTCCTGTTTCTCAAACTTGGCTTGGTGAGTTCCCACAGGGAACTTGGTATTGTCCTTAGATTGTATGATCAAATTATTGGAAAGTTCATAGTCCATCTTGAAATCTAGACTTTCTAGTTTCTCTATGAGTTCATTCATCCTAAGGGCACATTCCTCAACGAGAGTTCCCTTAGTCATGTTCATACGAAATAATACCTTCGAGGGGTCATATCTCTTGGATCAATCATATTCTCCCCAAATCTAATCTAGGTTATCTATAATCTCCATAGGATGCATCTTTTCGTACTACCTTTGAAGCATGTCTAACATGGATGCAAGCATGATTCATTGCAGCACAAATAGTCATGATACTTTAGGTAAGAACTTCAGAAAGCTTTACATGTTTAAGAACTACTCTTAATTATGTAGGCCAATCTCTATATTTAGCCCCAACTAATACATTTTGTTCCAAAATTGAATGCAATAAACTATTTGTGTCTATTGTTTTAAAAGAATAAAAAAAATGACGCATAAATAATTTAGTAAATTACATCACTAATCCAAAATCAATTTAGTAAACTACATCACTATTTAATTTTGGTTATGCTCCCACTATTTTATTATAATTTATTTTTACTATTTTAAGTGAAACAAGAAAAACTCATTTTCCTAGTGGATAAAGGACCCCTATATAATGTATTAAGGTCCTACGCGTCCGTAACCAACCCAATAAACATATAAGGTAACAAAATAACTTTTGTAGTTACATCTCATGCAACTCTTTAAATTGCCTCTAGCGGAACATAGTCCTACGTGTTCGTAGCCAACAATATTTTACTAGTTAAGCTTAACTCAAAGCTTTCTTTGTGACATAATAGTTACTTAAACTAACTCCCTATGTGTCCATAATTGAACAGTTGGAATATTGTAATTATAAGCATCTCATGCTATCATTACATCTAATGCAATATATTAACTACATAACTCACATATTAATAAATTATTAATCACTATATGTCTATAGCCGATTAAATGAAATATTAATATTGAATTAAGAGTAAAACTTTGAAAGTGCATGTGTCCATATTCATGTCTAGAATGACAACATTACTCAGTCACACATCTCATGTTATAATAATACATATGTACGCTTATACAAATATAAGTCTACATGTGCTCGTGGCCTTTCTATAACTATGTAAATATCACATATATTATAATATTTGGAAGGTAAGCCATTAAACAATTTTACAAACTAATTTCATCTCAATAAAATGGATAAAACTCACAAACTATTGTTAGTCTATTTAAACTTTATTGTAAAAAAAAAAAAAAAAATATATATATATATATATATATAACCAATATAGTAGGCATTGTCGTCTCAACACTTAGGTATGAGTGCGGTGTCATCATTTTGACAAGAAAAGAGGTCTAAGTATTGAGGCTAAATTAATCAAGGGAAGACACCTAACCCCAAGTTTTTAACGTGTCTACAATTGCTAAGAACTCTTAATTATTTCATGCAAGACAATCTGATCTTACAAACTTATACTATTCATTCGTTTTGTTTCCTACTTTTATCTTCTCCTTACTTCCCCGAGCATAAAAGATCTCCATGTGATTCATCTTCCGATTTCCTTAAATTTTCTCTCACTTCACCTGTGAAAACCCCTTTTCTTCCTCATTCTGGTAACTGATCTCTTCGTTTCTCTACTATAATAAACAAAACAAGCAAATTCTAGCTCTTAAGATTTCTTCAAGTCTGTTCCTATAATCGGCAACAAGAGTCAGAGCGAAATTAATTCCTTGGTTAGGTTTTCATTTGGTAATTTTCTTCTTGTCTCTCGGTGATTAAATTCTGATTTTGGGTTCTTATAATCTATACTGAATTGGGTTTCAGATATCATATTCATATGTCTAATCAGATTCATATGTTAGTTATTTCTCAAAGAGATAATTAGATATATGAAAATTTAAAAATTAGATGATGAATTTTATATGAGTTGATTACAATTGGCAGGGAGTATAAAAGTCCAACTTGAGTTAGAATTGGTGTCGGTTTTGTGTTGATTGATTTTGGATTCAAATAAAGTAAAATGAGGAATTAGTATTTATTCTCTGTAGTGGAGACCTTACAAATGTAAAATTGTCAATATAATTAATTTATACCAAACTGGTAAAAAAAAAAGCCATATAATCAAAAAGAAAGACCAGTAATAAAATATTAGATTTCAGGCATATGCTTATGGAATAATAGAGATTGGAATATTAGATTTCAAGCAATATGCTTTTTGGAATAATAGAGATTGGTGGCCAATGGAAAGAACAACAAGGGTTTTCTATAAGCAAAATGAAATTTTAACAAATTATGTTAAACATATCAACTAAATCATATAAGTTAATTATACATAAAGAAACTATATGCATTTATATATATATATATATATATATAAAGGATGTACGAGTTAGCTATTTTATTTATAAGGATGGACATGAAAACGTATTGGTCTATTGGATTTAACTATTAAACTATGTTAACTTTGTAAGAAACAAATTACTATCTGCATGAAGGTGTTTGGGTTATGTATATAGAAAACTTAGTGATGTGTCGTTATGTCAAAGTTCCAAACCCTCAAACAGTTGATTAAGATTTGGAAATTTTTTTTTGGATGGATTACTTATTTACTACGAGTTAAGATGATTAAGCTAGTTAAATTTGGAATGTAGTACATACATAATCATTGGCTTAAAATTTGTAAATTAGTTCGATAGGCTTTACTAAATTTTATATTACAAACAAAACCCTTTGAAGTAAGTTGTTACCATGGTAAAATTCATGTTTGGATGGGTTAATAGCTGGCCCTATGTCCAAAAACTTACCGACTAACTAAAACATAAAAGCTTAGATTCTTGGTAAGTACAAATTTCACTTACAACATGGAAACTCTTTTGACATTTGATGAGTTGTTTTTAATGATTACATGATTATTTACGTCATTAATTGATTTGTAGTTATAAAATGATTGACTATAATGATTTTGACACTTGAATAACTTATGCACTTATGAGAATCATGCAAAGTTTACCTTATATTTCATGTTAGGAAATTAAGAAGCACATAAGGAAAACAAAAGAGAAGTGAGATAGAATAGTTTAATATTGTACCAATATCTCGAAGGAAGGGCCGAGACTCAATGAAGAGAAGGTTATTTAAAGGTTATGCTAATATATGACAAGGCATGCAAGAACTATGAGCAAGTTTGGATCAAGTCGCTCCCCTATATTTCCATGGATCGAGGTCTCAATAAAAGAAAAAGTAAGAAATTACAAAGCGTAAGATAGAAGCATGTTATAATATTTTTGAAGAGTATAGATTTTAAGATTATTAAATATTACATGTTTCATACATACGTATTTATATATATAATTGTTTTGTGAGTTATATTTGTACTTGCTTAGTGAAAGCTCATGTCTTACTTTCCATGTTATAGGCACTAAGGGTAAGTTATCGATTTAGTTACCTTAACAAACTTTCCGAGAGGATGCGATGTACACGAAGAAGATAGTGATACCAGGACTAAGCTACGGTGTAAGCTTCTGCTTTAATATCGTAAATAGTAATAGTTATAAATGTTTTGGTGTATCATAAGGACTCGGCTAATATTTTGAGAATTTTCTTATAAATGTTGTGAAATTTTCTTAGTGGATACAAATGCATTTAGTTATAGCATTATAACCGACTCTTTTTTTCTATATGATAGGTTTTGCTACAAATCAAGAAACTCTTTTAATGAAGAAAGTTTTAAAAAGATTCTTTGAAATTAAGTTCTTAGTGGGAAAAAACATTTACTCTGATTACGAGAAATTAACCGGGCCTTGGAGGCTCACTGGGGCTAGGTCTAAGAGCTTGTGTCCCTTACAAAAGTCTTGTTGGATTGGGTTTCTAAGCTATTGATGGAGTTGGTAGATATACAAGTGAGCATGGAAGTATATAGTGAAAGTGAATGACTATCAAATCAATTGGGTTAAACTCGATAGATAGATAAATTTTGTGAGACACAATCTTATTTATAAATATTAACAATATTATTATTTGTTTAATAACAATAAATGTATTCATCTATTTATCATATTTATTAATTATGTTTGAATTAATATCTTATGTTCTATAATTACATATCATGATAAAATCATGTGTTTAAAGTTATGCACTTTGAAGACTCAAGTGAGCACTTTTAAGTTATGATAATTACATATCATGATGGAGATCATGCTTATTAAGATTCAAGTTGCTTAAAGCTTAAAGACACGAATTGATGATCATGAGAATATCATTATTTTGGATTGTCATTATCTATCATAGCAATCATATGATTATAAATAATTTGGATATTAGGCTTAAAGCAAAGTTAGATATCATCATGCATAATCTCCCAAGTGTATGTCTAAGATCCCGGAATCTAACATGCAATTAATCATGCATCTAATTTGTTGTTTCAAACCTAATAACTACATGACATATTATAACAAGCTCTATTAAATGTTATGCATACAATTATATTGATGACTTATATAATTCAAAATTGATTCTCATAAGTATTTGATCTTATCGAGTTATATTCGATTAGTTTGACGGACATTATACTTTCATCTAACGCTCGAAAAATAAAATGAAAATAAATAAATCAACTTATTATACCCTTAATCAACATTATACTTTCAGATACACGTATGAGTTCTAAATAATATACCCTTAATCAAATTAATGCGAACAAATTATAATTTTCGCAAGTATATGAATCAATGTGATAGTATAGCAAGCAAATAGGACTATTCAGGCTATAGAGATTTGCAAAGTTTATTAATTATATCTCATTATGAATATCTTTTAAAAATAGAGGAAAAAACAAAAATATCAATATTGTTATCATCAAAATTATGGAAACCATTAATTAAGAACATATAAATATAATATATTAACGAAAGATTCTTGAAATCAATTAAATAGATCAAATTATGAATATTAGGTATTTAACTTCATCATAATAATCTAACTTTATACCAAAGTTAACTTAGTTTAGAAAACCTAATTTAAGCTTTAAGGTTCATTTTATTATTAGTCTATGTTATAATTACAAATTCATAACCTGAATTCATTTTCCTTTCACTCTATTATAATGTCTTCTTCCTTCCAATTCGATCAATGTCATTGTTCAAGGACAATAACTCTCCTCCAATCGATCGATGACCTTGCATTAACCTCGGATGACTTTGGGATGATTAAGGTATATTCTGCTTGGAAGAAAAATGAAAAAAAAAATAAAAATAAAAAAAATAAATCAAATTAAGTTAACAAAATAAAATTTTTAAGACACATATGAGATCCAAATAATATTCGTGTAATGAAATCCAAGGCAATGGCACCAAAAACTTAATGAACAAATTATAATATTCACAAGTGTACGTATCAGTGTCACAATATAGCAAGCAAATATAACTATCGAACCCATAGAATTTGCAAAACAAAAATATGTAGTAAATATAAAGTAAACAAAACAAAAATATCAATAATGTTATTATAATGTTATTTAAGAATATATAAAAAAATAATTTATTAAGGGAATATTATTGAAATCAATTAGATAGATCAAATTATGAGCACTAGATATATTGGACTTGGTTAAAACAATCCAACCTCATACCAATTGTTAACTTAGTTTAGAAAACACAACTCAACCTCTAAAGTTCATTCTATTAGAGTCTTAAAGTTACAATTACAAATTGATAACCTGAATTGGTTTTCCCTTAACTCTATTATGATCAAATTATTCTATTGATGGATGACCTTATATTCACACTCAGGATAACATTGGGATAATAATAAAGGTATCTATTGATCTGAGAAAAAAAAAATGAAAAATAATAAATCAAATTAAGTTAACAAAATAGAAGTTTTAAGACGCATGTATGAAATCTAAATAATAATTCCTATAATCATATATTCCTGAAAACAACACCGAATACTTGATTAACAAATTATAATCGCACGAATGATAGTATAGCAAGCAAATACGACTTTTAAACCCATAAAGATTTGCAAAATTTATTAATTATATCTCATAATGAATATCTTATAAATATAAAAGTAAGAATAAAATATCTATAATGTTACTTTAAAAATTATGGAAACCAAAAACTTAAGAATATATAAATATAATTAATTAAAGGAAGATTCTTGAAATTAATTTGATGGATCAAATTGTGAACACTTGGTATTGGACTTTACTATAATAATCTAATTTTATACAAACGGTTAACTTAGTTTAAAAAATACAACTCAAGCTCTAATGTTCATTCTATTAGTCTAAGTTACAATTACAAACTCATAACCTAAATTAATTATTCTTTATGATGTCTTCTTCCTTCTAATTCGATTAATGTTATCGTCGATGACCTCAGATGATGAAGGTATCTACTGCTAAGAAAAAAATAAAATAAAAAAATAAATAAATAAATCAAATTAAGTTAACAAAATAAAAGTTTAAAGACATACATATGAGATCGAAATAGTAATAACTTTAATTGAATCTCAAACAATGGCCTAAAAAACTTGACCAACAAATTATAAGCTTCATAAGAGCACAAATGAATATGATAGTATAGCAAGCAAATGCGACTGTCAAACTCTGTAGAGATTTGCAAAATTTATTAATTATGAATATCATTTTAAAATGAAAGTAAAAATAAAAATAATAATTATATTATTATGAAAATTATGGAATAAGAAACTTAAGAATATATAAATAAAATTTATTTAAGGAAGATTCATGAAATCAATTTGATAGATCAAATTATAAATGTTGGGTAATTTGACTTCGATATAATAATCTAATTTTACGAGTTAACTTAGTTTAAAAAATATACAATTCAAGATCTAAAGTTTATTTTATTAGTAATAAGTTATAATTATGTATATCAACAAACATATCATTTTTCTATAAGAACTATATTAAGATTAGACATGATATATATTCTAATTATAGAAAAAGTCATGATCTCTAATAAATTTGTAAGAATTTAATTTAAGAACAAGAAATGAAATTAGAACAGTAAAAGCCCTTATTACCCCTCGTACTTGAGTGAGACTTACTTCCCACTTTATTCATGAAACTTTGAACTCTGTTGATATGTGACTTCCCTCTACAAGAATTTCCCCTCAACAATAATAATAAAGAAAAGAAGAAAACTTCATGACGTATATATGGGTTTTAAAACATGAGAAATGTATTCTTTATATGGGAAAACTAGTACTTGATTCAATTAAAGAATTGAAAAGTTAGATAGAAGCGAAGTACCCACATTTTACATGCCACTAGCACTGATAGGGACACCTCAACTCGCTCTAGGGCATCTATTTGACCCTTTTTTGCCAATGAACATTGATTTTTAATTTAGAATGAGTTTATGTAAACTTGCATGTCTAATATATATATATAGCAAAAGTGACACGTTGATTCCTTTCCATAGTTTGGTTAAGAATTATGTCTTCTTGATGTAGATTGTTTAATAACTATATGAATCAGCGTTGTTTTATAAGTTTTCCACAATCATTTCTGTCCGTATTACGTAGTCATGATGCAGCAATAAGGTCTCCCAAAAAACCAATTGTTATTATTAAAGAATTCAATTTTTTATGAGAAAATCGAGTACAATTAGAGAAGAATAAATCAAAACATATTTCATATTTAAAAAAAAATAAAGTATAAATAATCGCCATTGTTGTATCATAAAGTAGGATCACAGATAAAAAAACATTAAAGGAGAATATATATATATATATATATATATATCGGTCTAATTCCGAAAGCTCTCAAATTAGAAACTTCAAAACTCTCGGTAAAATGGTCAAGGAACAATAATAGAAACATTTAGGAACAACTAGTCTTTGGATTCACAAATGTTTAAATTGAAACTAAATTTGTGGGCCCATGGTGGAAATTAGGACCTACTTTCTAAATTTTGATATAATTATAATAAATATCTTAAATTTTTATCATCATAATTATGAACACTATGTTTTGAATACACCATTTGATTTAAAAGAATCTAAATTTTAAAATTTATTACAAATTAATTTAAATATTTACTTTTATTTTAAATCAATAATCCATCTATACAGCTCTTCACTGACACCTCCCTCAACTCCTTTGCCGCCACCTAGTAAAATATTCCACGAAAAATGATAACCAAAAATGTATTCATTTGGAAAGTGATAATATGATGGTGTGAACCAATTTTTAAGCCTCATCGAACATCAAGAAAGAGGGATTTTATAGCGAAGAAGGATGGCCATGATGAAAGGTGGGAAAATCAAATTTTAATTAGGGTGGTAGAGCGTGGTGGCAGATAAAGATCCAGAAGGTTGCGTTGGGTGTAAAAATATTGATAATTAAAGTAAGGTTGAAAATGTTTAAAAAACAAAGTAAATGGTTTAAGAAATAAAATTTTTAATTTGTCAATATTAGAATTTTAGAATGTTTTCGGGCGGTAGTGACCAATAGAGGTGGTAGGCGGAAGTGGTTAAAGTCAATTTAGAATATTAGTTTATCCAATCTAGAATTTTAGAATATTTCCCGGCATCAATGGTTGGCGATAGTATTGGTGAAGGAGTTGGGAGAGCTAGTGGTGAAAGAGAACATTTCAAGCAGTGGTGGTTAGTGACATTTGTGAAGAGGTTGGGGAGGCGATGGTAAAAGGGTGTAGAAATGGAAAATTGATTTTAAAATAATAAAGTCAATTAAGAAATTTAAAAATAAAATTTTGGTGCTTGAAAAAAGTTGTAGGGTAAATTTTAAACTTTTTTATTCATTTGCATGCAATCAAGTGGTATATTTAATATAATTAAAGTTTCAAAAATTAGTGTTGATTATAGTTATGAAAGTTTATAATATTCATTATAACTACATAAAAATTTGGGGGTCGATCCTAGTTTCTCCTTTAAAATATAATATTGTTGTTGTTTTCATCTATAAAATTTTAAAGAAATATGCTCGTGAAGTAATCTTGTTGTAAGGATATCAATAGATTAAATAAATTGTTTACTGAAGATGAGCATTTGTTATCATATTTCATGATTATTTAAGAAAATATGTAGTATGTTATATTGATTGAATATCAAACATGATAAACTCATAGATCTTAGGTTATGCACTTGAAATGTGATGATGATCACACTGTATGAGATTTAAGAAGCTTAATGCCTAAGATCCAAACTATTCCTAAGATTGTCATCTCGGGTTATTGACAATTCGATAAGACTATTACATGGGTTGCCTTCTTAGTGTGAAGGATGATCGTTCTCATAACCATTTTCATAATCATCGATATTAGAAAATTTAGGGATAAACATGTACATTATTAGTAGAGACTAAATCATTCAATCTGATTACGATGATAAATCTTAATAGTAATAATATTTACTATTAATGAGATTTATCTAATAACAATTATAGTTTTGATTCTTAGACTAGAGAACACCTAAATTCTTACACATGAGATATCATACTAAACATTGCTCAAAAGACCCCATCTTAGGGTTAACAAAGGCAAACATTGGGTATGAGCTCTTATGTGCAAAGGATGTGGGTGATCAAGAGAAGATCTGTCAAGGGCACCACATGAGCTTTATAGCAACAAAGAAATATTTGTAAAGTAGTTATGGTATAAAAGAAGTTTCGGTAAACCCATTTTATATAGTGCATAAAGTCATATATGATTTATAAGGACAATCTATAAGGTTTTAACAGTAGAACCATATGTGATGGGAGGATCAATTTGGCACATCAATGGTCACAATGGGTTCTTTATAAGGTTTTTTACTTCTTATCTCATAGATGATATTAACATTTTGCTAGAAGTCAATTTTGGTCTAGAAGTTTAAGTTAATTAATTATAAAGATGATCAAATTAAATATTTAGCTTAAAAGTAGTTCTAAGAGTAAACAAATCCAATTACGAATCGGATAAAATCATAATTGTTGAGAGATCCTCCTACTAGTGTGAAGTAGAACCTAATCGGTCATACATAAGATCTATGTTAACTTAGTATATGTTTCAAAGGAGGAATTAGACTAGCTCAATAAAATTTGGAATTTGTAAAATATAATTGAACATGATTTAAGTGGGTTAAATTAGTATGATAATTATGAGATCATTAAGCATAATAATAATTAGTTAATTTATTAAATCATATATTGAAAGTAATATGTTCATCAAACTAATTGGGTATGATCCGATTGGATCATACATTTATGAGAATCAAGCTTGAACTGTATAAATCACCAACATAATTGAATGTAAAGCATTTCATTAGAGCATATCATAATCTGTCATGTTGTTATTAAGTTGGAAATATAAAATTGCATGCATCATTAAATATTTGCATACTTGACAAATTCCCGGATCTTAGACATGCACTTGAAATCATGATGGAGATCATGCTTGGTGAGATCCAAGTTGGCTTGAGTCTAAGATCCAAATTGTTCATAGTCATATGACTGTCATGATAAGGTTAATGATAATTTGGAGGATTATATACCGCTATCATTCTCGTAAGAAGAGTGATGTTCTCATAGTCATCGGTATTAGTAGATACTAAGATAGGAATATAGTTGATTAGCAGAGAATTAATCACTGAACATGATCACTTGACAAAATCTCATTGATAATAATATTAACTATTAATGAGTTTTTTTGGTGACTATAGTAGTTGTAATATTCAGACTTGAGATCTAGACATAATTGGTATGTAAGATATCATGCTTTGATATTGACCCATGTGATCTTTACTAAAGGCCACTAAAGGGTGAACTATTGGGCAATGAGTTCGAGCATGTGCAGTCTCTAGGGTAATAAGATGAGATCCACCACCTCATATTAGAGGATGTGGTTCAATGAATCATATAATTTATGTAATGAAGAAAATATTTTCACAAAACAGTATGGTATGAATAGAGTTTTCTACAAATTCATCGTCAAGTTGCATAAGAGTTTGTGATATAGATAAAGAAAATCTAATAGGTTTTAACAGTTAAACTATGCCTTAGGATTTTCTGGATCCATGAGTAGATAGAAGGATCAATCTGGTATGGCAATAGTCATTTATGATTTTTGTTGAAATTCCTCATACTTCCTATTGCACGAGTGGCACATACGCCTTACTAGAGGTGAATTTGGGTTTGGTGGTTTAAGTTAATCCGATCATAGGAGATTATCAAATTAACTATTGGACTTGAAAGTATTTTCAAGGTCAAATGGTATTTAGCTGAATGGATAAAACTCACAATCTGTTGTGGGGCCCACCTACCAATATAATGTAGAACATATCCGGTCATACACATAAGGGTTGATTGGATCTTAATCAGATTCTAGATTTGAGAAATTTTGACTTGTTTAATTATGAACTTGATTTAAGAGTTAAATCCTGTTCGTACTACTAGCATATCCAAAGTGTGATTTGGATTTAATTAGAAATTAAATAGAAAAATATTAAATTGATAAGATTAATTTATTAAATCAAGATTTAGTGAATTTATGGTTTAAAGAATATTTTTCAAGTCAAAGGGAAGTCTGGTTAGCCATTAAAGTATGGGTCAAACCTGGACTAAGTGGTGGGCCTAAATATTAAAGTCTATATTTTACCTTGAAAAATTAGATATTAATTTGAAAATATAAAATTTATTTTAATTTTCCAAAAATAGGAATTAAAATACATTTTCGAAAACCCAAACATGGTTAAGAGTTAATCGGGCCTTAGATGTAAAGTATGTGCTGGGCACAGAGAAGAGTGTGTCCCATATATAAGAGAAGGGTGTGTCCCATATATAAGGGATACAAATCCCTTGTGTTTCCAATCAATGCATGTGCATCCCACTTAGAGAGAGAGAGGAAATAAGTTAGCCAAATTCTCTTTATTTTCCTCCATTTCCATCTTCCTCTTCAAGTAATCACCAAAGTGTTTTAGTGATTTCCTTAAACCAAAAGAGAGTTGTCAACCATATGGATCACGGCTAGAGGTTAGGTAACAGCTCAGAACTGGCGAAAAGCAAACGGCAGCAGTGGCAACAAAAAGGGAAATGGATGAAGAATTGTCTAGTTCTTGGAGGAAGTTTTGGGCTAGATATCCTTCTTCTTCCTCACTTTTCGGTTTCTATTGTAAAGGTTAGATTAGACATTAAAAATATATCAGTGATTCTGGATGTGAGAGTCACATAACACATTCAACTTTGAATCTTTGTAGTATTCACCCTATTAGGATCCCACTTTTCGAAAGTGGATTTCCCTTTCGAGTAAGCGAAGAGCCGACAATTTACCATGGTATTATAGAAAATGATTAAATGTCGAAAATCCTTGAAATGCATCTATGCGATTTTCATACTTTTTGGTTGAGTTTATGGAAACTTTATTATTTTCAAGCTTGTTGGAAAATTTGAAATTTGACGCACAAGGTGTCTCGGAGATGAGATCATTCTTTTTTTTTTTTTACTAAAAAATGAAAATGACATTATTAGATACATTTGGGTGATTCGCCCCGCCACCATAGGCGGCGGCCGGCCACTACGTGTGCTACTACTGGCTGGCATGCGTGTGGTAGTTGCTGCTGCCCGTGGACAACATCTGTCGAGATGGGGCCTAATCCCCTCATGGTTGGTAGTGGGTCTTACTTGCCCGAAAGTTAAATGTGTAGGTTCTAGTTTCAAAGAATCCTTTCAGGTCCAATATGTTTGACATATTGATTTTGGGCCTTGATTGTGTCACATTCATTCAATGGAACATTAAATTCCATAAATTCCATAAGGCCATATATAAATTTAAAGTTATTCAATCTTAAGAAAGTTTGTAACTTTATGAATAACCTTAAAATATTAAGGTGATATCAAAATAAGGGTTACACTACACTTCTTTAAGAAAAATTTGTAACTGCATAGATAACCTTAAAGTATTAAGGCGACATCCAATATAATAATTACACTAGTTTAGCTATTTAATCCATAGGTATGAATTGTTTGATTAATAGTTAATCATACATTATTTGTTTAGCTAAGAGTTAATCATACATAAATTGTTTGATTTAGAGTTAATCATAGAAATTTAATAAATTCTTAAAAAGCCACACTAATTATATCATAGAAATAGTTTACATATACATGTACTATTTTTTAAGAAAATTTTATCATTAAACAATGTAAGAATGTAAACAAATTAAGTTTCTACTTTCCAAAATTGAAAATTCTTTGAAAAAGAAACTGAATTCATGATTTTAACATTTTCAAATGGAGTAAAAATCTCTTATAAATTGGGATTTACTTTGAAATTAAATTAGTCAAATATCTGTGTTCTATAATTTATTATTCAATATTCAACATGTTAAAATGATATAAGCAAGTTTAGATAGATGATGTCCTTGCTTGTAAATACAATAAATACTTTGAATAATTAAACAACGACAAATTTGGTAACAAATTATCACACTTTCACGACTGTCATAATGCTTAAAATATAATATTTTGATTTTTAAAAAAATTAAAAAATTATTTTAATTTTATAATAAAATTTAAAAAATTTAAAAAATATCTTATATAAATAAATAATTAGAATAACTTTTAAGAATGAAAGATTATTATTATTTTTTTATTCACATTTAATTATCTTTTAAAATTAAATAGTAAAATAAAATAAATTTTTTTATTTTTTATTTTCTTTGAAAAAAATCAAACATAATCTTCGTGTCGAAGGTTCGATGCAAGCACATCGACCTGGGGGATGTTATTCTCGCGGGGAATGTCTCGTAAGCAGAATCGAGGCTCGTCAAATTTACCTAGAAGACTGAGCAATTCAATTATTGGAACACCGATTCAGGTTCATTAAAAAAAATAAAAATAAAAATAAAAATTAAAATTAAAATTAAAATAAAATAAAATATGGCCACGGGTATATATTTGTCTGTAGTTGCTGGCCCTTGATGTTATTCGGTCTACATACATTTAGCCTTCCCGTACGATTATATATTTTTTATTTATATTCATTTTTGTGTGTTTATGAATCGTTTGGTCCCAAATTCAGCTTCTGCGTCGCTTCCCATGCCATCACATTTCCCACACCAACCCTTTAAAATTATTATCTTAACAAATTGATTGCTAGTCTTCTCCCCTTGAAGCTTCCAATATACCATTAAAGAGCAGGCACACCTACTCTTCTTTGACCCTTTATAATTGAAAGCACTTGTGTATCAGCCTCCAATTTTATCTATACTCTATAGCAATCATCTTGAATAGAAATCATGGCCTGTCTCAGCTTTCTCAAACTCAAATTGAAACGCAAACCGAATACCAATCGAGTCGTCCTTGATCATGATAAATCTAACAACAAAGCCTCCAAAAATTCTGATATCTGTACTATTCCTTCTAATACTATACAAGAGTTTACTTGGGAGGAAATTAAGAGCTTCACTAAGAACTTCTCGGGAGTCATCGGAACTGGAGGGTTCAGTATCGTTTATTTGGCTCACTTCCCCGGCCGGTTCGGTAGAGGCAAAGCTGCCATAAAAATTTATGGCCAAAGTCAACGTCTAAACCAAGTCCTTAAACAGGAACTAGACATCCTTCTACAGCTTCGCCATGAAAATATAGTCAAGCTCCTCGGCTACTGCCATCAACAAGGTATTACTTTTTACACAAAATAAAATAGTTCTATATTTAGAGCATGGTGTACTTTTAGTTTGTTAATTAGCTGCAAAAAAATTGATCACAGAGGAGAGTGCCCTAGTATTCGAATATGTAACCAACGGAAGCTTACAAGAGAAGCTGTATGATCATAAATCAAAGAAAGAATCCGTTCTGTCGTGGAAAACACGCATGGCTATAGCTTTCCAGCTCTGTCAAGCAATCGAGTATTTGCACGAGAAATGTGCGCTACAAATCGTTCACGGGGATATAAAGGCGGCAAACATCTTGTTAGACGAGAATTTCGATTGCAAGCTCTGCGATTTTGGGTCGGCGAAAATGGGATTTTCATCAACTGTAATGTCTAGTAATAACAACTCCACCTTTTCTTCAACAAATAGTCCAAGGCGAAGGAAGCAGTTGATGATTGGTTCGCCTGGCTACACTGATCCTCACTACCTCAAAACGGGAATAGCTTCGAAGAAAAACGACATTTACAGCTTTGGAATTATTCTTCTAGAACTCGTTACGGGCAGGGAATCGTTTTGCTCGGAAAGAGGTCGGCCGTTGACTTCAGAATTTTGTCCAAAGCTTAGGGATGGAGATTGTGAAACGCTGGAGTTGTCTGAAATTGTAGACCCACGTTTGGAGGGAGATTTTATTACGGAAGAAGCTAGGATTGTTCTTTCCATCTCAGCTAAGTGCCTTCGCCAATCACCTTCATTAAGGCCTTCTGTCAGTCACATATTGCGGACTTTTAGGGTCCAAATATCTTCTATCGACTTCCTATTCTCTATGGACAAGGAGAAAGAAAATTTACAGTACCATGCCTACAAATGAAGTAGAAACTAATCGATATTATCGATATAAGACGATTATATTGTTTTTGTTGTTTTTTGTTTTTTGTTTTTTTCTTCAATCAAATTTTATTATTTCGGGGCTTCTTTAGAGGAGAAATAAAAAAATTCATGTAAAACGTTTAGGTGCATATTGTGCTGGATGTTGTTATGCACGTTACATCATTCCCATAAGCCCTTTGGCGGCTGATCATGTTACATGGAATTGATTTTGTACAGTTGTTTTTCAACTACCAATTGCCACGATTATACATACAAAAATCTTTGTACCAATATTATACTTATGATTATTTTCAAGTAGTTATGCTATGTAAAAAAAAAAAGTTAGCGCGTCATAAATATTGGAGTCAAACGCTCATTTCCGTTACAATAGATTAGTTTATATGTCTTGTCACATCTGTCTAGGATAAATAAATGGACATGCGTGACAAAAATATTATTAATTTATTTATATAAGGTGTTCATGTCATAATATAAAAACGTATGTGATGATCATATAATCAACGTATAATAATATGACAAGTATAAACGTTATTGTTAAATTTTTTGCTATTTGAAAACTTTTTGATTTACACTTGACATCTTACACATATTTAAATGCACAAACGACATCTATTATCAGATGTAGCTCTTACCCCACATTATATCCCACATGAAATTTGCCCAAAATTTCAAACATTCCTCCACCTTTTCAATTTTGTTCAAACCCCTCCCCATGAATTTCATTTTTCTCAACAAATCTCTTTGCAAATTTCTCTCAAACTACCCCCTTTCTCTCCTCTCTTCCCTATCCCGTATTGCGCCAAAAAACAATAACCATATCCTACTTTGAAAAGGCGAAAATTCCATTTCAGAAAACATTATTCACGATTTTTTGTAGTATTTCCTTTCCTTCTGCTAATTTAGTCAAAGCTCCATCTTCGTATCTATGAGTTTGATATGAGTTCCATGAAGGTTTTGGAACCTAGGGTTAGGATTTTAAGTGACGATTTGTGCAGAAATAACCACGTGAGCTTTCTTTTCGATTCAAGACTAATGACTAATGTGCTTATGTGAATATCACCAACATTTCTATGATGGGCAATCCGTTCTCCTTTTCATCAACTTTTTAGTTTTAGATTTGATATGAATACTTAACTGCTTTTAAAGATGGTAGTATTTTTCCCTCCATTTCTACCCCCCTCCCCCCCTTAATCTTTTGTTGAATGTAAGCTTTTAGTTAAATTTTATTTAGGGTTTACTTTTCTATATTTCTTGAGGATTGGATGTCTGAACCTGAACTCCGTAGTTAGAATTGGTTTTCAACTTATGTGTGTTTCAGGTTAAAGTGAAGCACTTGATTAAAAGATTACGTAAGTGAATCTAGTAGTTGAATAGAATTATAATACGGTTCTCGAGAAATATTAATTTTTATTGTTTAGGGAGTTTTATTGAATTACATTGTTTTGCCCCTCAAAAATGAGATATTTTTGGGAGAAATGGGTTTGACCAAAGGATGATATTGAAATATATATTGTCCGTCAAGGTACTCAAATTTTGATCCCAATAACTATATACTTGTATAAAGCAATCTTATATCAAATATTTTCAAATAATAAATATAATTATTTAATTATTTAATGAAGGTGGTGGTTTTATCATGTTTATTACTAATTGTTAGAATTAATATATTTATGATCATTGGATATATATAATGATTAAAGTTTATGATATTAGTCTATGCACTTAAAACTATTATAGAGATTATACTAGATGAAATGCAAGTTACTTAATACTTATAAATCTAAATGGTTCATACTCGTAAGATTATCGGGAATGATATCGATAATTTAGATAGATTATCACGTACATATCTTTTTAAGTTTAGGATACTTGTGAAAGTATATACTTGTCAAGACAATTAGGTATATTTCTTGTGTGATGTGATCTTATTTCGAGCAAATGAGAAGTGTTATCATTCAATATTATTAATGAAGAATTTAATTCATTATACTTATTAATTATGTTAGAATTAATATATCAATTATATTATATATATCATGATAAAGTCAAGAATCTTGGCTTACGTGCTTGTGGTCATAATAGAGATCATGCGAGTCGAGATGAAAGTTGCTTAAATCCTAAGATATGAATTATTCTTAGTCATAGGATTATCTAAGAAGGACATTAGTAATCTAAATAGACTATTTCATAGTTCATTTCCTAATTAATATCTAGTATAGTTTTTCTCATGGCTATATGTTAGTTGAACATCAAGATGATTATGTGGTACTTAGTGGAGACTAAGTACATTGAACATGACATTTGGATGATTCTTAATGGTAAGAATACTAAATTTTATAAAGAATTTTATAATACCTATAGTGCATGTGATTCTTATATATGAGATCACAATGGTATCTTATTAACTAGTCATAACTTTGACATCGTTTCAAAAAGCATTAGCCTAACAGTTACAAGGGGTGAACCGTTGGATATATGATATTGTATATAATTTTTGTGAGTGATCAAAATGAAATTCATTGTTCCTGTATTTCAGAAAATAAGTCATATGAATTAAATTCTTTATTGAATAAAGAATCTATGCACATAGTCAAATGGTATGAAAAGTGTTTCAGTAAGACCATTGTCTCTATTGATTAAAGATGTAATAATTTATCTGATTTGTCTATTGAGAATCAATAATTATATAATGCCCCAGACGAATCAAAATATTGGCAGGTTCTTATATATTTTTGTAGTCATGGTAGGTTCTTATTGAAGATGATTACTTCTCATCTCACAGCTTCTAAAAACGAATATTAGCTCGGAGTTTAAGTAAATTAATCATGAGATGATTAGATATTACTATTTATTTTAAAAGGTACTTTTAAATTTTAACTAATCTAATTTTGATTAAATAAAATCATAGAGAGTTATGAAATCTTCCGGCTGACGTGATGTAAAACTTAATAAGTCACACACATTAAAATTGAGAGTAACTTAGTTAAGTTTCTTTGAGGAAGGAAAAGTGATGGTTTCGATTTTAAGGGTAAAATCATAATCTATCTTATAGTATGATTATAAGGGAAAATGACAAGTTATTAATTTGTTGAATCTAATATTGTCCAACTCTTCTAGCACAACCAAACATAATATTAGTTCAATTAAAAATTAATAATTTACACTGACATTTTATTTATTTTTCAAGGTGTCATAAAGTCTGTAGTTAACAATTATACATTAAAGACTTAATGGAAAAAAGAGAATATTTTTCCTTACCTCTTTCTCGAGTGTCTTTATTCATGAGTTGAATATTGAAGTGGAAAAAAACCGAGTGAATTCAAACCATGTGGATTATGATTATAGACTAACATGTGGGCACCTCATCATCTTCAATGCATGAAGCTAATGGAGCTATTTTTTGGCTTTGTGATTAGGATCGGTAAGTATTTCTAGATACTAATCTTTTATATTTATTTGAATTTTTATGTACTTTCTATTATATAATATGTGATATTTTTTTTTGTACGATTGGATTTTTCTTTGTTTGTATGTAAACGTTTAATCCATATCAGATATGACCTAGAAGAGAAATTTTAAATTTTCACAACTTCTGCTCTGCAAATTAATCGCAAATAGACAAACTAATGGTGATATTAGAGCCAAGTCATCCCGGTAAGTGAAGAAATAAATTGTTTCAATTTGATATTTTGATTTGTTCTTTCTTGGATGTTCCTGAGTGTAAGGACTTATTGTTTGTGCTAGGAGGCCAAATAGAAAGGAAACTTGTAAATCACACTATTAGACCGGCGATGCACCGCCGTTAACAATGGCGAAACAACTGCAAAGGCAGCCTTCGGGCAGTAGTTGCGCTAACAGTAGTCGCACTACCGGTGCTGTTGTTGCCAACTGCAAGCAGCGCAGCTGTTGGGCATTGCTACATGCCATGTTGCTGCTCTTAGCCATGCTGGACAGTCCATGCCAAGTGCAGCCACTGCCAGCGGCACCACATTGCTGGGCAGCAGTAGCGCACCTGCTGAGCAATGGCGGTGGTGCCGCGGAGGGACCCGAGTTTTATTTTATTTAATGTGATACAATAAATCAAATCAAATTAAAATCTCAATTTTTTATAATAAAAGTTATTTAATTGGATTTTGTTGATTAAATTTATGAATCCACAATGAGTTAATGAGTTTGAATAGATTTTATTAGATTCAATTAAGATTTGATGAAATAAAATTGATTCAATAAAATTAAGTAGATTTGACGAGATCAAATTAATTTAGCGAATATATTTTATAAGATTTAGATAAGATTTGATATGGCTCAAATTGATTAGATAATATTCAAATAAGATTTTGATTATGATTTGATAAAAATCAAATAGGTTTCATGAGTATTGAATTGATTTGTTGATATTTGATGACATGATAAATAAAATATTTAGGAAAGTTTTATTAACACTTTGTCTCTCTCACTCTATCTATCTATCTTTTAAAGTCTAAGAGAGAGATCACGATCAAGAAATCTGAGTTCAAAACCTATATCTGAGAGAAAGATAGAGAGAGAGAGTGAAAGTGAGAGAGAGAGTGAGAGAGAATGAGAGAGTGAGAGAGAGTGAGAGAGATGGGTGCGGCAGTAGTTGTGGCTAGAACTAAAAAATTTAGTTGAGATTAAAATATTAAGGATAAAAGTTAAATAAGTAAGAAAATAAAATTTAATTTGAGAGAATAAAAATAAGATAAAATAAAATTTATAGGACATAAATAAATAAAAAATGATAACATGACATGATTATTGGGTTAAAAGAATTTGGCGTCGGTCGATGGTAGCAAAGGAAGATGGTTGGTGGATGAGGTGGTAAAGAAAAAAAAAAGAAAGTGATTTAAAATAATAAAATGGATTAAAAAATTAAAAATTAAAAAATTTGAGTTAAAAATAAAAATAAGTAATTAATTTAAGGTATTTTGGAAAAAATTAATAGTCACATGCAAAATAATTTAAATTTGGGTTTACCTTTTGCCCAAGTTTAGTGGGCAAGTCTAATTTAATCATTATTATTTAATTTATTGTGTATATATCATGTGTCTGTAAAATCAAATCTTTGCACAATTCACCGAGCCTAATTAACCAGAAACATCTCTAAATATGCTTCTGAGTCATTATAATTTGGAACCCTAAGTGAAGTAGTGTTGAAGCCAGACCCATGCTTCAGTACAGTAAATAAATACATTGATGGAACTTTTTACAAGATTTCACGCACTATATTATCAGTTATATACCCTCCTCGGCTACCAAGTTTCACATTTACCTCTTTGAGGTGTGGTGGATATGTTTTACCTTGACATATATATCATGTTTTATCACCCTTTTGCTCTTGGTGTGGCCGAAAACTACTTAGGATGCATATTCAACTTGTTTGAAAGTGTTTGTCACTGCCCAAAAAAAAAAAAAAAAAAAAAAAGAATCAAACTTGTCATGAAAAAGAAATGAATCGGGTATGGGTTATTTTATACTCTTTTCTTGTACAGGCAACAGGGGCTTCTGAGCTGTAACAGAAAATGTAAGTTGACATGCAGGCGAGTATATGAGAGAATTTGTACGCTGACGTACATTATAAATTACGGCACTATATATATATTGAGAAATTTGAAGTCACAGAATCTCTTATGAAAATAAACAGGTTGAGCATTGAGCATGTCGGAACTCAGTACAATAATTATTATGTAACCAAAGAAAACTACTATTTTATTTATTTATTTTTCTTTTAGAAATTTGTAAGAAACATTCGAAGCTCTAAGATGTATATATTATTTATATGCATCGTGTGTAACCAAGTAGTTAACGGTGAAGCAATTGTCTTGAAAATGTGGCAGCTCAGGGCAACGCTCCGCCCTACGCAGCTAACCTGTACGTAAAAAGAACACTCGCTCCCCTTCCCTTCCCCAAATGAAGAAACTAAATGTCAAAATAGCATCGAGTGAAAAGTGAAAACATAAAACGCTCATGTGAACATTGTCGGGGACTTGAGCAGCGGGTCCCGGACTGGCCCACTCCACATCATCATTAACCCTGTCTTCGTTGCCCATCACCCAACACAAAAAGATGGAAAGGAAAAAAATAAAAATAAAAAATAAAAAACAAAAAAATCTAATCAGATGACGCCTTTAAGGCTTATATTAATTAATTAACACACTCACTCACTGCTCGACTCTGAAACTTGGATAGCATGTACCACCAGCACATCACACTGCTGTTTCGAAATTAGTACTCTCAGTATCTCTCCATAGTAGCTGTAGAAGAAAATCCATGGCGGCGTTCACTATAATATTCCACCTGCTCATCTCAGGTACTCTCACACCCAGATAGATACTCTTCTCCATTTCCCTTCAGCTGAAAAATTTCTCTCTCTCTCTCTGTTGCTCAATTTTTTATTTTTTATTGTAAATAATTATACATATTTTCTGTGTAGTTGTTTTGTTTCCTGTAACGGTTACCTCAATGGGGATAAACTACGGCCAAATAGCAAACAACCTTCCATCACCAGAAAAAGTCGTCCCACTGGTGAAATCAGTAGGGGCAACAAAACTAAAGCTCTACGACGCAGATCCAAGAGTGCTCAAAGCATTCGCAAACACTAGCGTCGAATTCATAGTAGGGCTAGGAAATGAATACCTGAACAAGATAAGAAACCCAGCTTGTGCACAAGAATGGGTCAAAAAGAACGTTCAAGCATACTTACCGGCCACTAGAATCACCTCCATTTTCGTCGGAAATGAGGTTCTGACCTTTAACGACACTTCTCTGAGCGGTAATCTCCTCCCCGCAATGCAGAATGTCCACATGGCGCTGGTCAATTTAGGGCTGGAAAAGCAGGTGTTAGTGACGACGGCTCATTCGTTGGCCATACTTGAGACCTCTTATCCGCCTTCGTCGGGACGATTTCGTAGAGATCTGGTTAACTGTATATCCCCAATTTTGAACTTCCATGTGCAAACTGGTTCGCCATTTTTGATCAATGCCTACCCTTACTTCGCATACAAGGCAAATCCGAAGCAAGTCTCCCTTGATTTCGTTCTTTTCCAGCCGAATCAAGGGGTTTTAGATCCAATTACAAATCTACACTACGATAACATGTTGTTTGCGCAGATCGATGCGGTTTACTCTGCGCTTGGTTCTGTAGGGTTTAAGAAGCTCCCGGTTCATATTTCGGAGACCGGATGGCCGTCTAAAGGAGATGAAGATGAGGTGGGAGCGAGTGTGGAGAATGCGAAGAAGTATAATGGGAATTTGATTAAGATTATTTGCCAGAAGAAAGGGACGCCATTGAAGCCGAGCTCGGATCTGAACATATATGTGTTTGCTTTATTTAACGAGAATATGAAGCCGGGGCCCACTTCGGAGAGGAATTATGGGCTTTTTAAGCCCGACGGTAGGCCTGTTTATGAGCTTGGGTTGATTTCAAACGACGTCGCAGGCAACGGTACTGGTGTCAGTTCCGGCACTCAACCTTCGCCGGTGAATTCTTCCCCTCCCAATGGCTATTTGTCAATATCCTCTGGCACGGTAAAAAAATTCTTACTCCATCTTTAATTTTACATTCCTGACCATTTTTTTTTCCTCCATTTTTTTTTAGGGCGACTTGGTGTACAGTTGGCTAAGTATACTTTCTTAGGTTTATTGAAAAAAACCAAAACGAAAATGAAAATTCAAATATACGATGGGTCAAAATTTACAACTATATGAACAGGGTTGGGCCGGTAAGGCTGTAATTAATATAATTTAATGAAAAGGAGTAATGGCGAGAGTTGGAGAAATTGGAGCCACTTGCCTTTGATTCTCTCTTTGCATGATTCAAGTGCACGGTGGCAAGAAAAGAAAAAGTATATATATATATATATAAGACAAAAAAACGTTGTTATATATATATAATAGTAGAATATGAAATCAACATTGTTGGTTTTAATGGTCTCAGAGGAGGAACGGTGTGAGTGAGCTGATCCCTGCTTACTTGTTGGTGCTGCTTATCAGGTTGCTGCTTTGAACTCGGTAAGATACTTTTTCCCTTTTATTTTTTTTTAACAGAAATATACAATCAAAGTAGTGACAAGTTTTGAACAGAAAATCGGAGTCCAGAGTATGTGAATATAAGAAGGTAAGAAGCAGCTTCCAACTTCCAACAAAAGGTCAAAACTGTGTCCGTTTGCCTGTACAGTTGTTCGCCATTTTGTTTTGGAATTTCTCCGTACGTTTCGAAGCAACCTAAGGTCAAAAACATAAGACAAAAAACTACAAATAAAAAACCAAAAAGTTTGTAATTACCAATTTGCCCTACTGTTGATGGCAATCTTGATGATTACTTTGTTTTTTTTTTTTTTCCTTTTTGTTTTTTTGTGCCGAAGAATCTTGATGGTATTATTTCCATGATTAACGAGCTAATTATTTGGGCCAGTATTTCAATTTTTATTTCCTAATAGTATTAGGAGTAATGGTTTTCACGAGCTAATTTTAAATAAAGATAAATTCACTAGTAGGAGTAGTAGTCCTGTCACTTTTCGCTGTTAGTAGTGTTCACTTTTGATTTTGGTTTTGCAAGTGTATTTGATTTGGGTAATCTTGATAATAATGTTTGAACTTGTACGAAGATTAGGCTCTATTTTGGGAACGGTCGATAAAAGATGCACTTTTGTAGTCCAAGTCCATATTTTGAAAGTATTTAATTGTATCATCTCATTCATCGTGTCCTCTGGCCCTTCATTTGAATTTTGAACAGTCTCTTATTTCTTATCTAAGTATTGGTAGGGGATCAAATATACATAAATTTTAGATAAAATATAATAAGTTATTAATTATTCATATCATCTTTTATTGATTCAATAATGAAATGAGTATTATGAATATTATCATCTCATCTAATTTTATCTAAAATTTGTCACAGATTAATTTTCTTACCATTTTTCATAAACTTGAAACTTCGTTTTATAATAAAGTAGGTAATTAAACCCTTCACAAATTACTCTTCCAAGCTTAAGTTTTAGACGTAAACGCTACTTTTGCCCAAACATAAAGAATAAGTTTGTATAACTAGACTTAGTTTTCCTCACATTTAAGAAATTAGAAATACCCATCTTAAATTTTTAGAATACTAGATATAATTTTTCCATTATTACTTTGATAAGATGGTCATTTGGCATGAGAAAATATATTTATAATTATTGATAAAATGCAATTTTTTTTCTTCTTTTTATCACAACTGATCAAATTTTTAATTAAAGAAAAAAAAAATTACATAGGTGGTATGAAAATGAAAATTTAAAGCTAAATGTAAAATTATGATCACATTATATGGTCACTTTATATGCCGGGATACGATTTTATTAATAAAATCATAACAAAGTATTGTATAACGAGGATTATGTTTAGTTTTTTTAATAGTTTAAGGGATATATATATATATATATATATATATATATAGTTCTTAAAACTTGATGGCATAATCTTAGTTGTTTACTTAAGGGCATATTCGGTTCGATTTCTTAAATGTGAATGATAATGAAAATAAAAATAAAAATGAATAGAAATGGACAATTCTTTAATACTGTGTCTGTTTGGTTTCTAATAATAATTAAAATGAATGATTTTGATTCCATCGTTAATCAAAGAATTGTTTTTCAATTCAATTTGGGGGATACTAGAAAAAATTCTCAACATTTTACACAAATTATAATGATAATAATTATACACACAAAATCAAACTTAAATTATAATGATAATAAACATACAAAATTAAACTTAAATTATGATAAACATCTAAAACTTTCATAACTATAATGAATACTCGAAACTCAAACATAAATCATAAAGAAGCCCTAATTAATTTGATGGAAAGATCCAAAACCATTAATCTAATCCAATACAATCCGATTCGACCTATAAGTTTAGGGAAATAAATTATTTATAAAATAGTTCTCTAACTAATCTAAATTAATTTTAATTTTTTTTTACCCTATTTTTTTCTCCAAAATTTTCTTAAATAACCTCTCAAGCTTAGAATACCGCCACTTTCCGGCCAACTACGGCTAGCAAAAAAAAAAGACCTAATTTATGGTGAAAAAAAAAAGAAAAAAAAAACTAAAACTTGATTTGATTTCTCTTGAAAAATTCAATCAAACTGGTTTGATTTTTTGTGAGAAACCAATGACATGGTCAACGAAGAACGAGATCGTTCTTCCTCGCACGAAGAAGAATGAAACCAAATCTAATTCTTTGCGATGAAGAACAGGAGATCGAACTCGTTCTTCGCGAGGAAGAACACTTATCATGTCCTTCTCTCAACACAAATAACAAGATATATATATAGTAATGACCAGCTCTGTTTGAACTTTTTATTTGATATGACTCGAAAAATGAGAGTTACTAAAATTACTATTTGTTTTCCTTCTAAAATACCAAATTAAGAAATTTTCTCTAATAAGACATTTATTTTCAAAAAAACTTGTATAGAATTTTGTCTTGAAGAAGGTTTCTTCGTTTATAGCAGAAACTAACATACTAAAGAAAAGCAATTATATAGTGTATAATTAAATGTTAGCTTAGTCATTTTTGGTGGCTTCAAAACGTTTATAAGAACGAAATTCTTGACATCGAACTAAGTCCTGATGCCACTATCACCTATACGTACTACAAACCTTCTTTGCAAGTCCGATAGAAAATTTAAACTGATTTCTTACCCTTGATACCTTCAACACGAAAACTAAGATATGAGTTTTTGCCTAGCAAGCAAAAACATGTCTCACAAAATACTTGTAGATATGGATACATACGATGTATGAATTATGTAACATTTACTCACTAAATTCATATCTTATGCAAACCTCATTACATGATTTGACCATATTCTTGTACTTTCTTACTCTTTCTTACCTTGGGCCCTATGTAATCAGATGCACGCTCGATCAATAGAAAGACAAGGGAGTGATCCGATCTAAACTTGCCCATGGTTCTTGCTTTCATTGGAATGTCTTAGCATAAGTTAACATAATTATCTCTTCATTGGGCATCAACCCTTCCTTCGAGAGATTAGTATGAAACTTAAATATTATATCTTATTTCTTTTCAATCTACCTATACCTCTTAATTTTCCTAACATGAAATATGAGGTAATATCTGCATGATTCACATATCAGTATATGCTATTGTGGAATTCTTAAAAGTGAAAGTAGTAATCATAACAAATTTAACACTTACAACAGTCAATCGATTCATGATGACAAAAAACATAAAACAATATTAACAACTTAACAATCATCAATAACTACTCGTTGGGTTTCAAAAATAGATTCTAACCTATCCAAATATACGCTTAACTAAATAAAATCTTTACTCGCTAAAACATTATTCTTTCTTACCAGACCCTACCTGCTTCAATCTAGCGGATAGGGTTGGATATGGGTCGGGTAACTATCCCAAAAAACTGATCTGATCGGGTACCTGATCAGATCAGTTTTTCCTCGTATCCAATAGAAGCAACCTCGCGCTCGCATCGAGGAAGACCAGAGCTCGTCGCCACCATCAGACTCTTTGTCCTCCGCTCTCCGCCAGACTCGCCACCGTTCTCTACGCTCTCTACCCTCTGCTCATCTCCCACCGTCCCTCTTCCTCCCTCTTCGATCTACCGCTGCCTTCTCCTCAGCTAACGCAACGCAACGCCTCTTCCATCCTTGATAGTCGATTCGATTATGGCTTCATCGGAGATACACATGGATGAGCGTTCCGGTTGAAGGGCCGTAGAGTAACTTTAAGGGTCGAAGGGCCTTTCACAGGTTGAGACCCTTAAATCCGTAGAGTAACTCTAAGGGTCGAAGGGTCCTTCATAGGTCAAGACCCTTCGATCTGTTGAGTAACTCTAAGGGTCGAAGGGCCCTTCACATGTCGGTGTATGGTCAAAGGGTCAAAGAATCGAAGATCATATCCCATAAATTAAAGCCGAAGTATTGAAGGGGTCGAAGGCCTTGAAGCCCTAAGATGCACAGACCATGGTCTCACATGTTGGTTTGTGGTCGAAGGGTTGAAGGATCGAAGGGTCTTAGAGTCAAAGGGTCGAAGGGTCGAAGGGTCTTAGAGTCGAAGGGTATCTCAGACTAACGTCTCACATAGTTCGAGTCCCTTCGAAGGGTTGAAGGGTCAAAGGGCATCTCAAACCTAAAGGCATCTCACATCTCACATGTGAGATGCATAATTAGTTACATACGTATATATTTTAATTGATATAAAATCTTACATAAATATATATAATTAATAGATATATTTACATACATCTTAATTTAAATATATAATTACCATTTACAAATTAATTATAATAATTAAAAAAAAATCGGGTATCCGACCATCAGCCCCGATCCTTTTCAAGATTGGGGCGGACATGATTAGGACATATAAAAGATACTACCTCTTATTTTGATCAAATCGGGTGTCTGATCCAATTAAAACCAATAGATATCCACATGAAACAGGTCGGATCGGGTCAGATTTAACCCGTTGCACATTATTGGTTTCTTTAGTTTATTTAACTATACAACACACATATGTGAACCCTTCTTGTCGAAATCATTGATGTAGGGTCTAACCTATTTATTTTAATCTATAGAGTAACCCTTCACAGGTTGAGGCCCTTTGACCCGTAGAATAACTCTAACGGTCGAAAAGCTCTTCACATGTCACTCTGTGATCAAAGAGTCGAAAGATCGAAGGGCATCTCACATAAATTAGAGCTGAAGAGTCAAAGGGGTCAAAGGTCTCGAGGCCTTAAGATGCACATACCGACATATCACATGTTGGTTTGTGGTGGAAGGGTCGAAGGGTTATAGAGTCGAAGGGTCGAAGGGTATCTCAGGCCAAAGGGCATCTCACATCTCACATGTGAGATGCACAATTAGTTACGTACATATATATTTTAATTGATATAAAATCTTATATAAATATATACAATTAATTGATTTAGTTACATACACCTTAATTTAAACATAAATAATTATATATAATTACCATTTACAAAATAATAATAAGAATTTAAGAAAATCGGGTATTCGACGATCCACCCCGATCTTGTATAGGATTAGGGCAGATATGATCGAGACGAATTGGAGATACTACCTCCTATTTTGATCGAATCAGATACCCAATTCGATCAAAACCAATAGATATTTACATGCAAACAGGTCGGATCGAGTCAAATTTAACCCATTGCACGTCACGAGTTTCTTTAATTTATTTAACCATACAACACACATATGGGAACCTTTCTTGTCAAAATCATTGATGTAGGGTCTAACCTATTTATTTTAATCTATAAAGTAACCCTTCACAGTCGAGACCCTTCAAGTTGTAGAGTAACTCTAAGGGTTGAAGAGCCCTTCACATATCGGTCTGTGGTCGAAGGGTCGAAAGATCGAAAGATATTTCACATAAATTAGAGCCTAAGGGTCTAAGGGGTCGAGGCCCTAAGATGCACATACCGATATCTCACATGTCAGTCTGTGGTCGAAGAGTCGAAAGGTCGAAGGGCTGAATGATCTTAGAGTCGAAGGGTCGAATAGAATCTTAGACCGAAGGGCATCTCACATCTCACATGTAAGCCACACTTAGTTACGTAGGTATATATTTTAATTGATATAAAATATTATTTAAATATATATAATTATATGTAATTACCATTTATAAAATAATAATAATAATTTCAAAAAATTGAATATCCGACCATCTGCCCTAATCTTATACAAGATCGGAGCGAACATGATCAGGACAGATCAGAGATACTATTTCTTATTTAAATCGAATTGGATATTTAATCCGATCAAAACCAATAAATATCTACATACAATAAGCCGGATCGGGTCAGATTTGATCCGTCACACGGCCCTAATTTCTCTAGTTTATCTAACTATACAACACACGTATAGAAACCCTTCTTGTCGAAATCATTGATGTAGGGTCTTACCTATCTATTTTAATCCATAGAAACGTTTGGAAGTGGGTACATGGCTTGTATTTTAAATACTGCACTTATAGACAGGTGCTGTTCTGTTTTTTTTATTTATTCATTTATTATTATTATTTATTCCATTGAGAGGATAAACGAATGTTTTAAAAAATTCTATTTTGGTTATAAAAAAATCTGGTTGATTTTCTTTTGGCCACAGAATCTCTATTATTAAATAAATGTATTCTTCAAATGAAAATCAACCAACCCAACTGTCGCTTATTTCTAATTTTGCTCGGACTTACTTACCCACTTCCAATTATACTAAGGTCAAGCAAAATCCATCATCTATGCCTTTTCACGTGCCGGTGATGACCAAATGCACTTAACTACCGCACGAATCTTCTCAATAGAATAGTTTGATACTTGCAATCCCTCATACACAATGATATTATTTATGTGGCAAGCACACCCATGAGAAGAAAAAAAATCATCATTAATAATCTATAAGCATATATTGAAAAGAATGTTAAGGTTTAAATATATTTCAATATTTACTTGAAGTGCATATAATTCCTTCCAAGCAACATCTTCTCTTTTCGAAGGTTTTTCTCCAAGTTAGATATAGCTACATTATTAGCTGAGGCATTGTCTACTGCCAAACACTGCTAGTATTGGGCACCCAATACTATGAATGTCCCACTCATGGATAATTTCAGCAAGTAGTATCTCGATAGTATTTCCTTTGTGATCGTCCATGACCTTGAAAGCAATAACCTTCTTCTGAACCTCCCAATTACTATTAATGTAGTGAGTAGTGAGACACATATAGGATATATTTTGAATGAAATTCTATTTGTCAGTGGTGAGTGAGACATATCAATCAAACTCCTTGAAAAACCTTTGCAACTTCACCGACATTGTCATAGATAATTTCATCACTTCACATACAATCGTGAACCATGATGGCACCTCTACATGTGGATCAATTGTCTTTAGTTATCTAATGAAGCTTAGGTGCTCTACTTGGTGGGAGGCCTGCTTTGATTCAGTAACCCACTATGGCCGCCCTGATAGCTAGGCCATAAAAAATGCAGATGTAAAAAAATATTAAAGAAATTAAATTTTTTATTCAAATATAATTAAACTAAAATTTAAAAATTCATTAAACTAATCGAAAAAAATCATATTACCAGTGCGTGACTAACTTTGTGCTCCCATCGAATTTTCTTGCAGCGACAATAATTTTATCAATCGGGCCATTTCTTTTCCTTCTAGGATAGTGATTCTTTGTGTGTTGTGTCAAGTGTGATGTTCTCGATTCTTTGCTACCCTTATATGACATTACCCTCTTGCAATGAATTGCATGTCAACATACCTTTTGTTGTATCAGCTATAAAATTATCCCATGTTGAATTCTTAGTCAGCTGTTTCTTCGTATTAGTTTTAGTAGAAAGACGTGGTGCTTTCTTTGTAGACTTTTTTATTTATTCTCTTTTTGCCTTTATTTGTAACATGGGCTGTTGTCTTATCATCAATGTGTAAATCATAATCAGAGAGGGAAAGGTCCTCTAATGAAAGAGCAAGTGATGCACTATTATCACTAGGCATATCCTGTTAACATTTTTTTTTCTAGACAATTACAATTTTTAACTACCCTTTCATAACTTAAATCAATAAGGAATAATGCAGTGGCACACGAAGAAACTCATCCATGATTGCAATTAAAGGATTTTTAATCAACTTAAATAAAATATCCAATATATTTAAGTTTCATATCCAAAAACATGATATAAATTTTTAATTATCTTAAACTTCAACAAATCAGAATTTTCACAAATCATAATATTATCAACGAAATCTTAAACTTAGGAATTCTAATCACCTTAAAATTCCACAAACTTCATCTTAAACATTAACAAATTAGAATATTACCAAATTAGAATATTATCAACTTAATCTTAAACTTCAAATTTATAATCACCTTAAACTTCAACAAACTTCATCTTAAACTTTAACTTAATCATCCTTTGTAACAAACCATAAACTACAACAAATTAGAATGTTACCATAAAAATAGAATGCTCATCCATGCATATCTCCGACGAAGCAATAACCGGATCAAGGATGGAAGAGCATTGTGTTGCTTCTACTAAGGAGGATGGCTGGCATTGCATCTATTGAGGAGGAGGCATCGAGTACCCGAATTTGTGCATGCTGCGGGCGGAGGGTGCTGTAGGAGAGGGAGATGAAAGGTGGCTGAGTGGCGGTGTGGGGCAGAGGGCAAAGGGCATCAGGAGGTGGTGGCATTGATCTGTGCATGATCTAAGTCTGATATGTTCTTAATACGGGGGGAGGTTGCCGCGAGCGAGGGAGAAGAAAGGTGGCCGACAGTGGGCGATGACGTTGGGCGAAGGGTGGAGGGCTGTGGCAATGCCGAATCTGCATGGTGTTGGATGTCTCTACAGTATGTGGGCGAGAGCGGAGAGAAAGATGGCGGCGTTAGGAAGAGAGCAGAGGACGAAGCATCAGCTGTAGGTGTTGGGCAGCGGCAGTGGGATATGGTCTTCCTCAGCGCGGGTGTGCAGCAGGTGGTGGCGTGGGATCTACTTCTAGGATCTGACTGGTCGGTGGTTGGTTGGCACAAAAATGGTTAGATCGGGTACCCGATCCAACTGATCGGGTTGGATCGGATCAGATACTTATGAAATGATCATCCGTAATGCATCATATCACCGAAGCATTAGGTACTCCACTAGCTTCTTTCCTCACCGTTTGTATTTTAAAAGGTATATTCTTAGAGAGGTAGATCCTATGACTCATTGGCTGTAGTCCTCTAATAGAAGTTTTCATGCTAAACCATTTTAGCACTTTATCTATGTATGCCAACTTGGTCAAGTCTAGCAACCTTCTAGATCTCTCTCTATAAAACTTTATTCCTAGAATGTAGTCTGCTTCACCCAAATCTTTCCTAGATAAATTAATTTATAACCACAGCTTGATAGAGTGTAACATTCCTACATCATTCCTAATGATTAGCATGTCCTTTATATATAGAATAATAAAAGAAATAGAGCTCCCACTAGCTTTTTTGTTCACACTTGGATCATCTTCATTCTTAATGAAGTTAAATGATTTGATTATTTCATCGAAACGAATGTTCCAATTGTGAGATGCTTGGTTTTCCTTTGTACATGGACCTTTGAATATTACACAACTTCCATATATTTTTCTTGTCCGTGAAGCCCTCGGGATGTATCATATACTTATCCTCATCGAGATGGAAATTTAGGAAGGTGATCTCCACATTTGTTTGCTAGATTTCATAATCATGGTATGCTGCAATGTCAAGAAATATCCGACTGAAATTGGTAATTGCAACGAGTGAGAAGGTTTCCTCATAGTCAATGCATTCTCTTTGTTTATAACCCTTTGTAACTAGTCTCGCCTTGTAGGTTTCAACCTTTCCACTCGATTTTCCTATTACAAACCCATTTGCATCCTAAAGGAAATATTCATTTAGGTGAATCCACTAAGTTCCATAGTTTGTTGGCATATATAATATCCATCTCTTTTAATCCATGCCTTTAATTTCCTCAAAATAAGTCATACGATGATCATTTTTTATCGGCCCATTACTAGACTTCTCTATGAGAAATCCATAATCCGTTGGCCAACTATATTCTTTACTAGATATATGAATCTACTGCATACTCTGAGGTTTCACAGTATCCTCTTTAGAGGTACCTTTAGATGTTTGACTATTATTTTGGAAGTCTTATCCTTCATCAAGTTCAATCTTAATTCCACTATTCCTTATTGAAGTGAATTCCTTCTCTAAGAAGACAACATGCTTGGCAACAAACACCTTTTGGTCTGTAGGATGATAAAAGTAATATCCCAAAGTTTCCTTTAGATACCCCATAAAATAACACTTTTCAGACCTAGCCTAAAACTTTTATGCTTCTTGCTTCTTAGGCTAGGCATGGCAACATAGTTAAAACTCGTTCTTTTACCTTTCTATATCTCATACGGTGTCGAAGAAACAAATTTTGAATGAATCTTGTTTATAATATATGTGGAGATTTCTATAGCATAACGCATAATGACAAATGTAGATCGGTTAAACTCATCATGGCACAAACCGTCTCCAAGAGAGTTCGATTTCTCCTTTTAGACACACCATTTAACTGTGGTGTTTTATAAGGAGTCCAGTGTGAAATTATTCTGTTCTCTTTTAGGTTGGGAAGAAACCTTAATCTTTTAAGTATTCACCTCCTCGATATGATCAAACTATCTTAATACTTTTGCGTAGTTTGTTTTTGACTTCATTCTTTATTCCTTTAATTTCTAAGACAATTCTGATTTTTTCTTCATAAGGTAAATATATCTGAATCTAGAGAAATTATTCGTGAATGTAATGAAGTACGAGAAAAATATCTTGTAGGAGTTGACATAAACCCACAAACATCATTCTATTCTAGGCTGAGAATCTGGGTATGTCTTTCTCCACTCCTACTAAAATGAGATTTTATCATATTGCCTAACAATCAAGATTCACAAGTCGACATTGATACCAAATATATGTCTTTATGCAACTAACGAATCTTTGTTTCATTGACACGAGCTAATCGATAATGCTATGGGTATGTTTGATTCACATCAATTTTTATATTCTTATCATGTTCAATATTGAGGCAAGTTTCAATGTTTAAGGGGCCACTTCTATAAAATAATCTATCCAAATGAAAATTTAAATACTTTCTTTGATGGAAAAGGCAAAGGCCTTTTCATCAAGTTTGGAAAGAGAAGTACTATTTCAAATAAGAGTTAGTGTTAAAAGCATATGCCCGTCAAACTAATCGAATTTTGACTCAATGGGGCACATACTTTATGTGTACTATCTTTGTGTATATATTAGAAAAACATTATTTATTGTCATTAATGATAGTCAGTTAGTATTTTTCATGTTTATTAATTTTTTTGGAATTAATATTATATATTCTATAAATGCATATAACGATAAAGTCAAGTATCTTGAGTTATGCACTTAGTAGAGTCTAAGAGTGCTGAACGTGACACTTAGATAATTCTGAATGGTAATGAACACTGACTGTTAATGAAAATTATCTAGTGACTATTTTACATGTGATCCTCAGACTGGAGACACCATGGTGTCTTAAGTATAAGGCTTCATGATTTCAAATCATTTTAATTAGCCGTAGCCATGGGTGAACACGGGGTGTACCATTGTGCACGAAGTGTTGTGTGAGAAGGTTATGAGTGGTTAAGATGGAATCCATCACTCCTGTGTTTGGAAAAAGATCATATGGATCATATAATTTATTGAACAAGGAATCTCTACAGTGTAGTATGGTATGATATGAGTTTATGTAAATCCATTGTCAATGTTCAATAAACATATAATGGTCTATATGATTTGTCTATCAGGATTTAACAGTTAAATCAAGCCCTACAACAAATCAGGATATTGGCAAGATGAAATGATTGTTATTACAAGCTTACTATAGTCGCAACAGGTTCTTTCCAAAGATGGTACTTCTCGTCTCCCGTGTAGCCTTGACACTTTGATAGAAGTCAATCTTACTTGGAAGTTTAAAGTTATTTAATCATAAGATATTTACGTTACTTGTCTAATTTAAAATGTTGTTTTAAATTAAATTAAATTATTTTGGAATTAAATAATCTTATCACATAAGATTCATACTAACTGAGTTAAATTTTCTTTAGAGAAAAGGAAGAAATGGATCAAAACCATTTTAGGAGTGAAATGATAATTTGACTTATAGTTTGAATATAAGGACAAAATGATAATTATTAATTTGTTAATTTAATGTCATACATCTTTACTAGCACAACTAAATGTCACATTAATTTAATTAGAAATTAATAAGTTGTGAGATTGATTATTAATTGGATTTTTATGGGTCGGATTAATCAAAGGGTTGATTAAATAACCATGGGTATAACACAAATAGGTGGCTGGCCATACATGTGGGTTTGACCCATTTTATCTCTAAAGAGTTTTAAGAGAAAGGCAACTTAAGGTGATAAGAGTTTTTAAGCAACTAGGAAATCTAATGTAGTTAGAAAACTATAACCTTGTTATGTCTATAAATATCATCTAAAGGCTTGGCCAAAATCATGCTTGCTCATTAGCATCATTGGCCGAAATTCCCTATAGAAAAATATATTGTCTTTTCCCTTCCCTTTCCTCAACTTATTGTTTAACGAGTTAAAATATTAGGTAGAAATTTAATTGTGCGAAATGAATTGTCTGGACTAAGGTTAAAGGGAAAACACGAGGGCATCTCTAATCTCATCAAAGAAGAGTTCTGTATTAAAATATTAAAGAAGAAAGGTATCTCTATTAACCTAATCTTAATTTAATATTGATGAGAATTAGTGTGCTTTCTGTAAAAAGATTATTGTATGATTGATCTTGCTAGAAACTAAGCATACTAGGGTATCATCTGCAATAAATTTTAAATATTATTTTTGCTACGTTTATCTTTTATTTGCATGCTTATATTTCCCAAGAGTAGTATCAAAGTTTAGGTTATACTAGAAAGCATATTTGTTTGATGATTTTGATGCATTTAACAGATTGTTCTTGAAATCGCAATTTGCCTAAGAGAGAATCGGGATGAAGTTCGAAAACTATAAAAAATGAAGGGTTGTTGTTCGGAATAGCCGTTGTCGCCAAACAACGTGATGCAAGCAGCAGCTGCTGCACGGGTGAGCTTTCCCACTCTTGAAATATGATATTTTAATTGATTAATTCAAATGTTATTTTAATTGATAAATTAAAATTTGATTTTAATTTGATGAATTGTGATTGAAAAATATGTTAGATGATAATGTATAATAAGATACTATAAATTATTTAAATGTATTTTTAATATTTATCGAACATGGAATCAAGATCACTATACATAGTTTTTGGTGAATTTAATTGCAAAATTATTTTGGCATGTTTCCTAAGTTTAGTAGTGGATCTAAAATAGGATTTTTTCTAAAATAATATATATCATTTTGTAAATGACTTACTAGGAAGGTTTCCAAATATGCAAAACTAACATTTTTGGCAAGTATCCTTAAAGAGTTAAGGAAATGAGATTTTGATTGTTTGCTTGTGCTCTTGAATGATTAAAATGAAATAAACAAGAGTTGACTTGTTTGAATTCTATGAACATGCATTAGGAAATAAAACAAAATATAATGTATGAACAATTAAAATTATTTTAACATGCTCATGCATTAGATGTATGTAAGTTAAGGTGTTAAATGTACACACATCATGGTATATATATATATAGTCTGGGTTAAATTTGTTAGACCACCATTACTAAATTTTTGGGATATGCCCTAGAAACTTTGCTTACACAACTAACAGGATACTTTGAAAGTTTGTTTGTTCGACACCATATGAGATATGGAAAGGCAGAAAGGCAAGCTTCAACCATATTCACGTATGGGGCTGCCATGCTTATGTCGAGAAGTAAGAAGTGGAAAAGTTGGAGGCAAGATCAAAGAAATGTTATTTTTGTGAGGTATCCATAGGAAACTTTAGGATATTACTTTTATCATCCCACTAAGCAGAAAGTGTTTGTTTCCAAACATGCCGTCTTCTTAGAGAAGGAATTCCTTTTGGAAAGGAATAGTGGGAGCAATATTGAACTTGATGAAGTTCAGGATACAGAAAATGAGATTTGGATTAGTGATCTAGTACCCACAATTTTTGACTGAGGTACCTTCAAAAGTGGGTACCATGATACCTCAAAATATAGAAAGTTTTGTAGATTTGGTAGAGTACTTAGTGAGCCAAAGTGTTACAGATTTCTAGTTGAAAATCCTAGTAATGGATCGGTCATTGATGATGATCCTACGACTTATTGTGAGGCTATTAATAGCTCATATTCCAAGAAATGACTAGAAGCCATGAGATTCGAAATGGATTCCATGTATGCCAACCAAGTGAGAGATTTGGTAGATGCAACTAAAGGAATAGTTGCTATAAAGTGCAAGTGAGTTTGCAATAAGAAAGCTGGGGCAGATGGAAAGTTTGAAACCTATAAGACTAGAGAAGATGTAAAGGATTATAAACAAAGAGAATGAATTGATTATGAGAAAACCTTCTCACCCGTTGTAGTGACTAAATCTATTCGAATATTACTTTTCATTACAGCATACAATGTAATAACCCACGTTTTTCGGACCGTTACTTTACCAACTTCTCATCTTAAAATTAGAGTAAATTTTTTTTCCACTATGGACTTAGTTTCAAAGAAGCTTTTTAATCTTCATTAAAATTGTTTCTTGATTAGTAGTAAAATCTATCATACAACAAAATGGGAGTGTGTTATAATGCTGCTACTAAACTAGGAGATTTCAAGACATAAATATATGAACATTATAAAAAAATTGGCCAAGTCTTTATGATGAACAAAAATATTTATAACTATTACTATTTACGATATTAAAGCGAAACACTGGGTCAATTGTTTTCCTATCCAACTAAGAATTTAAAATAGCTTAATAAAAACTTAACTTATCTCACTATGCATTTCTCATTTACTTTTAGGAATCTAGTTCTAAATATTTTCTTATTGAAACTTGGTTGATTAAGTTTAACTTTTGTCTAAAGTTTTCCTTCTAGATTATCATTTTTACCTTATGATTCAAACCATTCTAGTTATACCTTGGAAACAGAATGTCTAGGCTAACTCTTTCTTAAGTACTTAGTAGATGTTTGGATCTTTGTATCTCATAAACCAGTACTCCCATTGATCCAAAATGGTGCTCACATTTATGTGAGGTCCATAAAAATTTCAGCTCAAAATTCAATCATTTACCACCTCTTTTAATTCATTCGTCCCAGCTACATAGTTTTAGGTTTCCTTCTGTTTGATTTTTTGTTTTCAATTGTCTACGTTTAGGCCTCATTTCCAGAATCTGGGGTCCTATAAAATGTTGAAATTTAAAGCTATCTCTACAAATATCTTATTAAGATACTGTAAAAAATTCAAGTCAAGATTCGTATATTTACCCCTTCAAAACTCATTTGTCTTAAGATTGTCTGAAAATGATGTAGAACCTAACCGATTTCATTCCTTTACCTATATCTTAGCATAGGTTCTTTGAAAAATTCGAAGACTAGATTCATTGCAACCTTATCTTCATAAGCTTTCATCTGGTATATTATTTGCTCAATTTGACTTAGTAGAACGAAAGTTATAGCTTGCCAAACTTTCTATTTTAATTATTGAATTTCAGATTGACAATCTAATTACCAACAACTTTGAAATTATATAAATTCTTTATCCAACGCTGAAAAATTTCGAATCTTATGTCATCTTGAAGATCATGACCTCTATTGTGTTTTTTAAAACTCATAATTTTCTATGAAAATTATCATGACCCAAAGTTCATGAGAGTACTTACTGCTCACAATTCAAATTCCAGTTTTATAGATTGATCACCTTACTTACAAAATGTTTATCGTAGTAAATACAAAACAGTTTAGGGTGTTGTTGGTCTCTTTGGATAGCTAAGAGAGTCTCATTTAATAATATAATTTTGTTAGGATTTTATAGTGTATAGATAATTTCATAATTCAACTACTAAAATGTAGTATAGAACTGTTTAATTTTCAGTTCTACAACAACATGGCTAAAAGCTTATTAAACCATTAAATGATCTTACTTAGAGTCAAGCTTCCTTCAATCAAGTGAGCTTCTTATTATTGATCAAACTTGTAGAAGTTTGGGAGCGAAATTGAGAGAAAAGAGATGTGGAAATGGTAAGAGATTTGAAGGGTGAAAGAAGGTGAGGTGAAACATATGGTAAGGAGGAGGTGTAAAAATTCTAAGGAGGATGTGTGAAAATCCTAAGGAGGAGGTGTGAAGATGCTTGACATGCATCAAGAGTTGCTTTCCACCTCTTCTTTGTCATCTAATTTATTTTTTTTAGTCCTCTAAAATTAAAAATTTGAAAATAGCTCCCCTTCTATTTCTTTTACTTTTCTGATTTACCTCGAGACTCTTAAAATTAATTCTTTTAGTCCAAAAATAATTTCCTAAGTAAAATTTTAATATTGAAATCTTACATTCAAACTATTTATCCTTTCACATGAAGTACCAAAAAATATATGAATTTCTTACATAGCCATGTAAAGTTAATTTATCTACTAGTTATATATAGTTAGGATTTCATGGCGGTTTACATTCTCCCATAAAAAAAATTTCATATTCAAACTTTTGTCGAAAGTTAACATTTAAACTAGATACCTCATAAATTGTTTGAAACCACTTATCATCTCCTCCATAGTCTTGTTATTTATATTATATTATGGAAACAACACTTCAAACATTGTCCTTGTACTGCAAGGAACATCATCTCCATACTACCAAATTATCACTTTGGGAATTCGAGTCATGCATGTTACCACCATTGAGTGCTTCCACACTGAGACTTCTTACATGGTACCCTTACCACCTTCAAGTCTAGGTTCGACTGATTTCAAGTATTATCGATCACTAATAATTGGTCTTTGATCTATGGTGTGTTCATTTAACTAAGGAACTATTAGTGGGACATCAAATTGTCTGCCACCAGTTCAATCAATTTGAACTTGAGTTCTAAATTAAGAGCATAAACCCTTCTTTATTTCGCTCTTACTAAACATCTTACTTTTATTTTCTAGATTACACTTAATGGCAATGAAAACAACAATTCACACATTTCACGTGTCATAGTAATGGAATAATCGCACATATAACACTTAATAACGCATCATATATTGCATGCCAAGTAATGAGTATATAATGTTTCACATATATCCTATTATTATGCCGATGTCCTTGGGGAATTAAAATAATTTCAGGTGCTTTTCCTTCATCTTTTCCTCTCTTTCCCATGTAGTTTCTTCTAGTTTATGAGTTTTCCATATCACCTTAATTAGTTGTATGATATTATTTCTAAGTATCTTCTCTTTGCAATCTAATACTTACATAGGTTTCTCTTCTTGTATATATGATGGATTAGATACATGTTGTGTACTGAGAACATCTCTCATGGCAAGGCAAGGTTATAAGTAAGTTTTCCAATACATTCCCATATTTCGAATATTTTAATATTTTAAAGACTATGTATTTTTTAAAGTTTCACTTATGAATGTCCTAATACGTTTTGGCAAAAAAGGAAAATTGAGCTCACAATATTCCTTTTTTGCCAAAACGTATTAGGACATTCATAGGTGAAACTTTAAAAAATACATAATCTTTAATTAAGAACTCAAGAGGTCTTCGTCTTCTATCTGCATAGCATATCTGTTGGCTAAGAATGGTTTCTATTCTCTATTTTATATTCTGGACTACTTTAGTAGTAGATTCAATGAAGTCAAAGTTCATTAGCCTCCCTTCTCATATATCAGACTAGTGGGCCGGAGATCTACTCGTTCCCCCATATAAAACTTATAGGATGCCATTTTGATAGATCCTTGATAACTACTATTATAGAAACTTTTATTAGTGGCATATCCTTATTCCTTGCTCCCTTAAAATCAAAGACACAAGCCCGAAACATATCTTGCAATGTCCAAATAGTCCTCTTTGTCTGACCATCCATTTGGGGGTGAAAAGCCGTGCCAAACTTAAGCTTCGGTGTCATTGCTCATTACATGCCTTTCCAAAAAGTAGAAGTAAATTGTTAGATGTTGGTTATATATAGAAGGATTTCATAGGGGTTTACATGCCATGATTATGAGATCTGCCAAATAAACATGGGAAGGACTAAAGAGAAGATCTTAGTTTATGGAGGTTCTAACTTGACAATTAAGTGTTACAAAGACTCTAGTTTAGAATTAGATGTTGATGATAGTAAATTAGTTTCAGGATTCCTCTTCACACTAAATGGTTAATTAGTTACTTGGAAAAGTTCTAAACAAAAAACGATTGTGGATTCCACCACTGAAGTTGAACACATTGCAGCTTCGAAAGTAGCCAACGAGGTGATTTGGATGAAAAAGTTCACAGCTAAAATCCAAGCATTATTGATCCCATAGTAATGTACTGCGATAACAACAGTGTGATAGCACTAGCAAAGGAACCTAGGTCTTATCGGAAATCCAAACATGTGCTATAACGTTATCACCTTATCCGAGAGATAGTTAAAAGAGGAGACATCAACATAGAAAGGGTCAATACAAATGAAAACATAGTATAGCCCTAGCCATGGGTGAACACAAGGGTAAACGTTGGGCATGATGTGTTGTAAGAAAAGGTTTTGAGTGGTCAAGAGGGAATCCATCTCTTATGTGCTTGGAAAAATATCCTATGAATTATATACCTTATTGAATAAGGAATCTCGATAGAGTAGTATGGTATGATAGGAGTTTATGTAAATTCATTGTCAATGTTCAATAAATAAAAAATCATCTTTGTCTATTAGGGTTTATCAGTTAAACCATGCTCTAGAACAAATCAAGATATTGGCAAGATGGAAGGACTATTATTGTAATGTTACTATAGTCAGAACAAGTTCTTTTAGAAGACGGTACTTCTCATCTCCCAGGTAGTCTTGACACTTTACTAGAAACCAATCTTGACTTGGACTTTAAAGTTATTTAATCATGAGGTGATTATGTTAACTGTTTAATTAAAAAAATTATTTTAAATTAAATGCATTTGATTTGGAATTAATGAAATCCTCATGCCGGTATGGAACCTAATCGGTCATGCGCATAAGATTCATATTAACTCAATTAAAGTTTCATCGGAGAAAAAGAAGAAACATACCAAAACCAATTTTAGTGGTAAAATTGTAATTTAACTTATAGTGTCACGCAACTTTACTAGCCCAACTAAGTGTTGCATTAATTTAATTAGAATTTAATAAGTTACATATGAACTTTTCTTTAATTCTGAAAGTGACATAAAGGCTTGTATTAATAATCAGACTATAATGGGTAAATGAGCCCAATTACTAATTGAATTTTGATGGGCCAAATTAGTTAAAGGGTTGATTAAATATCAATGGGTATAACCGATATAGGTAGTTGGCCATACATGTGGGTTTGACCCATTTTATCACTTAAGAGTTTTAAGAGAAAATAAAACTCAAGGTGATAAGAGTTTTTAGGTAACTAGGAAACTTAATATGATTAGGAAACTATAACCTAGTTGTGCCTATAAATATCACCTAAGGACTTGGCTGAAATCATGCTTGCTCATTAGTACTCTTTGTCGAAATTCCCTAGAGGGAAAAGAGTTGAAACTTTACGTAGAAACTTAACTGTGCGAGCTGAATCGTGTGGTCTAAGGTCAGAGAGCGAAAATGAAGGTGCCTCGTATATCAGTAAAGAAGAGTTTTGTATCAAAATATTTTAAAAGAGAGGTATCCCTTTTAACCTAATCTTGACTGTAATATTGATGGGATTTACTGTGCTATAAAAAGATTATATGTTATATAATTGTTGTATGATCGATCTTGCTAGAAACTATATGTAAAAAAATTATCATATACTTGTGTAAAAAGATTATCTTCCTAGAAACTATATGTAAAAATTACTTCGGCTCCGTTTATCTTTTATTTGCATACCTATGTTTCCCAATAGTTGAAAAATAGCAAAGTCTCAAATTTAAAATTAACTCGAAGGAAAAACTGAACTATAATTGCGTCCTAATCCATCAAGTCCCAAACTTAGTTGGCATACATAGTAATCCATTTCAGATTTCATGGCTTCAACCATCTCTTGGAATTCGGGCTTCAACCATATGTAATACATTGGCCCATTAGATACTCTACTAGATCTATGAATTTGCTGCATACTTTGAGGTTTCAAAGTATCCTCTTTTAGAGGTACTGCAGCGGAAGGCTACGAGGTTATAGGATCTTTGGTTTGACTATTATTTTTGGAGTTCTGTGCTTCATCGAGTTTAAATTTACTTCCACTATTCTTAATAGGAAGGAATTATTTCTCTAAGAAGACAATATGCGTAACAACAAACACCTTTTAGTCGGTAGAATGATAAAAGTAGTATTCTAAAGATTTATTTGGATACCCCACAAAATAAAATATTTCAAACTTGCCCTCAAACTTGTATGCTTCTTCCTCCTTAACAAAGACATGGTTCCCCCATATGTCATTATAGTTAAAACTCGCCCTTCTGCCTTTCCATATCTCTCATATAGTGTCAAAGAAATAGATTTTGAAGGAATCATGTTTATAATGTACAAGGAGGTTTCTAGGGCATATCCTAGATCGGTTAAACTCATCCTGGACCGAACAATCTCCAAGAGAGTTTGGTTTCTCCTTTCAGACACACCATTCAACCACGAAATTCTAGGAGAAGTCCATTATGAGATTATACCATCCTCCTTTAGGAAGTCAAGAAAATTGAAGCTTAGGTATTTACCACCTCGATTTGATTGGAGTATCTTAATACTTTTGACTAGTTATTTTTCAACTTCATTCTTAATTACTTGAATTTCTTAAACAATTAGGATTTTCACTTTATGAGGTAAATATATATGAATCTAGAGAAATCATATGTGAATGTAATGAAGTACAAAAAACCACATCTGGCCAGAGTTGACATAAGCCCACATACATTAGCACGTAGTTGGCCCGACATCTCAAATTTCTTTCTCTAGTTCTACAAAAAAGAAATTTGATCATCTGGCCTAACAAATAAGGTTCATAAGTCAACATTGATTCCAAATATCTATCTTTATGCTAGTTATGAATCTTTGTTTCGTTGGTATGACCTAATCGACAATGCCATAGGTATATTTGATTAACATCAAACTTTCTTTTCTTGGTATGTTCAATATTTGGACAAGTTTCATTGTTTAAATTAAAGGCATAAATCCCATTATTTAAGAAACAACTTTTATAAAGTAATCTATACGAAAACTTAAAATATTATCTTTGATGGAAAAGGCAAAGCCTTCTTCATCAAGTCTATAATTTGAAACAGTATTTCGAATAAGAGTTGGTGCAAGATAACAGTCTCAAATTTAAAATTCAATATGAAGGAAAAGCTAAACTATAAGTTCCTAAAGGTGAAACAACAACTTTCACTCCATTTCTAACTTGTAAGTTGACTTCTTCTTTCTTCAAGATCCATCTACTTCTTAGGTTCTGCACATTATTGCAAATATGAGAACCACAACTAGTATCCAGTATACAAATAGAATGATCATTGAAAGAAAGGTTAACCTCAATCATGAACATACCTAAAACAACATCGCAATGCATTTTCTGAGTTGCAAGTTAATTCCTGCAATTCTGCTTCCAATTTTAAGATTCTCCACACACTTCCCCTCTTTACTTTTCTTTTCATTTCCTTCATCCTTATTTTTTCTATAACCTTTTTCTTGCCTCACTTCCTGAGCATAGCCTTACCCTTCCTTTAAGAAGAAATTCCCATACGAAACACAAGTTTATTTTTCTTGATAAACTTTCCGGCCGTTTGTAGCATCTTATGCAAGTTATGTAGCTTAGGTTCCACTTTATTCACATAGAAGTTGAGCACAAATAGGAAGTGATTTTAATATCAAGTTATCGATCATCTTAAAATCCACTACTTAACCTCTCAAGTTGCTCAATATAAACAATCACCTTCAGCACATGGTCACTAATAGATAATATATACACATGCTCACACCAAATAAAAGTCTTATATATCCGTAGCCAACTTATATTTAATGCATATATCATATATATTATTATATTTGGTAGTTAAGCCATGAAATATTTTTATAACCAATTACAACCCAACATAATCATAGGAAGGATTCAATTTCGGTCTCATCACAAATAATCATATGTATGTATCATGCACTATTTCAAAGCCTTTAAATATGATGTGATAACATATTCCACCAAGCATATTAATATATATTAATATGTATTATGATGTATGTATATTTAACAACTTAAATTACATACATCTAATGTATGAACACGTTAATTTTTTTTAAATCATTCACATATAATTGTTATTTTATCTTTCGATGCATGATAATGCTATGTTCATGGAAATCTAAACAAGTCTTTCGATCTAATCTATTCTTGTTAAGTTCTTTTAATACATTTTAATTATTCTAAGCACAATGAAAAAATAAAAATAATCATTCTTAACTCTTTAAGGATACTTTCCAAAAATGTCAAGTTTCTATAATTGAAAAGTTTCGTAATCAGGATGTTTCCAAAACATAAAATATTATTTTAGAAATTTTCCTATTTTAGACCATTTTCTAGAATTCGGAAACATGCCAAAATAAAATTTTCAATTACATTAAATCCACCATAAACTATTTAAGGTAATTTAATTGATTTTATATTTGATATAATAGTAAAATAAATATAAAAAATTTATATTATTCTACTTACAAAATATTTATAAAATACAGTCAAATAATCTATTATATAATCAACATCATATTTTAATTAATTAAAATCAAAGATTAGATTTTACTTGATTTTAGGAAAGCATCAAAAAATGATCTAATCAAATTAGGGTTTTCCTAAAAAACATCCCACCATCACCAACCTTAAGGGTAGTAGCCCTATGGCCGCTTTTACCACACAGCCCACACCACCACCCAAAAATAGCGGCAGCTGTCCTATACAGCAGCCCGTTTGACAACCTTTCCTAATTTTTCGATTAAGAATACATTAGAAAAACATACATGGAAACAAAAAACATCCAAGAATAAGATCAATATAAAACATAATAAAACAAAATTAAGTGAAAAAGTCTACGGCTAATGTTACAACTCCATGCTTCGTTTCCCACTTGTAGAATGATCACTCATTCCTCTTCTTTAAGAATTCGCTTTAAATTCTTAGGTTCTATATACTAATAAAAATATGAGTTCCCTTTATTTTGTATCACATACTCAATCGAAAATCTTGCTTAAGAGAGACTTAGAGTTTAGATTATACCCAAACTCTCTTCTTGCTTCTTCTTTGAAAGAGAAGCTAGAAAAGTCTTACTATTGCACTTCCAATGGCCGCTTTCACCATTACGCAAACATTTTCCATCATTTCTTTTGAAGTTCTTAACTTTAACCCCTTTTGCTTTATGGGTTTCACCCTTGCCTCGTTTTTCAAACTTTTCTTGGTGACTTCCTCTACCCAACATGGTTTTGTTTTTAGATAGGATAATTAAATCGTTTGTAGCTCATACTCCATCTTGAAATCTAAACTCTTCAGTATCTCTATGAGTTAATACATCTTAAGGATATTTTCCTTAACGAGAGTTCCTTCGGTCTTGTCCATACAAAACAAAATCTTTGAAGGGTCAAACCTCTCAAACGTATCATATTCTCCATAGATCTCATCTAGGTTGTCTATGATACCTATAACATGCATCTTTTCGTATTGCCTTTGAAGCAAGTCTAACATGGACGCAAGAATAATGCTTGCACCATGTCATGTTGGTACAATAATTTTTCCCAACCAGCTTTCTCCTTGACACTAGATCCCTCTTCGGGAGTAGTCATAACCTCTTTGGGTAAGAACTTAAAGTTTTAGATGATTGATTGGCAATTGCCTAAGCCAATCTCTATAGTTAGTCCCTGTTAACCATTTGTTCTAATATTGAATGTAAAAAAATTATTCCTCTTTCTTTTAATTAAAAGAACAAACAAAAATATGCATAAGTACTTCAGTAAATTAAACCAATCAAAAAATTAAGAGATTGTTTATAATTCTTGGTTATGCTCCCACTATTTTATTGCAACCCACTTTTCACCTTTTAAGTAAACTATGAAAAACTCATTTTTCCTAGTGGGTAAAGAATGCCTATATCGTGTGTTAAGTCCCATGTATCTGTAGCCAACCCAACACACATATAAGGTAACAAAAACACTTTTCGTAGTTGCATCTCATACAACTCTTTTATGCCTATGGTAAAACAGGTCCCACATGCCCCGTAACAAACTATATCTTACTAGTTAAGCTTAACCTAAGATGTTATTTGTGATATAACAAGCACTCAATACTAGTATCTCCTATGTGTACATAGGTGGATCTAATAGGAATGTTGCGATCACAAAACATTTCAATGTTTCATTGCGACTATTGCAATATGTTAACTACATAATTCACATGTTAATAAATCATTGACCCTTATGTGTCTAAGGCTTATTAAATAAAATATTAATATTGAATTAAGAGTAACACTTTGGAATGCGCCATATAAAACTTTGTTATGTGGCTTACAAGGTTAATAGTATCTTAGAAGGTATTAGTTCTATTCAGTCTCATCAAGAGCCATGATTGATTCTAATCTTTTCATTGTAATGAGAAAATACACATGAAACATTCGATCTTATATCATCACAATCATACATGCATACATTCAACACTTTCACCAAACATGCATGTAAATCTATTAAATGCAATCCTAGGTATTATAAATAATTTCGGCCGTCTTGGAAATTTAATTCAAAAGACTTGATTTGCCTAATTAACTCTTAATGAATTAAATCATATTTATGGATTGCAACTATATTAACATGGATATATTCTTAACTTATTAAGAATATTCATATTTTTTAAAAGTCGATTAAAAAATTCAACTTTAACTTCCTTTTGATATTTCCATAAACTATTTAAGGTTATTCACTAGTCTCTACTAAAAAGTTTAATACTTAGTTCTTAATGTTGCCTCAGCACATTAAGGAAATGAATAAGATTATCTACTTTTTAAAAATCTAATAACTTTCTTTATATCCTCAACTCTTTAAGAATATTCTTAAGGATTTTAGGAATGAATGTATAAGGGTTCCTAACATTAGTAAGGGTTTTGTGCAGTATGGGCTTGTCTTTTATATTAAGTAGTTCTACCCTTTTATTGAGTGGAGTTTTGGGGCATTCTATGAAACTTCTAACAGTTATCCTTCACGTGGCCCGTCTTCTTGCAATAGTTGCACACCAGATTTCCCTTGTTGTAAATCTAGTGTCAATCAAGGAATCAAATTTCTTGTTGTCTTTCATTACAACAAGAAATCTCTCTTCATTCTGTTCTGGAGCTCCAGTTGTTTAGAGTGCAGAGCCTTCTGCCAGTTGCACTTTCAATAAGACTCCTCTCTTACTTTTGTCCCCACGAACAGTTGAGATTGTTTCTTCTAATGTAGGTAATTCTCTACCTAAGGTCCGAACCCTTACTGAATCAAATTTTACATTTAAATCTGTTAAGAAATCATACGTTCTTTCCTTCTCTATGAACATTTTCAATGTAACAACATCGTCACTATTAGTCATCTTAATAACTTGATAATAATCAAACTCATATCATAGGTTTTTTAGATGGTTTGAGTATTATGTCACTATTATGTTTCCTTATTTTGCAGTGGCTGACTTTGTCTTTATTTCATATACTTGGGTTGCATCGGCTACCTTTGAGTAAGTTTGTCGGATTGCCTCCCAAATCTCCTGAGCAGTGGTAAGGAACATAATTGTATCGCTTATCTCTGGTACAATAGAGTTCTAAAGCCATGACATGATGATAGAATCTTCTTTATCCCACATTACGAACCTCGGTTCCTTCTTCTTAAGCCCTGCTTCAAGGAGATTGACTAATCCTACCTTTCCCTGTATGTGGCTTGAATGTTCTGCAGATCTCTAAAATCCTGGTGGGTTATAGACTCTTCCAGCGGAGGGTTGCTTATTGTCAATCATTTGACATCTTGATGATTGGAATAAGCAATGACTTTAAGGTCATGATATTGATGAATTGATTTCTCTAAAAAATAGCCTAGAGCTCTGATACCATGTCACAAATGATGGAGAAAAAAGGTATATTCATATTTCATATGTTATGTACAAAAACTACTATATATAGGCTAGATACAAATCTAGGAGTAATCAATAAGAAATCTATAGGAATCCCTAGATTATGGAGTATGTTAGACATGCCTATAATCTTGCTAACATAACCCTACAAAGAAGGAAAATATAATCTTTCCTAGTATACATAACTTATTCCAATATTCCAAGTCATTTGTTTCTATCAATTTACATACATCACTATGTATTAGATGATACAACATGATTAATTTCTCCTTTAAATAATTTAAAAAAGACTTGATCACTCCAAATGTACAAGCTTTATTTACGTTTTGTTGATTCACAATCATATGAATTGAGATATACATATCTACTATAAGTATGCTCTCATTTATTAGGTATGATTAAACATATTAATCCTAGATGTTTATTTGATCAATATCAAATCTCTTAGTTTCTCAAATTTATTCTAAGCTAATTTTCTCGTATAAACTTTTAATAGATATGCTATACCATTTAATAAAAGAAGCCATCTCTCAAAATATAAACCATGAGGAAATTTTTTTAATATTTTTATAACGATGAGAATGGTAGCATAAATAAATAAAGTTAAAGTTTGTTTGATAATACAAAACAAGACAAAACTTTGAGCGTAAAACTCAACAACTAATTACCCTTACTTCATTTCCCACTTATAGGATTATCACTCCTTTCCCTTCTTCATGTTTTTCACTTTATTTCTCAGGCTTTGCATATTAATAAAAATATGAGTGCCTTTCTAAATTGTAACACATACCTAAGTAAAAGCTTGCCTAAGAGAAAGAATCATATAGCTTAGAACATACCTAAAGGCTCTTCTTGCTTCTTCTTCTTAAGAGAAGCTAGAAAAGTCTTGCAATTGTGCTTCCCATGGCCAGCTTCACCACAATGGATACAATTCACAATGGATACAATTTCTAGCTTTGCCACTTTCTTTCTTGCTCACAACCTTCTTATCTTTGAGATGTACACCCTTGGTCCATTTCTTAAACTTTCCTTTTCTTTTGCCTTTCTTGGCATGGTGACTTCCCATAAGTAAAATGAGTTTGTTCTTAGATTGAAGAGGACTTATGGCCATTTGTAGCATTTTGAGAACTCATGAAGAGTAGGTGTCAACCTATTATAGTCCAAAACAAACAACGAAAATTACTACAGAAGCCTAAACCCTCTAGTTTCTTTGTGAGTCCAATCATCTTCAAGACATGATCTCCAACAGAAGTTCCATCGGTCATCTTCATATGAAAGAGCTGCTTCGAAGTGTCATACCTTTCGGTATAAATGTCTTCACTCCATACCACATCTAGGTTCTCGATAATCTTGATGGCATGCATCATTTCGTATTTTCTTTAAGGCTAGTTCGACATAGACATAAGCATAATGTATTGCACCTCATTGTCCTAGTGCAATCTCGATGGCATGCAGCTTTCTCTTTGACACTAGCTCCCTCCATGGGAATAGTCATGACCTTTTGGATAGAACCTCAAAAAAAGTTTCATGTTTGAGAACTATTTTAAGTTTCCTTCCTCAATCTCTATAGTTAGCTCCAACTAATTTATTTTTTTCCAAGATTGAACGCAACGAACTATTCATCATATCTATTATTTTCAAAGAATAAAAAAAAAACAATGCATAAGTAATTTGGTTAATTAAATCAATTGTCCAAAATATAGAGACTATTTAATTTTGGTTATGCTCCTAGTATTTTATTACAATCCACTTATACCCTTTTAAGTGAACTGGGAAAAACTCATTTTTCCTAGTGAGTAAAGACCCCTATATCAAGTATTAAGGTCTCACGTGTCCGTAGCAAACCCAATTAACATATAACATAATGAAATAACTTTCGTAGTTTCATCTTATGCAACTCCTTTATTTGCCTCTAATAGAACATGGAGTCAGTGTCCATAGCCAACCATGTCTTACTAGTTATACTTAACCAAAAGCATTCTTTGTGACATAAGAATTACTCAAATCAATTCCCTATGTGTCCATTGCCGAATGGTTGAAAAATTGAGATCACTATCATCTCATGCTTTCATTGAATCTAATGCAATATGTTAACTACATAACTCACATATTAATAAATTATTAACCTCTATGTGATCATAGCCAATCAAATGAAGTATTAATATTGAATTAAGAGTAATGCTTTAGAAGTCACCACATAAGACTTTTTTATACAGTCTACAAACTTAATATAATCATTCAAGGGATTTAGTTTTTATCCTCATCAATCTATGTATGCATAATTCTAATTCCTTTCAACATAATGAAAAAATACATATGAAACATTCAAGCATACATCATCACAGTCATACTTGTTCCCATTCATCACTTGACTAAATATGCATGTTGATCCATTAAATACAATTTTATGTGTCATATGTGATTTTTCGGTGTATATATTATAATTCAATTTCAAAATAATTTGTATGATTAACTCTTAATCAATTAAATTTAAAGTTTATTTGAATGATTATTTCCTTAATCAATCAAATCATGTTTATGGATTATGTGTATAAACTGGTGCAACTATTTGATAAGATATTTCCTTATCACTTTAACGATAGTCACTAGTTTTTTCTTGAGAAAATGCAACCTTTAGTTATAATGTTTTCTTATCACTTTAAGAACATTCTTAAAATTGTAAGCTTTCTTTAGATTTGATAATTTTTCAAATTGATATAAGCTTAATTCTTTCAAGATTTTAAGAAATAATCCATGCTTGTTGAAAAAATCTTAAATTAGAACTCTCTCGAATACAAGAGAATACAAATTTTATAAGTGTTTATAATTTGAAGAACTCATCCAATAAATTATAAATCATTATTAATGGATTAATTCGAGAATCCAATCATAGAGCATTCATTTCATTTCAATGTTGATAAAAATAAAAAATTTACATAAAAAATGTCACATTCAATTTTTCAAATTAAAATACTTAAATGCTTATTAATTAGGCCCAATGATTCATTTCACTTCAAATTTAATATCTTACAAATTTTGTAACATAATAAACTCAAGAAAATCATCTTCAATGATTATAACCCAAAACTTCAAACTATGAAAAATTGATTCCGGACATTCTGGATTATTTGGAAATTTAATGTTCAAACGATTTTCTAGACCCTTAAAGTCCACCTAGGCCAATTAAGGCCCATTTTTTAAAAATGGACTTTTACCCATAAAATTTTTGGTATGTGGGTCTAATAACCATCTAAGTTGGGATTCATATCATCTGAACATCGCCTCATCATGGTGGCTACTACTGCGACCATGTGTCCAGCGACTAATGCGGTGCACACGACAGCGGGCTACTGCCCATGGTGGCGGTAGTGATGGTCCGAAAGCATCCCAAAAGTTGCATTATGGTCCCTTTACATTTTTGGGTTAAAAAAAATATGAAAATCAAATCCAAAACATTTTGGGGTCACTCTTCCAAAATTCCAACAAGCATGTGCTTCACAAAAATCACTTAAATAAGGCCAACATAACAAATCATCACATACAAGCATTTTGTGGATTCTACCTAGAATTCTATCATGAAAACCTGGTTTTGATACTCCTGTATATCAATGGGTCCTTCACACATCACATGGTGGAATCCATTTTTAAAAAATGGACTAATGACTTTTGGACCAAAGACAAACTACCAAGAAATGAAGTTTGATGTAATGTGCTAGGCTATTTTCCAATTATACAATTTGAAAATAAAAGGGAAGAGAAGTATGATACCTAGCCCATATTTTCGTCCAATATTTGGACATAATTTTGCCCTTACTTTCTCTTGTCATCGCCGCCGCCACCACTTTTGGACTGCCGCCGATGCCACTATCGTTGGTAACCGCCACCCCCCCTTACTTTGGATCGTCGCTTTCACCTAACCTCTACCGTTGATACATATGATCAACAACTCAAGCATTGGATTGCAATGTGAGTTGATTCAACACTTAAATCGATAAACTTTGAGAAGAAGAAAATATGAAAAGATGAACTCTTTATTTTCTTTGATGGGCGGCAATTAGGGCTATTAGGGAACCTAAGGGTTTTATGTCCTTTATAAGGGACACATCCCTCTTGGGCCTAGCCCAATTTGGCTTCTAAGACCCAGTTGATCTAATAAACCTTATTCGGGTTTCTGGTATCTCTTTTAATTCATGTTTCCAATAAACTAAAATAAATTTTGATATCAAAATTAATATTGAGATGATGGATCTCATCTTATCACCCTACAGTACTGCGCATACTCCAACACATGCCCAATTTCACCTTATTAGTAGCCTTTAGGAAGACTACGTATAGTAACATCAAAGAATGATATCTTATATGTTAGTATTGCAGTGATCTTAGGCTTGAGTATCACAAGTACAATAGTCACTGATAAAACTCATTAACAATTAATATTATTTCTATTTAGTTTTGTCATGTGAGCCCGTTCAGTGATTAAGTCTCTAACAGTCACCTATATGCCTATGTTGGTGTTCTCCAACACTGATGAATATGAGATCGTCATTCTTCTCTTTCAAGATGATAGCGCATTTAATAGTCTTTCTGAATTATCATTATCTCATCATGACAATCCTATAACTATGACTTATTTGGATATCAAACTTAACTAATTTGAATTTCATCCTTTCAAGATCTCTATCATGGATCCAAGTGTATGTTTAAGAATCGGGAATCAATCAAGTAAGCAAGTAGTAATATATTCAAGCAAGTTATCATTTCTATCATAAATGATATCATGATAGACTATCTATATGCTCTAATTGATGATTTATACTATTTAAGATACATTCTTCCTAAGTGTTTAACTGATCGGATCATACGTGATTTGTTTGACAAGCATACACTTTCAAATGCAGCTAACTTATTCTCATCTTATTTACATAACCCAATCAACATTGCCAAAAGGCAAGATTGATCCTTATTAAACCTTTGTTTAAGAAGTTGTTCAAATTTAAGCTAAGTTTTTTAATTTAAGTTCAATATATATTAAAGCAGTCCTTTACAACCATGTCTAGAGTGGAAGACAACGATAAAACATAAGTCCTACAATTAACATTACAACTCTTGTAGTTTCTTGTTTTTTGTTCATAGGTTGTTTTTTGTTCATAGGTTGACTTTATCCATTTCTAATTTCCTCTACCTTGTAGTTTCTTCATATCAATTACAATATGAGATCTAAACATGTTATCTAATACCGAAGTAGAGAAATCATTAGAAAGTGATTATTCTCAATAATGAACATGAGTGAAGTATGATCATACTTTTTCAGAATAGACTCGAAGTCTAATAATCCAACTTTTCAATGCCAATTCAAACCATAATTGAAACATTTTTCATCCTTGAGGTATTATACATCTTATATTAATAATCCTTATCCCAAAACTTGAGACATTCTAACCCTTTTTATATATCCATTCATTCTAGCACATGTTCTTCAACTAATGTGTTTTTCGGTCATGCTTATACAAAATTATGTACTTGAGGTATTATACATCTTATATTAATAATCCTTATCCCAAATCACATTTAGATAAGGGATAATGTAAATAGCATATTTATTTCGTATTATCTTTAATGCCTATTGAATTAGTCACAAGTATAAAGCATTGCGGCTAATCATCTTGAAACAACACTTTGTACTTAGTGGCTTTTATTTGGCATTCACTCTTTCTAAAAGAGTGCTCATGACCCCTTAATTCTTGACATTTTCAAGGTGTTATTCTCTAAGAAAACTTCTCAACTATCTATCTCAATCCTTGAAGTTAGTCTCTACGAACTCGTATGTTTAAGAATCGAGCTCAGTGAACTATTTGCCATTTCATGCTTTCATAAGAGAATAAAAAATAAGAACATAGGTCGTTTACTAAATTATATCATTTACTAAAATTAACAGTCTCTTTAATCTTTGCTAAGCTCCCACTATTTTATTACAATCCACATCCACATTAACCTTTTATGTGAATTGAGAAAAATATTTTTCTTCTAGTAGGTAAATGACCCTCACATCGAATGTTAATGGTCTTATTTGTCCATAGCCACCCTTAATAAATATGTAATGTAGCAAAATAACTTTAACAATTACATCACATGTAACTATTTTATTTACTTCTAGAAGAACATGGTGCCACCTGTTCGTCGCCAATCATATCATTTAGTTATGCTTAACCCAAATGGTGTAATTTGGTGTCTTCCCTTATCCGAGATAAAATGTGTAAGTTGGAACATGATATCTAATCTTTGGGACACCTTTTGGGTCACATTTTAAAATTTTCAATAGCTATGGTTAACCCAAAAAATCAATAAAACACCACAAAAGTGCATGACAAAGACAAAGAAGCATTAATCGGATCTAATCAAAACTTTTGGCATGTAACCTAAGGATTTGATACCATTGTAAGTGGATGAGTCTTCTCTTATCCGGGGCAAAATGTCATTTTCAAAAAATGGTATCCAAATATCCTACCCAAATGCAACCCTTAAAAACTCTCAAGATCTTATCTAGTTTTAATCTCAACTCATGAGATCTTATATTGGAGAAAGGGAAAGATTGAAGCTTTGTTAGAAAGTTTCAAAGTAAACAATTTTCCCTCTCTCCCTCTCTCGTTGTAGCCGGTCAAGTGATTGCAAAAATCGTAGGGGTTGCTTGTGTTCCCTTTTGTACTTAACAAATTAAATAAATTAATGATTTTATCACATTTTGGGTAGTCTAGTAGTGTGGGTGTGATATGGACTTTACAAATTAAGCTAATTAATGATTTAACTCTTTAAATCAAGTTCACTATGAACGAGTCAAAATCTCTCTAATGTAGAATTCAATCGAGATCCAATCATTATTTATGTGTGTGACCGGATATGTTCTACACATTATATCGGTAGGTGAGTCCTACAATAACTTGTGGGTTTTATCCATTATATTGATTGGACCATTTGGACCTTGTAAACACTTTCAAACCCAATAGTTAATTTGATCATTTTCTAATCATCTTCCATGTCAAAAAAGGATAAAGAGACGCTATTTGAGTGATTATGAGTTGAAGGAATTGTATTCAAAGAGTCATTGAGTACAATTACATTGGAATCAAGAGGATCATTCACAAAACTCTCATAATGTTCTACCATGATTATTTATAATCAGGTTTAAGGACTGCCTTGTAATGTATCCCTCTCATTAACACGTAATTCAATGAGAGTGATAAATAGGAGCATTTATTGATACTAAAATATAATTTTAACACGTGGTAGTAACTAATAGAAAATTTGAATTGTAGATAAGGAATAAGTTGACTGACCAACAAGTTAGCCAACTAGATTAGTCGATCCACTAAATAAGTAGGCAGACCGATTGAGGATAAGTCTATTGATGTTGATTTAGTTAAATCACTTTAGACAGCCAGGGAGAAAGCAATAAAAGGGTTGGGATTGCCCAAATCGCTTGTAAATAGGGAAGTGGTTACAGTCGGTTAGCAAAAATTAATGAGTGCACTGGGTCAAAGTTAGTAGCGCACAAGTAATGGGATGACGTGACAAGTTGTTACAGTAGACTTATAACCAATATCCTCCCAGAAAAAGAATAACATAAATGCATGCCTAAAATCAAATATTCATTTACTTCCTTGGAAGCAACTAGTGGGTTAGTTAGTTGAATTCGGCCTTCGGGTTTGACTCTAAATAGCACCCAATGTCTTCATTGAAAGTGATCGAGCACTAATAAAAAAAAAACCGTCTCTTGACTATCTACATCCATTCATGGATTTATTTTCATGTATTTCCTTCATAGTGTTTATTATTCAATGTTCTAAATTTGTGATTTTCCCTTTAGGTTTTAAGACTTTATTTTGCTCTACAGGCTCTAGCTTTTGTGATAGTATTGTTCGCTCGTTCAATGATCGATACCTCTTAACTTTTGTATTGTCATTAGGATTAATCATAGTTTTTCTTCTCTTGCTCAGTAGGTGTAATATCTAAAAATGGGTTAACCCTAGAGTTGTTTGGCCAGCTTCAACCATTTGTTTATTTAGTTAGATTCCTTTTCCTTTCAAAACTTTTATTTTCAAGTTTGTTCATTTTAAATATTTTTATATTTCTAGCATGCTTGCATACAAAACAACATACCTTACTATCCTTATTGCCTATATGCGCTCCACTGGGGTCAAGATGTGCAGTTTTATAAAACTAGCATCAACATGCTTATTATGGTGTCTTGGACCCTTTTGGTTATAAGCTGGATAAAATTTATGTGAGTTTTCAAATCCTCAGTTTGTTAAGGCTAAACATCATTATTTTACCCAGTGTCTATTAAGCCCAAGAAATCCATTTGATCCTCAGTCCAAGGGGTTGAACAGATCTGTAAGGTTGGGATAACCTTTTTGTTCGTTAACATCAAATTAGTCAAAGCAGTGTTAGGATTTCAAAGTTGAGAGCAAAAAGCAAAACACACTTTATTTTCTGGTAAATTTTGCTTATTTGTCAAAATGCAAGTTTTTCATTTCATTAATACTTAATAAGGAGATGATTATAAATCAGAACAATTACTAAAGTTAAGGTAAACTAAGATATCTCTAATCAACTAAGATTAGAAGTTACAATACTAGATTAGATATTACAAAAGTGCTAAGTACAATAAAGCACACAAAACTAGCAAAAAAGTTATTTCTATAAAAATAGCAAAGGGCAAATAGCTGTTACTATAAAAATAGCTTTTGGTTTTGTGCTAAAACACCAAAAGTGAGATGATGGACTTTGGCATGCTTGATCTCTAAGCTTGAGATCCAACCAACTTAAACAAATTTGCTTGAGGTCAGAGCAGCTTCATTTGAAGTCAAATATGCACCAAAACAGAAAACTTCACAAGGCCAAAATCAATAAAACAGTAAAAGCAAGATTAGGCTTTAAGTTGAGTTTTAATAACCCGATCACCTTCAAACCAATTGCAATAAGTCATAAATGATGAGAGAAAGCTAATGTAATAGGAGTCAATATATTTGGATTAGGAAGTCAAAAAGTTAATGTTTTTGGCTAATTTCCAATTTTGAAGTCATTAACCAAACAAGCAATATTCAAACACTCCTCCTTGAATGTCTTGTGAGTGACTCCCAATAATATGTCATTATGTTATTATGTTAGAAATAGCGATTTTCCCACATAGTTAATTGTGTGACATACTTGACAGATTCCCAAGTTTTAGTATGTTTTTCTAGAACTAGAACAAGTGTTCTCTATTTTTTTATTCCTCCACTGTCATTTACACTTGAAACCAATCAACATAATCAAACATGAAGTGGATTATGTAATACTTGAAAGGAGCTGCCAATATGGTCTTGGCATATGGTTAGTGGAAAGATGTTAAGGGAAAAATAATCGCTTATGTCGACTCAGACTATGTCAGAGATCTTGATAAGCGAAGGTCATTCATCGAGTATGTCTTTCACTCTTTGCAAATGTAGCTACTAATTGGAAAGCAATTCTACAATCTCTTATTATTGCTTTGTCTACCACTAAAGTAAAGTATGTTGTCGCAGTGGAACCAATAAAGGAAGTTATCTAGTTATAGGGTTTTTTCAATGAACTAGGAGCATGCACTTAGAATCATGATGGAGATCATGCTCAGCGAGATCCAAGCCAGCTTAAATCTATAATCCAAATTGTTCATAGAAATAGAATTGTCATGATGGGATAATGGTAACCTAGAGGGACTATTACATGCTCTACCTTCTTTGGAAGAAGAGTGATGTATTCATAATAATCGATATTGGAGAATATCAGGATAGGCATATAGGTGAATAGTACACTTAATAAATGAATGTGATCACTTGAAAAAACCTCATTGGTAATTATATTAATTGTTAATAAGTTTTGTTTGATGACTATGGTATCTGTGATACTCAGACTTGAGATGACATCAGTACTTGCATATGGGATATCATGCTTTGATATCATTCAACTTAATCCTAGCCATGTGTCATGGACTGCCTTACTTGATAGTAAAGGTGGAGGAGGCTTCACGGAAGAGTTTAGAAACTTCTAGACTTCTCTAGGATTCTCTAGGGTTTCCTACACAGTTGTGGAATTCTCTAGAACCTTGTACATTCTTCTAATCCCTTGTAGAATAGTAGATATTTGTATGGAAGTCTCTAAAAGATAGATCGTAGCCATTATATCGAGTTGATCTTAACAATTCATTTCAAGTTGGGGGTCTATATAAGGAGGAGTCCTCCTCATTTGTAAATTATCCTAAAAAATACTAGTATTCTAGCAATACAAAGAGTTCTTTATTCTCTCTAGCTTAAGTTTTCTTCTAAGTCTTCAAGCAAACCTCTTAGCAACGTTCGGCTAGGCTGACTTGGTTACTCGGAGGAGTGTCAAGTGCTGCACGGAGCGTCTAAGTTCGGGGTGAAACTTTACACACGTGACAGTTGGTATCAGAGCCAAGGTCGTACATGAGGGTGTGAAGTGGTTCAATTCTTGCCAAAGCTTTGTGTGGGTGAAGATCTTGTGAAACAAATGGCTAGCGGTGGTTCTAACATTTTTTACCCAATTGAAGGAGAGACAAGGCGAGAAAATGTTAAGGGTGGAGGAAAGCAAAAGCAGCGAGAGCCATCTTGAGACATGCTTGCATCATTGGAGAACTGTGTTCTCAAGTTAAAGAATACTATAGTGAGGCAAGGCAATGTGATGGAGAAGACAGTGGAACAAGTAGCGGATTTGGCGATGGCTAACTAAGGAGGTGAACTTCAAGAGGGATTCCAAGCATCATTGGATAGGATTGTCACCACAATCCAAGAGGAGATGAGGGCTCTCCAAGCCAATATGGATGCTTCTCTAGCGGAAGTGCACGAGAGGATACAGATCATCGAGACGAATGTGTCACTCTATAAATATAGGGTGTCTAGGGACAATTTCGATGCTCCTCTTGCACCAAAGGTGGACGTGCCTCGACCCAAGACCTATGCAGGAGCTAGGAAGGGAAAGGAAGTAGAGAACTTTCTATAGAGCTTGGAACTCTACTTCAGGAAAATAAGGATCACGGATGATGAAGAGAAGACAGACACGGTACCTCTCTATCTTACCAACACCACAGCACTACGGTGGAGAAGATTGAGCGGGATATGAGCGAGGACTCTTCGAGATGACAAGGTGGGACGAGTTCAAAGAGGCCTTCAGAGCGCAATTTTGCCCAAGGAATCTCAAAGATGAAGCACGAGGTAAACTTCGTCACCTCACTCATAAGTCTAGTATTTCTGATTATGTGAATGAGTTTTCAGAAATATTGTTGGAGATCCCATACTTCCCGAAAAAGGAAGCCAAATTTGCCTTCATAGAAGGGTTAGCGCCTTAGGCCAAGCAAGAGTTGAAGAGGAGAAACATTCAAACTCTCAAAGCCGCAATTGAGGAGGCAGAAAGCTTGACCGAGTATAGGCGGGAGGATAAGCCCAAGAGTAGTCACTGGGGTGACAAAGGCAAAAGTTGGGGAGCCACCAAGAGTAGCTTCAACAACCGCAATGAGGGAGCGGGTAAGCCCTTTGGAGGGAAGGGTTTTGGCAAGGGTGTGGGGGAGACATCTAAGGCCAAGATGTTGAAGTGCTTCTTGTGCGAAGGACCGCACATGGTTTGAGATTGCCCGAAGAAGGCGAACCTCACCGCACTCAAAAGAGACGGGGAGTTGGAAGAAGAGGTGAGTATGAGGTCACTTCGACTCTTTGGTACACTCAAGGCCAAGGTCGTCGAAGGGCCTAAAGTGCCAAAGAAGGGATCCATGTATGTCGGGATAGACGTTGTGGGGAGGCAACTCAAAGCTTTAGTGGATTTAGGAGCAACTGATAATTTCATCAAGGTCGACGGTAAGGAAAAGCTCGGTCTCAAGTTAGCCAAGTCGACTGGCTTCATCAAGGCAGTCAACTCAAAAGCATTGCCAATCACGGGATAGCTGATGCAAAGACCAAGGTGGGACAATGGTCAGGAGTCATAAAGTTCATAGCCATTCCGATGGATGACTACGATGTGGTGCTTGGGCTAGATTGGAAAGATCGTGTAAAGGCTTGTCTTATGTCTTATGCTAATTCAATTATGATTATGGATGTTGATTCTCCTTGCATGGTCCCGGTCGAGAGAGAGAGATGGTTGGGGATCAAGGTGTTGTCTACTATGCAACTATGCAAGGGATTAAAGCGGGAGGAAGAGACCTACCTTGCAGCTTTAAAGGTGGACGAGGGCGAGCCATCTAAGGAAAGGGAGATTCCGAAAGAAGTGCAAGGAGTACTTCAGGAGTTCCTAGATGTTATGCCACCGGAATTCCTAAAGAAGCTTCCACCTATAAGGGAGGTGGATCACAAACTAGAGTTAGTAGAAGGAGCAAAGCCACCAGCCATGGCACCTTATCGCATGGCACCACCCGAGTAAGAAGAGTTGAGGAAGCAACTCAAAGAGATGCTCAAAGCGGGGTTCATTTGGCCATCTAAAGCTCTGTATGGTGCACCTATACTTTTCCAAAAGAAGGTGGATGAGTCTTTAAGGTTGTGCATCTACTACCAAGCACTCAACAAGCTCACGGTGAAGAACAAATACCTAATTCCTCTCATGCGGATTTGTTCGATCAACTTAGGAGTGCAAGATACTTCTATAAGCTAGACTTGTGATCGGGGTATTGGCACGTCAGGATAGCGGAAGGGGATGAAGATAAGACCGCTTGTGTGACGTGGTATGGTTCTTATGAGTTCCTAGTGATGCCTTTCGGCCTCACTAATGCACCGGCCACATTTTGTATACTGATGAACAAGGTACTTGCTCCATTCCTTGACAAGTTTGTGGTTGTTTATCTTGATGATATTGTTGTGTATAGTCACACCTTGGTGGACCATATTGGGCATTTGAGGAAGGTTTTCCAAGCCTTGAAGGAGAACGAGCTATATGTTAAGAAGGAGAAGTGCTCATTTGCACAAGAGGAGGTGCATTTCCTTGGCCATAAGATCTAAGGAGGGCGGATCATGATGGATGTAGCCAAGATTCGAGCCATACAAGAGTGGGAACCTCCGACAAGGGTGATGGAGTTGTGGTCTTTCTTGGGCCTCACTAACTACTATTGACGGTTCATCAATGGGTATTCTAACATCACTACTCATTTCACAGACATGCTAAAGAAAATAAGGACATGGAAGTGGGGGCCCAAGTGGCAGAAGGCATTCAATCGGTTAAAGAAGGCAGTCATAAAGGAACCCATCCTAACCCTTCCCGACTACACCAAGCCATATAAGGTGCAGACCGATCCCTCGGACTTTGCCAATGGGGGAGTATTGATGCAGGAAGACCATCTGATTGTATACAAGAGTCAAAAGCTTAATAATACCGAGAGACGGTATACGGTGCAAGAAAAGGAGATGACGGCGGTCATTCATTGCCTTCGGACATGGCAACATTACTTGCTAGGGTCAAAGTTCGTAGTGAAAATGGACAATATTGCCTCGAGTTACATTCAAACCCAAAAGAAGTTGTCACCTGAGCAAGCACGGTGGCAAGATTTTCTTTTGGAGTTTGACTATATATTAGAGTATAAACCGGGGAAGGCCAACCTATTCGTAGATGCTTTGAGCCATAGAGCGGAGTTAGCAGCCATAAGTTGGCCCGAGTGTCCGATGTTTGATAGGATCAAGGAAGGCATAGAGCAAGATCCTCTGGCAAAGAATCTTATGGAGTACGCTAAGGAAGTCAAGACTAGACGATTTTGGCTCAAAGATGGTTTATTATACACCAAGGGCGAGTGGGTGTTCGTGCCAAGATGGGGAAATCTTCGGTAGGAAATCATAAAGGAATGCCATGATTCAAAATGGGCAGGACATCCGGGCATGCATCACACAATGGCGCTCATCGATGATGGGTATTATTGGCCACATATGCGGAATGATATAGAAGCCTATGTGAAGACTTGTCTGGTGTGCCAACAAGACAAAGTTGATCTACACCAACCAGCAGGATTGCTAGAGCCACTTCCCATTCCAGAGCATGCTTGGGAGAGTGTCTCCATGCATTTCATTACGTGCCTCCTGAAGTCGAAAGGATACAGGACAATCATTGTGGTGGTGGATCGATTCTCTAAGTATGCAGTGTTCATCCTAGCTTCTCCTGATGTCACTGCCGATGAGACGGCTCGGTTATTCCTAAAGCATGTAGTTCACTAGGGTGTGCCGATGAGATGGCTCGGTTATTTCGATGAGACAGCTTTGGGGTGTGCCCCAAACCATTATGAGCGACCGAGACCCACGGTTCACTAGGAGATTTTGGACGGAGTTATTCAAGTTATTTGGGTCAGACTTGAACTTCTCCATGAGTTTTCATCCTCAAACCGACGGCCAAACGGAGAGGGTGAATGAGTTGTTGGAGCTTTACTTGAGACACTACGTGAGTGCCAACCAAAAGGATTGGGCCAAGTTATTAGACATAGCGCAATTCTCCTACAACTTACATCGACATGAGTCAACAGGGAAGAGTCCTTTCGAGCTTGCCATAGGTCACCAACCATTGACTTCAAATGCAGTAGCGTTGAACTACACGGGAAAGAGTCCGGTGGCATACAAATTTTCCAAAGGACTATAAGAAGAGATAGACGTGGCTCGTGCCCACTTGAGAAAGGCATCAAAGAAGATGAAGAAGTGGGTCGATCTTAAGCGAAGGGCAGTGGAATTCCAAGAAGGAGATCGTGTCATGGTGAAGCTCTTGCCTCAACAATTCAAGTCGTTGAGGGGCCGTTCAAGATCATTCAATGAGTTGGCAAGGTCTCCTACAAGCTCGAGTTACCTTCGAGGTTGTGGATTCATCCAGTGTTTCATGTGAGTCTCTTGAAGCCTTATCAGGAAGACAAGGATGAACCTAGTCGACGGGTGTCCAAGCGGGCACCAACAGCGGTGGTTACTTCTTATGACAAAGAAGTTGAAGAAATCCTCGCGAATAGAATCATGAGGAAGCGAGGCGTGCCGAGCTATAAGGAATACCTCATTCGATGGAAGGGAGTCCTGGAGAATGAGGCTAGTTGGGAGCACGAAGACTTGTTGTGGCAGTTCAAAGACCTCATTAAGCGATTTGAGCTTGAACGGATGATGGGGCATCACCCGAATAGGTGGGGGAGCGTGTCACGGACTGCCTTACTTGATAGGAAAGGTGAAGGAGGCTTCACGGAAGAGTATAGAAACTACTAGACTTCTCTAGGATTCTCTAGGGTTTCCTACACACTTTTGGAATTCTCTAGAACCTTGTACATTCTTCTACTCCCTTGTAGAATAATAGATATTTGTATGGAAGTTCTAAAAGATAGATCGTAGCTATTAGATGGAGTTGATTTTGACCATCCATTTCAAGGTGGGGGTCTATATAAGGAGGAGTCCTCCTCATTTGTAAATTATCTTAAAAAATACTAGTATTCTAGCAATACAAAGAGTTCTTTATTCTCTCTAGCTTAAGTGTTCTTCTAAGTCTTCAAGCAAACCTCTTGGCTCGGTTAGGCTGACTTTGTTACTCGAAGGAGTGTCAAGTATTGCACAGAGCGTCTAAATTCGGAGTGAAACTTTACGCACGTGACACAAGGGTTACTAAAGGATGAACAATTAATCATGTGTTTTTGTACGTGAAGTCTGTAGGGTGATAAAATGAGGTCCATCACCTCTATATTGAAGAATATTGTTCTATGAATAATATAACTTATGTAATGAAAAAGTAGTATGATATGCAAAGAGTTTATGTAAATCCATTGTCCTATTGCATAAGGGTTTATATAATTCATAAGGATAATCTATTAGGGTTTAACATGTAATCATGCCCTAAGATTATCTAGAACCATGAATAGATGGAAGGATTAATTTGGTATGGTAATAGTAATATATGGTTCCTTCTGGAGTTCCTCGTACTTCTCATTACATGGATAGCCCATACACCTTGCTAGAGGCCAATGTAGGTTTGCTAGTTTGAGTTATTTGATCATAGAAGATGATCATATTAACTGTTTGATTTCAAAGTGATTTCAAGGTTTAAATGGTCCATTCCTTAAAATACATAAAACCCGCAAGTTGATGTGGGGGCTCACCTACCGTCTTAATGTAAAATCTATTTGGTAACACATATAAATGTTGATTGATCTTAGTTGAATTCTAAACTGGAGAAATTTTGACTTGTTCATAATGAGCTTGAAGTTAAGGAGTTCAATCATTAATTAGTTTAGTTTGTTAAGTCTAAGTCACACCTGCACTATTAGCATATACAAAGTCTATTTTAGATTTAATCTGAAATGGAATAATTAATTAAAAAAATATTAAATTGACAAAATAAATTAATTAAATGGAGATTTAATGATTTTATGGTCAAAGAATACTTCTTAGGTAAAAAGGAAGTATGGTCGATCATTAAAGTGTTGTTAATGAGCCTAAATGGGCCAAAGTGGAAAGGCTAAAATTAAAGTTTCTATTTTACTAGGTAAAATTGACATTAATTTGTAATATTAAAGTTTGTCTTAATTCAGTATCTTGGGAATTAAAACGGACTTTCCGGAACCCCAACATGAGTTAAAAGTTAAGAAATCCTTGGAGGCTGAAGTTGGGCTTAGCCCAAGAGCATGTATCCTTTATAAAAGGATCACAAGGAAACCCTAGGGGTTCCAGCCTTCCTTGGCTGCAATATCAAAAGAGAGAAAGGAAAAGAGTGATTTTCTTTATGGAAAAATGGTCATCCTATTTTCTCTTGACTTTTTCTCTAAGGAACTTTCTCAAGAGTTGAGATTGAACCATGAAATCACTTAGAAATTTGCAACCGTGTGGATACATGTTAGGGGCTAGGTGATAGCTTGAATCAGCAATGAGGTGGCAGCGATGGTGGTGCTGGCCGACGGCTCGGCTTGGATTATAGTGGAGAACCGTCCGGCTCTTGGAGGAGTTTTGTTGCTCGGTATAACTTCTCTTCTTTCTTTAATCCTTATTTTCGCTTTTGGACTCTATTTAGTTAAGAAATAAAAATGAACTAGGATTCTAGGATGTTATAAACATAGTATGCTTCCTATGATCTTGAGGTTTATGGTTGAGTCGGATATGGGTACCATTTTTTGAAAATGGCATTCTACCCTGAATAAGCAAATACTCATCCACTTATAGTTGTACCAAAGCCTTCGGTTACATGCCAAATTTTTTTGTTGGATCCTATCAATGCTTCTTTCTCTTTTTTATGCATTTGTGTGGTGTTTTATGGATTTTTTGGGTTAAAAATAGTTGCTTAAAATTTTTTGAATGTGACCGCAAATGATGTCCTGGAGATTAGATCTCGTGTTCTATGACCTAGAAAAGGAATTCACTCTACACAGAATGTGGGCGACGGCCGACCGCCGTGCATGCTGTCGCTTACCGGCATGCATGTGGCAGCCACGGCTGCCCATGGGCTGTGATGTTGAAGGGCCCTGTTGGGCAGCGTGGGTCCTTCTTTCCCAAAAGGTTTATGGGTAATTTCCAATCGAAAGAAATGGGCTTGAATTGAGCCCAATATGCTTGACATTTTAATTTCTGAAGCCTGGAATGTTTGGAAACTTTGTTTATAGATTGACATGAAGATTTTAATAGTTGCCAAAGTTATAAACTTTTAAATTTCAAATGAATTAGTGTTGGAAACAATTCATGGGAATTTAGAGTATTCAACTTGAAACATTAGGTATATCAATGAAAGTTGTAAAGTTTTAATTTTTATGAGGATTGAAATACCTGAATTGGAAAGTCATACTTAATCAAGAAAACTAGTAACTATAAAGATATCTCTAAAGTGTTAGGGAAATATATAATTTGATAGTTATACTAGTGTGGTCAAATAATCCATAGACATGATTTGCTTGATTAAAGAGTTAATCATACAAGTCAAGATTTAAATTTTATATAAATATATCTAAAACTAGCATGACAAGACCTTGTTTGATCAGGTGTTGAGAGTAAACATGCATGAATGATATGATGTGTGCATGAATGATTCAATGTAGATTCTCGTTTTATTAAAAATTAAATAGATTCATATGTGCAAAGAGATATCTTAATGAGACCACAAAATAATAAGTCCCTTCTTGATTAGCTTAAGCTTGTCAGCTATCTAAGAAAGTCTTACATAGTGCCTTCTGAAATGTTACAATGAATTTGATATTAATCATTCACTTAATAGGCTATGTACACATAAGGGTTAATTAATATGTGAGTTCATTTATTTATTAAATGCATTAGATGCAGTTGATCACAATAGTCCAACTATATTCGCCTATGAACACATAGGGTATATTAGTTCAAGTAGTTGTTATGTCATAAGAACGTTTTTGGTTAAGCTTACCTAGAAGACATGGTTGGCTACAGACAAGTTAGACCATTGAAAGTGTATGTCCGTCAAGCCAATAGGCGCTTAGCCAATAGGGTGGCCGATCTCACAAACAATGGTGTTAATAGAACACCATGATGATTGCATAGGCACTTAGTAGAGACTAAGGATGTTAAATGTGATACTTAGATAATTCTCAATGGTAATTAATATTGACTGTTAATGAGAATTATCTACTGACTATTTTACATGTGATCCTCAGGCATGAGACACCATGGTTTCCTTGACTAGTAGAGTTCATACTATGATATCATTCCAATTAGCCCTAGCCATAGGTAATAACGAGGTGAACCGTTGGGTATGAAGTATTGTGCGAGAAAGATTATGAGGAGTCAAGATAGAATCCATCACTTCCGCATTTGGAATAAGGTCCAAGAAATCTTTGCAAAGTGTATGATTTGAAAGGAGTTTCAATAAATTCATTGTCGATGTTCAATAAAGGTATAATGATCCATATGATTTGTTTATTAAGGTTTAATAGTTAAATCATGCCCTATGATGAATTGGTATATATTGGTGAGATAGAAAGATTGTTATTGTAAGTATACAATAGTCATAAACAGGTTCTTTTGGAAGGTGGTACTTTTCATCTCCTCCTTGATAGTTCTAACACTTTGCTATAAATCAATCTTGATTTAGAGGTTTGAAGTTAAATAATCATGAGATGATTAAGTTAAATATTTCATTTAAAAGGTTATTTTAAATTAAACAAAATTAATTTGGGATTAACTAAAATCATAAATGGGTTTATGAAATCCTCTTGCTAGCATGATGTAGAACATAACTAGCTACACACATAAGGTTCGGAGTAATACAATTAAAGTTTCATAGGAGAAAATAGGAAAATAGACTAAAATTATTTTATGGAAAAATGATAGTTTGACTTATAGTTTGACTATTTTATGAAATCCTCTTGTTAATCTAAGTTCATGCAACTTTACTAGCATAACTAAGTGTGGCATTTAATTAATTAAAAATTAATGTTACATGGGAACTTTTTGTTAGTTATAAAAAGGTCCTAGAGATTCATAATTAACAATTAGATATTAAAAGGTTAATGGGCCGAATCATTAATTAGATTTTCATGAGCCAAAATTAATCAAAGGGTTGTATTTTAGCCCATCTCGCTTTTCTATTTTAAGGCAATGAGTTTAGGAAAGTATGACCTAAAAAGAAGAGATAGACTTTTCCCTTGCTTTCCCTGAGCTTATTATCTCATGAGTTGATATCTTAAGTAGAAAGTTAACCCTGCAAAACAAATTATGTGGACTAGAGTTAGAGTGCGAACACGTGGGTGTCTCCCCATCCTAATAAGAAGATTTTTATAATCAAGAAGAGATGTATTCTTTTTCCCTAAACCTTGGTTTAATATTGAAGGGATTTACTATGCATTCTGTAAAATAGATTATGCATGATATAGTTGATGTATGATCGATCTGGATAGAAACAGTGCATGCTAGGGTGTGATCCGAATAAAAATTTAAATATTTCTTCCATTGCATTTATTTTATTATATCCATGCCACATTACCTAACAATTATTATCTCATAGAGGAAAATAAAGGACTAGCATGTGATGCAGCTGCGAAAGTTGTTTCTCTACCTTATATATTTATTATGATTGGTTACGAACACATGGGATGATAATATTCTATATAGGGATCCTTTACTCATTAGGAAAAAAGAGATTTTCCCGATCTGCCTAAGAGGATGAAGTTGGATTGTAATAAAATAGTGGGAGACCAACTATGATCAACTAGACTCTTACTTTTAGTTCTTGATGTAGTTTACTAAGTCGCTTATGTTTTTATTTTGTTTATTATTTTTAAACAGCCAAGACGAATAGTTTGTTGCTTCAATCATGGAACAAAATAAGTTACTTGGAACTACCTATAGAGATTGACATAGACAACTGAGAATAGTTCTCAAACATGAAAAAATTCCTAATATTCTTATCCAAGGTGTCATGATTGCTCCCTTGGAGAGAGCAAGTGCCAATGAGAATGCCACTTGTGTTAAATAGTTGATCCAAGTTGACAAGGAGGTGAAATTATTGTATTTGTGTCTATGTCAAATGAGCTTCAAAGGCAATACGAAAAGGTGCATGCCATAAGGATTATTGACTACCTAGATGTCATCTGAGGTGAAGATAGTCAAATCTAGAGGTATCACACTTCGAAGGTGCTATTTTGAACTACAATTACCAAGGGAATTCCCGTTGGGGATTATGTCCTTAAACTAATTGGACTCAAAGAGAAACTAGAAAGTCTAGGTTTTGGGATGGACTATGAGCTTACAAATGATTTGATCAATCAATCGCTTCCCAAGTCCTAGTTGTTTGTTTTTGTAACAACCACATGAATAGGTTAATACCTACTCGTCATGATTGCAAGAATGAGTTGCTCATCAGAAGTCACCAAATCATGAAAAGTGAATACAGTTTTGAGAAATGAAGCAAGGTTGTACTTCTTAAGGCAAAGAAGGTCATAAGTAAGAAAAAAAAAATTAAGGAAGGAAAAGTTTTTCATTGTGGTGAGACCGGCCATTGGAAGTGTAATTATAAGACTTATCTGGCTTCTCTTCTAAAGAAGAAGCAAGAAGAGTCTTCGAGAATGATTCTAACTAAAGTTTGTTTTAGCAATATTTCTACTTCGGTATTAGATACCGATTAAGGAGCTCATGTTAATATATGGGCCCTAAGAAGTAGAAACAAAGCTTGAAGAAAATGCATAAGCATTTTCTACAAATGGGAAATGGAGCAAATATTGTAACATTAGCAGTAGGCATTTTACTTTTATCTTATCTTACCATTTTATAATTTGTGTAAGGACTTTACAAAATTCAACCATTACATTTTTTTAGGATTGTTGAAAAGATTTATAACTTTTATGGTTTATCTATTGGGAAATGGTTCCTTTAATTGGTTTCCATATTTATTAAAGTAGATAAGATAAAATTAGCATGAATCAAATTTAAGAAACAAAAGTTTGATACATATCAAACTAACACTCAGCTTCAATCGATTAAATATACTAAAATGATAAGAATATGTAAATTGTGTAATAATGGATGTTTTGATCCATTTTGATTTTGAATCAAAATCAATTTGGCAAAGCTTAGATACACTTGGAATGATCAAGAGTATAGGTTCTTGTGAAGTTCCTTGAACTTCTCATTATATGGGTGACCCATATGTCTTGCGAGCAGCCAATATTGGTCTAGTGGCTTAGAGTTAATTAATCATGTATGATGATTGGGTTAATTATTTAATTTAAAAGAGGTTTCGGGATTCAAATGTTTAATCATAAGAATGAATAAAACCCACAATTTGTTTGGGGCCCACATGCGGGCATAATGTAGAACATTATGGGTCATACACATAAAGGATAATTGGATCGATGCTAAGATCTTAACTTGGAAAATTTGACTCATTCTTAGAAACTTGATTTAAGAGTTAAATCATTAATTAGTTTAATTTCTTAAGTCTAGATCGCACCTGTAGTATTAGCTTATCCAAAGTGTGATTTAATTTGAAACTAATAATTAATTAGAAAAATATTAAAGTGTCAAAATATGTTTAATAAATGGAGAGAGAATAAATTGAAAGTCAAACAATGGGTCAAAGGGAAGATCTAGTTGGATATTAAGGTATTAATAAGTCAAACTGGGCCTATGGGAAGGGCCAAAATTAAACATTCTGACTTTACTAGATAAAGGTTGAATTTAATTTGGAAATTTTTGTTGATTTTAATTTTTAGGAAACTGAGAGTTAAAATGAACAGCAAAACCCGAACACTAGTTTAAAGGATACCCAGCTTTAGAAGCCCACTTGAGCCTAGGGCCCAAGACTAATATTAATCTCTTATAAAATGAGCATTAGAAATCCTAGGGTTCCAAGCCTAAGTGTGACACCTATAGTGAGAGAGAGACCGTGTGTTCTTCATTTTTTCTCTAAGAAACTCATTCCCTTCCAAGTGATTTGGATCTCATGAACTAAGAATGAAATTAGAGAAAATCATTAAGTTGTCATCTATTTGGATACCGACTGAGATCAGGTGACGGTTTCAGATCCAACCAAGAAGGGAAGTGGTGTGGTGGCCGGCGGCTGGAGCGGTTTGAAAAGGGTGGAAAATCGACTGTTTTTCGGAGGATGATTAACTCAGTACAATACTTCCCTCTCTACTTTTTCTCTTAGTACAATTTCTAGTTGTTGGCATTCTAGGATTGTAAACCAGATCATCTAGTTGCGAAAGTATTGCATACAATTCAAGATCTTGAGAAATTGGTTGAATCGGATATCCAGAAGATATTTTTCAAAAATGGCATTACGATAAGCGAAGATTCACCGATTTCCAATGGTATCAGGGCCTCAGGTTGTATGCTGAAATGTTTGGTTGTGTTTGATTGATTTATATATGCTTGTGTTGTGCTAATTTTTGTGTTTTTCATAGGTTTTTAGTGAAATGAATAGTTGCTCGAAATTTTTTAAAAGTGACCTGGAAAGTATTCCAGAGATGAGATATCAGATTCATGACCCAAAAAAGGGAAAACCTGTTGCTGGGAATAAGTGGGAGCCTTAGCTCCATTGCCACCACCACCACCACCACCACCGTGTGAGGAAACCAACTGCTATAGATGGCACCATATTATGGCATACATGTGGCAGCCCCTGCCACATGCCAACAACAGTGTTGAGGTGGCTGCCACGACAAACCTCTTGGGTGATGGTGGATTCCCTTTTTCCGAAAATGATGATGGGTGGGCATCACTTGATTCGGATGGGTTGAAATTGGGCCCAATGTGTTTAACACGTTGAATTGAGCTTGGTTTGGGCCATTCGTTTCAAGAGATGCTTAAATTTCAGAAATACCCGGATTATCCAAGAAATTAAATTAATGGAATTTAATCTTTCTGGATTACTTATAAGAAAGTATAAATTAAAATCGATTTAAATTGAAATTGATTGGCTTAGACATTAAATGTTGCATAAGATACAATGTGTTAATTCCCATGAAATTAAATTTGATTGCATATTCTATAAAAGTATAGAGAAAAATAAAAGAGTCTGCATATGGTATTTATCAACTTAGAGAAAACCTATGATAGAGTTCCTAGGCAATTAATAAGGTCCTTACTTGGAAGGAGAAATATGTCCTAATGTTATATCGAGATCATTAAGGATATCTATAAAGGTACTATAAATAGTGTTAGGTCAGTAGGTGGGATGTCTAGTGAATTCCTTATTATAGTAGGACTTCATCAAAAGTCAGCTTTAAGTCCATACCTATTTGTGTTAGTTATGGATGAGTTGACAAAACATATTCAGGATAAGATATCCTAGTGTATGTTATTTGTAGATGATATCGTCTTAATAGATGAAACTAAAGGTGTTAATCACAAATTAGATAGGTGGTGTGAGACTTTAGAAAGTCGCGGTTTTAAATTAGCCGTTAAAAAATTGAAATATCTCGCTTGTAAATTTGGTCCCGAGGCTTGAAGTAAGGTTAACCCAATTGAGATTGATGGTAGGAAGTGTTGGAAATCAGCAGTTCATAACCACGCAGTAAAAGCGAACAATCGGTCTCAGTGAATAGCAAAACTTTTCTAAAAACATTTTTGCGATCCTTTTATATACATATAAATTAATCTACAACTATACGAAGATGTCATACATTTGCCTTACTGGAATCGATCGTCAAGACTCACAATATGACGTGTATGGGCATGTAGAGATGACAAGGTTTTCTTTCCATTTTTCTCTTAGAAAAATCTCTACCAGAAAAAATCTCTTAAAAAAAGTTCTTAATTTAATTAGGATAAGATGTATTTATAGAACTCTATTACCAGTTTTGATTAATTTAAACTTTTTAAAGTAATTGAATTAATAATTCAAAGATGATAATCAAATAATATATTTGATATGATTAAATCTTTTCAAATCCTATTTAAAATAGAGTTTTAATGTATTTTAAATCATATCACCATTTTGGTGATATATTTGATAAGATTAAATCTAATTTAAAATAAAATCTTATCATATCATCTTTTAATGATATATTTGATTTAATCAAACTTATTTAAATATTATTTAAAATAGAATCTCATCTAATTCAAATCTTCTTTAAATTTTAAATTAGTTTCTTAAACTAATCTAAATTTAATTTTACTTAATTTTAACATTAAATTAATATTTCATATCAATTTAATATTTTCCATAACATATTCAATTCAAAATCAAATATATTAATATTTAATTTATTAATTTCGAATTTCACATTTAAATAAATCTTTTAATTAATTAATTCTTAATTAATTAATTAACACCAATTATCTCATAATTATGAATTTACCCCAGAAAACTATTTTCTTGCAAATAAGTTCTTTTCAACCTATGTCACTCTTATCCTATACAGTATTTTATAGAGGCGACCTAGGACCATGAACCTATAATTTCAAGCTCCAATAAATTAGATTATTGATCAAACTCTTGAATCTAATAAATCTAAGTTATTAATCCCAATATTATTCCACTAAAAATATGATATTGCACTCTCACAATTATAGAACATATTTATTAAGTAATCTCTAGTAGTCCATTGATATAATCATTTCATGCATTCAATCCTCTAAAAATTGATTCATAATTAGAACTAGTCAAAATTACCGTTTTACCCCTCTAAAGATCTTTATCCTTAAGTATCATTAATTCACTAGTGAACAGTCAATTTATAACTTGATTATAAATTTGAGCTCAAAACCATTCAGATCTAGAATTAACCCTTTAGGAAACCAATATACAGTCTTCTATGGAGACGGTTTGGATTCAATATCTATAAATCATGTTTCCAGCCATTAATCCCAACAAATCTTCAAAATAAAAGTCTTTAGTCTAATTATACCAACAAACCAACAAGTGAATCAAAAGATCCAATTGACATAAACAGGAGTTCATGACTATTTAAGATTCAGATTGATCTGCATATATGATCATCGATTGATATAAATATAATTTTTTATGGTAAACGGTATTTTAATAAAGAATTAATTCATATCGTCTTATCTTATATAATCCAATTATATAAAGCACATCTACTAAGATGTCTATCTACATCAGTGATTCAGATCTAGATCACATGTATTCATAATACTAGTGGACCGTAGTAGCAACCACTAAATTAAAGATTCCATACTTTAATATGTTGCAGACAATTTAATTCATTATCTATAATCTTAATCCTTTCGTACTAATACAAGATTATAGTCACATTAATGAATTTGAAATTTTCTAATATTTATTCATATTATTTGATAATAATATATTCACAACAATTATATAGAAAAATGTCACTTTTATTAATTTCATTAAAACAATTCTTATATTACATGTTTTCACGGCATCATGCCAAATAGGGAGGTCCTAGAGTAACGTTTTTCTATTTAGGGTCTATTATCCAAAAGATTGTAGATATTCATGAGGATATAGACCATAGGATTAAAGTAGGTTGGATGAAATGGAGGATGACATTAGAAGTCTTATGAAATAAAAGGATGCCTGCGAGATTAAAAGAAAAGTGTTACAAGACGATCGTTCGACCAACTATATTCTATGGTTCGAAGTATTGGGTCACTATGGGATAATAACATATGCATAAGATCACAGTAGAAGATATGAATTTGTTAAGATAGATGTGTGGTGAAACACGAAATGATAGAATTAGAAATGAAAAAATTTCGCATAGGTATATCTCTTATAAAGCATAAGATTAGATAGAGACGTCTAACATGGTTTGGTCATGTATAGAGGCAACCAAACTTAGCCCTGGTTTGACAAATTTTGGATTGGTAGGGAAGTGAAGGGTGTAGACGGAGGGGTAGGCCCTTGAAAACGTGGATGAAAGTGGTAAAAGAAGATATTATAGATCTTGGATTATGTGATAATATGTGGGAAGATTGCACAACTTGAAGAACAAATATCCGTATAGCCGACCCTAAAAATAATGTTGATAATGATGATTCTGTCAAAGTATGACAGTCATTTTAAATTATAGATGTTGATTTGAAATTTTGAATTGATTATTGTATGCTTGAATCTCTTGATTTAAAAAGAGTTTTAAATTGGGAGAAGTTTTCCAATAATTAAAAGTTTTCAATGAGTTTAAAATTGGAAATAATCAATAATCCATATACACATACTGAGCATGATATAAAGTTAGATAAAATTGATAGACAATATAGGTATATGTTAAATTGATTAATTGATTAAACATATATATGCTAGACAAGATGCGTACATAGAATATTCAATAAGGATATCATAATATTTATTGTGTATGTATGAGTCTTGATAAGATCAATTATTTAAAATCCCCTCTTGATAAGATTAAGCTTGTAAATAATGTAAGAAAGTCTTATGTTGTGCACTCCAAAACTTTACAATGAATTCAAAATTCATCAATCATTTAATTGCCTATGGACACATAGAGGTTAATGGTTAATTAATATGTAAGTTCATTTGTTAATCAAATCCATAAGATGCTATAATTGTAATATTCCAACTATATTAAGCCATTGTTCGAGTAATAGTTATATCCCACGAACGTTTTGGGTTAAACTTAACTAGAAGATATGATTGCCTACAGATACATGTGACAATGTTCTTTTAGAGGAAAGTAAAGGAGTTGCATTTGATGTAACGGGGAAAGTTGTTTCACTATCTTGTATGTTTAGTATGGTTGGCTACAGGCACATGAGACCGTAATATTCATATGGGTATCCTTTACCCACTAGGAGAAATGGGGTTTTCTCATTTCACATAAAAAGGGTAATGTGAATTGTTATAAAATATTGGGAGTTTATTATAATTAAATAGTCTATTAATGTCAATGATTGATAGTTTTATGATTTACTTATATTGTGCATTTTTTTTTATTTTTCTTTTTATGAAAGCAGGCTATGACAAATAGTTTTTTGGCATTGATTCTTGAAATGAACAAGTCAGTGAGGTCTATTTCAAGAATTGGTATAAGTGATTGGAACAAGAAGACTAAGAATTGAAAATTTTTCTCAAGAAAGAACATGTTGTACATATATTTGATATGAGAGTGAAGGAAGCTCCTTCTTGAGAAAATGCAACTCCCAAGGAGAGGGATTCTTAGACCAAGTGATTGGAACAAGATGATAAAATATATAATTTATGTATCAAATCATGCACAGTGGAATGCATGTCATAGACATCATAAAACACCTAAATGAGATTTGGGGTAGTCATGGTCTTAGTGAGAGGTATGAGGCTTCAAAAGCATTAGTTCGTATAAGAATTGATGAAAACACGTTTATTGAAGAACACGTGTTGAAACTAATTGGATGCTTCGAGAGGCTAGATTACCTAGGCTATGTCATAGATCTTGAATTATATGATGATATAATCATTTGGTCACTCCTGGATTCATACATGTATTTTATCTTGCAATATCACATGAATAAGATGGATCCTTTCATGCATAGTCTTCTTAACATACTTAAGAATGCTGAAATCAAAATAAAAGGGACTAAGGATGAAGCAAAATATGCATGGAAAGGATTTCTTGAGTTTGAGAAACTCAATATGAGAAAGAAGACAAAGGTAAAAATAAGCAAGTATAGAAAGTGTTTCAATTATGGCGAGATTGGATATTGGAAGCAGAATTGTGCAACCTACTTGGCATCCCTTCCGCTGAAAAATGGAGATGTTTCAGGTACGTTCATGATTCAAGATGATATCTCATCTAGTATTGCTTATACTTGGGTATTAGATACCATATGTTGTTCTCACATTTGTATTGATTTGCAGAGCCTAAGGGTAAAAGAAACTTGATGAGAGGAGAAGTTTACCAACAAGTGAGAAAAGGAGAAAAAGTAGCAGCATAAGCCATGGAAACTTATATTTTATCTTTACCGATTGGTTTAGAAGTAGTTTTGAAAGATTTTTTCTATGCAAGTTCAATTATTAGTAATATTAATTCTATATCAAAACTTGTTGAGGATGGTTACACATTCTCGTTTGAGGATAGAACTTGTAATATATTTATGAATGGTGTTTACTTTATAAGTGAGTCCTTAGTAAATGGATTATATCTTTCAAGTCTTAAAAACAAAACATGCTTCAATCTTAACATAGGTTAGATACCTAAATCTCATACGAATCATACTTACCTTTAGCATTCTCGGTTAGGTCATGCCAGTGAAATTGGAGAAAGATCGACTGAGTTGTTAGGACTCATACATACAGATGTATATGGTCCTATGTCAACTCTAACTAGAGGAGGTTATCTCTACTTCGTTACCTTTACTAATGATATCTCAAGAATCACGTACATTTTTCTTATGAAGCATAAATCTAACTCTTTTGAGGAGTTTAAAAAGTATAGGAATTAAGTTGAGAAACAATTAGGTTAAAGTGTTAAAATCATGGGATCATATCGAGGGGTGAATACTTGGGCCATGATTTTCTTGATTCCTTGAAGGAGAATGTGATTCTCTCTCATTGGACTCATCCTACAACACCACAACTAAATGGTGTATTGGAAATGAGGAATCAGACTATGTTAGATAGTGTCAAGTCTATGATCACTTGAACTTTACTTCCTTTGTCCTTCTAGGGTTATGCCCTAGAAAGTGTTGCATATGGCGCACACCCGCACTACTAGCATATCCAAAGTGTAATTTACAATTAATTTGAAATTAAATTTTTAATTAAAAAAATATTAAATTGACTAACTAAATATATTTATTAACTTGAGATTTAATAAATTTAAAGTCAAACAATATTTTTTGGATCCAAGGAAACATCTGGCTAGATATTAAAATATTAATAAACTAAACGGGTCCATGGGAAAGGCCCAAATTAAAAGTTCAAACTTTATTGGATAAAGTTGGAATTTAATTTTCAAATGTTCGTTGGTTTTAGTTTTCCGAAAATTGGAAATTAAAATAGACAACGTGATATGAACACTATTTTAAGGCGTACCGAGCTTTAGAAACCCACTTTAGCTTTGGGACATTAGAAACATTGGCATTCCAAGCTTAAGTGTGCCACCCATATTAAGAGAGAGAGTGTGTTCTGCATCTTTATCTCTCCAAAACTTACTCCCTTCCAAGTGAGCATTAAATTAGAGAGAAGCATTGAGTCTTCATCCATGTGGATATCTATAGAGACTAGGTGAGGTGGTGGCCAGCGGCCAGTGGTGGCCGGCGGCCAGTGGCGGCAACAGTAGTGGCTTGAAAATGGTGGAAAACCAACTGGTTTCCGGAAGAGGGTTAGCTAAGTATAAAACTTCTCTCTCTACCTTTTCTCTTAGTACAATTTCTACTTGTTGATAGTATATGAAATTGAAACCCTATCATCTAGATGGGAAAGGATTGCATATAACTGAAGATCTTGAGTAATTTGTTAAATCGAATATCCAGAAGCCATTTTTTGAAAATGGCCTTTCACTCCGGATTAGCGAAAATTCACCGACTTACATATAGGACATTACATTAACACAATCTAACTTGACCTCTCTTTTCTGCTCTCAAATTTTGTCAGTACATGTATAGACTTATACATTTTTTTTTTTTTTTTGCATGTTACATTATGAAACTTCTCGCTACAAAAATAACTTCATTTCTCATGGACATTAATATAAATTTATGTCTTTCAATCTCACCGATTATACTTACTATCATATTAGTGAAATTTCTTCGTTTGTTGATTTGTCTGCCATTAATAAATAATCTTCATTGTTATTTAATTATATAGATTTAAAGATTATGGTTGAACCAACATACACTGTGGCATCTGATAATGAAGACACCGGAGAGGACAAATCATCATACGATTTTGAGATCAATGAAGGTAGTATTTCAATTGCTTGCAATTTATCACTCAACGAATGAGTGATATTTGTAGTGCGATTTTTAGGGATCCTGAAATATAGTGCAAAATATAATATATCCTGAAATATAGTGCAAAATATAATATTTGTAACATCCGCTTCTCTCTATTTAGGATTGAGTCCAGAATAGAAGTAGCAAAATAGGTCAGGCCGGCATGAGCACACATGACACGACACGACAAATACAAGGCACGACAAAAGCATAGCATAAGACGAGCACAGGTGTTATTGTTACTTCACTATTATTGTTACTATTATTATTACTTCATACTTGTTAAGTTAGCAATATCCTTTTGACTCTTATGTATTATTAATATATTTTTTATTTACTGTCACTTATTTAGCTATTCTATTATGTGTTATTAACATGTCATCTATGTAACTTTTTAAATGAATCATGTATTACATATTAGTATTTTGCTAATTACTTTAAAAATATTCTCTTATTTAAAATTAATTTTTTTTTTTAAAAAGCAAGCCTTCAAGCTGCCACAGGTCAAAACGGGCTCACGGGCTCACGGGCGCACGGGCCGGCTCGGTACCAAAGGCACATTTTATGGCCCCTTACTATATCTATGCAGTGTCGTGCTCTTATTTTTGAACACGTGCCGAACCGAGCCATGTCGGCACGGATTGCCACCTCTAGCCTAGAAAATCATTTGCATTTGGGACAACCTTCAAAAGAGGATTTTATGAACGAATTAGTATCTAAATTCGTAGTTTCTTACGCTGCCTCTTTCCTTTGTTATTTTTATCTATTTATTTGTGTATAAAATATTTAGAAAAAGAACTTACACTTCATTGAAAATGCACCAAATAAGTAAAATATGCTATTCTGGAGACGGTGCCACGACAAATGTAGAATATAGAAAATATTAGAATAGAGGCTTTAGATTATGTTTCTTTTATTCTGTAATAATTCAATACAAATTTATGAAAGAGAAGAATTCATAATTTCTCTGGTTAGTCTCTTACGTTCTTAGTAAAAAGCAGTTCACGTCTTTAGTTTGTCTAATATTAGAATTACTATTTGTTTCTTAGTGTTTAAATTTATTGCTTTTTATTTTTTTTATTTTTTTGTTCCCAACATTATCTTATATTAAATTACAGCATGCATGGCTCTGTTCGGAATGAAGAAGATGACTCATCCCATTGAAGTTAAAGCATGTTGCAAACCTATTGTTGGCAAGAGATTTGATTTAATAGAGGATATTTTCTGCTTTTTGAAGTGATACTCAAGATGTAAGGGATTCGATGTTAGAAAAGAGAAGCAAAATACATTTAGAAAAGATTAAATAAAAATTACCAATGGAGTTTTTAGTTGAGCAAAATATGGGGTTATAAAGTTTGATAAACGTCAAGTTAATATCAAGCATCGACCGAAGCTTAAGTACATGTCAATAGAGGTAGAAGGGAGATCTCATATTGGCTATACCTTGAAAAATCACAAAACATATCTTAAACACCAGAGGCAAAGAGACATGGAATATAGGCTTTGGGTAGTATCCTTAAGTATTTTGATACCCAAAAGCTTAAGTATCTATTATTTTACTATTCAGAACAATATGACAAAGATATATTGCTGCGATGGTCAGATATAATTAAACTATGAGGCTTTTGGTGATATGGTAACTCTTGACACAAGATATGGTACCGACAAGGAGCTAAGGCCATTACCTATTTTCACTGGCTTCTATCACTATAGACAGGTGGTGATAATTAGTGCAGCCTTTAATTTACGTGTTTGAGACTTGGAAAGGCAGACAAGAATAAGAAACCACAAACATTCGTTTATGATCAAGCTATGCTACATTGAACCATAGGTCAAGTGATGCATGAGATATATTATGGGTTATGTACTTGTCATATTTCTCAAAATGCAAACATATGTCTAATTACAATAAAGGGGATAAAAACTTTTTAGGAGTATTTATAATTGCATATTCAACATTATGGATAAATAGTCTTTATGATCTAAGAATGAAATAGGCGAAGTGCTTTATGAAATATATTTTTACTCTTGGCATAAGAAGTACCCAATTATTTAAGAGTTTGAATGGTTAATTAAAAAGATCATCTTAAATACGATTTAAATATTATTTATTTTTTTAATAGCTTATTAAGTTCATAAAGAAAAAAGACAAAACGAGGCGGATGCAAAATTTGATGGAAGATAGAAATTGTCGTTATTGACTAATGAGCACTCTCTTATACTTCAACGAGCATAAAAACTAAACACACTACCCGTCTATGAACGATTTAAAGAAGAGTACAATTTGGTGGTGGGGGCTTTAACATGTGATCCAAGAGAAATGGGTAATGAGTTTATTGTGGTTTTTGGAGGGTTTATAAAATTGTACATAGATAAATCAATTGGACATTTCACTTGTCCCTATCGAAAGTTTGAGGTTGAAGGAATTTTCTGCTGCCATAATCCATATATTGAAGGTCTTTGGAATGCATAATATATTTAACATTCCTGACAAGTACATCCTCAAAATGTGGGCAACAAAGCAAAAAATGGGATGCCTTACAATGTAGGTGTAATTGAAGATGAGGAAGACTTGCAATCGAGTCAAAAAAATGAATTATATTTGCCAAAGAATAATACAACGTGGTATGAATTCCAAAGACTTGCGGAAGGAAACAGATGGAATTATGTGAGGTAGTCTATAGTGTAAAAAAATATGGAGAAAAGTGAAGGAATATCTCATGTACTTGACCATCCGACGTATAGTGGGACTCTGAAACGCACAAGGAGAATGACACATGCTCATGAGATGCATAAAAATAGTCAAAAAAATAAGCCGATAAGCAAGTAGATGCATTAAAAAATTAATATATGATTTTAATTGCTTACATTCCATTGTAAGTATATTGTGTGGTATATTTTATTGGAAGCCTTTGTGTTCATTTCAACTAACGTTAGTCATGTTTCTTTTTTATTTTTATGAAGGTACACGAGAACTTATCAATCTCATTTATTCTATCTCTCTTATTATTTCCTCTGGTTAGAGAAAGTAACATCGTTGATATAGTAGGTATCTAAATGCTTTGTACTAATTTATACTATTCTTAATTTTCTTCTCATTGTAGATTTCAAGTAACAATATGAACATATGAACCATGTTGATATTTGACTTCATCACTCGTTTTTGTGCAGTGATTGGAGGTACCTTTGCCTTAACAGGTTAGTCTTCATCTAGCATAATTGGGACTTAAATATCTTCTAGTATTGTGTATGTTGACAAATATTGCTAAAGAACCGGCTTTCCTTATAAAAACTCATGCTCTATGATCTGGATGTAGTTCAATTGATTACTAAATTTGGATTAGGTAATTTATTTTCGTTTTTAATCGTTCTTGATACAAATAGGAATACTAGATCATTTAATGTACCGGCTTACGATGACTATGACAAAGCCAAAGACTAGAATCGCAATAGGATAAGAAAGAGATTTGGAGTTTATTGCACAAATTTAAAAAGGTTTGGAATTAATTTTTAGAGATCCTTGAACTGCAGACTAATTGGCTTGGCCTTTCCTCTCAAACTTCATATGTTTTATTATACCTGTACTTTGAATGATAAGATCTCATCTATTTTAGAATTTAGGTACACTTTAAGTAAAGTTAAAGCATTATTTAGTAATACAGATGTTGTAAGCTTTGTTGCATTCTGTTACTTACATATGTTTTGTCATTTTGTTTCTATTTGTATAATTCACATTCCCTGAGAATCAGATAAATGGAGATTCACAAAAACATTTACATTACTTATAAAAAGAACAAGGAGAAAATTATCAATTATCAATTAAACTTTATTTAATATTGAGAACTCATTACAAACCTATATTTCTTTTATACATTCCGGAATTCTCAGTTCATTGATATAGAATGCAGGTAAAAGACCCGCATTCTGATAGTAACAAAGCAGCAAATAAAATGGCAAAAACAAAACAGAGCTACTGCCATCCAAATTCAAACAATCCTCGAAAAAATCAGTTTCATTCTCAAAACTAGCTAAGTAAAAAAAACCAAACACTTTACCACCTACATTCTTTCTTCTAGCCACTTCATGATCCATAATTCCGGCAGACGTGATCAGCACAGTGTAACCAAATTTCCAAACAGTCTTAAGGGGAGCAACCTAGCAGTCCAGCCTTCAATCTCCTTCACACCCACATTAAAACAAGGGATGATGACATCATGACACCACACATAATTAGCCCTCAATTCAATTCAACATCAACGTACTCAAACTCCCCGATGTAACCATGCTTCTGTATGACCATGAAGAATCAAGGCTTTCAAGCTTCAGATTACTAAACTGAAATTTGTCGACTATAAGTAAAAATCAAAGTTGGGTGTAGAAATTTTCAGTCAAAGCGTGTAAAGATGATATATCAATCAACATATACCTAGTTCTACTTGTGGCAGGGATTCAAACTTTCTACAAGAAATGGTGCAATCAATCATTGTCGAATCAGATGTGGAAATGGTGGAATCGCTCGTCAAAGAAGATGGTGGAGTTGATCGACTTGTGGTGTTGCTCTGAAATGGCAGACTTGCGGTGCTTCTTTCCTCCCTTGAAACGGATGAATAAAATTCATTTTGATTTCATTCCTACAATAAGGGTCATAAAAATCTAGTCTGCTCAAAAAGGGATACATATATGAAATTACTTCAGAGCAAGTAATATAACGATTGATGCAACTCGAAAACTCAATTGCTAGAACTCAGTGAGAAGTAATAGAGCTTCTGATCAGTTATTCGCTTGCCTTTTCAAATTTCATCACAACCCTTTTATGTATTTATATACATAACTGCGCTTTTAGCTAACAGGAAAAATACCAAACTAATTTTACCTCTAAATATCTACTCTTTTTTGCAACAGTCTATCAGAATGGGAAACACAGATCACAGATGCATTCTCGTGGTATCAAATAGGTTCACTAGGAGGTTCCGTAGCTAAGAATCTGGACGGAGACTCCTTTCGAATAAGTTATCCCCATTGAATTTTGCATTGTATTGTCCTAATCCCAACAGTGCAGTCACGTAATGGTTTACAGAAAACATAATAGATCTGAGATAAGTTCTCACTCGCAAGCAATATATTATAGCATATTTGGGCTTCAATTTTGTCCAATACCAATACAATAAGAACCACAATACCAGATTACAGTGTGAAGAGAAATCAAAGGCCGCCCACCTCAAGGGGGTAAAATGACGGCTACAGTTACTACGTCCCTATTGATCAGCCTAGGTACTAATCAAAATTTCCTAACATGAAATTAGTGAGTAATACAATTTATGCGCCCCACCTTCAGTATCACTGTCCATGTCCCTACTGAGTTGATAAGGTTCAAACCAAACCCGGTAATGTGTATCATCAGTAACCAGTATAGCTTACAAGGTTTACCAGGACCAATTTGTCCATGAACCCAAAAATGATTGGACTTGGGGAGCTTAATCTTGGACCCAATGAATGCAGCAATTCCTGAACATGACAAAGATGAGCCAACTGTTGAACTTAGAAACCTCAGTGACCCTGTGATGTCTCTCATACTGCTGAATCTGCTTGGGTTTCCACTCTCTGGTAGAACAACAAATAAGCAGCCGATGTTTTTATCTCGCTTTCACTAACTGGGGAAACATGACTGTCGTCGAAATGATACCATCTATTCTCATCTAATAACTGCAAGATTTTAGCAAGGAGATGAAATCTGAAGTATTTAATGAAAACAGGACGGTCCAAATTGATATCAAAATAAGTGGTCTCGGAAATCATATATTTTCAACAAATAAATGAGGGCCCAACTGATGCAAGAACAAGTTGAGACAAGAAGAAATCAGAAAAATATAAGATAAAAAATACACTAACAATACACACTAAACTCAAATTCTCACGTAATATCATTTTCAAAATTCAAAGTTCAAGCTCTAGACCAAGTTTGCCTTCATTTAGTCCTAACTCAAGCAACGCTCTAAATGAACTTGACAATTCAAAAGAATATACATTGTACCATGAGTTTTAATAAAGCTGGAATTTAATAGAGATACCGTAATCAACATCTCTACAGTTATAATGGTCACTATGAATTCTATAATTCAATAACTAAAAATAATTTCATACTAAGAATATACATTGTGACTTCCCATTCTCGAACCCAGCAATGAATTTATGAACCATGACACTATGAGAGATACTAGCAAGGAAACAACAATAAATAGATTATTAGGGCCACATTTCTAAGAAATTTATTAGGTCATTCACCCTATATTGCTCATCACTGTTAAACAAGGTAAAAATATCAAAATTATGTTTTACCTTGGCATATGCAGTGTAGTGCCCACCACCTAGACCGCCATAATGGTTGCTTATGGCATATAGCTCATAGACATGAGATTTTCCATCCTTGCTTTTAACATACTTGCTCAAATCAAGATTGTGAACAGAAAAATCAACGAATGTGTCAAGTTTGTTTTTCAGGTATCTGCTGTATGAGAATCTTTTCAAGTGAAAAACAATTACTTCTGGTAACTTCCAGAGGTCCAACTTCTTTGTAGCTTGTCTATGTTCTTTGCAACTAGAGCAGTACCTGCATCAGATTGCAAGAAAAGGGTTTAGAATAACCATTATCCAGAATAAGTGATTGCTGCTTATAATACATCACAAAGAGAATGAAGCACTTTAGGTTTTACAAAATATACCACATGTCATCAGGACCTAGAGGTTCTTCAGTCAAGAATGCCTCCAAGCATGAAAATAAGGAATTAGCTTCTTGCCGAGTTTTCTTTGTAGACCTAGTTGGGTGAACAACAGGGATATCCTTGAGGTAGCTAGCATCATATAATTCATGTTCTTTATCAGTCCAGTCCAAGAAAACTTTTACAGGACGAGAAGAGTTAATGTGAGAATCTTTTACAATTCTCTTGCAGCTCAAACTCCTTCGGTCAGTTAAAAGAAGATTAAATGATAAGTCCCTGTCTGCTGTTTCCTCTGAATCTGTCTTTCCAACTAACATGTCCTTTGTACTAGACTGAGGCTTGCAGCTGTTCGATGGTTGATCTAACAATTCTGATACATATACTTGCTCCTTACCATTACGAGCCTCGGTTGACGAAGAATACGTTCTTCTCAAAGGGAAAAGAATTTTAGAGACAGCTAAATCTATATCAGCTCCGCATTGCATATCTCCTTGCAAATAGGTTACAAGGGGAGTTCCAAAAAGCTTTTTATCTCCACTCTCCAAATGATCTAATGAACATCTACACAGCCAAAAAGCCTTAGTTATGAGCATGCAGGAGAAAAAAAACAGAATAAAAAGCTCTTTACCATAAATCAAATTAACAGTTACTCATGCATATATTCCCACACAAAAAATCTCACACTGGACCAATTGCATCCCATGCAATGTATTTACATTGTCTAAATGGTTAGTTTGTCTTGGAAAGGTCAAGACAGGTGTCAAATAAATAAGAAGTCGACTACTTAAGTTCTGATTGCATGCACCTGTACCCATCATAGAAACTGTATTGAAAACAAGTTAAGCCTATAGAGATACATGGTACATTTCCCATATCCATGATCATTCTTGCAGATGTGTGTGGGCATCCAACTTATTCTGAGGGACTTGGGAGGGTTCATAATTGTAGAAATCTGAACTTCTAGTTCTCATTTAGGCAATATTCCAGTAAAGAAAATATGTACTTTCACATGGCTAAAGGGTGCTCGAAGATTTTCATACTTGGATTACCAAAATATATATTGTTAGAATCTCTAATTTATAACGAGATAAAAAGCATACTTTTCCTGCCATCGGTGAGTAATCTCTAATTTTGCTCTTCCTGCCTCCTTTCTAGGAAGGCAATAAGCAACCACATGCTCTTCATCCTTTATTGAAGACAATAGTTCAGAAGGATTCTCAAAATATCGGTAAATTTGATGGTCACAAACCTGAAAATTTAAAAATTATAAACAAGGATTACACAAAAGATAAGACTTACTGAGGAATGAAATATATATATACCTTCTTTTTTTTGACTTGGTGAGAAATGAAAGAGATATCTTACCTCTGCAACCAGAAGGCTCTCATCATTCTTCAGGCAACATGCAGTACCCAATGCACTGCTAAGATCTCTACAGGAACCATGTCTCGAGACTGTGACAGTGTAGGGCATTGGAAGCCTACTGCCATCAGCATAGAACACGGTAACAGTCATAGTGCGAGTGACAGTGGAAGGCAGTGGTAATGACAAGTACATAAAGGGGTCAAAGGTAATTGAGATTTTGCTACAGACTGGGCACACCAAAGTCGACTTGTATTGACCCTGTGATTTTTTTTTTTTTTTTTCCCAATCAAATTTACCTTGTTAGGATTTCTCTTTTTCTAAGAAATGAACCTTTGTAATACAATCACCACGTATCACTTTAATTGACTATCTATTCTGAATTAAGTTGGAAGAAAAAATGCAATCAAGCAGACCACTGACCAGAATATGCATGCAAAGTACAAAAGTTGCCAGTTTTAAACAAAAAAAAAAAAAACAGACCAAGAACATGTTCAACTTTTTTTTTTCCCCTTCAAACACTTATATTTTTAGACCCTAGCATATCAAAAATGAAAATGGTTGGAAGACCAATAATGATCAGAGAAGATTCAAATAGCACTTATCAACTGCATGAAACTGAAATTTGAAAAACTGAAGTTTTGAAATCTGTATTTTGCTTAGATTATGAGGCAACTAGTCTTAGCTTTCGGCACAAACTTGAGTCTTGGAGACCTAGTAGACTGGAGTTTCACATGGTTAGCCAAATATACCCATGATTTTTCCCATGGCTAGCAATCGGAAAATCCAATTTGCAGGGTCCATGATCAACCCCCAACAAGATACACTTATGTTAGGAAGGTGAAAAAAATAAATTAAATATTATCTGTTTGTGTGTTGGGTACGATCAGCTAGTAGTGGTGGAGTGTATTTTCTGTTCATCAGTGGGAAGTATCACAGGGTTCCTGCTATATGTAGGAGTAAGATAGGCAGGAGGAGACAGATAAGAGTATCTTGGATAGGAGAGAGCTGGTTCTCTCAAAAAACCGGTATATTTTGTATCCCATTCCTCTATTATCAATATAATTGTATTTTCTTCAATAATTTACAGCGATTTTACTCATGCGAGATGGAAATAGAGGGTTCTTAACAGTCCATTTCCACAAGCAATAAAAATTCCAACTTGCAACTAAATTCCAGTTATGATGGACAAATTCTAGTTTATGCCACAAAATTTAACTGAAGCACTCTAGGTTAGATTCTAATTTACCCAACTCCAACTTTTAGATCCCAGTGGTCTTCATTAAGAAATATCCAATATTTAAAAAATAAAAAATGCTCACCTGGCAAACATCCACAATCAATGAATCATTCCGAGCTTTGTGGTATCTCCATGACTCATCTGCCACTTCCTGATCTGGACGGCCATCAGAATCCTTTGTTTCAAAGTAAGGCTTTTGTTTGACACGATTCAAATCCTCATGCAACCCATCCAACAGGAAGGCAAGAAGTTCCTATATATAAGGTAAGCTAAAAGTCCATAAGTTATTAAGCAAAAATGGAAGATATTAGCCGAAAACACATATGCAGACCCATCTATGCAGTTAGGTTCAATTAGAATGAAAAAGCTCCAAGTTAAAGGTGACTGTAATATAAAGAGGATGGTTCAAAGTTATCCCTGCTAATATTGGATTCAAATTCATCTGTGAACCAAATCAAAATTCCAATTACTTTACTATTATTGCATGCGATTATTATACTTTAGAAGATCATATAAATCTCCATACAAGCTTATATAAGTAACTGTAAAAGGATGCAAATATTAAAAAATGCAGACACATACAACTGTATACAGAAAACCTAACCAACAGCAAATGCATCAAAGAAAGTAGAGAAGTCATACAACCTACTTCATTTAAAAGACGAAGCAGAATAGAGATGTAAAGACATCCAAACTGGAAAACAAAAATATATCTCAATCAAAGTCCCTCAAATTTAGAGGAGCACTTACAACAAGTAAACTGATCGATTCAACTGAATTTTCATTAAGGATCTTATGTTTAGGATACTGTACACATTGAAATATTAGTTGATATATAACAAGGTAAGAATTGACTCTCATCTTCCATGATTATCCTTCATTACTATTCCTTCACATACTAAACAAGAAAAACTTCAGAAAAACATCTTCTGAAGAGGAAACTTGAAAGAAGCAAAACAAAATTTAACAGACTCGAAATTGAACACAAAATAAGTATGAGAATGAGAGCATTGTAGAAAAGCAGAATATAGACATCATGCAGCACTAACTTGCGAATCATGCTGGTTATAACCACTGAACTGGGGGGCAAAACGTGCTAGTTTTCCCTTGAATGCACGTGGTGCGATAGTAGTTCGTCCCGAGGACCATAATTTCCTCAATAGTTCACCAAATGCTAGTGCCAGCTCACCCTACAATACACGTCTATCAAGAATTCTGAACTCCAGAAGTTGAAAAAAGAGATTCCATTTTTGAAATAACAAAATAATAAATGATGAATATTTATGAAAGAAAAAAATGGGACCAGCAAATGAAAGACAAACGAGAACAGGCACCTACATGCATTCCTAAAGGATTCTCTGTATTGATCTCTTCAGAATAATCTTGCAAGAAATACTCCACAAGATAGGGTGTATGGACTAAACATTGTAAGGCACTATTCATGAAACACGTATTTCCTAGATTCTGCAGCCCGGCCAAACCTCCCTTTTCACCCTTTTTGACAGAATTATAAACATCATTCTTATCATCAATTGCTGATGAACTTGAGGAATTTCCCTGATTAAAAGTATATCCATAACCAGTTGAATAGCCATTTGACATGGTTGGTCCCCCTGCTATGGACAAGGGAGACCTTGAAGGTTCTAGGGCAATCAAAGCCAACTCATTTCCAGTAGCATCCATGCTAGATCGTGAAGAATATCCTTTGTCCCGTATTTCAAGTAAAATCTGCAAAGGCCCCGACAAACAAAGTGAGGATAGTAAAACTAAAGGACTTCAATCAAATTATTTGAGAACACAAGCATTTCCAGTGAAGTGATTATCCAAATTTATAATTAACACAACAAAAAGATATGAAAGAAGTGGTATATGTCAGTGAGTTTAGACAGAATGTAAAAGATATCCAACTCCCCACAAGTCCTTTCTTGTCCTCATTTTATCAAGCAAATATACAATTGAATGCACAGAGAATTGAAAAATCCCCCTAACAACATCCTCTATCACAACCAAACAGTCTTAACACCTTGTAGTTGCTCTCAACCAGGACAGATCCAGCGCTAGTTATGGATCCAAAATAATTAAATCTGGATCTTTTACCTATCGATGAGCTAAGCTCATGAAGTTGTAATAAATACTTCTCTCACAATCAAAGTATGCAAATTACGGCTGATGCATTTTAAACTGGTCACAGCTAATCTATAAATTGTGGTACCTTTAGATACTCGTTCTGTTTCAATCATTTTCCCCCATTCAGTCACGTACAAGGGCATTTAGTCAGGCATGAAACTGAAGCAATGACCATATATCTAGAAAGTCTAAGGCCTGACCTTGTATCATCATCTTTAATGGCATTATTGTGTTATTAAACGCTTTGTGAATTTTCTAACCCACATAAACTTATCAATTCATATTCCACCTCACATACAGGAACACCGTTATAATGAGAATCACTTCAGCTAATTCAAACATTCCCTAGTGTAAATGTGACTCTCACATTGACAAACTACAACATCTGTCACTCTTTTCCCTTTCCTCCAGTGAAACACCTATACCCCATGTTACTAATGGTTTTACAGGAAATACTAGAGCACATTATATTTCCACTTTCTACTGATTCACATTTTTAACCAAAGCTGGAATCTGAAAACCTGTAGAAATTAATAAAACAGTTCACAAGCTGAAATCTGAATGGTTAACCCAAAGTAAGAATCACCATTGGAAATAACTATTGATCAGGTTTCAAAAGAACCTTCATAGATTTAATATATTCACAAGATATGAACTTTGTCTTGAATACTCACATCTTGATCCATCTGCAAGTTTAATTCCTCAAGGGTTTGGCTTGAGATATCCAATACCGATTGTTTCTGCTTATTGAAGTAGTCCCATATGCAGGCCTATCAATTACCAGAAGAATAAATTTAACTCCATGCAAATAAAGAAGGCCAAACGCCTAAAAATTAAATCAATAAACAGAGAGAGAGAACCTTTCCATGCTCTATTCCTTTAAGAGCAATCACACTCTCGTGGAGTTCTTGTATGGTAGCCTGAAACATGCAAACCGAGTGATTAGAAATTCCTGTACATATTCTTGTACATACACAGTACATATGAGCTCTATCCTATATAGCACCAGTATTCTGCAACAATATTAGCAAGCTACAATTTTATTATATTCAACTTCTCAAAAAAGTGTAAGGTAAGGAACTTCAAAGTGTCTGCAACTCTTCGGTGGGGGTGGGCTCAAGACCCAGTAGATACATACATAGATGAGTTCTTGCAGTTGGTATTAAATCATTCTCGAATAAATTTTCACCAAACACTTATTTGAATATTAAAATACTTTTAAAAGCATTTGTATTACCTTTTTGCTTAACCTTATAATTGATTCACTGTTGTCTCTGGAATCCATCAACTTGAGACTAAGCGGGTAAACCTCCACAAAATAGTTCTTTTGATTGACACCCTGTGAGATCAGCTTTCTCGGCAGCACAGGCCCCCCTGAATACCTAAGAATAACATGATACAATAGCAAAACATAAAGTGGTCCCAAAAGGTTGATTCTGTTGCCATTAGTATTTTATCACATCAAATTTATAGCAAGAATGTTCTAGAACATCACACACAATACGTCTGCCTTGTAGAAACCATACTTCTTTATCAAGAAAGGATTTATCTCAATCAACCAAAACCATTGTAAACGTCATTCATTACAAATTCTAGACCCTACCTGAAATACAAGCAGACCCTTGCATGACAAAATTAACTCAGCCAATCAATTGTAGGAATGGATCACAGATTTATATAGTCATATTTTTACAAATTATCTAACTATCAACGCGTTGATTTTTTCTAAGTACAGGCACTCAATCGTGGATTTGACAAAATTTGCTACTTCCACACAATGCTTTAGCAAAATTTCTCGAGTAATTCTTGGTATTTGATTTCACTTTCTAGGTTAAAGATAACATGTTTCATAAATAATGTATAAAACCATGTATAATCCTTTCCCAAATGCTAGAATGAAAGGGGTCTTTTTTTGTTCACCTTATCCTTAGTAAATTGGTTCCATTTAACATGAATCTTTCATTTTGCTTAGTAATCAATAATATGGTATGTGGCAGTTCTTACTTCTAAACAATATTGTCATGGCTGAAATTTTCTTTATGATTTGAATGGCCCGTTGAGACCGAATAGAGGAGTGATGGTGCTACGTCGATGACAGCCTAGCACCATTAAAACATGTCACCATTAGTGTTAGGCTGGCTAGATGGTCTATGATATTTAATCAGTTCTCTATTTTGTGACAGTCAACCAGCTAAAACGTCACAATCTTTTACATGGACTTGAGTTCAAAAAGATTAACACGAAATGTTAGGTCATCCCCACTATAAGCGACGTGCTCCACCTAGCCAGGAGTGCTGTCATCGACGTCCTAGGGTGTACTAGGGTGTAATGCAAAATGAGCAAGGAGAGTTGCAGCGAGGCCTGGTTGCAGTGATAAATAGGCAAGGATTCTCGAACCATACTGGACATGGGCGAATAAAGTTAATTCAAACTAGAATTAGAAAGATTAGATTAGCCTCTTGGAACATAGGAACATTGACGGGAAAGTCAATAGGGTTAGAGGATGTCATGCGTAGAAGGAAGGTAAACATACCTTGTCCTTAAGAGACAAAGTGGAAGGGGAGCAAGGCTAAGGAATTAGGAGAACTATTCAAATTTTTCTATTTAGGAACGGATAAAACTAGGAATGAGATGGGAATAGTGGTGGATAAAGCCTATTGGGATGCAGTGGTTGATGTTAGGAAGTTTGGGGATAAGATTATGAGTATTACTTTAGCCTTAGAACTAGAGATAGTGTATATTATTACTGCATTTGCACCCCAAGTCCATACCTCTTTGCTTTAATTATGAATGAGCTAACGAAACATATTCAAAATGAGTTACCCTGATGTATGTTGTTTGCAGATGATATTGTCCTAATAGATAAAACTAAAAAAGGCGTAAATCAAAAATTAGATAGGTGGCATGAGATTCTAAAGAGTAAGAGTTTTAGAACTAATCGCTCGATCACAGATATCTAGCTTGTAATTTTAGTCCCGAATTTCGAAGGTTGGTAATCCAATTAAGATTGATGCTAGGGAGGTCCTAGAGTGTGGAGCTTTCCGTTATTTAGGATCTATTATCTAAAATACTAGGGACATTCGAATGGATATAGACTATAGGATTAAAATAGGTTTGATAAAATGGAAGATGATATCAGGAGTCTTAGGCAATAGAAGGAAATATGCGAGATTGAAAGGAAAGTGTTACAAGATGATTGTTCGACCAACTATGCTTTATAGCTCGAAGCATTGGGCCACTACAGGACAACATATGCATAAGATGGCGGTAGCATAAATGCGTATATTAAGATGGATGTGTGGTAAAACACATAAGGATAGAACTATGAATGAAAGAATTAGGAGTTATCTAGGTGTATTCCTTATAGAGGATAAGATAAGATTAGGGAAAGACATCTATCATGGTTTGATCACGTGCAAAAGAGACCAAGCACGACACCAATTCGACAAAGTTTAGATTGGCAGGTAAATGGAAGGTGTAGACGGAGGGATAAGCCGTTGAAAACTTAGATGAAGGTGATTAAGGAAGACATCCTAGATCTTGTATTAAGTGATAATATGTGAGAAGATCGCTAAACTTGAAGAATTAATATCTGTGTAGCCGATCCCAAAAATAACGAAAATGGGCTTAAATGATAATGATTTTAATATAGATATGAAATATTCCACTATAGAAGCTACCAGTTCCTACCTCACAAGTTTGCAACCATCTACACTTGACATTTATTTTGACAAATTCAATATAGATCTCTTGACACATTCAATATAGATATATCTCTCTTTATGAGACAGGTATTAATAATATGCTTCTGATAAAGAAATAACTACAAAATAAACTTAGGACCCAGTCCTCATCATCCAATTTATAAACATACTCTTAATTGATATAGAATTAAGGCCCGACATGTGAAAGAGTTTCCAAAACTTAATTCAAAAGCTTATTTATGCTCCATATGGGGGTAATCATCCAAAATTCCAAATTGAGAAGGTTTTCAAGTGTAAGCCCCCAAGTTTCAGTTTGTGCCCACAAATTCTAATCTGTTCGAGCTCACAGAATCTAACTCAAATGCACTTAGTAAGGGTACAACGAATCTTATTCTAATTCATCAAAGTTCCAGTTTCAACTGGTTATCAAAATACAACCTTAGTGCACAATTTTTTCAGTTTCCCAAACTCTTATGCAGCGAATTTATATCCAATTTAACACATAACAACTCTAGTATCAAATCTATCAAATAATAGTTCCAAGACTTTACCTTGAACTCCTACAACAAATTGCACCTAAATCGTTCGAAAAGACATGTTCTCTAATTTTAAATGTCTATGGTTGGATATTTCATAACATAGTTAGCGATAGAATACAAACACCTCCCAAATTTCCAATCAAAACAACCAAACCAGAATTCGTATCTCATAAAATCTCACTAACCAAGAGAATTCAACAACAAAATGGTCCCAAATAGATCATCCTGTACATCAAATATATAAATGGCAAGCCTTTCTATCCCTAAAGAGGCTAAGACTATAGTTTTCTGACCGTTCATGCATCTTAGCACAATCATTTACTCAGATCATATTGCCTTCTCCATATGGTATGCCACCTCAAATGAATATCCATATGAATCAAGAAGAACACAAGATATAGCTAGACCACTCGATTGAAAGCAATTAAAACAATCAAGAACCCAATTGACTGTGGATCGAGCACATTTAATGTATTTGCAACTCCAAAAACAAAGAAAATGCTCCACTAGTTTATTGTGAGTGCAGAAAAAGAGAACATGTATTTTTAAGCACATAACAATATTTGAAATAGCACAAGAAAACACAAGGAGACACAAGAATATGCATAGTTAAAACCTGAAACCATGAGGGTTGAAGCAATGACAATATTGAAAATTTTGTCGACAAATAAGAAATTCATAAGAAGCTGACATAAAATCTCTCAAATGCTGAAATTCAGATACACCTAAAGCTCTCCATGAAAAAGACAATGAACATTTTGTTTTTCGTTCATAATTGATATTCACTTGACTTCATGCATGCAAATCTAATATTAAACAGGACAATGTAACTTTTTATCACGATGCTGATCAGGAAAGGAAATTGACTGACCAAAGAAGCCATTTCAGATCTACAACAACCATTGCAAGGATCTCCTAAATTACAGCAATTACTTCTTTCTAATTTCAACTGGGGAATCTATTATTCATTGTCATCGAAGTATACACCCTTAAAATACAACAAAACTAGACAAGACCTCCAACAAACTAGTCCAGTAAGAAAGTTTTTTTTTCAAACAGCAAGAAACATGGCATGGATTCATGGGGCAATAAAATTATTAGCAAAGATATGTTAGAAACATAATTTAAAATATTACCAATCCAGAAGGTATTCCCATACTTCTTGAGGAACTAAGACATAGTCTCGTCCTTCCTCTAACAACCAACGAAGCTCTATCTCGTTGCTCTCGCAATCCTTTCCTTTTACAATAATATCAGAGTTATCAATTGGACCAGGTTTGTCCACCACCTTTGAAGGAACAATGTCCATCTGTTGAGAACCAGAAGATAGCTCTTTTACTGGATGTTCTTCAGTGTGTTGCCCAACATAACTCTGCCATCTTGTATACCACCTAGACAAACAACAAACCGAACCTGTTATTAGGTAACAGCTGAGATATCCTAAGAGGACGACTGAAGGCAAGAACATCACGCCTTACTTGCACCTCATATCCCAGTACATTTTGTTGGAGTTTTGCAAAACCTCAGTAAACTAGTCTCTTTTTACCGAGCAAAAAAAAAAAAAGAAAGAAAAAACTAGTCCTTTTTTTAAAAAGCCAATAAATGCCCGATACATTTAAATAGAAATTTAGTAGAACATACTGAACAAACAGTGACTTAAACGTGATGGACATCCCCATGAATGTTTTACACTTAAGTTTATCTAAACAGAGCAGTCTATAAATCACAAGCCTGGAATACGTTGGTGATCATAGAATCATAGACTACAAACAGTTCGCGAACGTATGAACTATAAGCTTAGAGAAGGCCCATCTAAATAACCAACCAAAAAAAGAAAAAATGATGGAATACCGATAGGAAATAACGTAGTACAAATTGCCTTCTTTCAAACTAGACTCCGATTTATTCATCAATTTGGAAATGATTCGATTCTCTTCATCGGGCGGCAGAGGAAAGCACCTGGCACCACCGTTCTCCATCATAAAACCTGACTCGGGGATGGTCATGATCGTTTAGAAAGGGTCGCTCTAGATCCCTAGATTCAAAACAGATCGAATCCAAGTCTGGTCAAACCCTAATTAAGCCAAAATTGAAAATAGCATTAAAAATAAAAATAGACGTAAAATTCAAAAAACTATAGGAAATGAGATCTACCTTGATTGCAAGATTTTAAAAGGAAGCGATCGAAGAGTGGAGAATGAACTACGAAAATGTAAGAAAGAATGTAGGATAACGAGTCAGGAACCAAACATTTCGCTTTGGAGGTGAAACCCCCTTGAAGAGATTCAATTCTCTTATTATAATTCATTTAATTTGTAGTTCTCTAAATTGATCCTAACAAGTTGCATATGCAATGGTAATATTAAAATTACAAGGCTATGATTACTTGACTGATTTTTATGTACTAACATTGGGTGGATGGATATAGTCGCGGAGTTCAGTGGTTGGAGTCTCTTGGTCCTTTCATGGGATTTCTTTCCGCTAAGGATGGAATTCATCTTGGGCAGTTAAAAAGATATTTTACAAGGTATGATTCTTACTGGAATTACACTAGTAAAAAGGGGAAAGTTGGTTAAAACTATAAAACTAAATGATAGGGGTTTCGTATTACAACTTTTAGAAAATTGTGAAATGACTTCTAATGCCTTAGAAACTGAACCATTATTTAACATTTCTAATATTTTAAGACAATTCTCCATTGTAACACGTACCCTCTATCGCCGACGGCAATAGATTGGAAATACTGACAGAAATTTACAACTCGCTACCTCCCGACAATTTCTGTCATCGACGGCAATAAAAATCTAAATCATAATATTGTAATATGTATTCTCTCTTGCTTCTTCCTCTCAAGTTGTGAAGTGCGAGCCACTATTGTCCTGTCATTCTGTGAGCTATCATAGGTTTATAGCTATCCTTTTTTTTCTCTTTTTTTCTTTTATGGTAAACTTCCGATTGTGTATTGAGTCGTGATAGATGTTTTAAGAATATCAAATTCACCCACCACATGTTCGATGAAATGTCTAAATTAGTTTTGTGAGAGAGTAGGTATTAAATGTGTGCTAGTAATCTCATGAACTATTGAAAATTTGTCACAAGCTAAACTAGGAGTTAAGGAAGAAAAAAGATATTGTGAAGAAGTTGAAAAAAGAGCTGAGGGGAAATTGTGAGTAAAAGAAGTTTGACTTCTTCGTCTAGCGTATAAGATTAATTTATATCATATATAAAGGATTGCTAAAGGTTTTTAGAAAAGTATTGTTATACTTTGGGACGAACAATCGCTTCTGCTGCAGATTTTTATACCTAATTTCCAACATTAGGATATTTGAAATAATCCTTACCTCATACCTCATCGACCTATGGCAAGTTGTCGTCAGACAGAATCTTCAACTTCTTATTCTTCAACAAAAAATCGAAGAATCCACTTGCCTTGTTTCGATCAAAGGAGTAGATTTTGTCTTTTTCATGAGGATACCTCTTGACATATTCACATATCATAGACTTCTTAGGAGCCAGGAGCCTGACTAGTTCATCGCTGATTATTTCAGCAATGTCCAAGTCATAGTTCATCGCTGATCCTTTCCTGAAGGTCTTTTCCTTCAATAGTCTTTTGTATTTGGCTACCTTTGGAGACAACTGGAAGATGTCCTAGTATTCCCTCAAACTTTTATAGGAGTTCAATGTCCATACTTTTGATGGCCAACTTGACATACTCCTATTCTGGCAACCACATGACACCAGTTTATTAATTTCTTAAACTTGGAAAGGAAAGTCTCGGCCGATTTGCCCATTGTTGGGATAAACGGGACAAGTTGACAATGGTAACCTCCAGCTAGCTATAGTAGAACTGGGTATGGAAGTGTTGCTCCATATCAACCAAGTTCTTATTAAGTTATGTGACAATCTAGTATACCATACGAAAGCCTACCTAGGCAAGGAGTTGGCGAAAAATCAAATTTGTAGCCTATTGTTTCCATTGGACTCAATACACTGAATGGTATACTAGTTGACGTGCTCAACGGTCGAATGATCCAAGTAATCACTAGAGAGTAAGGTGAATTCGAAACCCAGTATCCATAAGGAAATATTCTCATTTGATCTCTTCGAGATACGACCGCTAAACGGCAAGACCGTAGATATACTCTATAATGTTATACAGTTGATCTCAATTAACAATTGGTGGGTAGCACAGGAGCAGCCTATCTTGATGGATGAGGGGTGAGTATAGGTGGGTAGAATTAGACATCTATACATGGCTCGCTGACCCTTAGGTTAATTAAGGGTGGGATGTCGATAGCTACCAATTGTTTGTCGTGCCTCATCCTATCATTGGGCCGATGCAGCTCATGTAGGTTAGTCGCTCCTCTAATTGCCCAATTCTATAAGAAATCTAGGGGTGGCTTATTACCGGTTACAGCCGATTGGCGGCCTACTAAGGTAACTTAGTGGCCATTAGTGGGTCGGTGGCTAGTGGCAATAATATAACTAATAGCCTATTGGTCGTTGGTTGATTTTTAGACATGCTACTAGTATCATGGATAGTGTGGGAATTTTCAACCTGCCCCTATGATACATTTGCTGATGGGACACTTCTTGGCACTCGATCTTCATGAGGGAAAGGTTCTCGTTCTCATTCAATCTCCTCGATAAATGGCTGATGAATGGCGAGATTAGATATACTCTATAATGTTTTATAGTTGATCTCGGTTAATAATTTGTGGGTAGCACAGGAGCGGCTTATCTTGATGGCTTAGGAGCGACTATAGGCGGGTATAATTAGACGTTTATACATGGCTCACCGACCCTTAGGTTAATTAAGGGTGGGAAGTCGATAGCTGCTAGTTGTTTGCTATGCCTCAGCCTATCATTGGGCCGATGCAGTACATGTAGGTTTAGTCGCTCCTCTAATCTATCATTTCTGTTAGAAATCCAGGAATGGCCTATCCCCGATTACCGATTATAGGCCATCTTCTGAGGTAACTTAGCAGCCATTGGTGGGTTTGTGGCTGGTGGTGGTAGTACAATTGGCTGCCTATTGGTCGTTGGTTGATTTTTAGCCATGCTGCTAATATCATGAATAATATGGGGGTTTTCAACCTATCCTTAGATGCATTTGCTGATAGGATAGTTCTTGACACTTGATGTGTTTCTACCCCAACATATCAAGTCATTTGGCAAGATAGGCTGAACTTTCAACCGTTTTACGTCTAATTAATCCGTTGTCTCGAAGGAGTCAGATGACCGTTGACTCATATTTCAATGAAAGATATCCTAACCGATCGAATGCTATATGGACCTAAGGTGAAGTCGTCCTCGTTAGCAGATTTCTCCCCTTTAACTTAGATTTCCATGAAAGATAGCCTAAAGTGGTCAAATGCTAGATGGACCTAAGGTGAGGTTGGCCTCATCAGTAGATTTCTCTATGTATTTGCTCATCTACCACGTCCTTCTCCTTAGGCAGAGGAGGACCAAGGGGCCATGGACTAAAGGGTTCTGACATACCACCATTAACTTGGCATTTTCTAAGGCTATGGCTTTCTAATTGATAGGTAGACATTATCGTGCTAGGTCCCACAGGGCGTGCCAACTTGTTAGTAGTAAAAATCAACAAATGCAATATGAGGGGAGATAGCACACAACATCTTGACACTTAGGAACTAAGTCCTATCAAACATGCCAATTTGTTGATGGTAAAATTCTACTAACACATGGTGAATGGGGAATTAGAATTACAGAACGTAATTGATCTATTCCAAAGAAAGTGGAGAGTTCGAATGTGTTGGAAGTAAGGATACTTCAAAAGTAGAGAAAAGGAAATTTAAATTGTAATACAATAAAGTGCGGATAAACTAATGACAGAAAAGTAAATAGCAGTAAGATAAAGTGTAAATAAGTTGAAGGCAAGATAAATAGAAAGTGCATTAAATTAAATAATAAGATAAAGTAAAATCATTCCATTGAGGTAAATGCATGGACTATAACAGAAATTGATATGACTTGAATTATAGAGAAAAAAAGAAGAAGGATAGAATGCTTAATAAATTACACTAGTCTTTGACACTAAGTCTACTGAACGATGAATAAAAAAGAAGATTGTCAATTTTGTGTTGAAACTTGAAGGTTTAAGCATCAAGAATGCTCGATGAATCAAGCAGGCAGGAGGCCAAAGGAGTAAGAAGATAATCCATGAGAGGATTGCTTTCAAGGCTTTAGACTGAGAGAGATGAACTAGTATTTGGTTGATCGATGTTGATTGTGTTGTTGTCTTGTGTTTTTTCCTTTAGTGAATGCTTCTATTTATAGGCATCATAGACTTGGACGGCAAGCTTTATTTTTTAGTCGACAAGTCTCTCAATTCCTTGAAAAATCCCTATTAAAATTTGGATTTTCCTCTTTAATCCCCTAAAAAATGTCTGCTTTAGTTGAATATCCCTGAACAAGTCAAAAAGACTCTTCCCTTTGCAAATTAGCCCCTGATTTTATCTAAAAACCACTTAAATCCATCAGTTTCAATCCCTTCCTTGTAGATAAACCCTTTTAATTTGATGAACTACCTTTGGATTTGATAACAAGCTTGTCCTATCTTTCTGGAAAGCCCTTAAAATAAGTAAAATATCTCTATATTTTGTTGATCATCCCCCGAAAATGTAAAAAAATGCTGAAAATCAAAGGGGAAAAGTGGCTGCATGGTTCTTCAACGGCCGAACAACCCTTGGTAGGCAATTTTTGTTAAACATCTAGATTCATGGTTCATTAAAAAATCCTAATCTAAGAACAATAAGAGGGAATGAGGTATACCTAGCCACACTTCTCTAAGAACTAGACAATTCTTCACTCTTCTCTAAATGCCACCAATCTCCGCCACCTTGACGTTGGTTCCAAGCTAGCACCCGGCCGCTAATCTTGATCCACAAAGTTGACAACTCTCACTTCTTGTTCAAGGTATTCACTCAACACTTTGAGGAAGAATTGGAGAGGAAGTTAGAAAGAGAGAAAAGATTATAGGAATGTTTGGCTCACTTTTTCTCTCTCTTCATGAAGTGGGAGGCATAAGGAACCTTGTGGAACACTAAGAATGTGTGTCCCTTACATATGGGACACACTCCATTTTAGGCCCAGTCCAAACTTGACCTCTAAGGCCCAATTAAGTCTTAATCACTTTACTTAAGTTGGGATTAAGTCCTTGGCTTACTTATCTAGGACTTTCATTATAAAGGACGGCATGTTGTTGACCACCACTCTATTGTTGATCAAAATTTGGCTCATCATCACTTCCTCCAGGTAGATTAATGTGAGAGGACATATGGATGAACGACTTGAAAAAAAAAATATTTCTGAGCTCTCTCCCTCTACTGTGACTTAAACCGAGCTAATAGGGCGGGGGAATGCTTGAAGGTCTATCAGTAAAGTGATCATATTGGCTATCTAGGTGAACTAAAATAGTGATGACTAGCATCTCGCTACTGACAACTAGCATTGGGACTTGACACAATAGGCAGACCTAAGTCTTCATCATCCTCTTCCTCATATGAGGAATCAACCTCGTTTAGAAGCCCCTTCAGTACTCCCATGATGAAATTAGCTTTGAGCTCTAGTATTGGAGAGGCCATTAGATCAACTATCATATTGGCCAGATCAAGGGGACCAATTTCTCCCTTATTGGCTAACTTATTGGGCATACTCACCAGTGGGTCATCCGACTGGATCGATGATAACTTAGACGCATCATCCAGGATAATATTCAAGGTCTTGAGTGAAGATGATGATACACTTCTAGCCAAATTGTAGTTTTTGCTAGCTTTAATAGCTTTTCCCTTCTAAGCAACCTATTTCAAACACTGTTTCTAGCATTTATGAGTGCATTGGTTCCCTTTCAAGAATTTTGGATTCTCCAACCACTTATAAAATAACTTGATCGACCTTATGGGAACAATCATCCTAAGCCTCTTTTGGATGGCCAACTGATCATAGACGGAAAGGCTAGTCGTTCAGCTGCCTAGCTGATCGAGATTGTTTGGCTAAATGATTGTATCCCTACCCTTCTGCTGATTCAATTGTGAGTATAGGGGTAGACATAATCTAAAATGAGAGCATAGGGGCAGCCGATTGGGTGGTCTGATCAGCCAATCGGGTAGACGGTTCAGCCTAAGGCAGACATGTGGCCATAAAGAAGGTGATTTAAACTTCTATTGGTAAAGTCTCTTAGTTGTGGGTCCATTATGTTATTATTATAAGTTCCCTTTCGTTTACCTTTGGCAAACTCTTTCATTATAAGTGACTACAAGATTACTCATATTTGGATTGTTGATGAGACCTTTGTTGTTTTGCTTTCACTATGTATTATTTACGATCGAAGTAAAATACTACATAATTAATGATACTTGGAACCCTTGTAAGTTCATTCATGAACTTTAAATCCAAAAACAATTATTACCTCGAAAATAGTAATGCATTTAATTTTTTGTTAATTTAATTTATCGGTTGATGCTTAGTTTATAACTATTACAACTAATCGATTTAATTAATTAACATGATATGGAACATGATGTGGTTTCATTTTTTAAGATTTAAAACTAGAGTCTCATGAAAACTTTAATTTCACCCTACAGTCTCGTGAAAACTTTAATTTCAACCTAGAGTCTCGTGAAAACTTTAATTTCAACCTAGAGTCTCCATGGATTAAGAACATATCCTTAGTTCCTCTTAAGAACGATAAAATATTATTGACCGTATTTTAATGCCGCCAAATCAGATTCTTTATTCATACTCATAACAACTTCTTTGAGTTGTGTTCTTTTATATTACACCTTATATTCCTTGCTCTAAGGAAAGAAGTGAGGTTGTCACATCAATTGCATCAAGTGTTAATGTATACTAAGGAATCATAATTCATTCTTTTGAAAGTTCCTCTTTAATGAGAATTTTAGTGAATTAGGATTCTTAATCAAATATTTAATTTTGTGGTACTTGAAACTTTTTCAAATATTCCCTTACTCTCTTACTGTCCTTTTAGAAAGTAACACTCTTTCTGAGAAAAATAGTTTTTGACTAATAAGGCCCTCTTTTAGCTTACTGGAATTAGAGAAGACATATGAGTCGCTACTCATTATATCGCATAAAATAACATTTAATTAGATTTTATTTCTATTTAATCCACATCATGCTTTTAGTGATAACTAATTATCTTCATATCTCATATGGTGGCATGATTTCATTATTTTTATCTATATCTCATGTGGATTCTTTAATGTTAATTTGGAGATTATCCTATTCACAATGCTTGCAGTGATTTCTATGATATGGCCTAGTTGGATTAGAGCACACTCAATATGTAAGTCACATCGGGTCATAACTCATACATACCAATTTCTCCATACCAAGCATGATTCGCTTATGATTCCACAATGTTTATGGTGATTTTTATGTCGTGCCCTAGTTGGATTAGAGCATGTTTAGTATGTAAGTCACATCGGGTCATAACTCATACATACCAATTTCTCCATACCGAAGCATGACTCGCTTATGAGTTTAAGAGGACTTCATTGAATAAGAATCTCATTCTTAATTAAGTATATTTTAAGAAACTAACAACATTGGTATTTATCTTTATGATCTCATGTAAGAGTAATACCTTTGGCTAATTTGTGTTCCATCTCTTTTCATTTCTTATTTCTTTTCTCACATATTCAATTTTTATATGTCTTCTCAATACTTTAAATTCAAAATTTTGGAGAACTTGAATATGGAAATGATTAGAAGGGAAATCAAAATTCGATTTAGCATTTATTTTTATCAATCTATATACATCAATATGCATTAGATTTAACAACAAAATCAATTTCTCTTCTAAACATTTTAATAGTGATATGATCATTCCAACAGGATAAGCTTAGGTCACTTATTGTTGATTCATAATACAAGCATTAAATTACACATGTAATGATAATAAGTATGCTTTTATTCATTTGGTATGATCTAATTGGTTGATGCTAAATGCATAACTAAACTTGGTATGGTTTTGAGCATTGTCCTATAGTAGTGTACTACGATAACAACGATGCAATAGTACAAGCAAAAGATCCTAGGTCTCTTTAGAAATCCAAACACATGCTGCGACATTATCACCTCATCTGAGGAAAAATTAGAAGTGGAGAAGTCAACATAGAAAGGGCTGACATAGATAACAACATAACATATCCATTAATTAAGGTGCTTTCCCAACAGAAGTTCGATCTCCATCTTGACAAGATGGTAATTAGATTGAAAAATGATTGGCTTTAGCGCAAGTGGGATATTAAAAGTGTCATACTCAAAAGTATAGTAGTTCTATATTTTGATGCATATAACGATTTGTTCGTGAATTTCAGAGTTGCCTAAAGCAAATCAAGAAATAAATGGGATGCTGTTTCGGTTAGCCGCTGCTGTCATTTGGAGTGGCGACATCGCTACCATTGAATAGCACCTCACGTGGCAGTGCAAGGGCTGCGTGCATGGTAGCTGTCACATGGGTGAGAGTTCTTATGGTAGTAGTGCTTGGAAGTGCATGGCGGCACCCCGTGGGCTACTGTAGCACTAAGCGGTGGCGGCGACAAGTTGTAGTAGTGAAAAACCTCAATTGGATTAGGTTTCGTTTTGGGTTTCTTTCCTAAAATGGAATCTTTTAAATTAATTGATTAAAATTTTATTTTAATTCAACAATCAGGATTAGATATATGTTTGATGATAATGCATGACTATATAAATTGTTTATATATGTTTTCGTATTTATCAAACTTGGAAAATTAAAATGACCTTAACTAGTTTTTTGGTAAATTTAATTGGAAAATTATTTTGGCATATTTCCTCAAGTTTAGAAGAAGATCTAAAATATGAAACTTTCAAAAATAATAAATATTCGTTTTTGAAACGACCAGATTCGGAAACTTTCCAAAAACAAAAAGTTGACATTTTTTGCAAGTATCCTTAAAGAGTTATGGAAAGGAAATTTTGATTATTTGCTTGTGCTATTAAATTATTTAAATTTCTATACAAGAGTTGACTAGTTTGAATTCCATGAACATGCATCAAGAGATAAAACATGAAGTAATATATGAATAATTTAAATTATTTTAACATATTCATGCATTAAATGTATGTAAATTAAGGTGTTAAAATGTATATGCATCATGATATATATATATAGATATATATATTTATGCTTGGTTAAATATGTTATCACCTCATATCTAAAGACTATGAGATAGAGCATGATATATATATGTTTGTTATGATGAGACTATTTAGTGAAATCCTTCCCTTAATTATATTAAGTAGAAATCAGTTGTGAAAATTGTTTCATGGATTACCTTCCCAACAATAAAATATATGTGATATCTGCATGGATTAAGGAAGGCCACAGACACGTGGGGACTTCTATTTGTGTGAGAATGCATGTATATTATTATTGAATAAGATACGTGACTGAGTAATGTTGTCATTTTAGGCATAGACATGAATAAATTCACGTACTAGTTTATGTTTCACAAGAATATTTGGGTTAAGCTCAACTAAGTATATATAATTACCTGTGGACAATGTGTGATTATATAACATAGAGGTAAGATAAAGGAATTACATGAGATATGTAATTGCAAAGGTGTTTCCTACCTTTCATTTTATTATGATTAGCTACAGACATGTAGGAGTTATAATAAGGTGATTGGATCATTTTCCTACTAAGGAAAAATGTTTTCTCATCTTATATTAAGGACGTGTTTTATCTTGAATAAAATAAATTGGTTGGAGCTAGTTTTAGAGATTGGTATAGAAACCAGAAAATTGTTCTTTGGTATAAACATTTGTCTAATGTGTTGAATCAACAAGTCATAGCGGTCCTGCCTGAGGGATCAGATCCCGAAATAATGGCAGCATGGAACAAGTAGTTGGAGTAAGATAACTAGGTTCAGTGCATTATGCTTACATCTATAAGTAACGAGCTCCAAAAGTATTATGAAAAGTTTCATGCTCGTGAGATTATCGATAACCTTAAATATGTTTGTGGTGAAGATAATCGAAATGAGAGCTATGAGATAGCTAAGGCAGTGTTCCAAATTAAGATGGATAAGGGCACCTCTATTAGTGAATATGTGCTAAAGATGATCATGCACATTGAACAACTTGAGAATCTCAGACTTGTTATACATTCTAAGTGATTAATAACTTAGTGCTACAATCTCTTCCTGATTCATTCTCACTATTTGTGCTCAACTTTCACATGAATAAAATAGAACCCAAGCTACATGATTTGCATAAGATGCTGCAAATGGATAAGTAATACATCTAGAGGATAAACACATGTTGCTTCTGCGAGGTTCTTCTAGAAGGAAGGACAATGCCAAGCCTAAGAAGCGAGGCAAGAAAGGGATTCTCAAAGAAAGGAAGGGTGATGGAATGACAAAGAAGGGTATAGATGGAAAGTGTTTCCACTATGGAGCAACTGAAAATTGAAGAGGAATTGCAAGGTATATCTTGCAACTTTGAAAAAGCATGGTGATGTTGCTTCAGGTATGTTCATGATTGAGGTTAACTTTTCTTGTAGTGATTCATCTACTTAGGCATTAAATACCGGTCGCGGTTCTCATATTTATAATAATGTGCAGAATTTTGGAGAAAGGTGAAGTAGACCTACGAGGTGAAATGGAGCAAGAGTTGTTAAGATAATGTTGTTATGCACCATATTTGATTCAGAATATTGTTTCTATTTCTAGTCTTGATGAGGAAGGATTTATCTTCTTCATCAAGGATAATATTTTAAGTCTTCTTATGAATGGTTTATTTTATAGAAGTGCTTCCTTAAATAATGGGGTATATGTCTTAAATTTTAAAAATGAAACTTGCCTCAATATTGAACAGGTCAAGAAAAGAAAGTTTAATGCGAATCAAATATACCTATGGCATTGTCGATTAGGTCATGCTAATGAAACAAGTATTCAAAAGTTGCATAAAGATAGATACTCTGATCCATTCGATTTATAATCAATACTAACTTGAGAATCTCCTTTTAGTGGAATTGGAGAGAGACAAATCGAGTTGATAGGACAAGTACATAGTGATATATGTGGGCCTATGTCAACTCATACTAGAGGTGGTTTTTGGTACTTTATCACATTTATCAATGATCTCTCTCGATTCGGTCACATTTATCTTATGAAGCATAAATCTAAATCATTTGAGAAATTCAAGTAATATAAAAGTGAAATAGAAAATTAGTTAGGCAAACTTATTAAGATACTTCGACAAGGTGATGAATACTTAAGCAAGGAATTTCTTGGCTACCTTACAAGAGAAAGGTATAATCTCATAATAGACCTCTTTTAGAACACCAAAGTTGAATGTCGTGTCTGAGAGGAGAAATCAAACTCTCTTGGAGATGGTTTTGTCAATAATAAGCTTTACCGATCTACCTCTGTCATTCTAAGGATATGCCTTATAAAACTCCGCTTACATCATTAAAAAGATACATTCAAAATTTATTTCTTTAACACCATATGAGATATAGAAAGGCAGAAGGCCAAGATTTAAACATATTCATGTATAAGGATGCCCTGCTTATGTGAAGAAGCAAGAAGTAGAAAAGTTAGAGGTGAGATCCAAAAAATGTTATTTTGTGGGGTATCCAAAGGAAACTTTAGGATACTACTTTTAGCAATCCACTAAGTAGAAAAGTTGTATTGCTAAATACAATGTCTTATTAGAGAATAAATTCTTTTCTAAAAGGAATAGTGAGAGCAAGATTGAACTAGATCAAGCTCAAAATACACAAAATGATGTTTCGATGGATGCTATTACCCCACTAGTTTTGGCTGAGATACCTCCGAAAAAGAATGTTGTGATACCTCAGAGTACATAAACAGTTCATAGATCTAGTAAAGCATCTACTGGGCCATAGCTTTATGGAATTTCTATTAGAAAGTCCAAGTAACGGGCCGATCATAGAAGATGATCCTACGACTTATTCCAAGGATATTAGTAGCTGGATTTTGAGAGATGGCTTGATACCATGAGATCCGAGAAGGATTCCATGTACGCCAACTAAGTATGGGACTTCGCAGATGAACCTGAAGGAATAGTTTGTATAAGATGCAAAGGGTTTTCAAGAAGAAAATCGGGGTATATGGAAAGGTTGAAACCTACAAGACTAGACTAGTTGCAAAATATTATAGACAAAGAGAAGGAATAAATAATTATGAAGAAATCTTTTTGCCTGTTACAATGACTAAATGAATTCAGATATTGCTTCTCATCACAGCGTACCATGATTATGAGATCTGGCAAATAGACATTAAAATTGGCTTCCTAAATGGGTACTTCGAGGAGGATGTGTATATGATATAACTTGAGGGCTTTGCGGACTAGAAAAAAACAAAGAAGTTATGTAAGCTACAAAAGTCCATATATTTCCATAAACAAGCATCTCAGAGTTAGAACATTTATTTCAATCAAGGTCCATAAATCTTACTGGAACATTTATTTCGATAAAATGGTCAATCATTTGAAATCATTTAGAGTGAAGATGAATCATGTGTTTACAAGAAAGTTAGTGGGAGCTTTGTCGCTTTAATAATTCTCTACGTGGATGACATAATACTTATTGGAAATGATGTAGATATGTTATAGTATATTAAGTCATGGCTATCAAAGAACTTCTCAACAGCCTATATTCTAGAAATAAAGATCTATAAAGATAGATCTAGAAGGCTACTAGGCTCAACCAGTCGACATACATAGAAAAAGTGCTAAAGAGGTTTAGTGTGGAAGATTCCAAAAGGGGACTTCTGGTAATGAGTCATGGAATCTATCTCTCCAAACAATATGACTCCTAATACATAATTAAAGAGGGGTGAGATTAGTGGAATCCTTTATACTTATGCAATAGGATCCATCATGTATGCTATGTTATGTATGAGACCAAATGTTGCCTATGCTTTAAGTGTTACAAGCAGGTTTCAAGGAAATCCAGGCAGAAGCATTGGACTCCTGTCAAGAACATTTTTAAATACTTGAGAAGGACTAAAGACATGTTCTTAGTTTATAGAGGATCTGACTTGAAAATTGAGAGTCACTCAGACTATGGATTCCAATTAGATGTTAATGGTAATAAATCAATTTTAGGATTTGTCTTCACACTAAATGGTGGAGGAGTCAGTTGAAAGAGTTTCAAACAAGAAATGATCGTGGATTCCACTATTGAAGCCGAATACATTACAACTTTAGAAGAAGAAAAAGAGGCAGTTTGGATGAAAAAATTCATAAATGAACTTGGTGTGGTTCCAACATCATTGATCTTATAATAGTGTGCAACGATAACAACGGTGCAATAACAAGCAAAGGAACCTATGTCTTATAAGAGATCTAAACACGTGTTATGACATTATCACCTCATCCAAGAAATAATTGGAAGATAAGACATCAACATAGAAAGGATCGACACAGATGACAACATAGTAGATCCATTTACTAAAGCGCTTTCCCAACATAAGTTTGATCACCATCATAAAAAGATGTGAATTAGATTCAGAAATGATTGGCTTTAATACAAGTGGGAGGTATATGCCCGTCAAGCAAGTTGCATTTTGACTCGATGGGGCAAATACTTTATGTGATTCTATCTTTATATGGATATTAGCAAGACATTATTTACTATTATTAATGAAATTCAATTACTATTTATCATTTTTATTAATTTAGTTAGAATTAATATTATATGTTCAATATATTCATATCATGATAAAGCCAGTATCTTGAGTTATGTACTTTACAAATCAAGATAGAGATCATGGTAGTAGAGACTCGAGTCACTAAAAGCTTTTAAGATACAAATGATTTAGTGTCTATGGATCTCCAGAGTGGACATCGATTGATTCAGATTAACAATTATATAGTTCAACACCTAACTTCTAGGGTGGCCAATCTCATAGCGAGTGATGTTAGTAGAACACTATATGTGATTCAGTAGAGACTAAGAGTGATAATCTTGACCCTTAGATAATTCTCAATGGTAATTAATACTAACTGTTAATGAGAATTATCTTGTGACTATTTTATATGTGATTCTCTGATCTGACACACCATGGTTTCCTTAAGTACCAGACTTCATATTTTGATATCATTCCTATTAGCCCTAGCCATGGGTATACACAAGGTGAACCATTGAGTATAAAGTGTTGAGCAACAAAGATTATGAGTGGTTAAGAGGGAATCTATCGCTTCTATATTTGGATTAAGGTCTTATAGATTATATACTTTATTGAATAAGGAATCTTTGTAAAGTATTATAGTTTGAAATGAGTTTTTGCAAATCCATTATTAATATTCAGCAAAGGTATGATGGTACATATGATTTGTGTATTAGAGTTTAATAGTTAAACCACGCCTTATGATGAATTAGGATATTGACGAGATGGAAGAATTATTACTATAAGTATACGACAGTCATAAACATATTCTTTTGGAAGATGGTACTGCTCATCTACCGAGTAGTTTTGACATATTGCTAAAAGTCAATCTTGACTTGGAGGTTTAAAGTTATTTATTTATGAGATGATTATGTAACTGTTTAATTTAAAAGGCCGTTTTAAATTAAATGAACTTAATTTTGGAATTAAATAAAATGACAAAGGTGTTTATGAAATCCTCCTACTAGTGTGACGTAGAACCTAATCGGTCACACACATAAGGTTCATAGTAATTTAGTTAAAGTTTCATACAAGAAAAAGAAAAAATGAACCAAGACCATTTAGGAGTAAAATAGTAATTTGACTTGTAGTTTGTGACTATAAGAGCAAAATGATGAAAAATTTAATCTTATGTCGTACAACTCTTCAAGCACAACTAAGTGTGGCATTGAATTAATTAGAAATTAATAAATTATATATAAACTTTCATTTAATTATAAAAGGATTCTAAACGTTCATAATTAATTATCAGACATTAAAACGTTAATGGGCCGGAAATATAATTTTTATGAGACAAAGTCAATCAAATGAGTGATTAAATAACTCATGGGTGGTCGACCACATGGAATGGGTTTGACCTATTTGTATTTCTAATATGATTAGGAAACTTAAGGTATAAGGAAAAATAAAGAGATTAGGAAACCTTATATCTAATGGTGCTTTATAAATAGCACGCTTAGTGGCCGAAATTATAAAGTACTCACACAAGTCTCTTGGCCAAAAATCGAATAGAAAAAGAGTCTTTTCCCTTAATTTTCCCCGATTTTATTATCTCATGAGTTGAATTGTGTGGATAACAATTAGAGGGCACTTTCCCATTTTATTCAAAAAAAGTTCTGTAAATCAAAGTAGGTATTCATTTTCCCTAAACCTTGATTTCAGATTGATGAGATTTACTGTAATTTATGTAAAATAGATTATATGTGATATAATTGTTATATGATAGGTATGGATAGAAACTGTGAATTAGGATATGATCTAAATAAAATTTCAAATATTTCTTCCACTGCATTTATTCTTTTATATGCATGCATCCATTTCCTAACACATTTTTGCCAAACGGCTTTTTCCTTGGCACTAGCTCCCTCTTCGAGAGTAGTCATGACCTTTTGGGTAAGAAGCTCATAAAAGTTTTCTTATTTGAGAAATATTCTCAACCATCTAATCCAATCTCTATAGTTAGTCCAAACTAACTTATTTTTTTCTAAGATTGAATGCAATGAACTATTTGTCATTACTATTTTGAAAAGAATACACAGCACAAAAACATAAATAACATAGTAAACTACATTAACAACTCAAATTAAGAGTTTATTTAAGTATTAGTTTGGTCTCCCACTATTTTATTATAATACACTTTACCCTTTTAAGTGACCCAGAAAAACTTCTTTTTCATAATGAGTAAAAGATCCCTATATCGATATTCTGGTCTCACATGTCTGTAGCCAACCATAATAATCATTTAAGGTAACAAAACAACTTTCCTAGTTATATTACATATAACCCCTTTATTGCTTCTAGAAGAACATGGTAGATATATGTATGCATGAATCTGCTTAGTTTTTCAATTTAATGAGAATCTACATTTGAAACATTCATACAGACATCATATCAATCACGCATGTTTACTCTAACACTTGATCAAACATACATGTTAATCCTTCAAACATCTCCAATATTATCATACAATTTTGCATATTTAAATAAAATTCAAATATTGACTGTATGATTAATTCTTAATCAAACAAATCATGTTTATGGATGATTTGAGTAAATTAGTATAACTATAAAATTAAATATTACTTTAACACTTTTAGGTTATCAATATAGTTACTAATTTGCTTAAGGAAATGTAAATTTCACTTTTCATATAACCTTAACACTTTAGTTATCAATGTTATCAACTTTCTTAAGAGTACATAACTTTTAACTTGAACATGGCCTTAACACTTTAATGATGTCCATGAAGTTATTATTTTTCCGAATTTTGGACTCTTTCAAAATACAAAATTATTCCATAGTTGTTGGAAAATCTTTCTCTTAACATTAGAATTATTTCTAATTCAAGGGAATGAAATATTAAAAGAACTCATAATTTGAAGAACTTTTCCTCAAATTGAAATTTCACACAATGGATTAATTTTGATCAGATTCTAATCATTTAAAGTACTTCAATAATCATAAAAATTAAAACTTTACAACATTCATTGTTACATTAAAATTTTCAAGTTGAAAACTTTAAATGCCAATAAATTAGACCCAATCATTAATCGACTTGATCTATAATGGTTTACAACTCTTGTAACACATTAATTTCATGTCAATCACAATTAATGCAATTAAGCCAAAACATTAAATTCTTAAAAAGATTATGGGCATTCCAAATTTCCAGAATTTAATATCATTTTTAATGAATGACCCAATCAATGCCCAAAATTAAAATGTCACATAGAAGCATAAAATACACCAAAAATTCATAAACTCAACAAAAAAACATGAATATCACATAGAAGCATTTCATAGATCCAACCGGGAATTACATCATGTAACCTAAGACTCTTCACCTATCCGAGACGAAATCATTTTTGAAAAATGGACCCGGACATCTGAACCAGGCGACTACCTTCACGATCAAAAGAGGCAAGAAATGTTTGTTAAACATTTAGATTCTCGGTTCATTAAAAAATTCTACTCTAACACTTCGAGTAAAATATGAAAATATAAGAACAAGAGGGAAAGAGGTATACCTAGCCAAATCACTCCTCGAAGAACAATATGGTTCTTCATTCTTCTCCAAATGCCATTGCCAGCCACCGACCATTGTTGTTGCTGCTGCCTAGTTGCTGGTTCCAAGCCATCACTCGGCCTCTAACCTTGATCTACATGGTTGACAACTCTCACTTTTGGTTCAAGGTATTCACTTAATACTTTGAGGAAGACTTGGAGAGGAAGTGAGAAAGAGAGAAAAAATTATAGGAATTTTTGGCTTACTTTTTCTCCCTCTGCATGAAGGGAGGCACGAAGGACCTCGTGAAACCCTAAGGACATGTGTCCCTTATACACACCCTTTTGGGAGAAGCCCAAACACTATCTCTAAGACCCTATTAACTCTTAATCGTGTTCAGGTTTACGGGAGTCCATTTTAATTCCAATTTTTCAAAAATTAAAATAAACTATATTTTAAAATTAATATCCAGTTTTACTTAGTAAAATGCAGACTTTAATATGTGCCCGATTAGGCCGATTACCACTTTGATGACCAACAAGAATTCAATAAGGAGTTGTCTCTTTTACCATTAGTGGAGACCTCTATTTATATTATAAATGTGCTTGGAGAGCAAGCAAAATTGCTTGGCTAGCACTTTTGCTTGATGAGCAAGTATAATAAAATATAGGTTAGAATGCTCTTTTTTGCGCGCGCCCGCACTGAGCGTGCCAAATATCATCTCAAAAATGACTCGGTTTACCTTGGCCTATCTTTTTTTTTTCTTCTTGATTTTTTTTCTTTTGCAAAAACGTGTGGTGATGAAATGATGCAATTTAATTTTCAATTTCATCAAATTTATATTTGTATTAAATCAAATTAAATTTCAAATTAAATCTCATTAATCTTCTTCTCTCTCTCCATAAGCCTATAAATTGACAGCTTCCTCCTATTTAAAAACGCACCAATAAAAATCGATGTCTCTCACTCTCAGTTTTCTTTCCTCCCCTCTAGAGTTCTAAGTTTCTAGTGTGATAGAGTTCGATCCATTTTTTGAGTTTGCTGGAATAGTTTCGATGGCGTGCCACTACTATTCGTTTTTGTTTTATCCTGATAGACATATGCCATTCAATATTCTTCACTGACGTGAGGGGGTGAATTTATTTTAATGAAACTATTGCATAAAATGTCTCAGTTTGATTATCATTTTCTTGCCTCAATTTTTTCACAGTTATTTATTCTGTTCATCCATTCAATATTTTGTTCTATTATTCTCGTATATTTTCATATTACATATTCTAGTTATGTTTCTCCTATTCAGTGTTTCTTATTTATAGTTTCTCAATCTATTTACTATTTAATAGTTTATTATTTCTATTTATAATTTTACAATTTACTATTTTTCTTTATTATTTTACAGTTTAATGTTTCTACTTACTATCTTATAATTTATTACCTATTATATTACTGTTTATTATATTTTGTCTTCTTATATTATTCATAATTTTTCTATTAATTATATAATTTAACTCCAACAAAATTGATATATAAATATAAGAATTACAATAATTAAAAATATTTTTAATATCAAAATAAATAATAAATATATTTTATTAATCTTAATATAATTTTATTTGTTAATTTAATTATTAATTTAATTATTAATTTAATTATTAATTTAATTATTAGTTATCTCTATATTTTTTTTCCATATTATTTATGAGAACATCAGAATCGATATTCCGTACATGGATTAGGTATACATATATAAATATTTATATTTATTTTCGTAAAGAATATGTAGGTGTAGAAGGCGACCCAACAACACCATGATACGAAGAACTCTTCGTGTTTCTCACTCGCAAGTCGCAGCTTAAAGTAAAATACCAAAAGACGTCCGGGAGGCCGGAACCACAGTAAAAGAATCAGAGAAAAAAATAAGATAAAAAATATATTTATATTTTTATTTATATTTTTATTTATATTTTTATTTTTATTCTTCTTCATTTTCGTTTCATTCCTTTTCTCCATTTCGATATTGCTTCTGATCAAACGAGTATTATAGAGCAGAGTGTTGACGAGCCGGTAAGAGGAATCGGTAGGAGCAAAAACCAAAATCCATGGCCGTTGTTGAGAATGGTGGTGGTCTGGCCGTGGCTTCAAACTTCGACTCTTTGTCGCAGGATTCTGGTGCATTCGGCAATCAAGATCTGCCGAACGAACCTAGCTTCCATGAGAACAACAATGGCGATGCCCACGTTCTCAAGTCGCATGACGATCAGAGCCGTTTCCTCAAGGTTACACCATCGGCTTCGCATAGCTTCGATCGTACGGCGGAGAAGATCGGGAATACTCAAAATCTGCCTTTGATGCAACGATCCAACGGTGAGGATTTGCAGAAGGAGAGGGATGAGATGGAGGAGAGCTTCAATCATGATATGAGGGAGTTGCGAGAGCTTATCTCCAAGTTGAACCCCTGGGCTAAGGAGTTTGTTCCTTCTTCTCTTGTGAATAACAGTGGAATCAATGGATGGTTTTATGGTAGCAACGCGCTTGTGCACAACAACAGAAATGGTTTTCTTAATGGAAACAATGGTAGACGGGTATGGCTTTTTATTTATTTGTTAGTTATTACTTATTTTTAATTTTAATAGTTTGATAAATACGATAGTCCTTATCATGGAGCATTTTCCTCGGAGAAAAAATTAACCAGAATTTAGGATCCGGTTTCAATTTCTGCCATTTTCCACTCTATTTTTAGAACAGGGTAGGGAATATGTGATCGTGTTTTTCAGTGATGATGATGAATTTTCTTTAGAGGAAGAACTATAATCCAGAGAAAAGGAGAATGAACAACAGGACCAGTGAGGCTCAACGAGAAGACATCATTCGAAGAACTGTGTATGTCTCTGACATTGATTATCAGGTATAGTGTCATTATTTTCTCTAATCTATTCCTACCTTTTTTTTTTTGTTATCTCCTTTTTGAAGGTCTGATGTATGTCTTTTGGGTTATAGGTGACGGAAGAACAACTCGCAGCTTTATTTATCAATTGCGGGCAGGTATTGTGTTTTTGTTCACTTGAAACTCCCTTTCTCATAGCTCGTTTAGAATTATGCTTTTGAAGAAACATGTCTTATTGTGTGAAGGTTGTTGACTGCCGTATTTGTGGCGACCCCAATTCTGTCCTTCGTTTTGCTTTTATCGAGTTCACTGATGAAGGTATTTTTAACCGAATTTCTAGGATGTTGTGACGCAAAACTCAGTGCTCAATCAATTTTCTCTTTCTCGTGGCGGTCTTTATGCAGAAGGTGCACATGCTGCTTTGAATCTTGGGGGAACAATGCTTGGATTCTACCCTGTGAGAGTGCTGCCATCTAAGACAGCTATTGCACCAGTTAACCAGACATTTTTGCCTAGGGTAAGAGATTGTTGCTGTGAAAGCTATACTCTTAAGGCACTCCCTAGTATCTTTTTTCTTTTTCATGACCGGTTGGTTTTGAATGGCACATGGAAAATTCAGACTGAAGATGAACGAGAGATGTGTGCAAGAACTATCTATTGTACAAATATTGACAAGAAGGTGGGTCTTTCCTGTATACTTTCTGATTTAATATGACCACGGGAGCCTATCCAAGAAGTCCTTACATGTTCTTTGATTGAATTTGTATAGGTTACCCAAGCTGATGTAAAACTCTTTTTTGAATCGGTCTGTGGAGAGGTTTGTTATTATACTTATCTAAGTTCTGAAGTGTACATGTGCTCTTCCAATTTTGACCACCTCTCATAAATATTTATTTATATCTATATTGTTGTCGTACAGGTCTATCGCTTGAGGCTTCTTGGGGACTATAACCATTCTACACGTATTGCCTTCGTTGAGTTCATAATGGTATTTTCTTCTTCTTAAGTATCCCTCACATTTTTTCTTCTTTCATTTAAACTATCCAGAACCATTTTTGAGAATGAATTTATTGACTTCACTTAATTGACAATGTATATGTCTCCACAATTGGAACATAACTTAAAAATACTGAGATTAATAGAATTGTAGAAGAGATTTATTAATAAAAACAAAGGCAATAATTACAAATAGTTTGATCAACAGATCAATTGGATGAAACGAGTTCATGTAGAATTGAATCTTAAACCAATTTAGTTCATAATATCATAGAATTTAAATATGCCGTTTATCTCTTAGTATTTCTCAACTTTTGGGTAGGTAAATGACGCGATGTCAGAAACTTTTTGCTATGGACTGACTGGTTTTTGGTATTCATGCCCTAGAAGGTGAATATTTTGTTGGATTCCTAAAGTTTTAGATCATGTACACATTGAGTTAGTGCTTTCATCTATACAACTGGTGAGAAATGAGAATTACCAGGAAATCAAAATGTCATTTGTTGTTTAGGCTTGAACAATTTAAAAGCAAATCATATATTAGGCAGCTGTATAAAAACAAGACTTTAAATCTGTACAGTTATGTCTTATCGATAGTAGTTATGATTTCCTTCGAGGTCAGATTAATGTTAATAAAATGATGGTAGATAACTAATGTTGCCAATGTATATCCTCCTCTTTCTATGATTTTCCAATTTATTCAATTTATAACTTTTTTCTTTGTATTTTTTTATGTGGCACTTACCAAATATAGGGATATCTTACTTTAGATATGCTGTATCATAAGTAGATTTTCTGTCAAAGAGAACCGAGAAAAATTAATGAAACTTCAAAACTATGAATGAATAACTATAAAGTATGGAACTGCATTCAAGATCATTTGCTTTCCGATATGGTGGAAGTGATTGTAGGTGGAAGAATATGATATGGGGAAGTGATTGTTATACCGAGCATCACCTAAAACTTAGTTATATGACCTAAGTTGAAAACTTGTAGGTTTTGCTTGTTGAGCCCCATATGGGGGGGGGGGGGGGATAACTCATTCTTTTCAAAACACGTCTTTGGAGGAGTGGAATGGAATCGCTCATTCATTTATATATAGAATCCTTAAATCACTCATTCATTACTTGTATTTCACGTAATTCTTCAATTTCGTTGGGTCCGTCAGATAATTTTTCAAAATTTTTATTCTAAATTTGTTTATATATTATAAGAGGGTTAAACTGTATTATAAATTTAACCACATAAATCGATTCTTTAAAATTTCTTTTAAAGTATCCAAACTCATGAATCGGTAAAATGGGGAATCAAGTTCATTCTTTATTGCTCATTGATTTTATAACCTAACAGACGTGGATAAAATCACTGATTACATTCCCCACATTCCCATTCCTTAATTCATTCCATTCTCCCTCAGGGAATCGAATCAAACACCCCTTATATTCTTCGAGGTCTATATATTAAGGAATCTATTTCTTTGAGGATGTAGATTTCCAATCTTCTTGTGAACTTTCATTTGTATTTTCTACGTATGGATATGCATTGTATGTTTACTGGAGTAGATTCAAGGATGATTTATTAATACAAGTACTATCAATGCTTTTAGTTTCCTTTAAAGCTCTGTTACAATCTTTCAGCTTAGTCATGTAGCAATCCTACATTATTTTCCTCTGCATCATGCTGGATATCAGCACAATTTATCATGCTAAGCTCAGTTATGGTCTTCTATCCGAGTAAATTGTTAAATATGGACAATTAAGTCCTAGTTCATGTTGCTGAATCTGGAAACAAAAGTTCGACAGTTTGCCATTTGGAATGGACAACCAATTACTTGTAAACTGGCGCTTCTTGTATATAGCTATCATACGACTTAATTGAAAGTAAAGTGAATTTAGTGCAGGATCCTTTAACGTAGCTTTTGTAATGTGCATCTGTGTCACTGTTTCTTCACTGCAGGAGATTATATTATCTCGATAATCTCCTAAATGGGGTGTATACCACCAATGTGAGTTGATATTGTATATCCATGTGGTAGGCCCCACTAGCTGTCTCACGTTATGTGTATAAGATACTTTCTCCTTCACTACAATTAGGGATGCTGGTAAGGGTAAGATTTGGGAAGGAGTTGTGAGAGTTGAATTTAGGACTTAAAGGTGTTCCCTGGTAGGTGGAATCGCCATTGGGCTTAAAGCTAATAATCTACTTGTTTTTCACTAACATCTAGAATATCCTGTAATCTTGATATATTGAAACTGCTTCATTTTATCAAATAACCAGATCTTATGGGAGGTATGCTAATGATGCCATAAATGTGTTGCCTACATGCAAAAAATGTATTGGTGCTGTAGTGAAATATGGCCTCAAGTTTAGCTCAAATTGTATTATGACAATCACTTCTTGACATGTGTACATGCCCGTTGTGGTCATGAGCGAACAACTAATCTGTCTCCGGTTGAATCTTCTCAACGAAACTATTCTATTTTATATCTGTAAACTTGCTATTGGAACTCATTTTTATTGATATGAGGAGCACATGAAAACATTGAGAACTCTTAGTGATCCAACTTACAATGCTTTGACTCCTGCAGGCTGAAAGTGCAATTGCTGCTCTCAACTGTAGTGGTGTGGTTCTGGGCTCTCTGCCAATAAGGTTAGATTGACACATTTATTGTCATCTTTTACTGTTGAATTTCCCATCATCTCATCACTTTTATTTCAGGAAATATCAGTGTTGTAAATCTTTTTTGTTGTTCCTTTTTTTTTTTTTTCTCTACCTCATAACAAAATAATTCGTTCTCCTAATAAGTGAAGAATCTTTTATTGTGCTGGTAATTATGTATGATCAGGGTGAGCCCGTCGAAGACACCTGTCCGTCCCCGTGTTCCTCGTCTTGCAATACAATAAATCATCAGCAGCAGTCGGACTAAGTTAGAGTTCACTATATATATATATATATATATATATATAAATCCATACATATATGTAAAGATGGTTTTGTGTTGCTGGTGGTCATCCGTGCAGTATAGATATATGTATATCTATCCCTTACTTTACTGGCTTGGATCTTTCTAATTGGGGGAGGAGGAGAGGAAGGGAAAAGGGAGAAAAAGAAGGGGGGGGGGGGGGGGGGTTATATTATGACATAACCTCGAGGCCTTTGAAAATATTTTTATGTTAATTCTCATTAATATGTTTTAGGACCTGTGAAGGCTAGAATTACTCTCTGCAGTTCAATTTTTAACAGGCACTTCAGATGCCAGAGACTACTGTCATGTTATAGCCATACATGAGTTACTTTTTTGTTGGGTTGCATGTGAAGAAATCGTAGAAACATTCATGAGCACATGGTTCGTTAGATATTTCAGTTTCCATTGATGTTAGATCCCTGCTAGGTGCTCATCACCATCATTATTTCTTTTTAATTTTTTTTAATTTTTATATTTTTATAGTTACTTTATGCATTTTAAATTTTTTTTTATTTTTTTATTTTCTTGGGTGTGACGGACAAAAGAATTAGCTTGTACTGGTCAAGTGTTTTGCTTGGTACGTTTTGTTTTGCTTGGTTACGTTTCTTTTGTTTTATTTGGTTACGATTCTTTCTACAATAGGTGAGTCTCATCTATCCTCAACTAGAGCGGTCAAAACAAGCGCCGCCCGGCCTTGGCCATACAGACCTTTTCACTATTTGGGACCAAAGAAGGCCTGTTCTAGCTCATTTGATAAAAATATGTTTGGGCCGGGTTGGGTTTATGGGGATGAGCCCATATAGGTTAGAGCCGGTTCAAAGTATTCCCCCCAACTCAAAATTGGGTTCATACGTTTTTAGTTTCTTTTTCTTTTTTATTTTGAATAAATTTTTCTCTCTTTTCATTTTGCAAAAAAAAATTTCTCAATTTTCAATATTTTTTAAGTAGGGTAAGAATTTCTCCACTATAATTTCCATCATTTCTATTACTCTACTACCATCTTCGATTATCTTTCTTGTCTTACCTTCCATTTCTCCATTTTCGAAGAATTATGCTACTTTAGGTTTCGCTCTACTTTCTCCTTGGATTGTGCAAAAATATTTGTATATGTATCCATTTGATTCGCCTGCTGGCACAGCGGATATGATGGTTAATTTTTCAATTTTTTTTTGGCGGGCAGATATTCGCCCCACTATGAATATTTGTCAAATACGTGAGTGGATACTTGATGGATAATGGATATCTGTCCGCTTTAATTTTAAAAAAATGAATTTTTTTTTTTCCTTTTTTGCCTTTAGATCGAAGTAATCGCGACTCATAAGCATATTTGATCCCTCTTCGCCTTTAGACCACAGCGACGCAACCTTCTTCTTGTCATCCACCATTTGTAACCAGTGACAGCCACCGCTACCAGACGGACCACTACAGTTATGACTTATGAGTATACTAATAGTTATGACTTATGAGTAAACTAGCAGTTATAATTCGAATGCTTTCATACTCATAAGTCATAACTATTAGTATACTCATAAGTTATAACTTTTAAAATACTCATAAATCATAAATGTTAGTTTACTCTACAGGTCGATGGGGTAAAAAACTTTCCAACCTCATCGACCTGTCAACTAAACTATTAGTATACTCATAAGTTATAACTTTTAAAATACTCATAAATCATAAATGCTAGTTTACTCTACAGGTCGATGGGGTAAAAAACTTTCCAACCTCATCGACCTGTCAACTAAACTATTATTATACTCATAAGTTATAACTTTTAAAATACTCATAAATCATAAATGCTAGTTTACTCTACAGGTCGATGGGGTAAAAAACTTTCCAACCTCATCGACCTGTCAACTAAACTACTAATTATGTTAGTATATTAATTGACCTTATCGATCTGTAGAGTAAACTAGCAATTATGCTAGTATAGTCATAAATCATAACTGCTAATCTTAACTTATTTAATGTTTTCATATTTCTCCATTAGTTAGTGATGATTAACTTGACTAAAAGAAGTCAAATTCTTAGTTTATATGTTCACAATTGCTTAAAAATATTTATTGTCCTTAAAAATAAAATTAATTAATTAATTAAAAAAAAAAACAGGTGGGCGAATGGATAACCGACGTAACCGCCCGCCATGGCGGGGTGGAGCGGGCATATACTAATGAAGGAAATGGGTGGATAATCGTCTATTAATACAAATGGTGGATATGGCAGATAACAAATATTCGTATCCTCCATTTTCACAACTCTACTCTTAACTATCTACTATGTTGATTCTCTTGTTACTATTGTCATAATAGGATTGAATTCCATAAATTATTTCTTAATTTAGTAATTTTTGAAGAATTAGAGTTCAGTAATCTGACAAATTGAACGATCGGTAATTTTACTCATTAGATAATTTGGGAACCTGACCCCCTTTTGATGATCCTTTTAATAAAAAAGACTCATTTAAAATATTTTGAAAAGTAGTCCTTTTTCAAATAAGTTTTTTGATGGCTAAACTATCCTTATCTATATTTTAAAAATAAAGACAATGTAAAAACCCTCTTCCTCTCTTCTTCCTCATCTTCCTCCTCTTCTTACCCTTCTTCTTTGTTAATGGACTGATAAAGATCGATAATGGACCAATAAGGACCGTAATAGACGAACAATGAACTGACGAAGGATAGATATCAATCAACATATAAGAATCGACAATTACAAAAAAATCGATGGATATAGATCGACAATGACCGATAAAAATAGACATGCTCCATATTTTAGAAAGAGAGTTAAATTAGTCATTATCCTCTACATATTTAAAAAAAGACGCTACTTTACTAAAAATTTTGAAATGCGCCTACTTTGCAAAATATTATCCTACTTAGGGCAAAAAATGGAAGAACCCTTATATTTATTGCTCAATTGTGGGAAAGGCTATGTTTGACAACCTTTTCAAAAACATTTTTTCTGTTTCAAAAATAGAAAAATGGTTAAAATGAGTCAACAACCGTGTGTTTGGCAACACTTTTGTATTAGACATTGTTTAAAGAGGTATTTGTGCCAATGACCTAGTTTTAGATTTTTTTTAAGAGCTTAGCACAAAAAAAAAAAAAAAAAAAATTCTTAGTCAAACTAGCCTTTTTAGCATTTCAATATTTAAAAAAAAATAAAAAAGAATGAATTATTTTTTTGCCCCTTTTAAATTTTGAATAAAAAAATAAAACACAACTATTCCAAGTTTGCATCTTCTTCTTCAACCTTTTTTCCCTCACAGAAAGACGATACCCATGAATCTCTTCCACTGTGTTCTGAATCTTCAACTCTTCTTCTTCTATTTCTTTTTAATTTTCATCGTTACTGTTTGAAGGAGGTTTTTAAGCTCGAAGGTGGATGTTAGAGAGCTGAAACAATAGTATTGATTGGGCATTTTATGATATTTTGTATGATTGTTATAGACTTAAATTATGAGTCTGTTAGATTAGAAATATGATTGATTTTGATTTGTGTAAATATTTCCAATTTCTCACTAGAATATGTATTGGGTTTTTAATCGAAGGTGGAGAGCTTCAAGATAGAAAATTTTTTGGGTTAAGGGTAAGGTTCATACCCACATTTTTTCACTTTTTTATGAAAATGTGATTGGGTAATTCTCTATTTTTGGGGTCGTTCCGTTAAAGTAGTGATTGTAATATACATTTTGATTTGTTCTGCAATTGAAAGAATGTGAAAAGATACAAAAATGTAAAAAATGAAAAATCTAAAATAACAGAGTAAGTAGAGTTCATGTTTCCCAATTTTTTAATGTGTCTGTATAGAGACAATATTGAGAAATGGAAAAGGAGAACATAATTAAAAATGTTCCCAATATCTCAATGTCTTAAGTAGTTAAAGTATATAGACTAGCTAATATTGGTTCTTTATATTTCAGCTACTTGTTCGTGGTATATTAAAGACTACATTGGAGGAAGAAAGTCTATCTTAATTGAGAAATTTGGCTAGCCTTCAGGAATATGTAGATGATATGGTGGATGCTTTGGCAGAGGAACTAGATGATAAAGTTCATGAGCCATATGTTGAACCAATGGTGGTGGTTGAAGAAGTAAAAAAAAATCAGAAGAAGAGGATGGAGGAAGTAGAGGAAGAAGAGGAGGACAAAGTTTCAGAAAAAGTAAGGGATGATGAACCCACATTTATGCGAGATGCTAGAAAAGGAAAAATGACTGTTACAATTGGGTACTTATGTTAGATTGTCACTACTATATATAAAGGTTACATTAGACATTAATTAGGTTTTTACAGTACTTATGTTTATATTTTGTTTAGTATTATTATAATTGGATATGATGTTTATTATAATATTTGGGTTAGTTTATGTTTGTGAAAGCTCGATTGGTTTGTTAACTCTGGATTGTGATGTCTGAATTAGGTGGTTTAAATTGTTATATTTACATATATTATATTTGGCATGAATTGGTTTGTTATGTATATAGGTGAATTCTTGTATTTTTTAAATTTAAATTTAAATTTTTGCTTCAATTTCATTACCCTAATCTAGAATGATTAGTGTTCTTTGGCATGATTAGTGTTCTTTGGCTTCAGTTTCATTAAAGTCAAGTTGGATAAATGTGCATAAATTAGAACCCTTTATTTGTTTTTTCCAATGTGCACAAAATAGAGCTCTTTGTTTTCTTTCCCAATTCCCAATGTCTTAATAATGTGATAGACATTGGGAAATTGGGAAAGTTAGACGGTTTTATTTTAAATACCAATTTCCAAATGTCTTAAATAACATGATAAACATTGGAAAAGTTATCTATTTTGATTGACTAGTGAAAGCTTTCACATTTATGGTTCTAAATGTAATGTTTAGACATTGTGTGGACATAAAAAGGTCAAACCTTTTGGTCAACTGTTGAAAGGTTACACATTTATGGTTTTAAGTGTAAACACATAATATGAATATATAAAGGTCAAACATTTTAGTCAACTATTGAAATATTACACCTTTATGATTTTATGTATAATGTTTAGACATAATATGAATATATAAAGGTTAAATCTTTTGGCCAACTATTGAAAAGTATCACCTTTATGGTTTTAAGTGTAGTGTTTAGATATAATATAAACATATAAATGTCAAATTGTTTGGTTAACTATTGAAAAGTATTACTTTTATGGTTATAAGCGTAGTGTTTAAACATAATATGAACATATAAATGTCAAAGCTTTTGGTCAACTATTGAAAAATTATACATTTGTGGTTCTAAGTGTAATATTTAGATTTAATATGAATATATAAAGGTCAAACCTTTTAGTCAACTATTGAAATGTTATACCTTTATAATTTTAAGTGTAGTATTTGAACATAATATAAATATATATCAAACCTTTTGGTCAACTATTGAAAAGTATCAACTTTATGATTTTAAGAGTAGTGTTTAGACATAATATGAACATATAAATGTCAAACCTTTTGGTCAACTATTAAAAAGTATCACTATTATGGTTTTAAGTATAATGTTTATAAATAACATGAACATATAAACGTCAAATCTTTTGGTCAAGAACTGAAAGATACTAAGTTTATGGGTTATAAGGGTAATGTTTAGACATAATCTAAATATATAAAGGTCAACTAAATATATTACACTTTTATGATTAGAAGCGTAGTATTTAAACGTAATATGAACTTATAAAGGTCAACTATTGTGGTCAACTATTAAAAGGTATCATATTTATGGTTCTAAATGCAATGTTTAGACAAGATATGAACATATAAAGGTCAAATATTTTGATCAACTAATTGAAATATATCACCGTTATGATTTTAAGTGTAGTGTTTAGACATAATATGAATATATAAAGGTCAAATTGTTTGGTCAACTATTGAAATGTTACACTTTTATGGTTCTAAGTGTAGTGTTTAGAAATAATATAAACATATAAATGTCAAATATTTTGGTCAACTATTGAAAAATATGATCTTTATGGTTCTAAGTATAGTGTTTAGATATAATATGAATAAATAAAAGTTAAACATTTGGTCAGCTATTGAAAGATATCTCATTTATGGTTCTAAATATAGTGGCTATGCATAATATGAATATATAAAAGTTAAACATTTGGTCAACTATTGAAAAATATCTTATTTATGGTTCTAAATGTAGTGGTTATGCATAATATGAATATCTTTGGAGATACATTTAGATCTTTGATAATATCATTAGTATTTTTTTCATTACATATCTTAAAAATGATGTATTAGAAACAAAAAAAAAATTATTTCATACAAAATAATTATAGAAACTTTCAAACTTTCTAGAAAACTAATAATTTTTCAATTACATATCTTCAAAATATGATCAATCATCATAATTATCATCAAGATTATTGTTAATATCTATACTATCGACTACATCTCTGCCCACTTGATCATGAACAATAGAAATCGTAGGTATTTCACGGCCACCATATGAACTATTATTTATTTTTGGTACCAACTTCACATACAAGGTAGAATTTCCACCTTTAGATTGCAAGTGACGCACAAATCCCTTTACGTTCTCATTATTTCTTATAAATAGTGGAAACCATATTGTTTTACCTAATACCTTATACGACAATTACAAATTGCATTCATTTCGATCTACGTCGAAAGGATTGTACACAACTTCTAACAACTCTTCATACATGATGTTAGATTCGATAGAAGCTCTAGTTGTTCCTTCAATGCTATTTGCATGCCAAAGTAAAGAATTATCTTTCTCTTTCCACTCACCATCGAAATATATAACTATGAAAAAACTTTTCATCTATAAAGAAGGAAAAATAAAAATGAAATTAATATACTCTTAAGATATTAGGAAATTGGAAAGTGTTTTTTTTTTCTGTTCAATTTTCATAATTTCCCAATGTACTCTCTTACTTAGAGTAAATTGGGAAATTAAGAAATATTTTTTTTTCTATTCTATATCCCAATTTCCCAACTTACTGTCATACATTGAGGCATTGAAAAATTAAGAAATATTTTATTTATGTTCTATTATGTTTCCTAGTTTTCTAATATACTTTAACTATTTAAGACATTGGGAAATTGAAAAACATTTGGATTCTGTTTACTTTTCCAATTTCTTAATATTTTATCAATAAATTGGGAATGAACACATTGAGAAATTAGGAAACATGAACTCCACTTTCTTTTTTTTTTCTAAATTTTTCGAATTTTGTATTTTTTCACCTTTCCATACTCTGTCACTTGCAGAAAAATTCGAAATGTCTATTACAATAACTACTTGAATGGAATGACTCAAAAATAGAAAATTATCCATCACATTTCCATAAAAAAGTGAAAAATGTGAATATGGACCTTACCCTAAACCTAAACCTTTTGCTATCTTGAATCTCTTCACCTTTGATTATGAACATCAGACACAAATCTATTTGAAATTTAGGGTTGATATGAAAGATAAATGATGAGAAAGTTAAGGTAAATCACATCCCATGGAAGAAACATGATTTCTAGGGCAAAAACATGTCATTGGTTATCTTGGTAGGGATGAGGGCCAACTTGTCATTTCACTCAATATTTGAGTGACATTGAAACAACTATCATTGTTAGTTTTTTAAGGGTAACTTTGGCCATATGTATTTATTTTGTTTTCTTTTTCTTTTAATTATAGTAGGCCAATATCATAAATATAAATAAATATTAAGTTAAGTTTACAATTTTGTTTTACCATTTTAGGTGCTAAAGGACCTTTTTTTAAAACACGCTTTTAAGGTAGTGGCCAAAAAATGCGTTTAAAACATGAATTCCTGAATTTGTTTTGGGTTATTGAGACACCATTATGCACTTTTCTTTTTTATAAATACAGGTTATGGAATTGAGACACTATTATGCACTGTTCATTTTTTGGGTTTCAATTATCTAAAAGGGGTAATGGCTCCACTCTATAGAGGTGGCAAAATAGGATAGGCATGCATGAGCATGCATGACATAACATGATAAAAGTACGGCACGAGCACGAGCACGGGCATGACACGGGTTAGTCGTGTAGTGCCATGCCCAATTATGCAAGCACATGGGCTGGCACGACACGACAAGGATTTCACGTGTCAGCTCGAGCATGGCACGACCCTTTTGAGCCCATGCGATGCATGGACCCAAAAGGGCCTACTAGTCCTAAGAGTTATTTTTCTTTTTAGAAATCATTTTATATGTTGAAACATTCGATTAATGCAGGATGTTATTTAGCCAAATACTATTTTTTTTTATAGTTTATTTATTATTTTAATTATTAATAATACTAACTTCTAATTTACTAAATAATAATTATTACCTGTTGAGTAAACTAGAAGTTATGATACTCGATGGGTTGAAGTCCTCATTGACTCATAATTTCTTGTTTACTAGACGGGTCGAAAGCTCCATCAACTCGTCTAGTATCATAACTTCTAGTTTACTTCAACCCGTCGAATATCATAACTTCTAATTGACTTCGACCCATCGAGTATCATAACTGCTACTCTGCTATAGCTATGAAGTGAGTAATGATTGAGTCTGATTTCTAAATGTCTGACTCAAGGAAATGAGATTGTTAGAAACATGACCACGGCCCGGGCATGGCTTGACACAGGCTCACTGGCTGGCACGACACATTTATAGCTCGTTACTGTGTCCATGCCATGTCCTGCCCTTGTTTTTAGGCATATGCATGGGCACCAGCCAATCTGTGTCAGGTACTGCATGATACAATCTATGTCGTGCTCATATCAGGCCGTGCAGACACGAATTTCCACCTCTACCACTCTACACCACTTTCCTCTTCTCCTTTATACAATATTGCTTTATCAAGCACCTTTCTTCTTCTCCATCATCAGCACTCTTCTCCTTCACAAATTCACGATTTCACTCTTGGCCTTCTTCCGTGCGAAACTAGTATATAGTTCTGTCTCGAGAGTGGTTGGAAGATGGATAGGAGTGGATTAGGGCTGCCTGTGAGCTGTGCCAAGAAGCTCTCAGACATCTGTAAGTGTATATCTTCATTTTTAAGTTATAGTCCAGATCTGTGTATGGTTTCATCTTTTATGCTGTGTCTACATCAATTTTTTTTGAAAATATGTGCTATAATGAGATCTGTTTCCCTATTGCAGTGAAAGTATGTATGACTTTGTTCTTGAATCTGGATAGTGGGTAAGAAAATAAATAAATTTGGGTCAACAAATTTTAGAATTTAAGTGAAGAGATTTTGTTACGTTTTCAATACTCTTGTTTTGGTTTGAGATTTTGCATATCTGCTTCTATTTCTTTCATATTTTCCATTTTGTGAATATTGACCTTGGGTTCAATTTTTATCAGTTAAGTAATCTTGCTCTAATGGTGTTGAATTTTGTGTTTTGGCCAAGTGAAAATTTTATTAATAAGGGAAAAATACAAGATTATAATAAAAATTAATTACCATTAACTGTTATAATTATACTTTACTATATTATTCCATGCCCCTAATTATTTTTCGTTATATATAGATTTGTAATATGTGTCGGGCGGCAAGAAACCTCATTCCTAGCCCTGTTTCTTTTCAATTTTATAGCTAGTAGAAATCGACCCCTCAACCTCAAATTGGATCCTCATCCATGTTAAACCTTGGATAGTAATTGCTTAATAGAGATATGATCAGATAGTCAATAAAATTACATGTGAATGGGGATAATAGACATTGCAAAATATAAATGAATTGTTGAGATCTAAGGGTATGTGAAAAACTATGGATAGTAGATGATGATGTAAGTTCATACTGAATCTGGCATCATAAATAATATTATAAAATTTATTTGGATCTCATACGAACTTATGAATCCATGAATGAATTGTACTATTTGAAATGAGGAATCACACATTAAAGTAGGAAACTATTAAATAAATTGGAGAAGACTTTTACTTACATCCTATATTGCTTACGTAACTGATCTAACATAAATTTTTTCTCCTCCACTAGTGTGCCACATGAGATCATGAATTGCGACATAAACTTATTCTTCTCTAGTAATATGGATTTATGAAAATTTATGATTTTATCTAATTCATAATTAGATATATTTAATTTGAAAACTACCTTTCAAAGTAAATAATTAATTTAATTATCATAATTCATTTAATTTAAAAATTCCAAATCAAGTTGGACTTGTAGCAAAGTATTAAGATTACCTGTGAATAAAAAGTGTGTAATATCTTATATGACTAATGTGTTAGTCAATTCTTCCATCTTCCAATATCCTAATTCGTCTTAAGGTATGATTTACTGTTAAACTATAATAAACAAATTATATAAATAATATCTCTTTATGTAATGTAGACAATAGCTTTATAGAAACCTCCTTTGTTACCATGCTACCTTGCCATGATTTCTTCATTACATTAAAAAATATTTTTTGTCATAGGATTTTCACTCCTATACTTGAGAGATGAATTTTATATTGATCACTCACAACCTTCATACGTAACATTCTATACCTAATGATTTATCATTCTATGATCCTTGGCACATATGTTTTAGACTAATGTCAAAGTATAAGACCTCAAGTATAAGATTGTATGGTAATATTAGATCTGAGAATCACTAACATATATAGTTCCTAGGTGAACCTTATTAATAGATGAGAATAATTACCATTGAGGTTATTTAATGTTATCATCTTTATTGACTCGCTCAATATTCACATCTTCTCTTCAGACTATTTTGTCATATGGGTGGAACCTATAAGTCGACGAACCTTCTCAAACCCGGGTGAAAGTAATATCAATTTTTTTTTTTTCCGGGTTCTTGGTTCAAACTAAACTTCAAGATCCATTGGTTATGCTTTTGAAGAACTTTTCTTCAAACCGAAAATCCCAGACACAAATCTAATAATGAAAACATTATATTAAGGGACAAGGAGAAAAAGGGAATAATGATACCAAGCTCGTTTTCACCTCCAATGGCCTTGATCGGCCACCATACCCTTCCTTCTCTGTTGCCACAAAAAATAGCTGCCATCATCGATTCTTTTCCGGTTCCAAGAGCCGTCACTTGGCCTCTAAACTTAAATCCATACAGACAAGGCATTTCATTTTGTTTTTAGAAATCTCATAGAGAGCATAACTTGGAGAAGGGAAAAAGATGACAGAAACAAAATTTCTCTCTCATTAAATGGAAGTGGGCGGGCAGGCTAATAGACATGACACATTTTTCCCATGGAGATTAAAAGCCTAGTCCATTTAGTGAATGCTCGGGAAACAAGACAGGGCGTAATAACTATTTCATTTTTTTACAAATTCATTTAATATCTAGTATTTCAAATTATTTCTCCAATTTTACCCTGTAAAATTCAGACCCAATTTTGGCCATGGCCCAATAGTCTAGTTCGTCTCATTAACTCTTTTAGCAGCTAATCGAGTTTCTCCACCAAAAAAATATATTTTGAGCTTAAGCTAATTAAATCAACTTTTAATAAACTTAATTAGTCAATTAAATATTTTTCTAATTAATTATTTAATTGAAATTAAATTTAAATCACACTTTAGATATGTTAGTAGTGCGGGTGTGATATAGACTTAATAAATAAACTCTTAAATCAAGTTCTCCAAGAACTAGTCAAATTTCTCCAATTATGATTTCAACTAGAATCTTGTGTGCTTAGATATGTGATAGATTAGGTTCTATATTTTTGTAGGTATATGGGCTGCACAACAACTTGTGAGTTTTATCCAATTTAAAGATTGGACTGTTTACCCTTACAATTTAATTTAAATAGTTAATTTGATCATATAAATGATCAATTAACTTAAACCATCAAGCTTAAGTTGGTGTATAGCAAGGCATATACCATACTATCTTATGGAATGATTTCTTCATTGCATAAAAATACATCACTCATAAGACTTTTTTTCTATTATAGAGGCGATGGATCTAATCTTATCGACCTGTATATTTTTGTACAAGAACACAGGTTCATGGTTCACCTTGTTAATAGCTCTTAGCTAGGGCCATGTTTAGTGATATCAAAGAATGATATCTCGTACGTTAGTGCTGTAGTGATTTCTGGTATGAGAATTATAAGTACAATAGTCGCTAGACAAATCTCATTAATAGTTAATATAATTACCAGTGTGATTCCTCAAGTGATCACGTTTAGTGATTAAATATTTATTAATAACCTACATGTCGATCCTAATATTCTCAAATGTCAATGGTTATGAGAACATCACTCTTCTCTCGAAGATGATAGCGCATGTAATAGTCTTTTCGAATTGTCATTATCTCATCAGGATAATCCTATTGATTATGAACTATTTTGATCTTAGACTTTAAACTACCTTAGATCTCACCGAGCATGATTACTATGATGATTCGAAGTGTATGGCTAAGACCCGAGAATCCATCAAGTATGCCATACAATTTAATCATGCATACAATTTTTATTTTAAACATAAAAACATCATGATAGATAATACATGCTCAATTGAATACTATCTATTCAATTATCTTAATAACTTATACCGGTTAAGATTGACTTTCATAAATATTTGAGCTTATTGGGTTATAGTCGATTGACTTAACGGACAATATTATACTTTCAATCTCCTGTGTACACTAAAGCAAAGCGTCTTTGAATCTTATTCTAATCTTGTCAAGAAAGCCATTAAAATTTCGTTGGAAAAGTGCCTTAGTATGTGGTTCCCTTATGTTATAATTTGTGTGTACTCTCTTATGTTCTTCTGAGCATTCCGACTGTCACTCGGATAAAGTGATAATGAATACTTATTTTGGATTTCCAATGAGACCTAAGTCCCTTTACTTTTGTTGCGCACCATTGTAAGCATAGTACATTACCATGTGATCAATGATGCTATGACCATTATAAGTTTATTTATGAACTTTTTCAACCAGTATACTTATTTTGCTTCATAAGAATTAATATATTAATTTTTGTTAATTATGTTTTCGATCGTTTCTTTCTTGGAACTTTTCCAACTAATCGGTTTAACAATTAGTATAAAACAATACATGATGCAGATTCACCATTGACTATGTCTGATTGAAAATTAGAGTTTGGGAAAATCTTAGTTTCAATTCGAAATCTTCAAAAATAAATAGCATACCATTCATTTTTCTCAAGAACGTAATGATGTTTTTGGTCGCATTTTAGTGTTGTTCATTTGGATTGATTTGATTCATGCTCGTAACATTTAGAGCATTGGGAAATATTTTCCCTCGTACATAGCACGTCATACATGATAGAACCTATAGGCAAGTATAGGTTATTTAATTCATGAATTCTTTCTCCACTTGTGTCCTAGGCGATATCTTTTGGAGAGAGATTCCATGATATTTTTGGCAAATAGTCATTTCATGGAGTCTTACATATTAAACCCCTTTATTACTTTGCTTATGTATGTGAATGAGTTAAGCCTAACAATCCTTTTGAAATAGTGGTTATAGATCTTTATTCCTAAGTCAAAAGATGTTTTTTTCCCAATTCTATTATGGAGAAGTGTTTCGATAACTATAACTTGATAGTTTGTAACAAATCTATATCATTCTCAATGAGTAGTATATTATCAATTTATATAGAAAATTAATGTAATCCTACTCCCACTAACTATTTTGTACACACACATAGGTCATCCTTATTCTGAATTAAATGAAACAAAGTAATTGTTTGGTCAAAATATATTTCTAACTCTAAGAAGCTTGCTTCAATCCATAGACTAACCTAAATAGCTTACATAACTGATTTGTGCATTTTATGTGAAACCTGCTGGTTATATCCTATACACCTCTTGTTCCTAATTTCCATTCAAGGAAGTGGTTCTCACATCTATTTACCATATCTCATGATCATGGTTTGCTACAATGTCAAGCACAATTCGAATGGATATGGTCGTAGTCTTAGGCAATAAGATCTCTGTTAATTCATTCCTTCTCATTCCCTATAGCTCTTGACCACTAATCGAGACTCAAAGATCTCAATCCCATGCCCTAGTCTTTCTCTTAAAGATGAATTTGCATCTGACATATATATTTCCTTTCGGTGTAACCTCCAAGATCAATACTTAGTTGGCATATATAGAATTCATATAAGATTTTATGGCTCTAAACCATTTTTTTTAATTCGGGCTCTACATAGCCTCATAATAACTCGTAGGGTCATCATCTATGATTGAACCATTACTAGATTTTCTTTAAAAAATATGCACCACTTAATTCACTTGGTACTCTCCCAAATCCATGTAGTGGTGGTGTAAATTGAGGAGTCACAGTTTCCTCTTTCGAAGTTTCCTCAGAAGTGGGTATTTGGTGAACTAGATTTTGTAGTCTGATTATTAATTTTTTGGGTCTTAATATCTAATATAGTGGAAGAATTTTATTCCACCGTTCCATACCTTATATGGAGCAGTTGATGTGGATCCGAGGAAATTCTATTTAGCACGTATTGTCACAACTGGATTTATTGGATCCATGACCGGCGTGAGAATTGCACAACCGAAGATACCTTGAATCCTGTATATGAAAATTACGGTCACGTAACCCTCACAAGCCTATTTGCTTCTTACTTCCATATATTATAACATGTGGAAAATGTTCAACTCAAAATTTTCCATCCATAAAAAAATAAATAAATTAGAGTTTATATATTGCATAACTCTAGCATGCAGCTGTGTACAAGGTCCATTACTAAAACTATTAGCCGAAGTCAAACATAGGTATATAATATTCTACATATAATTGTATCTTACATCATTTCTAATTACATAGTGGAGCGGCTATGTTCGTCTTAAAAAAAAAGTCCACTAAGTAGAACCTTACCAAGTCTATCGACAATCGACAAGCAAGTCTCCCAAAGACTCTATTTCTTCACTAATCTGAAAAGATTTTCAATAAAAATGAGAAAGAAGTAGAAAACTTAGTGAGAGGCAACTACAACATGTTATGAGTTAAGAACCGGCGTAAATCTATTGGATCCGGGTTAAGCAATATGCTTTCATTAAACAATATAAAACCAGTAAGGAGGTAACTCATCAAAACTGTCTTAACTCATGCATTTGCGCAAGTATAAATTCACATATTTTCTACAAAATTCCTGAATTCATCATCAACAATTCAATCTTAACACATACCGTGAAATTACTCATACTCGTCCTCATAACCGAAAACATTACCTAACGTTAAATCTATATAAGTCGTGTAAATCAAAAAGTGTTGAGCATATATCTTGAAAATACTTATACATATTCTCATAATTGAAAAACGTTATCAACCCAGTAAACCTATATAATTCATGAAATTTGTAAATATAGAACTCAAGAAGTGGCCCCCGTGGTACTTTGCTCCCACTTGGGATTCAAGAGGTGGTCCTTATGGCACTTTGCTCCCACTTGGCACATAAAATCAAGAAGTGCAGGATTCAAGAGGTGGCCCTCGTGGGACTTTGCTTCCATTTGGGATTCAAGAGGTGGCTCCCATGGCACTTTGCTCACATACACATAAAATTAGGAGGTATAAGATTCAAGAGGTGGCTCCCATAACACTTTGCTCCCACTTGAGATTCAAGAAGTGGCCCATGTGGCACTTTGTTCCTATACACATAAAATCAGTATGTGTAGGATTCAAGAGGTGGCTCCCGTGGCACTTTTCTCCCACTTGGGATTCAAGAGGTGGCCCTCGTGGCACTTTGTTCTTATAAACATAAAATAAGGAAGTGTAGGATTCAAGAGGTAGCCCACATGACATTCTGTTCCTTGACATATAAAATCAGCAAGTGCAGGATTTAAGAGGTGGCCCCTATGGTACTTTGTTCCCACTTAGGATTCAAGAGGTGGACCTTTTGGAATTTTTTTCCCATTAACACTTTTACATGAAGTTTAATATGTGCATATATCCCAAAAAACCCAATGCTAGAATGAGGTCCCATCACAAACTTCATGCACTTCAAAATCCATACAATACATAATTTACCCAACATAGGACATATACTCATGAACCCATATATTCAAATCCTCATTGAAGTCCTTACATTCATAAAACAGTATATATGGAACATAGAGTCATGAACTTCTCATTCAAATCCATTAACTTACAAAAATAAGCATATATGGAAAAAACCATGAAATAGCATAAATAATCCTTGGATAACCTTTCAGAGATCAGTATGTAGCATATAGCATAAAAGCCATGAAATAGCAAAAACATCTTATAAATAATGTAAGACCATTGAATATAACATAAACATCTTTTAACAACTTAAGACCATTTAAAAGATACATGTTGTAATTATCACTCACCTTTTAGCCTCTACTAGGTCCTACTTAGTTCAAACTCCAGATGGAGTGGAAAGATGCTCCTCCAACGGTTCTAGACATTAAAACATGTAAAAATGGACACACAATCAATAAGGATGTCCTAGGCATTTCAATTTACTAAAATTGCTAAACCACACTCATATCTCTCTTTCGAGTCGTAATCCTAACTTTAGGTAGCTTAATTTAGGATTTTATTACTGTTATAATAGACTTTATCTCGTAGATCCATAGACGCGTTGACCCCTGTCGACCTCACCGACCCTAAGTAGTATTTCGCATATTTAAGGTATCGAGTGTAATCGAGGCATTGAGTCGTCGACCATTGAAACTTCAATCTCATATATGTTTCATGCATCAAAATGTACTCGAGACATCAAGGCGTCAACCATTGACCCTTCAACTCCTATGCAACATGTCAAAAGCACTTTCAAATCGAGTACTCTTCTTAGACCTAGTACGTTTTCTTCCCCAGAATAAGGTCTAATATGATGTCTCTTGGTCTGGGATCTAGACCGAGGACTTTTCCTTTTTCCCAAACCGAAGTCTAATATAATGTCTCTCAGTCTGGATTCTGAATCCACACTAAGGATTTTTCTTCTTTCCTAAATCAAGACCATATATAATGTCTCTCGGTCAGAGTTCCTAGTCTAGACCAAGTTCTCGGTCAGAGTTCTTAGTCCAAACCGAGTTCTCGGTCTAGAAAGATAGAAACACGACTGAGTTCTTGATATTAGGTTGATTTCTAATACTAAGGGTGTCGACCCCATTTCCTATTAAAGGCATCAATCATGCATTTAAACCTCAACCTATTCAGACCTTGTTAACCTAATAAGACGTATGAACCTTGATTTCATCTTATATATTATACTATACATATTGTAGAATAACCTTCAGCTGGTACTGTCCTCTGTATTCAATTCCTTACTTTCACTCTCTAAGATTCCAAATTATGGAAGAAGAAAGGGATTCTGAGCTTCACTCAATTTTTCTTAGGAACTAACAAAATGTTCAGGAATTTGCTAACCAGCATGATATTGGAACTAAGAGGGAATAGTATTTTCTACTTTAGTAGCTGATAACAAGGACTTCTATATTTTTTCTGTAGGTGGTGACTATCATACTTACATTAGATATTTATTCATCTAATTTTATCTTCAAGAATTAGACAGAAAGAGGGTGAGTTGGGGAGGTCTATGCCCTTTTTGTTTTAACTTATACGACTAAGTTATAACATAATTCTTATTATACTGATACTGTACAATGTTAATATAATATCCTCATTATCTTATTTACTATATTGCTATATCATTGTGTACTATAACTTAAGGACCAAAAGGGATCTAACATATGCCAACTGACTTATTTACCGAGTCGGTTAACTTAAGGATTGAAAATTTAAAATATGTACAGATATTTATTTTTCCAACTTAAGAACTAATTTCATTATTCTCAACTGACCGGGTATTACACGTATGTGGTGATCTCTAGGTTATATCCTAGACCAACAAAGGAAGCTCAATGTGGGTCATATTAGACTATGTCGAACAAAATACAATTTCTCTGTTCAGATGCATAAGTCAACTGTGATGTTCTAGGCGGACCTCACTGAGTGAGTATCATAATCTATTTAAGGGTGTTAAGAAACTCATAACTTAAGTATTTTCCTCTTAATCTCATTGAAGGATCATAATACTTCTTTTTAAATCATTTTTCCACTTCATATTTGTACCCTTTTAATTTCTCACAAGATTCAGATTTATGCTTCATAAAATAAAATATACGAATCTTGAGAGATCATCAGTAATGAAGTAAGAACAAATGCCTCTAGCCTGTGTTCCAATTTTACTAGATGAAGATTTGATTATTTCCAAGTAGACAAGATTTGTAAGTTGGCATTGATTCATAACTGAATGGATTTTAATATCCATCCTTATGCAATTTTACATATTTTTGTCTTATTGATTGATCTAATCGATATTGGTAAATGTAAATTTAATTTATATTAAACCTTTGTTTCTTAACATATTCAATTTTAAGATAAGTTTTTATCATTCAAGTTTAAGACATACTAAAAAAGTCATTTAAAACCATGTCTGAAATGGAAGACAATGATAAAATATAAGTCCCTATGATTAATATTACAACTCTTGCTTTGTTTCCATTTGTAGATTTACTCCATCCCTTTTTATAATTTCCTCTACCTTTTAGTTTCTTCATATCAATTACAATATGATATCTAAACATGGTATACCGAAATAATGTACTAATTAGAAAAGTGATTGTCCTTAATAATGAACATTAGTGTAGCATCATCATACTTCTTCGAACTAACACTAAGTCTAATAGTTTTTCTTTCTAATGTCTAATTGAAACCTCAAAAGAGAAACTTTCAATTACTTGTCTTTGACCTTACTAAGTAACTACTTAGTTTGGATTTATGACACTCCACATTACCCTTTTATGTGAACTTGAAAAAACCATTTTATCCTAGTGAGTAATACTCCCTATGTGTTCATAGCCGAATATAGTTGGAATATTGCGATCACACGCATCTTACGTATTTAAATAACAAATGAACTCATAGATTAATAAATCACTAATCCTATGTATCCATAGCTGATTAAATAAATTATTAATCTCAAATTCATTTTGATGTTTGAAAGGCGCTATGTTAAACATTTTTACATAGTTTACAAGCTTAATATAATCAATAAGAGATTTATTATTTAATGGTCTCATCATGATATTTACATACATACACAATCAACATTTTCTTTTTCAATATAATGAGATTATATATTGAAACTATCATGCATGCATCATATGCATCATACCTGTTTAAATCAAACAATTAATTTAATATGTATTTTATCCATCAATCATATTCAATGTCTTATAATGCTCATTATATTTTCATCTAAACATACTTTAGATCTAACTTCTTCGATTAACTATTAATTAGAAAAGTCATTTCCATGGTTCATAGATGAAACTAGCATATGCAATTTAAATATTTCAATAACATTTTCAATAATATTTTCTGAGTTTTTTTTATTTTCAAATTTGAGCTCTTTCGAAAAAGGAATATGTTTAGTGTTGGAAAACTTCTCCTAATTTAGAATTCATTTTAATTCAAGAGAGTCAATCATATAAGAAAATTTTAATTCCAAGAAAAATTTCATGAATTAAATATTCTTATGTATTTCTAAATCGATAATCTTTGAACACTTCAAAATTCTTTATTTTCATGAAAAATTAATACTTTATAAATGCTTTGCAACAATTAATTTTCAAGTTAAATGATTTAAAACCTATGAAATATTAACACTTTACAAAAACTTTGTAACATTTAATTTTCTAAGTTACATAATTTTAATTCTAAACTTTTTAATCTCAATACACTGGCAGCAGCCGCGTACCGGCTACTGTGGCTGCGCCAATGGTGACGCCTTGCTGGGAAACGGTTATGGATGGTTTCCTGCTTGATTCAGATAGGTTTAAATTGGGTCCAATGTCTTTGACACGTTGATTGGGCTTAAGGTGGGCCGTTTATTTTGTGGGATGATTAAATTTTGGAAATCTGGATTGTCCGAAAACTTTAATTAACAAAATTTAAAGTTCTTGGGTTGATTACATGAATGTTTGAATAAAATAAAATGAATTACATTAAGATTGATTGAGATGAAAATTTAAATGTTACAAAAATTGTAAGGTATTAAATTTCATAGCAATTAATATTTTGCTCAATTCAAGTATTTAAAGGATAAATAACTTGGAAAATTGAATGTTGTAAAACGTGTTGTAAAGTGTTTATTTTTCATATGAGTTGAAATACTTTGTAATGCTCTAATTTAATACCAATTAATGGACTACGAGAATTCAATTTGAAAAAAAGTTCTTTAAATTGAAAAGTTTATATAAAATTGAATTCTCTTGAATTAGAAAGAGTCCTAAATTGAGAGAGAAATTGTCTAGCAACCAAACATCTTGTTTTGAAAGAGTTCCAAACATGAACAAGGTAGTAACTTTATAGGTATCCTAAAATGTTAAGGCATATCTAAATTGATTGTTATACTAACTTGAAAAATCTAGTGACTTTGAAGATATCAATAAAGAGTTAATGCCATATCTAATTTAATTATTATACTAGCTTTATCAATATTCCATGGATATGATTTGTTTGATTAAAAAGTTAATCATACAAATTAGATCTAAAATTATGTAGACAAACACTTAACGAGAATAATGAGACATTGAAAATGATTTATGGATTGAACGCACGTTTGAGTGAATTTTTTTTTTTTTGTGAACGTATGAATGATATGATACATACATTAATGTTTCAATTTAGATTCTCCTTATCTTGAAAGTCATATATTATGCATGCGTAGAGATATCATGATGAGACCAAAAGAATAATAAATCCCTTTTTGATAATATTAAACTTGTAAGCTATGTAAGAATGTCTTGTGTAGTGGCTTCCAAAATTTTACAGTGAATTTAAGATTAATCAATCATTTAATCGATTATGGAACCATAAGAGTTAATGTTTAATTCATCTATGATTTCATTTGTCATTTAAATGCATAAGATGCATTTGATCGTAATATTTCAACTATATTCGGCCATTGATACATAAGAAATCTTAGTTTGGGTAGTTGTTATAGAACACAAATATTTTGGCTAACTTTAACTAGGAGACATGGTTGGGTACGGATACAGGGACCATGGTCTTCTAGAGGTGAAATAAAGGAGTTATATGTGAACAATTGTGAAAATTGTTTCATTATCTTATATGTTTATTATGGTTGGCTATAGACACGTGAGACCATAGTACTCAATATAGGGATCTCTTACTTTTTAGGAAAAATGAGTTTTTTTCTAGTGCACTTAAGAGAGTAAGAGTGGACTGTAAAAAAATAATGGGAGCATAGCTACGATTAAATAATCTCTTAATTTTTGTTGATAGCTTTTACTAAATTACTTATATTTTGTTTTTGTTTAGTCTCATTAAAATAAACATCACAAATAGTTTGTTGCGTTCAATCTTGGAACAAAACTATTGAGATTGGTATAGGCAATTGAGAATAGTTATCAGACATTGAAAACTCGTTGCAATTCTTACCCAAAAGGTCATGATTGTTCCTAAGGAGGAAGCAAGTGTCGATGAAAAAGCCATTTGGGCGCAATGCATCAGGCTTATGTCTATATCAAATGAGCTTCAAAGGCAATATAAAAAGATGCATGCCATAGAGTTTATTGACAACCTAAATGCGATTTGGGGTGAAGATAGTCGAACTGAGAGGTATGATACATCCAAGGAGTTGTTTTGTGTGAAGATGACCGAGGGGTCTCCTGTTGGGGAACATGTCCCGAAGATGATTTGGCTCATTAAAAAACTAGAGGGTCTAGGTTTTTTTAATGAACTTTGAACTATCAAATTATTTGATCAACCAATCACTTCGAGTCATTCTCTATGCTTATTTTGAACTACCACAGGAATAGGTGTTAACCTACTCTTCATGAGTTGCTCAAATTGTTACAAATGGCTGAAGGGTCTCTCAAAATTAAGGCTAAGACCGTGTTGCTCATGGGAAATCACCAAGCTAAGAAAGGAAAACCCAAGTTTAAGAAACGAGACAGAGGCGCATCTCTTATAGCAAAGGTGATAAGTTCTTACAACAAGGGCAATGATGGAAAAAGTTTTCATTGTTGTGAGACCGATCATAGGAACTGAAATTGTCAGACTTAAGCTTTGATTCCGAAGAAGAAGCAAGAAAAGTCTTCAAGTACGTTAAATGCTAATATTTTTCTTAAGCAAGATTTCTACTCGGGTATTAAATTTTAAATATGGAACTCGTATTTAAATTAATATGCATAACCATATCTAATTTATTCTCAATTTTTGCAAATTAAAACTGTACTTTTATTATTCCAATTTACTAAGTAAAATATGAACTGTAATTTGGACCTTGCACATGGGCCCGATTAGGCCCATTAATACTTTAAAGACCAACAAGACTTCATTTTGATCTGAAAAATATTACTTGACTATAAATTCATTAAAATTTCATGATTTAATAAATTTATCTTGTCAATTTAATATTTTTCTAATTAATTATTTAATTTCAAATTAAATCTAAATCACAGTTTAGATATACTGGTAGTGTGGGTGTGACTTACACTTAATATATTAAATTAATTAATGATTTAACTTTTAAATCGAGATAACAATGAATGGGCCAAAATTTCTCCAATTTCGAATTTAACTGAGATCAAATCAAGCTTTACGTGTGTAATCAGATAAGTTCTACATTACACTGGTAGGTAGGTCCATAACCACTTCTAAGTTTTATCATTTATTTTAATGCACCATTGACCTTGAAATACTTTCAAGTCAAACAATTAATATGATCATCTTTTATGATCAATTAACTTAAACCATTAGACCAACATTGGCCCATAACAAGATGTATGGGCCACCACTATAATGTGAAGTACGAGGAACCTCACCAAAAACCATAAATAACTATTACGGTATCAGGTTAAACCTACTATCCATTTATTGTTCTAGAAAATCTTAGGATATGGTTTAACTATTAAATCCTATCAAATTTTTCTTATGAGTTATATACTCTTATGCAACTAGACAAAAGATTTATAGAAAAACTATTTTTCATACCATACTATGGCTAAAGATTTTCTTCATTGCATAAGTTTCTATTTATTCATATAACCACATCCTCTAATATAGAGGTGATGGATTCCATCTTATCACCTTACAAACTACACATACTCGAACACATGTCAAATAGTTCACCACTTTAGTAGCATTGGCTAAGACCACGTGGAGCGATGTCAAAAGGTTATATTTTATATGCTAGTGCTGGGGTGATATCAGGTTTGAGCATCACAAGTACGATAGTTACTGACAAAAGTCATTAACAGTTAAAAGTCAAGTGATCACATTTAGTGATTAAGTGTCTATTAATCACCTATATGCATATTCAAGTATCTACCCATATTGATGATTATGATAACATTACTCTTCTTCCAAAAATCATAGCATATGTAATAGTTTCTTCAAATTCTCGACATGGGGACATACAAAAGGGGATCTCAATCATGAAAATCCTATGACTATGAACAATTTGGATTTTAGACTCAAGCCAACTTAGATCTCACCGAGCATGATTTTCATCATGATTCCAAGTGCATGTCTACGATCCGTGAATCTATCAAGTATGCAAGCAATCTATGATGCATGTAATTTTCTATTTCTAACCTAACAATAACATGAAATATTATGATATGCTCTAATTAAATGTTATGCATTCAATTATGTTGATAAATTATATATTTCAAGATTGATTCTCATAAATATATGACTCAATTAGATCATACCCAATTGACTTAACGGACATATTACTTTCAATTTTCTACTTGCACTAAAGCTAATCGCTTCTTGAATCTCGTTCACATCTTGTGAGGATGTTGATTCAAACTTCTATTGGTCCCTTAGTATATGGATCCAATATGTTATATTTATTATTAAGTCTCTTTTGTTCACTTTTCTAGAACTCTTTCGAAATAAGTGACTATGAGGTAACTCCTGTTTAGATCATCGATGAGACTTTGGTTCTTTTTCCTTCACTACATATCATTTATTATCATAGTACAATATAATACGTAATTAATGATAATTAGAATCTTTTGCCTCGAAAATAGTAATGCATTCATTTCAATGTTAATTTAGTTTATCGGTCAATGCTTGGTTTGGAATTATTATATGGGACATGATATGGTTTCATTTTCTATGATTGAAATTAGAGTCTGACGAAAACTTTAATTTCAATCTAGAGTATCCATGGATTAAAAATATGTCCTACGTTTTCTCATGAATAATATAATATTCTTAATTATATTTTAATATCATTAAATCAAATTCCTTAATTGATGCTCATAACACTTAGAGTATCAATAATATTTGATTACATACATAGAACACATGACATATTCTATAATCTCATATAGGCCATTCTAAATGAGTAGTTATTAAACTATGAACATGGCGTTGCTCCCACTAACTCTAGTATACACTTAGGTAATCCTCTTTCATAAATCAAACAACTTTGATTTATAGATTAGATTTTCTTTTCTTGAATGTTTGCTTCAATATTTAGATTAAGCTTCTAATACAACTTTTTTTTTTTTTTTATATGAACATTTCAGGTTGTATCTCATACATCTAGCATTCTTTATTTTAAATAAGGAGGTGAATTTTTTCTTATTGTCAAGAGTGTTAGTGTATACTTTGGTAAGACAAGTATCAAGTGTTTGTGTAAAGTTTTTACAGAAATTCCAAAAATAGTAAGATAAGATAGAAGTAAAGTGTCTATGGTTAATGTTTCAACACCTGCTCCACTTCCCACTCGTAGAAAATGTCTCTTTATTTTCTTCAATATTTGTTTCTACTTCTTAGGGTCTACATATTGATGAGTTCCATATTTGGTATCTAATACCCAAGTAGAAATCTTGCTAAAAGAAACATTAGCTTACAATCATTCATGAAGACTATTCTTGGTTCTTTTTTGGAAGAGAAGCTAGATGATTTACAATCACATTTCCAATGGCCGGTCTCAACATTATGGAAACATTTTCCTTCCTTGCTTTTATTGCTAATCCTCGTGACCTTATTTGTCTTCAATCTGTGTTTCTACTTCATAAGGTCTATATATTAATGAGTTCCATATTTGGTATCTAATACCCAAGTAGAAACCTTGCTAAAAGAAACATTAGCTTACAATAATTCCTAAAGACTATTCTTGGTTGTTTTTTGGAAGAGAAGCTAGATGAGTTGCAATCGGATTTCCAATGGTCAGTCTCACAATAATGGAAACATTTTCCTTCCTTACTTTTGTTTCTAATACTTATGACCTTCTTTGTCTTATGAGGTACGCCCTTGCCCTGTTTCTCAAACTTGGCTATGCCTTTCTTGGCTTGGTGACTTCCTATGAGCAACACAGTCTTATCTTTAGATTGAAGAAATCTTTCGGCTGTTTGTAATATTTTGAGCAACTCATGATGGGTAGGTGTTAACTTATTGATGTAGTAGTTCAAAACAAACAACTTAAAGGACTCTAGGAGCTATTGGATGATCTAATCATTTGAAAGCTCATAGTTATCCTAAAACTTAAACTTTCTAGTTTCTTTATGAGTCTGATTTTTTAAGGACGTGATTCTCAACAGAAGTTCTCTTAGTCATCAATATACGAAATAGCTTGATAAAGATGTCATACCTTTCGGTAGGGTCATCGATAATCTCTATGGTATGTCTTTTTGTATTGCCTTTGAAGCTCGTTTGGCATAGGCAAAGTACAATACTTTACGCCTCGTCACCTTTGATCAACCATTTGACCAAAGTGGCTTTCTCATTGGTACTTGCTCCCTCTAAAACAACAAACATGATACCTTGGGTAAGAACATCAGCAAGTTACTCATGTCTAAGAACTATTCTCAATCACCTATATCATTCCCTATAATTATATCTAACTAATTTATTTTGTTCAAATATTGAATGCAACAAACTATTCGTCATGATTGTTTTACAAGAACAAATAACATAATAAAATAATAAATTTAGTAAACTACGTCAACAACTAAAAGTAAGAGTATTTAATTTTAGCTAGGCTTCTACCTTTAACCTTTTCAGTGTATTGGGAAAAACTCATTTTTCCTAGTCAGCAAAGGACCCTAATATCGATTTGTTGGTCCCACGTATCTGTAGCCAAGCATAATGATCGTGCAAGGTAATGAAACAACTCTCATAGTTATATCTCATATAACTCATTTCTTGCCTCTAGAATAACATAGTTCCACGTGTTTGTAGCCAGCCCTATCTTTTAGTTAAACTTAACTAAAAACATTCATATAACATAACAACTACTCAAATTAATATCCCTTATGTCTATAGCCAAATACTGGTTGGCATATTACGATTACATGCATCTAATATACTTTATAAACAAATGAACTAATATTAATTAATTATTAACCTCTATGTGTCCATAGTCGATTAAGTAACTGATTAATATTGAATTCATTGTAACATTTAAGAAGACACTTTGTAAGACTTTCTTACATAACTTACAAGATTAATATAATCATAGAAGGGATTTTGATTTGCGAGGTCTCATCAAGATATATCTATGCATGCGTTCTATTTAATCTAATGAGAATCTATATTGAATTATTCATAGACACATCATATCAATCATGCATTTTTACTCTCAACACTTGATCAAACATACATGTTAATCCATCAAATATCTCTAATGTATTATCATGCAATTTCAGCATATTTAAACAAAATTCAATTATTGACTTGTATGATTAACTTTTATTCAAATAAATCATGTTTATGGATTATTTGGCTAAACTAGTATAACTATCAAATTAGATATTGTCATAATACTTTAAGGTTACCTATATAGTTACTATTTTTTTTTAAGAAAGTGAAACTCTTAGTTTTGATATTGCCTTAACAGTTTAAGATTCTCTATAAAGTTATAAACATACTTTCTTAAAATTAAATAATTTTCAATTTAGACATGGCTTTAACACTTTAAGGATGTGCACAAGTTATTAGTCTATTGAATTTTGAACTCTTCCAACATACAAGATTAATCCATGGCTGTTAGAAAAACTTACTCATACCATTAGAACTCTTTCTATAAGAACTTTTAATTTGAAGAACTCTTTCATCAAATATATGTTTCTTATAATGCATTATTTTGAGTCCAATTCCCAACGATTTCAAAATATTTTAACTTTCATAAAAATTATTAACTTTACAACTTTTATTATTTCATTTAATTTTTCAAATTAAAAACTGTGAATTCTTATGAATTGGAATCAATCATTAATTGACTTTAAATTTAATATTTTATAACTCTTGTAACATATTTATTTTATGTCGATCAATATTAATGCAATCAACCCAAAACTTTAAATTCCAAAAAGATTCCGGACATTCTAAATTTCTGGATTTGATGTCCTATTTAATGAACGACCCAATCAAGGCCTAAAATCAATAGGTCAAACACATTGGGCCTGATTAAAGCCTATTCCTTTAAAACCTAAACTTGTCCATTAATTTTCCGAGCAAGTAGGACCTACGACCACTCAAGAGGGGATTCAACCTCACCTTAACACCACTAGCGGTGATGGTGGCGGCGTGCCAGTTTCGCACGAAAGTTTCATGCCAATATCACACAAACATTTCAGGCAGTATCATTTAAATTTCTTGTCAAAAAAATGCTAGATCTCATATCTACGACACTCTTTGGGTCAACTTTCAAAATTCCAGCAACCTATCAAAGCACACAAATCCACAAAACTCATCCAAAATGCATGAAAATGACATAAAAGTGTTTGACAGATTCAACTGAGAATTTCGGAATGCAACTGGGTTCTTCGCTTACCAAGAACGAAAATCCACATTCAAAAAGTGGGATCAAGCTATCTAAACCAATAAAAATCCCCCAAGATGCAAAGTTGAATGCAATGTGACTTTCCCATTCATAATCCTGGTTTATTTTCAAATATCTAAACTAGTAATAAACTTGGAATAAATAAAAAATAAGAAGAGAAAAGAGTATATCGAGCTACCCACACCTCCAAGAACCGGAAAACTCTTCACCCATCACCTTTCTTTGCAGCCAGCCATCGAGCATCATTGCCACCGCTGCTAGGGTTACCCAAGGCTTGCTTTTATGTTCCTTTTATAAAGGGACACTAGCTTAAGTAGGCCACCATGACCCAATTAAGTTTTAACTGTGTTCAGGTTCTCAAACGTCTATTTTAATTCCCGTTTCCTAAAAATTGAAGTAAAACTTTTATTTTTCCTAATTAATATCAAATTTTACTTGATAAAATATGGATTATAATTTGGGCCTTACACATGGGTCCGGTTAGACCCATTAATTATTTAATGACCAATCAAATCTCTTTTTTACTCAAAAAATATTCTTTCCTATAAATTCATTAAATCTTGATTTAATAAATTTATCTTGTGAATTTATTATTTTTCTAATTAATTATTTAATTTCAATTAAATCTATATCATACTTTGGATATGCTAGTAGTGCGGATGCGACTTAGACTTAATAAATTAAACTAATTAATTATTTAACTCATAAATCTAGTTGATAATGAATGAGTCAACATTTCTTCAATTTAGAATTCAACTTAGTTCCAATCAACCTTTATGCGTGGGATAAAATAGGTTATGTATTATTCCAATAGGTAGGCCCCATAACAATCTGTGAGTTTTATCATTATTTTGAATTGACCATTTGACCTTGAAGCACTTTCAAGTCAAACATTTAATATGATCATCATCTACGATCAATTAACTTAAATGATCGGACCCCAATTAACTTCTAGTAAGTCGTATGGACCACCCGTGAAACGAGAAATATGAGGAACCTCAATAAAAACCATAGATGATTATTATAGTACAAGATTGATCATTCCATCCATTCATGGTTCAAGAAAATCCTAGGGCATAGTTTGACTGTCAAATCCTATTATATTTTCCTTATGAAATTATATAAACTCTTATGCAACTAGATAATAGATTTATAGAAAAACTCTTTTTTATACAATACTACTTTGGCCAAATATTTTTTCCCTTGCATAAGCCTATATTTAATCATAGAACCATACCACATGGAGCGATGTCAAAGCATGATATCTTATATGTTAATGTTGTTGTGATCTTAGGTCTGAGCATCACAAGTACTTACTAACAAAACTCATTAACAATTAATATAATTATCATTGAGCTTTTGTCAAGTGATCATAATCACTGGTTAAGTCTCTACTAATCAGCTACATGCCTATTCCGGTATCTAAGAATACCAATGATTATGAGAATATCACTCTTCTTCCAAAGATAATAGCATATATAATAGTCTCTTCGGATTGTCATTATCCTATCATAGCACAATCCTATGACTATGAACAATTTGGATCATAGACTCAAGCCAACTTGGATCTCACCGAGCGAGCATGATCTTCATCATGATTCCAACTACATATCTAAGATCCAAAAATCTGTCAAGTATGTAAGTAATTAATGATGCACGCAATTTTCTATTTCCAACCCAATAACAACATGATAGATTATGATATGCTATAATTAAATGCTATGCATTCAATTATGTTGATGACTTATACAGTTCAAGGTTGATTTTTATAACTATATGACGCGATCGGATCATTTCGATTGGCTTGATAGGCATATTAATTTAAGTATGAACTTTTTAATTAAATATGTAACCAGAACATTGCTTTAGAGACATTGAGAAGATTATTTTAGAATTTCTCTTTTAAATAGGTGTAAAATTACCCTTGAGAGATTATATGTTTTGGGAAGAGTCCCTATTTAAATCATTTGCATATTTATTAAGTTCATATGATAAAATTAGCTTCAATTGAATATCTAGCATAATCGATTACTTCATATTATTAGGACAAGAGAATTAAAATAGTATGGTAATGGATACTTTGATACATGAATCAATACAAAATTGCTAAGGTATACCTACTTGGAATGATTGTCTTTTCAAGTTGATTTAAAGAGAAAATAAAAACTTTTAAACAATGTTATACATAATTATGTATATAATAAGTTTATAATAAAATGCTAGATAAGTTTCATTTTTGTTTTTACTACTTCCATGGATGACTTCTCTAAAATTTAGACATATAGTCTCGTGAAGATTCAAATCCAAACTTATTAGAAAATCATATGGATAGGAAAACGATGGAAAAATAAATAAACAAAGATATTATGTCATGATGAGATCATAAAGATGAGTATCAATGTCATGATTTTCTTAAGACTATACATAATAGAGAACAAGTTTCTTACTCAATGAAGTTCTCTTAGAACATCATATATGAATGATGCTTCGGAATGGAGAGATCAAATTGTATAGAAGATATGATCCAATGGATGTCACCTAAGACATAAATAGAGAGAAGATGCATGAATTGAATAACTTGTGCTAGGAAATAGGCTGTGTCATTTATGTCATGTCATGTACGAAACCTAAAGTTGACAATGCTTTAAGTGTTATGAGCATGGCTTGAGGGAATATGGTTTGACCGCATTTGAATGCAGTAAGGAACATTATTTTGTTCATAAGAAGAACTAAGAGCATGTTCTTAATCTATAGAGATTTTGAATTGAAATTAAAGTTTTCACATACCCTAATGTTCAAAGTAGAAATGACAAAGCCACATCATATTCCATATTATGCTAATCAATTGAATCGATTGGTTGGAATAGTTCTAAGCTTGAAAAGACTAAGAATTCAATTAACATAATAGAATGCATTACTATTTTTGAAGCAAAATAAGTGTTTTGGATGGAAAAAGGTTTGTGAATGAACTTACAAGGGTTTCTGGCATCATTAACCATGTGGTAATGTACTATGATTGCTAATTGTGTGTAGCAAAAGTTAAAGAACCGAGGTCTCATACAAAATGCAAACATGTGTTGCTTCGTTCTCACTTTATCTGAAAGAGTTTCTAAAGACTTGACAAGAAACTTTATCTAAAGCAAACATAAGAGAATTAACATTAAGAAATAACATAATGGATCCACACACCAATAACTTCTCCAATAAAAGTTTAGTCACCATTTTGACAAGATGTGAATAAGATTAAAATATTATTAGCTTTAGTGCAAATGAAAGATTGAAAGTATAATGTCCGTCAAGCCAATCAGTTCTAATCCGATTTGGTCAAATACTTATGAGAATCAATCTTGATATGTAAAAGTTATCAACATAATTTCATGCATATCATTTAATTGAGCATATTATTATATATCATGATGTTGTTTTGTTGGAAATGACATATTGCATGCATGGTTAAATTGCTTGGCATGCTTGATAGATTCTAAATTCTTAGACATGCACTTGGAATCATGATATTGATCATACTTGATAAGATCCAAGTTGGCAAAAAAGTCTAAAATCTAAATTGTTTATAATCATAGGATTGTCATGATGAGATAATGACAATCCAAAGAAATCATTACATGTGCTACCATCTTTGAAAGAAAAATGACATTTTCATGACCTTCGGTATTGGAGAATACAAAGATATGAATGTATGTTATTAGTAGAGAGTTAATCACTGAACGTGAATACTTGAAAAATCTCATTGGTAAATTATATTTACTATTAATAAGATTTCTTTGGTGATAGTACTTGTGATTTTCAAACCTGAGATCGCCAAAGTACTCACGTGTGAGATATCATGCTATAATATCATTCAATGTGACCATAGCCAAGGTTACTAAAGATGAACCATTCCCCATGTATTCTCATATGGAAAGTCTATAGGGTGATAAGATAGGATCCATATGAATCATATTAGTTTTTATGAAACTAGTCATTAGATTTACAGAAACTCTTTACATACCATACTACCTTGTACAATGATTTCTTTGTTGCATAAAGGTACATCACTCATATGACTCTTTCACTAATATAAAGGTGATGGATCCCATTTTATCACCCTACAGACTACATTTAGAAAAACACATGCTTAATGGTTCACCTTTTTAGTAAACTTTAGCTAGGGTCACATTTAGTGATATTAAAGCATAATATCATATACATTCGTATTATGGTGATCTCAGGTATGAGAATCACAGGTATAATAGAAGTCTCATCAACATTCAATATAATTACCATTGAGACTTATCCAATAATCATGTTCAATGACTAATTCTCTACAAATCACCTATATGCCTATCCATTACTCTCCAATATCGATGATTTTGTGAACTTCATTCTTCTCTCGAATATAACAGTGCATGTAATAGTCTATATGAAAATCATATGACTACGAATAATTTGGATCTTAGACGTTATGCTACTTGAATCTCACCGAGCGTGATAGCTATAACGGTTTCAAGTGCATATCTAAGATCCATGAATATATACGGTATGTCATGAAAACAATATGCATGCATTCTCATTTCCAACATAATGACAATTAATAGGATAAACAAAATCTTCATTTAAATATGAAGTATTTATTTTAATTGATAACTTATACATATCCAGACTAATTCACATAAATAAATAACTAAATCGGATCAAATCCTATTAGCTTGATGACCATTATACTTTCAATCTCCCGCTTGCACTAAAACCAATCGCTTCTGAATCTCATTCTCATCTTATGAAGATGGCGATTAAACTTTCATTGGGAGAGTTTCTTAGTGTGTGGATCCGCTATGTTATGATTTTTGTCTACTCTCTTGTATTCACTTAAACCTTTCTAACTATGGTTCAAATAAAGTGATAATGAAGAAATGTTTCTAACTATTGTAGTCATTGTACATTACCACATGATCAATGATGCTAGGAACCATGTTTAGTTATGAACCTCTTTATCTAATATACTTATTTTGCTTCCCAAGCATTAACGTATTCGTTTTTGTTAATTGTATTCTTAGTCAATTTCTTTATTGGAACTCTTCTAACTAACTGATTCAATAATTAACATTAAGTGATATATGATACGGATTCACCATGGACAATATCCAATTGAAAAATTAAAGTATGTGAAAACTTTAATTTAAATTTGAAATATCCATAAATAAATACTATACCTTTCATTCTTCTAAAGAATGTAATAATGTCCCATGACAACATTTTAGTGTTGTTCATCTAAATTGCATTGATTCATGCTCGTAACACTTCAAGCATTGGGCATGACTCATTCATAGCATGGCATACAAGAAATAACTTATAGGAAAGGATTGGTTATTCAATTCACGCATTCTCTCTCCACTTGTGTCTTAGACGATATCCTTTAGAGAGTGATATTCCATGACATTTAGGTAAATAGTCATTTCTTGGATCTTCTATACTAGACCTCTTTAGTACCCTGCTTATGTACGTGAATGGGTTAAACCTAGTATTTCTTTTTAATCTATCTCTATAGATCTTTTTGCTTAAGCCAAAAGATGATTTTGCCCAATTCATTTATGGAGAAGTTTTTTAATAACCACAACTTGATAGTTTGTAGCAAAATTATATCATTCTCAAAAAGTAGTATGTTATCACTTTATGTAAACAATGAACATAATCTCACTCTCACTAAGCTTTATTGTACACATATATAGGTCGTTCTTAAATCAAACGATTTGATTGTTTGGTCGAAATGGATTTCCAACTTTGAGAAGTTTATTTCAATCCACATAAAGACCTAAGCAACTTATACAACTACTTTGTGCATTTTATGTGAAACCTTAAGGTTGTAACACATACACCTCTTCTTCCAAATTTCCATTTAAGGAAATGGGTCTCACATCTATTTACCAGATCTAACGATCATGGTATGCTGCAATGACAAAACAATATGGATGGATATGGTTATAGCAATGGGCGAGAAGGTCTCTTTTAATCGATTCCTTCTCATTGCCTATAGCCATTGACCTCTCTAATAAAGACTCAAAGATCTTAATATTCCTATTTACCTTTCTCTTTCTCTTATAGAATATTTGTGAATGTTTGGAATATTTTCTTTTGGTGCAACCTCTAAGATCAATACTTGGTTGACACATATGGAATCCATTTCAGATTTTATGGTTCTAAATTATTTCTCATAATTCGAGCTCTACATGGCCTTAAAATATCTTATAGGGTCATTATCTATAATCGAATCATTACTAGCTTTTTCTATATGATATCCATCCTTTCAGGTTCACGAAGTACTCTCCTAGATGTATAGATTGGTGGTGTATATTGAGAAATCACAGTTCACTCTTTTGAAGGTTTCATAGAAGTGGGGTACATGGTGAACTAGAATTCTTAATCTAATTATTAATTTTATGGGTCTTGAATTACTTCAAGTACTTTTTTACTCTCACTATCCTTTTAGAAAGTAACACTCTCTCTAAGAAGGTAGCATTTGGCTATAAACACATTGAGCTCGACGGGATTATAGAAAATTTACATCTTAATAACTCCTTAAGATATCCCACAAAATAACATCTATTAGATTTTTCTTCTAACATTTATGTACCCTTTTTTGGCATGAACATCTTCATATCTAAAATGGTTCAATGATGTCATTATGCCTTTCCATATCTCATATGAAGTAGTTGATGCGAATTTTAGAGGGAACTCTATTCAAGATGTATGCGGTGCTTTCTATGAATGACCTAGAACGAAAAAGGAAACTCTACGCGTTTTTAATATCAGACCATGTTTAATAAAGTATGATTCCTCAGTTCTAAAACACCAATCAACTATGGTGTTTTATGAGGATTTCACTAAGGGAGTCGTTGTATGGTGTTTTTGGAGGAGTTCACTAAGGGAATCACACTCTCAGTAAGATACTCAAGAAATACATGACTCTAGTATTCCCCTTCTCGATCTTTTTGAATGATCATAATACTTTCATCTGATTGTTTTTCGAATTCATTTCTATATTCTTTGAATTTCTCAAAGATTCAAATTTATACTTCATAAGTTAAATCTATCTGAATCTAGGGAGATCTTTGAGGAAAATAATGACTTAATAATAATTTCTTCTAGTAATTATAGCTATGGGCCCACAAACATCGCCAAGTACTAGGCCACATCAACACAATCAATCTCTCTGCAGTTCCACTAAATGAAGATTTTATTATTTCCAATAAGAGAAAATTTGCAAGTTTACATTGATTCATAATCAAATGGATCTTGAAATCAATCCCAATGCAACATACTTATTCTCGTCTTATTGGTATTGCCCAATTGACATTCTCAAAGGCAAGTTTGATCCTTATCACACCTTTATTTCTTAACTTGTTCATCTTTAAGATAAGTCTTATCATTCAAGTTCAAGATATACTAAATCAGTCCTTTAGAAGCATGTCAAGAGCATAAGGCCCTACGATTAATATTTCATTCAAGTTCAAGACATACTAAAGCAGTCCTTTATAAGCATGTCAAGAGCATAAGGCCCTATGATTAACATTACAACTATTGTATGTTTTTGTTTGTAGTTTACCTTTACCCATTTTCTAATTCAACCACCTTATAGTTTCTTCATATCAATTATAATATGAGACCTAAACATGTTATTGTAAGGACCCTCTTACTGGCTACATTGCTTATCAAAATACTTTTGAGAAAACAGTTATAATTTAAAAAAAAAAACATAAATATAATCTTTTGTTATAATACAAAAATGGGCACTGTATGATTACTGATGAATAAAAATAATAACATTTTTATTACAATACAAAACTAGCCCATGTGTGATTACCAACGCGCTCATGTGATGTGCATGCCCCTGACATGGCTTCTAATAATTATTTTCTTCAGATGCACACCCCTAGCATGTCTTACACTATTTTCTACAGATGCATATCATTCACACACGTCTTACACTATTTTTTACAGATGCGTACCTCTAGCATGTCTTATATTATTTTCTACAGATATGTATCCGTAGCACGTCTTATGCTATTTTCTACAGATGCATACTTCTAGTATGTCTTACACTATTTTCTATAGATGCTTACCCGTGGCACGTCTTATACTATTTTCTACAGATGCATACCACTGACAGATCTTATACTATTTTCTACAGATGCCTACTCTAGCACATCTTATACTATTTCCTATAGATGCGTACTTGGCACGTCTTATACTATTTTTTATGGAGGCATACCCCTGGCACATCTTACACTACTTCTTACAGATGTGTACCCCTGGCATGTCTTACGCTATTTTCTACAGATGTGTACCCCTAGCACGTCTTATAATACTTTCTACAAATGTGTATCCTTGGCACGTCTTACACTATATATGCATACTTCTGGCATGTCTTACGCTGTATGCATACACCATGCACATCTTATAATAACCTTGACAGGTTTGTAACACACTAAACTTATAGTGTATATAAAATATGAAAGTATATCAACTATAACTTTACATAAAATTCAATATAACCAGTAGGAAGTTACCTAACTGACTTAGAAACCCCATTTGTAAAGATATAGAAAATTTTGAACTTTCTAAAAACTCTGTTTAAATCTCTTATAACAATGATATTAAAGGAAAACGTAATACGTTATATATTAAGTTCTGTATATAATATATAAACACGATAATATTTATAACTGTTAAGAAAATAAAATACAACTTTTAGAAACTTCTTAAAATGCGTTTAAAGAAGGCCTTTCCAAATGTACATTTTAAAACTTTCCTATCTCCCCATAGGTCGGGCCCATATATACTTTACACTAGGTCGATCACACTCCATTCACCCAGTTAAGAAACTACCGACTTTTCCTTTTTCTGCTCACCTACAACATAAGCAACTACTATGAGCTAAAAAGCTTAGTAAGTAAGGATTATGTCACATGTACAAAACATATTCAAATACATTTTGAAAGTAAATCAATTAAATATGTTTGAAAATTCTTATAAATCTCTCTATGCAAATGAAATGCTCTTTCTACTGCTATGGGACCTGAGGATGTTGCCGCCGGCACTACTGTGATCTATGTCCTCTGTGACCAAAAATCTCTGAGATCAGTGACTCTGCTCAGTCCGCCTTAATTAGGCAGCGCCTCACTATAATGTCATGCTTATGTGTCAAGCATCACACTAATCAATTTATAAGTATTACATTTCTCTTTATTGTTTTTGCATAGAAATTGATGGTGAATTTAATACTTTTTAGAAAAGGTATATATTCAAATAATATAAACTCAATTCCAACATGCTTTATAAAAATTCAGCACCATGCAATCAACTCAATGTTCATCATGCTATATTGCATTCATATCAATATCTTAAATCTCAAGGTGAACAAACAATGAAAATACTTGTGTTATAGATGAGACTTTACTTACTTGTCGTATGTCCTATATTGATAAGAGCTTACTGCAATCTTGCAGGTTTAGGCCAACTCCTAACCTATCTAAACATGTATAACTTAGTACAAACTTGATTCTCAATTCTACTTAAAACACATAATATAACTTAAGGTGTTAAAAAACTTTGTTGTTATTACAGCAGGCATTAACCCGTCGACCCATTGAGTACTTTGCATACTAGGGGCATCGAGGCATTGACCCATCGACCTTGTCGACCCCTCGACCCCGTTGACCCCGACTTCATCGACCCATCAAGTACTTCACATACTAGAGGTGTCGAGTCGTCGACCCTATCGAGTCATCGACCCTGTCGAGTCGTCGACTCATCAAGTATGTCGAGCCTGCATTTAAACTTTAACGTATTTAAAATCTTACTAACTAATTAAAACATATAAACCTTGATCTCAAATTTATCTCTTATACTTTATAAATTATATTCTCATTCTCGATCTATTATAAATGAACTAAAGATCTCAAGTACGAGAGTAGTGACGATTCTTAAAAGAAGTAACTTTTAACTAGTATAATCTGCTTTAAACTGAAGAGATAAGAATCACGGCCTGTTAGCTTCAGGCTATATGTCCCTTACGTGAGAATCCTTACTTTCACTTCCAATTATTTCAAATGATAGAGGAAGGAAGGAATCCTTGAGTCCTGCTTGAAATTTCACATGGGCTAGGGAGAGGTGCGAAATTTACTGACCACCGAAGCTAATGAGATCATATGTATTGTACGAAGTTGCAGCAAGAGGTGTTAACTACATGTATAATTTCTATTGATAACCAATAAATATCTCTTCATGCTTATCTCATAATATGAGAGAGGGAATGGTGAGCTGTTGAAGCCCACCGCCTCATCTTTTCCCTTTACTATTATAATATAATAATATTATTATATTATAATTATTATTAGTCTAAAAATTTTAAAAACTAATTTCTTAGGATTTTCTTTTCAATCCTTTTCACTATCTTGATTAGAAATTGTTGCTAGTCATAAGAAACTTTTTACCTTATAATATTTAGGCTATAAACTTTGTCTAACTATATAAAGCAGTTAAATGGGATATGATAGGTATCTAATACCAAAGTAGAGAAATCACTAGGAAAATGATTGTCCTTAATAATGAAGATGAGTGAAGTATCATCATCTTCTTTGGAATATAATGAAGATGAGTGAAGTATCATCATCTTCTTTGGAATAGACTCTAAGTCTAACAATTCTACTTTCAGATGGCCAATTCAAACTACAATGGAAACAGTTTACATCCTTACATGTCTTTGATCTTACTAAGTTACCACTTAGTATGGATTCATATCAAAACTTTAGACATTCGAACCTTTTTGATATATCCATTCATTTTAGTAAATGTTCTCCAACTAATGTGCTTTTGGTCATGTTCATATCAAATTATATACTTGAGGTATTATACCTCTAATATTAGTTATTACCTCTCAAATAATATGCATATAATATCATTTCCAATATAATGACAATTATTATCATAGACAAAATCTTCATTTAAATATGAACTATTTAATTTAGTTGATAACTTATGTAGATCAAAACTAATTCATACAAATAAATGGACCGATTGGCTTGACATGCATTATACTTTGATATGGTACATTAGCAATTTCATCTCTTTCATGTTGTATCTTTGGAGATATCGATTTGAAAAGAGAGACTACAGACACATTGGCAACTATCTTCCTTTGAAATTTTCCATACTAAACATCTTAAATATTTTGTTTATGTAATTGATAGGGTCAAGCCTATTAACCTTTTGGGATCTTTATTCCTAGGAAAAAAAAATACATCACTTAAATCTTTCATGGAGAAATTCTTTGATGACCACAATATCACTGATTGTAACATACATATATCATTCTCTATGAGTATTCTGTCATCAACAGATAGTATTATGAACACTATTTTGGTCCCACTAACCTTCTTGTACACACATGGATTATCTATTTCCTTGGTAAAATCAAATGATTAGATTATTTCATCAAAATGAATATTCAAACTCTGAGATGTTTGCATTAATCCGTAGATTGATCTTTACAACCTACACAACACTTTTTTTCATTGTCTATGAAACCATCCGGTTGTAATGTATAGAGCTCTTCCTTGAGGTTACTGTTCATAAATGCATATTTGTCCATCTACTAGATTTCATAATCATAATAGGTAATGATTGATTTGGTCATTATTAAAGGAGAGAAAGTTTCTCCATAGTCGATGCCTTCTTTGTTGTAGTTATTATTAATCTCAGCTATTATTAACCTTGGTGTAGTTCATAAGGTCATCTTCTATGAATAATTCTTCTTTTAAATTTTCTACTAGAAATATGTATCTTTCAGATTTATTGATCTTTCTACTATATCTACAAACTGAGCATGTATTTTGAGAAGTCACAATTACTTCTTCTGAAGGCTCCTCTACTATAGGTTCAACTCTAATATGATTCTCTATTTGAATGACATCTCATTATTCTTGAATTTCTTCAAGTTCTATCTTCCTCCGACTACTTCTTTCAGAAAGAAACTCGTTTTCTAAAAAGACAATAGTTTTTGCTACAAACACCTTTTGTTCTAGAGTATGATAGAAATAATGTCCTCTTACTTCTTTAGGATATCCTATGACTCTTATAATTTACTTCTAATTTGTCTGATTCTTGCTTCTTTACTAGCATAACATCCCCATATCTTAATATGGTTGAGAGATGTTTTTATACCTTTTCATATATCATACGACATAGAAGGAACAAACTTAGATGGAACTTTACTCAGAACGTGCATGGAACTTTCAAGGGCATATCCCTAGAATGATAATGGAAGTTATGTTAGACTCATCATTGTCAAACCATATCTGATAGAGTTTGATTTCTCCTTTTGGAAATACTATTCAACTGTGGTGTTATAAAAGGAGTCTACTGAGAGAGAATCTCATTCTCCATTAGGCAATCAAAAAATTCTTCACTTAAGTATTCTCCACCTCGATCAGATCAACATATCTTTATACTTTTGTCAAGTTGTTTCTCTATTTCATTTTTACACTCCTTGAAATTCTTATAAGATTAACATTTATAGTTTATAAGTTTCGCATATTTGTATCTAAAGAGAATGTCAATAAGAGTATGAAGTAAGTCATCATGCCACATATATCAGTATGTATTATGCCTAATAATTCAGTTGCTCCTTCTCCAATATCAATTAAAGGAGTTTTGGTAATTTTTCCAAGTAAACAAGATTCACAAGTTGGGATTATTTGAGTCGAATGACTCTAGGAATTCATCCTTATGCAACTTATTTATTTTAGTCTCATTGGCATGACACAACCGATAATGCCAAAGATAAGTCTGACTTGTATCAAACTTTCTTCTCTAGACTTGTTCAATACTAAGGCATATTTTATCATTGCAATTTATCACATATAAACCATTATTAAGAAAACCATCTCTATATAGCACACAATCTAATGAAATGCTAAATATATTATCTTTAGTTTGGAAGTTGAAACCATCCTTATTAAGAGCATAAACAGAAATAATATCATGTATAATAGTGGGTCCAAAATAAAAATCCTATAAGACTAACTCTAAGTTAGAAGGTAATGATAAAACAAAAGTCCCAATAGCTAATGCTCCTGCACCTTTTCTGCTCATAGGTAGAGTTCTCATATCTTCAACCTTTTCCTACTTCTTAGGTTCTGCACACTAATATAAATGTGAGAATCACAACTGATTTTTAACACCTAAGTAGAGAAATCATTGGCGGAAATGTTAACCTCAATCATGAATATACTAGAAACATCACCATGTTTCTTAATTGAAGCTAGACATTCTTACTGTTCCTTTTCCAATGTCCATCTCGATTATAGTGGAAACATTTTCCATCATTTTTCTTCTCTTTCACCTCAAGCCTCTTTGCTTTAGGGCCATTTGGCTTCTCCTTCTTAGAGGTAGAGGCTTCCATAAGCAGAACAAGCTTTTAATTCTTCTTGATGGATGGTTCGGGTGTTTGCAACATTTTTAGTAACTTATGGAGTGTTGGCTCCAATTTGTTCATATGAAAATGTAATACAAACATGTCAAAACAAATAGGAAGAGATTGGATCACTAAGTCATTACTTGGTACAACATCCATTTTGAAACCTAGATCAACTAGTTTCTTAATGAGGCCAATCATATTCAACAAGTGTTCTCCAACAAGTGTTCTCTCTGTCATCTTCATCCAAAACAGTTCCTTTGTGACATTATACTACTCGTTGCGAGTATTCTCACCATAGATCTCATCTATTTGAAGCATAATCACAACACTGTGTATTGTCTCATATTGTCTTTGGAATTTATTAGACATAGATTTAAGTATAATGCATTGCACTTTGTTAACTTGATCCAACCACTTATGATAAAAGGTGATTGTTTCATCATTTTCTCATTCAGTTGAAGCTTCATTCAGGCTATCTGCAAGGACGTGAGATAAGTGTTCATAATTGAGAACAATTCTCGATCGTCGATGCCAATCCTTGAAATTTCAGCTAACAAGTTTGTTTTGGTTAAGGACTTGCTTCAGCTGATTGTTTGTCATTGCTAGCTACATGAATATATGATACATTGCTAGCTTTGAAAAATACTAGCTCCCAAAATTAAAAGTCATACTAATTGCGATGTCTCTAACTATTTTTCTATGAGTTATATCTACCATTTTATGTTATACGAGAAAATAATTTCTCTTCACTGGAAAAAGATTTTAAATTAAATATTACATCCTACGGGAGCGTGATTGTTGCACTACTTAATTAAGGTAGTAAACTCCTTACAATTACATCATTATACAATTCATTTTACTTTCTATCAATATAGCCCACGTGAGCCTAGCCCTATCTCACGGAATAACCTTACCCAAACATTCATGCATAATATTGAAATATTAAATTGGACCTCAAGGGAGCACGGCTAAGACCAAAATGATAAATTTAGTATACTCAATATCTCTGCATTCAATAATAAATACATGAGTTACAGCTAGCAATAAGCATCCTATGGGAGCGTAGCCATACTTATAATTTGCCAACTTCATACTTATTATAATGTTTGAAAGGTACATCATAAATTAATTTTGTAAATTCTAAGCTTATTATAATCGTATTTTAATAATAAGGTCTCATCATATGCATGCAACATTATCTCTTTAATAAGCACATATGTTAAAAATGCATGTGATATGTGAACAACTCAATTTACATACATTTTATATTATTGTCCTTAATTTACTGCATTTTAATGCAATTCATGAAATTTAAATACCTTTTAGGTTTAACTAATTTAAGATCCCATCGTACAATTAGTCATGCTTATTATATTATTCAAACTAGCACATAAATAAATAAGGCTTTCTTTAGCTTCTAAAGAATAATTTCAATTATGTCAAATCATAAAAGAAAACATCTAAATTAAGCAAAATTCCTACCTGGGAACTCCTTCCTAATTGGGTAATTTAATTAATTAAGTAAGGTTCCATCTACGTATTTATAATTATCATTATCGTAAACAATTTAAATAATTTAAAATTCTTGGATCAAATAATTAGCAAGACATTTTATCATAAACTATTTATACTATTTGATAGTGATAAGCTTATTCAAGTAATTCTCAAAACTATTATCATAAACATTTTATAATAACTAATTATTATATACTTGATCTATGAACTATCTTTAATAATTAATTAAATATTTCATTAAATTATTTAAATGATTTAAATAACACAAAAATTAAATTCATAAACAAAAATGTTTTAACCTTGGCCATGAGCGGCAGTCGGCACTGCTACTGCCCTGGAGCGATGGCCTGACCTGCTGCCACCATTGGTGGTGGCACTACCCGCTATTCCAAAAAACATAAAAGTAATATAAGCATTCATAAAAATAAGAACATCATTAAAAAAAAAAAAAAAATTAATAACACAAATCTATGATGTATTAGTATAACTAGGCTCTGGTATTACTATAAGTTTATATGGATCCTGACAATAGAAACTATATTTTAAAATCTTGCTCAGCTCCCGTACAAACTTATGAAGTCAAGAACAAATTATACTATTTTAAATGATAGATTAAAGCAGGAAATTATTAAATAAATTGAAGAATAATTTTACATCTTGTATTGCTTACGAATGCTAGGTTGAGGCGTGCCAACTGTTATCGAACGATGGCTAGAAGGTATTGATGTAAAATATATACATTTTATGTAGTTTTAGTTGTCAGTTTATTTCAATCATAATGCGAAAGGTGTAACATGATTCGTTCTATTCCCACTACATGAAAATTTATAACAGCAAGGGATGCTCGCACCCATGTACGAATGAAGCATGGTGATCCAAAATCGTATGTCAACTTGCACGATGAAATCGGAAGCTTGATGAATGCATTCCACAAATTTCATTGTCATTCAAAGCTTTGGTTGTGGGTGGATGAAGCAAGCAAGGAATCATATATAAATTATTGTCTCATTGGTTATCGCTTTCTTTATATTTTCTGCGTGTTATTTATAATGACTTAAGTTGAATGGAGTGGATGTTTGCAATTATGCTTATTTCTGCATGAGTACTATATGAAGTTATTGTTTTGTACTATATGATGGGAAGTTACTAATTTATATTATTTATTTTAGGATGTTATTGATTTATATACTATATGATGAGAAATTATTGTCTTGGCCCGCTTACATAGGATATTGACGTACTTCATGGGTTGATGTTTGTAGATGAATCTGATTTATGCATGGCAAAATGATCAGGTTTATGCGCAATGATGAAGGAAATGTACTCACCGAGCAAGAGACTTATGAGAAGGCATTGAGATTACTTCCTAGGTCATCATAGGAGTACAAAACTTATTATGTTATTGATGAAGGCGAGGACGGAAGGCCATACTAATTTATAAACATGAACTTGATAAGGAAAGAGGGTTGCAGGCTATAGTAGAAGGACATTGCATGATATTGTTGAAGAAAAATTTGCCATTGAAAGTTGAGTTGGATGCCTTGAAGCTGAAGGGAGAAGCATGCTAGTGTCTAAATTGGGACCCAAACTCTGCTTTTTTATGATGAAGACTTTGATTGAAATGATTATTTTTACCTTTTTTTCTATGAATTTTCTGATGGTTGGGTATTTTGATGGATGTAGATTGTTTAATTTGATTTAAATTTGAAGGTTGGCTAAAGGTTGATTATTTGGTGATGGACAGGTACTTTCGTGAAGAGGTTTCTGATTGTTTTGTCATGCTTTAGAACAGACTTTCATTTGGACTTTTTTTAATGTACTTAATGTTTTTTATATTAGTGTACAAGTCTTTGATGTTAATAGGTGAAGTTTTTGATGATGGAGCGTAGAACTAAATAGATTTCGCTTCCAATTTTGTTATAAAATTTTACAACTACCAATTTTACAATTACAGACGGAATGGAGGTCAAAAACTTGTAGGAAATTAGAAGCAAGACACATAAAATGATATGCAGAATAGCTAGTAACCAAACTTACGTGCAATAAAGGTACTGGATTTTTTCCATTTATGCAAAAACGACATGTCGGTAAACTAATTACCGATACAGACCTACAATTTTGAGCCGAATCTAAGAACTCATTTCATAGAATTAGCCCAAGTAAGCATTGAGTTTGCCCCGGTAGCATTGTGCCGGAAATTGTCTTTACAACAAAATTTCTTACAACTATAAACTTTATTGATTGTAGTTGGTATAAAAAATATATTAAAAAAATTAACTATAAGATTTACCGATTATATTTATATTATAAAACTTTTATTATAATCGGAGCTCTCTTTTTCCTACCTTTATTATTGTTTATCTCTATGTAGAAGAAGTTGAAAGTCTGAGTTCGTGGTTTGAAAAGTCTGAGTTTATGATCTGAAAAATCTGAGTTTAGGTGAGTTTGCATTTTCATTTCCCCATTTATGTTTTTGCTCCGACATTTGCATTTTCCAGCTGCATTTTCATGTCCCCCCAAATGCATGCATTTGGTCATACCCCTTTCTGTTTCATGGTTCAGATTATGTTTTTTTTATCAATTTATTTTCGTATTCGGGATTATTCACTGTTGTGATAGTTGCGATTCTTTAATGTTGTTTTGCATTAGCAATTAATCATTCACTATGGTTTTAGAATCTTGGTTTTACTACAAAAGGTGTACTTGGAAAACTGAGATGTTCTATTTTGTGGTTGGGCTTGTTGGCATGTGTCATAGCTTACCTTTGTGAAACAACAAAAAAAAAAATGTTACACCTTGCTGGGAACAGTGTAAACTAAACTAAGAACAAAATTCGGGTAAAGTAGAGGAAGAGCATATATATGTTAGTGTATAGCATTAGCATTACCATTACCATTAGCTTAGCATTTTGGTAAAGTACATAAATGGGGTATAGTATAGGAGGATATTATTAGCATTAGCATTAATATGTATACCGTCTTTAATGTTAGTGTTAACTTGTGTTCTGTCTTTATACGTGAGGCACAGAATTGGCTAAATCCATTAGTTAGTCTAAACTTGTATAGTGTTAATCTGGCTAAATCAATTAGTTAGTGTTGTGACGTCTTGATAGTTTTTACTATGAAGACTAATTATATATATGTTAATAATCATAAGATAATAATATTATTTGTCAAATTTTATGCCTTCCTTTTCCAGCGATGAGTCCATACGACATTAGGATTAAGGGAATACGCTGTAATTGTCGTCGTATAACTGTTATACCGAGAACATAGCAAACGAGCAACAAAAAACTTCGATCCCTTATTCCATAAGTGCCCTCTGGTCCGTATACTTAATGCACAAATTTTCTGTCCCACTTATAAATTTGGCAACTTTTATGGATATTGCCTGACCAATTTTTTTACTTGTACAGGGTAGAAAAAACCCATGTGGTTTTTTCGGTTGGGCAAAGCTTATGTGACTCTATCGGACTTAGATGATGCAAGTTTAGCAAACAACTTTTCGAGGACAGACTTGACCGGTGGGCAAATTATGAAAGATGTTCCAAGGTATGACTTCAAAATTTAGATCAATTCGAGGGATTTTATTTGTAATTATAGTACAATGTTGTATAAATATAATTAAGAAGTAGATCCATTAGAATAGCTTTTGTGTATAGTCTCTTAGATGTTTGTGGATGGCATATGTGTCTTGAGCTTCATGAAATGCTTCTAGATGACTCTTTTGTGATCTAGCAGAACACTTGTCTACTGATGAAGGATCATTAAGCTATATATATATACATAAAACATGTTTCTAATGTTGTTCTTCTGGTTTTTATACTGAAAGAATAAAGATTGTCTCTCAAAATGGTGTAATTTTACACAGGAAATGTTATACAGAGTTTCACCTTCACTGCATAATAAGGTTTATTTCTGATAATGAAATGAAATGAAAGAAACATGAATGTTTTATGTTATACAGAGTTATAACTACAAAACAGAGGTTTAAAATTAAGATCAGACATTCAATATATAACAAGGTTGCATTTTGGTAATGAAAGAAACATGAATGTTAGGGAAATGAAAGAAACAGAAGTTTAACGAACAAAGACGTTGCATAACAAGCTTGCATTTTGGTAACGAAATGAAATGAAAGAGACATCATTTGTTGCATTACCAAGATGCTAGGAACAAATAGATACGAACAAAATGAAATCAAGACATTGAATGATGCATATGCTTGAAATCAAGAACAGAGTATGCGACAGACATGAACATAGTCTAAAAAAGAGACATATATGAACTTCATCAATTGAAACCCCGAACTTGTACCTTTGTTTGTTAATTGAAAAAAAAAATTCGTTCGTCAACTAGTTTTGCTGCAAGATTAAGACATGAGTGTGAAGATTAATACATGAAGTGAAAATTAACAAGATGACTATAGGAAGATGATCATAAAGATATACATTTGTTTGTATTAATGTATATGATTTTTACTGCAAGTTTAGATCACGTGTAACTAATATCATGTCAACCATTAGTGCATGACTTATTGAGATGATCGTGTTTAACATACAAACCATATTGTTTAATACAAGCTATATACGAATTACTTGTTGCATTCACTATATGATGAGTTTGTGATCACCTTTGTGAAGAAAGGCTACTTACTACTTGTTACATATATATATGTATATTATGACTTTAATATAGATATATATATAGCATGCAAGATTATGATTTATTTTATTTTATTTGTCGGTCAAGATGATTAACTTGATCATGATTATCCATATTAAAACTAAACTTTATATAAATTTCATGTAAACTTTTATGAAATCATACAAGCACGTGGACGAATCAGTAAACGTCCTTAAGATCGAAAAAAAAAATGCTTGAACAATTAATCAATAAACAAGTACTGAGTAAATTTCAGGAAAACAAAAAATGCGGGTAAACCAAAAAAAGAAAGCGCGCACTGAAAAATTTAGCAAAAAATCAAAATTTCCCTAATCTTCCTTGATTTCGTGAATCTTCTTCTGCAAATTTTCCCCAATCATCTTTCTCTCTGCAATAAATCCATCAAAATCACAAATCCCCATTAAAATTGGAAAACTATTTCCCCGAAAAAAAAAGTCCTCCAAAATGCATCCACCAAAATTGTAAATCCCATCTAAGTATCGCTTCCAACTTTGAAATAAATTTCAGCATTTTCCATTGAGATTAGAAATCAGCATTTGAAGACAGTTTCAAGAGTTTCTACTATCCAGTGAGTTTTTAGTTGATTTTCTTTCAATTTTACTATCCATCTATGATGAATCTCTTAAGCTCGTCTCTTTCCATTGATGTTCATTTTTCCCCCTCCCATTTACATGTATTGCAATAGGATAAGATTTTCTGGAACAAACAATGGGTATTGTTCAATCAATCTTTAAGGTACGTTGAAATAAGCATATAGGTCTGAATTTGTGGTTCATCACTCCATGAATTTAGATGGGGATGGTGAAAATTACATGTCAAGCATGGATACTTTCTTTGACCAAATTGTACAAGATGCTACAAAAAAATCTATCCAGGTTAAGAAATGTCAAAAACTAGGTGTGTGATGTATATGCTCCATAATAAGTCATTGTGTCACGTCATTGATAAAACATTCGGTATGTACCTTCAATTGATTAAGTTATAGGAATGCTTACAAGTCATTGTGTCACATCATTGATAAAGCATTCGATATGTACCTTCATTTGATTAAGTTGTAGGAATGCTTACATGCGAAGTTATAGGAATGCTTTGGGAGCTAGGTGTGTGTTGATCCACACTTGCTCAAACAATTATATACTATATAGGAAGAAGAACAAGGTCTTAGGTGTGTATCCATTATGTGGAGAAAGATGCTACAAATATAGGGGGAAGAAGAGTACAAAAATTCCTAGAAAGGTCTTGTCTTACTATCTTGTCGAACCTCGATTAAGGTGATTATTTATGATAGAGAATGTTTCAAAATAAATGACATGGCACCATGACGAGCGTAAAAATGATGATGAGATCATGAAGCACCCAGCTAATTCAATTGAGTGGAAAGAGTGACATGAAAAACGAAATGGTTTGTAAGTGATCCTAGAAACATTCCTTTCAGTTTTTCTAGTGATGGTTTCAATCTATTTGGGAATATGATCAATCCTCACAGTACTTAACCAGTTTTCCTAATGTCATACCATTGTCTTAATTGGATGACCATAAAAGATCTATATTGATTGATGCATTTATTAGTATCAGACCAAAATCACCATGCAATGACTTTGATGTAATCTTTGTCCATTAAGTAGGAGCTAAAGGAATACATTGTTATAATGCTCATAGTACTAATAAGTTCAAGCCACATACAAAGGTTTTATAAACTATCAATGAGTTTCCAGCATATGCAAACTTATCTTGGTGGAGCACAAAAGGCATGCTAGTGTTCCTTGAATGTATAATATTCAATCAAACATATAATTATCATAATGATTTTATTATGAAGGAAATAACAAATTGCATGCATGGTTGAATTATAGGGTATACTTGATAGATTCTCGGTTCTTAGACATGCGCTTAGGATCATGATAGTGATTATGTCTCTGAAAGTTTGCTTAAAGTCTAAGATCTAAATTGTTCATAATTATCGGATTGTCATGATGGGGATAAAGACAGCCCGGAGGAACTATTACATGCACTATCATCTTCAAAAAAAGAATGATATTCTAATGATCATCAGTATTGGAGAATACCATGATAGGAATATAGGTGGCAAGTGAAGACTTAATTACTGAACGTGATCATTTAACAAATTTCATTGGTAATTATTTTGACTCTTAATGAGACTTTTCTTATGACTATGCTACTTATGATTCTCAGACCAGAGATCGCCACAGTTCTTACATACGCGGTATCATACTTTGATATCATTTAACATGACTCCATCCAAGGATGAATAAAGATGAACCATTGGGCATGTGTTCTTGTACAAGAAATATGTAGGGCGATAAGATGGAATCCATTATCTCTATATTAAAGAAACAGTCCTATGAATGATATACTTTATGCAATGAAAGAAATCTTTACGTAAAGTAGTATAGTACAAAAAGAGTTTCTATAAATTCATTATTTATTGCATAAGGGATCATATAATCATAAGGTTAGTCTAGCAGGGTTTAAATATTAAACTAAGCCCTAGGACTATCTAGGACCATGAATAGATGAAAAAACCAATCTGATATGATAATAGTCATCTATGATTCTTTTTTAGGTTCCTCATACATCACATTATATGGGTGGCCACATATGCCTTGTTAGAAGCTAATATGGGTCTAATGGTATAAGTTCATTGATCATAAAAGATGATCATATTAATTATTTGGCTTAAAAGTGTCTTTACGGTCCAAATAGTCCATTTATTAGATTAGATTAAAAAAAATACAAGTGGTTGTGAGGCCAACCTACCACCATAGTGTAAAACATATTCTGTCACACATATAAATGATGATTGGATCTTAGTTGAATTATAACTTGCGGAATTTTGACTCGTTCTTAGTAAAATGATTTAAAGAGTTAAATCATTAATTATTTTAGTTTGTTAAGTAGAGTCACACACGCACTAATATCATATACAAAGTTTGATTTAGATTTAATTTGAAACTAAATAATTGATTTAAAAATATTAAATTAACTAAATAAATTTATTATATGGAGATTTAATAATTTTTAAGTCAAGTAATATTTTTAGGGTTAAAAGAAAGTTAGGTTAGTCATTAAAGTGTTAATGGGCCAAATTAGGCCTATGTGGAAAAGCCCAAATTAATGTTCGGACTTTACAAAGTAAAGTTAGATATTAATTAGTAATAATAAAGTTTATTTTAATTTTCAAGAAATCAAGAATTAAAAGGGACTTGGAAAACCGGAGCATTCGCTCAAAAGGGAACCAGTCCTTAGAGGCTTAAATTATGCTTGGCCTAAGAAAGTGTATCCCTTATACAAGGAACACAAAACCCTATGGGCTTCCCTAATTCACATAGCCGGTCACATAGAGAGAGGCAAAGAGAGAAAGCTTTTGTTGTTTTCTTTCAAACTATATCAAAGTTTCATCATTTCCCCTTCTCCAAGCTTAGATCTCATGAGTTGAGATCAAAGCTAGATAAAACCTTGAGAACTTTTATTTGTATGTATAGGAGTTAGAGGCCAACTGACAGTTTGAAACCGATGGTGGCGGCTTGTGGTGGTTGACTAGTGATGGCTCAAGAAGGTGACTGGCGATGGCATAGCTATATTAAGAATATAGCATTTCGCTCCGAGTAAGTAAAGATTTATCGACTTAAGATTTCAAGCAAAGCTAAAGACACCGAAAATTCTAGAATGGATGGCATTATTATGCATCCGAATAGACTTTCATCCCACTAAAAAAGGATTCAAGAAAGTGAAGTACACGTTTACGAGGGAAGAGAACACATCATTTTGCAAGTGGGTGTTAAAGATTAAATTTCTAGATGCTTATGTTTCGACCATTAGCCGTTATATGAATGTGGCAAAAGGAAAGATTTTTTTTGTCTAAAAAGTCATAACTGTCATGTGTTTATGTAACGTGTACTATACTAGTAGTTCTCTGAGGGTACTTGCATGACTACTTTGTTCAGAAGTCAATCCAAGAGTTATGCTTATTTTTCAAACAATTATGCTTATTTTTCTGTGTTTATGGAGTATTTGTTAGTACCTTATGTCTCTTATATAATAAAAGTGACACTTTGAAACATTATATTTTATATATATGGCATGGTCATGGGTGTCACATATTCATCAAAAAACTACAATCCAGAATTGGGTCGACACATAACCTGCAACATGAAATAATATCAAATTGACAATTTTTATGTCCCAACACCCCAACTCATTATAGAAACCAGTAACTGATGAATCATTTAATATAATCTAGCTAGGTACTAGTTATGAATTATATTACAACATTATAGCCACATATATTCCAACAAGATATCAATAATATGCAACCATAATACTCATTATTGGACATGCTTCCAATTATCACTACAACTTCTAACAATAACTACAAGCTATTCAATTATGTTATAGCAAGACAATTACAGCCTCATATATGAATATACCTAATATGGCATCTAAAAGGATGAACCATGACAAAGAAGACGGTATCATGAGCTTGCTCTTACCAGCTTGTCCCTCCTTACAAAATGAGTGAACTTTAAATTACATGCACATATATAATAACCAATGGTGGATCCACTTATTTATTGAAGGACCCTCAGGAGTAAGATCTAGTCTCCGCCTCTTAAGCCTATCATCGAGAGGGATAAAATCCTATCAATAAATATTTAATCAGTGCTAGTAAGAAAGTTTGGGAGAGTAAAAGTTGATCAAATAAGTATATACATACCGAAAACATGGGAGAATGGACAGGAGATTTCGGCATCGCAACTATAGGCGTTAGGGAGAAGGGCTCATCCTCCTCTAAATCAGGCCCATCTCTTGAAAATGATGGAGCAAAACTAGGGATCTAAGCTTTCTTCTTTCCACGCGCGCCTCGAAGTGGTATGTGACATGCACAATGGAAAGAAATATAATCAAGGAAGTGCATAAAGGGATACAAGATTAAAAATGTAAGTTCACTTAGCAATAGACTTCATATGATTGGCACGTGTAAGGGCGATCAGCCAAGACAGCTGCTCGGGAGGTGATGGGCTACCTTTCTTTTGTGATATCATAGTAGAGCTCATATAGCTAAGCGCATCTAAGTGCTGAAGATGAATGACCAATGACTGCGCACGAGTATGTCGGCTAAATATAAGAAGCCACCACTAATCAAAAAGGAATGGAGTAAAGAGCGATCTCAGCACTAAAGGGTCGTCTGGCTGGATTCTCAAAATTTCGGATGAGGAAGCTATGACAGCCCTCTCAAACTCCTCTAGTGCCGACCAACCTTCTTCAGCTTTTGTAGCAAAGTTGTAAGAGATTGATCCATTCCTTCCATTTTTCTTCAACCGGACCGACCAAGCCTTTGTCTAAGAAGTGCCCCAACTTTCCCACTCAATTTGCTCTGATTGGAAAGGTAACCAGCCATGAAAAGGGAACCTTGCCTAATCCAAGATAATGGCATTCGGCTTTAATACAGCTCCAAAAATGGGATTGCCGGCCAAAGAGCGAGTGAAACCATCTTCCCATCAAGAAAAGTCTTCAAGGTGGGTGAATCCATGAAAAAAGGCCAAAATGAAGAACCTATAAAAAAAATTGGATGGTTTTGAAGCTGAAAATCATGGAAAACAATTCAATGGAGGAGTGGCTAAGCACGTTTTTTTTTAATAAATCATGCTCCTTGGACGGAATATATATCAATATAAAGAGGAAACCTACACGATAAAGATTATTCAGTCAGAAAGAGTTTTCAACAAGTAAAACCGGAGATAGACCAAGAGGTGTGAGAGCTCAAAGGTGAAAAAATGGAGGAAAATAATGGGGTTTTCAGTTTTAATAAGAGGAAGAGGATGAAGTGTTTTGATTTAAAAGAAAGGTTTAAAAAATGGAGTAATATTTGAAGGGATTTGATAAGGAAAGGGGTGAAAGGTATAAGAGGTGTAAGAGGTAGTACAACCTCTACCTTTTCCTCTCAAATTTAGGTAGGATGAAAGTGGGGACCACCCATTCACACTTGACGGCCGAAAATGAGACTTGAAACAACAAGTTTCGGCTAAAGGTGGTAAGAGGAACACGTTTCAACCAAAAATGAGGAAAAGGAGGCAAGTTTCGGTGGATTTTGAAAAGAAAAAAAAAACGATTTCGGCCAAATAGTGTAAAAACCATCTATAGCCGGAATTTGGGAAAAAACCAAGCCAAAATTCGGCCGGCCAGGAGAGGAATCGAAAGGATTGGAGGGTAGATTTGGTAGTGTGATGGAAATTAAAGAACAAGAAGGAAAAGGTGTAAGAAGGGCATGACACATTCTAGATATTCGTCATGATTGATCAAATCGTATGAGGACCACTCGTATAGCCAAAATTTTGAAGGAAAAAATCATTTTGGACGACCAAAATTTTCATCTGAGGAAGAATGATTTGATCGAAAAAGTTTCTTTATTTCTTGACCGAGTCATATGAGGTAATTCAAGGTTCAAACTATGGTTGTTTTCTATAAAATCTTAGAGATGATTCCAAAAGAGACAAATCCCCTCAAGGAATTTTTTTCAGATTTGTTTCGGTTGGGAGTTAAATCTCAAAGTGAAAGAAGTAAAAGAAATTTCAGATTTTTATTAAACTCCATCATTACACCGGGTATTACATTGTTATTTCGGCCTTAAATCAACCAAAATGACAGGAAAAAAAAGAAAAAAAGGAAGAAGAATGTAACCGGAATTATATCAACGAGTTTACAATTTCTAGAGGAGACTCCTAGTGAGGATCGATGCCACTAAGAATTTTTGTGGTTTTCGTCATGTTATTTTGATGAGTCTCGATGGTAGTTCAGCCCTTTGACAGACTAGAGGCCGTACGATTGACGTCTCACTACGAAAAGCGACTTTCAAATCAAATCGGAGACGTCTTCTCTAATGTTGAACTTTGATCGCAAATTGGCAATTTTGAGAGTTGACCTTGGCACATTCAACATGAAGCTCTTAGAGGCGAGCTTGTCGATTTCGAATTATATCCCTCTTCCACTTCAAATGGTTCAGTTCTTGATCATGTTCGACGAGATATTCAAGTGACTGAAACTACTTTCCACTTTGTTCTCTGTATAGAAAAGTAATCGCTTAAGTTTACCCAAAAACTTCTTAAGCCCAATCTATAATTACCTGGTAACACGACCCAACACAACTTCATGAAGATCAACAACCAACACGTCTGGGATCATATGGGGCAAGTTGATAACCTACTCCATGAAGGGGCATAGTTTGTTTTTAAGCGGTCAGAGTTTTTCTGGTAGCATGAGCACGACATAGTTGATAAAGGCAATATGAGATCATTGAATCCTGATATGAATAATGACCGTATCAAACTTCAGACCATTTAGGAAATTCTTAATGCCTTCCACCATATCGAGAATAAGAGTGTTCGATGCTCATTCATGAAACGAGATACTCACTCATAAGAATGGGAGGAATCAGCCGAGAATACAGCTACATTTAAATCACTAATCAACTCAAGTTCTTAAGGATCTTCTTCCATGGTGAAAGGCAATGAGGAGTTGTATAATGAGGAGGTAGAAGGGTTAATTTATAGATAACCTTGATCATTTATCTCCCTCATACGAATTCAAATTTAAATTCTATTGAGAGAGATTAAGAGTGGCATTTGTTGATACACGAAAAATATCGGACAAGTCACACTTTAAATGGACCATTCATAAATTTAATAATTAATAAGTTACATTTAAGAATGATTTAATTTAAATCAAATGATTAAATATGATTGTTAAAAGGATTATGTTAATTAAATCGGGTGATAATTAATATCGGTTAACCGAATGAGTTTGTAGGGGTAAAATTCGGTTTAATTGTGAAATAATCAAGGAAATAAGGAATTCACATGGATTGATGATGTGGCACAAGAATATCCATTGATCACATGCAGAAGGATTATCCAAGACTCGATCTCGATCGTCTGGAGAAAAGATAAAATATGCTCCCTCATCATATAAGGTTCAACCGAAATTGGAGAGGGAGAAAAGTGGGTGTCGACCGAAACATAGGGGAAGTAGAAGGAATTTTGGACAAAATATTTCCTTTAATGGAAACATTTCACTTTTTCAAAAAGTGACTGAAAATCATATATCTCTTAACCAATCGAAGAAAGTGGCCAAAAATGAAAGGGAAATGGAGGGAGTTCGGCCAAAAAGAAGGGGAAGAGAGAGAGAAGTCTGTTTAGACGAACCTAAACTTTATTTCGACTCGATCGGAATTGAAAGGAAAAAAGTCAGTTTGTCAAAAAAGCAATTGAGGCTCATAAAGTGGGAGAATGGCCAAAAATTGAGAGGGAGGTGAATTCCAGATTGACATATTTAAAGGAGTGTCATCAATGTTTTGCCTATAAATGTAAGCCTTGGATGGAGGGCAAAAGGCATATATTCAATCATAAAAAATCATTGACATTCTCACTTACCGATAAAAAATCAAACACTCGTAATTTTCTTTATGCTCCTGGCTATTTTTTGGTACTTTTCATTTTCCTCTGGAAAAGTTGTATTTGATTCCTTAAGATCCGTTCTTAAAAACAATGATTAGAGCGCCGGGTACTCATCCGAGCGAAAGTCTTAATCCATCATTCACAGATTTGATGTCTTTTTCTCTTGTCTTATTTATTCCTTTAATGTATTGCATCTTAGGAGTAGAAATAATGTAGATTTTATTTTCATGTCATAACGTAAAGATCGTCGTTAATTTTTATTTTAATCAAAGCTTTCCTAAGTTTAGCATTCTTTCAAATAATTTCTTTTAATTAGTTATCTTATATTTATTTCAAATGTTTATTATTTTAAAGTTTCATTTCCGTAATTATTATCCATTTATTTTCAATTCATTATACTCGTTAGTAGATATGTCGAAAAGAAAATAGGACTTAGATTAGCCTTAGATTCTTCGTCTATTCGTTATAGCAGCTAGATTTATTTTCCTTAGCAAAATAGCATCATTTATTACTTACATTTAAAATTATAATTGATAGTGTGAAATTCACTTTAAATTTATAACACATCTGTATTTATTACAGCACTTATTACAGTCATTTATTTAATCTTTTTACATTTATTAGTCAGATATTTAAGATCCTACAATTTCTGAGAACCTAATCAATCATTGTGCAGTTACGGATTTTCTCGACGTCAACACTTGCCTTAGCAACCTTCTCCGATGAAGATTGGGCTAGAAGTCCCGAATAATAGAAAATCCACAACTAGGTTTTGTATTTTCTTGGTTAAGAATCTTGTCTATTAGGCATCTAAAAAGCAACAAACTCTTGCTCACTCAAGTACTGAATTTGAATATCGGGCAGCGGTCTTAACGGTTGTTACACTTTACTGGCTCACTTTTCTCTTTGTTGTGTGACAATGTTGTGGCCACATATCTGACCACCAACTCGGTCATTCATGCTCACATCAAACTTATTGAAATCAATGTTCATTCACTTTGTTCGAGATCTTGTTTCAAAACAATTACTCATATTTTTTCAGCTCACCACTACATGACAGATTGTGGATGCACTCATAAAAAGTGTATATCATACTCGGTTTCAATTTCTTCAATCAAAACTCACTATATCTACATCAAATCCGGTTGAGAGAGTTAAAATAATATAATGTTACTTATAATTTAGCCACTATAATGCAATGCTCTATGTATGTACCTATTCACGCTAGACTTTTCTTAATGGTTGGTTCAGACGAAAATGTCGTGAAGTAAATAACAAAACAAGAAAAACATTTGAAATTTATCTGAATGTGAGTTAAAGCTCCGATCGTGTTGTGTCTTTATGTTTTGCTAATGGAAATGCGGGCATCTAGAAGTAAATTATCGTACTCCTATAAAAAGCTTGTAAATAGCAAGGTTATTCTCGACGATACTTACTGACATAAATGTAAGGATCATGGTTGGGTTAATGTTACATGTTCAGCAAAAATTTAAAGAATACGGTCGGATTAACGATACGTGTAGAGCGAAAGTAAAATCTGACTTAAATGAAATAAACATAAAATTAAAGGGGGTGTACTAATCTTGGATAATAAATCTATTGAATGACTAAATTAATGAATGAAAGCCATTACGATTAGCGTAAATAAACATTAAGAATGCTTAAAAATCACACTAACCATGAGCCTACATACCGAAAATACATTGTTAAAACTAAAGAGATTTACAAGTGAATGACTCGAATGTAAAGACTTTAATGAAAAATAAAATAAAAAATTCATTAAAGGATTATAAATGATGATAGAGCTTTGGATAATCAATGTTGAATTGATGTGGTTGTTAACTGGTGATTTTTCCCTTCAACCAGGGTCTCTATTTATAGACGAACTTGAGCTATTGGTTGCTTGATCAACAAGTATTGGCACTTACTTATTCGACAAGTATAATTGGATGATATGATTGGCAAGGCATTTCCCTTGCTAAATTCTAAAAATCGGCTAGTATGGCCCATTTTCCTCCTTTGTAGCTCTCTTTCTTCATGCTGGCCAATTTTCCCTTTCGAAGTTGGCTGAATGTAGCTTAAATAAGTCATGATTCATTTCATTGGTGAGCAAGGACTCCCCCTTCAATTTAGCCAAAGCACCCTTCAATTTAGGAAGTGACTCCTTCATTTAAGACATTTTCTATGGCTCGACAAATTTCTCACCCTTCTTAGCCGACTTCTTATTTTGAATGAGTCAAATCTTCCTACTTTCGTGCAACTTTGTTTATAATTTGTGGTATATTCGTAGGTAATCAATCATTCAAGAATATTTTAAAAATATATTTACCGTCCAATTTGATTGTCGTCCGAAAATTGGACAACTAACACTTGGTAGGCCAACTTTCCTCATTGTAGTCGTACCCTTCATTAATCGTTCAATCTTGGAAGGTTGATCCCTTTTGGACGATTAATATTTTAAATTTCTTAGAACATATATTGATCATATACCACGTGTTAAACAATAGAGTAATCCTGATCTAGACTTATATATTCTCTTATCGTTTGTAATACAAAATAAAGAGAATACAATATTCGTTTACATCATAATATATATACATTCATCAAATGCAACTGCCCCGTCTCCATGCTTGATGTGCGTGGATTCACATCATCGTTATGATTGAAACTAATTATTAATCTTGTACATTATTATATCTGTTCCCAAAATTTTCATATCAATATTCAGGCTAAGACTTATATTATACGAGAAATTAAAAGTTGATGAGTGTTTGATACAAAAAACAAACATGGATTGTTACGAGCGACGACCCACTTGACCACACCAAATTTGTTTACGTACGTACGTAGAAATCAAACCGGGAAAAAAAAAAGGTGAAAGATAAATTTTGTTCACTCAATATTCCATTCTTGATTTGAGATAAGAAAATCAATACTATGGGGTCTTTGAAGTACTGCACTCAAACGTGTAAAATGCACCTCAATGACATTCCGCTTTCAAGCAGTTGAAATGCGTCATTTATCTTCTCAAATGGAAGCTCGTGTGTTATAAACTCATCCAAATTCACCACCTGAAACGATTATCAATTCCCCAATATATAATAGAAATTATATATTTATTTTCACAAAAAATCAAAGAGTGCGAATAGGAAGAGTCAAATATGTCTGTGTTCTTACCCCTTCCATGCACTGTTTTGCAAAAAGAGGAAGATGAGTCTTTCCCTTGAACCCACCAAATACGGATGCTACAATATTCCGACCCAAAAATAGCTCCATTGGATGGAGAGGTAACGTTCTTGGGGTTGGATGAATTCCAAGTATAACAGTTGACCCCCATCCCTACTCCCAATTATCCAACAGATTTTATCAGGACAAAAGAAAAGAGTAGCATAAAAACATAAAACATTTAGTTTAAATTAAGGGCATAGTGTTGTGTGTGTTTGGTTGATAGGATGGCGTACTTGGTGCGTGGATAAAAATGCCTGGCGGAGAACATCTAAGTTCCCTGCACACTCAAAGCTGTAGTCCACACCTCCTCCTGTCATATCCTGAATTCGCTGCAATCCATTTAAAGGTTATGATTAATAACATTTCGCCATTATTGAATTTTAAGGTAATGTTTGTTGAAAAAATTAGCATATCAATATGTTATGTTTATGATTAATTTTGAGAAGAGCCTACTTTGCGTTAACGAAATATCAAAACTGATTCTGATTCTCCTTCGTGAGAGCTTCGAATCAGTATACGGTACGCTCAAAATGATTAATGGGTAAATGAAAAATCGAATCTCAAAGTACAACTATTGGAATGGTTTGAAGGAGAAAAAAATGAAGGAGAAAATTTTGTCCAACATTTATTTCAAATGTTTATTATTTTAAAGTTTCATTTCCGTAATTATTATCCATTTATTTTCAATTCATTATACTCGTTAGTAGATATGTCGAAAAGAAAATAGGACTTAGATTAGCCTTAGATTCTTCGTCTATTCGTTATAGCAGCTAGATTTATTTTCCTTAGCAAAATAGCATCATTTATTACTTACATTTAAAATTATAATTGATAGTGTGAAATTCACTTTAAATTTATAACACATCTGTATTTATTACAGCACTTATTACAGTCATTTATTTAATCTTTTTACATTTATTAGTCAGATATTTAAGATCCTACAATTTCTGAGAACCTAATCAATCATTGTGCAGTTACGGATTTTCTCGACGTCAACACTTGCCTTAGCAACCTTCTCCGATGAAGATTGGGCTAGAAGTCCCGAATAATAGAAAATCCACAACTAGGTTTTGTATTTTCTTGGTTAAGAATCTTGTCTATTAGGCATCTAAAAAGCAACAAACTCTTGCTCACTCAAGTACTGAATTTGAATATCGGGCAGCGGTCTTAACGGTTGTTACACTTTACTGGCTCACTTTTCTCTTTGTTGTGTGACAATGTTGTGGCCACATATCTGACCACCAACTCGGTCATTCATGCTCACATCAAACTTATTGAAATCAATGTTCATTCACTTTGTTCGAGATCTTGTTTCAAAACAATTACTCATATTTTTTCAGCTCACCACTACATGACAGATTGTGGATGCACTCATAAAAAGTGTATATCATACTCGGTTTCAATTTCTTCAATCAAAACTCACTATATCTACATCAAATCCGGTTGAGAGAGTTAAAATAATATAATGTTACTTATAATTTAGCCACTATAATGCAATGCTCTATGTATGTACCTATTCACGCTAGACTTTTCTTAATGGTTGGTTCAGACGAAAATGTCGTGAAGTAAATAACAAAACAAGAAAAACATTTGAAATTTATCTGAATGTGAGTTAAAGCTCCGATCGTGTTGTGTCTTTATGTTTTGCTAATGGAAATGCGGGCATCTAGAAGTAAATTATCGTACTCCTATAAAAAGCTTGTAAATAGCAAGGTTATTCTCGACGATACTTACTGACATAAATGTAAGGATCATGGTTGGGTTAATGTTACATGTTCAGCAAAAATTTAAAGAATACGGTCGGATTAACGATACGTGTAGAGCGAAAGTAAAATCTGACTTAAATGAAATAAACATAAAATTAAAGGGGGTGTACTAATCTTGGATAATAAATCTATTGAATGACTAAATTAATGAATGAAAGCCATTACGATTAGCGTAAATAAACATTAAGAATGCTTAAAAATCACACTAACCATGAGCCTACATACCGAAAATACATTGTTAAAACTAAAGAGATTTACAAGTGAATGACTCGAATGTAAAGACTTTAATGAAAAATAAAATAAAAAATTCATTAAAGGATTATAAATGATGATAGAGCTTTGGATAATCAATGTTGAATTGATGTGGTTGTTAACTGGTGATTTTTCCCTTCAACCAGGGTCTCTATTTATAGACGAACTTGAGCTATTGGTTGCTTGATCAACAAGTATTGGCACTTACTTATTCGACAAGTATAATTGGATGATATGATTGGCAAGGCATTTCCCTTGCTAAATTCTAAAAATCGGCTAGTATGGCCCATTTTCCTCCTTTGTAGCTCTCTTTCTTCATGCTGGCCAATTTTCCCTTTCGAAGTTGGCTGAATGTAGCTTAAATAAGTCATGATTCATTTCATTGGTGAGCAAGGACTCCCCCTTCAATTTAGCCAAAGCACCCTTCAATTTAGGAAGTGACTCCTTCATTTAAGACATTTTCTATGGCTCGACAAATTTCTCACCCTTCTTAGCCGACTTCTTATTTTGAATGAGTCAAATCTTCCTACTTTCGTGCAACTTTGTTTATAATTTGTGGTATATTCGTAGGTAATCAATCATTCAAGAATATTTTAAAAATATATTTACCGTCCAATTTGATTGTCGTCCGAAAATTGGACAACTAACACTTGGTAGGCCAACTTTCCTCATTGTAGTCGTACCCTTCATTAATCGTTCAATCTTGGAAGGTTGATCCCTTTTGGACGATTAATATTTTAAATTTCTTAGAACATATATTGATCATATACCACGTGTTAAACAATAGAGTAATCCTGATCTAGACTTATATATTCTCTTATCGTTTGTAATACAAAATAAAGAGAATACAATATTCGTTTACATCATAATATATATACATTCATCAAATGCAACTGCCCCGTCTCCATGCTTGATGTGCGTGGATTCACATCATCGTTATGATTGAAACTAATTATTAATCTTGTACATTATTATATCTGTTCCCAAAATTTTCATATCAATATTCAGGCTAAGACTTATATTATACGAGAAATTAAAAGTTGATGAGTGTTTGATACAAAAAACAAACATGGATTGTTACGAGCGACGACCCACTTGACCACACCAAATTTGTTTACGTACGTACGTAGAAATCAAACCGGGAAAAAAAAAAGGTGAAAGATAAATTTTGTTCACTCAATATTCCATTCTTGATTTGAGATAAGAAAATCAATACTATGGGGTCTTTGAAGTACTGCACTCAAACGTGTAAAATGCACCTCAATGACATTCCGCTTTCAAGCAGTTGAAATGCGTCATTTATCTTCTCAAATGGAAGCTCGTGTGTTATAAACTCATCCAAATTCACCACCTGAAACGATTATCAATTCCCCAATATATAATAGAAATTATATATTTATTTTCACAAAAAATCAAAGAGTGCGAATAGGAAGAGTCAAATATGTCTGTGTTCTTACCCCTTCCATGCACTGTTTTGCAAAAAGAGGAAGATGAGTCTTTCCCTTGAACCCACCAAATACGGATGCTACAATATTCCGACCCAAAAATAGCTCCATTGGATGGAGAGGTAACGTTCTTGGGGTTGGATGAATTCCAAGTATAACAGTTGACCCCCATCCCTACTCCCAATTATCCAACAGATTTTATCAGGACAAAAGAAAAGAGTAGCATAAAAACATAAAACATTTAGTTTAAATTAAGGGCATAGTGTTGTGTGTGTTTGGTTGATAGGATGGCGTACTTGGTGCGTGGATAAAAATGCCTGGCGGAGAACATCTAAGTTCCCTGCACACTCAAAGCTGTAGTCCACACCTCCTCCTGTCATATCCTGAATTCGCTGCAATCCATTTAAAGGTTATGATTAATAACATTTCGCCATTATTGAATTTTAAGGTAATGTTTGTTGAAAAAATTAGCATATCAATATGTTATGTTTATGATTAATTTTGAGAAGAGCCTACTTTGCGTTAACGAAATATCAAAACTGATTCTGATTCTCCTTCGTGAGAGCTTCGAATCAGTATACGGTACGCTCAAAATGATTAATGGGTAAATGAAAAATCGAATCTCAAAGTACAACTATTGGAATGGTTTGAAGGAGAAAAAAATGAAGGAGAAAATTTTGTCCAACATTTATTTCAAATGTTTATTATTTTAAAGTTTCATTTCCGTAATTATTATCCATTTATTTTCAATTCATTATACTCGTTAGTAGATATGTCGAAAAGAAAATAGGACTTAGATTAGCCTTAGATTCTTCGTCTATTCGTTATAGCAGCTAGATTTATTTTCCTTAGCAAAATAGCATCATTTATTACTTACATTTAAAATTATAATTGATAGTGTGAAATTCACTTTAAATTTATAACACATCTGTATTTATTACAGCACTTATTACAGTCATTTATTTAATCTTTTTACATTTATTAGTCAGATATTTAAGATCCTACAATTTCTGAGAACCTAATCAATCATTGTGCAGTTACGGATTTTCTCGACGTCAACACTTGCCTTAGCAACCTTCTCCGATGAAGATTGGGCTAGAAGTCCCGAATAATAGAAAATCCACAACTAGGTTTTGTATTTTCTTGGTTAAGAATCTTGTCTATTAGGCATCTAAAAAGCAACAAACTCTTGCTCACTCAAGTACTGAATTTGAATATCGGGCAGCGGTCTTAACGGTTGTTACACTTTACTGGCTCACTTTTCTCTTTGTTGTGTGACAATGTTGTGGCCACATATCTGACCACCAACTCGGTCATTCATGCTCACATCAAACTTATTGAAATCAATGTTCATTCACTTTGTTCGAGATCTTGTTTCAAAACAATTACTCATATTTTTTCAGCTCACCACTACATGACAGATTGTGGATGCACTCATAAAAAGTGTATATCATACTCGGTTTCAATTTCTTCAATCAAAACTCACTATATCTACATCAAATCCGGTTGAGAGAGTTAAAATAATATAATGTTACTTATAATTTAGCCACTATAATGCAATGCTCTATGTATGTACCTATTCACGCTAGACTTTTCTTAATGGTTGGTTCAGACGAAAATGTCGTGAAGTAAATAACAAAACAAGAAAAACATTTGAAATTTATCTGAATGTGAGTTAAAGCTCCGATCGTGTTGTGTCTTTATGTTTTGCTAATGGAAATGCGGGCATCTAGAAGTAAATTATCGTACTCCTATAAAAAGCTTGTAAATAGCAAGGTTATTCTCGACGATACTTACTGACATAAATGTAAGGATCATGGTTGGGTTAATGTTACATGTTCAGCAAAAATTTAAAGAATACGGTCGGATTAACGATACGTGTAGAGCGAAAGTAAAATCTGACTTAAATGAAATAAACATAAAATTAAAGGGGGTGTACTAATCTTGGATAATAAATCTATTGAATGACTAAATTAATGAATGAAAGCCATTACGATTAGCGTAAATAAACATTAAGAATGCTTAAAAATCACACTAACCATGAGCCTACATACCGAAAATACATTGTTAAAACTAAAGAGATTTACAAGTGAATGACTCGAATGTAAAGACTTTAATGAAAAATAAAATAAAAAATTCATTAAAGGATTATAAATGATGATAGAGCTTTGGATAATCAATGTTGAATTGATGTGGTTGTTAACTGGTGATTTTTCCCTTCAACCAGGGTCTCTATTTATAGACGAACTTGAGCTATTGGTTGCTTGATCAACAAGTATTGGCACTTACTTATTCGACAAGTATAATTGGATGATATGATTGGCAAGGCATTTCCCTTGCTAAATTCTAAAAATCGGCTAGTATGGCCCATTTTCCTCCTTTGTAGCTCTCTTTCTTCATGCTGGCCAATTTTCCCTTTCGAAGTTGGCTGAATGTAGCTTAAATAAGTCATGATTCATTTCATTGGTGAGCAAGGACTCCCCCTTCAATTTAGCCAAAGCACCCTTCAATTTAGGAAGTGACTCCTTCATTTAAGACATTTTCTATGGCTCGACAAATTTCTCACCCTTCTTAGCCGACTTCTTATTTTGAATGAGTCAAATCTTCCTACTTTCGTGCAACTTTGTTTATAATTTGTGGTATATTCGTAGGTAATCAATCATTCAAGAATATTTTAAAAATATATTTACCGTCCAATTTGATTGTCGTCCGAAAATTGGACAACTAACACTTGGTAGGCCAACTTTCCTCATTGTAGTCGTACCCTTCATTAATCGTTCAATCTTGGAAGGTTGATCCCTTTTGGACGATTAATATTTTAAATTTCTTAGAACATATATTGATCATATACCACGTGTTAAACAATAGAGTAATCCTGATCTAGACTTATATATTCTCTTATCGTTTGTAATACAAAATAAAGAGAATACAATATTCGTTTACATCATAATATATATACATTCATCAAATGCAACTGCCCCGTCTCCATGCTTGATGTGCGTGGATTCACATCATCGTTATGATTGAAACTAATTATTAATCTTGTACATTATTATATCTGTTCCCAAAATTTTCATATCAATATTCAGGCTAAGACTTATATTATACGAGAAATTAAAAGTTGATGAGTGTTTGATACAAAAAACAAACATGGATTGTTACGAGCGACGACCCACTTGACCACACCAAATTTGTTTACGTACGTACGTAGAAATCAAACCGGGAAAAAAAAAAGGTGAAAGATAAATTTTGTTCACTCAATATTCCATTCTTGATTTGAGATAAGAAAATCAATACTATGGGGTCTTTGAAGTACTGCACTCAAACGTGTAAAATGCACCTCAATGACATTCCGCTTTCAAGCAGTTGAAATGCGTCATTTATCTTCTCAAATGGAAGCTCGTGTGTTATAAACTCATCCAAATTCACCACCTGAAACGATTATCAATTCCCCAATATATAATAGAAATTATATATTTATTTTCACAAAAAATCAAAGAGTGCGAATAGGAAGAGTCAAATATGTCTGTGTTCTTACCCCTTCCATGCACTGTTTTGCAAAAAGAGGAAGATGAGTCTTTCCCTTGAACCCACCAAATACGGATGCTACAATATTCCGACCCAAAAATAGCTCCATTGGATGGAGAGGTAACGTTCTTGGGGTTGGATGAATTCCAAGTATAACAGTTGACCCCCATCCCTACTCCCAATTATCCAACAGATTTTATCAGGACAAAAGAAAAGAGTAGCATAAAAACATAAAACATTTAGTTTAAATTAAGGGCATAGTGTTGTGTGTGTTTGGTTGATAGGATGGCGTACTTGGTGCGTGGATAAAAATGCCTGGCGGAGAACATCTAAGTTCCCTGCACACTCAAAGCTGTAGTCCACACCTCCTCCTGTCATATCCTGAATTCGCTGCAATCCATTTAAAGGTTATGATTAATAACATTTCGCCATTATTGAATTTTAAGGTAATGTTTGTTGAAAAAATTAGCATATCAATATGTTATGTTTATGATTAATTTTGAGAAGAGCCTACTTTGCGTTAACGAAATATCAAAACTGATTCTGATTCTCCTTCGTGAGAGCTTCGAATCAGTATACGGTACGCTCAAAATGATTAATGGGTAAATGAAAAATCGAATCTCAAAGTACAACTATTGGAATGGTTTGAAGGAGAAAAAAATGAAGGAGAAAATTTTGTCCAACATTTATTTCAAATGTTTATTATTTTAAAGTTTCATTTCCGTAATTATTATCCATTTATTTTCAATTCATTATACTCGTTAGTAGATATGTCGAAAAGAAAATAGGACTTAGATTAGCCTTAGATTCTTCGTCTATTCGTTATAGCAGCTAGATTTATTTTCCTTAGCAAAATAGCATCATTTATTACTTACATTTAAAATTATAATTGATAGTGTGAAATTCACTTTAAATTTATAACACATCTGTATTTATTACAGCACTTATTACAGTCATTTATTTAATCTTTTTACATTTATTAGTCAGATATTTAAGATCCTACAATTTCTGAGAACCTAATCAATCATTGTGCAGTTACGGATTTTCTCGACGTCAACACTTGCCTTAGCAACCTTCTCCGATGAAGATTGGGCTAGAAGTCCCGAATAATAGAAAATCCACAACTAGGTTTTGTATTTTCTTGGTTAAGAATCTTGTCTATTAGGCATCTAAAAAGCAACAAACTCTTGCTCACTCAAGTACTGAATTTGAATATCGGGCAGCGGTCTTAACGGTTGTTACACTTTACTGGCTCACTTTTCTCTTTGTTGTGTGACAATGTTGTGGCCACATATCTGACCACCAACTCGGTCATTCATGCTCACATCAAACTTATTGAAATCAATGTTCATTCACTTTGTTCGAGATCTTGTTTCAAAACAATTACTCATATTTTTTCAGCTCACCACTACATGACAGATTGTGGATGCACTCATAAAAAGTGTATATCATACTCGGTTTCAATTTCTTCAATCAAAACTCACTATATCTACATCAAATCCGGTTGAGAGAGTTAAAATAATATAATGTTACTTATAATTTAGCCACTATAATGCAATGCTCTATGTATGTACCTATTCACGCTAGACTTTTCTTAATGGTTGGTTCAGACGAAAATGTCGTGAAGTAAATAACAAAACAAGAAAAACATTTGAAATTTATCTGAATGTGAGTTAAAGCTCCGATCGTGTTGTGTCTTTATGTTTTGCTAATGGAAATGCGGGCATCTAGAAGTAAATTATCGTACTCCTATAAAAAGCTTGTAAATAGCAAGGTTATTCTCGACGATACTTACTGACATAAATGTAAGGATCATGGTTGGGTTAATGTTACATGTTCAGCAAAAATTTAAAGAATACGGTCGGATTAACGATACGTGTAGAGCGAAAGTAAAATCTGACTTAAATGAAATAAACATAAAATTAAAGGGGGTGTACTAATCTTGGATAATAAATCTATTGAATGACTAAATTAATGAATGAAAGCCATTACGATTAGCGTAAATAAACATTAAGAATGCTTAAAAATCACACTAACCATGAGCCTACATACCGAAAATACATTGTTAAAACTAAAGAGATTTACAAGTGAATGACTCGAATGTAAAGACTTTAATGAAAAATAAAATAAAAAATTCATTAAAGGATTATAAATGATGATAGAGCTTTGGATAATCAATGTTGAATTGATGTGGTTGTTAACTGGTGATTTTTCCCTTCAACCAGGGTCTCTATTTATAGACGAACTTGAGCTATTGGTTGCTTGATCAACAAGTATTGGCACTTACTTATTCGACAAGTATAATTGGATGATATGATTGGCAAGGCATTTCCCTTGCTAAATTCTAAAAATCGGCTAGTATGGCCCATTTTCCTCCTTTGTAGCTCTCTTTCTTCATGCTGGCCAATTTTCCCTTTCGAAGTTGGCTGAATGTAGCTTAAATAAGTCATGATTCATTTCATTGGTGAGCAAGGACTCCCCCTTCAATTTAGCCAAAGCACCCTTCAATTTAGGAAGTGACTCCTTCATTTAAGACATTTTCTATGGCTCGACAAATTTCTCACCCTTCTTAGCCGACTTCTTATTTTGAATGAGTCAAATCTTCCTACTTTCGTGCAACTTTGTTTATAATTTGTGGTATATTCGTAGGTAATCAATCATTCAAGAATATTTTAAAAATATATTTACCGTCCAATTTGATTGTCGTCCGAAAATTGGACAACTAACACTTGGTAGGCCAACTTTCCTCATTGTAGTCGTACCCTTCATTAATCGTTCAATCTTGGAAGGTTGATCCCTTTTGGACGATTAATATTTTAAATTTCTTAGAACATATATTGATCATATACCACGTGTTAAACAATAGAGTAATCCTGATCTAGACTTATATATTCTCTTATCGTTTGTAATACAAAATAAAGAGAATACAATATTCGTTTACATCATAATATATATACATTCATCAAATGCAACTGCCCCGTCTCCATGCTTGATGTGCGTGGATTCACATCATCGTTATGATTGAAACTAATTATTAATCTTGTACATTATTATATCTGTTCCCAAAATTTTCATATCAATATTCAGGCTAAGACTTATATTATACGAGAAATTAAAAGTTGATGAGTGTTTGATACAAAAAACAAACATGGATTGTTACGAGCGACGACCCACTTGACCACACCAAATTTGTTTACGTACGTACGTAGAAATCAAACCGGGAAAAAAAAAAGGTGAAAGATAAATTTTGTTCACTCAATATTCCATTCTTGATTTGAGATAAGAAAATCAATACTATGGGGTCTTTGAAGTACTGCACTCAAACGTGTAAAATGCACCTCAATGACATTCCGCTTTCAAGCAGTTGAAATGCGTCATTTATCTTCTCAAATGGAAGCTCGTGTGTTATAAACTCATCCAAATTCACCACCTGAAACGATTATCAATTCCCCAATATATAATAGAAATTATATATTTATTTTCACAAAAAATCAAAGAGTGCGAATAGGAAGAGTCAAATATGTCTGTGTTCTTACCCCTTCCATGCACTGTTTTGCAAAAAGAGGAAGATGAGTCTTTCCCTTGAACCCACCAAATACGGATGCTACAATATTCCGACCCAAAAATAGCTCCATTGGATGGAGAGGTAACGTTCTTGGGGTTGGATGAATTCCAAGTATAACAGTTGACCCCCATCCCTACTCCCAATTATCCAACAGATTTTATCAGGACAAAAGAAAAGAGTAGCATAAAAACATAAAACATTTAGTTTAAATTAAGGGCATAGTGTTGTGTGTGTTTGGTTGATAGGATGGCGTACTTGGTGCGTGGATAAAAATGCCTGGCGGAGAACATCTAAGTTCCCTGCACACTCAAAGCTGTAGTCCACACCTCCTCCTGTCATATCCTGAATTCGCTGCAATCCATTTAAAGGTTATGATTAATAACATTTCGCCATTATTGAATTTTAAGGTAATGTTTGTTGAAAAAATTAGCATATCAATATGTTATGTTTATGATTAATTTTGAGAAGAGCCTACTTTGCGTTAACGAAATATCAAAACTGATTCTGATTCTCCTTCGTGAGAGCTTCGAATCAGTATACGGTACGCTCAAAATGATTAATGGGTAAATGAAAAATCGAATCTCAAAGTACAACTATTGGAATGGTTTGAAGGAGAAAAAAATGAAGGAGAAAATTTTGTCCAACATTTATTTCAAATGTTTATTATTTTAAAGTTTCATTTCCGTAATTATTATCCATTTATTTTCAATTCATTATACTCGTTAGTAGATATGTCGAAAAGAAAATAGGACTTAGATTAGCCTTAGATTCTTCGTCTATTCGTTATAGCAGCTAGATTTATTTTCCTTAGCAAAATAGCATCATTTATTACTTACATTTAAAATTATAATTGATAGTGTGAAATTCACTTTAAATTTATAACACATCTGTATTTATTACAGCACTTATTACAGTCATTTATTTAATCTTTTTACATTTATTAGTCAGATATTTAAGATCCTACAATTTCTGAGAACCTAATCAATCATTGTGCAGTTACGGATTTTCTCGACGTCAACACTTGCCTTAGCAACCTTCTCCGATGAAGATTGGGCTAGAAGTCCCGAATAATAGAAAATCCACAACTAGGTTTTGTATTTTCTTGGTTAAGAATCTTGTCTATTAGGCATCTAAAAAGCAACAAACTCTTGCTCACTCAAGTACTGAATTTGAATATCGGGCAGCGGTCTTAACGGTTGTTACACTTTACTGGCTCACTTTTCTCTTTGTTGTGTGACAATGTTGTGGCCACATATCTGACCACCAACTCGGTCATTCATGCTCACATCAAACTTATTGAAATCAATGTTCATTCACTTTGTTCGAGATCTTGTTTCAAAACAATTACTCATATTTTTTCAGCTCACCACTACATGACAGATTGTGGATGCACTCATAAAAAGTGTATATCATACTCGGTTTCAATTTCTTCAATCAAAACTCACTATATCTACATCAAATCCGGTTGAGAGAGTTAAAATAATATAATGTTACTTATAATTTAGCCACTATAATGCAATGCTCTATGTATGTACCTATTCACGCTAGACTTTTCTTAATGGTTGGTTCAGACGAAAATGTCGTGAAGTAAATAACAAAACAAGAAAAACATTTGAAATTTATCTGAATGTGAGTTAAAGCTCCGATCGTGTTGTGTCTTTATGTTTTGCTAATGGAAATGCGGGCATCTAGAAGTAAATTATCGTACTCCTATAAAAAGCTTGTAAATAGCAAGGTTATTCTCGACGATACTTACTGACATAAATGTAAGGATCATGGTTGGGTTAATGTTACATGTTCAGCAAAAATTTAAAGAATACGGTCGGATTAACGATACGTGTAGAGCGAAAGTAAAATCTGACTTAAATGAAATAAACATAAAATTAAAGGGGGTGTACTAATCTTGGATAATAAATCTATTGAATGACTAAATTAATGAATGAAAGCCATTACGATTAGCGTAAATAAACATTAAGAATGCTTAAAAATCACACTAACCATGAGCCTACATACCGAAAATACATTGTTAAAACTAAAGAGATTTACAAGTGAATGACTCGAATGTAAAGACTTTAATGAAAAATAAAATAAAAAATTCATTAAAGGATTATAAATGATGATAGAGCTTTGGATAATCAATGTTGAATTGATGTGGTTGTTAACTGGTGATTTTTCCCTTCAACCAGGGTCTCTATTTATAGACGAACTTGAGCTATTGGTTGCTTGATCAACAAGTATTGGCACTTACTTATTCGACAAGTATAATTGGATGATATGATTGGCAAGGCATTTCCCTTGCTAAATTCTAAAAATCGGCTAGTATGGCCCATTTTCCTCCTTTGTAGCTCTCTTTCTTCATGCTGGCCAATTTTCCCTTTCGAAGTTGGCTGAATGTAGCTTAAATAAGTCATGATTCATTTCATTGGTGAGCAAGGACTCCCCCTTCAATTTAGCCAAAGCACCCTTCAATTTAGGAAGTGACTCCTTCATTTAAGACATTTTCTATGGCTCGACAAATTTCTCACCCTTCTTAGCCGACTTCTTATTTTGAATGAGTCAAATCTTCCTACTTTCGTGCAACTTTGTTTATAATTTGTGGTATATTCGTAGGTAATCAATCATTCAAGAATATTTTAAAAATATATTTACCGTCCAATTTGATTGTCGTCCGAAAATTGGACAACTAACACTTGGTAGGCCAACTTTCCTCATTGTAGTCGTACCCTTCATTAATCGTTCAATCTTGGAAGGTTGATCCCTTTTGGACGATTAATATTTTAAATTTCTTAGAACATATATTGATCATATACCACGTGTTAAACAATAGAGTAATCCTGATCTAGACTTATATATTCTCTTATCGTTTGTAATACAAAATAAAGAGAATACAATATTCGTTTACATCATAATATATATACATTCATCAAATGCAACTGCCCCGTCTCCATGCTTGATGTGCGTGGATTCACATCATCGTTATGATTGAAACTAATTATTAATCTTGTACATTATTATATCTGTTCCCAAAATTTTCATATCAATATTCAGGCTAAGACTTATATTATACGAGAAATTAAAAGTTGATGAGTGTTTGATACAAAAAACAAACATGGATTGTTACGAGCGACGACCCACTTGACCACACCAAATTTGTTTACGTACGTACGTAGAAATCAAACCGGGAAAAAAAAAAGGTGAAAGATAAATTTTGTTCACTCAATATTCCATTCTTGATTTGAGATAAGAAAATCAATACTATGGGGTCTTTGAAGTACTGCACTCAAACGTGTAAAATGCACCTCAATGACATTCCGCTTTCAAGCAGTTGAAATGCGTCATTTATCTTCTCAAATGGAAGCTCGTGTGTTATAAACTCATCCAAATTCACCACCTGAAACGATTATCAATTCCCCAATATATAATAGAAATTATATATTTATTTTCACAAAAAATCAAAGAGTGCGAATAGGAAGAGTCAAATATGTCTGTGTTCTTACCCCTTCCATGCACTGTTTTGCAAAAAGAGGAAGATGAGTCTTTCCCTTGAACCCACCAAATACGGATGCTACAATATTCCGACCCAAAAATAGCTCCATTGGATGGAGAGGTAACGTTCTTGGGGTTGGATGAATTCCAAGTATAACAGTTGACCCCCATCCCTACTCCCAATTATCCAACAGATTTTATCAGGACAAAAGAAAAGAGTAGCATAAAAACATAAAACATTTAGTTTAAATTAAGGGCATAGTGTTGTGTGTGTTTGGTTGATAGGATGGCGTACTTGGTGCGTGGATAAAAATGCCTGGCGGAGAACATCTAAGTTCCCTGCACACTCAAAGCTGTAGTCCACACCTCCTCCTGTCATATCCTGAATTCGCTGCAATCCATTTAAAGGTTATGATTAATAACATTTCGCCATTATTGAATTTTAAGGTAATGTTTGTTGAAAAAATTAGCATATCAATATGTTATGTTTATGATTAATTTTGAGAAGAGCCTACTTTGCGTTAACGAAATATCAAAACTGATTCTGATTCTCCTTCGTGAGAGCTTCGAATCAGTATACGGTACGCTCAAAATGATTAATGGGTAAATGAAAAATCGAATCTCAAAGTACAACTATTGGAATGGTTTGAAGGAGAAAAAAATGAAGGAGAAAATTTTGTCCAACATTTATTTCAAATGTTTATTATTTTAAAGTTTCATTTCCGTAATTATTATCCATTTATTTTCAATTCATTATACTCGTTAGTAGATATGTCGAAAAGAAAATAGGACTTAGATTAGCCTTAGATTCTTCGTCTATTCGTTATAGCAGCTAGATTTATTTTCCTTAGCAAAATAGCATCATTTATTACTTACATTTAAAATTATAATTGATAGTGTGAAATTCACTTTAAATTTATAACACATCTGTATTTATTACAGCACTTATTACAGTCATTTATTTAATCTTTTTACATTTATTAGTCAGATATTTAAGATCCTACAATTTCTGAGAACCTAATCAATCATTGTGCAGTTACGGATTTTCTCGACGTCAACACTTGCCTTAGCAACCTTCTCCGATGAAGATTGGGCTAGAAGTCCCGAATAATAGAAAATCCACAACTAGGTTTTGTATTTTCTTGGTTAAGAATCTTGTCTATTAGGCATCTAAAAAGCAACAAACTCTTGCTCACTCAAGTACTGAATTTGAATATCGGGCAGCGGTCTTAACGGTTGTTACACTTTACTGGCTCACTTTTCTCTTTGTTGTGTGACAATGTTGTGGCCACATATCTGACCACCAACTCGGTCATTCATGCTCACATCAAACTTATTGAAATCAATGTTCATTCACTTTGTTCGAGATCTTGTTTCAAAACAATTACTCATATTTTTTCAGCTCACCACTACATGACAGATTGTGGATGCACTCATAAAAAGTGTATATCATACTCGGTTTCAATTTCTTCAATCAAAACTCACTATATCTACATCAAATCCGGTTGAGAGAGTTAAAATAATATAATGTTACTTATAATTTAGCCACTATAATGCAATGCTCTATGTATGTACCTATTCACGCTAGACTTTTCTTAATGGTTGGTTCAGACGAAAATGTCGTGAAGTAAATAACAAAACAAGAAAAACATTTGAAATTTATCTGAATGTGAGTTAAAGCTCCGATCGTGTTGTGTCTTTATGTTTTGCTAATGGAAATGCGGGCATCTAGAAGTAAATTATCGTACTCCTATAAAAAGCTTGTAAATAGCAAGGTTATTCTCGACGATACTTACTGACATAAATGTAAGGATCATGGTTGGGTTAATGTTACATGTTCAGCAAAAATTTAAAGAATACGGTCGGATTAACGATACGTGTAGAGCGAAAGTAAAATCTGACTTAAATGAAATAAACATAAAATTAAAGGGGGTGTACTAATCTTGGATAATAAATCTATTGAATGACTAAATTAATGAATGAAAGCCATTACGATTAGCGTAAATAAACATTAAGAATGCTTAAAAATCACACTAACCATGAGCCTACATACCGAAAATACATTGTTAAAACTAAAGAGATTTACAAGTGAATGACTCGAATGTAAAGACTTTAATGAAAAATAAAATAAAAAATTCATTAAAGGATTATAAATGATGATAGAGCTTTGGATAATCAATGTTGAATTGATGTGGTTGTTAACTGGTGATTTTTCCCTTCAACCAGGGTCTCTATTTATAGACGAACTTGAGCTATTGGTTGCTTGATCAACAAGTATTGGCACTTACTTATTCGACAAGTATAATTGGATGATATGATTGGCAAGGCATTTCCCTTGCTAAATTCTAAAAATCGGCTAGTATGGCCCATTTTCCTCCTTTGTAGCTCTCTTTCTTCATGCTGGCCAATTTTCCCTTTCGAAGTTGGCTGAATGTAGCTTAAATAAGTCATGATTCATTTCATTGGTGAGCAAGGACTCCCCCTTCAATTTAGCCAAAGCACCCTTCAATTTAGGAAGTGACTCCTTCATTTAAGACATTTTCTATGGCTCGACAAATTTCTCACCCTTCTTAGCCGACTTCTTATTTTGAATGAGTCAAATCTTCCTACTTTCGTGCAACTTTGTTTATAATTTGTGGTATATTCGTAGGTAATCAATCATTCAAGAATATTTTAAAAATATATTTACCGTCCAATTTGATTGTCGTCCGAAAATTGGACAACTAACACTTGGTAGGCCAACTTTCCTCATTGTAGTCGTACCCTTCATTAATCGTTCAATCTTGGAAGGTTGATCCCTTTTGGACGATTAATATTTTAAATTTCTTAGAACATATATTGATCATATACCACGTGTTAAACAATAGAGTAATCCTGATCTAGACTTATATATTCTCTTATCGTTTGTAATACAAAATAAAGAGAATACAATATTCGTTTACATCATAATATATATACATTCATCAAATGCAACTGCCCCGTCTCCATGCTTGATGTGCGTGGATTCACATCATCGTTATGATTGAAACTAATTATTAATCTTGTACATTATTATATCTGTTCCCAAAATTTTCATATCAATATTCAGGCTAAGACTTATATTATACGAGAAATTAAAAGTTGATGAGTGTTTGATACAAAAAACAAACATGGATTGTTACGAGCGACGACCCACTTGACCACACCAAATTTGTTTACGTACGTACGTAGAAATCAAACCGGGAAAAAAAAAAGGTGAAAGATAAATTTTGTTCACTCAATATTCCATTCTTGATTTGAGATAAGAAAATCAATACTATGGGGTCTTTGAAGTACTGCACTCAAACGTGTAAAATGCACCTCAATGACATTCCGCTTTCAAGCAGTTGAAATGCGTCATTTATCTTCTCAAATGGAAGCTCGTGTGTTATAAACTCATCCAAATTCACCACCTGAAACGATTATCAATTCCCCAATATATAATAGAAATTATATATTTATTTTCACAAAAAATCAAAGAGTGCGAATAGGAAGAGTCAAATATGTCTGTGTTCTTACCCCTTCCATGCACTGTTTTGCAAAAAGAGGAAGATGAGTCTTTCCCTTGAACCCACCAAATACGGATGCTACAATATTCCGACCCAAAAATAGCTCCATTGGATGGAGAGGTAACGTTCTTGGGGTTGGATGAATTCCAAGTATAACAGTTGACCCCCATCCCTACTCCCAATTATCCAACAGATTTTATCAGGACAAAAGAAAAGAGTAGCATAAAAACATAAAACATTTAGTTTAAATTAAGGGCATAGTGTTGTGTGTGTTTGGTTGATAGGATGGCGTACTTGGTGCGTGGATAAAAATGCCTGGCGGAGAACATCTAAGTTCCCTGCACACTCAAAGCTGTAGTCCACACCTCCTCCTGTCATATCCTGAATTCGCTGCAATCCATTTAAAGGTTATGATTAATAACATTTCGCCATTATTGAATTTTAAGGTAATGTTTGTTGAAAAAATTAGCATATCAATATGTTATGTTTATGATTAATTTTGAGAAGAGCCTACTTTGCGTTAACGAAATATCAAAACTGATTCTGATTCTCCTTCGTGAGAGCTTCGAATCAGTATACGGTACGCTCAAAATGATTAATGGGTAAATGAAAAATCGAATCTCAAAGTACAACTATTGGAATGGTTTGAAGGAGAAAAAAATGAAGGAGAAAATTTTGTCCAACATTTATTTCAAATGTTTATTATTTTAAAGTTTCATTTCCGTAATTATTATCCATTTATTTTCAATTCATTATACTCGTTAGTAGATATGTCGAAAAGAAAATAGGACTTAGATTAGCCTTAGATTCTTCGTCTATTCGTTATAGCAGCTAGATTTATTTTCCTTAGCAAAATAGCATCATTTATTACTTACATTTAAAATTATAATTGATAGTGTGAAATTCACTTTAAATTTATAACACATCTGTATTTATTACAGCACTTATTACAGTCATTTATTTAATCTTTTTACATTTATTAGTCAGATATTTAAGATCCTACAATTTCTGAGAACCTAATCAATCATTGTGCAGTTACGGATTTTCTCGACGTCAACACTTGCCTTAGCAACCTTCTCCGATGAAGATTGGGCTAGAAGTCCCGAATAATAGAAAATCCACAACTAGGTTTTGTATTTTCTTGGTTAAGAATCTTGTCTATTAGGCATCTAAAAAGCAACAAACTCTTGCTCACTCAAGTACTGAATTTGAATATCGGGCAGCGGTCTTAACGGTTGTTACACTTTACTGGCTCACTTTTCTCTTTGTTGTGTGACAATGTTGTGGCCACATATCTGACCACCAACTCGGTCATTCATGCTCACATCAAACTTATTGAAATCAATGTTCATTCACTTTGTTCGAGATCTTGTTTCAAAACAATTACTCATATTTTTTCAGCTCACCACTACATGACAGATTGTGGATGCACTCATAAAAAGTGTATATCATACTCGGTTTCAATTTCTTCAATCAAAACTCACTATATCTACATCAAATCCGGTTGAGAGAGTTAAAATAATATAATGTTACTTATAATTTAGCCACTATAATGCAATGCTCTATGTATGTACCTATTCACGCTAGACTTTTCTTAATGGTTGGTTCAGACGAAAATGTCGTGAAGTAAATAACAAAACAAGAAAAACATTTGAAATTTATCTGAATGTGAGTTAAAGCTCCGATCGTGTTGTGTCTTTATGTTTTGCTAATGGAAATGCGGGCATCTAGAAGTAAATTATCGTACTCCTATAAAAAGCTTGTAAATAGCAAGGTTATTCTCGACGATACTTACTGACATAAATGTAAGGATCATGGTTGGGTTAATGTTACATGTTCAGCAAAAATTTAAAGAATACGGTCGGATTAACGATACGTGTAGAGCGAAAGTAAAATCTGACTTAAATGAAATAAACATAAAATTAAAGGGGGTGTACTAATCTTGGATAATAAATCTATTGAATGACTAAATTAATGAATGAAAGCCATTACGATTAGCGTAAATAAACATTAAGAATGCTTAAAAATCACACTAACCATGAGCCTACATACCGAAAATACATTGTTAAAACTAAAGAGATTTACAAGTGAATGACTCGAATGTAAAGACTTTAATGAAAAATAAAATAAAAAATTCATTAAAGGATTATAAATGATGATAGAGCTTTGGATAATCAATGTTGAATTGATGTGGTTGTTAACTGGTGATTTTTCCCTTCAACCAGGGTCTCTATTTATAGACGAACTTGAGCTATTGGTTGCTTGATCAACAAGTATTGGCACTTACTTATTCGACAAGTATAATTGGATGATATGATTGGCAAGGCATTTCCCTTGCTAAATTCTAAAAATCAGCTAGTATGGCCCATTTTCCTCCTTTGTAGCTCTCTTTCTTCATGCTGGCCAATTTTCCCTTTCGAAGTTGGCTGAATGTAGCTTAAATAAGTCATGATTCATTTCATTGGTGAGCAAGGACTCCCCCTTCAATTTAGCCAAAGCACCCTTCAATTTAGGAAGTGACTCCTTCATTTAAGACATTTTCTATGGCTCGACAAATTTCTCACCCTTCTTAGCCGACTTCTTATTTTGAATGAGTCAAATCTTCCTACTTTCGTGCAACTTTGTTTATAATTTGTGGTATATTCGTAGGTAATCAATCATTCAAGAATATTTTAAAAATATATTTACCGTCCAATTTGATTGTCGTCCGAAAATTGGACAACTAACACTTGGTAGGCCAACTTTCCTCATTGTAGTCGTACCCTTCATTAATCGTTCAATCTTGGAAGGTTGATCCCTTTTGGACGATTAATATTTTAAATTTCTTAGAACATATATTGATCATATACCACGTGTTAAACAATAGAGTAATCCTGATCTAGACTTATATATTCTCTTATCGTTTGTAATACAAAATAAAGAGAATACAATATTCGTTTACATCATAATATATATACATTCATCAAATGCAACTGCCCCGTCTCCATGCTTGATGTGCGTGGATTCACATCATCGTTATGATTGAAACTAATTATTAATCTTGTACATTATTATATCTGTTCCCAAAATTTTCATATCAATATTCAGGCTAAGACTTATATTATACGAGAAATTAAAAGTTGATGAGTGTTTGATACAAAAAACAAACATGGATTGTTACGAGCGACGACCCACTTGACCACACCAAATTTGTTTACGTACGTACGTAGAAATCAAACCGGGAAAAAAAAAAGGTGAAAGATAAATTTTGTTCACTCAATATTCCATTCTTGATTTGAGATAAGAAAATCAATACTATGGGGTCTTTGAAGTACTGCACTCAAACGTGTAAAATGCACCTCAATGACATTCCGCTTTCAAGCAGTTGAAATGCGTCATTTATCTTCTCAAATGGAAGCTCGTGTGTTATAAACTCATCCAAATTCACCACCTGAAACGATTATCAATTCCCCAATATATAATAGAAATTATATATTTATTTTCACAAAAAATCAAAGAGTGCGAATAGGAAGAGTCAAATATGTCTGTGTTCTTACCCCTTCCATGCACTGTTTTGCAAAAAGAGGAAGATGAGTCTTTCCCTTGAACCCACCAAATACGGATGCTACAATATTCCGACCCAAAAATAGCTCCATTGGATGGAGAGGTAACGTTCTTGGGGTTGGATGAATTCCAAGTATAACAGTTGACCCCCATCCCTACTCCCAATTATCCAACAGATTTTATCAGGACAAAAGAAAAGAGTAGCATAAAAACATAAAACATTTAGTTTAAATTAAGGGCATAGTGTTGTGTGTGTTTGGTTGATAGGATGGCGTACTTGGTGCGTGGATAAAAATGCCTGGCGGAGAACATCTAAGTTCCCTGCACACTCAAAGCTGTAGTCCACACCTCCTCCTGTCATATCCTGAATTCGCTGCAATCCATTTAAAGGTTATGATTAATAACATTTCGCCATTATTGAATTTTAAGGTAATGTTTGTTGAAAAAATTAGCATATCAATATGTTATGTTTATGATTAATTTTGAGAAGAGCCTACTTTGCGTTAACGAAATATCAAAACTGATTCTGATTCTCCTTCGTGAGAGCTTCGAATCAGTATACGGTACGCTCAAAATGATTAATGGGTAAATGAAAAATCGAATCTCAAAGTACAACTATTGGAATGGTTTGAAGGAGAAAAAAATGAAGGAGAAAATTTTGTCCAACATTGAAAAGGAAGCAAGTGGAAGAATGTTTATATAGAATTGCACATTTGTTAATGGGTAATTAAATATAAGTTAGTATACTCTCTTACGCGCGCCTACAAGGGATGGAAATTCGAACCAGATCGGACTTGGCTCGTGTGCGCCTGCACCTAGCTGTGCCGAATGTTGATTCGAAAACGATCCGGTTTGCCTCCCTCTTTTTGTTTTTCTCCCAGATATTTTTTTTTTCTCCAGAAGATGAAAAGTTTAAAGATGAAAGGTTGAAGATAAAATGATGAAATTTAATTTCATCATATTTAAACCTAAATTAAACATAAATTAATTTTCATTAATCACCTCTCTCCTCATAAGTTTATAAATTGATATTTTCCTCCCATTCGAAAAAATAAACAAAAAAAAAAAGAAAGCTCTTTTTTCATTCATCTCTTTAGAGTTCTAAGTTTCTAGTATGGTAGAGTTCTAGCTACTGTTTGAGTTCGCTAGGAATAGTTCGGTGGTGCGCCGCTTCTATTCGTCTCCATTGTATCTTGGGAAATAAACGACATTCAACCTTTTGCACCAACGTGAGGGGGCGAATCTATTTTAAGGAAACTGTTGCATAACAAGCCTCAGTTTGTTTATCTATTTCTGTTCTATTCTGTCTTTTTAGATTTTGCTCTATTTTTTTTTTCTATTATGTTCTATTTTACAGATTCTATTTTGTTTTGGTTTTCTTTTCTATTTTATTTTACATATTATATTATTTTTTGTTTTACTGTTCTATTTTATTTTTTACAGATTACATTCTGTTCTATTTTTTTTTTCTATTCAATTTTATAGATTCTATTTTACATACTGTTCTATTTTACAGCATCAATATTTTCTTAGTTACTGTCTACCATATTCTGTTTATTATAGATACATATTCTTACAATGTTTAGTTAAATTAGCATAGAAAATAATAATACAATACTTATATAATTATTGAAATTATCTTATATCATTTAGAAAGAAAATATTTTACTAGTTTATAACTAAAGAGTTTTATATTTCTTTATAAAACATTTTAGGAAAAGAAATAGTTATATTTTATAAATTTAAATGATACTAGAGTAAAAATTTTAAATTCAAATTACGTTATTTCTCAAATTATTAATTTTACATGCAAGACATTTGACTTTCACTTCATCTATTAGAAACTTGCATGTAAGAAAGAGTGTTAACGCTTGATAAATATAATATGAATTATTGTGTCATGTTATATTAACTCGGGCTTTTTGGACAAATGGTAATTCAACATGTTGTTGAAATTATATCACATCGAGACAAGATATCTAGTTGATTTATAAATAAAGCGTTTTATCTTCCTTTATAAGACTTTTTAAGATAAAAACTAATTTGACTATAAAAATTAAATATGATATTAGAATCAAGCTCAGAAAATATGTCATTACTTTATTTAATAAAATGTTTTTTATATATTATAACATTTATTGAGTTTTTGAAATAATCAGCTTATAATTGAAGATAACTGTTAGAATTATTTACATCAGAATATATCTAATTAGTTAAAAAAAAGTCTTTTTTTTTCTATAAAATCTTTTTTTTAAAAATTAATTAGAATTTAAAATTTTAATAATAATATTATTGTTTCATCGTAATGGCTTGGGCTAAAGTTGGATCCACCGCAAGAAATCTTCTATAGTTAATTGGATTTAGTACTAACCTCACTCACAGGTTTGTCAGTGTCAGTTGGATTTACGAAGTCCGTTATTCCCATCGCTTTGCCTATACAATGTCCATATATGAAAACACCAAAGTAATTAATTACTTGAAATATACATAGTGGGGAAAGGCAATTGTTGCATTCTATATTATGAGAGCCTTAGACACCATTGATTATTGATTTAGATACCATTTGGTCAGAAAAAGACGAAGTGAGTCAATGGCTATAAATATAATATAAATGTATATAATAAAAATTTATATATGCAGAGTGATGTGATCGAATAGGCAGCACCTTTAATGAATTTGATAGGGTTGATATCAACGCCAATAATTTTAGATGCCCCCCTAGTTCTTGCTCCTTCCGCCACCTGCACCGACGTAATTATTACTTTGTCATGCAGTTGACAATTCATAACAAACCCACGTGGGTTTGGAACCGTTCGATGTTATTTAAATAAATATAACAACAAATTATTTTTAACAAATTTAATGGACTTAAAAGTAATAAATAAATAAAATTTCGTCTTCAATCTCTTTATGCCGTAATTCATTTTTATCTCTCCATTCTTTTTACCCTACAAAAAAAATATCCAGACATTTACAAGGCTTTTCGGTTTAATTTTGTGAACCGTGTAGGAGAAGTGGAGGTTAAGCAGGACTGGCTTGAGCTCCTCATCTAGCAGATGCGATACATGCAAACTAAATTGTTTTGCAGAGATTGGGGAGAGATTCTAAGTGCCTGGGTATTTTTTTTTTTTAAGGATAAAAAGATTGAGGTAGAAAGCACGGGATAAAAAGATTTGAAGATAAGAAATTCTATTTTTATTTATTACTTTTAAGCCTTAAATTTTTAAAAAATTAATTTATTGCCCTATCTCACTTATAACTATTAAATTTATTTAAATAAAAATTGAATGGTCCCCAAATAGAATTCCTCTATTTTTGGGACAGACGAGCCCCAAAAGCTTATGGATTAATATATGCAACGGTTGAAAAAGTTTTGGAGCCTTCAATTATCACTGCATTAAAAATGAAGGATTAAACCTTTTTGAAATAACATTTCAAAAATCGATTAATTTATCTCATAAATAATTTCACTGTTTCTTTTTACTATGCAGTCTGCATCTTAGAAAAGTTAAAAAGCAAGTGGATAACTTACAGCAAGTCCAACAGCTCCTAAACCAAAAATAGCCACACTTGATCCAGCTTGCACGTTTGCAGTGTTCCACGCAGCTCCAACTCCTAACCACACGGTAATAATTAAGATAAATTATACGTGGATTTCTTGTATATTTTAAAGATAGATTTTTTAATATTTTAAAAATAATAAATTAAATAATAAATTTTATTTTAAATTATAATTAAATTTTTTCATATTTATTTTAAATTATAAATATAATTATTAGTGATTAATATTATATCATAATTTTTTTCCGTCACTAAATTAATTCAATTTTAAAAACTTCATATATATAATTTGATATAATTTTTATTATAAAATATGATAAAGTTGTATAATTTTATTATTATTATTATTTAAATCTTTTAGGATTTAAATGTGAATAAATTTTTTTGAAGTTTTAAATAAAATAAAATGTGATTATTTTAAATAATTATATATTTAATTTATGAATTTTGTATTTTTTTTATATATAGCTATAAAAAGCTTGTAAAAATATTATTAATATAATCCTATAGTAAATTATAAAAATTAGTTATAAATTTAGATTTAATATTGAATGTTAAAAATTTAATTTATAATTTAATTTAAAATAAAAATAATTTATTTATAATTTAAGATAAATATAAAAAAATTATAATTTTAAAATCTAAAATAAATCTATTTTAATAATATATTATATAATTATTAAAAAATCTAAAAAATTATTTATAATTTAATAAATTTCAATCGATCGACAGATAATTGACCTTTATCATTATTAATCACTCCATTCGACGACTCTTATCTGGTCAAAGACCGCTAACGCAAAATAATGTATTAATAATTCTTATAAGTCAAACCGCCTATATTATATATAATAAAATATATAATTTCTGAATGATTAATTTTTTTCTGGGTCAAACAATAATTATTTTTATGTTATTGCCTAAATTTATAGCTAGCTTACTCAGTCAATTACGTCCCTCTTCATCCGTAAGTTGCTGCGATGTCTACTCGCTCTTACCCCCGCTCAATAATTCTCCCTTTGTTGCAAATATTTATTACACCATAATATACGAAATACCGATACATTAAAATAGGTTATATATTCCTATCCGTTACTTATTTATTCATATTAATTTAATATATATCTGAAACGGTATATCAAAAAAAGGAAAAAATAAATAATTTCCAATATTTTTCAATATTTTTAGAATACTTCGTAATTAGTGTTTAATATTTTATGATATTATTAGAAGTTAAAAAATATATTTTTTTACAAATTTAATTTACCTAATAAATAATTTAAAAGTGACAAAAATTAATATGGCTATCTCTTACTCTGCGTAGTTTCGTATCTTTCAAGTTTTAATCTATAACTTTCTTCTCTAATTTTATTTTAATTTTTATTCATTTTACTTTTACATGTTACTTCTCTAACATCCATTTAATTTCACATTTTCGTATGATATTTTAGTTTGTTTTGGTAATCTTTTAGAGAAAACTAGAATAATTATATATATTAGGTATGGGAAAACTATCTAAATCTAATCCAATCCAATCCGATGGAGTAGATCATATTCTAGCCTTTAAAAAAACTGACCGGATTAGATATTTGATCCAATCAATTTCATTACAAATCCGACATATCATATTATAAGTATCCGACATGTCGAATGACTAATTTTTAAAAAAAATTGAAAGAAAAAAATATTAAAACCCCATGCAGATCTAAGACCTAAGATGTTCATTCCCCGTAGTGATTAATTGAGTTTGAATTTGTTTAGTTATTTTGAGATCTTCAATAAATTATTATTGATGAATTATATGATGTAATTTGATTTTGCTTGATATTCATTCTTTTTTTTTATTATATTGTTATGAATTGTAGTTTGAAATTTTGTATGCACTTTGTAGGTAAAATTTAAATGGTAATTAAACATAATTTAGTTATTATATTACCCAAATTTCTTTATAAAACGTAATTTAATTTGTTAGAAATGATTAAAATACATCAACATGTAACTTTGACAATTACTAGAAAAAGGAAAAAATAGAATAAATAACCTAAAATGATAGTTTTAAATGACAATATCTTTCTATCTTTCGATATTTGAACTTGAATTTATGTCAAAAAATTGAACCCTACAATTTAAATAAAATTTTACAATCTTTATAATTAATACCTGGCATAAAATAAATTACAACTTTAATTTTTTTTTAAATAGATTAGATATCTATTAAGATCAAATCTGATTCGTTCCAATCTGATCCTACACTGAATGGATCAGATCGAACCCTCTTTAGATTTTACCTATCAGATTGGATATTGGATCCGATAATTAAAAATGGATATCTATTTATATTGGATTGGATGCAGCAGTATTTCAATCCAACGCTTATCCCTAATATATGATGTTTAATTTTGGTAACATATTTGAAAAATTTTAGATGTGTGAAACTTAATATGTGAAATTGTTTAACCATCAAGCCAATCAGGTTTTGATTCGATGGGGAGAATATTTTTAAGTGATATTATCTTTATATGAATATTAGTAAGATAATAAATATTATTATTAATTATCTTAGGAAAATTGGATTTTATTTTGTCATGTTTATTAATTTTATTGAAATTAATATCTTATGTTCTAAAAAATATATATCATGATAAAGTCTAGTGTCTTAAGTTATACACTTGAAGTCATAATAGAGATTATGTTGATTGAGACTCAAATAGCTTAAAACTTAAGACACAAGTTGTTTGTTGTCATAGGATCATCAAGAAATGGACATTGAAAATCTGATTAGACAATCACATAATTCATCACATAAAGTGTTTAAGAAGACCATTCTCATAACTATTGGCGATAGTAACACATCATGATGATTAAGTGGGTGCTTAGTAGAGGCTAAGAGTATCAAATTTGATACTTAGATAATTATCAATAGCAAAAATATTAACTGTTAATGAGAATTATCTAATGACTATATTATATGTGATCCTTAGACTAGAGGTCATCATGGTATCTTTTGTTTTGAGTTTTTATGCTTTGACATCATTTCAATTAGCCATAACCAAGGGTGAAAACAGGGTTAAATATAGGTATAAAATGTTATACATGAAGGTTGTGAGTGATCAAGATGGAATCCATCATTCCATATTTGGAAATATATCATATGAATTATATTTTGTATTGAACAAGGAATATTTGCAGAGTAGTATTGTATGAAAGGAGTTTCAGTAAATCCATTATCGATAATCATTAAAAATATAATAATTCATATGATTTATCTATTAAGATTTAACAGTCAAATCATACTCTATGATGAATCAGGATATTGGCAAGATAGAGGGAATAATTTATTATGAACATACTATAGTCACATGTTCTTTTAGAATATGATAATTTATCATCTCCCGTGTAGTCTAAACATTTTTCTATAAGTTAATATTGACTTAGAGGCTTAGGTTATTTAATTATGAAATGATTAAATTAACTGTTTAATTTAAAAAATACTTTAAATTAAATGAATTAAATAAAATTATAAAGTGTTATGAAACTCTCATACCGGCATGATGTAGAATCTAATTTGTCACAAACATAAGGTATGATAGTAACTCGGCTTAGATTCATCGGAGGAAATGAACTTTTAATCAAAATATTGATTAAAATCCATGGGCTAATGACCCATGGAGTGGCCAACCATATTAATGGGTTTTTAACTAATCGTTTCCTTAATTAGATTAAGGAAACTTTTGACCAGGTTAGTAGGTATCATGTCAAAGTAGCAAGTTGACTTTTAGGAAACTTATGATCATCTAATGGAGCATTATAAATATCGCATTAGGGCTGGCTGAAAATAAGAAGTCTCCTCCTCCTCCTTGGTGTGAGAAAGTTATGAGCATTATAAATATCGCATTAAGGTTTCAACCTTAGTGTGAGAAAGTTATGAGTTTTTTCCATCTCTTTTCCCTGAGCATTTTGATTCATAAGTTGAATCTTTAGAGAGAAAATAAACTGAGTGAACTAAATCGTATTGATAATAATTAGAAGACAAACACGTGAGCGTCTATTCTTCTTTTCAATTCAGATTGCAAGAGGAAATTGAAGTTGTTCACTAGCATCGCATTGCTCGTCCAGATTGGAAACTTTTTTCCTAATCGTTGAATTTTAATTATATGACATGACTATGGTATAATTGTTCTTGATATGGATTTATATTGGAATTATGATTTGATCCGAAAAACTTTTAAATTATTATTTTCGTTACTTGCACGCATAAATCCTAATAATATATAATGTTACTTATAATTTTTGGGGAACATTTGAATATGCATCGTATGATAGTTTATGTTCATATACTCTACTAATGAATGTGTTTATCTTTATTAGGAGTTAAATATATATATTTGAGAATCATATACTACATTATTTATGTTTAAAGTTAAGAGTTTAAAATTTATAAATAAAAAGATAATAATAATAATAAATTTAAAAATATCTATCGATGTTATCTATTTATGTCGTATAATATCCTAAAATTTTAAATTTTAATTACTAGATTATATATCTAACATATATTATATCCGATACTCATATCCGTACATCATATAGTAATACTAATAGTACCAGATGAGATGGTAATATAGTTGAAGTAGTAATCAAAATTTATCGGTATTAATTATTAATCACTTTTTAATAATATATTATTGGAAATCAATATTATTATGTTCCGCAAAAGTGGGAAGTGTAATGTCTCATATTAGCCCTACTTGTTGAGTTTTCATGTGATAATCGTCTCCAGGTAGGCCACATGGATACCTTGGTCTATTTACGAAGTCTTAAATGGATATACGTGCCACTTGAGCCGATAGCAATTGGCCAAGTCTTACCTTTGCTATTCATTTAAGAAATGGAAAATAATTGATCCCAAAATTCAAACTTAGCTAAGAAAATGAAATGACAAAATCAACTTGTTTACCATCAAACTAATAATTATCTAAGGTTCTAGATATAACTCGATTTCGCTATTCGAAATTCATTCTATTTTATTTTTCAATTTAATTTTAATTCGATTTCGATATACTTAAATTCATTTTAAAATGAACAAATAAATAGAAGAAAGGAGGTTGCTCGAGCATACTTCCTTCTTCCTTTCTTTTTAGAAGATAAAAGTATATAATTATTATAAATTTAGAGATAAAATCTAATTATGAATTTTTTTGCAGCGATAAAAATATTTTTATAAAACTGTTGCCCAATACATTTTAAAGATCATAAATACAAAAACGTTTTATAAAACTGTTGCCAACCCTCTTATATTTTTTATTCTTTTTTCAAATACAAATTTTCAAATTAGTTTTTTTTTTCTTTTTTTGGTCAATAGTTACAAATTAATTGAAATGTAGAAAAATGTGTATCGTCCCTAGCGGTAACATATAGTCAAATATTTGAGAAACATTACTCCATGTGATTCTTTATTTATTATATATATATATAACCTTAATATATGAAATAATTTTCGCAGAAATAAAACATCAAGGAAAATAGAAGATAAATAATCCCATTTAAAGAGGCCTCTTGTTTTAAATCTCTAATTTCAAAGTATAATCTTAAGTTTTTCCGTTTCTGCAAACTTATTAAACTTGCTGTGTGCTAAAATTTACATTAAGAATAATATGTTTTAGTTATATTTTATAAACTTTATCTGAATTTTATGAACTAACCTTTAAATGAAGTCTCTTAAATTTGACCAAAAAGAGAAAAAAAAAATGTCCCTTAATACTATATCTATATTGGGGGAAAAAATCAAAGAAAATCCAAGGAAATCAGCAGAGAGAGGAGATGAAGTTACAGGGCATGAGCTCTTACCTGTAGAAACACCGCAACTCAGCAAAGTCATCTTCTTAATGGGAGCTTGAGGGTCAATCTTCACGACACAGCCAGTCTCGAGCACCGTGTACTCGCTAAAAGTGGATGTGTTGAGGAAATGGTAAATTGGCTTCCCATCCATCGTTGAAAATCGAGTCTTCCCATCGTTGACCATCACAGTCTTCATTGGATTCACTCCAAGCTTTTCGCACATGTTCGTCTTATCACATTTGCAATAAACACATTCACCGCACTCTCCGTTAAAAATTGGCACCACGTAATCTCCTGGTTTCATGTCTGTCACCCCATCTCCCACGCTCTCCACAATCCTGGATCCGACACGTCGTACGGATCATAAATAACTTCATAACAAGTTAAAATATATATTTATTAATTGATTAATTTAAGCGAAGCCTCACCCGGAAGCTTCGTGCCCCATAATTCGAGGGTAAGCTCGCTGAGATTCATTCTGCAACAAAAAGAAAAAGATATCTACATATGTCCGATTGAAATAATACGAAACCAGAATCTATATGTTGCCGCTTTGGTACCTCGCCTTGCCATGCACTAAGGTCGGTGTGACAGACGGAAGTGAAAAGGATTTTGACTCGCACTTCAGATTTCTGAGGGGGATCCACTCGAATTTCTTCAATGGAAAAAGGCTGTCCAGGACTCCGAGCAACAGCAGCTAGAAGACAAGAGTTGACACAAATTAGAATGAAGTAAGGCAGCAAATTAGCTTAATGTA